>CM076905.1:8719608-10205345 GCA_039519145.1 Kokia cookei | reverse complement strand
ACTCAGACATAGACTTTCACAAAGGAAACACATCATTTTTAAAGGTGCCTCATTAAAAAACCACTCTTTATATGTATACGTACAAAGAGTGGAAAAAGAGTACACCTATTCGACCAAACTCAGAATTTAACACAAAGTCTTAGTAGATACACAAACAAAACAAACAGTATCACCTAATTAAATTTTGTGATGCCCTTGTAGTAGCAAACATTGTATAGTTGCTCTGAAATTCAAGAGCTGATCGACACTTCTTTGATTTCGAATCTGGTGTTGTAGAAATTAGAACCGGTGTAAGTGCCACCTTGCACATCATATATGACAGTTTTCCATTATAAAGAGTATCCTTTTGCATGTAGGTGAAGGGAATATCATACTTACCAAGTGTTGAAACCAGGTTTACGGGCATCTTACTCTTGGGAGACACCTCAACTTTGTGGGTGTATTCCATGTTAGAGTCATGGGTGTAGGTCTTTCCAAACTCACATCCTTCATGAACTTCCCCGGATACTTCAGTCTTCCCATCAACCAATAATGGAAGTTGGACATCGAAGGTGGCTTTCAGTCCTAACTTGAGTGAAAAGTTAGCCTTCCAAGTGCTAGTGGCAGTATTTTTAAGAAAAATTTTCACATCATAAAACTGTGAATGGGGGGTACTATTTTTGTGAGTATGCTCGCCCATAACCATGACAGTTTCCTCAAGCATCCTCTGATTATCAAGATCATATTTGATACCCTGAATATGCCTTTCCATGACTGGCTCTTCCACCAACAGTTGGGCTTCTTGGGTAATGGTGAGGATGCATGATTCAAGGCAATGATCCTTTCCATCGGCTGTGAGGCGCTTGCAAAAGTAATTGTTGCGAAGGGTGAGGAGAGCTATCATGTTGTCGTTAACTTTGACGGGGCGGAACAAGTGTTTTGATCACTGGTGTCGTTGGAATCTACCCAAATCCAACCCACGCTGTCCCTCCAATAATTATCGGAAGAAGCGGGCTTGATGAGGAGCATTCCATCCTTGTTAACGAAAAGCTCCATCGCCACATTTGGGTCGCTAATATCACTAGATGAGAACTGCAAATATGGGCGACCCTCCATGTGACTTAGACGAAGATAATGAGTATTATCTCCTTTGAATGCCACATACCTTGGGAAATCCAGCAGCGTCTCCCTGTTGATGATTGTGAAGATATCATCACTACCGTCGAAAACGTGGTTGTTCACCAACACGTATCGTTAGTACTTAGGCTTAAAGGTCATTTTGACCGGACATGCATAATTCGGACAATATTTTCTACAGTGTCCACAGGGATAAACTTGAACAATGTGCAGGACCCCTTGGATTGATCTTCTTCCTGCTTTTTGGCAGTTGCAGCAATCCAGTATTATTTTTCTGAATTTCCCCTGTCGGATTATTTCGGACACGTTCCCAGTATTTGTTGTTTCGAAAGCTCCTTATGTGCACCAAGTCATGTGCGGCAGCCGCCTCCTCCACCTCAAATTTTGCATATAAGCTTGTAGCTTGTGTTTCTGATGAAAATTTGAGATACCCATCACCCCCTCCATTTCCATCGATAATGCCTAAATATTTCGGATTTTTGGATTTGAGCACTATAAACCTTGGCATAGCAAATGACACACTACAGCAAAACAGGTTATTAGCGACATTTTTAGCGGCGTTTGGACAGAAAACGCCGTAAAAGGTAAAGCAATAGCTTCATTTTTACATAAACGCCGCAAAAGGCAGAGCAATAGCGGCGCTTATGGGAAAGCGCCGCTAAAGGTTAAGGCAATAGCGGCGCTTATGGGAAAACGTCGCTAAAGGTCAGAGCAATAGCGGCGCTTATGGGAAAGCACCGCTAAAGGTCAAAGCAATAGTGGCGCTTATGGGAAAATGCCGCTAAAAGTCAGAGCAATAACGGCGCTTATGGGAAAGCGCCGCTAAAGGTCAGAGCATTAGCGAAATTTTAAAATTTTAAAACTTATATAAACTAAAAAAATAAATTATTTTGGTTTTATGGTTTTCCCCCCAAATCCTTTCTTTCCCCCTAAATCCTCAAATCAAAAACCCATTCCTATTAAGTCTTCCCCAAATTCTTTCATTCCCTTGATAATTTTAAGGGCTGCACTCATCAGCTCCAAAACGGTGATACCTTGTCCCTTGGCTCTCATATCAACATTTTGGCTCTTCATACCCCTTGGTATTGTTTATTTTTCTCTTCTATTACAAACCTTTTATGTTTGTTATTATCTCCCTACGTTAGCTTGTTTTTGCTTTGCCTGCAATGCTTGTTTCTCTTTCTTTCTATATCTCAATTTCTACTTTTATAGAATCCCTTTTTTCCATACCAAGGGTCACATTAGTTATTACATCACAGGGAAAGACGGGTAGGACCTAGCTATTTTTACTGAGATACCCTCGTAAGTTCAAACCTCTTAGCCTTCTTTTTTCCTTTATATGCATGCATTCATTCTTACATAGATATAATATATATTTTTTCTGTTACTTGTTACTTTCTCCTTTATACGATTGAAGCTCATTCAAGTCCAAAACGAATTTTCTATCTCCTTAGTTACTGGCTTAAGTTTTTAAGATATGATGCAAATATTTGGAGATGGGTGCTTTAGGTTTGTGCCTGCTTTGGATATTTTACTAATGTTGCTTTGATATTCTACTAATGCAGCGTTTTAAGCTGTTACTACCCTTCTAAAACCCATTTCAAATTACACCGTCAACCGTTGAAACATTGCTTTTTGAGCTTGCCGCTACCGTCGCCGCCACCTCAGCACCCTGCAAGCCGCCCAAAAGTTCGAATTTCACTCCCATCAATGGCCCTTCAATCCAAGACCAACATTCTTTTCATAAATCCAAAGAAATGCTGCCAAAAAATAGACAAAAGTGGTTGCTTTTGCAGTCTTAGAGTCGCCCGGGAGCTTGCTTTGTACGCTTTCCTTCTCCTTATTTTTTCTAGCTTCTTTATATAACTTTTTTTTCAAATTTCATTGAAATTGAGATTGGGTATTTGTTTGAGCAGATTAATAGCTTATGCCTCGTGTTTGCAAGGCTAAATCTTTTGAATTTGGGGTGTTTGGAGTAATGGTGTTCTTTATCTAATGGAATTTGTTTGGAATTCTCTTTTGTTTTGTTGGTCATTCTTCGAGCTTATGTCGTTATTGTTAGCCATTTAATTTCATTGCAAAGATGGTTTAACGCCGGGGGGGATGGTTTTTTGTGTATGGATATGCATGGTAGGCTTTGTTCATTTGTGGGGATTCTAACATGGCTATACACTCTTACCGTGCTAGCATGGAGGAAGATTTGACCTCAAGAGGTTATAAATGCACTTAGCTCTTTATCTATTATTCTACCATGAAGCAGAGTTTGAAGATTACTATCACAACACGTTTGGTTGGCATGAAGTAGTAGCTCTTTATCAAACCTACTGCCTTTTCTAACATGTTCACTGCATTTTTGTGTCTCTTTCAGGTTAAGTTCAATAGCATTAGAGCTATGTTTATCAGTCTAATTACAGTAAGGGCTAACATGTTCACTCTTAATGGATAAATTAGTGTTTTTGTCAGTTGACATTCACTTTTTATATGAACAATGCCTGTTTTTTCCTGTAGATTTACATCAAAACTTGATCTGTTTCACCCTTCACGGGTACATTAATCACTTGGACATGATTTGTATTTTGCATTTGATTAAAGATTAGATATAAAACTCTATATTTAACCAATATCTTGTTTAAATGGAATCTATCTTTTGCATTGTCTATATCTTTATTTTATGATCAACTTGAGGCTTTGCAGGTACTATCGAACTAAGAAATTGTAGCAACCATGTGCAGTTGCATGCAACATGAGGAGCCCTTTTTCGACTTACTAATTGCTGGGGAACTGGATGTTGACTTTCGAATGATTATTGGTCTGTTGAGTACTAGATTTAGATCCTTCACCATGTGCACTGAGATTTTATAGCATTCAAAAACAAATATGACCTAGAACGTGGTGATTGTACCATTTTTTTTTTCTCACTTTTGTTCCCTCGAAAAGAATAAAGATGAAGCTTTATTAGAATTGCCTCAGTTGGCTAATGTTGGTTTCCATGTGTTTGTTGCACTTAGGTTTAGCTGGCTGTCATGTGAATAGATAGTTGGTACTAATTCTACAACATGGGACCATAACTTGCACTAAACTACATTTAGGAGAATAATCGACTGAGTGCCATATTTTCTACATATTATGGACTATTTGCAGGCATTATATTTCCTTATCTACTGGTTCTTGAGAGAGATAGGAGCTATATCATCCAATGAAAATGTCAAATCCTTTTCTCGCATGTCATGTGCATACTCATATGCCATCCATCCAGCTGGGTTTGATGGCTCTGTAAAGGTGAGTTTTCCTGCCTTTTTAGTATGTGCTTTCTTTCTTTTTAGTATCTTCAATTCTTTTTAAAGTTATTAATGTTTTTGGAGGATCATGTACCTCCATACTAATGTCCAAACAATATAGGATATAAGTTTAAAATATTAAACCACATTTAAAATATTAAAAATTTGATATTAAAATTGTATATAGTAATACAATAGATTTTTATAAAAAATATTTAAAAATATTTTAATAAAAATTGAATAAAATTTATGTTACTCTCATATAGTTTTTTCATGATACAAATTTTATATGTTATTCTTACTTTGAGATGTTCACAATATAAAAGTCTTTTAATTTTCAATACATATTACTTTAAAATAGAGAAAATTATAAAAATAATAAAAAATCATAAATATATGCATAAAACATAAAAAATTATAAAAAATTAACAAATGAATTATAATAGTTTCAATAAATGATGACCAGTGAATATTTTGTTTTTTTTGTTGTTAGACTTGATCATATACTGTTAGAGACCATAGGGTTAGCGAACCCTGCTCCTTTGGCATCTGTTCTTTGGCTGGATGATCAGTTGGAATCTTCAGTCAAGCTTGATTCTATAGTTACTGTAAGCGACTAAGTACATTTACAGTCTCGATTATGAATTCAACGACTTCGGATAGATTGTGTGTGTGTGGCATTTAGACTCCTTGTTGTCCTTTTTCTTTATAGGGTTTTCGTGTTCAACTTGCTATCATCGTTCTCTTTAATCAATATGCTTATGTGGTTTTATGGAAAGTGTTTGTTTAATTTGCTGAATATGGATTACTTCCTGAGAATGACATGAAACCGGTGTATCGAACTGAACTACCGGTTTTCATGTTCCTATAGTTGTCTTAGCTTAGCTTATTGAATAGCAGGCATGTACATTATGCAAGTAATTTTATAGAAACTGAGTAGTATTTGTTGAGTATTACTTTGAGGTATTTGTCTATATGTATTTTTCATTCATGTTGCCTATATACAGATCTATGTTTTACTTATGTATAGTTAGATGTTGTGAAGCTAATTTTTTTATATACATTTTTCTGTGCTGAAGAAAGATGACTTGAAACAATCAACACTATTTCTTCATCGTCTTTCCTTTTGGCTGCTTGAATAGGTTGTAGATGCCAAAAACCTGCGGTTTCAGCTAAAAAGGCATCGTGACTCTTCCTTATTTCCTGAAGAATTTCTTCAAATAGCATTTGCGGTACATCTGATCACTCATCTTACATATTACATCCTACGAGAACAACCTTTTCATCTTTTTTTTACAAATGGCTAGACCATTATTTTATTTATTATCTAATATTCGCTGGCTACTTGCATAGGTGCTTGGTGTTTATATGCTAAAAGTTTTGTCCTCTCTTGTAGGATGTTGTAATTCTTAATAAGGTTGATTTGGTTTCTCAAAAGCAATCTGAAGGTGCTCTAGAGGAGCTGGAAAATGAGATACATAGCATAAACTCCCTTGCCAATATCATTCATTCTATTCGATGTGAAGTAGACTTGTCTTAGATACTGAACCGGCAAGCATATGATGCTATAGTTAGTCCTACAAAACTCAATCATCATAGTATACATATTCTTAGATCATGATTATATTGTTTATGTTGTTGCAGGAACTTGTGGAGATGATCTTCAATTCTGTGCTATAAGAGGGACCTTGCAATTTAGCATTAGGAATAATTGATGTTTTTTATTTTTCATTTTGTTTCAATTTTGTTAAGAATATTTGTTCTTTTTTGGTAATTCGAGTGTAATTGAATTATTAGATTTTTGGATATTTAGTTGCTTGTGAAATGCAATTTTAGCTTGTCACATGTTTCAAGTTATCTATATGTATTTACATGCTTTGCAAGACTTCATCACTAACACTTAAAAAAGGCTCTATCTTTTAAGAAATTTATGAAGGTTTGAATAAAAATTTAATTGAAAATGAATATGAATTTACAGAAAAAAAAATATTGAAAATTCGAGTTTTATATGAATTAAAATGAGCTGGTAAAATTTGTTAATGTTAGTGGCGTTTGTGGGAAAAACGCCGCTAAAGACCATGTTCTTTAGTGGCGTTTGTGGGAAAACGCCGCTAAAGAACATGGTCTTTAGCGGCGCTTTTCCAAATAAACGCCGCGATTTTTATCGACGTTATCTTTAATGGCATTTTTCCCAAAAAAGGCCACTAAAAACCTGTTTTCTTGTAGTGACATTTTGTTTTTATTTTTAGGCAGCAGTAATTTCTAACTATTGATTACTTTGATCTCTCTCTCTTTTTCTATGTTTTTTCACTCTTATGCTTATGCTTATTCTTTACATGAGCTTCACTATTTATAGACCAAACTTAATAGGTAGCCTTGAGTTTATTATGATTATTATATGTTTGAACACAAACCCTAAAAGGTGGTGGCAATAAAATAAGTTTAGTGGAAAGAGACAATAAACCTTCAAATATGATATTAGAATTTCTATATAATCCAACTTATCAAGCCAAGTGCGTGAAAGAGCGATAATGGGTGGGCACTCCTTCAACCCTGAATAAAAAACTGTAAACTAAGGTAATATAAAGGAGATATTTACTCAGTTCGGTTTCTTTATATTTGTATAATCTAATTTAATGAGAAAAATTCTCTTTAATAATTATAATAAGTGATTCTAATCTATCACACATTCATGGTTTGCATCTTAAAGAATGATACTCTGATCACTAAATTCACCTTTTTGAAATTCAACAAGTAAAGCCCTAATAAACAAGGTTTTAGTATAAAAATGCAATCATACACAGTTCTTCATGAGAATAGATTAAGTGCTTAATTCTTTCAGTACAAACATATAAAAGTCTCTCAATATTATAGATTATTTCAAGACTTGCTAACATTAGAAAATCTATATCAATCCCTATTAAACAAGAATAAAATAAAATAAAATAAATATAATATAATAATTAAGTACAATGTAAACATAGACTCTCGACAGCTAAACAATTAGTGTTTCAATTCAATTCAATATCCACAATCTAATGAATTAAATAGGGTGATTTGATGCACTCCAAAATATATTTTTCCAAGTTTAATGATCATTATTGATAAATTAAATATCATTCATATACTCAACACAATTTATAAATACCATTCAATAATTTGTTAACATTTCAAATATGGAAAGTGACTTAAATAACTTCAGTGGTATGGGAGTGAGCACCCTCTTAATACACAAATATTATTTTCATATTTTTCAACAACAAAAATGATTTTATCTCAATTCCAATATTTATTTCTTTGTGCTATTTAAGTCCTTATCATCATAATGCAAAACATTTACTAAAGAATGACAAAATACTCAAACACAACTCCTACATCGAACAGTTTCGAAAATTATATGAATGTTTTAATTTCTTTTTCTTTTTTTCTACTCCAACCTAACAAAAAATACAACTAGAATTTTGATGTAGAAACCATATCCATATAAGAAAAACACTATCCATGCCGACACAAATCTAGCAAAATTTCTAATTTTTTATATTTTGTAGATCTATTAAGAGATAGATATTGATCATGAATTTTAAAGTTGCTTCATACTCAAGACGAGGATCAAACCTTCAACTACTGATTAAAGTAGAAAAGATTATTATTATCTCATCTTACCCTCTGATTAGCAATTTATTTAATATTAAAATATAGAGAATTATTTTTATAATTTAAAATATGTTAGGGTTTGTGATATATATTTTTTATTGAAGACAAAACTAAAAGTTAGGTAAATTGTTTTACGATTTCATACTTAACGTGGTTTTTGGTTTTTGTGTCCCGTACCTAAAAGCAAACACACACTATACAATATAAAACTAATACTGCGAATGTGGATTGGCTCTTGAATTCATTATGGGTATTTTTTATATGTATAGTTTTAAGTTTAGAATCATAATAGCCACGTTTAATATTATTTTATGTTTTATGTTTTTTTTTGCATGAATTGTTAAACTCTTTTTTTTAATCAAACAATTCTCAATGTTTTGTTTTTTAAATTTGTGGGATTTAATTTATTTTTATATTCTTTGTTATTAATATATTTTCTGCTTTAATTATAGATATTTAAGTTTGTTGAATATAGAACTCATATTAGATAGCTTGACATATTTGTTTTATCAATTAGAATTTAATTGTTCAATTGATTTTAATACTTATGATGAATAGAATGATTGTGTATGCCGAAATATGGAATTAATTATTATGTGGATAGTGATTTGGTTTGAATGAACCCTGTTTGTGTGTTTGTTTACTAGAATTGAGTCTCTTTAGATTTTAATGCTATTGGTAAATTGAATCTTAGTAGTTTGTTATAGGACTATTTATTGAAAAAGGAAGTAATCAATAGTGTTCATCTTGGTTATCTAGAAGGTAAGAAGAGATTAATTGTTAGGAGTTCGCCAACAACTATTATCAATGATGGAGTTCAATTTGTCCGGGCTCAACTTTAAACCCAAAATAAAACAATGAATAAACTTTAAATTTAAATTTAAATTTATTTTAAATTTAAATTTAAAAAATGTCCAAAATACAATTCCAAGTCCAAAATTACAAAACCCAAACACAAAACCTAAAAGTCCAATTACATGACCCGAAAACGGCCCAATACACCCAAAAAACCCTAATTGTGTTCCACCAAGCTATTGCCCCAACTTAGTCTACCACCTGACACTCTGCCGCCTGCCACCACCGCCGCTGGTTCCTGTAAGCAAGTGGATGAAAAAGTCAGCAAGTTTTAAATAGCAAGAAACAAAATAACATCATTGTAATAAAGGCTTTAAAAAGCCGATTCAAAACAGATTGTGGGAGGTTACCTTCTAGTATTTTGAAATCAATACAAAAGACAAATTTTTCAAAGATCAATACACAAAAAATAAAGTATTCAATATCAGCACTCGAAGGAAAATACAATTCAAAATATTCGATTTCAACATATCCCAGTATCTGTTAGCAAGGTATATACCTATTTATTATTTGTTCGTTATCTGAAATACAAAACGTTTTTATTTTTAATATATATTAATATACTATTTATTATAACTATTATTACCATTTATTAGCATTTATTTCGAAGCGGTTAATAAATAAATCTAATAAATATAATTTTTAAATAATAATAAATAAAAACGAAGAGTTGGTAGGGCTACGTCCCTTTGGTTGTGTCCCCTTCTCCCGTAGCCGCTAGAAGATCCTCTCCGAGCATTGCCCATGCCTCGTTGTAGGAAGATCTGCAAAGGAAAGACTAAAGAGTAAAGAAAAACCCTAAATAAAAAATGAAAATAACAGATTTCGAAAGAAAAAATATATAACAAAAGATTTAAAAATTTAATAAACAAACAGATTTTAATTTTAAAAAAAAATCTTAAAAAGTCTAAACCATTGTTTTAAAGATTCAAACTCGATCTCAATATATCCGAGTTTAAATAGGATTTTGATTTTAAAAGGGAAATAATAACAAAGTAACAAAAAAAGTTTTTTTTTTTTAAATAAAGAACAGAAATTATTTTTTTTATATAATCAAAACAGATCTAAAAAAATCAAAGGGGATTGTAAACGTTTTTAGTTTTTTCAAGAAGATCCGGGCTCGATCTAGTTAGATCGGAGCCTAGATCTGTGATTTTCAAAAAAGGCAGTAAAAAGGGAGTTTTTTTTTTTACCTTTCGATCGTCGTGGAAGGTGGCGAGTGTGACGGGGACGCGACGGAGGTGCGACGGGGCACGGTGGACCGACGACCGGACATGGGGCCGGACAAGGGAGGTTTTTGAGAGAAAAAAAGACAAAAGAGAAAGATATTTTTTTAAATAAATGGCCAAATGAAATTTTTGAAGAATTTTAGCCTTTTATAGGCCTTCAAAACAACGGCCTTTTTAAGGGAATAATTTGGTGCCAAAACGGTACCGTTTGGCCTTGACCCAGCCCCAAACTCGAATTCGATCCGCTCCGCAACTAGGATCCGCGAGTTTTTAACTTTTGAGTTATTTACGCATGCGATCCTTCCGCATTTTTTCATTTCTACAATTTAGTCCTTTTTTATACTTTTAATTAATCTTAAATTTTCCCAACAAATTTAAATGATTTTCAATTTAGTCCCTTAGCTTTAGGATGCATAGGAAGTTGCCACGTGTCCCAATTTTTGGGTGTATTACGCATAAAGCCCTATTTTGTTTAAAAGCTACATTTTGAACCTAAACTTTCCCAAAATTACATTTAACCCAAAATTTTCCAAAATTACATTTTGATCCCCGAACTTTCCTAATATCACATTTTGACCCCTAAACCTTTCCAAAATTATATTTTTACCCTTAAATATTTCCAAAATTATGTTTTAACCCCGTATTCTTTTTCCTTTTTCTTTGATTTTTGTATATAAATTTTAACTGTTATTCTTCGTATTCTTAATTAATCATGTTTTATGACTTTGATTCGTATTTCTTCATATTTTGTATTTTATCTTATGCTTAATTTTTGTGTTTACTTATCTGCTTAAGTGTTCTATTTAATCTTGCCATTAATTGCACATTCATACTTAATTTACGCACTTATCTTTAAATTAAAATTGCTTTCTAATTTTCTCCAAAAATACGAATATTTTAAAATCGAGACTATATTCCTTTATTTCGGATTTTGGAAAATTGTGCCTTAATTTACTAGGCGCGATTTTTTTCTTCAAACCGGAATAATCGAATACTCTTTTCAAGGTTTGAAATTGGCAACGAAGGAATGCTCGTTATTTTCGGATCTCGAAATGTTATGTCCTAACTCACTGGACGTGACTTCCTTCCTCAATCATTTCGAAATAACGAGACTTCCTCATGAAATTCAATTCCCTTCTTAAACGTGTACATCAAATAAATCATGCATTTAAGGATCGTATTTTAAACTTCACTCGAGTTTTCAAATTTTTAACAATCAAGACCGAATAATAATCGATGTGGTACCAATTTTGAGCATGTGTGAGTGCTAATCCTTCCTCACACGTAACCGACTCCCAAACTCATTTTCTGGATTTCGAAGACAAAAATATTTTTCAAAACGAATTTAAAACATTTTGTGGTGATACAATCACACCAAATAAAATATTGGTGGCGACTCTATATTTTGATTTTAAAAATATTTTCGAGACCTTTTCCAAAAAAAAAATGTTTCGACAATCAATTTATCATAGGATATCATGCATCGATAATCAAACCCCATAAATCAAAACTGAGATTTTACCTTTAACTATGTTGAGGCAAGTTTTTGGAAGTGGCTGATGGAAGTGCATGCTTTAGTCATCATTGCGACAGACAACTTACTTGCCCTTATTTAAAGTTGGCAATTTTTAAAACAAAATTTTTGAACTATAATCAATACTAATATTTTGAAAGTATTCAAGTCCATTAATGAAAATCAATCCATTTGGAGGAAGACATCTTAAGATTGGATCGAATTGATCTTACGTATCAAATCCCTTGAAATGTGGAGATTAGATCGAGTGCATTGAAGGCATATCTCCAAAAAATTCACTTTATATTGGTCTTTATTAGTATATTGTATATTGCTATTTTAACTATTGTTTAACAAGAGATTGGATTGTGATTGATCTCAAGTATGTTATCAAGTCTCGAAACTCTTATATAGAATTATATAGGTTTTATTTAGAGTACTAAGAGCACTTAAATGTTCATAAAGGGTTTGTTTGGACAGAACAAAGTAATTTAGTGAAACTGTCATTACTACCCTAGTAATTATAAAGAATTATAATTCTCTAGACGTGTTTGATTGATAGAGTGTAATTACATCGTAATTCCCTATGTCATGTTTGGTAGTACAATTTGTAATTACATCGATATATAATTTATATTTTTTAAAAATATTAATTACTATAAAAAATGACTAGTATGATAAAAATAATTTCTAAACAATTAACAAAAGTTAAAATCAAATTATCATATGTATTATGTTAGTCTAAAAAAGTTATTGATAATACATAACAAGAAAAATACACACCATATGCAATTTTATCTAATTGTTTTAGTGCATATTTATTCTCTTTAATATTTAACATGTGCTTTTTATCATCATTTGTTGGTCATTATTCGAGTTCATCATTTGAATTTAAATATGCACCATTAAGATTATCAGTATCTCTTTTTTCCATGTACTGTTTGAAGTATGGATTATCTTAATTTCACATATGATTCAAGTTTCGAAATATGCAACATGCTCATACAATCCAACATTGTTTTTTATGCTATATTAAGGTGATGTTGTTAATATGGAAAACATTTTTTTAGAATAGAAAATGTCTCTTCGACCACATTTTGAAATCTTGAATGTCTCCAATTAAAGAGTTCATGAGCTGTCTATGGTGCTTGTGTTTAGTACCATGCTCTCAAATGGTATCATACTCATTATATGGTGCAAGAAAACATTTTTTAGTTGCATAATTAGCATTGATCTTATAATATTTGGGATCACAATCCAAATAATTTGTAACTTTAATTATAAAAATCTATATAAACATAATTTGGAGATAGACTTATGCTAGGTTGTATCCCTTTTTTTAATGCATAAACTAAATAAAAAATAATACAAATTTTATAGTATTTAACCTTTATAAAAAAAGTTTTATAAATTGTCCAATAACTTTCAAAACAATTCTTATAAATAATATATTTTTTCATATCTTTAGAAAGTTATTTTTTATAAATGAGTCATAAAAAAGGCATAATGATAAAATTAGCCCCTAACGTTTAGTGGTTTTGTCACTTTGACCCTTATCAATTTTTTTGGTCACTTTCGTAAATAATCTTTTTTTTTGTCAAATTGATCATTTTTTAACGATCTTGTTGACGTGAGCGTTAAGGGGCTAATGACGCTGACGTGGCAATTTTTTTTTCCAGCTAGGCTAGTCCATGTAAGCATTCATTGACGTGGCGTATAAGAAGAAATATGCCACATCAGCAAAAAAAATTAAAGTTAAAACATAAATTAAATTTTAAAAAATAAAAGTAAAAACTGATTTAAAACACATGGGCAACAAAAGTAAATAAAATTAACAACTCCCCTTGAAGAAACCTAAATCCAAAATTCTCTCATCCATTTTCTCCTTCTCCATTCAAATTGTTTAGAAATTGAAGGTTGAAATTTAGTGGGTTTCTATCTTCTTCGAAAATATTGTTTGAAAAAACTAATTGGAAGCCATCAATGGAGAAGTTAGCTTATTCGAAGTTGGTTTCATCATCACGAGGGGAGTTTGTTTATGATGAAGAGAAAATAAGATGTTTTTGAAACAAGTTAGCTCCGAGAGAAACATCGTGGAGCGATTTAAACCCAGGCAGAAGGTATTATGGTTGTTCAAATTTTCGAGTAAGCATATATTTAGCTTATTTGTTTTAGAATTCATAAGAAATTGGAGATTTTTTTTCGGGTAAGCAAATTTTCGAGTAATCGATCATCTGAATAGATTTTTTTTGCTTATTTTGATTATTTAATCATGTTTAATCGATGTTGTTCTTTTGTTTAATCGATATTGCTATTTTGTTTTTTATTCCCTCTACTTCTCCTTCACTAAAACCAAAAGACCCAGAAAGAGAAACAAGAAAAAAAGAACAAATTTTTTCTCGATAGAAAACAAAATTTTCTCAATAGCCAAACAAGAAAAAAAGCAAACTAGAAAGAGAAGCTTATTTTGATCACCAAACCACACAAAAGAAGTTGTTCTTCTCCACCGTTAGTTCAAAAAGTTTTAAAGAAGCTTATTTCGATTGTTTAGTAATGTTTAATCAATGTCCTTGTTTTGTTTATTCGATGTTGCTGTTTTACTGAGAATATTAACTGTATATGAACTCAGTTGTGGAATGTAGATTGTATAGTTTATATAATAAAGACTCAACTTTTTTGTGTGAAATGTAGGTTGGTAGATGCAGATTTTTTTAGTGGTATGATGATAAACTGTGTAATAGGGCGAATGAACTAATACGTGAATTCCGTGATAGTGAAAGAAAACTTGCAAAAGAGAATACGAGACTTAGGAAGGAAATAATAAAGTGTGGAAGTGGTGAGATGTTTGAGAATGGCAGTGGAAGCAGTAATGTTGAGATGTCTGAGAGTGGTAGTATGCAAAATGTGGGCAAGGACAACCAAACAAAAGAGGTGGATCATATTGAATTAAACACAGAGATTAAGAGGTTGAAGAAAAAATGTAAATCACTCAAGGATGAGAAAAAGTTTTATAAGAAAATGTTTATTTGCAGTATATTGTTTATCTTATTTGTCACATTATTTAGGAATGTTATAATTTGACCTATTTTTATGTACTAAATGATCGAGGATTGCAAACATTTTTAATGTTTTTTAGGATTTGGTAGCCTTAAGTTATAATATTTTAGGTTTGTGGATGATTTGTATAAGAAATATTCTCTATCAATGTAATTTTGATATCTTCAGAATTACAAAGCTTTAAGCCTCTCTAAAATTGAATTGCTTGCATATTGCTCCATAATAATTGCGCCAATAGAAAACTTGTTGTCTTCATTGGTAACTGGTAATCATTAAGAACAACTAGGGGACTTGACAATGACAGAACATAAGAATTAACAGTGCATTGCCAATTTGTCTGAACCTTACCACATACAAGGCCTTTGGACTACCACAAATGCCATCGGATTGTGCTTGAGCATAAACATTTTTTCCTTGAAATTCTGCTTGTCTGTTGATGGTTTATCCTTGCAGCCTTACTACAATTGGAGATTGATAAAGAGCTAGAAATGTATAAAAACATAATAAAATAGTACACTTTGCTCAACTTCCAGTTGAGCATAGAAACTTGCAAACAATTTCAACCATAAAAAATCAATCAAAAAGTACAACAATTTCAACCAGAAACCAAATAGTAACATAATCTTTTAGAATACCCAACTTTGGTCAGTCTTCAAAAATTAAAAATAGTAAAACATAATATTAATTATGTAGTAGCTTGCCATCAAATTCACCTGTACATTGAGAATAGAAAGATATAACTTGCGGTATACAAATAAATCATCCACAAACCAAATAAAACATTTCAACCATTACAACATTTAGCAATAAGAAAGTTATCATTTCATCCATTTCAACAATTTCAACATTAGCAGTAAGATATTTACATGCAAACATCAAAAAACAACTCCATTGCATCAATGGTCATCTTCATCTATTTCAATTAACAAATTTATCCTATAGTTGTAAGATGTGTACCAACCATTTCAAAAACTAACAAAAAAAATTGAAACGATCTCAAATAATTTCTTTAGCTTCTTTGTTGCAGTGGATTCTTGTGTGCTGGTAGGTTCCTGAAATGCCATCCTTTTTTGGCTTCTAGTTCTCATATTCGTAGCCGACTGAGAACAACAATTAGAACCCAAATTAGATTTAAATAATTTGGAATTGACAATGAGAAAATGTTTATGATATACCTGTGGTCTAGTTGTGTTAGGCTGAATGCATGGTGGTGTTCTATCGTTCTTTTTTTGGGTTGTAGTTCTCGTACTCGTACCAGGCTAAGACACAAAAAATCAAAATCAAAATTAGATTATTATAATTTGGAATTGACAATGAGAAAATGTTTACAATATACCTGTGGTCCAATTGTGTTAGGTTAAATGCATGGTGGTGTTCTGCCATCTTTTTTTGGGGTTGTAGTTCTTGTACTCATACTAGACTAAAGCACAAAAAATAAAAACCGAAATTAGATTATTATAATTTGGATTTGACAATGAGAAAGTGTTTACAATATACTTGTGTTCTCGTTGTGTTAGGATCTTGTTTGCCTGATCTTTTTTTGTGACCCTCACCACCACATTTCCTACATCTTATAATTAGACCAACCTTACTGAGGTGTCCAAGCTTCACTTTTTTCAATTATTCTTCTTTGGCCTACCGGGCATTGTTTTCTCAACTGGTGGAAGCATGGGCTCAATACCAGATTTTGCCCATTTATGGGTTGCAAAGCATATGAATATGATTTCAAATATGTGTCCTTCTGGTAGTACCTATGCAAGTAGTCATCAAGATCTTTTTCAAGATGCCATATAGCACAGTAGGCATGGGGACAAGGGATCCCAGATAATTGCCAACTTCGACAACAACAAGTTTTATGCTCTATATTTACTACGTACTGTTTTCTATCTTTCTTAACTTCACATCCATTTTCCCCATTCTAGATCATCTTCCAATCAATACCTTCCTTCTTGCTCTAATCAAATTTCTTCTTTATTAGTGGAGAATAATTGTAATTCCATGAACTGCATTGCTTCCTCTTAACCACTATTCCAGTCATCATATTAACTCTAATTTCCTCTAACATGGTTATTATGCTCTTAAATCTAGACTCCATGATGTTGGAGTTAAATGCTTCACAGAGGTTGTTGTCTACAATATCTGACACTGAGTGTAACCCTTGAAAGGCCTTGGTCCAAGCTTTCGAATTCTTAGAGAACACCTCCTTTGCAACACCTTCATCAAGTTTATACAAGTAGTCTTTGTTTTGTTCCCACTCCCTCTCTGTTGTAGACTTCACAACTTTCCAAAAAACAAATTCGAATGTCTTTGCTTTCTTCCTACCAGACCAGTTTGAAAAGATATGCCTCGCACAATTTCTATGTTCTACTCTAGGAAAAACGTCATAAATAGCTATTTCGAGACCCTACTATTTAAATTAGAAAAACATAAGTAAGTCTGTTGTCAATTTTAAATTAAAAAAACATCTCATATGCTTATCAAATTGTCAACAAATCACTCATTCTAATTCAATAGCTATATTGCAATACAAAAATATCTAACCAAAATTCCAAGGAAGCTAGTTGTTGTGAATAGAACACTAGAATTTTAGTTAAAAAATATTACACAACTAAACAAAAAAAACTGAGAAACATTAAACGGTCTTCAATCATTGCACTAAACATTAAACCCTAATCACATGATAATTAAATCCCAACAACCAAAGAATATTGAACACTTACCTTTTCACATGTATATTCTTTTCAATATGAGGCATGAAAGGATTTAAAAGGTAAAAATATTGGAATTAAATCAAAATTCATGATGAGATAATATATATATATATATATATATATATAACACTTTAGAGGCAAGTAAAGAATATTGGAAAATATCAAGTAACCTTACTGATTATATGCTCTTAGATTACAACATTTCTCTCATAATCAAGTGCTGAATAGTAGTAGTATTGTAACCATCACAACATTATACTGATTATTTTACAACAAGTAAGACACTGGTAATTGATTATGTTGACTAAATGTCATTTGCAACATGAGTATGATGACACAGTAACAGAGATATGAATACAAACATGCAAACAAACACATCACCAACATGCACATGTCCATTAAAAGGTCATATTTCTTTTTCTTTTTTATAACAAGGAAAAATATTTAAAAGGAACAAAATCAACAAGATGACAGTCAGAGATCAAGAGAACAAACAATTTAAACAAGAGCAAACTCAATTATCAATCCAAATACAAAAGTAGAAGTTATCAATGCCTTCTCAAATCAAAGGCATCTATGAACTATGATTACCATTTGTCCTACAGCCACACAAACAACACACACCCAAAAAAGAAAAACAACAATATATTTAAAAAACAAAGTTAAGAATAGAAATTCATCTTGCATATTTAGCTAGAAAGTCTAAGGATTCCTATAAAACATATGTGTATATATATATTGCTATTATAACCCAGGGTAAGAAGTCAGACTCTATATGAATTACTACTACTATCTCACCCTTGATCAGATGAAACAACATAGAGGAGTATAAGTAGCTGCCATAATTTAAATTAACAGTATTAGTAATAAATAAATGCAAAATAAAATTTTTTCCTTTTGTTGGTCACTGATGATGGTATACCCAAAACCATCTTCCATTCCTAAGTCTGCTGTCAATAAACTAAGAAACCTTGCCCAAGAATCAGTGCATTCCCCCTCAACAATTGCCCAGGCAACTGGGTACATCTGATTGTTTCCATCTCTCCCAACAGCAGCCAACATCTTACCCTTAAATGAACCTTTTAAAAAGCAACCATCCAAACCTAGTATAGGTCTGCACCCTTCTTCCAACCTCTTTTCAGTGCTTCAAAACAAACATAAAATCTCTTGAAATATGGTAGAGATTCAAGTGTGACTCTATTCACTACCATCTTTATAGTACTTCTAGTATTCTTTACTCTCAACTTATCAGCATAACCCGACAACATAGCATATTCATCTATGAAGTTCCCTGTCAACTTATCCTTCACCATTTTCTTAGCCCTTCTACACCTTGTCATATTAGCATTGACATGCATTTCTGAAGCTACCCTTCATTGTATCTCCCTTAGCTTCATTTTTGGATGGTCTTTAATAGTAGCTTCAAAATGTTCGACAATAACTTTCACATTAACCATTTTGTTTCTAAAACTAACACAATAGTTGTGCTCATCATGAAAACTTTCCACTTGCATGCATCTGACCATTTTACTGTAACTAGCAAATATTTCCCATTGACACTTTCTTGATACAATACACTTAACTCTAACCCTATTTGGTTCATTCTTAATTATCTTAAGTTCCCTTCTACAACATATTGAGTACTTACAAATTGTGGACTTGCATTGATGATCATCTTTAAACAACATCCCAATGCAGAAGTGTGGAGTTGCTGACTTTGGATTGTATGCGAGGAACCTACTTCTTCTACAAACATCAGTATTGTCATCATCATCATTTTCTGACCCAAGTATGCTCCCGTGATCATCACTATCAAAATAGTCAGTCTCATTTCCATCTTCAAGGGCCTCAGCCTCAAACTGCTCTCCAATGCTTTCACTTTCAGTCTCATCAAGCACTTTTTCTTTACCTTTCCCACTAGTTTTCCCCTCCACTTCCCTCACCTTTTGCCTAGCTTCTTGAAGCTCATCATCATCATCACTATCTGATAAGTAAATACCATCTTGAAGCTCCTCCTCATCATCACCACCACCACCACCTCCATCACTAACAACAACATCAACCTCACCCTGACCCTCAACACCTTCACTAACAGCACCCTTACCTGAACCCTCACCACCTCTTTCACCCTCAACACCTTCATTAACAGCACCCTTACCCGAACCTTCACCACCTCTTTCACCCTCAACACCTTCATTAATAGCACCATTACCCAAACCCTCACCACCTTCCTCACCCTCAACACCTTCACTAATAGCACCCTTACCTAAACCCTCACCATATCCCTCACCCTCAACACCCTCAACACCTTCACTAACAACACCCTTACCCTTACCCGAACCCTCACCACCTCTCTCACCATCAACACCCTTACTCGAACCCTTACCACCTCTCAAACCCTCACCACCATTACTGCCATCATCTAAACCCTCACCACCCTCACCATCTCTCGCACCCTCAATACCCTCACTCTTAACCGAACCTTCACCACCACTATCACCCTCACCACCTTTATTACCATCAGCATAAAATTCCAAACATGCTATAGCTAATATTGTTTCATCATCGACAAAAACATCAATGTCAATCTGATGTTCTACATATAAGTTTATCTCCTTATGCTTAACCCAGTAGTTTATCATGTCAATAGTGCTACTATCATTCCACAAAACCCTAAGGTTATCTTGCAAAGTGCTACTACCAGGTACATGGAAATAAATTAGTTGCACTATATTAAACCCTAACCAATCTTTAACTATTTTACACAACTCAAAATACGATATCGTATCTCGATCCTTTTTAAGACTCACAATCTCACCACCTAAATACTTAACATAAGGATCACATACAAATTTACCCCAACATGCAAATTGATGTAGTATTCCTCCTCAGACATCTGCAGTTTAAAGAATAAAAAAAAAACATATATATGTCATAAGCATAATGACAAACAATGTGCGAACAAAAAAGCAAACAGAAACAGCACAACAATAAAACATGAAGGGGCCACTTCCATTCCTCGTGCAGTGAGTGAACTAGCAAACATTTAAAATTATTGTCCCCACCAAAAGTATCAACAACAACAAACAAAAATAGCAACGAGCAGACATGTCAAATATATAAATTATCAAGTTTTAAATTAATACAATTCAATAAATTACAACATGTCAAATATATAAATTACCAAGTTTTAAATTAATACGATTCAATAAATTATCAACATGTCAAATATATAAATTACAGCAGACATGTCAAATATATAAATTATCAAGTTTTAAATTAATACGATTCAATGAATTATCAACATGTCAAATATATAAATTACCATTCAATTATTAATTCCATCTTTTTCAACAGATAGATAAACATCTCATACAAACCCCATTTAATTAGCAATAGTATCATGCAGGTCTTCATTTAATTAGTTTCTATTTGTAAATTCATATTTTCTGCTACAAAATACCATTGTTTTATAATATTTTTCTTTTTTTTATCACGTGCCAAACTTTAATGTAATCTTGTAGTTACTGATAAATAATCCCTGTTTACTCTATATATTGCTACAATTGCCTAGTTGCCTAATTAATCCATGAGGCAAAAGTAAGTCTCAAATTTGACAGATTTTTTTCTTCAAGGCTATTTTCTATATAATAGCACGATGCTTGTCTTTTATAATGTCTGTTCTGAAGACAATTTCAACCAAATTGTGCATTGGTGGGTTCTATCCCACCAAGTCTATACCAAGGGAAGGTGGTATTTGCAGTGGGTGATCAAAAGAAACTAGAAGGTGGTGTTTAACTAAAATTTCTGTTCGAATAAATTATTTCTTCTCTCTTAAAAGTCATATTAAAGTATTAATTAATTCATTTTATCATAAAAATGTTAGGTTGATATTAAAGTAGTGTTGCCTTTAGTCAATCCTTAATATACAAAAAAAGACAAAACACAGACAAATTTTTTGGGGGTTCAAAAGCTTACATAAACAAATTATTGAGGGAAATCTTTCTTTATTTAACTTCAAATACATGAAAAAGTTGCAGTAAAATAAAAAACAAAAACAAATCCCAACAAATAAAAAAAGAAAGAAAGAATCATACAAAACAAAGCAAATTCAAATGTCGAACAGTTTGTACATTTTCTTCTTTATGATTTTGAGCATCAATTTTCACCAATCCTCACTGCAAAAGGGGAAAAACACTTTAGAAATAGAACACTAAAAATCTTCAAAGTTTTTGAAACCTAAATCTCGAAAATCCCCAAATTTTTTAAACTTAAACCAAAATCCCCAAACCCAACAACCATAAAAATCCCAAAAATCCTCAAAATTTTTAAACCTAAACCGGAATCCCCAAACCCAACAACCCTAAAAATCCCAAAAATCCCCAAATTTTTAAAACCTAAATCCCAAAAATTTTAAAACCTGAAACCTAAAAATCCCCAAATTTTTTAAACCTAAACCAAAATTCCCAAACCCAATAACCCTAAAACTTAACCGAAAGGAAAATTATAGAAACGTACCCCAAAATTTTCCTTTCTCAGTTTAGGTTAAGGTTCTAAACAACGTTTCGATTGAAAACTTAGGTTCTCTGATCTGATCGATTGTTTTTTTTTTACTTTTATTTGGGTTTAGGTTAGAGTTAACCGTTTAATTTTTTGTACTTTTCTTAATTCTTTTAATTGTGGGTAACTATTTTATTGTTTTTTAAATTTAATTTATGTTTTAACTTTATTTTTTTTTTCTGACATGGCATATTTTTGTCTTATATGCCACGTCAGTGGATGCTTACGTGGACTAACCCAGCTAGAAAAAAATTGTCACGTCAGCGCCGTTAGCTTCTTAACGGCCACGTCAGCACGACTGTTAAAAAAATTATCAATTTGACAAAAAAAAATGTTATGTATGAAAGTGACCCAAAAAAAAGATAAGGGTCAAAGTGACAAAACCACCAAACGTTAGGGGCTAATTTTGTCATTATGCCTAAAAAAACTATAGCATTTTTATGAATAACTATATTATTTTTATAATATATATCATGGGCATATAAATAAGTTATTGTCATTAACTTCTTGGTCGTAAGTTTTTATAAATAAATATATTAAACATAAATTAATTTTTTATAATAAACTTTTTAGTCATAACTTTAGAAATTTTTTACGATTTAAATAATATAATTTTTTTATAATTTTATAAAATACATAAAATATTTTTATAATATAATTTTTTAGGATTTATAATATTTTTTCCATAATCATCCTAAACAATAATACATGTTCATGTTTATAATATAATTTTATAACTTTTATAATTTTTTTTAAATTGACTTTGAGTGTAATAACCTATGTAATTACTCAAATTCTCAATCTCCTTTCTAAGAAGTAAAAAATTGTAATTGATGTGCTCCAATTACACAAATTTTTGTGGGACCTACTATTTACACTGATTACCCAAACATATCATCATTGTTTAATTACAAGCAATTACATCGAAATTCAATTACCAAGTGACTTTTCAAACATTACGTAAGGAACTTATTTTGATAGTGCATTTGAGAGAGTAAACAGTTTATGTTTATTGCCCAAATTCTCGAGGGAGAACTTGGAATTGAATGATCTAGGTCTTTAGATACAAAAGTGAGGTTATTATACTAGAGGAGTGACTGCCTCCGAGCGTACTCCTAGTCGGTATAGTTTTTCAGCTTCCGCAAGTATACGGGTCAGGTTGTGCATAGCCTCACATTTCGTTCTTTCTTTCTCTGTTCATATTTTGTGTGTGCTTTTTTCAGAAGATTTATTATCATGTTGATTGAGAGTCGGGATCTCCCTGCAGAGTTGACTCAGTTCGAGCATCAATAACCTTTGATTTTCCTGAATCTCTCAATCTTTATAGTATCTGTCTTCATAAATATCATCCTCGAAGATGTCTCATCATAATCATTGTCCTTATCGAAATAAAGATAGTAATTGTCCATGGCCTAGGAATAATGTGATAAAATTGGAAGAAAATAGTTAATATCGTTAGCTTGTATCTATACCCTAAAAATTTCCTAATTATTCTAATAACAAAGAAGAAATAAAAATCACTAAAGAGTTTCCTCCCCAACAACGAGGCCAACAACTTGACCGCCTTTGAACGTTCTCCCGTTCAGTGTAGTTTTTTGGCTTCCGCAAGTATACGGGTCAAGTTGTAATATAGAATTGTACAATGAAATACTTGACAGTATTCCGAGGATCGTACCCAAAGGAGGCGTAAGGCGATAATGAATTAAATCCCTGCAAATAATATAATTAATTAGTACTAAATTCAAGGATTATAGTACGAGAATAAAATAAAAATGTTGGTTGCGAAAAAAACATAAAAAAGAAACAAAATATGTAAAGGACGAGATGTAAAGATTCGATAAATGACTTTGGGGAGATTAAGTCACTTCAGTATGACTTCTTTAATTGTTGGGTTTTTGGGATTTTCCTTCAATCAACTAGTTACTTCCTCAGTTGGAACTTCCGATCTTTCACAACCATAGCAAGTCGATAGTGACTACTTATCACTAGATGTCACAGTCTAAATCGGTTTGGGGAAAAGGTTTTCACGGATAGGCAATACCAATTTTGGGTTCATTTCGACCTAAATGACGTTCAAGGGTTTTTAGGCTTAGTGTTTGTTTAATGTTCTTTCTTTCCCAAACAGCTGATTTGATTGAAAAATCCCTATTTATACAATAATTAAATATTCATACTTTCACTCTCTAATTCCCCAAAAATAGAATTAGTTCCTCATAATATTCTTAAACATCGTAAAAGCAACAATATAATCAAACATAAAATTGATTTAATGAAAATAAAATAAACTTTAATTGTATTGGCAATTTGTCGAGAACAATTACTCGAACGTTTATGCAAAAGTTACAATCTCATTTCTAAACGAAAATAACAAAGTAAAACTAAAAACTAGAAAAATGGTGTATTTAAACCTATTACTAAAGGCCCTATTTATAGCCTTGGTCGGCCGTCTTCATCAACCCTAGGTTAGCTATCGTCCTTCATATTTAAGTGACATTGTAAAGATCGAAACACCCTTCACTCGATGCAAAAACCACGTCTAGGGGTCGATGTCCCGACACACCAGGACCTATGTCGCAACGAAGTAATCAATCTCCCCCTTAGAGTTATCGTGTAGGCGCTGTCGCGACATAGCCTATGTATGTCGCGACAAAGAAGTCAGTCCCTTAAATCTTCAAGTCTGGTCTATTTGTTACAACGTAGAACATTCTATGTCATGACGAATTGATCAGTTTCATTTTTGTTCAACTTCTCATGGTCTCTTGCACACTCACGAAGTATTTTAGCTAACCTTTAGGCCTCAATTGGCCTTAAAGACAATAAGGTAACTTGTTATTTCTCAATTTATACAATTTCTTCAAAAGGTAAAATCTAAGTTAAATCCTATGAAAACATAAAGAAAATACTTAATTTCAACATTTTCAAGTGTGAAAAATAGTTCAATTTGCTAGGTATAAAACTAGCAGATCAAGGTGTGATAGGACTTAAATAACTTGCTATAATGGAGTTAAAAATAGTGGATTTACTCACTGAGCTAGGTGGCCTGAATTGTTTCCTGACTTTCTATCACTCAATCTTTTTAGCTATTCTCAAACCTCAACTTGCTTAGAATGTGGGTTCCAATTCATGAACTGATGAACACTATAAAAACTTTTAGTTGATATTCAATGGGAATATCAATATATCTATTTTGTCTTAAAGGTGAAAATAAGTTCTAATGAAAATAGAATTTATTACGGAAGAATAAATCTTACTATTTTTTCGCGGAGTAGCTATGCTCAACGTGTTGTATATTGACCTAGCCCATATTCTCTATTTATAAAAATATATATATTTTTTAATAGAAAAATATGCATAATTCCACACTGAGAATATGTATGAGTTATCACCCTTGTTTATGGAACTGGAGTTGCCACCAATCATGTGGATGGACCTTCATGTTTGTCTCATGTATTAGATACAATTATATATGTAATTTGGTATTTAAATCAACTCATATAATTTATCAAATCCAATAAACAAATTTTATACTCCCAAAAATATTAATTAATTAATTTAAATAACTCAATTAAATAATTTTCTCAATCAAATTCTAATTTCATAAAAGTCATGACGACCTTACCGTTCTAGAATCTATGAGTAAATAAATTTAATTTCCTTGTTCAACAAAACTGCGATGACTAATTAATTTAATTTCAACTTTAAACATCAATTATTTAATTAAAATTTATTAAATTAAAATTTGAAGAAATTAACTTAATCTCTAAGTCACTATTGTTCATAGCGAGAAAATGCATTCACTGCGAATAATGATACATGTGATCTATTGCTCTGATTCGTCATTTTCATTTATTAATCTCATCAATTCAAATGTAAATAATCAATGTTGCACCAAGCTAGCAGAGAGACCAATTAGACATATATAATTAGGACTCAAATAATTGGTAATTAAGTTTCAACTCTTTGTCTGTTAATTACAACATTATTTAGTCATAAAGTCATTCCACTAAAGTACTATGATTGAGCTCTACCTTATTATACACCATTACAAAAGCAACTCATAAAATGTTCATCCAATGATCTTATCAGTAGCATACAATGCTTTTAAATGGCTATTGAAGTGCCAAAGGAAGTGGTTGTTGAATCGTCAAAGGAAGTAGCCACTTTTGCTAGCACATTGGCAGGAAGTATAACTTGTATTATTTGGAGCTGTAAATCTTTTCAAACAAAATAATTGGGTAATGTCTTAAATGATCTTTTGAATGTGTGTTGGCCCATATTTGAAGACTCATATTGTGGGGCAACAAATCTATCAAGGAATTGAATCTCGTGAAATATGAAAATTGAATCAGGATTTATTTAAAGACTTATCTTAAATATCTTTGACTTATTCTGGACTCTATTAGGATATTTATAAAGCCTTTTTATGAGGCTATTTTAGTGGGATATTGATTCTAATTTATCTTTATCTTAGAAAGTCGTTAACTCTTATATATTATATGCTTGTCTAAGTTAGAATGGAGTTAGAGAAAGCACTTATCAATTCATAAAGGAACGTTGTTTTGTGATTGCATTTGAGATTGTAAAACCTTTCGTTGTTAGTTTTACAAACTAAGTTTTCAAGGAAAAAATTTACTGATTAGAGATTTAATCTACGAAGTATAATAATGAGGATTCTTCACTGGAATGCGTTAAATTTAAAATCACTGATTATATTAATTCAAATATAATAGATTTATCTCACTGAACTAAACATCGCAAACATATGGACATTAGACTGCGTAATCAATTTATTGTTCCATGTTTTTTGTTCTACTTTTCGCAGTGCTTGGGGAAATGCTCACCTTCACAATCACTTTTACTCATATTTTGTTTCTTGTAGTTATCATATTCAAGTAAATAACTAATCCCTGTAAAATCATTCTTACTTATCTTTATCTGCAAATATTTATATTAATAAAAAACAAATTTATTTTTATTGATTTCAATTCCTATCGCTAACAGTGCAACTAACTGGTGTTTTTCCATGTGTCGATGCATTTTTTAATTTATGATTTTCGATTGATAGCAAACGAGTAAGACTATAGAGTGCCTTAACTTTTATTTAATATTGTTTTTCCATGTGTTGATGTATGTTATTTTTTAGTTAAACCTACCAATTTGCTTTAAGGTACGAGACATATAAACCACGTTTCAGTGAAATCATAAACAAATATTTACCATAACTTTTAGTTGTGTTTATAGGTGAGCGAAATTTGATTTAGTTCGAAAAATTAGATAAAATTTTAAATTTTAAATTAAATAATTCGAGTTCTTTGATTTATTCAGATACATTAGAATAAAAAATTAAATTGTTCAGATCAATTCGAATATCAATTACATAATTTGAGTTATCCGAAAATTCGAATAAGAAAAAAATAAAACTACGTTGTTTTGATAAATGTTTACCCCTTAAGTTAAAAGGCAAAACTATTATATTATTTATATAGTTAAATAATTTTGTACTTCGTCTATTAGTTAAATAATTGATCCATATAAATAAAACATTGAGTATAAATAATAGAATTCGTAAACTCGATTCGATTTGATTTGACTCGATTTGATTTGACTCAATCAAATGCTCATCTCTAATTTTACCTTCAATAAATATATATATCACAAACCCTAAATATAATTTTTTATATAAAAGTAATTCTCTAGATTTTAATATTAATTAAAGGTGCCCACAACGAGTACTTCTTTTTCAAGATCTTGAAAAATCTATAAATTTATTATTTCCTCGTATCCCTCCTAATATGTTAACTTGAAACAGTTGCTGGAGTCTTAATTTAGTGAGAAATATATACTATCTTCAAACACTTACAATGAACTTAAATCTATCATACCTTAGTGACTATTTCCTCACTTTGTACCTTTGAAGACTAAAATTCTCACTAATAAATTCACCCTTGTGAACTTATCTTGTAAAACCACTACACAAAGGTTTTACAATCAAATGCACTCTCTCAGAAATAGTGTTCCTCGCTTGAATAGATTAAGTGCTCTCTCAACCAATACCTCAACCTATACAAGTATCACATTATATAAAGTTTTTCGAGACTTGCTAACATAATGAAGATCTATCACAGTCCCTATTAAACAATAGCTAAACTAGTTGAACACAATATAATGATAACAAACAAAGTGACTAAGGATTGTTAGTAGCTAAGTCTTTAATGTTTCAATCAGATCCAACTTCATTGATACAATGGATTAGATAGACTCGATTTGATCCAATCCACTTCGATTATCCAAATATATTTTCCAAAGTGATATGATTTTTGTTAATGTGATAGACATAATCTATGATATCAGCTAAGCCTACAAGTCCTTTTCAATAAATTGTCAACAACATAAATATGGAAAATTGTATGTCTGTCATAGCGGGTAAGGAAGTGGACACTTCCTATGGCACATCTCACTCTTTTCATATTTTTCGACAATCTCCCCCTTTAGCAATTTGTTGAATATAACTCATCCAACACAAGAAGCTTAATCATCAATTAACTTTAGCTCACCTTTTGATTACTCCTTTACTTTTGATTATTCCTTTTAATCTCAAAAACCTAACTTATATAATAATTAAGTAAATTAACTATTAATGCCAAGTGTGGAATGTGCATCAATAATTATCAAGTGGAATTGTGGCAGAATGCCTTTTAGTTTGACCAAAGTTTATTTTGACTTTTCTTCTCCTAGTTAAACTATGGTTTTAGTTTTCTACTTAAACTCTAATTAACCTAGAGTTGTTGTAGTCAAATATGCTACGAATTTCAGCCTATAAATAGACCTTAGTTACTCTAGGTTTTGTTCTTTGTTTCGAAGGTTTTTCTTGTGATACTTTGAGTGTTTTTTTCATTCTCTCTATCTTTTGTACTCTCTTTTATTATAGTGAAATCTCCTTTTTCTCGTGGTTTTTTATCCTCTTTTAAGGAGTTTTTCCACTTAAAATTTGCATGTTTGATATTTTCAATTCTTATTTTCTTCATTTTGTTCGTTGTTTAATCGAGTTTATCCTCTACAACATGGTATCAAAGCAAGTTTGATTTTCGTAATCAACTCATTTAGAGATGATAGCGTCAAGGTTTGATATTGAGAAGTTTGACGGAATTGCAAATTGCAGTTTGTGGCAAGTTCTGATGACAACAATACTGATTCAGAACAGTTTAAAAAAGGTTGTTATAAGGAAAAAGCCCGTAGATATGAATCAGTCAAAATGGAAAGAGCTCGATGTAAAGGCTCTATTCTCTATTCAATTATGCCTCATGAATAAAGTGTTACAAAAGGTTCTTATGGAGAAAACAATGTTTGCATTATGGAAGAAACTGGAAGCCCTATATATGAAGAAATCTCTAGCCAACAAGTTAGTACTAAAATAATGTTCCTACATATTCAGAATGACTGAAGGTAAGTCCATTAGAACTCATATTAGTGAGTTTGTTACCCTTCTTAATGAATCTTAAAGCAGAGATTAGTGACGAGGATCAAGCTATGTTGTTGTTATGCTCTTTGCCCTCTTCTTATAAAACTTTCATGGAAACTCTAATTTATGGGAGAGATCATCTCTCGTTCGAGGATCTGAACGGGAATCTTTTGAGCAAGGATAAACTCGACAATAAGTAAGGCCTAAATAAATAATCAAATGGGCAAGCCCAGTTCTAGATGCAAGAGGCAGACAACAAACTAAAAAAAAATCAACATAAGTTTAAAACAAGGTCCAAATCCAGAAATCATGATAAATATTGTGGCTATTGTAAAAAGATGAGCCACATTAAGGCAGAATGTTGGAAACTTCAAAATAAAATTAAAAGGGATGCCAAAAACTTTGAGAAAGATAAGAAGAAAGTTAAAGTTGTTGATGCTAGTGTAGTTGAGGATAGAGGCGATGATTTCTTTTTAGCATTAATGAGTAAAATCTCTCATCTTACTTCCAAATGGATCTTAGATTCAAGGTGCTCCTATCACATGTGTCCAAACAAGGACTGGTTCTCCACGTACAGTTCAATTGAATGTGGACTTGTGCTAATGAGGAATAACTCTCCATGTAAAATACTCGAAATTAGAACAGTAAAAATTACGATGCACGATGAAATTATTCGGACACTGTCAGATGTCAGGTATGTTCTTGATTTAAAGAAAAATATTATCTCATTGGGAATTTTGGATTCTAATGGTTGCAGGAGAGTCATTGAGTCAAATGGCTTAAAAGTTTCTTATGGGGATCTTGTTATGATTAGAGGACAAAAAGGGTAGCTTATACGTTTTACAAGGGTCAACAGTTACTGGTGCAATTGCAATAATCGAATAAAAGCCGAAATTGCCACCACTTTACGACGAGAATCAACCTGATATTGTGACAACACGACATGACTCTTTCTTCACTGATTCTGATTCAACCAAACTTTGGCACATGCGATTGGTTCATATAAGTGAGAAAGGTATGACAATCTTGTGCAATAGAGGTCTTCTCAAAGACACTAGAGTTGGTAAGTTAGGTTTTTACGAGCATTATATTTTTAGGAAACAAACTCGAGTTAGTTTCAGTGGTTAAGTGGTTTGTGTATACATTTGAGGTCAGGGGTTTAAGTCTCACTTTTGGAAAAATTCTTATTATTCTTTTATTTGAGCCTTAATATTTGAACTCACCATTTAAATTCAATTTTGCGCTAGCTTGTATAAACGATGAGCCTAGTGGTTCAATGATAGAACTTCTGTGTAACCTTTGGTCTTACATTCGAGCCCCTGCGTTAGCAAAGAGGGAATATATTTTTATTTAGTTAATTCGTAACTTTAGGTTTTTTAAGAAAAGAATTAATAAATTGTTTAACTCAATTTCCCTCTTTATTTTTTCGCTTTTCCTGTTCTTATTTCTCTTTTTCTCGTCACTTTCTTATTCTATTCTTTGTTACTTTCAATTTTTATTCTGTCCGTGAATTCTTGCATTGTTTTATTGTCAGTGCTTATCTTATTGTCTGTTTTCGACTGAAAGGTTAATCAAGTAAGTTTCATTATTGAATTTTTGTTAAAGTTCGTTTTCATTTGTTTTTGTCAAAATGGGTTTCCGCTTAATTTGCTCAAATTCTCATTCTAAGTGCTCGATTAGTCTTCTTTTAGGCAAAGATCATGAGGTTATTGATTCCCCAACACTTTAGTATGTGAAATTGCTATATCGTGTGAAGGTTAGTGTTGTTTTTCGTGTTTGAGGTTTTTGCATTGAAGCTTTTCGACATAACTCATCATTATGTGCTAATTCTAACATATCAATTGGAATTAAATGGTTAATTGGACATTGGTTGCTCGTTATTAGGTTCCGGAGTCACTCTTATCACTTCCATGCTAATTCTGAATCAGGTGTGTAACAAAATCCTCATTTTTTACGAATAATGAAATTCGAAAATCTATTCTATTGACATCATACAATCGTGTGCCTAGGATGTGTGAGCCATACGGTAGTGTAGTAAACCGTGTAACTTATTGTTTATGAATTAAAGGGATACGGACATGTCTCTAGACCATGTATCTCACTATTTTGGAGATAGGGTCATAAGGGCCAGAGACATGGGCGTGTGTCCAAGTCGTGTAAGTCACACGAGCTGATACACGGGTATGTGTCAGGCCATGTGAGCCACTATGATGAGCCACACGGGCTAGCCATCTAGGTCATGTGGGCCAAGAATCAGTAAGGCTTAAAGGTTGGCTAACAGACTTTGTGAGTGTGTAGGAGACCTTTTAGAAAATGAATTATAACGAAGCTGATCAATGTGTCATGACACGGAACAAGCAATGTCGCTACATAAGGACCAGAGCTGCAGAATCTTGAAGTTGCCTTTTACGTTGCGACAACAGCATAGCATGTCGCGACAGCGCCTGAAAATCACACCAAGAAGTAGACTATCTTCTTTGTCGCGACACAGACCCTATGTGTCACGACATCGACTCCTGAACGCTAGATTACACCGAGTGAGGGGTATTTTGGTCTTCACAACATAACTTAAACACGAAGAACGATAAATGACCTACGGCTAAGGAAAATGGCTATCCAAAAGCTATAAATAGGCCCTTTTAGAACTTAGCTTTACACACTTTTCCCTTAGTTTAATTTCTCCTTGTAATTTAGGTTTTTAGTATTTTCATTTCTTTAGTTATTTCTTTATTTTCATTTCCATTTTGAGGAAATAAGATTTGTAACTTTCGCATAAATGATTGTGGATTTATCCCAATAGATTCAATGCAATTCATTAGTTTCTTTCAATCATATTTTCAATCTCGATTCTTATGTTTACTTGATTATTGAATTTATGATGTTCCAAGAAACCATGAGGAACTAATCCATTTGTGGGGGATTAGGAAGCGGAGGTATGTTTATTTAATACTTGTATAGGGAATTTCTACGAATCAACTATTTGGAAAAGAAGAACGTGAAACAAACCCTAGGCCTGACAACCTAAAGAAGTCATTTAGGTGGGAATTAACCCAAAATTGGTATTGCCCATTCATGAACACCTTTACCCCAAACCAATCTAAACTGTGAGGTTAGAAGATAAGTAGTTCTTGTTGACTCGTTATGATAGTGGAAGATCAGAAGATCCTATTAGGGTAGCGACTAGTTGATTGACGAAAAACCCAAAAGCAACGATTGAAGAAGTCATACCAATACGAGCTAATCCCCCATAAATCTGTTTATCGAAACTTCTTATCTCAATTCCATTGTTTTATTTTACTTTACTTTTATGATTATAACTCCAAATCTCTTATTTCTTTTTTGTACTATAATTTTAAGAAGAGTACTAATTAAATATTTTCTATGCAGAAATTAAAATTATTACTACTTCACCTCCCTTGGATACGATCTTTGGAGTACTCGTTACTTTGTTGTAACTATATTACAACACAACACAACATAAGCTTAAAGAATGGTAGCTGACCTAGGTTTAAGGAAAACGGCCATCAGAATTCTATAAATAAGTGATCTCTCGTTTTTCAACCTAAAAAATTGAACTACTTTTCGCACTTTAGGAGCTTGAAATTAATGCTTTTTCTAAGGTTTTCTTATGATTTAGCTTAGTTTTCTTATATTGAATAAATTGTGTAAAAAGTATAAAAATGTGCTTTTTATTGACTTTAAGGCCGAGTGACGCTTAAGGGTAAGCTAATGAACTCTGTGAGTGTGCATGAGACCTTTAGAAGATGTATAAGTATAAAGCTGATCACTATGTCACGACACGGACTGATCTGTGACGCAACAAAGGGACCAGACCTAAAGAATGTCAAGATTGTCTTCTATGTCGCTGACCGGTTGTTAAACGTAACAGCAATAATGTGCAAGCATACACTGTCGATGCAAGTATAGTAAACAGATTTGAGTCTATCGGATATCAATCTCACGAGGATGGTTGTCTTTTGTCTATTAATGTCAATGCAATGAATAACAAAAAATGCGATAAGTTGTGAGCGTGGTTGTCGAAGCAATAACTTGAAAATAAAAATGAAATGTGATAATGATAATGATAAAATAAGGTCCCCAACGTGAATGTTCAACAGAATGCTAAATGCTCACAAGGTATGAAAGGATAGATGATTGTCGCTGCAATGAAGTGCAATGTATATTTTTCCATGCTTAACTTCTATATTAGACCTAAGACTTAAACATGCACAATAACCACACCTTCCGATGATGGCCATGGAACACAATTAAGAACAAATGGAATAAATTTCTCTAATCCTCAAGCCACTTCCATTGTCATGCTTATTAGCTTGAATTGTCACTTACACCTTCTAGTGACAGTGACTGCAATAACACTTTCGTGCTATAAACATTCAAACCCAAAGATTAAATAGTAGAAGCAAGATTGAATAAAATAACATTTAATCCAGAAATCATGTGTACTTCCATATAAACATGAAATAAAAAGTAATCACCAGAGTTTAGAAAAAAATGTAAAAGAAACAAGTGGAGAATACTATTCCCAAACAAATCGACTTGCTCGCTCACTTCCCTCTTGTGTCACACTTAGGGCTCTTCTTTAGGAGCTACTCTGCATCCATTCACGTCAGTTCACCCGTAGGAGCTTAAGCCTCCATAGCTGAAAGCTCAAAAGCTAGGTTTAAGAAAATAATGCCCAAAAAGAGACCCTTTTTCTCTTTCCTTGTGAGTATTTATATTCAGTCAAATTATGCAGAAGTCTTTTCATCAGAATCAAGCTATCTCTGATCATACAAGTTGATTATACCATACTGGACAACTCATGTATTTCTGTTCTTATTCAGACAGCTGTCAGGTGCGACGACAATCCTAGACGTAATCTAAAAATACTCATGCAGTGACATTAGTACCAAAACATGGAAAATTAAGGGCAAGTAGGCTAAGGTCCATTGAGTTAGAAAATGCAATTAACTAAACTAAAAAAATGCTAAAATATGTGCTAATGATAATTGAATGGGAACAACTTAACCAAAAAGTAGAGAGAAAATATATGTTCTTTCTAGCACTATGACACCGCCAAACTTAAGTTTTTACTTGTCCTCAAGTAAAAAAGAAACTAGCAAGAGTACACAAAAATTCACCAAGGCAAATGATCATTCTACCAACTTGAATCATCTAAAATCCCAATGAATGAATTACATTCAGATGACAGAATATTGCATCGACAACTCATAAGTATGAATAACTAAGATTGCAACTTCATCAAAGCTAGCATCATGCCTCAAATTTTAAATTTCATCTACCTATACAACATTTATTGTACAATAATATATATATATATCTTTTTTCTATTCCCCCTTTTCTTATGTTTTTATGTGACTAAGGGATGTCATTGCATTACTATACCTTTTGCTCCTAAGAAGTAACGATGGAGTGCAACAAACCCGTAGGGAGTACATAATTACGCTGACACACACTCTTACAATGACAACCTTTGGCCAGATTCATTTTTCTAACACTTGCATTGGAGTGTTTCCCCTTAAACAGTTCACAGTACACCCACATTATAGTGTCTCTTATTTATAACTATATATAAGAGCAGCTGTAAAATGAAGATTCATTCAAGATCCAGGGAATGATACTAGTCATCCATTACTAATGCAATCTAAGTCATTCCTCAAAGAATTGAAAATACAACATTCAGTCAAATTTATCCAACTCATTCATTAACAGTTCACATGATTCAAGAATTAAGCATCGAATGTAACAAAAATTTTCAAACACATATGCATTAACCATTCATAAACCTTGCATGCTTTATTAACTTTAAAAAGAAAAATTTTTGAAATGTGGGTGCAATTGCATTACAAACCCCATACGCATTCTCCCAAGCTTAAAGTCACAAACACTAAAATGCAATAACAATTGCAACAACAATATGCACTAACAAAATAAAAATTACAGCTACATGCAATACATGAATACTACAACTAAAAAAAGCTTAAAATAAACTAACTCATTTTTCCTCAACTATCGATGTGGTTGTACGGTGCTTCTTCTTCCTTCTCTTCTTCTCTTCCTTTCTGTGCTTTTTGTCCTTAGAGCGCTTTCTCTTCCTTTCTTTGGGTTTCTCCGGTCCTCAGATTGCTTCTTAGTATCTGGCTTTACCCCGACATCATCGACTGCTTTTTATGAAGGATGGGTCACCTCAAGTGGTCTAGTGTAGATCACTATTTCCAACGGGTTGTGGTGTTCCTCACTAGTTTCCTCCTTAACTTTCGCTTGACTTGCTCCATTGCTCCAAGTCATTAATCGTTGCACCCACAACTTCAGGTGTAGTGACTGTATCTTCAGCTGATTCTTTCTCAGCACCTTTTTCTTCATCCTTATCTTTTTCATCCTCAACATGGGTTTCTTCCTCTCCAACAGGAATTTGCTCCTCAATAGCATGCTTCCCGTGACCAACAGTGAAGTCATTTTCAAACAAGCTCTCAATTTTTTGCATGTATTTCTCGATGTCCCTTGATTCCGCTTCCTTCTTATCATCAGAGACGTGCACAATGAGAGGGGAAGCCACCAATCAGTCTTGGTCCCCTAAGTCTGCCTCCTCTAATGAGGGCTCATAGTCTCAGATGATTGGTGGAAATATTGGAATTTTAGGAGTGAGGCTTTGCTCAGCTGCCTTAATGTGACTGCAACAGAACTGTTCTAGGCTCTGGTATATGCGTAGAACAAATTTTGTGATCTGTCTATGTCTTCTATTATAGCAATAAGCCTGATTTGCCTATTGCTGATGGAAGTGGCTAACTTCTCGGCATCCTTCATTTTGTGAAACAAAGATGTCTCTACACTTAGATTTGCTCCTTTGTTTTTTGCTTTTGCTTTGCCCTTCCTTTTGCTTGCTTCTGTCTCTTTCACTGTGGGTGTACCCTTGTCACAAGCCATTCTCTCAATCGAGGCTTCATTGATTGGGCCTTTATTCTTTAGGATTTCTTTATCATCTTGGGGCACGATTCCCTTCTACTGGCACAGTTGTATCACCAGCGATGGGAAAACCAAGATGCTCGTTTGCCTTGCAGCACATTCAGTAATTTTCTGGTGGAGTATTACCCCGATATCGATCTTTCTACCTTGATAATAGAATGTATCAGACATATTCTATCAAGGGTGACTGTGGTACTATAAGTAGAGAGCTTCAGTCTGCAGTTGACAAAATGTAACCAAACTTTGCTTTGCAACGTCAATAAGTGTCTATACATGGTATAATTGTTGTGGTTTGAACCCGTCCACGTTGCTCCTTCGACACAAAGATCTTTCACCAAGATGTCTGTCTTGTCATTAGTGATGTCTTTAATGAACACAGAGTGTTCATTCCTATCCACCTTTATGTTGCATAGCTCATTAATTCATTCAGCATTCCACAGGATTAATCCTTCGCGAACAAATATAAACTCTAAATCATGGTCAAAAAGGTTAGTATAAAACTTACGTACCAGTGACGGAAAGTAACTGCCAGGGTGAACGCAGAAGGTTTTCCACTTCAGCCTTGAGATGGTCTTGTAGACTTGCTAAACCAAGTCTTGTTGTCGTGACAGGAGAAAACCTTATTCTCGGTGACAATTTTGCTTCAACATGTTGTCTTGATACCAATCTTTGGTTGCTTTCGTTAAGAATGTCACCGGATCTCTTGGCATGGAGGGCTTTGCTTCACGAACTGCAGTTGCAGAGGATGAGTGTTCTTCGACAGATTTGGTTACTTTCTTGACTACTCCTCTAGTTCTTGTCATATTTTTGTGAGTAAAGGAGGTTTTAAGGTGTAAAGGTACAAGCTTGGAGAAAGAGTGTGAATAAAAATGGTTGCTATGTGGTTTTTACAGTCGGCACAGAGGAGGGGGTTTATAGTGAGTGAAAGAGGAAGATGGAAAGTTGTGATTTTTCTGTGATTAAGCGAAAAGACATAAAGTCTGGCGGGAATAAATACGTCCAATGAGAATTACGCCCGTTCAGATAGATCCAATGGCTGGGTGACTGTTGATGAAACGATAGGATTTGAATCCCTAATATGCTCTGATTTTTTATGAGTCAATAGTTTCAGTACAATAGTACGAATTGCATTGACAATGAAATCCAAATGCGTTGACAATGGAATCTAATTATTCTGCAAAAACAAATGAGAAATAAAAGAAACTTAAACAAAGGCAAAAATAAAATAAAATAAAATTACATAATAATAAATTTAATAAAAATTAAAAAAATTTTGACCAATTTAATGGGCAATTCTTGCTTTTGATCACTATGCGCCAAAATAATGCTTCAGTCGCTGTCCATTCACTTTGAACTGGTGTCTATCATGTAAATCCTTAATTGTGATTGCACCATGAGGAAATGCTTCAACAACTTCGGAAGGTCTAAACCAACGTGAGCGCAATTTACCTGGATGCAATTTCAGTCAAGAATTGAATAATAGAACTTGTTGACCCGCGATAAATTGTCACTGAAAAATGATTATGTCATGCTATGGTTTGGTCTTTTCTTGTAAATTGCAGCATTTTCATAGGAGTTTCGCCTAATTTCCTCTAGTTTAGTGATATCTAACAGCCTTTTCTTTCCAACAGCTTCATAATCCATATTCACTAACTTAATTGCCCACACTACCTTGTGCTCCAGTTCAATTGGCAAGTGGCATGCTTTCCAAAAAACTAATTGATACGATGACATCCCTAATAGAGTTTTGTATGCTGTCCCAAATGCCCATAAAGCATAATCAAGTTTGGAAGATCAATATTTCCTCAAAAGGTTCTCAACCTTCTCAAGAATGTTCTTAATTTGTCGATTGGATACTTTGGCCTGTCTACTGCTTTGTGGATGATAAGTAGTGGCCATTCTATGATTAATTTCATATCTCTTTTGTACGGCTGCCACTTGGTTGCAATGAAAGTGTGTACCCTGATCACTAATCAATGCTTTTGGTATGGAAAAGCGGGTGAGTATATGCTTGTGGAAAAATTTAAGCACTGCCTTTGCATCATCCTTTAGGACTGCAACAGCTTCAACCCACTTTGAGACGTAGTCTACAGCTACTAATATATAAAGATTTCCAAATGAACTTGGAAATGGTCTCATAAAATCCATACCCCAAACATCAAATAGTTCAACCTCCATAATCGACTGCTGCAACATTTCATTGTGTCGAGATATAGAACCAGTGTGCTGACACCTATCACATTGATTTACAAAATTATGGGCGTCCTTGAATAATGAAGGCCAGTAGAATCATGATTGGAGAACCTTAGTAGCAATTCTCATGCCACCGAAATGACCTCCATAAGGAGCATCATGACAATGCTTCAGGATTGAAAGCATCTCCTCTTCCGAAAACACAACACCGAATAATGTTGTCATTGAATACCTTGAATAAATACGGCTCGTTCCAATAATACTTCACTACTTCACGAAGAAATCCTTCCTCTTTATGGCTTGTGACACCCAATGAGAGTTTTCCACACACTAGATAATTAACCAAATCTGCGTACCAAGGTATTGCATCTACAGCAAATAACTTCTCATCTGGGAATGCGCCGATAATTTGAAGTATGTTTCCATCTTCGCTACCAACTTCCAAACGAGATAGATAGCCTGTAACTTGATTCTCTGAACCCTTGCCGTCTTTTATCTCTATGTCAAATTCTTGCAATAGTAGGATCCAGCGTATCAGTCATGGTTTTGCATCCTTCTTCGCAAAAAGATATCTCAACACCGAGTGATCAGTAAATACGGTAACCTTTATATCGATAAGATATGAACGAAACTTGTCGAAAGCAAAGATTACAGCCAACAATTCTTTCTCTATTATAATTGATTTGAGCCTCTGTAAGAATTTTAATGGTGTAATAGATGGCGTGAAATATTTTTCCTTTGCGTTGTCCTAGAACAGCACCCACAGGAAAGTCCCTTGCATCGCACATAACTTCAAAAGGTTGAGACCAATCTGGTGCAATGACAATGGGTGCATTTACTAGCTGCTTCTTTATTTGAATAAATGCATTCAAACATGTATCGTTGAAGAGAAATTTACGATTTTGTTCTAGCAATAAGCATAAAGGCTTCGTAATTTTCAAAAAAACTCTAATAAATCTTCGATAAAACCCTACATGCCCAAGAAAACGACGAATGCCTTTCACATTTGTCGGTGGAGGTAATTTCTCAATGATTTTCACTTTAGCTTTGTCTACTTCAATGCCCTGACTAGAGATGCGATGGCCTAACACAATGCCTTCAGTTTCCATGAAATGACATTTTTCCCAATTTAGGACAAGATGTGTGTCTTCACGCCGTTTCAATACTTTATCCAATTTGTCAGCGCAATGATCAAAATCATTCACATGGATTGAGAAACCATCCATAAAGATTTCTAAAGAATCTTCAATCATATCTAAGAATATTTCCACCATGCACCTTTGAAATGTGGCTGGTGCTTTACAAAGACCAAAGGGCATATGATGAAAAGTAAAAGTACCAAAGGGGCAGGTGAAAGTTGTTATCGCTTAATCCTCCAATGTAATAGCAATTTCATTGTAGCCAGAACAACCATCTAAAAAGTAATAGTAGACTCTTCTAGCAAGTCTATCCAATATTTGGTTAATGAAAGGAAGTGGGAAGTGGACCTTCCTTGTGGTTGCATTAATTTTGCGATAATTCATACAAACTCGCCATCCCGTAGGAATATGTGTAAGAATTAACTCGTCCTTTTCGTTGCTAACGACGGTATTGCCACTCTTTTTAGATACGCATTGCACTGGACTTACTCAATTGCTATTAGAAATAAGGTAAATAATTCCAGCATCAAGCCACTTTATAATTTCCTTCTTAACAACTTCCTTCATCTTCTCGTTTAATCTTCTTTATTGCTCAATCGATTGCTTATCTTCATCTTCCAACTTGATCTTGTGCATACAAAAAGATGGGCTAATGCCACGAATATCACCAATACTCTAAGCAACATCTTGTTTATGTTACTTAAGAATATGGATCAATTTCTCTTCTTGAATCACATCCAGTGTTGCGGAGACAATAACTGGGAGAGTATTGTTGTCACCAAGAAAGACATATTTAAGAAGAGCAGGTAGTGGTTTCAATTCCAAAGTAGGAGCTTTTTCAATAGATATCTTAAAAACTAGGGTCGTTCTGTTGGCTAAGTCTAAGGATCCAATCTACCATCCATGATTGAGTTCAATGTTATTAGCTTCAACCATGCTGTCGTAATTAGCTAAAAATTCATCATCAGATGTCACTGCAAACTCAATGAAAGTAGTGTGCTTTGTTCATTGAACTCTTCCTTAATTAAATCATTTAGCACATCGATAGTATGTCATTCTTCTTTATCCTTACATTGAATAGATTCGAAAACACTAAAGGTAACGTGCTCATCATTGAGTCATAGGGTTAGTTCACCTTTGTAAAAATCAATAAGAGTTCGTCCGGTAGCTAAAAATGGTCGTCCCAAGATTATAAGAACCTCCTTTTCTGCCTCGTAGTCAAGTATAATAAAATTCATCGAAAAAATAAATTTATTCACTCGAACTAAGACATCTTTAATTCGCCCTTCAGGTTGAGCCAATGATTGATCTGCTAGTTGCAATGTCACTACAGTAGGTTTCATGTGACTAATTCCCAACTTTCTAAAAGTAGATAGTGGCATTAGGTTGATGCTAGCTCTCAAATAGCATAAAGCCTTACCCAAATAATGGTTGCCAATTGAACAAGGAATAGTAAAGCTCCAAGGATCTTTCATTTTGAGTGGCAACTTATTTGTCAAAACGACAATACTGCCTTCTGTGAGTGCAATAGTTTCAATATCACTGAGCCTCTTCTTATTGGACAATAGCTCCTTCATAAATTTCCTATAATTCAAAATTTGCACAAGAGCGTCCACTAAAGGAATATTGACATGAAGTTGCTTCAATTTGTTCAAGAATTACTGATACTGCTTAGCATGCTCATTCTTTCTGAATCTTTGTGGAAAAGGTATAGGTGGAGATATATTAGAATGCGCCGACACTTTTGATTGCATTGACAGTTTCAAGGGTCGAACATTAGGCATATGAGTGACAATTTGTGGAACTCCTTTGTTTGGTGCATCGACAAACCCTTCAGAGTTAACCTTCTCACTATGGATCACTTCACTACTATCTTAAGGTGCTACAGTAGAGTCGGTAGTCGGCTCACCAGTTTGTTTACCACTCCTAAAAGTGATAGCCTTGTAGTGTTCCTTCCCTTTCGAATTGGGATTTTTCGTGTCACTAGGCAGTGTGCCTGGTGGTCGAGTATTCATATTCAAAGCAAGTTGTCCCAATTGTGCCTCTAATGCCCAAATAAAAGATGAATTCCCTTGTACAATGGCTTTTGTGCGAGTGATATGCCCCCGCATTAAAGCTTCAACTACTGCTAACAAATTAGACGGGGAAGCTTGCGTGTACTGTTATTGTCGATGTCCTTGAACATTCTGATTTTGCATTTAAAAGTGTTGTGGCTGCATTTGGCTTTGTTGTGGATGCATCTGAGTATACTGATTGTAATTCCGCTGTTTTTTACTATAATTCCCTTATCTTGGGTTATAATTGCCTTGATTGGATGTATTCTCATATTAGAGTGTTGCAACATTTTGCCCAGCATTTTGAATTCCCCAAGACTATTAATTACAGAATTATTATAAGAGTTGCCACAAGAATTGCTGCGGATATTATTGACATAGAAGGCATTCTCTGCATGTTGTGGACAATCTTCATAGATATGATTGTTACCGTAAATCTTATAATAAAATGTAGGAACATCAACTTGTTCAGTGACTTGTATAGGTGTAACGTCACTAGTCCTCTTCATATTTTTTATCATATTCGCAAGAGAAGAAACTTGAGCACTAATGCAGATATTGTGTCCAATTCAATAACTCCCAGAGTAGCTTTTGCTTGTGCAGCTCTAGAAATAGGATGTTGATAATCATTCTGAGCAATTCTCTCAAGAATTCGAATAGCTTCATCATAAATACAATCTAGCAAAGGACTATTGTCTGATGCGTCGACAAGATTCCTCGTTTGTGAATTCATCCCATTGTAGAAAATCTCAATTTGTGTTTTCTGTTGAATGTCGTGCATAGGGTAATATCAAAGCAAAGATTTATAACATTTCCATATGGTGTGAAGATTCTAATCATCCAACTGATGATAAGTTATAATATCATTTCGGAGACGAGCATTTATTGTTGGTAGGTTAAAGCACAAAACAAATTGTTTTACTAGTGCATTCCACGAAGTAATTGAGTCGGCAGGTAGCCCAATGAACTAGGTATAAGCTCTTCCTTGCAAGGAATAAGGAAATAACTGCATTTTCAAAGCATCATCAGGAATGCCTTGTTGACTAAAGGAAGCACAAATCAATAAGAATGATTTGAGATGTTCTCGTGCATATTAATGTGGTAGTCTAGTATATTGCCCATTAGAATTCAACATTTGAAACATTACTGGCTTGAGTTCGAAATTCCCAGCTTGGATTGCTGGTCTAATAACTTCAGGTTGTAAGCCATCCAAGATAGTACTATAAAATCTCATACAGTCCTATTTTGTATTTGATCGTCTTACGGCAACGATGGGTCTTTAGCATTTTGTAGCAGTATTAGGGGTATAGAAGGATTTTATCGCTGCATCGGGAGTATGGATGCATCATTTCTTGGTAAAGCCATATTTCTTTGTTCTTGAAGTCTCCTTCAAATGGTTCTTTCAATTTTTGGATCAAAATCAGCAATAAACCCTGAATTGCTTTGGGTCATAAAACACCTAAATTAAAATGTGAAAATAACGACAAAAAGGAAACAAGTTAGTAACAACTAAAGATTAGATAATAAAAATAAAGTGCAAAAAAAATAAACATCAAACAAACGCCATCCTCGGTAACGGTGCCAAAACTTGATCAGTTGTTTAACATCACAGCAATAATATGCAAGCGTACACTGTCGATGCAAGTATAGTAGACAAATTTGAGTTTGTCGGATATCGGTCCCATTACGATGGCTGTCTTTTGTCTATTAATGTCAGTGCAATGAATAAGTAAAAATGCGATAAGTTGTGAGAGTGGTTATCGGAGCAATAAGTTGAAAATAAAACGAAATGTGATAATGATAAAATGGGGTCCCTAACGTGAATGTTCAACAGAATGCTTAGAGCTCACAATGTATGAAAGGATAGTTGATTGTCGTTGCAATGAAGTGCAATATATATTTTACTAAGCTTAACTTCTATATTTGACCTAAGACTTAAACATGTACATTAACCACACCTTCCAATGATGGCAATAGAACACGATTAAGAACAAGTGGATTAAATTCTTCTAATCCTCAAGCAACTTCCGTTGTCATGCTTATTAGCTTGAACTGCCACTGCACCTTCTAGTGACAGTGACCGTAATAGCACTTCCGTGCTAAAAACATTCAAACCTAAAGATTAAACAGTAGAAGCAAGATTGAATAGAATAACATTTAATCTAGAAATCATGTGTACTTCCATACTAACATGAAATAAAAAGTAATCACCAGCGTTTAGAAAAGAAATGTAAAAGAAACAAGTGGAGAATACTATTCCTAAACAACTTGACTTGCTCTCTCACTTCCCTCTTGTGTCGCACTTAGGGCTCCTTATCAAGAGCTAGTCTGCATCCCTTCACGTTAGTTCAATCATGGGAGCTTAAGCCTCCATAGCCGAAAAGCTCAAAAGTCAGGTTTAAGAAGATAATGCCCAAAAAGGGACCATTTTTTTCTTTCCTTGTGAGTATTTATATTCAGCCAAATTGTGCAGGTGTTCTTTCATTAGAATCAAGTTGTCTCTGGTCGTACAAGTTGGTTATACTAGACTGGACAGCTCACGCATTTTTGTTCTTATCTGAACAGCTGTCAAGTGCAGCGACAATCCTGGATGCAATTTGAAAATACTCATGCAGCGACATTAGTACCAAAACATGAAAAAATTAAGGGTAAGTAGGCTAAGGTCCATTGAGTTAGAAAATGAAATTAACTAAACTAAAAAAATGCTAAAATATGTGCTAAGGATAACTAAATGGGAACAACTTAACCAAAAAGTAGGGAGAAAACATATGTTCTTTCTAGCACTATCAGTCGCGACACGAGCATAGCGTGTCGTGACAACACTTGGAAGATTCACCAAAGGAGTGGACTATCTTTTATGTCGCAACACAACTCCTATGTGTCATGACATCGCCTCCTGAATGCGAAATTAACACTGAGTGAAGGGCATTTCGGTCTTTACAATGCCACTTAAACACAATGAATGGTAGCTGACCTAACGTTAAGGAAAATGACTGTCCAAAGGCTATAAATAGGGCCCTTTAGCACTTAGGTTTACACATCTTCTTCTTAGCATTTAATTTCCTTTATAATTTAGGTTTGGACATTTTTCATTTCTTCTTGTTATTTCATTTCCCTTTAGTGGAAACAAGATTTGTAACTTCACATAAAATATTGTGGATTATTCCTAACATATTATTATACAATTCTTAGTTTGTTTCAAATCATATTTTCAGTCTTGACTTTCATGTTTACTTATATCATTGAATCTATGATGTCCAAAGAAACCATGATGAACTAATCCCGTTATGGAGGATTAGGGAGTGGAAGTATGGTTATTTAATTATTGTATACAGGGATTTTTAACGAATCAATTGTTTGGAAAAGGATGAACATGAAACAAACCTTGGGCCTTACAACCTTAGGAAGTCATTTAGGTGGGTATTAACCCAAAATTGGTATTGCCCATTCATAAACAGTTTTACCTCAAACCAATATAAACTATGACATCAAGAGATAAGTAGTATCTATTAACTCGTTATGTTAGTGGAAGATCGAAAGATCTTGCTAGGGTAGTGACTAGTTGGTTAAAGAAGAATCCCTTAAACCGAAGATTGAAGAACCGATATTGAAGCGAGCTAATCCCCCAAAAATATGTTTATCGAGTTTACACATCTCTTTCCCTTGCTTTATTTATTTTATTTCTCTGTTCTTTATATTCAAACCCAAATCCCTTTATTTTATTTTTGTACTATAACCCTAAAAAAAAGTATTGATTACTTCTTTTCTTTGTAGGGATTTAAATTACTAGAGCTTCGCCTCCCTTGGGTACGATCCTCGGAATGCTTACCAAAGTGTTTCGTTGTAAACAAATTATATTACTACCTGATTGAGAAAGCCCTAAAATACACACCGAATGGGAGCACGTTCGGAGGCGATTAAGTTGTTAGCGTCGTTGCCGAGGAGGCAACGTCTTTAGTGATTTATTATTTTTTTACATTGTTATTTGAATAATTAGAGAATGTTTTGGTTATAGATACGATCTTTTTATTTTCTTATTTTATTTATTTCTTTTTTATTACTTCTTTTCTATTTGTTTCAATTCCAGTTTATGACTCGGAGCCAAGAAAACTTGGTAGAACAAATTTCCAACACCGAAGCACTAATCAAACGAAATCGAAGGACTCAATAGTCAATACAAAATCCACCATCGCTTGAGAAAATAGAAGAACAGGAAGAACCACTTATTGATCCAGTTAACAATAACGTTGAAGACATTAGATTACCACCATAACTCCCAACAAAAAAACCAATGGCACAAGCACAAAGGACACTAAGGGAGTATTCTTTACCTAATATAAATCTGACGTGAGGGAGTATTGCTAGACCTACCATAGCCTCTAATAGTTTCGAGATCAAGCCAGCCATAACCCAAAAGATCCAAAATAATTTGCAATTTAGAGGGACCATGGCTGAAGATCTCAGTTTACATTTAAAGCAATTTTTAAAACTATGTCATACTTTCCGCTATAATGGTGTTACTAATTATGCCATTCGTTTGAGGCAATTTCCATTTTCTGTCACTGATAATTTTTTTCTTGGTTAGATGTGCAAGCACTAAGATCTATTACTACATGGGACGAGCTCGTAGGGAAATTCTTATAGAAAATTTTTCCCATTAGTAAAACATTCCAACTTCGAAGGAAGATTTCAACATTTCGAAAATTTGAGGGCTAAGGGTTCCATGAAACATGGGAACCCTTTAAATCATTGCTACAAAAATGTCCCTATCATGGTATGCCGACGTGGTTGCAGCTACAGACTTTTTATAACGATTGGATCCATCCGCTAGATCTAGGTTAGATGGTGCAGCAGGAGGAGCCCTAATGAACAGAACCTATAATGATTCACATGGGTTAATTGAATATGAAGTATTATCAGTGGCCAACTAAACGGTTCACATATGGTTCGAAGTCTGCTTCGGTCAAAATGGTTCAGGAAGATGACAAATACCAACAATTGTTGGAGCGATTGAACCGAATCGAATCTGCAACAGGAGCACCATCATCACAAGCAGATGATAAGCCTCTCTATCATTATTTCACCAACACCGAGAATGTTAACTATGTTGGAAATAGGGGTAGAAACTCTTATTCAAATATCTATAATCCCAGTTGGAAAGATCATCCAAATTTAATATGGGGAGGAAATCAAGGAGCAAGTGGTAGTAACAATTAACAAAGAAATCCAAACTACCATCTTTCATTTTTACAGAGGCAACTGGACAGAGCAATTTAAAGTGAGCATATTACATGTGGTTAAAGGTTAGATAGAATTAAGGGAGAGATGCAATCAATGCGCATTGAGGTAAAACAAGTGCAGTCTGAGTGTATTAATTCTTCTAAAACCTTGATAAAACTAGAGGAACGGATGGACTAGTTAATGAGCATGATGGGAGACATTAAAAGGCATATTGGTACCGATATTCCTAATAACACAGAGAATAATCCCCGAAGGAAGGAAAAAGAGCATGTTAAGGTTATTGAACTTAGGTCGGGCAAAGTACCGAGTAACCCAGAAAAACCTAAAGAAGAGGAAGAGCAGAAAAAGCCAACTAATATCATCGAGATACTCTCTGATGATGACACTGAGGTCACATCAACCAAGGAAGTGTCGTTGGAAGAAAAATCAGAAAGAATGATGAGATACCTAAAGAGGATAAAAGCACAACAATTCCATTACCCAAGAGATTATAGGAAAAAAAGAAACAATATAATGAAGATTTTTTAAGTTTTCTGAACTTATTTAAATCCATAGATGTTAACCTATCTTTGATCGAATTAATAGAAAAAGTCTCAAAGTACGCGAAGTTTTTAAAGGAGATTATATCAAAGTGGAGGAAAGTCAAAGTATGAGAACAGGTGGAAGTCAATGCATCTTGTAGTGCGATTATCTCTAAACAGATTCCTCAAAAACTGAAAGATCCCAACAGTTTTACAATTCCAATGAAAATTGGGAATCTTCAATTTGGTAGAGCTTTATGTGATCTTGATGTAAGTATAAACTTAATGCCTCTGTCAGTATTCAAGGAACTTGGGATCTGATCGCGCTATAAATGTCACATCAAATATTGTGCAAGCGTACACTACCGATGCAAGTTTAATAGATATATATGAGTCCATCGAATATCGATCCCACGAGGAAGGGTGTTTGTTGTCTATAATTGTCAGTGTAATGAATAAGTAAATGCAATAAAATTATGAGATTGATTGTCGAAGCAATAATGTAAATTAAAGATGAAATGCAATAATAATGAAATGGGGTCCCTGACATAAATAATCGACAGAATACTAACCACACCTTCCAATGTTGGCAATGCAACATATTCAAGAATAACCAGATTAAATTCCTTCAACTCCTAAGCAACTTTCGTTATCTTGCTTGTTAGCTTAAATTGTCGCTACACCTTCCAGTGATAGTGACTGCAATAACACTTCCGTAGTCAAAACATTCAAACCCAAAAATTAAATAGTAAAGGCAAGCTTGAATAAGATATCATTTAGTCTAAATATCAAATGTACTTCCATACAAACTTGAAATAACATGAATCACCAGAGTTTAAGAAAGAGAAATAAAATAACTAATGAAGAATACTATTCCTAGGCTACTCGACTTGCTCCCTTACTCTCCTCTTGTATCGCACTTAGAAGCTCCTCACCAGGAGCAGATCTGCATCCTCCTTCGCGTTAGGTCGCCCTTGAGAAAGTTAAGCTGCCATGGATGAAAGCTTCCAAAATGGATTCAAGAAGAAAATTAATCCGGAAGAAGACTCTTTCTCTCTCCTTCTCATGAGTATTTAACTGCAATTGAATAGTACATGTGTCCTTCCCTCCAAATCTAGAAGTCTCTAGCCGTACTAGTTAGTTACACAAGCTGTACAACTCACGCATTTCTGGTGTGTTAACTAGACAGCTATCAGATGCTACGACAGTTCTGGGCGAAATTTTGGACCTGCTTATGCAACGGCAACTTTGGACATATTCACGCATCGATAATTCTGAATAAGTTCTGCAGCGACAATTTTGGACGCAATACTAAACAGACTAATGCAGCGACATTAGTATTAAAAATATTATAAATTCAAAGGCAATTAGGTTGAGTTCCATTAAGTTAGAAAATGCAATAACTAAATAAAAAATGCTAAAAATGTATGCTAAGGATGACCAAATGGAACAACCTAAACAATAAGTAAAAATAAATTCATGGTTCTTTCTAGTACTATCACACCCCCAAACTTCAGTTTTTACTTGTCCTTAAGTAAAACAGAAACTAGCAAGGTTATACCAAAAATTTATCAAGTCAATAATCATTCTAGCAACTTGAATCATCTAAAATTCCAATGAATGAATCACATTCAAATGACAGAATACTACGCCGACAATTCATAAACATGAATAATTAAAATTGCAACTTTATCAATGCTAGTATCATGCTTTAATTAATTGAAAAAAACTTAGAAGTTTTTTTTATGATAATAAATATTTTTATAATATTTTTATATAAAATATTTAAATAAAGAATTAAAAATAAACTGAGCAGCCGATAAATTTTTTTATAAATAAAATTCTCTTATATACATCATGTGTGATAATATAGCTTAATTTTATGTTTAAATAAAACCATGAACATTAACCCCCAAACTCATAACTTTAATTCCTAAAACCATGAACATTAAACCCCAAATTCATAACTTTAAATCCTTAAACCCTAAATAAGACTATTGAATTTTAAACTTTAAAACCTTATATCCCAAACCAAAACTCAAAACCTTGAGAGATTCGAGGTTTAAGATTCAAGGTTTGAATTTAAGGTTCAGGATTGTAGGTTTCGAGTAAAATAATTACCAAAATTATGTGTCAATGACATGAAAAAAATTGTACAAAAATTTCTAATTTTTTTAAATATTTGTTGCACAAAAATTAAAAATATTAACTTATGAAAAAAAACTAAATGATTAAAATTTGTAAAAGAAAAAAAAATATTTGTTTATAATTTAAAAAAATTAATTATTCTAAGTAATTCAATTTAAAAGTAACATTTAGGTCATTGAATTTTTTTAATTAATCTTAAAATTTAGTATTTTTTTATAATTTAATATTTAAATTTAAATTTTATTAAGATATGATGAGATGAAATTTTAATATTGTGGTATGTTCTCAATTAAAAATTTTAAAATATATAATTAAAAAAGATAAAAAGAATTATATAAAAAAATAATATTGTGCTATGTGACTTAATTCAAGTTTAAGAATTAAATTTAAAAAAATTCTAAAATTTTGAAACTAATAAACTAAAAAAATTAAATGGTTTTGCTTTTATGTTTACTTCCCTCCAAATCCCCAAATCAAAATTCCTATTTCCAAATTCCTATCCCAAAAGCAAACCCCCCGAATGAAAGGTACTTTTCCCTTTACCTTGTTCCTTTCCCTTTACCTCCTGACTCCTGAGTTTGAGCCCAAGTCTTCTCATCTTCCTTAGCTCAGGTGATTTTCTCTTCCTCCTTTTCGATTGTGCAATGACTATTGAACTCGCTGTGATAATATTGATAGAGGCAGAGCAAAAGTAAGTAGCAGCAGAAAAGGAGTAAAAAATGAAAATGCCTGACGCTCTTCGATTTCCCATCATTGACTTGTCGTCCCCAGATCGCTTCTTCACCGCCAATTTGATCCGTCAGGTTATCCTTTGATTTCTTCTTTAGCCCTTTGCATTTCCAATGTTCAATTTGTAGGTAGTTCCCTGCAAAACAATCTACTTTTCAACTCATAAGAGTTTTTCTATAGGCATGCGTTGGGCACGGTTTCTTTTACCTTGTAAATCATGGGGTTAATGAAGAATTTATTAACAAAGTTTTTGAGCAGAGTAGTAACTTCTTTTCACTCCCCATTGAAGAGAAGATGAAGTTGGTGAGAAAGAATCACAGAGGTTATACGCCACTTTATGCTGAAAAGCTTGATACTACTTTGACTACCAAAGGTAGTTTCTTTATTTTAATTAATTAACCTTCCCCTTTTTCCCCCCTTTACTGCTTAACATTTTTCTGAAGCTAGTTGCCTTTTAATGATTATGTCAACGAGTTTGATTCAAGAAACTTGTGGGGTTATTCAAGATTTACGAATGAAATCCTTTCAGCAGAGTTACTTTGCTTTTTTAAGTTCTTTCTACTTCAATGTAAAAGGTGATTTAAGGTGAGATTCATCACTTTTGACTGCTTGGAAAACAGGTGACTCTAAAGAAAGTTTCTATATCGGTCCACTAACTGATGACCTCAATCATTGGCCTTTTGAAGGTATGTGTATCTTATAAACAACAACTTGCAGTAGTTGTCAATTTCCAGATTCCTTCTTTGCTTGCACTTTATCTTGTATAAATAGCTTCTTCATATAAGAAATTTAATTGATTTGTACTAAGATCTTTTGACTTGGAAATTTCAGAAGATCTGCCATCGTGGAGAAGCACAATGGAGACTTATCACCAAAAACTGCTGTGAGTCCCTGATGTTAGTTCACATATTAGTATTCATGGTTTACAGATGATTTCATACATCTTTGGTCTCTTTAGGCTTTATTTTCAGCAAAGAGCTTCTATAATTTGATAAATAGACTCAATCTTTTTATATATTCCCTGTTCATCCCATTTCAAAACTTACTTTTTAAATTTTCAATTCAACTCTATCTTGCTTGGAAATTCATACTATGATTCAGCTACTTATGTAAGGTTTTAAAAGGTGCTACATTTGCTTCCTCAGGTCTGCTGTGACTAAATTACTTTCTTTAATAGCCTTGTCCCTAAAATTAGAAGAAGATTTCTTCGAAAAAGTGGGTGCCCTTATTGAACCATTAGCATTTATTCGTTTATTACATTATCCAGGTATGATAGAATTGCTTGGATCTTTGGCATTATACTTGCATATTGAAGTTCAGAGCTATAAAACCTTATAACAATACGCCTCTTGGTTTTGATGTTAGGAGACTTGAACTCTTCAAGTGAAGAAATATTTGGTGCTTCTGCTCATTCAGATTATGGAATGATCACTCTTCTGGTCACAGATGGTGTTCCAGGGCTTCAAGTGTGTTCCTTGTTAATTGTACACAAACCTCAAATTTCGTATTTCGGCCCAACATCTGTTTCATCTTTCTAAAAGCGGATTTGCTGGGAGAAATCCAAGCAACCACAAGTTTGGGAGGATGTACCAAGCATGAGTGGGTGAGTCTTAATGATGGTAGATTGTTCAAGTAATCACTAAAACAAAAGTACTGGTTTAAGGTGCTTCGTTCCTACCTTTCAATCCTATCCAGAAGAAAAACGAAAAGAGAAGCAACATATTAGTTATCTTTGCCAAACCAACCTCTGAACTTTAGTTCTGAACCTGTAGGGCATTCATTGTTAACATCGGGGACATGATGGAAAGGTGGACCAATGGTTTGTTTAGGTAATTCAGTTGCCTGCATCTTATGTATAGCTTTTGATGCTTCTCTTAAGGGTTTGTAAAACAATAACGTCAGTTTCTTTGTATCTCCTCTAATTTTGTGTAATGATGCAACAGGTCGACACTGCATAGAGTGCTTCAACCTAGACAAGACAGCTACTCCGTAATGATTCACCCTTTCCCGTTTACTTGTAGTGTCATTTTTTGTGTCATCTGTTCATAGGGCCGAAACATTGAAATGTTATCATTGCACATTCTATCATTCTTCAGTTCTGAAAAGTTTTATAACTATTATGCAAATGTTTCAGGTTGGATTCTTTGCAAATCCTAGCAAAGACTGCATTGTGGAATGTTTGGAAAGCTGTTGCACCGTGTCTTGTCCACCAAGGTACTGATTCAACCAGTATTTTCAAATTGGAGCATCAGGAACTTTATATATGTTTGTCATCAAAAAGGTGGGCAACACGTTTTCATTCTTACATGCAGATTCGCACCCATAAAAACCATAGACTACCTGGAAGAGCGTGTTAGGCTTACTTATGGCTTGTAGTTGAAGTTATGCATCATTTTTTTCAGATTATATTCCATGTTCCTTTCTGCTAAATAAATTGCAAACATTGTAATCTTTACTTCCGCAGCTACAGATAACTGCAGACCTCTGCAAAGATACTGTAATGTAATCAGCAGACACATGACATTGATCCTCTTCTTACATTTGTGTGGCTTTTGTTATTTTAGCTTGGCTTTCTTGTTGATTTTTTGAATTGAAATTGGATAAATGTAGTGCCTTTGTGATATGATTATGTATGATATTGCAGATGATGAAGCAAAGGCAGAAAGTGGAGAGAGAAGCAAACATTATGCCGAAATTGGATGGTTGAAGATTCAGGAAGCTGCAAAGGCTAATCCAAAGCTTGCAGCCATGAACAAGAAATTTGGAATGATTCATGGGTTCTTCCCTTGCAAGAATTTTCAAACTCATTTGTTTACTTCTATACATTGGGTTGAATGCTAATTGTATGCATTTCGGCTAGATGTTAGTGTATTTTGATTGTTGGATTGATTTTTGTAGTGAATATTTAATTTTTATTTTTAATTTAATTTTATATTTTTAGTTGTATTTAAAACATAATTTCTATTATTATTCACGTTAAATGTTTATGAAAATATACTAATATTAAAATAAAAATAAAAAAATTTGCTTTACACATGCCTATCCCAACCTTTTTAAGATTGTTTTAAAAGAATTTATTCCAACTTTTTTAAAAGGTTGTCTTTGACAAGGTTTATTTTAATTTTTTTAAAAGGTTTTATTAGACAAGATTTATCCCAATTTTTCAAAGGTTGTTTTAGACATGTTTATCTCAACTTTTTTTAAAGGTTGCCTTAAACAATGTATATCTTAACTTTTTTAAGGTTACTTTAGATAAGGTTTATCTCAATCTTTTTTAAAGGTTACCTTAGACAAAGTCTATCTCAATCTTTTTAAGGTTGCCTTAGACGGGTCTATTCCAACTTTTTTTAAAAGGTTGCTTTAGACAAGATCTATTCCAACCTTTTTTAAAGGTCGACCTTGACTAGGTCTTTGTCAATCATTCAATAAAGGTCAGCTTATGTTGACTTATGCCAACACTTTTTCAAAAGCGTCGCGAGACCTACGCCAACTGTACTAAAGACAACCTTTTTGGAAGCGTTGGGAGAAGCGTTGCAATACCTATGTCAACCTTTTTTGTGTTGTCTTAAGTCAAAAAAAGTGTCACACTGTACTAAAGACAACCTTTTTGAAACCATCGGGAGAAGCGTCGCAATACCTATGCCAACTTTTTTTGCGTTATCTTAAGTCAAAAAAAGTGTTGTAGTAGACCTATTTTGTTGTAGTGATTACATGTGCAATTATTGTAATAAACATGTGACTATTATTCGGTTTTACATGTGAGCAGTAAATCGGCCCAAAGGAAGATTAAGTTCGACATGTTCTTATTGTCAGTGTTTGATTACTACACCAAGATATCACTTACAAGTTAATATTTTATCCAAAGATGAAATTATTAATGGAGTGTCCGATATCTTGATATGGAGTTTTCATTTATTCAAATTATTTTGGTTTAAATTTGAAGTCTTATGTGAGATTATTTTGATTTATTTAGTTATTATTATTATATTTATCAACATCATTGTATATTGTTTTGGGATAAATATATATACATATATACTATTATCTTTTAATTTGATCGAAAAATGAAATTAAGAGAAATATTTTGAAACAAATAAATTCATATTTTGGCTTTGGATTTTAATTAAGGGTGTCTAATATTTTAAATAGATTAGTTGAAACAAAATGCCGCTAAAGTGATCTCTTTTGCATAGATTAGTTTATTTAAAATATCAAGATGGTTATATATTTTTGAAATTCATGCGTTTATTAATTGACCCAAAGGTAGGTTAATATTTGGCCGAATTTCAAAGACATCTATGGTGATAAATGTGTGACAATTATAAGGTATTTCATGTGAGCAATAAGTTAGTCCAAAGATTAATTCATTGTTTGACATAATTTATTGTCAATTTTTGATAACTACAACAAGAGTACCGCTTACAGTTAGTATTATTGTCCAAATACTTGATATTAATATTGTGTTTGGTATCTTGAGATGGGATTAGCCATTATTTTGAATTTATTGTTTACTTATGAATATTCATGTGAGCTTATTTTTATCTATTTTGTTCTATATTCATCTATCATCTTTTGTTGCCACAATATTTGCTAATATAAAATCTATACCCATTTTTAATGAGACTAATTTTAAGGAATGGGACAGGCACTTATAGTGTTTGGTTGTATGGACATAGACTTGCACTAAGGGAAGAACAACCTACACCTCTCACTGTGGAAAGCACCCCTTATGTTAAAAGGGATTTTGAGAGGTGGGATCGTTCAAATTGCACGAGTCTAATGATCATTAAGCACAATATTCGAAAAGTCTTTAGGGGCACAGAATCTAAAGAGATTACTTAGGTTGAGGTTTACTTGACGAAATTTAGAAATATTTTGCCAAAAACGATAAGGTTGAGATGACATCACTTTTGACTTTTTTGTTGTCCATAAAATATAAAGGGTCAAGGAAGCGTGGGGGAGTACATTATAGAGATGTTCCATGTTGCTTCAAGACTTAAGGCACTTAAGATCAAGTTTTTGATGAATTGCTTGTTCTTATGGTTTGGTATTCCTTCTTACACAGTTTAACCAATTTTAAATTAGTTAAATATGTTTAAAGGAGAAATGGACTTTAAATGAGCTAATTTCTCATTGTGTACAAGAGAAAAAAAAGGTTAAAACACGATAAGTCTGCTTATTTAGCCAATGCCTCTAAAGACAACAACTTACATTCTGAATAAGATACCCACTAAAGCAGTTGCAAAAACACCTTATGAGCTTTGGATAAGTCGAAAGCCTAGTCTAAAGCACTTACATATTTGGGGATATCTAGCTGAGGTAAGACCTTATAGGCCACTTGAAAAGAAATTGGACTCCAAAATAGTGAACAACTACTTTATTGGTTATTCTAAGCAATCTAAGGGCTATGAGTTTTATGATCCCACAATTAGGAATGTTTTTGAGACGAGAACTCCAACATTTTTTTGAGGATGTTAAGTTTGGAGGGAGAAATAAGGTTAGAGAGACATTGCTTTTGAGGAGGAATTGAATTCTAACTCAGTTCTTGCTATCACTTTTGATGATGTTCAGGTTGTCATACTTATCATTGATCAAGAAGTGAATCCAGAACCTCAATAAGACAATGTTGAACAACTCCCTATTCAAGATAAGGTAATTGTTCCAAAAGAACAAACTCAACAATCTCAAGAACGAATGTCATTAATAAAGTTCACTAAAGAAAGGTTGTAATGACTTTAGTGGAATATTTCAAACTTAAGTTGCATTAGATGAGTGTTAACTTAATGGTTAAGTTAATGATTTCTCAATGGTAACATTAATTATACATTTATATGATGCAACTAGAAAACTTTGAGTCTGATGATGCAAAGTTAATGATTTGCATATTAAAGAACTTCATCTATGGGCTTAAGCAGACTTCTTGTTAGTAATATTACAAATTTTACAAAATGATTATCTCATTCGGTTTAGAGATGAATTTTGTATATACCATAAGTTTAGTAAGAGTAAGGTTCTATATTTGGTTTTATATGTTAATGACATACTGTTTGTCAATAATAAGTATGGTCTCAATCAATGCCCTAAGAATGATTTTGAGATTCCAGAAATGCATAAGTTTTTTACAATTTAGTAGTGGGAAGTTTAATGTATGTTCAGGTTTGTATATATTGGAATATTATGTATACTATTGGAATATTAAGTAAATATTTAAAGTAACCTTGGTTTGTACCATTAGATAGCATCTAAGAGGGTTATAAGGTATTTTCAGAGAATAAAAGAGTACATTCTCACATATCGGAGGTCTAATCAGTTAAAGATCATCAGGTATACAGACTCCGATTTTGATGGAATATGGATACATGATTTTGTCACTAATGTGCAAATTGTGAAAACAAATTACAATCTTTTACTCCGATAGCAACAGGAGCATATCAAAGTCAAAGCACATAGACTTTAAGTTCTTAGTTGTTAAAGTAAAAGTTCAGAGTGGTTAGATGTCTACATATTAGGACAAACTTCATGATTACGGATCCGCTTACTAAGGGACTACACCTAAGGTTTTATAAGACCACACTGCTCATATGGGTGTAATGTCATTTAAGGACATTTGGTTTTAGTGGGAGTTTGTACTTTTAAATGCTTTTATGTTATAGACACATTTTCAGTTATTTCAGTTTATGGATATTAAGTTTATTTTCTACAGAAATAAAGTTTATTTGGTTTTTTCACACTCTGATTTTGGTAAAGTTTGATCTCACTAAAGTTAGAAGGACAAGTTGGAAATAAACATGTTTAGGTTATATTACATGTAATTTCCATGCTACACATCCATATTTAATCTATGTCATTTGGTTGTGTTAATATGTGTGATCAGGGAAGATTTAGTTACGATATTTGTAACGAAAGTCGCCTTGGTTTTATGTTAACATAATTAACGGACGAGATTGTTCAAAATACCTTTTGGATATGATAGTAAAGTTTTGAGCTCATATGATTATATAATAACATGTAATAATAGAGTAAATAGGATATATATGTGATCCAAGTGAGAGATTGTTGGAAAATATGGACATCACATATATCATAAGGGTAATTACATGTTATTATTTACTATCATAATAGGTTAGCTCAAATTAAAAGTGATTTAATTTAGTTAAAGTTTATTGGGCTTTAATTATTAAATAAATTATGGGATAAATATGTGTAGATACTCTAGTAACTAAATTTTAATTGAAGACTAATTTCTAATTGATGATTGGCTAATTAGGAATTAGGGCTAATGTGCCAAAGTTATATATATTAGGGTTATGATCTCCAAATTACACACAAGAAAGCTTTTCTAATATCACATCTTTAGAAATGAGAGAGTCACCCTCTCAAGATTACTTGTGTGCTAATTTAGAAGATCAAAACCTTAAGATCCAAAAATTTTCGGCAATCCATTGATTCAGGTACGCTTCCGCATCTAATTTTGTTCTTGATTTATTCTTGATGATTTGACATGACAAATTCTGATTTACAGTATTAAATTTTATATCATATTTTGACTTATGATTTTACCAAATTCAAAACCTAGATTCAGAGCTCAATAATAGAGAAAGGTTTTGGGTTTCTCTTGCCTCTTGATTGAAAGTTCAATATTTTTATTTGATTTCAATACTCGATAGGATTTTTAGTTATCCAAGATTTCAATCTTTTTTTTTAATTTCAATCTTTCATATGTTTGTTTACTGAAAGATTTTTCTGCTGAGTTAAAGATTTTATATAATCCTTTCTCTCAACTAAAATGGAATATTGAAAGCGTCTATCAAATTGTGGTACGTCTTTGTCACCAATAGACCTGATAATGAACCAGGCCACTCGACCCGACCCGAAGGCTCGCTCGAAAAATGAGAGGGTTTGGACAAAAATATAAGCTCGAAAAATGTGCTTGGACAAAAAACGTGGCCCATTTTCTAAACGGGTCGGGCCTTAGGTATGAGTTTTTTGGCCCGACCCGACCCGACTCGAATAAATTAACCATTTTTAATAAAAAAATTTATATTATTGTTTTGGTGCTATTTTTTTTATTGTTTTGGTGCTTTTTTTACTGTTTTCGTTGTTATTTTCGTGTTGTTTTTGTTGTTTGCTATTTTTGTTGTTTTTAATGTTGTTTCATGTTATTTTTGCTGCTGTTTTGGTTGTTATTTTTGTTGTTTGGGTGTTATTTTTTAATGCGTTTTTATTATTGTTTCACTATCTTTTTTAATATTATTTGAATATTGTAGAACTTATGTTTTATTGTTAAATTTTTTTACTAATTTATTTGCAACTATCTTAATATAAAAAAAATTTTAATGTATTTTAAATTTATTTATTTTTTAATGTTTGTTTTAATGTTTTTAAGTGTATGTGATATATTATATATATTTTAAATTTGTTGTATGTAATAAAATAATCTAAAAAATTAAAACGAGTTGGACCAGGTCGAGCTCGAGTTTAACTATTATAATTCGAGTCGGGTTTAGATAAAGTTTTAGGCCCATTTTTCGGGCCGAGTTGGGCTCGAACCTAGCACTTAGACCTAAAATTTTATTGAAGCTCGACCCGGCCCGACTTACGATCAACTCTAGTCATCAACTCTCCCAACTAACTATGGCATATTTGAAATTGTAAGATTTTTCTATCCACATATATTTTTAGCAATGATTTGTAAATATGTACACAAAAATAGATAATTTATTATTTTTTTTATTTTATGTGATGCACGAATTTATTATATTTTAAAATTAATATTTTAATAATATATTTGAAAATTAATTTAATTAAGAAATTTTATATTCTTATCAATTTAACTTTGAAAAATATAATTTTTTTTATCAATTTAATACTAAATTATGTACACAAAAATAATAATTTATTATTATTTTATTTTCTGTGATGCACGAATTTATTATATTTTAAAATTAATATTTAATAATATATTTGAAAATTAATTTAATTAAAAAAATTTATATTCTTATCAATTTAACTTTGAAAAATATATCTTTTATCAATTTAATACTATATTAGGCTAATGTTTATAATTTGTTACCTGAACTTTTATGATTTAAGTCCTTCCTTACATTGCACACTTCTAAATCTTTTTTACTTTATAAGATAATAGCTAATTTCAATTCTTATCCCTCTATTTTTTTAAGATGATATAACAATAATCAAATTTCAATTTTGATTTTTATAATACACTCAAATTTGAGATTTAATCTCTATATTTTAATTTTTTTTTACATAATTTGAAACATTAACTTTTACAATTTCATTACTTAGTCAAAATACTTAATTCTAGTTAAAATGTTTATGTGAACTTTAAAAATTGTTAACACATTGTTAAAATTCTTTGTTAAATTTAAATTCATTATAATGTCATTTTTTTATCATTTAGTTATCAAGTGAGTTTTTTTTTTTTAAATTTCAAAATGTCAAACTAACGAATATGACAAAAAAATTTTAATGATAATAATTAGACCTGAATTATTAAATTTAAAAAATAGAATAATTATATTCTTGAAAATTAAAAATATAAAAATTAAATTCCGAATATATAAAAAGTATAAGAAATTAGAGCATATTATAATCTTTAAATTTTTATAAAAGCCTGAAAAACTTACTAGTATAAATTAATAATAAAAGTATAAATTTCACATCAAGAACGGACTTTGAGAACTACTTGTCCATACATTTACATTTGGACAACAAAATGTCTATATTCATTCTTGATTCTTTTAGTAATTTTATATATTTTATTTTTAAATAAAATATCAATTTTTATGTTTTAATTATTTTGAAAAATATATAAAATATATACAATTAAAAATATATAAAAAGCTTATAATATTTTGAAATATATACAATTTATAAAAATTTAAAATATATAAATATATATAATTACTAAAAAATATATCTAAAATGAATCTGGAAAAAAAATTGTCTAGATGAATTTAAATCTAGAAAATTATTTGCTCGAGTTCATTCTAGACATCAAAACTTGTTTTATTAATGCCACACCCCAAAATTAAGTTTATAATTTTGAAGATATTTAGGAATTTTAGCTTATATATGTTCGAAATTTTGTAAGGTTGATAATTAATAATGTTTTCAATAATGGCTATTAGGATATTAAATTAATTTTTGAAATTGAGTTTTAAATAGCTTTAATTTTGAAAATAAGATCGATTTAAAAAAAAAAGAATTAAAATTGAGAGTTTTTATTAAGCAGTTTGACCAAACTTTAAAAATCACTTTTTTTACATATATTTTTCATGTTAAAAAAAACCCCAAGTACTTGTGTTTGTCATCCCTTACTCTTCCAACTCTCCCAATTGATTTATACTTTTAAACTCTTAATTTTATTTGAATTATAATAACCCTAAAACTTTAAAGGCCTATAAAAAGCCAAGAAAAACACCCAAAAACCTTCATCATCTTCTCCAAACATGGATTTTTTCGAATTTGTGTCAAAGCTCGTTTTTTTTCCATCAAAGGTAACCAATCATCTTTCTATTAGTTTTAAATGATAGCTAGTCTCTTAAACAGAATTTTTAACCATTAAAATGCATGTTTTAAATAAAAGTCAAAAATTGGGTCGTTAATGACGGATTTCAGGATTGTGGATTAAAACTTGATTTTAAAGTGTTTTTCAACTTATTTTAACATGATTAGAAGGTTTCTAAAATTACTTTGAAGTTTCGTTAAGTATTTCTCGAGTTTTAATGAATTTTCATTATTATAGCCATTGTATGTCAAAAATATTCAGTATTTTAAAATGTGTAGTTTTAAATGATTTAAAGGTTGGAAATCAGTTGTGGGTAAATATGTAGATGAGTGGAATTCGTTTCATGCGAAAAGATTAAGTGTAGACCGAGATATTAGAGTTTAAAGCTTACTAGGTTAAAGGTTTCGGTTTATTGTTGTGTTTAGTAGGTGGCATAGTGATAGGGTTAATAAAGAATTTATTCTCGTAGGTTCTAATTCAGCTAGACCCGGAGATAGATCTGAGCGTGGGGGACGTTCCGTACGACGTTAGAGCTTCTGCCGATAGAGGTGTGTCTCTGTCTGTGTTATATGTTTGTTGTGTGATAGTACTCGTTAATATGTTATTTGTGTGATGTTATCTGTAAGATTATTACTCAATGTTGTGTATCGCATGTTGATTTTCTAGGTATATCTGTCAGATTGTGGATAATTTGATTATCATGTGTACGAATTTTTGAACTCTGATTTAATATCATGAGCTTGTGTTGAGACTGAAATTATTGTGACATCATATTATTGTGTGTACATGGGTTGGGATTGTATGGTGGAAGTCGTGGTAATCATCCCTTTAGACGGCTGATAGTAAAACCACTCTGATTGGTGACAATTAGATGGGGAAGGGTTCTGGGGAACCTTTCCATTGTGTTGATGTGCTAGAGGATTAGGTTAGGTGCATTGCGTTGTGCTTGTAATTGTATTACATTTATGTTGTGATAAACTACATGTTTGTTTTAAAATGTTTTATGAAATTAGTATGCTACTATGTTTGTGAATGCTTACACCTTGGAGACACACTGGGCTTTTTAGCTCATTCTTCTTCAGTTTTTCCCTTTCAGATTTATTTTCAAATCATATTATCAAATTATTTTGAGTTTATAATGTTTTTATTTAATCTGGGATTTTGGATATTTGTTTAAGGTTTTTAATTAAATTTTTTTAAATTGGAATTATTCAAAAATGTGGGAAATTAATTATTTTATTATGACTTAATTCATTTACAAAAATTAAATTATATAACTATTTTAAATGGTTTTTTGAGGATGAAATTACGATAGTGACCTTCTAAATTCGATAATATCTTAGATTGGATTTAGGGGATTATAATTAATTTATATTTTTTATAGTTTTTAATTCAAAAATAATAATACTATAAATAACATGATATTTTATAAAAAAATTTAAAATGATATAAAAGTACTAAAAACACAATTAGAATGAACAACCATTTGTCCAAGTGTAATTTTTTTTTTTGTGAATTACAAACAACGACTATCGTAACTCGAACCCAAATTACACCTAAGATGATGAACACTCTTGATCATCAAGCCAATATATAGGATTCAAAAAAATTACTTTTTATTAATTTATATATTTTTAAAGATTTTTTATTTTTATGTTTGCCACGTGGCACACAAAACGACAACCACGTGCCACCATCATATTGGCTACCATCTCATGTTAGCACAAACTAACAATCTTAGTGTAGAGGTACTGAACTGTGTGACAAAATATAAGTTTAAGTATCAACTAGATTAAAAAAATTAAGTACCAACTAGATACAATTTGAGAAGTTTAAGGGTCAAAAATTTTTTTATTTTTTTTTATTTAAGTGCATAATAAATCCAGATAAATGGTTGTGCATATTCAAAATTTAAACGTGTATTTTTATGATATTAAAAAATAATAATACAGAAATTATTTTTAAAGAAACTTTTAGAAAATTTCTGGCTTTTAGATTTTTTTCTTGAATTTTTATTTTTTTCTAAAAAATTATGTTTTCAAATAATGTTTGCCATATATCTTAATTTTATCCTGTCACATGGTGCTATGTTATTGACTATCAGTATTGAATGATAAAAATTGACTAGAAAATTATGAATCAGGACGTGATGAACTTGGTGATGAAACTAGCCACCAATAGCAGAAAACCACGTGACGGCCCAACTCAAGAGACGTAGCAAAGCATGACTTGATTTTAATTGAATCACTCCAAACATAATGTCCCACAAGACTTGTCGCTAAGGGCTATGAGCAGCACTCCCACATCAATGACCTTCATACATTCCCTCCTGCGCAAATGCACATAATGACGTACCTGTCTCTTTCTTACTCTTGCTGCCAACTGGACCTGAATGAATGAATGCCTTCCTGGCTGGCTTTGTGAGCACTCATCATCCTACATATGAAGGATAGACACGAACACGTAATATGAGTACGATATGATATAGATATGAAAATATGGTAATTTTTAAGAAATAAAAATACGAATATGATAGGATACGATAATAAAAAATATTTTTATATATGTATTTTTAAAAATATTTATTAATTTAATCTAATAAGTACATTAACTAGACAAATATTACAAACACACATGTATATATATATATATATAATGGGTCTCATATATTTTTATACTTTCACGATTCTCAAGTTTCCTATTCCTCATACCCCTTTGACATTTTTCATTTCTAGACATTTTTTTATCATTTTTTCTTCCTTATCGTTACTTCTGTTTTGGTATTTTTTTCATTTCTGAAATATATTTTCAAGTCAAAAGAAAGTCATTACCTGTGTCCAGCAGTGTTCTTTTTTTGATATACGTGTCTTGACCATGTCCAATTTAGAATTTTTTTTTCTGACATGTCAAGGACGTATCCGATCGTATCGACGATTTGTCTGTGTCGGATATCAATATGACACTGGAACGAGGAAGTTTTTCCTGTGTCGGTGCTTCATAGTCCTACAATCTCAAACAACTCGCTCGGGCTTGGATTTCAAGTTTCTCAATCAGATGGTATCATTTGGCCTATATAGATGATCTTACTCTATCATCAAACATTCAGATTTTCTTAAGAATATGGTTCATCAAATTGCTACCATTTTTCTACGAAATTAAAATTCAAGTTCGGGAGTTCAATTAACCTTCACGATACCCGTTAACAAAACCACTACCATTTATTCATCTATTATTTTCTTTTTTGAAATAGACTTTAGATTTGATATCTAAAAGAAAAATTTTATCATAAAATCAATTTTGTTGCAAATGAAATTTATATTTCGACAGTAACTCAAAAATTACTATTTCTCTAAAATATTACCTCATTTTGTAAAAAAAGCCTAAAAATAACATCAAATTATTCCTAAGCATGCAGTTTATTTATAGTCATTCAGACAACATAGCAATACTAAGCATGAATGTATAAATAAAAAACATAAAATATCAAAGAACCAAAGCACTAAAAACAACATCAGTTGATGAACAATCGGATCAAACTTTATTATAATTTATTTAGATCACTCCTAATTGGAAAGTTCAAATTTAGTAAAATTTATTTTTAGAAAATTACACAAGTCCACGACATTTCGGGGACGTTTTGGCATCCTGGGGACTTAAAAAAAATAGAATTTGAGAATCATGTGTATTGGCTTAATGATTAAGGCTGCTCATCATTTTAGGTATGATCTGCATACAAGTTGTGTTAGTCGTTGTTTGTAATTCATAAAAAAATAGAAATTGAATAAAATTATATTATTGAAAGTTTTAAATCTACAGTACTCTGTGAATTCAGTGTATTGGTTTGATGATCAATGATTATTATTTCAAATGTAATTTAAATTCGAATTGTACCGCTTACCTTACTATTAGAATTTTACCTTCCTCTCATAATTCATAAAAAAAAATTCGTTACTCCAAAGACCAAAATAAAACAAATCATTTAAGAATGAAACGAAATGAAATGAAATGAAATATATTTTGTAACACGTCATTTCTAAGTACCCTAACATTAATAATTTTATAGTTTGGGTAATTAAATTGAGTACTTAGCCCATTGGATGAATGGATTTATTGGGCTTTACGTGTATATACACACATATATGGTAAAAAGATGAGGTTTTGAATTTGGTAGTACTACATTTTATATATTTCAAAATAATTAATTTTATTTTTTATACATTTTATTTGATCATATATTTTTTTGAGATAATATCTAGAATTACCCAAAGTCCCTCTCCAATCCATAAATATGAGAATAATGTGCTTTAGCGCACTCGAAACCATGTTATCCTGTATTGGCAACAATAAACATACCAATCGAGATAAGATACAATTAACAATTAATTTTATTTATATCTACACTAATTTATGAAACTTTTTTGGAAAGTTGTTATGTTATGGGAAAATCATGACTTGTGTCATAAGTTATGTACTAAGTGACACTTTAATTTAAAAAACATATTGTGTTTATATAATATTCAATAATGTTATTTTTCACAAGGAAAGTGTTTTTCACACCTTAAGTCTTTATCTATATATACTTTATTTTATTACTTGCAACATAAGTTTTTCTAACTGTTGAGGGTCAATTGGCTCTTTTGAGAGAAGTCTTCAAAGTGTGATCTGTTAATCAATTGATTAAACCCCCAACAATATAAGGTATTATCCCCGTGTTGGGGTTTTGTTCCCGACCTCCGCGTGTAAATTTCACGAAGGGACATGCCATAGTTGGTGGTACCTACAAGGCTCGAGGAAAGTGTCAATATGGGATGTGTGAATAATAATAGAGGTACCTAAGCACGAGGCAACTCGAACAATCAACCTGAGGCTTATAGGGTCCTTACTTGCAACCTAGGTACCACTTTAGCTCAAGTGATACCATGGTTGCAAACATGTTGCCTTTAAGCTTTGATTGGTGGTTTGAGTCGCCTTCTTAAGTACCTCCATTATTATTCATGTGCTTTATACCGCCACATTTCTTGAGTCTTGCGAGTACCTATCTCCACCAATCAAGGCATCCCCTTTGCGAACAACAGTATATTGCTCTACGTGGAAGCTAGGAACAAAACCCAACACGAGGACAACACCATCAGTTGTTAAGGGATCGAGTTGACTGACATGCGACGCTTTGAAGACTTCTCCCAAAAAAACTTCTTTCTCAACAGTAACACAAATCAAAATAAATGACATATTTCAATAAGTAAAATAAACCATGAATGTTAATCAGAAGAAATACAAGACTTAGTACCTCTAAATGCTCATGAACATGTAGACATAATGAGTACACCAAATAAATGGCAACCCTAAAAATATAAATACTAGTCAAATGCTTTTTATCTATCCTTCTTCCTTTTTTGTTTCTTTATTTCTTTAACCGTGCATCGACTCCTCAAGTCTCCCCGTTTCTATTCCATGATTGTGCCTTGTTTGTCACCACATCTATCCCTTTTGTTTTTTTGTGTAATTCTCCTCTAGATTTTCTATGGTTTTCACTACTCTCCCATTTTATCACCATCCCTAAGGATGTCAGTGAGGTGGATTTCGCGGGGCCTCACCTTATTTCGCACCCAATTAGGCAGGGATGGATACAAGTTTCGCAGGTGGTGAGGCGAGGATGGAGACAAAAATTAGACCCATCGTGGGTGGTGGGGCAATAATAAGTATGACCTTATACTCGCCTAATTCCCACCCACCCCGCATCATCTCTGTTCACCTTGCATAATATAATAAGCATATTTAAAAAATAAATCTTTATAAAAAATTAATTTAATAAGATTTAATATTACATTTAATCTAATATTTATCTTGATAAGTATTATATTAATTTAATATTAGAGTGATTAAGTTTAATCAGTTGAACTCTATAAACTCTCTAAATATAAAGAGAGTTTAGATCATTATTTTACACACTTGAATTCAGGAGAAAGTTGTAAAAATAAAATTCTTTGAAGAAATTATTTTAGAAAAATTCTAGAGATATTTTTTTATTTACAATTTAGCTCAAAAGTTGAGGAAAATTGTGAAATTACTCACTGGTAATTTTTGTAAAATAAATTTTGATTTGAAGCGAACCCACACTCGGTAGACGTGAGCTTGAAGATAATGAAGAAAGACTACTCGGTTGAAGCATTCATACTTTTTTCTTAAAAAAATTGGTTTATATTTATTTAACTAATACTTATAAATATATTATATGAAATGGGTCACGGGAGGGTATAGCGAAGATTAGGTGGATCTAGAGACCCACATGGGTGGTGGGGCGGTAATGATTTTAGTTTTGCAAGTCTTGGAGTAGGGATGATTTTGGGTTTTGCACCTGCAGTGGGTCGCGAGATAGGGATGAAGATGAAAATTCTTTGCGGGGATGGGTGTAGGGGGAACACTCTTCGCACCCGCCCTTCCCAATTGACATCCCTAATCGTTCCCCCAATTAGGGGTGTTCAAATTTCAATTAAAATTGAATTACTCGATTTAATTCAATTAATCGATCTAATTCGATCGGAGATCGGTTATTGATTTTTTAGAAATTTGACTATTGGTTAATTCGGTTTGAAATCTGGTAATTAACAGAACTTAATAATTAATAATACAAATTATATATAGATTTAATTCGGTCAAATGAACATTATCATTTTTATATTTTTTACTTGTTTTGATAAGAAAATAAAAACATATAAATTTCGATTAACCAACCAGATTAATTAGAATATTTCGATTTAATTAAAAAAATTTAAAAATTTCGATTCAATTAATAATTAAAATTTTTAATTAATTTAATTAATACTAATTCAATTCAATTAATTATTTTAACCTCCAGCTCATAATGACTCCTCAAGTGAATATTTATTATCCTCTTTTAACTGTTCATCCATCAAGACTTTGTCAACTCTCAAAAATGAAAAACCTTCCCATTCCCCACATCAATTTTGGCTTTTGTGTGGCAAATCGCACATGGTGGGCCCATGCCATCACCAATTTTTTTCTTTTTTTATCACAATTTCCATTATTCTCTTTTATAATAAATATTAATAAAATAATAATAATAATACATCACAAAGTCTAAATATAATTTGAGGGCTAGAACAATATAGGATTAGAACAGCACCAATAGCAGCCAGAGCATCCCTTCATCGAGGAGATAGCCCCCCCTTGGCATATGTTCAGTTCTACCAATAAGTTGCGGTAACCTTAAACACTTGTCTCATACTTGGCCCACACGATGCCTTTACCATCACCACCACCAAGTTATGGCAGTTTGCAAGTGAGCCCACCATGAATCACAGGCATGCTCAATAAAGGGGGTTTTGCTATCTTTGTTGTCTTGGGGTTTTCATTGCAAAATCTTCAAACAAAGAGGACTTCTATCTAAAGATCCATTGTTTCAAGATTGGACTTGTGGACTAAAAGAGATTATTATACAATTATAATAAATATATAATAACTTGATTTGGAATTCGATTCGAAATATTTTTGATTTAAATAATTTGAAACATTATATTTAAGGGAGAATCAATTATGTTTTTTGGATCAGAACACTATTCTATTTTTCACATTGACTTTCGTTAATATTATGTATCAACAAATTTAAATTTTAAAACAATGAATCCTTAGTGAAACTATCAATAGAATTCTACAACACATATAAGAGGAAGATACATCAAGCCAACAAGATTTTTAAAAACAAAATCAATTATTATATTTTCATAGAATTGTCTCCTTAATTTGGAATTAAATCTAACAAATATTTAGTCAATTAGTTTGAATTTATTGTATTTAATATAATATATATTTATTAAAATCATATTTTTATACAAAACATATTTATACTTAATATAATTTGTAATTAAAAATAATAATTGATAACTAAGATTTTTTTTTTAATTTCAATTGCAAAGAGTTTAAAATTTTAACGTTATTTTAAAAAAAAATTAACTATTTTTGTAAAATATTATAAAAAGATTTTGAACAATATAATTTTATTGCATATATCTTATTAAATAATTTTTTTTTATTTTAAAGTTTTGTAAAAGTTTTGAACTTTGGATATATATTAACACTTTAAAATATTTTATAATTTTATCTATATTATTTTAAAGTTTAACTGGGTTGGTGTCATTTAATAAAAATTGGTCTCCATTTAAAATTGATTCTAAAAGTAATTTTAATATTATTGATTCCTAATTTATAGCTTAATCTCCTAATTGTCTGAAAATCTTAGTGCAAATTTTATTAATTTATAGAGTAAAAACTTATGAATTCATTACAATGCATTAATTCATATTTTCTTTTTTAATATTTGGTTAAAATATGTTTCAAGATTTTATATTTTTCGTACACTTTAAATTTAGTTTTTTTATTTTTATTTTAATAAATTTAGTCCATTTATTTTTTTTATTTAAAAATGTAAAATCTAAGTATTAACACTGTTAAATTTATTTAGTTAAATTTAGGTTTATTACAACGTCAATTTTACTATTACATAGTTATCAAGTGAGTATTTTTATATAAAAAATTTTAAAATATCACATTAATAAATTTAACAAAAGAATTTTAATGATATTAACAATTAAACCGAAATCTGAAATATAAAAATAGAGACTAAATTTTTAAAATTTAATGTAAATTTAATAACTAAAATAAATGTATTGGATTCATTAATTGGGTCCATTGGTCACAATGTACATAGTAGTTTAGCATAATTGCTTTTTTTTTTTTTTTTTTTTTAATATAAGTAATATGATTGGAAATGTTTGTTATTTGCAAAAGAGCGTGATGTATGCAGCTGAGCCTTGGAAACAAAATTTAATGATCAACATAAAACTTAAAATATAGGAGTTTAAAGCCTACACGTTATATCCATAGAGGAGTTAAATAACCATTTTGTTTCAACTTCTTTCCAATGGTTCCCCAATATTTAAGTAAGCCTAAATTTAGATTTTGAATTGTTTATTTTTATTTTATTTTATATAAAAAGTTTAATAATTCAAATTAGGAATAAGATTAAATGAAACAGTGACGTCACGTTATTTGTATTTTTTTTAATAATTTAATGTTATATCAATAATTTTATATTGAATTTCAGTATTTTCTTCCTGAAAAAAATTAAATATAATTCATGATAAAATTACTAATATGACTTTAAACTATTGGATAGAAATACTCCTGTTTCATATAATCATTATTCTTCAAATTATGTCTTTCTTACTAATTAAATAATTCAAATAATGATTATATATACATAGTTGACAACAACATTTTATAATTCCTCAAAAAAACAGTTGTACTTGCCTCCTCTTATGGAATATATTAATTTATAAGATTAGATATAAAAAAATAATGATTTTTTTAATCTTCTAATTTTATAAAAAATATTTTAGTTTTTATTTATTTATTTATTTATTTTAATTTATAATTTTATATTTTTATCAAATCACTCCAAAATGATTGGAAAAATTAACAATTTTAACTTTACTGACATGACATACACGTGGATTGTCATATGCATGACACATCAGTATTTAATTAATTTTTTAAAATTTAATAAATTCAAAAAAAATAAGAATTATTATTTTTAAATTAAAAATCATTAAAATGATTTAAAAAGTATAAAAATATTTTTAAAAAATTAATTAAATGTTAACATGTCATTCACATTGCAATCCACGTGTATACCATGTTAATAAAGTTAACAAATGTTAACTTTTTATCAATGTTGGGGTGAGCTGAAAAAAAATGCAAGTTCAAAAGTTATAAGGGACGAAAAATAAAATGAAAGGTTAAAATGATATTTTTTGTAAGATTGGAGAATCAAAAAATTCATTATGCCTATAAAAACAACCATAATATCAAAATTAATCCTTAACATTAACAACTTAAATTTTAATGGTAAAATGTAGGTCCTTATACTCTTCACAAATTTAAAATTTAGTCCATATACTTTTATTTCTAGAAATATAGTTCCTCTACTTTTTAGATTTCAAAATTTAAGTCCAATTATTAACATTCTTATTTTTTTGTTAAACTGGTTGGTGTAACTAAAAAATAACGTTATAATGAACTTAAATTTAGCAAAAATAATTTTAGCGATATTAACGGTTGGACTTGAATTTTGAAATCTAAAAAGTAGAAGAATTAAATTCTTAAAAATAAAACTATAGAAACTAAATTTCAAATTTATGAAAAATACAGAAATTTATGACATATTTTAACCAATTTTAACTAAACATAAACACAATTTTTTCAATATTTCATTGAACCCATATTAATTAATTAAATTTTATTTAGAAGGAAAGTTATTAAGTAAAAATGGTGAAAAATAAAGAATAAAGAGAAAACTTAGGCATTATGTCACGGGTCGCGGATCTAGCCTCATGACAATTACACACTTTTTCCTCTAATTTTCTAGAGGGGAGACTTTTTCACGAATATAGAAAAGGAAAGTCTAATAGCTTTCATTATGAATCCAACGAATGGTTTCAATGGTAAAGAGAATGTTGTTCATCCTAGAAGATCCGGGTTCGAGTATCATGTAATCACATTAGTTTAATAAAAAATGGCTTTCGTTATTGACATTGTTGTAATTCACGAGATCATTTGTTTTCTTAATATAATATTTGATATTTGAACTTGACATTGTTTACCTAAATTTTTTTTTGTTCAATTTGATACCCAAACTTAACACTTTTTTCTAATTTGATACCTAAAACTTGACACTTTTTCTTGAGTTGGTACTTAAACTTTTAGGGATCCAATTTGGTACATGAACTTGATTCTTTCCTAATTTGGCACTTAATTTTTTTTTTGTTTGATTTGGTACTTGTCGAATGTTTTACAAATCACTCCAATATAGTAACAATTTATTTATTTTTAATGAGGTAGCAAAAATAATCAATGTAATGTGACAAATGATATGATATTTTTTTTGTATTTTATATGTTCAATTACTTTTACTTTTATTTATTTAATTAATTCTTTTATTAATTGTAAATAACGAATTTCTTTTACTTTGGGGTTTAAAAAAATATTTTTTCTTATTTAATACTAATTCGTTAAGTATAGCTCAATACCCATTTTTTTTAACATGAATTTCCTCTAATACTGACAATATTTTTGTAACATAACAAAAAGAATGTTAACACCGTTAGTGTTTTGTGTAGTTTGTATAACATTTAATAAATTTAGGTACCAAATTGAACCTAAAAAAACTTAGGTACCAAATTAGAAAAAAATGCCAAATTCAGATATCAAATTGAGCCCAAAAAAGTTGAAGTACTAAATTAGAAAAAGATGTTAAGTTCAGATGTCAAATATTATATTAAACCTTTTAAGAATTTAGTTTCAATTTGAAAATTTTGATCTAATTATTACTACTATTAAATTTTTTTAATAAATTCTCAAGTGTCGCATTTTGAAATTAAAATAAAAAAGCATTCAAATTCATCATAATAAATTTTTTGTTGGAATAATGTTTTTAAGAAAAGTTAAAACCAACATTTTAAATGAAATTGCTAACAATAGTAACTATTTAAATTAACTAATGTCATTATAAAAATAGATGGATTAAATTATGTAAACATTAAAATATATAAATTGAATCACGAATTTCAGCATAGTCTAGGGACCAAAATTAAAACTTGACCTTTGTCTTATAAAATAAATAAAACAAAGCAATACAACACAACACAAACTTAAAAAAAATAGGAAATCACATGTCATTGTTTGAGACTTTTGGACATTTAAAATATATATAACCACGTAATATTTTAATCGAAAAGTTATCGATATTAATTATTTGAATTAATTAATAATATTATAAAAATTTAGAGATTAAATTATGTTAAAAATTAAAATATAAATATTAAATATAAAATTTAAGCATAATAAAGGAACAAAATTAAAATTTCACCATTTTTTAAATACACTAAAAGAAAAAGAAAGAGAGAAAGGTGTATATGTGGAAGAAGGACAACAACATGAACATTATATTTATATATAGGTAAATAAATAAGAAAAAGATGATGTATAAGTTTTATTCATTTTATTATGCTTATAATTTATATACTTTAATTTCTAATATAATATTATTTTTATATTTTTTATAATTATATTAGTTATTCCAAATAACTAATATCTTTGGTTATTGAGATTAAAATATTAACGTAATTTTTTATTAAAAAATTATTCTAATAAAATAAATTTTATTTCGATGTTATGAGTTGGAATAAGTGTTTTATCTTAAATTTATTTTAATTATCGAAATCATTAAAGGTGTTAATTATTTGGACTATCTAATGATATTATAATAATAGAGGAAGAAAATTAAATCAAATAAAAAGAATAAATAATAAATAATAAATTTAAGCATAATAGAGTGATGAATATCATAATACAACTTAAGATGATTTATACCTAACACAATCATTGTATAATAGAAAATTTAAATATTAACATTTTTGTTAATATATTAGTATGATTAAATGGTAGATCTGTTTATAATTTTTTAACTCTTTGACAATATACACCTTGCACACAAGTACTCGAACTCGAGTCTCTTAAGATGAATAATATTTTTTTTTCATTAAAGTCACTCGTTGAGTTCATATATTAACACTTTTCAATCTATTTCTTTACGGATATATATATTTGAATATTGATTTATCACTTGGTACTAATTAATATTCGTATGATATAAAGAATATTTCATTATTTAAATTTACTTTGATTTTAATAAATATTATGGTTATTTTATTATCAAAATTCGAGTTACTCATAAAGATAAAGATTTCATATATTCAAACCAAATATTCATTTTATTTTTTAGAAGAATAATTTAATAAATTTTAATATTTCCAAAATTCTAATTAATGTATTTTGCTTTTTATTGTAGTTGTACAAAAACAAAAATGAACAAACAAAAATATAATATATTATGTCCAATGAGTCTTTTTTCGATTAGTATGAATATTATTATCAAAGTAGGAGAACGTAGGTTGGGACGTAGGTTGGAGTGTTCTGAAATTCATTATCTTCTTATTTATAAGTTGATATGGGGTTACGGATAATTCTAAGTATTGTATAAAAAAAAACAGATATATATGATCATAACTTATAATGAGATTGTTTAAAATTTATATACTAATTTTCTTATATTTATTATTTTTATCTTTTGAGAAAAAAAGATAATAATTCCACAAATTAAGAGAATGACATCTTAATAAATTTTAGTTGTATGAATTTGTAATTTAATTTAATAATAAGTTGATGCTTTTTCTTTAAAAATATTTGTTTTAGTTAACATTTTTAAATTTTACTTTTTCCTACATTTTTCGATAATTTTTTTTTCTTATAGAATAGTTTAAGCCATGGTTGAATTTCCTACGAGGATCCACACTAGTTAAAGTTAATTTTTCGTTGAATAGCAGAGCATTTTATCGAAAAAAATCGTCAAATTTGTATTTTTACAGAATCTAAATTACTCTTTAGGTTTTCTTTTATTTGAATTAAAAAAAATAAGTTTGTAGGAAGCCATTTTCCAGAAAAGGTTCTTTGTGGACAGATGCTTCAACACTCGAGTTTTATTATATGTCTTTTGCCGCTAAATTTTTTAGCCCCAATTATGGAATCATTAGTAACTTGACAAATTGTAATTTTTTAAAACTCTAATTTGTATTTGTTAACGAGTATAGTTCATATTTAAATAGATTTCAACACTTATGAGTGTTTTTTTTTTTAATATCTGTTCATATTTTCTTAATCTTTTGACAAGGCACACATATCTTGCACACACAGACGCTCGAACCCGAGACCCTTAGGATGAACAACAACATTTTTTTCACTGGAGCTACTTGTTGAATTCAACACCTATGAATGTTAAGATCATAGAAAATATTTAAAAACATAAGCCTTACCCTATAAATGAATATTTTGAGAAAGAAGATATATTGAAAATTTAAATTAATCTCATCATTCATGGGTGCCGAGGTCTTACTACAAACTTGGGAATCCTATTCCTAAAACCTATAAATAGTCCATCTCATTTGTTTATTTTATCATAAAAAATCCAAACTTTTCTCCTTTGCATTTTTTACTATACTCAAAACCCAATTTTTTCTATATTCAAATTTCAAAGAGTACAATATGGATGCTTTCTTATTTGAGATCGGAAGAAAGACATGTTGCTCAGAATGGAACAATAATCGCGCTATAAACGTCATAGCAAAAGGTGCAAGCGAACACTTGTCGATGCAAGTATAGTTGATAGGTGTAAGCTATCAAATATTGATCTCACAGAGATGGCTATTTATGTTTAATTTTGTCGAAGCAAAAGAAGTTAAAATAAAAAAAATTGTCAGGAATAATGTCAGTGCAATTAAGTCAATACTGCACAATAAAGGGGTTAACATTGTTAGTGCAAATATTGTAAAACTATGATATAAAATATCAAAACAATTTAATAGAAAATGAAAAGAATGTTTGAAGATATTTTGTGAATACAAATTAAGAAAATTAAAGAGTGAAACAATGATAAGAGATGGGGAATCCCTAACTTAATAAGTTGGCAAACACTAAATATGACTACAAGGTAAATGGTAGATAAATTGTCGCCACAATTAAGATTAATGAGATCTCACTACCTTCGACTTCCCTGCTTAAAAAAGACTCAATATACTCACATTAGCCACACCTTCCAATGTTGGCAATGCTTTGCAATTGAGAACAAGTGGTCAAAATTCCTTCATGCCTCAAGCAACTTCCGTTGTCTTGCTTGTTAAGTTAACTAGTCACTACACCTTCCAATGACTGTGACTGCAATCGCACTTCCGTGGTCAAAACAATTAAATCCAAAGATAAATAGTTAAGAAGATTTGAGTACAGATCAAAATAGATCTAACATTAAGAGGTATTTCCATACACAATTAAAGTCATCAAAATTTATCAACGTTTAAGAGGAAATAAAGAATAAGTTGAAGCATTCTAGTCCTAGCCTACTAGAACTCTTCCGTAAATGCTCCTCTTGTGTCGCACTTAGAACACTCCTCATCAGAAGTCGATGTTGCCTTCTCGTCGCATCAGTTTACCCTCCAAGCATTCAAGTTTCCATGGCAACTTCCTTAAGAAAAATAAAAAAAAGGAGTTAATTTGTCACGAGCTCGATTCCCTTTTCTCTTATCTCCTCCGTATTTATCCTCGTTGGCAAGTACAGGTATCCTTCTTTTCTCAGATCTAACTTCCTTGCAGCTGTACAAGTTAGTTACTCCAGTTGTACACTCACATAGATCTGGTGTATGCATTAAGCAATTGTAGGTTGTCGTGACTTTTGTGGACGCAAATTAAGACTTTAATTTGCTGCAACAACTTTGACTTTCTCATGTGCTGGTACTTCTGGATATGTTCACACAGAAAAATCCCTGATGAAATCTGGAAGTGCTAACGCGGTGACATATTTAGGCGCAATTCTGGATCAAACTTGTGGTGACAGCTTTGAACACTTTCCTGCTTTGATCTTCTAAGATGAATCCCTGCGCTATATTTAGACGCAATACTGATACTAAATGTAGCGACATTAGTAGCATAAGTGGAATAAAATGAAAGAAAATTAGACCACACATCACTGACTTAGAAAATATAATTATTAACTACAAAATGCTAAAAATGTATGCTAAACATAATACAAAGGGAACAATTTATACTCTAATTAGGGAAAATTTAATGGTCTTTTCTACTACTATAACACCCCCAAACTTGAGTTTTTACTTGTCCTCAAGTAAACAAAAGTTAGAAAAGTCATATCAACATTCTTTTCAAAACACTCATCATTCTAGCAACTTAAATTCTTTGGGATCCTAATGTATAAAATACATTCATATGATAGAAATTTACGCCAACAATTTAAAGGTATGAATTAATCAAAACTGCAACTTCACTAAATATATACATAGCTACATATGGCAAGTTATCCAAGATTCAACTAATGATACTATTCATTCATTACTGATGCAAATTCAACCATTCATCCAAAAATCAAAGGATACAACATTCAATCATATTCATCCAATTCACTCATTAGCATCTCACATAATTCAAGAATTAAGCATCAAATGAAAAAAAAATTAGTCACATTTTTCATAACTTTGCATACTTTAATTAAACTGAAGGACAACTAATATCTTAAAAATGTGGGTGCAATTGCATTTCCATTCCATACATATTTCCCCCAAACTTAGAATCTATATTGTCCCCAATGCACTAACAATAATATACAAATATTTATGGAAATGCAACTCCAATGTAAATGCGTTGACAAATAAAATGCGAAGACAAGTAAAATGCAATGACAACTATATGATATGAAAGAATCTAAGCTAAACTAAGTGCTAAAAAGTAAAGACTAACTCAGTGTGTCACAGTCGAAGATGTGGCTGCCTTGATATTTTTCTTTTTCTTCAGGCGCTCCTCCTTACTTTTCTTTTTGTCTTTGCGCTTACGTTTCTTTTTCGTTGGTTCAACCGGGGCAGGGGATTGCTCCTCTAGGTTTGGTTGTGTGCTGGCTTCATCGACTATAACAACCGAAGGATGAATTTCAGCAAGTGGTGCCAGATAAGGCACAATAGCCAGAGGATTAAAATCCTCATTACTGAATGTTACAGCCTCGGCCTAACTCGCCCTAGATGGCACTAGTTTATCAGTATTTACACCTACATTGTCAGGTGCAACGATAAATTCCTCAAATAAAATTGTCACAACAAATTCTTCCTCTTTCTCGTCTTCTTTTCTTTCTTTTTATTTCTCTTCTACATTCTCCTTTACAATACTCATAGAATCCATGGTGTTATGCTCTTCAGCAGTAGCTTCCTTCTCCGCCATATTTGCCCCTAAACTGTTAGAAAACTTATCATAAAAAAGACTAATGATATTGCGAAAACAGTCCTCTACATCCCTAGAATGAATATCATAGTCCTCATCATCAGAAATGTGGACCATGTACGAAGATTAGACAAAATGAGTCTTCCCTTCTGAAGTAGCGTTCTCAATTGATGGTGTTGCCTCCCTAATGATAGGGAAAATAATGTGAATTCTGGCAAGGGTTGCTTGCTTATGCTACGTAGCGTGCTGACGATTTTAGAATTCCATGCTCTGTTATAGGCATAGAATAATTTCTGTGAGTGCTCCATCTCTTTCACTGCACCGACAAGTTTGATTTTTCGGACACTATCTTGTCAGTGAGTTGCTCAATTTCTTTCAATTTCTTCCAAAGTTAAGGATCTGTGGGCGCATGAGGATGCCTGTCCTTCTTCTTTGCTTTACCTTTCTCTTTCTTTTGCAAATCTTCTTTTACAATAAGGGTCTCTGTCCCCCTCGTCATTCGCTCGATCGAGACATCATTAATGGAGTCTTTATTTTCTAAGAATTCTTTCCCCTGGCGAGGTATAACACCTCTCCGACTACACAACTACATGATAAGAGAGGGAAAAGGCAGTGTCGAAACCATCCTTTTTTGGAAAACAACGTGTTTCGAAAATTATTTTTAAATTGAAAAATAATGGGAGTCGCCACCAATCCTTTATTCGATGTGATTGGATCACCACAAAATGCTTTAAAAAACCGTTTTGAAAACATGTAGGTCTTCGAAATCCAGAAAAATAGATTCGGGAGTCTGTTACGCATGAGGAAGGATTAGCACCCTCATACGCCCAAAATTGGTACCGTATTGATTATTTTCGGGTCTTAATTTGTAATATTTAAAAGCTTGAATAAAGTTTAAATACAATCCTTGAATGCATGAGTTAGTTTTAAAAGAGATTGGGTTTGTTTGGAAATCCCGCTAGTTCAAAGTGATCGAGGAAGAAAGTTATGTCCAATGAGTTAGGACATGACATTTCAAGATCTAGAAATAACGAGCTTTCCTTTGTAAACCCTTTTTTTAAATTTTTACGAAAAGAATATCCGATTATCTCGATTTGAAGAAAGGTTGCACCTAGTAAGTTAAAGCGCAATATTTCAGAATTGAAGATAAGGAAACATTGCCTCGATTAAGGGTATTCGATTTGAAGAAAAATTGAACCTAGTGAGTTAAGGCACAAATTTCGAAACTCGAAATAAAAGAATATAGCCTCGATTTTAAAACTTTTATGAAAAACAATTTTGAAAACAAGCATGAGAGTTTAATATGAATGAGCAGTTAATAATAGATATTAAATAATGCGAAATAAGATAAATAAGAAGATAAAATGGCAAAAAAATAAAAAAAATGCAAAATACGAGTGCATAATGGTTAAAATAAACGCAAATATTGATAATGAAAAAAGAGGACACGATCGAGTTTGAAAATGAGACTTTTCGGATACTCGGGGGCAGAATGGTAATTTTGGAAAAATCTAGGGTTTAAAAATGGAATTTTTAGACATTCGGGGGTAAAAGGGTAATTTTGAGAGTTTCGAGGTCGAAAATGGAGTTTTTGGAAGTTCGAGAGTAAACACGGAACTTTTGGAAGTTTCGTTGGGGGTAAAAATGGAATTTTTGGAAGTTTTAGGGTTAAAAATGGAATTTTTAGAAGTTTAGGGGTAAAAATGGAATTTTTAGAAGTTTGGGGGTAAAAATATAATTTTTGGAAGTTTCCAGGTTAAAAATGATATTTTTGGAAGTTTGAGGGTAAAAATAGAATTTTTGGAAGTTTTGAGGTCAAAAATGAGATTTTTGGAAGTTCGGGGGTAAAAATAGAATTTTTGGAAGGTTTAGGGCCAAAAAAATGTGACACGTGGCAGCCCCTCAAGCATCCTGAAGTCAGAAGACTAGTTTGAAATCCATGAAAAAATTTTGGGTTAATTTTGTAATTAAACAGAACTTGAGTTAAGGATTAAATTAAAATAAATTAAAATAAGAGGGACTATTTGCATAAATAAGCCAAAATATGACACGTGGCAGCTCCTAGTGCTTTTAAAAGGTCGAGGGATTAAATTGAAAAGTATTGAAAATTATTGGGCCAAATTAAAACAATTTAAAAATATAAAAAGGACCCGATTAAAAATTGAAAATAAAATGGAAAGACCAAATGGGTAAATAACCCATTTATTGAAAACACGCGGATCCTTCCTAGATCGGGTCGGATCGAGTTGGACGGGAATGAAACGATGTCGTTTTGGCATTTTGAACCCCATCTCAAAACGGCGCCGTTCCATTATACTATTTAAACCAAATTCTCACAAAAAATTCATTTCTTCCTTTTGTTTTTTTTAAAAAAATTTCAAAAAACCCCTTTTACTCTCTAGCCCTTCTCAAAATCCGACCACGTCCCGATTCAGTGAGCCGTCGAGACTACGTCGCACGCGCTTCACCAGCTGTCGCGCGTGGTCGACGGGCGCCACCGTCCGTCATCCTCCGATCGTCGTCCGTTCTCCACATGTCACGCGCTTCCACCGTAGCTGGTCTTCCCTTGCGTCGACCGACCGTCGACAAGGTAAAAAAACTCTCTTTTTCATCCTTTCTCTCCTTTTTATTTTGTTAAAACCAAATCTGGTTTTAAACCAGATCTATTTTTTTTTTTAAAACTCCGTTTCTCTTTCTTTCCCTTTTTTTTAAAAAAGTCTTTTTAAAAACCAAAGAGATCGGGTTTTGTTCATTAAAAATTCAATTTTGATTCTTTAATTTTCAAAATTGTTTTTTGCAACCTCATATACTCGTTCCCTTTTTTTATTTATTTTCATCAGATTCGTAACTATGGTGACGACGGCAGCGTGGGGAGGCTCCACTCGGCTCCGGCGGTGGTGGTGGTTCCATGAACGAGTGTTGTCTCTTCAATTTTTTATTATTATAAATATTGGGCTCCAACAGTTGCCCCTCCTTGCTCGTTACTGTGTAACAGGAATGGAGGCAGGACCAAAAGGAGGCCTAATTTGGTCTCGTCTCACCTCTTCGACGATCTCTCTTCAATTGATCCATTTTTCGTTTGATTTTGCCGCATCTACCTCTGTATCATGACTCCATCTTACCCTAAGGTAATCTTCAAAAAGAAAAAATTTGCTATTGTAATTTCATTCCTTTCAAGGAGATTGGAATTTATCACCGTAATCTTGAGTCTGGTTTCATTGACTTGGCCTTCTTCTTAGTATCTCATCAAGAAGATGACCATACTTGTTTTGATCTACTTCTCTGTGTTTCATCAGGAAGATAGTTTTGGTTCACTTCCCCATATTTCATAAGCTAATCGTTTTATTACTTCGACCTTCTTCTAAGTATCTCATCGGGAAGCTGGGGTTCGAAAATTTTGTTTGCTTTGAGTGTGGGTTTGATTTGGTCTTCTTCTTAGTATCTCATCAAGAAGATGACCGCATCGCTTGTTTTAATCCGCTTCTCTGTATCTCATTAGGAAGACGAATTTGGTTCACTTCTCAGTATCTCATCAGGAAGCTAACCATTTTATTGCTTCAACCTGCTTCTCAGTGTCGCATCAAGAAGCTGGAGTTCGAAGATCGAACGTGGGTTTGATTTGGTCTTCTTCTCAGTATCTTATCAGGAAGATGACCGCATCGCTTGTTTCAATTCGCTTCTCTGTATCTCATTAGGAAGAAGAATTTGGTCCACTTCTCAGTATCTCATCAGGAAGCTAACCTTTCGTTGCTTCACCCTGCTTCTTCGTATCTCATCAGGAAGCTGGGGTTCGAAGAATTTGCTTGCTTTGAGTCTCGTTTGGGTCTTCTTCTCAGTATCTCATCAGGAAGATGATCATATCGCTGTTTTTTGATAGTCGCAATCTGCCTCGTGATCGGGACAAAGTTTTGGATTCCTGCATCTCTTCAACTTTTCCTCGGTGGTCTTAATGATTCATCTCGCCACTTGGCAGGGATGTGAAACATGCTTCTATGGGCCTCTATATAGGCCTAAATTAGAAAGACATGATTTAAATGCTCCTAACTTATATGAATGTGTATGATGAATGTCAGATTTATTTATTAATATTCAGGTCGGCATAGTCTGTCGCCCATCCAAATTCTGTCTTTGAATGTGTTGCTCCATCTTTTCTAGGTTGTTTTCGAACTGCTTGTTTTTAAGCTTGTCTTCCCATTGGTGGTCTTGTTTCGAACTTCTTGTAATTTCTCAAAATTCCCGAATAATGCTCATAACTTTTTGTATGATTTATTAGTTCATTACTCGTTATTTAAATGCAAAATGCTTGGACAAAATTGTGCAGAAACAAAGTTGTATTCCATTAAAAAGAGGATCAAAGAAAACAATCATTGGTTGAAAATTGTCAAGTATACAATGAAAAATAATTAGTTGCCCCAGATATCGCAAAATGAGCTACTCTGCGCCAACTTGCTTGAGAATTATTCCTAGCTCGGATGTGTGTCTAGAAGATCTAAAGTGCTTTGTTGATGTTTCAAGTTATAAACTTCCTTCATCTCGTTGACCCATTCTTGAACCTGAGCCGCCCTTTGCGAGTTTTCAACTCAAAGTTTCCTTGGTTTCAGGACGCCTTTTGCGAGTTTTCATCCTGAACTTTTTTTTTTCGGGACGCCCTTTGCAGGTTTTCATCTCAATTCCCCTTTTGTTTTTAGGCGAAGTACTTTTTCACTGAGTCTGAATTGACGGTTTGTACAGATCCTTGCCGTCCATTTCTGTTAGGATGAGAGCTCCTCCTAAGAAAGCTTTCTTTACCACATAAGGTCATTCCCAATTGGGCATCCATTTCCCACGGAAATCTTTCTGTATGGGGAGTATCTTTTTCAAAACTGGATCTCCCTCATAGAATTCCCTGGGACGAACCTTTTTGTCGTAAGCTCGCATCATTCTTTTCTGGTACATCTGGCCATGGCGAATTGCTTTTAATCTCTTTTCCTCGATTAAATTCAACTGGTCATATCGAGCTCGGATCCATTCAGCATCGTCTTGTTGAAGCTCGATTAAGACTTGAGGGAAAGGTATTTCAACCTCAATAGTTAAGACTGCTTCCATACCTTATGCCAACGAGAATGGTGTCGCCCCAGTAGAAGTTCTGACTGAAATTTTATAGGCAAAGAGGGCAAATGGTAGTTTTTTGTGACAGTCTTTGAAAGTCTCAGTCATTTTTGCCACAATTTTCTTGAAGTTCTTATTAGCTGCCTCCACAGCTCCACTCATTTTTGGGCGATAGGGAGAAGAATTATGATGCTTGATTTTGAACTGTTCGCAAACTTCTGCTATCGTGCTATTGTTTAAATTCAGGGCATTATCGGATATGATCCTTTCAGGCATCCCGTATCGGTAAATAATTTCTTTTTTCAGGAACTTGCTAACCGCAAGCTTGGTAACATTTGCATATGAGGTTGCCTCTACCCATTTAGTAAAGTAGTCAATCACTACAAAGATGAATCTATGGCCATTGGAAGCTTTTGGAGAAATTGACCCGATGACATCCATGCCCCACATAGAAAAAGGCTAGGGAGAGGTCATGACATGAAGGTGTGATGGAGGTACATGAATCTTATCTCTATAGATCTGGCACTTATGACACTTCTTAGCATAATTGATGCAATCGCCCTTCATAGTAGACCAGTAATACCTAAATCTCATTACTTACCGGCCCATCGTGAAACCGTTGGCGTGTGTCCCATAAATGCCTTCGTGAACTTCTTCTAAGATCTTCTTAGCTTCAACTGCGTCTACACATCTTAGCAACACTTGATCTTGTCTCCTTTTGTACAAGATTTCCCCATCTAGGACATATTCACTGGCTAGTCTTCGTAATGTCCTTTTTTCATTTTCTGAGGCTTGCTCGGGGTACTTTTGATCTCTCACAAATTGAAGAATATTCTGGTACCATGGGCGATCATCTTTTCCTCTGCCTCAATATCATAACAATGAACATAAGCTTCTTAGATACTCATCTGAATGGGCTTTACCTTTTCCGTCCTACTCACCTTAATCATCGAGGCCAGAGTGGCAAGAACATCAGCCATCTGGTTTTTTTCCCGTGGAAGATAATGGAATGTGACGTCATCGAATTCTGTGATCAACTCGAGGACCAATTTGCGGTAATCTACTAACTTAGAGTCCCTTGTTTCCCATTCTCCTTTGAGTTGATAGATTACCAGTGCGGAGTCTCCATAAAACTCTAAAATTTTGATTCTCCGTTCTATGGCCGCACGGATTCCCAAGATACATGCTTCGTATTCAGACATGTTGTTTGTGCAATCAAAATCGAGTTTGCTGGTGAAAGGGTAATGATCTCCCTCTGGTGATACCAAGACTGCCCCTACCCCATTACCTGTGGCATTTGAAGCTCCATCAAAATTCAATCTCCAAGGTCGTTCTTCCGTGATTGCCCCTTCAATAGTTGTAATATACATTAAATCTTCATTTGGGAAATCGAAGTTTATTGGCTCATAGTCCTCTAAAGCCCTACTGGCCAAGAAGTCTGCTATCGTACTCCCTTTTATTGCTTTCTGATTGATGTAGACTATGTAGAATTTCGAGAGCAAGATTTTCCATCGAGCTAATCTCCCATTCAATGCAGCTGACTCCATCAGGTACTTCAGAGGATCTAATTTTGAGATCAACCAAGTGGTATGGTATAATATGTATTGTCTTAATCTGCATGTAGTCCAGACTAGTGCACAACATAATTTTTCTATTGGTGTATACCGCGTCTCGCAATCAGTAAATTTCTTGCTGAGATAATATATTACCCTTTCCTTCTTTTCGGATTCATTATGTTGGCCTAGTATGCATCCCATGGAATTTTCAAAGACTGTCAAGTACAAGATCAATGACTTATTAGGAATTGGAGGTACCAAGATGGGAGCCTTGAATAAATAATTTTGACCTTGTTAAAGGTTTCCTGACATTCGTCATCCCATACACCCGGGTTACGCTTTCTATGCAGGCGGAAGATAAGATCGCATTTCTCAATCAACTGTGAAATGAACCGAGCAATGTAATTTAGTCTTCCTAAGAACCCTCGAACTTCTTTTTACGTGCTAGGTGGTGGTAGCTCCTATATGGCTTTGACTTTATCCGGGTCAATTTCAATTCCTCTTTTGCTGACTACAAAGCCTAACAATTTTCCTGATGTGGCCCTGAAAGTGCACTTTGTTGGGTTTAGCTTTAATTGATATTTCCTTAACCTTCCAAATAACTTCTTCAGGATTCTTACATGTTCTTCCTCCGTTTGGGATTTCGTAATCATGTCATCGACGTAAACTTCAATCTCCTTATGCATCATGTCATGGAACAGAGTCACCATGGCCCTCTGATAAGTTGCCCCTGCATTTTTGAGTCCGAAAGGCATCACCTTGTAGCAAAATGTTCCCCATAGCATGACAAATGTGGTTTTGATCATATCCTCAAGTTCCATCCTTATCTGATTATACCCAGAGAAACCATCCATAAAGGAAAACAGAGAATGTCCTGCCGTATTGTCGACTAAAGTGTCGATATGGGGTAAGGGAAATTATTCTTTGGGCTAGCTTTATTTAAATCTCGATAGTCCACACACATGCGCACCTTTCCGTCTTTTTTAGGAACTGGGACTATATTAGCTATCCATTCAGAGTATTTAACCACCTGGAGGAAACCGGCGTCAAATTGCTTCTTGACTTCTTCTTTTGTTTTTAACAACACATCCGGTCTCATCCTTCGGAGTTTTTACTGCACGGGTTTGCTTTTTTCCTTTATAGGGAGTTTATGCACCATAATGTCAGTGCTCAAGTCGGGCATATCTCGATAAGACCATGCGAAGATATCTTGGAACTCTTGAAGTAACTCGATAAGATTCCTTCTGGTTTCTACGAAGATGCTTGTCCCAATTTTCACTTCTTTCTTTTAATCTTCGTGCCCCAGATTAATAACTTTCACTGGGTCCGAATGAGGCAGGATCCGTTTTTCTTCCTATTCCATCATTCTTAACAGATCCGGAGGCAGATTACAATCTTGATTATCTTTAAGGTCCTAAAGCTCTTCCAAACACGTATCTTGCTCGAAGTGGGGTTCTAAGTTAGCGTCAGGGTTGCTCATATTATTAATATTTGAGGATCTGTCAAGGGATAAAAATAAGGTCCAAAGAGCAAAATGAATTTACGAAAGAATGACTATGTGGTATATGTATGAGTATGTATGTATTAAAGAATAATTAATCTTGTTTATTGGATATGTACGAATGGTTTATTAGGCTGAATTAAGAAATGAAGAATAATTATGGAGAAGAATATAAGCTAGAAAGTGCATTTCATTTAAAATAACTGAATAATGACCATGGGTCCTTTTACAAAAAGATCTATATTGTTTTCGAGCCTAAAGCAATAGGTATTTTCGAGCATTACTCTGAGGAAATCTTAAAATTACAGGGAGTTCCTCCACGATCCAATTATTCAGGGTACTTCCAGGTGCACATGGACCAATTATTGATGAATTCCCTTCCTTTTCTTCATCTGATATAGCATTAATGCCTAGATCTATGATGCCTTCTTTGGTTCCAATGGCCACTTGCTCTTTTTCCTGCCGGTTGATCACCCCTCCTGAGACGAAAGTCTCGTAGATGTGTGGGAAGACCATGGGTTCCCACGAGATGTCTTTTCCAGTCAGTTTGACACTCATTCTTTCTTGCTTTTTCTCAAGTTCTTTCCTCTTTTGTTTCGCGTTTGGCTTGTACCCCAAGCCATAACGATCTCGTTTTTTATTAGCATTGGCACATTAACTCTTCCTTGGAGGTATTTTCCTAGTCCTTTCCCAAGTATAGCTCCCACTCCGATTGTTAATCGCAAGCCCATCCTGGTGGTTGATGATATTATAGGCACAGGTATCTTCCTCCCTTCCGAAATGAAGGTTGCATTGACAAACTCTAGTGAGCGGAACGAGCATTCTACAGCCTCGTCGTCTATCCCTACGTAGGGTGAATCGCTCATTATGGACGCGATTATTTCTTCCTCAGCATTAATCGTGATCAGCAGCCCTTCATTTATTAGCTTCACTTTCTGGTGCAAAGAGGAAGGTACTGCTCCAGCTGAGTGGATTCATGGTCTTCCCAGCAGACAGTTATAAATTAGCCTAATATTGATCACTAGAAAATCCACTTCGTATGTATTCGGCCCAATTTGAAGAGGTATTTCAATCTTTCCCATTACCTTCCTTTCTGTCCCGTCAAATGCTCTCACTATGTTATTACATCCTTTCATGTGAGAGCTATCAATTGACAATCTTTGTAGTGTAGCTAGTGGTAGCACATTCAAGGTTGAACCATTGTCTATAAGTACTCTAAGTAGCGTATACCCTTTACAACGGGTAGTGATGTGTAGAGCCTTGGTGGACCCTATTCCTCCCGTCAGTATTTCATCATCGCTGAAGAAAATAAAGTTATCAGCACTTACGTTATTGACAAATTGATCTAATTTACTGACGGAGATGTCATTTGCTACATATGTTTCATTCAGCACCTTTATTAGTGCGCTTCGATGGGCTTTCGAGCTTAAGAGCAATGACAAGATCGATATCCGAGTAGGTTGTTTGTGTAGTTGCTCTACTACACTATATTCACTATGCCTTAAAAACTTTAAAAACTCCTTTGCCTCATTCTCATATATAGGCTCGTTGATGGGTGCTTCAGGCTTGTTAGTTATTTCCTCCTCAGGCTCACACATTCTAGCTTTCCCTTTGTTGACCTCTTTTTCTTTATTCACAGGTTCATAATTTTTACCGCTACGGGTAACAAGATTCACGTCCTCCCTCGGTTCCCCCTCTCTTGGTATGGTCACGTTGCAATTGTAACTCCACGGGACCTTTTTGCTATCATTGTAAGGAAACATTACAAGCTTTTGTATGATAATGTGAGGGGTTGTCTGTTCTCTTGCCATGCCACGAATAATCACCTTGGGGCGATTGCTTCCATAAGTCTTAGTTGTCCCGTCCTCGGAGGCACAAACATCATTAGCTTCCCCTCTTTCTTCAAAAAATTCCAGCTTTGGATTGTCCATCAACATCTGGACTATGGCTTTGAACTCGATGCAGCTTTGAATTTCTTGCCCCTTAACGGCATGAAACTCGCAATGATCATCATCCCCAATTATCATACTCCTTTTATCATTCACAAATCCCTTCTTCAACCAACTCTTGTCATACCAACCGAAGTGGGGACTTAATTTCTTCAACATTTCTTTTAATTTTTCGAGCTCCTTCTTCTAGTAAGGCATTCACCCCTTGCTTTGGGTGATTAGGCAGAGGATTCCCAGCTATATTTGGCTTTGCTGGCTCTTCCAATTTTACGATTCCATGCTCTATGAGTCCTTCGACTTGTCTTTTAAAAGCGAGGCAGTTTTCAATCGAGTGCCTTTCTACCCCTGCATGGTATTCACAGTGAGCTTTTGCATCGTACCAAGTCGAGAATGGGGGTTTGCATGGTCTTACATGCTGAGGAGCTACCTCATGCGCGTCATATAATATCTTATGGAGTTCTCCGTATGACATCGAAAGGAGAGTATATTGAATTCTTGCTCTATTTGGCCTAGTGCCCGGCTCCTGTCGCGAGGCATTTTGGTAATTGCCCATTGGAGTTTTGGGCTGACTTGTCACGAAGGGTTTGGTGTAGCTAGGTCTGTATATGCTTGCATTATTGACCTCATTATCCCTCTTTCTAGGGGCAGGCCTTTTAGAGCTTTCTCCGGTTTCAATTTTATCGGTCTTGATTGCATTTTCAATTATTTCCCTCGACATGACCATATCAGAGAAACTCTTGGTGGAGTTTCCTAACAGGTGATTTAGGTAAGGAGCCTTGAGAGTATTGACAAACAGCATTGTTGTCTCCTTTTCTGTTAGCGGTGGCTGTACTTGGGTTGCCACCTCGCGCCATCTCTGCACATATGTTCTAAAACTCTCATTTGACTTCTTCTCCATATTTTGCAATGTGAGCCGATTAGGAGCTATTTCTATCACATGTCCGTATTGTTTTAAGAAAGCCTGTGCCAAATCTTTCCACGATTGAATTTTTGATCAGCTCAATTCATTGTACCATCTGATTACCGACTCGGCTAGGCTGTCTTGAAAACAATGAATTAACAGTTGGTCGTTATGCACGTGCCCCGCCATCTTTCTACAGAGCATGGTTAGGTCGACTTCAGGGCAGCTCGTCCCGTTATATTTTTCAAATTCTAAAACTTTGAATTTGGGAGGGAGAACCAAATCTGGAACCAAACTTAGCTCTTTGGCATCTACCTCATAGGAAATTTCAACTCCCTGCATCGCGTCAATTTTCTCCTCTAGTCACCTGTATTTTTCCTCTATTTGTCTGGGGAGATCTTCTCTTATCATTTCGTCAAAGTCTGGGACACCCAAATTCGCGGGATTATCCTCTAGGTTTGACTCTGATCCAATTGGTTAATTAACTGGTCGCGACGTGCCTGTGGCTGGTTACTGTGACCTTACAGTGATGGTGGGCTCCCGTGCCGGCATTTCATGCGAAGCCGGGTTATGGAAAGGTGTAAAGCTTGGGGGGACCATTGGGTCTTCTTCTTCCTTAATAGCAGGGCTCTTTCCTTTATCAGCCATGCTTTGTTTTACTTGCGCTAATTCATTCATCAAGCTTTTTTGTACTTCCATGAATTGATTCTTCATTTCTCTACACATCATGGTCATTTGCTCTTGGATGCGCTCTTGCATCTGGCCTTGTAATTCTTTTCGGATTTGTTCAAGTCTTTGTTCCATGGCTTTAGTTTTATTTCTAGTATTATAGTGATGTGAGTTTTCAATGGTTACTGATGTAGCTGGATTATAAATTTTTAATAAGTTAGGACTATTACGCAAAAAATGTGATGCGAATAAGATGCATGTATACAAGAGAAAGGTATTTGACTTATAATTCATTTTCCATTTAGAAAACTTCATTTGGATAACAAGTTCTTTAACTTAAAGCAAATTACATAAATGGTTTTGCTTTGATACTCAAAGCCTTGACTTTCTTAAGGAGTCTTGGTAGCTTTTGACCTCGTTCCCTATTCGTCTCGTACTGTATGTTTAGTTCCTCTGCTTCAACTGCCAGTGTCTGCACATGATCAGCTACTTCGTGGATTTGATTTAAAGCTTCACCCATAACATAATCCCTTTCTCTGACTACCTTTTGAGTTTGCTGAAGATGCTAATCATTTGTCTCCAACGTCTTTTCCAAAATCTCAGTTCGTATTTCACTATTCTACAAAGAGGCCTCTAATTCTTCCACCCTCTTACTCAGTCTCTCGATCTCGGCTCGGTTTGCTTTCAACTCTATTATTGAATTTCGACTACGATACCTGTACAAGGACTCCTCCTATTCTCTTACTCGAGCTTTTAATTCAGTCACTTCGGCTTGGCTTTCAGAAGGCTACTGTTCATAGCATTTTCCTGAACTTGAGCGTCTTGAAATTTGTTTTTCCAGTGACTTTTTTTTATTTTTCTCTTCGCGGATTTCCTGCTGCCACTGCTTCGATGTCTCGCCTAAACCGACAGTTCTTATTGACAATTGAAGCTTTTTATAGTCCTTCTTTAGGTTACTAAGATCCTCTTCATAGCATTTTTCTTTTCGAAATGTTGTTTAATTATTTCTAATTCAGTCGGGACAACTTGCAAGTGTTCTTCAATTGGGCGAACAATCTCGGGGTTTAGCACAGGAATATTATCGTTGATCCTTCTTTTTCTCCATCAATCATATTCTGCAGTTATTATGGGATTGGCGTCGGATGCTTTCATTTTTCGAACCTGGTTCCATGCATTTGATATTTCCCGAATCTTTTTCTTATTGTTTTCTCCCCGGTACACGAATTCACACTAAGCTATCCCTTGAGTTACGGGTATGAACTATCTTGATCTGTATTGTCTTGAACCCAACAAAGGTGCATATCCGATTGCGCCCCATATTCCTGCCAATAGGACCCAATCAAGATCTCCGCACCGATACAATATTTCATCATGAATGAACCATGGTGCTCGTCACTCTATGTCTTCGTCTTTGAGGCTTTGGAGTATAACCATCCACTTTTCTTCTGAGAAGTTTTCTTTTCTCTACGTGGCCATGAACTCTTTCAAAGGAGAGTAATCTTTAGACAAGTACTGATAGAAGACTTTTTCTGTTTTCCAGAAGTGACTATAAAACCATACTATCAGTAACGGTGCGCAGGCAATAAATCGACCTTCTCCCTCCTTTCTGCATGCGTTTAAGGATCTGAAAGTTTCAGCCAGTATGGCCAGGATAGGTGTCACTCTTTTACTCAATCTATTAAACAAATCTATCACCGCGTCTTCTATATGCCCCAAAGCCTTTGGAAAAATGACCAATCGTAGATACTTAGGGCTAAAATGTCGATCTTTTTCTTTGCATCTGGATGAGCCAGTATCAAATCTCGCAGACTTTTCCACATGATGCACTTGTTATCGCCTTTGACCTTAACTCGAGCTGCAACCCACTGTTCGCTCATGCCGATAATGTTTATTAATCTTTTAACAAGGGTCGGGAGATTTGGAGCTCTAGAATAGGCCTTATCTACCGAAATCTTCGAACAACGGAGTAGAGTGGTGTATTCTTCTATCGTCGGTGTCATGTCTATATTCTCGAAGGTGAAACAATTGTAGGCTAAATTCCAATACTGTGTTAAAGCTCTAAAGACGAATTTGTCTACCTTAACTTCGCACAAGTATGGCATATCTCCGTATTCTTAGTAAAAGGTCTATTTCATGTTGTTGTCCTAACTGTCCCATATCTCTTTTAGCTCTAGCACATTATTTTGAGTCGTGCTGATCCTGGTATAATCCCAAAGCTCTAACTCATATTCTTTCGCTAAGCTGTCCCCCTTTTGGCGTTGAGTCAACTCCGACCACATGCGCACGACCATATTGTCCTCCACTTTATCAAAGTTCTTGTTTTCCATGATTAATTCTCTTATCGGTAGCTGATCTTTTGAGTCTATACCTTCTCTTTATATGATGATGAAATGCGATGTAAAAAGAGACAAAATAAACAAGTTAGCGAAACACAACAATAGCAATATACAAGTATAGCATAGAACCTAAGAGTCTGTCTTGGAAGGTTGCTAAATGGTTTAGTACAACTCCTTTTAAAGCAAGTTCCTACGTTTTACTATATGTGGTTTTAGGTTCTAAAGTAGGGGTACCCAAACCAGCAGATTCCTCGGTCCTCACCCATTACAGGCTCACATGGACGAGTTCGGTTTAGGGGGACGCATTTCCCACATGTTTGCACGGAAGTGAAAACTTCACGAAAACAAGGGTACTTTGTAATCCCGAAAGCAATCCACTATACTGCACAGAGGTGAAGACCTCACGAAGAAGTAGTTTCAGGTTTCCACTTAAAAAGGGTAATATCATATGCAGATGTATGCAAATTTACACTAGCAATATCACATAATATAATGTCACAAAAGATGTCGAGGATCGCATATTAAACAGAACTGAAGCTTAAAAGTTTCCAAAGAAAACCCGAAAATAATCAATTTGGCTTGACTCTCGTTTATTTAAAAAGTCCCCAGTGGAGTCGCTAGCTATCGAAACCATCCCTTTTTGGAAAACGACGTGTTTCGAAGATTATTTTAAAATTGAAAAATAATGAGAGTCGCCACCAATCCTTTATTCGGTGTGATTGGATCACCACAAAACGCTTTAAAAACCGTTTTGAAAATATGTAGGTCTTCGAAATCTAGAAAAATAGATTCGGGAGTCGGTTACGCATGAGGAAGGATTAGCACCCTCATACGCCCAAAATTGGTACCGTATTGATTATTTTTGGGTCTTAATTTGTAATATTTAAAAGCTTGAATAAAGTTTAAAATATGATCCTTGAATGCATGAGTTAGGTTTAAAAGAGATCGGGTTTGTTTGGAAATGCCGCTAATTCAAAGTGATCGAGGAAGAAAGTTACGTCCAATGAGTTAGGACATGACATTTCAAGATCTAGAAATAACGAGTTTTCCTTTGTAAAACCTTTTTTTTTTAATTTTTACGAAAAGGATATTCGATTATCTCGATTTGAAGAAAGGTTGCAACTATTAAGTTAAAGCGCAATATTTCAGAATCGAAGATAAGGAAACATTGCCTCGATTAAGGGTATTCGATTATTTCGATTTGAAGAAAAATTGCACCTAGTGAGTTAAGGCACAAATTTCGAAACTCGAAACAAAAAGAATATTGCCTCTATTTTAAAACTTTTATGAAAAACAACTTTGAAAACATGCATGCGAGTTTAATACGAATCAGCAGTTAATAATGGATATTAAATAACATAAGATAAATAAAAAGATAAAATGGAAAAAAAATAAAAAAAATGCAAAATACGAGTGCATAATGGTTAAAATAAATGCAAATATTGATGATGAAGAAAGAGGACACAATCGGGTTTAAAAATGAGACTTTTCGTATATCCGGGGGTAGAATGGTAATTTTGAGAAATTTTAGGGTTTAAAAATGAAATTTTTAGACATTCGGGTGTAAAAGGGTAATTTTGAGAGTTTTGAGGTCGAAAATGGAGATTTTGGATGTTCGAGGGCAAAAATGGAATTTTTGGAAGTTTCGTGGTTAAAAATGGCATTTTTGGAAGTTTGAGGGTAAAAATGGAAGTTTTGGGGTTAAAAATTGGATTTTTGGAAGTTTAGGGGTAAAATGGAACTTTTGTAAGTTTTGGGGTCAAAAATGGGATTTTTGGAAGTTTCAGGGTAAAAATGGAATTTTTGGAAGTTTTGGGGTTAAAAATGGTATTTTTGGAAGTTTAGGGGTAAAAATAGAATTTTTGGAAGTTTTGAGGTTAAAATGGGATTTTTGAAAGTTCAAGGGTAAAAACAAAATTTTTGGATGTTTCGAGGTCAAAAAATGGAATTTTTGGAAGTTTGAGAGTAAAAACAGAATTTTTGGAAAGTTTAGGGACCTCCAAGGCAATAAAACCAAAAACATGTGACACGTGGCAGCCCCTCAGGCATCTTGAAGTCAGAGGACTAGTTTGAAATCCATGAAAAATTTCTGGGTCAATTTTGTAATTAAACAGAACTTGAGTTAAGGATTAAATTAAAACAAATTAATAATAAGAGGGACTATTTGCATAAATAAGCCAAAATCATGACACGTGGCAGCTCCTAGTGTTTTTAAAAGGTCGAGGGATTAAATTGAAAAGTATTAAAAATTATTAGGCCAAATTAAAAAAATTTATAAATATAAAAAAGTCCCGATTAAAAATTGAAAATAAAGCGGAAGGACCAAATGGGTAAATAACCCATTTATTGAAAACACGCGGATCCTCCTTGGATCGGATCGGGTCGGGTCGGACGGGTATGAAACAACGTCGTTTTGGCATTTTTTTACCCCATCTCAAAACGGCGCCGTTCCATTATACTATTTAAACCAAATTCTTCACAAAAAATTCATTTCTTTCTTCTGTTTTTTTAAAAAATTTTCAAAAAACCCCTTTTACTCTCTAGCCCTTCTCCAAATTCGGCCACGTCCCGATTCGGTGAGCCGCCGAGACTACGTCGCACGCGCTTCACCAGCCGTCGCGCATGGTCGACGCGCGCCACCGTCCGTCATCCTCCGATCGTCGTTCGTTCTCCACGCGCCATGTGTTTTCGCCGTAGCTGGTCTTCCCTTGCGCCGACCGACCGCCGACAAGGTAAAAAAAACTCTCTTTTTCATCCTTTCTCTCCTTTTTATTTTGTTAAAACCAGATCTAGTTTTAAACCAAATCTAAATTTTTTTTTTAAAACTTCGTTTCTCTTTCTTTCCCTTTTTTTTTTTAAAAAAAAAAGTCTTTTTAAAAACCAAAGAGATCGGGCTTTGTTCATTAAAAAATCAATTTTGATTCTTTAATTTTCAAAACTGTTTTTTGCGGCCTCATATACTCGTTCCTTTTTTTTTTTTTTTCATCAGATTCGCAGCTATGGTGACGACGGTAGCGTGGGGAGGCTCTGCTCGGCTTCAGCGGTGGTGGTGGTTCCATGAACGGGTGTTGTCTCTTCAACTTTTTTATTTGTTTATTATAAATATTATATTTATTATTAAACCCATTTATTTTATTATTATTATTATTATTATTATTATTAATGAATTTATTATTGACACTAAATGAGCAGTTAGTGGATATTAATTTACAGGATAATAAATGTATGAACTGTAATAAATTAAAAGTCCTGGTTTTCGAGAGAAAGTTAATGGGCAGTGAATACATTGATGAGTTTGAAACGCTCCAAATTTATTAAGATAGATAAAAGAAACATATGTGAATGCACATAGGTACCTTGAGGATTGATGTTATTCTGGCTTGTTTAAAACTGTTGAATTCTTATTCTCTTACTGTGAATATTCTCTGCCCTCTTGTATTCGATTGGAATTGCCTGCATTAATCTCTATATCTCATTCGCAAATGCTAAAATTTTGTATATATGTCGAATGAAGAACAACAAAAAAAACCCATTTTACAAGTGTTTGAATCAGCTTTTAAAGCCTAAATTCCTATCATTACAATTTTGTTTCTTGCCATTAAAATGTAAGTCTCCTTTCTTCTTTGCAGGTTTCAACTTGCAGTGGCAGGTTGCTGGTGACGGTGATTGAAGATGGTTGTGAGATTGATGACGTGGCCTGTTCTGAATGGTTGGAATGGAGGCAACAGCAGTGCAAGTTGTGATGGCAACAGACTCCAATTGTATTTAGATGTTTAGGGTAGGGTTTGGGTCAATTTGGCCAATTGGGTTTGTAAATTTTGGGCTTAGGTTAGCATTTGGGCCCAAATTTGTAATTTAGACTTTGTAATTGGACATTTTGGACTTTTAAACTTAATAAAATTAAATTTAAAATCCATTTTTTGGTTCAAATTGGGCCCGGACAAATTGAGCTCCAACAGGCAGTATACCCGTTTGTTTCGCTACTGACTCTGTAATCTCTTGATGAAAGATTGTACCGACATCTATCCGGTGACCTTTGATGATGGAATGAATAAGACACATTCTATCCAAAGTGACCGTGGTGCTGTGGGTGGATAGCAAAAGGCGGCAATTGATGAAGTGGAACTAGACTTTGCTCTAGACCTTGAGGAAACGGTAACGCATTGTATAATTGTTAGGATTATTCTTGGTCCATACAACACCATCTATGCACAAATCATTTAGCAGCAAATCTGCACCTTCCTCTGTTAATTGTTCCAAGAAAACAACATGCTCATCCTCCCCCTCAGTGATGTTGTACAAGGCATTTATATGGTTAGCGCCCCACGATACCAACCCCTCTCGAACAAAGACAAATTCTTGTTCTCTGTAAATTAGATTAGCATAGAATTCTCTTACCAGGGACGGAGAATACCCCTCTGGATAGTCGTAAAATTTCTCCTACCCTGGCGCGAGATGGTTCTATTAATATTGCTTTCCTAGCATGAGCATTGGAGATAGTTAGAAGCCTTGCTCTAGGTGACAATTTCACTTCAACATAATATCATGAAAGCGGTCTTTGGCAGCTTTTGTTAAAAACAGGACTGGTTCTTTGGGTGGTAACTATTCGGCATTACGAAACACTGTCGTATATGATTCAGCGACTTGTTTTGAAGGGTTTTTAGAGCCTCTAGTTTTGGCCATGGTTATATGAGAGAAATAAAGTGAAATGCACAGGAAATTTAAAGGTTGAAGAAAAGGAAGGATTGCAGCAACAATGGTGGATGTGAGTGTGAAGATCATCGTCGGCACAATAGGGTGTTTTTTTTATAGAGGATGAAGTTGAAGAGACGTGATGGTTTCCACTACAGTAAGAGGACACTGTGTCTGTAACCAATAAATACGATGAAACAAATTGTCTTTTTTCTGAATCGATCCAACGATTGGGGAAATAAAGTGAATCAATCGAAATGATTCTTTTCTAAAATGCTTTGATGAGTCAGAAATTAAATGCATCGAAAGTTGTGTTTCTATGTGTTGACAAAAAAACAACTTTTATTCATGCAAAGAACTAAAGAAAATAATTAAAAAAAATACCATACAAAAAGTAAATAGAAAAATTGTAGGGACATATTAAGAAAATGTGACCATGTTAATGGTCTCGTTCTGTTCATGGTTGTCTTGACTAAGATAGTGCTTTAATCATTGGCCATTCACCTTAAATTGGTGCCTATCATTTAAATCTTTAATTGTCACCGCACCATGAGGAAATGTTTCGACAACTTCAAAAGATCCTGACCATCTGGAGCACAATTTACCATGATGCAGTTTTAAACGTGAATTAAATAAAAGCACTAACTGACACGCAAAAAATTGTCGCCGCAAAATGATGTTATCATGCCATTGCTTTTTCTTTTCTTTGTAAATGGCATCATTCTTATAAGCATAGTGTAAAATTTCCTCTAGTTTTGAAATGTCCAACAATCTCCTTTTCCCAGCAGCATCATAATCCAAATTCACTTATTTAATTGCCCACATGGCCTTATGTTCAAGTTCTACAGGTAAGTGATAGGATTTACCAAAAACCAACTAATACAGCGACATTCTTAAGGGCATTATGTAAGCCGTGAAAAGCGCCCACAAAGCATCATTGAGCAATGAAGACCAATCGTGTCTGAATGGATTAACCACCCTTTTTAGGATATTCTTTATTTGTCGATTGGATACTTTAGTTTGGTCGTTTGTTTGCGAATGATATGTGGTTATCATGCGATGCTTAACACATAACGTTTTAATATTATAGTCACTTGATTATAATGAAAATGAGTGCCTTGATCACTGATTAATGCTTAAGGTGTGCCGAATAGTGTGAGGATATATATGTGAAATAACATCAACACTATCCGAGCATCATCTTTTGGAACAGCTATGCTTTGACCCACTTTGAAACATAATCGACAATGACTAGAATATAAGTATTTCCAAAAGAATTGAGAAACGATCCCATGAAATCCATACCTCAAACATTAAAAATCTCAACTTCTATGATAAGTTATTGTAGCATCTTGTTGCATCGAGATATTGATCCGATGCGCTGACATTTATCACGTTGTTAAACAGAATTGTGGGCGCCTCGAAACGAAGTTGGCCAGTAAAATCCTGACTGAAGGACCTTTGCAACAGTCTTAACACCATCAAAATGACCGTCATAAGATGCATCGTGGCAATGCGTCAGGATCGAAAGCATTTCTTTTTCAGGGACGCAACGACGAATAATATTGTTGGCACATACCTTGAACAGGTATGGCTCATTCCAATGGTACTTCGCAGCATCTCGAAGAAATCTAACCTTTCGGTGACCAGTTGCACTTAGTGGTAGCTTTTCACAGACCAAATAATTGACGACAACTGCATACCATGGAGATGCGTCGACAAAAAATAACTTCTCATTTGGAAATGCATTGACAATTTGTGACATATTTCCATCTTCACTTCTAGATTCCAAATGAGATAAATTGTCTGCTACTTGGTTTTTCGATCCTTTTCTATCTTTAATTACAACATCAAATTCTTGTAATAATAGGATCTATCTAATCAGCCTAGGTTTGAAATCTTTTTTTTGTAAAGAGGTATCTCAATGCTGAGTGATCGGTATAAACTATAACTTTTGTGTCGACAAGATACGAACGAAACTTGTCAAATGCAAAAACTACTGTCAACAACTCTTTTTTTGTGGTTTTATAATTTACATGCGCTTCAATAAGAGTTTTGTTGGCATAATATATTGTATAAAATACCTTTTCCTTGCATTGTCCAACCACAACACCTATGGCATAATCACTCGCATCACACATTACTTCGAACGGTTGTGACCAGTCCAGTGTGACTATAATAGGTGACTGCAGTAACTGCTGCTTAATTTTAATGAATGCTTCCATACAAGTATCATCGAATAGAAACTTTTTATTTTGTTCCAACAGGGAGCAGAGAGGTTTTGCAATTTTGGAGAAATCTAAGATGAATCGTCGATAGAATCCGACTTAACCAAGAAAACTCATTCCTTTGACATTGGTAGGTGGGGTAGGCTTTCAATAACTTTCACCTTTGCTTTATCAATTTAATGCCTTGACAAGAGATACGATGCCCAAGGATAATGCCTTTAGTTGTCATGAAATGATATTTTTTTTAGTTTAGCACTAGATAGGTATCCTGGTAACGCTTCAACACTTTAGCTAAATTGTCAGCGCATTTATCAAATGTATGACAATAAACAGAGAAATCATCCATAAATACCGCCAATGAATCCTCAATCATATCGGAAAAGATGGCCATTATGCACATCTAGAATATGGCTGGCGCATTGCATAAATCAAAAGGCATTCGATGGAATGCAAAAATACCAAATGGACAAGTAAAAGTTGTTTTGGCTTGATCTTCGGGCGCGATTGCTATCTGGTTATAGCTAGAATATCCATCAAGAAAGCATTAATAAGTCTTATCAGCCAACCTATCCAACATCTGATCAATGAATGGAAGTGAAAAATGATTTTTTTGTGGCAGCATTCAAACGACGGTAATCCATGCAGACTCGCCAACCTGTAGCAATGCTAGTAGGGATTAATTCATTTTTATCATTGCTTACCACCGTAATACAACTCTTCTTTGGCACGCATTGGACTGGGCTCACCCATGTACTATCAGAGATAGGGTAAATAATGCCTACATCCAACCACTTTATGATCTTTTTTTTACTACTTCTTTCATCTTCTCATTTAATCTACGTTACTGTTTAATGGACTGCTTTTCCTCATCCTCCAACTTGATCTTCTGCATGTAGAAAGAAGGACTAATGCCTTTGATATCCGAAATACTCCAAGCGATGGCTCGCTTGTGCAGTATTCTGATTTCTTGATTTGCGTCGAGACTTGCGCTGACAATTACTGGTAAGGTATTGTTGTCACCAAAGAAAACATATTTTAGATGCGTTGGCAATTATTTTAACTCCAAAGTTGGAGCTTCTTTAATAGATGATTTGAAAACAGGGATCGTCCTATTTGTTAAATCCAAAGATTCCATCTGCCAACCATGTCTAAGCTCACAAATATTTGCGTTAACCTTCTAGCTGTAATCAAGTAGAAAATTGTCTTCAGATGTCACTATAAATTCTTCTGGCACTGCAGAGCTACGTTATTAAACTTTGTTGTAATTAACTCGTACAGGATATCAATGTGGTGACATTGCTCTTTACTCCTTGATGGAGATGCTTCGTAAACACTGAAGGTAACGTATTCATCGTTATGTCGTATGATTAAGTCGCTTTTGAAAATATCCATAAGAGTGAGCCCCGTTGTAAGAAATGGGCATCCCAAAATTATGGGCACCTCTTTATCAGCTTCACAATCAAGTATGATGAAATCTGCTGAGAGTACAAACTTATCGACTTGGACGAGAACATCTTTTATATGAACTTTAGGTTACACTAACGATCTGTCCCCAAGTTGCAATGTCACTACAGTAGGCTTCATGTGACCAATTCCTAATTTTCTGTATGTTGATAGGGGCATAAGGTTGATGCCTGCTCCGAGATCACAAAGAGCTTTTCTTAAATAATAGTTTCCAATGGAACATGAAATTATAAAACTGCTAGGGTCTTTCATCTTGGGTGGCAATTTATTTGTTAGTACAACGCTACAACCTTCTGTGAGCACAATTGTCTAATGTCGGATAACTTATTTTTCTTTGATAAGAGCTCCTTCATAAATTTCCCATAATTGGGAATCTACACAAGAGCATTACCAGGAGGTATATTAATATGTAATTGTTTCAAAGTAGTCGCAAACTTTTGATATTCTCTGTCATGTTCTTTCTCCTTGAATCGTTATGGAAACGACAAAGGTATATTGACATTGAGCTACTATGATACACCCGATTGCGTCGACATTGGCAGTTGCGTTGACAACTTCGTAGGTCAAATGGTTGGCATGGATGTGATTACTAGTGGTTCCTCCTCATTTATTTCTACTGCTTCTTCTTCAAATATAACATTTCCTTGTTGCTCTGGTTCATTTACGTCGACAGGTGCTGTATTGGAGCCACTACTGTGTTTAACAGTTTACTTTCCACTCTGTAGAGTAATGGCCTTGCAATGCTCCTTCCCTTTTTGATTCGGATTCTTAGTGTCATTGGGTAAAGCACCTGGTGGTCTTGTGCTCATATTGGAAGTCAGTTATCCTAATTGTGCTTCCAACGCGTGGATGGAAGAAGAATTTTCTTAAATGATAGCTTCAGTTCTGTTAATATGCTCACGTATCAAAGCTTCAAGGGCAGCTAATGGATCTGATCTTGGTTGAGAATATTGCTGTTGCTATTGTTGATGCCTTGCATGTTTATATTTGGCATTGTAGACTACTGTGACTGCATACGAGCATGTGATTACATCTGAGTATGTGACTGCATTTGATCATGATGTGCCTGCACTTAAGGATTATGATTGTAATTATGCTGCTATTGATTGTAAATCCTTATCTAAAATTTCCTTGATTCGAGGAATTTCTATATCGGAATGTGGACGCATTTTATTCCTCCAAGGTTGTTGAGTCCTATTTGAACTGTTGTAAGAATTACCATATGAATTCCCTCAGATTTTATTGACATAGAACGCATTCTCTGCATGTTGTGGACAGTCCTCATAGCTATGGTTATTGTCGCTAATTTCACAACAAAATGTCGGGACATCCATTTGCTGGGCTACTTAAATAGGGGCAACATCATTCATTCCCTTCATGTTCTTAGTCATGTTAGCTAATGAGGATACTTGTGCACTTAATACTGATATAGCGTCTAACTCAATAACTCCCGGGTTTACTTTCACTTGAGTAGCTCAAGAAATTGGGTATTTATAATCATTTTACGTAATTCTCTCCAAAATCCGTACAACTTCATCATAAATGAAATCCAACAAGGGACCATTTGCAGATGCTTCGACAAGATTCCTTGTTTGCGCTTTTAATGTATTGTAAAAAACTTTGATTTGTGTCTCATGTTTGATTACATGCACGGGGCAACGTGGAAGCAAAGTTTTGTAACGCTCCTATGTAGTATGCAGGTCCTTATCATCTAGTTGATGGTAAGCAATAATATCATTCCACAATCGAGTATTCATTATGGGTAGATTAAATCGCAAAATAAATTACGTCACAAGAACATTCCACGACATGATAAATCAAGCAGGGAATCCCAAAAACCATGTACGAGCCCTCCCCTGTAGAGAATAAGGAAACATATGCATCTTCAAGGCATCATCAGGAACACCATGCTGACTAAAAGAAGTACATATTAGCAGAAAAGATTTAAGATTCTCCCTCACATCTTCATGAGGCAAACTAGCATATTGCCCATTCAAGTTCAACATCTGAAACATCACCAATTTTAATTCAAAATTTCCAACTTGGATCGTTGGCTAACAACCCCTAGCTGCAAGTTATCTAACACAGGAACAACAAAATCTCTGATTGTTCTATTCTGTATTTGTTCTTCTTGTGGCAGCGGTGCATTGTTGAAATTTTATGGCTGTATTGGAGGGATATGATTTTGTGGTGGCAACTGTGGTATATCGTTATTTCCAAGCAAAGCCATATTTCTTTGCTCTGGTTTCCTCCTTCGATTGGTTATTTCAATTTCTAGGTCTAAGCTAAAAATATTGTTAGGATTTCTCCTCGTGTTCATATAATACCTAAAAGAGAGTTGAAAAGAATTAACAAAATTAAACAGATTAGTAACAAATAAAAGTCAGTAAATACATAATAATTGCAACTAAAAAAATAAACATCAAACAAACGTCATCTCTAGTAACGACGCTAAAACTTGATCACGCTATGAATGTCACAACAAAAGATGCAAGCAAACACTTGTCGATGCAAGTATAATTGATAGGTGTAAGCTACTAGATATCGATCCCATAGAGATGACTGTTTATGTTTAATTTTGTCAAAGCAAAAGAAGTTAAAATAAAAAGAATTGTCAGAAATAATGTCAGTGCAATTAAGTCAAGACTGCACAATAAAAGGGTTACACTGTCAGTGCAAATATTGTAAAACTATAATATAAAATGTCAAAACAACTTAATAGAAAATGAAAAGAATGTTTGAAGATATTTTGTCAATGCAAATTAAGAAAATTAAAGAGTAAAACAATGATAAGAGATGGAGGATCCCTAACTTAATAAGTTAGCAAACACTAAGTGTGACTACAAGGTAAATGGTAGATAAATTGTCGCAGCAATTAAGATTAATGAGATCTCACTACCTTCGACTTCCCTGCTTATCAAAGACTCAATATACTCATATTAGTCACACCTTCCAATGCTGGCAATGCTTTGTAATTGAGAACAAGTGGTTAGAATTTCTTCGTGCCTCAAGCAACTTCCGTTATTTTGCTTGTTAATTTGACTTGTCATTGCACCTTCAAGTGACTGTGACTGCAATCTCACTTTTGTGGTCAAAACAATTAAATAAACAGTTAAGAAGATTTGAGCACAGATCAAAATAGATCTAACATTAAGAGGTATTTTCATACACAATTAAAGTCATCAAAATTTATCATCGTTTAAGAGGAAATAAAGAATAAGTTGAAGCATTCTATTCCTAGCCTACTAGAACTCTTCCGTAAATGTTCCTCTTGCGTCGCACTTAAAACACTCCTCATCAGAAGTCGATGTTGCCTTCTTGTCGCATCAGTTCACCCTCCAAGGATTAAGCTTCTATGGCAGCTTCCTTAAGAAAAATCAAAAAATGAAGTTAATTTATCACTAGCTCAATTCCCTTTTCTCTTCTCTCTCCTGCGTATTTATCCTTGTTAGCATGTACATGTATCCTTCTTTTCTCAGATCTAACTTCCTTGCAGCTGTACAAGTTAGTTACTCCAGTTGTACACTCACACAGATCTGGTGTATGCATTAAGCAATTGCAGGTTGTCGTGACATTTTTGGACGCAAATTAAGACTTTAATTTGCTTCGACAACTTTAACATTCTCATGTGCTGGTACTTCTAGATATGTTCACATAGAAAAATCCCTGATGAAATCTGGAAGTGCTAACGCGGTGACATATTTGGGCGTAATTCTGGATCAAAATTGTGGCGACAGCTTTGAACACTTTCCTGCTTTGATCTTCTAAGATGAATCCCTGTGCTGACATCTTTAGACGCAATACTGATACTAAATGTAGCGACATTAGTAGCATAAGTGGAATAAATGAAAGAAAATTAGACCACACATCACTGACTTAGAAAATACAATTATTAACTACAAAACGCTAAAAATGTATGCTAAACATAATACAAAGAGAACAATTTATACTCTAATTACGAAGAATTTAATGGTCTTTTCTAATGCTATCAAACAACAACATTAGAGTACTCAGTAGTGGCTCGATGTCACAATAATTTGAAAATAGAATGGCCTAAGGATAAAATCATTCATCACTTAAGAGATGTTGGTTTCTATCATATTATTCAAATTGAGAATTTTACTTTCATGATGATATTTGTTTTTGCTTTGATTAGATGATAGAAACCCGAGATTCATACATTTCATCTCCTATGTGACAAAGCTATAATAACACTTGAATCTGTAACATTTTTGATAAATCTCTCCAACCATATGCATTTGTTACAGGCCGCGGATCTAAGCCTGTGACCATTGGGAACAGAATGCCCCATAAAGGTTAACTGATTAAATGAGGCTCATTTGACCCGCTTAAACTAGCTCGACTTGTGGAATCCATGGAGAAGTCCGTTTACTTAAAACTTTGGTAGCCTAGTGAAACACTTTTGTCAAACTAGGGTTATCAGGGTAAATCTTAAAAAGATAAGATTGTATAGTTTAAATATCCTCGGACTCTCAATTGTAGATAGGCTCTAAGCTTGACCATTGATATTACTCAATCTGTACTGTTGATTTTAGGGGAACTTAACTATAAATAGAGACCTTCCCTTCGTTTGTAGCATCTTATTGTATTCAGTTATTCTTGAGTTAAGAATATGTTGAGAGCATTTATTCAAACACTTGGTGTGCATTGTTTTCTTGTGGCTTTTCAACTCTCTTTATGCTCTTTTCATTTTGAGTTGATTAAGTTATATTTTTCGATGCCTAAGAGAATTTTCAGGAGAATTCTCATCTTTCAAGAGTTAGACTGACTTAGGTGTATTTGAAGCAAAAAAACCGCCTAAGGCTGCGCGGATTGCAAGATGGAAGGTCTAGCCCCGTGACACATTCACGTACTTCTCATTGCATTCTTTCTCCTTCTTACTAAGTGTAACACCTAACAACCGGTTAAATTTGTAATTTTTTGTAGATGTAGGATCAAATTAATAGAATGTCTAAACATTAGATGGCTAAATTAGTTATTAGGACAATAACTCACCTTAAACTTCTGTTTCTAAGTTAATGCCAAGAGTGAATAGAACATCAAATTTTAGAAAGTTAAGTGATTAAAATGAAAAAAAATTCAGAAAGTTGAGTGATTAAAAAGTTGCGACTCAAATTCAAGCCACATTTGAGACAATGAACACTTTTGGCCATCAAACCAATACGCAGAGTTCAATGTACTATTTGAATTTACTTCTTTAGAAAGAATATGAAATTGGATAAGTGATGGTAAAAGTTGAAAGAAAATGGGAACTAACAATAGGAGGTGATATATTGGTGATAATGATGTTGAAATGTTATTTGACACATATTCCTTAATTGAGAAGGTTGAAGTTGAGATATATGTGGAGCTTGATCATGTTGAGGCCGATTCAATTTATTCACTTTTTTTTTTTTGTATTCATATTTGCATATACTAAATTGAGTTTTTTGTATTAAGAGTAAGATTATCTTTTGTTCCCTTAATTAAAAAAATGAGTAAATAATTAATTTACGTTTTGATTTGATGTATATAAATTGATTTATGTATTTTTTAAATAGAAAAGATGAGTATAATTTAACTGTTAATATAAAGATATTTATGATACTTTAACCATCCTTGTTTTGGTTGGTTAGTAATATAGAGCGGAAAATTAATGCAAATGATTTTGTGTTAATGCAAAAAAGGTATCCTAAGATACCGTTATTAACGTTGGGGAAACATTCTCCTTTCAGCGTTTTAGATATCAATGATTATCAGTGGTGAAATTAGTGGGGTCGGTAGGCCCCAAACCTTTAAAATAATTTTTTTTTAGTAAAATTATATTTAAATCTTTTAAAAATATAAAATTTTGATTTAATTTTTAAAAAATTATAAAAATATAATTTATTAAAATGAGAAAATTATAATTTTTAGTAAAAATTATAATTTAATTTTTTTAATTTAAAAATTAAACAAAATCATTGAAAGCGAAAAAGTTGATAATAAAGGGAAAACAGGTGTCATGCGGTAATTGATGATATTTAAGAAAAGAAAAACTCAAATTTTGTCGGGATGAAAATGACTTGATAACCATCCAAATACAGTACGTGATTTCCGACCTCTAATATTTCCGACCATCCTAGAGAAGCCACGTAGCACTGACCAAACCTCCCATGATTGCCTCATGTTTCTCACGCGCCCCTTCCTGTCCCTACATTTGATTTTGCAGACTGAAACGGTTCGTATGTGACAAAAGTCTGATTAGCGCAGCCGTCCATCTATCCTACTGCCTCTTTATTTATTATTAATTATGGGCGAAAAATGAAAACTCTCATTGTACAAGAAAGCTTTTTAAGTGGTGGTGGTGGTGATTGTGCATTGTACATTTCAACAACAAGCAATCCCCTGCTTTATATCTCTCTTCTCTGCTTTTACAAGCAAATTACTCTGAAGCTGTATTTTAGATATCGGAACTGGCAAACAACTACTCCACGGACAAGTTGGAGCTGCTAACTTTGACTTTCTTTTTTATTGCTTGAGTCTTGTTTCATTGTTTGTAACTGCTTGATTTATTGATTTGTGTAGATGGATCATAAAGCGGCTGGTTTATATACCTTGGATGAAGCCCTTGAAACTGTGGGGTTTGGGAAATTCCAAGGCTTTGTTCTTGGATACGCTGGGCTTGGTTGGTTTGCTGAAGCCATGGAGATTATGATTCTTTCCTTTATAGGTCAAGCTGTTAAGTCTGAGTGGCAACTTTCCTCTGGCCAGGAGAGCCTGTTAAGCACCATTGTCTTTGCTGGGATGCTCCTCGGAGCCAATACATGGGGCCTTTTATCAGATAACTACGGGAGGAGGCATGTTCATTCCTTCTTAATTATGCCCTTCAGATCTAGTTTCAATTTCTTTCCACTGTGGTTTGAATTTTGGTTTGTGGGTTAGTCTTCTGAACTGTTATTTTTATTTTTGCTTCTATCAGGAAAGGTTTTCTTACTATATCTATGATAACTTTTGGAGCTGGATTGCTGAGCACATTCTCTCCCAACTATTTATCCCTTGTTGTTCTTCGAGGTTTGGTTGGTTTTGGCCTTGGTGGTTCATCTGTATTCTTATCCTGGTTTCTAGAGTTTATTCCAGCTTCTAATAGAGGCATGTGGATGGTTGTGTTTTCTACTTTCTGGACATTTGGATCCATTTTTGAGGCTGCTCTTGCTTGGGTATGTATATTTCCTATATCACAATTTAAGGCTACCTTTACCATATCCTCTTCTCCCTGCACCTAAAACTACAGATTTTTAATTTTATCTCTTTACCTTATGGAGGCTCAGAGTTCGAATTTCACATATCTTTAAACTGAAACAAGTACAGGAAAAGGGACATGAAAATATAGGCCCTAGATGTTAAGTTCTCTTCTCTTCACCAACTAATAGTGATGATAAGATGTTCAGCCACAAACCTGGACACTAAATTATGGTCCAAATTAAGTAAAGTACTTTGCAGCACCATAATCAAGCACATAAAAAGCTTCCTTTTGGTTTTTGACTTCTTTGTGTCCTTTAAATATCCGGGAAAAGAAATCAAAGGACAGTTCAGCTCTGCTTACAATCGGAGAAAATGTTTAACCTTGATTAATATCAACTCACTATCTCATAACATCTTTTACCTGTTGAGACTTAAGTGCTGGTTTTAAGGTTTTCCAGTTTTGACATTCAAGAGATAAGCACCTTGCCCAAGACATTACTTTCCATCCAACATGCTTTGGTAAAAAATGTTTATAGCTTCCCTTTTGAAATTATTTCTTCTCACCTCTGAATGGTTTAGTTTCCTTTCTTCCTTTTCACTTTTGGCCTAATTTCATATCTGGTTAGGCTCTGCCTTTGTGAACCACAAAAGGTGCCATGCATGACATTTTTATTCTCGTTGACCCAAGGTGGTGGCGTACTATGTCTCTTGATTTTCTCCCATTTTCCTCTTAAATACTTACCTAACTACAAAGTTGCAATTCTGGTGGCATGTGCTATCTAGCCACCAAAATTTAATGAAAACAATTATTATTAGTTATCAAGAAACAGGCTGTTCAAGGGCGAGCGAGCCCATGTCTGTGTAAGAGATCTCTCATAATGGATTGTCTTGTCATCATTAAATAAGTTCTCTGTCTTAGAAGGGTTGCGTCTTGGCAAAGATTACATTCTTTACCTTGTACTCTCTTTAGATTTTGCAGACAAAGGCTTCTTAACTGAAAGTAAGAGGCACTCATCTCTTTGGTTAATTTGGTAAATTCCTTTCCTCTTTGTTTACTTGGTCCAGTACTTTTAGATGCTAAAGTATTATTTTCTATCATAATACCTCATTATCTCTGTAAACATAGAAACTTATCTGAAAATTGAAAATTTCTGGGATATTGAACTTAAGTGTTGGTGGCTAGCTGCTCAAACTTCACTGTTAAGTTTGATATTTACATTCAAGGAGCAAAGGACGTTTGAAAGATATGGATTTTATATTCATAGAATATGAAACTCATCTGAGAATTGAAAATTTCTTGGATATTGAACTTAAAGTCTTGTGGCTAGCTGATCAAACATTACTGTTTACTTTTGAGTTTACATTCTAGGAGCTATGGACATTTGAGAAATGTGAATTTTTATATTCATGCAATGAGAAGAATTGTTGACACAAATTATTTGTTCAGAGTGTTAGATTGATTTCGTGTCCTTTCTATTGCAGATTGTCATGCCCAGATTAAACTGGAGGTGGGTACTTGCATTTTCAGCTGTGCCATCTTTCACTTTGCTTCTTTTGTATAGTGTTGCACCTGAGTCTCCGAGATACCTATGCATGAAAGGTAACACAAGTGATGCACTTCGAGTTCTGGAGAAGATAGCTTCAGTGAACCAAACAAAGCTTCCTCCCGGTGTCCTAGTTTCTGGTGGATCAAATGACAAGGATGAAGAGTCTGCTCCATCAGAAACTACCCCATTACTTCCCTCAATCAGTAAAAGTACCACACAATCAAAATCAGGCTTCTCATCATTTTTTATGCTTTTCTCATCAAAATTAATTAGAACAACGCTGCTCCTATGGGTATTATTCTTTGGAGATTCATTTTCATATTATGGTATCATATTGCTTACCTCTAAGCTAAGTAGTGGACAAAGTACATGTTTCCCATCTCTCCACAGCAATATAAATCCCCAGGATGATGGTCTCTACCTAAATGCATTCATCACTAGTATGGCAGAGCTACCTGGGCTTCTTCTCTCAGCATTATTGGTCGATAGGGTTGGCCGCAAGCAGTCAATGGCAATTATGTTCGGCTTAGCATTTATTTTCCTTTTACCATTGCTAGTCCAGCAGCCTGCTGTTTTAACTACTTGCTTATTATTTGGAGCTCGTATGAATGCCATGGGAACATTTACAGTTGCCTCTATATACTCCCCTGAGGTAAGCCAACTTGATATAAATTGCAGTTAGTCTCTAAAGCTATTGTTCTGAATATATGAAATATGGTTTTGTGTAGTTATATCCGACGGCGGTGCGGACAACAGGCGCGGGAGTTGCAAGTGCTATTGGAAGAATTGGTGGGATGGTATGCCCTCTTGTTGCAGTGGGATTGGTGAATGAATGCCATCAAACAGCAGCTGTAGCGCTATTTTTGGTCGCTATAGTTGTGTCGATAGTTTGTATCCAACTCTTCCCCTATGATACTAAGGGACGGGAGCTTAGTGATACTAGTTAGTTTGTAATTTGTGTTTGAAGGGAAATAAGTGGCCCCCTACCTGTATTTATAGTTGAATTGTAGGGTGGGGATATTATGTTAGACTGAAAATGATTTAATTTTGTGAGAAAATGCAATGGGTGACCTTATTCCTTATTCCTTTTGCTGGGATCATATTGTTAAAACACACTAATAATTCTTCTATTACGTAAATGTGAAGTGCTTGCTGTGGTGCTCCATCAAGCTATCCAAGCATCTTTTTTTGTGGGATTGGCCTCCTGGACGGAGAAAGTTGAAGAAAACTTCCAACTAATATTCATAATCTCTCTCTGGATGTTAGCCACACTTTCAAAGAAGAAAATAGATTGTATGAAATTGTGATTTCACGTTAAATCAGATTTTTTTTTAATTTTTAGTTGAAATTTAATTTTTTTTAGGAGTGAAAAATTAAAAATTAAGAAGAAAAATTTGATTTGTCATTTTACTATTGAAAAGAGATAAGGATAACGTAAAATTACAGTTTCGTACAATTCTTTCTCTACAAAGAGAGTGAAATGTTTTGTGTCACATGCTATATGGGAAGCTGCTATATGATTTGAAATTCTTTTTAATTGAATGGAGTGAAATGAAAATTGAATGGAGTTAAATTGATTTAAATTGTTTGAGTTAAATTAAAAAATTAAATATGGTAATATTAAATTTTGTTATAATATAATTAATTTCATGTTAAAAAATAAAATAATATACTTTAGTATCGTAAATTTGAATTTGTAATTTACTTGTTTAGGTCTTTATAATTATTATTTTGAAATTTTTTTGTAAAATTTTGTATATATTCTTTAGGTTTTTTATTTTTAAAATTTTTAAAAATTATGATTTTCTTTTTATTTTTTTATAGAGTAATCAATTTATTTATTTTTAAAATTGATATGGACTAAAAAGTGTTTACATGCTTTTGTTATTTGAGTTATCCAAATTTTAAATTTAACTTGTTTTGATCTCAAAAAATTGAATAAATCAAAATTCGAAATTTTTTTGAGTTTATTCACAAGTTGCATGGTTGTTTGGGAGCACTATTGAAATTGTTTTGCTACTACAAGCATTGCTATTTTTATTCAACAAGGAGTCTTGTTATTAAGCCCGTTCTTGATATTTTTAGAGTTCTAAGCAAAATAAAAAATTGAAATTTTGAATCTTTAAAAATTAAAAAAAAATTTAAACTATTTATAAGTCAGTAAAAAAAAAATTTAACTCTTTAAAAATTAAAAAAAAAATTTAAACCTCTTAAAAACTAAAAAAAAAAAAATTATTTGAAATCCTTTCAATCTTCAACCCCAAGTGATTACACTTCTAAACAACCTCTAGGGCGGCCTGCTTGCTACTAGGAGTATACAAATCAATTTGCGGGTTTGAAATGATGATGTAAACCAAAAAAAGCACATGTTAAATATGAAAAAGAACCCATAACATTGATAAATCATGCATAATGAATACAATAAAGATTTTATTGCACAGATTTTTTCCGCATCTCCACAAACGATTTGTCGGTCCAATGATTTGAAAACTGAACCCAATGACAGATGGGTTCAATCATTCTGTTCAATTATAAAATATAGAAAAATATCTAAAAATTATATATAAACTTTAATTTAATGTATAATTATATAGAGATAAGTAAAACTCGATTCGAATCGAGTTATTCGAGTTAAATAAATAGAGTTAAATTTTTTTCAAATTTCAAGTTTGAATCAAGTTTAATTTTCGAATTCGAATAAACCGAATAAAATTATATTATCCAAACCCAATACTCAGACTCAATTTACTATACTCATTTTTTCCCAAAACCCAAACTTTTTATCTTACCTAATTTTTTCCCCTAATATTTAACCCATCAATAAACTAAACCCAAATATTTTTAAACCCAAATATAATTTCATTTTTAAAAAAACTCATAAACTAAATTCAAATATTTTTAAATCAAAATATAATTTTATTCCTAAATAATACTCATAAACAACTCATTTTCTTGTCTAAATTTATTTTTCCTTTTTGTTTATTATTATTATTATTATTATTATGTTTAAGTGTACTTATTTAGTTTTTATTTGAAAAAAAAATTGAAGATATTAACTTTGTAAATCCAATTTTTTTTAAAAAAAAAAAAACGTAAATTAAACTCTATTCTTTTTCTTTGTTGTGGCTGTTCTCACACTAAATTGATGTGGCTGCTCTTGCATTGAACCAGCAAGCAATAACACCTTTACTTTTCATGCCCAAAGAAAATATTTTTTAATGAGTATTCTTTATCAATCTAAGGTATGGTATGTTTGGTCGAATACTTCATTCAAAGTTTCAAATTAAGATTTTATTTTTCTTTCCTTTTATTCTGTAATTTATTATTCATAAAACATGTTAATTTATATTCATTACAAATTTTTCTGAAAGAATTTTCACATTCTTCAGAAACATGTATTAAAACATTAGAGCTGTATTTTGGATTTTTACTTATTTTTTTTGTAATCTTGTTGTGTTATTGTTGTTACTTGAGCTTATATTGTTTACTTAAACTTTTGCTTTTTTTTAAAAAAAAAAAAAACGTAAATTAAACTCTATTCTTTTTCTTTGTTGTGGCTGTTCTCACACTAAATTGATGTGGCTGCTCTTGCATTGAACCAGCAAGCAATAACACCTTTACTTTTCATGCCCAAAGATAAGATATTTTTTAATGAGTATTCTTTATCAATCTAAGGTATGGTATGTTTGGTCGAATACTTCATTCAAAGTTTCAAATTAAGATTTTCTTTTTCTTTCCTTTTATTCTGTAATTTATTATTCATAAAACATGTTAATTTATATTCATTACAAATTTTTCTAAAAGAATTTTCACATTCTTCAGAAACATGTATTAAAACATTAGAGCTGTATTTTGGATTTTTACTTATTTTTTTTGTAATATTGTTGTGTTATTGTTGTTACTTGAGCTTATATTGTTTACTTGAACTTTTACTTTTTTTATTATTATTATAATCTTGTTGTGTTGTCATTGTTTACTTGAATTTTTTCATTTATTTCTTTCAATTTTTCATTGTATAGTCATGTTTAAAAACTTTAAATAAAAATATATATTTTTTAAAATTACATAAAATTAAACAACACCAAATTAATTTTTTAATTTAACTCGAACAAATATATTCGATTCGATTCTATTCGAATTCTATCTCACTCGACTCGATTCGTAAAAATTTTAAATCGAGTTAGGATGATGAAATAGGATTCAAAAACTCAATTAACTCGAAAATTTTTCATTTAATTCGATTCGATTTGATTCGATCGAATGCTCACCCCTAGTTATATACATGAATTTTAATTTAATACAATTATACACATTATTGAGTAATTTTACCTCATATCATTTTAATGGAAATATTCGTGTATTTATACATATTACCATTGCTGACAATATGACATCACTGTTCATGACTTGACCTTCCTATTCTTAAGAATGATACTCTGAATGGAGTTCAAGCATGCTAGACACGTGTTCTATTCTGGGTTGTCTGCCATAACTCACGATCTCCCTCTTACGAGCACATGCTAGTTCCCGTTATTGTCCTCTTGTTGTATGCCTTGAACGCATCCGTCTGGTGGGATTTGGCTAGGTCATGGGCCGGCGACCCAATACTATATGGATTTCTAGTTGACGATCACCGATGCATAACACACGTGAAACCCTAATTATCGTTCAAATGTATATTTAGAACATTAATTTTGATTTAATCATATACATTTAAAGAAATAAATACATTAATTTATTTTTATATTTGATAAATATAATTATTTATTCATGCAATATATAAACATAAAATGATGTTATATTAATAATTTTATTAATAATTTACAAGAATTGAATCAAATCAAAATTTCATATATAAAATTACACAAAATCAACATTCATATATATAATTACACATTAAACCATAATTCGTGCATAATTTTACTATTTATCCCAAAAATATAAATATAAAATTCAATTGAATCGAATATAAACCAGGAAGCCCGTTTAGTTAAAGATTTATAACCCCAAAACGTTGGATAGCAGTTAGGCCTTGAGTCTTGCATTATAGAATATATATATTTCCATAAATTTAGCACTTTACCCTCACTTTTTTATTATTATTATCAATTTCGTCATTTTTTAGTTAAATTTAATCTATATTTTTTAAAAAGACTATCCCAATTTTTAAAAGGAATAGAATTACTATTTTTTTAATGGAAAAATTAACAAAATGTTAAAATTTTAAATATAGCAATCAACGTCTACCTCATGTTTTTTTATGAACTTTTATATACTTTTTTTAAATTTCAAAATTTTTAATTTTATGAATATTTTTTATAAAATTTAAATTATTTGTTTATGTTGCAAATGAGACAAATAATGTAATGTTAACATGAAATATACATAAATTACCATGCAGATTATCATGCCAACATTGTTTAAAGATCAATATTTAATCAGTATTTCCGCTAAAAAAATTATTTGATTGTTTTAAAGGTTAATAGCCAAAACTAAAAAAATAAAAATTAAATTGATAAAACTAAACGTTAAAGGTTAAATTTATTATTACTCTTTTTTTTATAATCATATATTCTATAATATTCATGTATTATTTCTAGCATTTTAGTCTTAAAAAAGAAATTTCAGAGTTCACTCTTTTAGACTTTTATAGTTATTAGACTTTTTTTAAGGTTGTTTGAAATTTATATTATAAAACTGTTTAATATATTAATAAAAATCAAATACCGAATATAGTAAATTGATTTTTAAAAATTCATTATTTCATAATTTAATTTTATTAATAAGATATTATTTATTTTATTTTAAATAATTTTGAATAAAAATTACAGATAAAATTTGAATATTTTAATTTTTAATAAAATGGGGGAAATTTGTAATATTTAGCGGATTTCAAAGCAAATGAAAGTAGCTGAAGGATCCAAAGCTAAAGGGGAAAATGATTATTATAGATTAATAGTTGGTTAATCCAAAACTTAGTTCGTGTTCTTATATTTTCTCATATATCATATGCTTTTGGTTAAATTAATTGTTTAAGTATAAAATAATGTATATATGTGGAGTGATAATGAAGTTGTATTATGATATTATTAAACACGTGTTCGGCCTTTGGAATTATAATATTGGAAAGTTTTAGAACATCACTAAGCTGTGAAAAACTCAGCATTTAGGTTTTCAATTCTGTTAACAGGTTTGATAGTTCTTGGTCGAGAAGTATCGTTGTAATATTCCCTATCCGACTCGAATGTTAGATTTGAGTTATAAAATGTCACATTTGTTATCGGAGCAACTTCGTTCAAATAACAATTTGATTTATAACTGTCGAAACGTTTTTTTTTTAAAATGAAGTTTCGAAAATTATTTTAAAAATTAAAAATTGGGAGTCGCCACCAATCTTTTATTCGGTGTGATTGGATCACCACAAAACGTTTAAAATCCGTTTGGAAAAACATTTTGGTCTATAAATCCAGAAAATTGGTTCGGGAGTTGGTTACGGTTGAGGAAGGATTAGCACCCTCACATGCCCAAAATTGGTACCACATAGATCATTTTCCGGTCTTGATTTGTCAAAAATTTGAAACCTCAAGTGAAGTTTAAAATACGATTTTTGTACACATAACTTATTTCAAATGATTTTCAAAAAATTTAATTGGAAGTAAAATGCCCGTATGTTTCGAATTTATCGGAGAATTGAAGTCGCGTCCAACACATTAGGGCACGACCGTTCCCGGAATTTCGAAATTGAACGACATTTTGAAATGTTTAAAAGAGGATATTCAATTATGTGAATTATACGAAAAATCACACTCAGCACGTTAGGGCATAAGTTTTCGAAACTTTCATACGAAAGAATATTGCCTCGATTTTAAAGTTATTTGTATGTATTTTTTAAAGACAGAAGACAATTTTAATTTAATTAAAAATGAGTGTGTAAATTAAACACGAATATGCAATTTATTGGCAAGATTTAATAATACAAAGACAGAACAATTAAGCAGATAAATAAATACGCAAAACTTAAGCATAAAATTAATAAAATACGAAATACAAAAGAATCACAAATCCAAATCATTGAGAAAATAACAAGATTAATTTAAAATACGAAGAAAATAATTTAATTTTATGTAAAAATAATCGAAGAGAAAAGAAAATAAAAAAACGAGGTCGAAAAATGAAGTTTTGGAGAATTTAAGGTCAAAATGTAATTTTGGAAAAATTCGGGGACAAAATGTATTTTTAGGAAAGTTTGGGGTTAAAATATGATTTTGGAAAGGTTTAGGGTCAAAATATGATTTTAGGAGAGTTTAAGGGTCAAAATGTGATTTTAGGAGAATTTAGGGGTCAAAATGTGATTTTAGGAAGTTTGAGGGTAAAAATATAATTTTAGGAAGTTTGAGGGTAAAAATATAATTTTGGAATAAAACAGGGACTTTTATGTAATAAACCCAAAAGGAGTGATACGTGGTAGGTTTCTGGGCTTCCAAAAGTCAAGAGACTAAATTAAAAAGAAATAAAATAAAAGGGGCAATTTGAAATAAATTAAAAATATGAAGAAGGATTCAATTGTAATGTAACACCCTTAACCCTAAATCATCGTTGAAACAATGTTAAAGGGTATTACCAGACATATCAGACAACTTATAAATAATAAATAAATAATTAAACATTCTTAATATTATTCAAAATTTACTAATAACTTTATTCATTTTTCATTCAAACATAATGCCAAATTTTATAATATACTATCTATCATTTTATTAAGCTAATATATATATATATTTTACAACCAACATTACAAGCATATACATGTAACCTATACAACACTTAGTACATGCCACTTTTACCAAAAGAGGAGAATTACATCACCGAGTTTATACTGAGGTCGGGATCGATCTGGATGCTGAACCAAGACTTTAATTTCTACTAACCTGCGCACGGAGACAACCGTACGCTGAGTATTTCATACTCAGTGGTATTACTATAATTCAAATTATAAATAACCAAATAAATTTCACATAATCAATCATATAATACATGAACACATATTATCTTAATTTATACACCACTTTCATTCCATATCAATATCAAATCAATTTAACCATTTCATTCTCATTTCTCAATTTCATCACATATCACTTTATATGCCTCAATTTTTCATTTCTATTCAATTTTTCTTTTTCACATTGTTTACCTCTATTAATAAGACTCGAACCTTAGCGGATACACGGATCAACCAAACACACCAAAATGGCACCCAGTGCCTCATCGGATAGTTCGAAGCAATAAAGTGACACCCAGTGTCTCATCGGTCTAGCCGAAGTAAAGTGGTACCCAGTACCTCATCGAATCTATCCGAAGTAAAATAATGACACCTAGTGTCTCATCGACTCAAGGTTGAAGTATCATTGAACTCTTCCAATCCTATGGCATGCCAACTATAACCGACTTAGCCCGACTAGTTAATAGGGACTTTCAATTTACAATTCATATCACTTTCGATTCCAATTTCACTTATTAAATATAAATATCGAAATAAACATTAAATAATGAATAATTTAAATTATAGTAATACAAACCCGAATTTCGCGATTACTCCTCTATAACTTTCTCCTTTCCTTTTTGTGCCGATGCTTCGGGTTCTTTGCTAGCTACAAAAAAATAATTTACACTATTAATTACAGCACTAATTTATAATAATAATTAAATTTCTATCCAATTTATACCCTAATTCCAATTTAATCCTAATTAATTAATTTATTTTTCTAACTCAATTCACAATTTATTTTTATTCAATTTTCTTCCTTATTCTACTTAACTATCTAATGTTCATAATAAAACCCTAATTTAAAATTTCTTTCAATTTAATCCCTCTATCACAAAACTTATAGCTTCTTTTACAATTTAATCCCTTTATCAATGCTAACTTGAAATTCATTCAATTAAATCCCTAATTCACTATTTTGCTCAACATGAACTATCTTCAAAAACCTTAAAACTTCCAAGACCTCAACTTAATTTCATCAAAACTTTGTTCTAAGCTTCTAAAACATCTAATTTAAGAGAAAAAGGCTTAATTGACTTACCAATTAAAGGTTAAAGCTTCAAAATCCTAGTTTCCCCTTTTTCTTTTTTCTTCCCTTTTCTTTCTCCCTTGTTTCGTTTGAGCTTCTGTCCTTCCTTCTTTTGTTTTTTTTTTCTTTTCTTTATTCTTTTATAATATATATATATATTACTTAATAATAATATTAATAAATTATAAATATCTATTTACTTAATAATAAGTAAATTAATATTTATTTTATAAATGTACAAATATAATTTTCACACATGTATATTTTACTACCATACATTTGGCTTTAATTTATATATATATATATTTCATTAATCTAATAAAATAATACCAATTAAATAATAATTTATATTATTATATTTTAATATTAATTAATAATAAATTAAAATCATGAAAAATCTTTAGATTTTTCTCATGATTTGCCACCTCAAATTATGCAATAGGCATAATTGCCATTTTAGTCCCTCTTTCTTTCTTTTAATATATAATTAGGCTTTTACCCCTTATTCAATTTAGTCTTTTTTACTAATTACTCTAAATTAAATTAAATTCACCTAATCAAAGCCTAATTAAACACACTACTAAACTCATAATTACTCATAATAATTATTTACTAACTCGGTTTACTAAGACAGAGGCCCTATAACTCACTTTTTCAGTGCCCGTGAATTTAGGTCATTACATTTCTCCCCCCTTAATAAATTTCGTCCTCAAAATTTACCTAAAAATAAATGGGGGTACTGTGCTCTCATAGTTTCTTCCGGTTCCTAAGTCGCTTCTTCCATACTATGATTTCTCCATAAAACTTTTACTAAGGAAACTCGTTTATTTCTTAATTCCTTTACCTCACGTGCTAAAATCTGAACCGGCTTTTCCTTGTAGGACAAATCAGGTTGAACTTCAATGTCTTCAGTAGAAATGATATGAGAAGGATCTGATCTATATTTTCGTAGCATAGAAACATGAAAAACATCGTGAATCTTCTGCAATTCTGGAGGTAAAGCTAACTGATAAGTGATTGGCCCGATTCTTTCTATAATTTCATATGACCTAATATAACGAGGACTTAACTTTCCTTTTCGACCAAATCTCAACACTTTCTTCCAAGGAGAGACTTTGAGAAATACTTTGTCGCCGATTGAATATTTAATATCTCGACGCTTCAAATTGGCATAAGATTTCTGTCTATCAAAGGCTACTTTTAATCTATCTTTAATCTTCTTAACCGTTTCTTCTGTCTCTTGAATTAATTCTGGCCCAATCATTTTTTTTCATTCAATTCTGTCCAACACACAGGTGATCTACATCTTCGACCATATAGTGCTTCCTACGAGGCCATTTGTATACTAGATTGGAAACTATTATTGTAGACAAACTCAGCTAATGACAAATAACGTTCCCAACCTGATTCAAGTCGATGATACAAGCCCGAAGCATATCTTCTAGTATCTAAATTACCCGTTCGGACTGTCCATCTATTTGCGGATGAAAAGCCATACTAAACTTAAGTTTAGTACCCAGAGAATCATGCAATTGCTTCCAAAATCTTGATGTAAATCGAGGATTCCGATCAGAAATTATTGATACCAGAATACCATGTAATCTTACAATTTCTCGGATATAAACCTCAGCAAGCTTCTGTAATGAACAGTCAGTTTTGACTGCTATGAAATGCGCTGACTTGGTAAGTCTATCAACTATCACCCAAATGGCATTCTTTTTACTTGCTGACAACAGTAATCCTGTAACAAAATCTATCGTGACGCGATCCCATTTCCACTCAAGAATATTAATAGGCTGAAGTAGTCCAGTAGGAACCTGATGTTCTACTTTTACCCGTTGACAAGTTAAACATTTACTCACAAATTCAACTGTCTCTTTTCATTCCTGACCACCAATATAGTTCTCGTAAATTCCGATACATCTTTGTACCTCCGGGGTGCAAAGCGAATGAATTTGTCATGAGCTTCTCAAAGAATCAATTTCTTCAACTTAGAATTAGTTGGAACACAAATCCGATTTTGATATCTCAAACATCCACAATCATCAATACTAAAACTCTCTGTTGTACCATTCTGTACTATCTCTCTTTTCTTCAACAATTTATCGTCTCCCAATTGTGCTGATCTGATCTGATCAAACATTACCGGCTTTATTCTCAACTCGGCCAAAAGAATCCCATCATTACTGATACTGAGCCGTGCAAACATCGCTCTTAATTCAATTGCAGCTTTTCTACTTAGTGCATCAGTTACAACATTAACTTTTCCCGGATGGTAGTCTATAACACAGTCATAATAGCTCTATCCACCGTCTTTGTCTCAAGTTAAATTCTTTTTGAGAAAGAAGATATTTCAAACTTTTATGATCGTTATAGATGTAGCATTTCTCACCGTACAAATAATGTCTCCAAATCTTCAGAGCAAAAATCACAGCTGCTAGTTCCAAATCATGAGTCGGATAGTTACGTTCGTGTGGCTTCAATTAATGAGATGCATAGGCTATTACTTTTCCGTCTTGCATTAATACACAACCTAGACTACTCAAAGAAGAATCATTGTACACTACAAAATCTTTCCCCGACTCTGGTAATGTCAGAACTGGTACCTCTGTCAACATTTGCTTCAATGCTTCAAAACTTCTCCGGCACTGATCATCCCAAATAAAAGGAACATTCTTCTGTAGTAATTTAGTCATCGGCAAAGCTATCTTCTAAAATCTATTTACAAATCTTCTATAATACCCAACTAAACCAAGAAAAATTTGTACCTCAGATACATTCTTCGTTACTTTCCATTGAATAATTGCTTCAATCTTTTTGGATCAACTCTAATTTTATCTGCCGATACCACATGTCCCAAAAATACAACTTCTGATAGCCAGGACTCACATTTGCTAAGCTTTCCATACAACTGCTTCTCTCGTAATATTTGTAATACAATTATGAGATGCTGATCATGTTCTGACTCGGACTTTGAATAAACCAGTATATCATCGATAAAAACCACTACAAATTGGTCTAAATACGGTTGAAAGATACGATTCATGAGATCCATAAAAGCAGCTGGGGCATTAGTCAATCTGAATGGCATTACCAAGAACTCATAGTGACCATACCTCATACAGAAAGCTGTCTTCGGAACGTCGCTTTCTTTTACTTTCAACTGGTAGTAGCCTGACCTTAAGTCAATCTTCGAAAATATAGAAGCTCCTCTCAACTGATCAAACAAATCATCAATGTAAGGCAGTGGATACTTATTCTTGATTGTTACCTTATTCAATTGTCGGTAGTCAATACAAAGTTGCAACAAGTCATCTTTCTTCTTAACAAATAACACTGGAGCTCCTTACGATGATATGCTTGGTCGGATAAAACTACAATCTAATAAGTCTTGCAACTGTATCTTTAGCTCCTTTAACTCTATAGTAAACTCAACCTCTCTGTCTGGTGGAAAACCCGGTAGTTCTTTGGGAAATACATCAGGAAACTCACAAACTATCCGGATTTTACTGCATTAGCTTCCAACTGAATCTGAATTAATGACATAGACCAAATATGCTGAACAAGCCTACTGAAGTAACTTATTAACCTTTATTGTTGAAATAAGACGTGTTGGCCCATTAGTATGGATACCATTTACCTCAATCTGACCTTCATCATCTATCTGAATACTGAATTTCTTCTTATACTAATCCAAAATCACTCCATATTTAGATAACCAATCTATTCCCAGTATTATATCAAAGTCCCCAAATGGCATGATCAATAAGTCAACAGGAAAAGTTTTATTCTGTATAATCAACGAGCATCTCGGACACACTTGATTTACTAACACTGTTTGCCCTAATGGACTCGACACCTCTATTGACACTCTAGACACCACAGACTTTAATTTCCTCAACTTAGCTAGTTTTAAATTTATATATGAATGTGAAGATCCGAGATCAATCAAAGCATAAACAAGCTCAGAATACAATAAAAATATACCTGTTACTACATCGTGGCTATCGCCTTCTTCCCGTGTTCTAACCACATAGGCTCTGGCCAGTACTTTAACTTCAGATTGTTGGGTAACAATATCGCTGCTTCTTTTAACACCTCCTTCTCTAAAAATCGAACCACCTCTACCTCTAGCTATAGATACTAATCTCTGTGATGTTACCGGTGCAGCATTATCAATATTTAGGCAATCCCTAATGAAATGATCTGTAGAACCATATCGAAAGTAGCCCCTAGTTAATTTCCAGCATTCCTCTCTATGTTTCTTCCTACAGTGCTGACAATCTAGAATTTCTATTTCTCGAGATGGACCTCTCACACTGCCAGTGGATACCATCATCTGTTTACCCCTGCTTCTTCCACTTCTATCCGGTCCAAAATTAGATCTCCATCCACCTTGAGATTCCTTTGATCTTTTTGGCTGAGGATTCAAACTGGTAGTTCCCGTGCGCTTCCAAGTTGATCTAACACTTTCAGTCTTTTTATCGAGGCCTAGAACTTGCTCCACCATTTTGGCCCGTTCAATCAAATCTACAAACTCAGTAATACGGTGAGATACCAACTATACCTTGATCTCGTCTCGTAAACCCCATAAAAATCTTTTGCAACTATCAACTTCTGTTGGTATATATTCTGAGGCGTATATGCTGAGTCTCGAGAATTCCCTCTCATAATCTATTACTGATATGTCACCCTGTTGCAGCATTAAAAACTGTTGCTTCTTGTCTTCGATATACATTTCTCCGATATATTTCTTTTGAAACTCTTTCTAAAATAGGTCCCATATTATCTGATCCTCCGGTAGATGTCGAACCACTAATTCCCACCATAAATAAGCTTCCCCTTGTAACAACGATACAACACAAATCAAGCATTCCCAGGTGGTACATTCCAATTGCTGTAAAATTCTTTTGGTCGACTCCATCCAATTTTCAGCTATTGATGGATCAACTCCTTTTAGACCCATAAATTCAGTGGCACCATATTTTCTCAATTCTTTTATCGGGCCTCGTCTCTGAACTGGTACTGAAGTCGTAGCAGGAGCAGTCCCCACTACTCTTTGTAATGCATCAGTAATTACTCGTAATATATCAAAATCATCTCTATCATTTCTTCTATCTACTTTAGGAGGTCTTACTAGGTTTACGCTAGGTGTTACTAACTCCGTCTCATCTAACCCATATGACTCTTCATCTTCAGTGTACATTTCTTGGTCAGTATCATCTATTCTTTCATCTGACATCTTTAATCTATAAAACAAAAACAAATAAATAGGTCAGCATCCAAAGATCCTAACTTAGTTTCGACCCAACAGTGGCATGTACTTCTAGACTTAATTTTCGAGCTCGATTTAGTTCGAGAATCGACTAAACTTAATAGCTCTGATACTAATAATTGTAATACCTTCTAACCCTAAATCATCGTCAGAACAAGGTTACAGGGTATTACTAGACATATCAGACAATTTACAAATAATAAATAAATAAATAATGAACATACTATAAAATAATCATAAAATTCCTTAATTAGACCCTCGAGGCTCAAAATACGCATTAGAAGGGAATTGGGACTTATTCTTTTGCTCTGCAGATTTTTCGTAATTTTTTTTTTCAAACTCGATATAGCCCCCTTTATAAACATCTAACCTTCTCTACAATTTCAACCCGCAACCAAAACAATTTATACTCAAATTCACCTAAATCATAATCATTTCATTAACATATTAATTCAATAATTAAACATTCTTAATATTATTCAAAATTTACTAATATCTTTATTCATTTTTCATTCAAACAAAATGCCAAATTTTATAATATACTCTTTACCATTTTATATATATTTACAACCAACATTACAAGCATATACATGTAACCTATACAACACTTAGTACATGCCACTTTTACCAAAAAAGGAGAATTACATCATCGAGTTTATACTAAGGTCGAGATCAATCTGGATGCTGAACTAGGACCTTAATTTCTACTAACCTGCGCACGGAAACAACCATACACTGAGTATTTTATACTCAGTGGTATTACTATAATTCAAATTTTAAATAACCAAATAAATTTCACATAATCAATCATATAATACATGAACACATATTATGTTAATTTATACACCACTTTCATCCCATATCAATATCAAATCAATTTAACCATTTCATTCTCATTTCTCAATTTCATCACATATCACTTTATATGTCTCAATTTTTCATTTCTATTCAATTTTTCTTTTTCACATTGTTTACCCCTATTAATGAGATTCGAACCTTGGCGGATACACGGATCCAACCAAACACACCAAAATGGCAACTAGTGCCTTATCGGATAGTTCGAAGCAATAAAGTGACACCCAATGTCTCATCGGCCTAGCCGAAGTAAAGTGGTACCCAGAACCTCATCGAATGTATCCGAAGTAAAATAATGACACCCAGTGTCTCATCGACTTAAGGTTGAAGTATCCCTGAACTGTTTCAATCTTATGGCATGCCAACTATATCCGACTCAGCCCGACTAGTTAATAGGGACTTTCAATTTATAATTCATATCACTTTCAATTTCAATTTCACTTATTAAATATAAATATCGAAATAAACATTAAATAATGAATAATTTAAATTATAGTAATACAAACCCGAATTTCACGATTACTCCTCGATAACTTTCTCCTTTCCTTTTTGCGCCAATGCTTTGGGTTCTTTGCTAGCTACAAAAAAAATAAAATAATTTACACTATTAATTACAACACTAATTTATAATAATAATTGAATTTCTATCCAATTTATACCTTAATTCCAATTTAATCCTAATTAACTCATTTATTTTTTTTTTCTCAATTCATACTTTATTTTTATTCAATTTCCTTCCATATTCTACTTAACTGTCTAATGTTCATAATGAAACCCTAATTTAAAATTTCTTTCAATTTAATCCCTCTATCACAAAACTTATAGCTTGTTTTACAATTGAATCCCTTTATCAATTCTAACTTGAAATTCATTCAATTAAATCCCTAATTCACTATATTGTTCAACATGAACTATGTTCAAAAACCTTAAAACTTTCAAGACCTCAACTTAATTTCATCAAAACTTTGTTCTAAAGCTTCTAAAACATCTAATTTAAGAGAAAATGACTTAATTGACTTACCAGTTAAAGCTTAAAGCTTCAGAATTCTAGTTTCTCCTTTTTTTTTTCTACCCTTTTCTTCCTTCCCATTTTCGTTTGAGCTCTGTTCTTCTATTCATTCTTTTGTTTCTTTTTTTTTCTTTATTCTTTTATATCTTATATATATATATATATTAATTAGTAATAACATTAATAAATTATAATTATCTATTTACTTAAATAATAAGTAAATTAATATTTATTTTACAAATGTACAAATATAATTTTTGCACATGTATATTTTATTACCATACGTTTGACTTTAATTTTTATATATATTTCATTAATATAATAAGATAATATTAATTAAATGATAATTTATATTATTATATTATAATATTAATTAATAATAACTTAAATTATGAAAAATCTTTAGATTTTCTTATTGTTTGCCGCCTCAAATTATGCAATAGGAATAATTGCCATTTTAGTCTCTCTTTCTTTCTTTTAATCTATAATTAGGCTTTCACCCCTTATTCAATTTAGTCCTTTTTACTAATTACTCTAAATTAAATTAAATTCACCTAATCAAAACCTAATTAAACACACTACTAAACTCATAATTACTCCTAATAATTATTTACGAACTCGGTTTACTAAGACGAAGGCCCTATAACTCAGTTTTTCGGTGCCCGTGAATTTAGGTCATTACAGGCTCAATTTTGTCAAGTCTCATTTCTTCGACGGCCTTCACTGCATCCGCCTCTCTGCCACTTTTAGGAAGGTAAGACATAACGTCATAATTTCACCTTACGTGAAGACAATTTCAAAAAAGACAAAATTTGCTACTGTAGCTTCACTCATTTCCACTTGTAACTTTAGGGAGATTGAGATTTATCATCGTAGCCTTTGATTAAATCCACTGACACTTCAGGTGTTTGGTGTTTGTAACTTCATCTTCTTCTCCACTTTTTTGTATCTCATCAGGAAGATGAGGTTTAAAGTTTCACTCACATTGAGCTATGCTTTATTAGTCTACTTTTCTGTATCTCATTAAGAAGACGACTACTTCATTGATTTAATCCACTTCTCTATATCTCATCAGGAAGACGAATTTGGTCCACTTCTTTGTATCTCATCAAGAAGATGACCGCTTTATTACTTTGACCCACTTCTTTGTATCCCATTAAGAAGATGAGAATTTAAAGTTTCACTCACATTGAGCTTCGCTTCATTGACTTAGTCTGCTTCTCTGTATCTCATCAAGAAGATGACCACTTCATTGTTTTGATCCACTTCTCTATATCTCATCAAGAAGATGGATTTGATCCACTTCTCTGTATCTCATCAAGAAGATGACCACTTTATTGCTTTGACCCACTCCTCTGTATCTCATAAAGAAGATGGGGGTTTGAAGTTTCCCTCACATTGAGCTTTGCTTCATTGATTTGGTCTACTTCTCTGTATCTCGTCAGGAAGATGATCGTTTTATTGATTTAATCCACTTCTCTGTATCTAATTAGGAAGGCGGATTTGGTCCACTTCTCTGTATCTCATCAGGAAGATGATCGCTTTATTGCTTTGACCCACATTTATGTATCTCATCAAGAAGATGAGGGTTTGAAGTTTCACTCACATTGAGCTTTGCTTCATTGATTTGGTCTACTTCTTTGTATCTCATCAAGAAGATGAACGCTTCATTAATTTAATCCACTTTTCTGCATCTCATTAGAAAGGCAGATTTGTTCCACTTTTTTTTATCTCATCAGGAAGAAGACCGCTTTATTGTTTTAACTCACTCTTCTATATCTCATCAAGAAGATAGGGGTTTGAAGTTTCACTCACATTGAGCTTTGCTTCATTGATTTGGTCTACTTCTCTGTATCTCATCAGGAAGACGACCGCTTCATTGATTTAATCTACTTCTCTGTATCTCGTTAAGAAGGCGGATTTGGTCTACTTCTCTGTATCTCATCAGGAAGATGACCATTTTTTTTTTGCTTTGACCCACTTCTCTATATCTCATCAAGAAGATGGGGGTTTGAAGTTTCACTCACATTGAGCTTTGCTTCATTGATTTGGTCTACTTCTCTATATCTCATCAGGAAGATGACCGCTTCATTGATTTAATCCATTTCTCTGTATCTCATTAGGAAGGTAGATTTTGTCCACTTCTCTGTATCTCATCAGGAAGATGACCACTTTATTTCTTTGACCCATTTCTTTGTATCTCATCAATAAGATAGGGATTTAAAGTTTTCTCTCTTTTTCATGATCAGGGTAAGAGATTGTATGCTTTAATCTTCCCAATGGTCGGGGTCAAGTACTGGTGTGTCTTTAATCTGCCCTCTGATTAGGGTAAAAGATCAGACACTTCAATCTGACCCGCAGTCGAGGTAAGATATTGGTGCCTTCAATTGTCGCAACTTCAACTTGCTCTTTTCCAACTTCAGGTTATGATATTCGCCTTTGTTGTCTCAATCTTTCCTTCCACACTCTAGGGCATTAGCTTCAATGTTCCCCGGTTCATTTTGCCATTTTACAGGGATGTGACCTGTAAAGTATGCTTCTATAGACCTCAATGTAGGCTTAAATTATTTAGGATGCCATGATCAAAATGAATCAAATGCTCCTAGCTAGATGGATGCACATGATGAATATCAGATTCATTTATTATTATTTGGGTTGACATGGCCTGTCGGTTGTCCAAATTCTGCCGTTGGTGTGCTGCTCTGCCTTCTTCTAGGCTTAGCTTGAACTACTTGTTTTCAAGTTTGCTTTTCAACTGGTGTTCCTGTTTCAGGCCCCTTTACTATTTAGAAAATTCCAGAATGATGCTCATGGATCTTTTTATGATTTATATTGTTAGTTCATTATCCATTATTTTCAATGCAAGATGCTTGAATGAGATTATGAAAGAATAAGTTCGAAATTTATTAAAGACATAATTCAAAAGAAGGAATCAAAGATGGCAAACATTAGTCAACAATTGCCAAGTATATAACAAAAGATAATTGGATGCCCCGGATGTTGTAGGATGAGCTTTTCTAAGTCGACTCGTTGAGAATAATTGTAAGCCCGATATGTGTCTAGAAGACTTGGAGTGCTTTGTTGATGCTTCAAGCTATAAAGTTTCCCCGTCTTGTCATATTTGAGAGGAATGATCACTTCGAACCCATTCTTCATTTCGAATTTGAGTCGCCCTTTGCGAGTTTTCAACTCAAAACCTTCTGGTTTCAAGACGCCCTTTATAGGTTTTCATCTTCATCTTTTTTTAGGTGAAATATTTTTTCACTAAGTCTAAGTTGATGGGATTGTGAAGATCTTTACCGTCCATCTTTGTTAGAATAAGAGCTCCCCTTAAGAAAGCTTTCTTTACCACATAAGGCCCTTCCTAATTGGGCATCCATTTCCCTCGAAAGTCTTTATGTATGGGGAGTATCTTTTTCAGAACTAGATCTCCCTCATGGAATTCCTTGGGGTGGACCTTTTTGTAACAAACTCGCATCATTCTTTTTTGGTACATCTGACCATGACAGATAGCTCTTAATCTCTTTTCTTCGATTAAATTCAATTGATTATGTCTGACCTGAATTCATTCTGCCTTATCTAACTGTAATTCTGTTAAGACTCGGAGAGAAGGTATTTCAACATCAATAGGTAAGATCACTTTCATACTATATGCTAGTAAGAATGGTGTTGCCCCAGTAGAAGTTCTGATCGAAGTTCTGTAAGCAAAAAGGGTAAATAGTAGTTTTTGTGTCAGTCTCTATAGGTCTCAGTCATTTTTGAAACGATCTTCTTGATGTTTTTATTAATTGCCTCCACAGCTCCATTCATTTTTGGGTGACAAGGAGATGAATTGTGATGTTTGATTTTGAATTGCTCGTAAACCTTTTCTATCGTGCTATTATTCAAATTCAAGGCATTATCGGATATGATCTTTTTTCAAGAATTTTTCAACTGCAAACTTCGTGATGTTGGCATAAGAGGGAGCTTCTACCCATTTGGTGAAGTAGTTGATAACCACGAAGATAAAGCTATGACCATTATAAGCCTTTGGAGAAATTGGTCCAATGACATCCATGCCCCACATAAAGAAAGGCCAAGGAGAATTCATGACATGAAGGTGTGATGGAGGTACATGAATCTTATCTCCATAGATTTGGCATTTATGACACCTCTTAACATAATTGATGCAATCCCCTTTCACGGTGGACTAGTAATACCCAAATCTCATTATCTGTCTGGCCATTGTGAAACTATTGGCGTGTGTTCCATAAATGCCTTCGTGAACTTCATTTAAAATCTTTCTAGCTCGATTGCATCGACACATCTTAGCAACACTTGATCCTTTCTCCTTTTGTACAAGATTTCCTCGTCTAGGACATATTCATTTGCAAGCATTCTTAATTTCCTTTTTCAATTTACAGAAGCTTGCTAGGGATACTTGCGATCTTTTACATATTGGAGAATATCTTGGTACCACAGGCGATCATCCCTTTCTTCTTCTTCTTCTTTTTCAATATCATAATAATGAGTCAGAGTCTCATAGATGTTCATTTGAATAGGCTTTATATCTTTTGGTTTGTTTACTTTAATCATCGGGGCCAGAGTGGCCAGAGCATCAGCCATCTGATTTTCTTCTCGTGGGAATGGAATGTGACATCATCAAACTCTTTGGTTAACTCGAGAACTAACTTTCGGTAATCAATTAGCTTGTAATCTCTTATTTCCCATTCTCCTTTGAGTTGATAGATTATTAGTGCGGAGTCTTTATATATCTTCAAAACTTTGATTCCCTGTTCTATGATTGCACGGATTCTCATGATATACGCTTCATATTCTACCATGTTGTTCTTACAATCAAAATCAAGTTTACTGGTGAAAGGATAGAAGTCTGTTTTGGTGATACCAAGACTGCCTCAACTCCATTACCCGTGGCATTTGAAGCACCATCAAAATTTAATCTCCAAGGATGTTCCACTATGATTCCCTCTTCCGTAGTAGCAACATACATTAAGTCCTCGTTTGGAAAATCAAAGTTTATTGGCTCATAGTCCTCTAAAGTCCTACTAGCTAAGAAGTCTACTATCGCACTCCCTTTTACTACCTTTAGATTGACATGGTCCATCATTGTGGCCGACTTTATCATATATTTCAAAGGATCTAGTTTTGAGATTAACCAAGTTGTGTGGTACAACATATATTGTCTCAATCTTTGCATGGTCCAAACTAGAGTGTAACATAGTTTTTCAATTGGCTAGTATCGAGTTTCACAATCGGTGAATTTCTTGCTAAGATAATATATTGCTCTTTCCTTCTTTCCAGACTCATCGTGTTGGCCTAGTACGCATCCCATAGAATTTTCAAAGACTGTTAGGTACAGGATCAACGGTTTATTAGGAATTAGGGGCACCAAGATAGGAGCATTAAACAAGTAATCCTTAACTTTGTTATAAGTTTTCTGGCATTCATCATCCCACACACCTAGGTTATGCTTTCTAAGCAAACAAAAGATGGGGTCACATTTCTCAGTCAAGTGCGACATGAACCGAGCAATGTAATTTAATCTTCCTGAGAACCCTTGAACTTCTTTTTGTGTACTGGTAGTGGTAAATCCTGTATGGCTTTGACTTTATTTGGATCAATTTCAATCCCTCTTTTTTTTACCACAAAACCTAACAACTTGCCCAAAGTGGCTCCGAATGTGTACTTGGCTGGGTTTAACTTGAGTTGATACTTAGCCTCACAAATAGCTTTCTTAAGATCTTTACATGCTCTTCCTCTATTCGGGATTTTGCAATCATATCATTGACATAAACTTCAATTTCTTTATGTATCATGTCATGAAACAAAGTCACCATGACTATTTGATAAGTTGCCTCTGCGTTTTTGAGTCCAAAAGGCATCACCTTGTAGCAGAATGTTCCTCACAGTGTGACAAACGTGGTTTTCTCCATATCTTCAGAATCCATCCTTATCTTATTATACCTATAGAAACCGTCTATGAATAAAAATAAGGAATGACCTACTGTATTATATACTAAGGTGTCGATGTGAGGCAATGAAAAGTTATCTTTTGGGCTAGCTTTATTTAAATCCCGATAATCTACACACATACGCAGTCTCCCATCTTTTCTAGGAACAAAGACTATGTTGGCTACCCATTTTGAGTATTTAACTAGTTGGAGGAACCCAGCATTGAATTGCTTTCTAACCTTTTCTTTTATCTTTAATAATACATCTGGTCTCATCCTTCGGAGCTTTTGCTAAACAGGCTTGCATTCTTCCTTTATGGGGAGTTTGTGTACCACAATGTCGGTACTCATACCAGGCATGTCTTGGTAGGACCATACGAAGACATCTTTGAACTCTTGAAGCAACTCGATAAGATCTTTTTTTGGTTTTTATAAAGATGCTTGTCCCAATTTTCCCTTCTTTCTTTTCATCTTCGTTCCTCAGGCTTATAACTTCCACTGGTTTCGAATAAGGCAAGATTTGTTTTTCTTCTTGCTCCATCATCCTTAACAGATCAGAAGATAAGTTACAATCTTGATCATCTTCAAAGTCCTGAAGTTCCTCTAAACATATATCTTGCTCAAAATGAGGCTCTAAGTTAGCATAATGATCACTTATATTATTGATATTCAAGGACTTGTCAAAAGAGTAAAAAAAGAAGGTCCAAAGAACAAAATAAATTTACGAAAGAATGATTGTATGGTATGACTGTAAGTAAGAATGTATGTATTAAAGAATGATCAATCTTGTATACTGGATATGAACAAATGGTTTATTGAATTGGATAAAATTGAGAGAATAATTAACGAAAAATTTGCCATGTAAGATAGAAAATGCAATTTCATTAAAAGTAACCAGATAATGTTCATGAGCCCTTTTTACAAAAAGATCCATATTGCTTTCGGGCCTAAAGCAATAGGTGTGTTCTGAGTATTACTCTGAAGAAATCCTAAAAGTTATAGGGAGTTCCTCTATAGTCCAATTATCTCGAGTGCTTTCAAGTACGCATGGACCAATTCTTGACAGATTCCTTTTTTTTCCCTCTTTGGATATAGCGTTGACGCCTAGGTCCTTTATGATTCCTTCAGTCCTGACTACCACTTGCTTCTTTTCCATCCTTTGCTCTTGTTTATTACTTCTATTGAGACAAATGTCTTAGATATGTATGGGAAGACCATGGGTTCCCATGTCTCTTTTCCAGTTAGTTTTGCCCTCCATCTTTCTTGCCTTTTTTCTAGCTCTTTCTTCTTTTACTTTGTGTCTGGTCTATACCCCAAGCCATAACGATCTATTTTTCTATCAGTATTGGCACACTAACTCTCCCTTAGAGGTATTTCTCGAGTCTCTTTCCAAGTAATACCCCCTTTCCAACCATTAAACGCAGGCCTATCCTTGTAATCGATGATAACTTAGGTACAGGTACCTTGCTTCCTTCGATAATAAGGGTTGCATTAAAAAATTCTAATGAGCGGAAGAAGCATTCGATGGCCTCTTCATCTGTTCCAACATAAGGTGCATCACTTGTTATAGAGACAATAATCTCTTCCTTGGTATTGATTGTGATTTGTCGCCCTTCATTCATCAATTTCAGCTTTTGATGCAGTGAATGAATCCACGGTCTTCCTAACAAATAGTTATAGGTAAGTCTGATATCCATCACTAAGAAATCCACCTCGTATGTGTTTGGTCTAATCTGAAAAGGTACTTCAATCTTGCCCATCACTTTCCTTTCAGTCCCATCGAACGCTATCATTATATTATTGCATCCCTTCATGTAAAAGCTGTTAATTGGCAATCTTCTCAAAGTAGCCAATGGTAACACATTCAAAGCTGAGTCATTATTTATGAGTACACCGGGTAATGTGTATCCTTTGCAACGGGTGGTGATGTGTAAGGCTTTCGTAGTTTCCATTCCTCCAGTTGGTATCTCATCATTACTGAAGAAAATAAAGTTATCCGCACTCACATTATTGATCAAACGGTCCAGCTTACCGACGAAAATATCATTGGCTACATAAGTCTCATTTAGCACTTTCATTAGTGCACTTCGATGAGCCTCTGAGCTCAAGAGTAAGGCCAAAATTGATATTCGGGCCAGCTGCTTGTGCAACTGTTCCACTACACTATACTCGCTATGTCTCAGGAACTTCAAAAACTCTTTAGCTTCTTTCTTTGTCACAGGCTCATTTGTGAGTGGTTCGAGATTGCTAATCATTTCTTCCTCGGGTTCAACCATCACTGCCTTCCCTTTATTTATTTCTTTCTCATTTCTCATTAAAACATAACACCTTCCACTACGAGTAACAAGACTCACATCCTTCCTGATTTCTTCCTCTCTTGGCATTATTAATTGCAATTGTAGTTCCACGGGACTCTTTTACTATCTTTGTACGAAAATGTCGCTGGCTTTTGTATAATGATACACGGTGTCAGTTACTCCATTACCGCTGTTTGTGGGCTTAAAAATAATCACCACTGGGTGATTAATCTCGTAAACCCTTTTTGTTGCCTCGTCGGAGGCGTAAACGTCCTTAACCTCTTCCCCTTCCTCGAAAAATTCCAACTCTCTATTTTGTCTATCAATGTTTGCACCAAAGGTTTGAATTTAACACAGTCTTGAATCTTATGCCCCTTAATGGTATGAAATTCGCAGTAGTTAACAGTCTTTGCTACTGTATTCTTCCTATTTTTTTTCGATTAATCCCTCTTTGACCATCTGACGCCACACTTATTTGAGTGGAGACCTGACTTCTTTGATAATCATTTTGATTCTCTGGCTTCCTTCCTCCGTTATTGCATTCACTCCTTGGTCCGGGTGATTGGGTAAGGGATTTCCAGTTATGTTTGGTCTCGTTGGTTCATCAAATCTCATGATTTCTAGCTGAATAAGTCCCTCAACTCACCTCTTGAAGGCAGTGCAATTCTCAATTGAATGCCCCTCTACTCCTGCATGATATTCACACCAAGACTTTGCATCGTACCAAGCTGGAAATGAGGGCTTGTATGGCTTAACATGCTGTGGGGATACTACATGCTCGTCATACAGTCTTTGATAAAGTTCTCTATATGACATAGGAATGGGAGTGTACTGAACTCTCTCCCTATTCGACCTCGAGCTCAACTCTTTTTTTGGTGCATTTTGATAGTTGCTCATCAGAGCTTTAGGCTGTGCCGTCATGAATGACTTTGTGTAATTCGACCTGTATATGCTTGCAATATTCACTTCATTGTCTCTCTTTCTAGAAGCAGGCCTTTTAGTATTCTCCTTAACCTCTATCCTACCGTTTTTAATCGCATTTTCAATCATTTCCCCTAACATGACCATGTCAGAGAAACTTTTGGTGGCATTTCCTAACAGATGATTAAGATAGGGTACCTTGAGAGTATTAACAAATAACATCGTTGTTTCTTTTTCTGTCAATGGTGGCTGCACCTGAGTCGTCGTATCTTTCCATCTCTATGCATATTGTTTGAAACTTTCATTCGATCTCTTCTCCATGTTTTGCAGTGTAATTTGGTCAGGAGCTATATCTGTTACATGACCATATTGCTATAAGAAAACCTGCACTAAATCTCTCCACGAATGAATCTTTGCCCAACTCAACTGGTTATACCACTTAACTGCTGACCCTACCAAACTATCCTAAAAACAGTGAATAAGCAGTTGGTTGTTATGAACATATCCTGCCATTTTTCTACAAAACATGGTAATGTAAGCTTCGAGACAACTTGTTCCATTATACTTTTCAAACTCCGAGACCTTGAACTTGGGAGGGAGTATCAAATCTTGGACTAGGCTTATCTCCTTAGTGTCTATCCTGTAGAAGTTTTCAGTTCCTTGTATCGCCTCAATCTTTTCCTCTAATCACTTATACTTTTCCTCCATCTATATAGGAAGATCTACTCTCGTCATCTCATCAAAATCAGGGATACCAAGATTTGTAACATTATGTTCAAGGTTAGATCCCAATCCTACTGGATAATTAACTAGCCTTAATGTACTAGTGGCATGTTGTTGTACCCTTATAGTAACAGTTGCCTCCCATGTTTGTGCCTCCTATGGAGCTTGGTTATGAGGGGTGTAAAACCTTAGGGATTAATAGGATCTTCGTCTTCCTCGGTTAGGTTTATCGCATGACCTTTTCCTTTGTCAACCTCATTTTCCCTCATTTAGGCCAATTCATTCATCAAATTTCTTTGGGCTTCCATGAACTAATCTCTCATCTCCCTATACATTCTTGTCATTTGTTCCTATAACTATTCTTGCATTCGTTCTTGCATCTCTCTTTGGATTTGCTCAAGTCTTTCTAGCCTCTGCTCCATGGCTTTGGTTTTTTTGCTAGTGTTATAATGGTATGGATTTTCTATGATTACTAATATAACTGTTAAAGTTTTAATTAGCTAGAATTATATTGCTAAAATATGTGCAGATGCAATGCGAATGAATGCATGTATGCAATGTAAGAAAAGACATTGATTTTGAATTCAATTCCATTAGAACAATTTTTCTAGAAGACAAACTTCTTTACATAAATCGAATTACATAAACGGCTTTGCCTTACTACCTAAAGCTTTGATCTTCCTAAGAAATTCGGCTAATTTTTGTCCCCGCCTCAATTTTGATTCATATTGCATGCTCCATATATCAACTTCAACGACTAACTCTTGCATGTGATCAGCCACTTCTCTCATTTTGGTGAGTGCTCTTCCCATTACATAGTCTCTATCTTCAACTTGTCTCTAAGCCTATCGAAAGTGCCACTCATTAGTTTCTAGATTCCTTTCGAGGATCTCGATTCGAATCTCATTGTTGTGGAGTGAAACCCCAAGTTCTTGCACCATTTCCCTCAACTCCTTACTCTCGGCCAGACTTACCTTAAGTTCCATGATGAAATTCCGGTTGCAATGTCTACGCAGAGACTCTTCTAACTCCATTATTCTAGCTTTTAGCTCGACTATTTGGGCTTTCAATTCAGCCTTCTCGACTTTACTTTCCAGCAATTCTCTTTTTATGGCATTCTCTCGAGCTTGACCATCTTGGAATTTCCTTTTCCATTATTCTGCTTGATCTTTTCGCTTCAGAATTTCTTGCCACCATTTTTCTGATGTCTTGCCTAATCCAGCAGTTCTCATGGACGAACGAAGTTTCTTATAATCCTTCTTCAATTCTTCTAAGTCTTTTTCAGCTTTGTTCTTTCCTCTTATTAATTTTTCGACTTCCAACCTATGTATATCCACATCCAATCCTAACTTCATCTTTTCTTTTTCCAAAACCTCTATTCTCTTCCTAAATTCTGCACTCTTCTTCTCAAAGTCTTGTTTCATAATGTTTATCTCTGAAGGGACCTCTTGCAAATATTCCTTTATTGGTCGAACATCTTCAGGATTTGGTGCTGGAGTGTTATCATTAACCCTTTTGTTTCTCCACCAATCATAGTTCGACGTTGTCAACGGGCTTGCACTGAACTTCTTCATCCTATGTACTTCTTTCCAAGCATTTGTTATGTCTCTGACCCTTTTCTTGTAATCATTCCCTTTGTAGGTGAATTCGCACTAAGCCAGACCGTGTGTCTTCGAGATAAACTACCTTGTCTTGTATTGCCTTAATACGAGCAAAAGAGCGTATCCACCTTGTCAAAATTGTTGCAATAATAGAGAATCTCATCAAGGATAAACCAAGGCGCGTACCACTCAACATTCTCATCTTAAAGGTTTTGAAGGATAGCCATCCACTTTTCCTCGAATACATTCAGCTCTTTTTGTGTGGCAACGAAATCCCTCAAAGGTGAGAAATCTACTGAGAACACTTTGCATGAAAATTTTTCTACTTTCCAAAAATGACTATGAAACCAAACCATTAAAAGTTGTGCATAACTGATGAACCTCCCTTCTCCTTCTCTTCAACAAGAGTTTAATGATCTGAAAGTCTCGATGAGGATTGCTAGGATTGGAGTCCCTTACTAAGCCGATCAAAAAGACTCGCAACTGTATCTTCTACATGTCCTAATGCTTTTGGGAAAATGACTAACCCGTATATGCCAAGAGCGAAAATGTCGATGCGTTTCTTCACATCTTGGTGTGCTAGCAGTAGATCTTGTAAACTTTTCCAATTGATACATTTATTATCTCCTTTTACTTTGATATGAGATGTAACCCACTGTTCACTCATTCCGGTTATGTTCATCAATCTTTTAAAAAAGGTTAGGACACATGCATCTTTCGAGTATGCCTTGTCGACCTACATTCTGGGGCAACAAATTAATGCAGTGTATTCTTCCACTGTGGGTGTCATGTCAGAGTTTCCAAAGGTGAAACAGCTATATGCAAGATTCTAGTGTTGGGTGAGAGCTCGAAAGAGGTGAGAGTCTATCTTCACATCGAGTAAGTAAGGTAGGTCTTCGTATTCCCTATAAAACATTTGTTTCGTCTCATTATCCCACTGACCCCAGATGTCTCTCAACTCTTGCAAACTATTTTGAGTCACCTTTATTCGAGTATGATCCCAAAATTCTAATAAATGCCCCTCTTTCAGACTGTCTCCTTTCTCACGTTGTTTTTCCTCTGACCATAAGCGCACGACCATGCTATCTTCCACTCTATCAAGAAATCCATTTTCCATGACAAAGCTCTTTATTTGGTAATCGAGTTTAAACCAGTACCTTTTCTTGTCTGATGATGTAATGCAAGCAAAAGTGACAAAACAAAACAAGTTAGCAAAAAACATCAATATCAATATACAAGTATAGAACAAAGAACCTAAGAACTTGTCTTGGATAGATGTTAAAAGGTTCGATATAACTCCTTCTAAGGCAATTACTTATGGCTCATTATATGTGGTGTAGGCTCTAGAGTAAAGGGTACGAAAACCAGCAGATTCCTCCATCCTCACCCATTATAGGCTCATTCGGATGAGTTCGGTTCAGGGAGACACATTTCCCACATGTTTGCATGGAAGTGAAAACTTCACTAAAACATGGGTACGGATGTAATCCCGAAAGCGATTCACTATCCTGCACGGAAGTGAAAACCTCACGAAGGAGTAGCTTCCCGCTTCCACTTAAAGGGACAGTAACAGATGCATATGAATGCAAACTTATACTAGTACTATCGACATAATATAGCATCACAAAAAAATGCAAAAGGATCGTATATTAAACAAAACCAAGTGTGTAAAAAATTTATAACAAAAAGACCCGAAAATAATCGGCTTTTGGCTTGAATCTTTTTTAAAAAAATCCTCAGTCGAGTCGCCAAGCTGTCGAAACATTTTTTTTTTGAAAAATGAAGTTTCGAAAATTATTTTAAAATATTGTAAATTGGGAGTCGCCATCAATCTTTTATTTGGTGTGATTGGATTACCACAAAACGTTTAAAACATTTTGGTCTTTGAAATCCAAAAAATGGGTTCGGAAGTCGGTTACGTGTGAGGAAGGATTAGCACTGTTACATGCCTAAAAGTGGTACCACATCGATCATTTTCCAGTCTTGATTTGTCAAAAATTTGAAAGCTCGAGTGAAGTTTAAAATACGATCTTTGTACACATAACTTATTTCACATGATTTTGAAAAATTAAATTTGAAGTAAAATGCTCGTATGTTTCAAATTTCTCGGAGAATTGAAGTCGTGTCCAACACGTTAAGGCACGACGTTCCCAAAATTTCGAAATTGAAGGACATTTTGAAATGTTTAAAAGAGGATATTTGATTATATGAATTATACGAAAAATCACATCCAACATTGTAGGGCATAATTTTTCGAAACTTTCACACGAAAGAATATTGCCCGGTTTTCAAGTTATTTGTATGTATTTTTTAAAGACAGAAAACAATTTTAATTTAATTAAAAACGAGTGTGTAAATTTAACACAAATATACAATTTATTGACAAGATTTAATAATATAAAGACAGAACAATTAAGCAAATAAATAAATACGCAAAACTTAAGCATAAAATTAATAAAATACGAAATACGAAAGAATCACAAAAAAAGTCAAAATCATTGAGAAAATAATAGAATTAATAAAATACGAAGAAAATAATTTAATTTATGTACAAAGAATCAAAGAAAAAAGAAAATAAAAAAGGGTCGAAAAATGATGTTTCAAAGAATTTAAGGTCGAAATGTAATTTTGGAAAAAATTAAGGGTTAAAATGTAATTTTAGGAAAGTTTAAGGTCAAAATATGATTTTTGAAAGGTTTAGGGGTCAAAATGTGATTTTAGGATAGTTTAGGGGTTAAAATGTAATTTTGGGAAAGTTTAAGGGTTAAAATGTAATTTTAGGAAAGTTTAGGTTTAAAATGTGATTTTGGAAAAGTTTAAGGGTCAAAATGTAATTTTGGAATAAAATAAGGACTTTTACGCAATAAACCCAAAAGAAGTGACACATGGCAGGTTTTTGGGCTTCCAAAAGTCAAGGGACTAAATTAAAAAGGAAATAAAATAAAAGGGGTAATTTGAAATAAATTAAAAACATGAAAAAGGACTTAATTGTAAAATCTAAAAAATACGGAACGATCGGACCCGCAAATAGCCCATTCCACGCAAACACGCCGATTCTTGGCCTATGGTGGGTCGGATATGAGTCTGAGCAGTTAAACGGTGCTGGTTTGGCACTTAATCTCCCCTCTCCAAATGACGTCGTTTCATCGGGGTATTTAAACCCAATTTCGCTTAAAAAAATCACTTTTTCATTTCATTTTACAAAAAAAAAAAAAAATCATTTTTTCTCTCTTTTCTCTCAAATCCCCCCTCTTTCAAAGCTCCATGGTCGAAAACTTAGGGTTTGGCCGTGGCCACCATTACTTCGCCGACCGTCACCAAGTTCCGTCGCCGTAAAACCGCTGTGCTCGACGAGAGGTAAGAAAAACTCCTCTCCTTTTTTTAGTTTTCTATCTAAAAATTTAGATCCAGACACAAATCTAACAAATTTAGCCTAGATTTTCGAAGAAAAAACGAGAAACAATCTTTTTTTTTTTTAAATATTCGTACAGATCTGATTTGATTTTCTTTTTGATTGTTTTCCTTTAAAAAAAAAAGCTCGAATCTAAGTTCGATTTTATAAAAAAAACAAGTTTCAATTCTTTATCTTTTCTTTTAGAATATGTTTTTATTATTTTCGTTATTATTTTCTTTTTTATTAAATTTTTTTTTTCTTATTTGCTTTCTTTTTAAGAATGGTGAAAAATCCTCCTAATCGCCTCTCACGGATAACAGACGCGTCCGGAGCGGCTCCATCTGAGTCACGAGGTGACTTTTCGACTCCAGGTACGACCCTTGACTTCCTTTGTTTATTATTTAAAACGTTTTGAAATAAATAATAATAAATAACAATAATGATAGAGTAAATATGTATATTAATATGTATTTAAAATGAAAATATTTTAAAATTCAAATAATAAATAAACAATAAATGAATAGATACCTTGGGAACAAATATGCTTGGTAATCTGATTTGTACTCTGATATTAATTGCTCCGTATATTTTCTATTGATTTTTGAATGCTTTCGGTGTACCAAATTACAACAGATTTTGAATTTGACTTTATAACCTTCATTACAATGATGATAAATTTTTTTCCAACTAAATGCAAGTTTTTTCTCCTTTGCAGGTGTCAACGGCGGTGGTGCAAGTTGCTGGTGGAGGTGGTGCTGACGTACCGGCATATGGCTGGATGGGATGGAGGCGGCAACAGTACAAGTTGTTTAGGGGTTAGGGTTTGAAAAAATTTGTAAAATTGGGCTTGTTAGGCTTGGGTTTAGTGTTTGGGTCTTTTGGGCTTGTGGGTTTGGCTTTGTAAATGGCTTTGGGTTGTATTTTAGACAATTTAAATTAAAAATAAATTTTAATTTAAACTTTATTTAATGGTTTGGTTTTGGAACGGGCCCGGTTAAATTGGGCCTACTACAACAACATTAACACTCAAATGTAAGTAAAAACACTAAAATGTAATGTTTACAAAATTCCAAGTTGACGCCATGGCTTTAGGGGTTCCTCATCGGGACACAACATACTGACTTGACCTCGTTGCCATGACCCATGCTTGACATCGCGTCGTGATATGGTGGTTTAATCTTGTTGCGACGTCGAGTAATTGTCGTCACGACGTGAGATACTATTTTTAAATGGTACCAAATGATCATCAACCTGCAAGCAGTGGCGAATCCAAAGAGATTGGCAAAGGTCTCGACCCCTTTAAAATCTAAAAATTTCTATTTAGGCTTTTTTATAGTTTGGAAAATTTTAAATTAGTAATGGTAAAATTACACTTTGTCCTCCCAAAAATGATAAAAATGTGATTTAATCTTTTAAAAATTATAAAGATATAGTCTATTAAAACGATAAAATTGCATTTTTACTATTGTAAAAATATACAATTTAATTTCGACCCCTCAATTTTTTTTTGGATTCGTTTCTGCCTATAAGTACCAATCAACCAATATACATTCCATAACACATTTTTTAGACAAACATATACCTGGGTCAAATTTTAAATCGTAATACCTTTCATACATATAGTTAGGGGTGTTCAAACGATTAATCGAATCGAATTAGTATTAATCGAATTAACCAAAAATTTTAATCTTTTAAACGTTAATCGAACCAACGTATTTCGATTAATTCAATTGGTTAACCGAATTAATCGAAATGTAGATATTTTTTTGTTAAAATAAGTATAAAACATATAAAAATAAACTAATAATGTTCATTTGATCGAATTAACCAAATTAGTAATAGCCTAATACATATAATATATAATATTATTTATTAAGTTCGGTTAATTCGATTAATTACTAAATTTTGAACTGAATTAACCGTTAATCGAAATTTCAAAAATCTTTAATCAACCTCCAACCGAACTTGATTGGTTAGCTGACCGATTAAACAAATTAAATTCGTTTGGTCGATTAATTCGATTTTAATCGAGGCTTGAACACCCCTACATATAGTCACTTTCAAAATACCAATTCATGCTCCAAAAGTTCATAAGTCACATATTATGCCAAAAACTGACTCAACCTAAGTACATGCCATACTTAAAACAAAACAAAGTTACACAAACTTTGCTAAGTCAAGGATCGCTTGTTGGATGTTGGATATACTACTCGAACTCTTGGAAATCAACTATACTTGCACATGGAGAAAATAAACCATACGCTGAGCGAAAACGCATAGTAGTAATTCCATGACTTAATATAAAATAACATATGTATTAGTAAATTGTCACAAGGTATATAATATCAATGACTATTCAAAACATATTCTATGATGTCAAATAATTCCATTTATATATTCACACTTGAGCCTACCATAACAATAGTAAAATCAACTTAAGTCACTTATCAACTACCTATCTTTAAACCATTTCCAATTTCAATACATTCAATTCCATTCTCATTTTAGATCAATTTATAGTTTAACCCACCATTCAATCATTTTCTGGAGTCTATTGACTCATTCGTATTCATTCGGCCCTTAGGGCTCATTTTTAGTTGATTCATATAGTAGTTTACACACCTTATCTGTCTTAATTATAAAACAATATACCAATTCATTAGCATTCCATAACATTTATACTATTCTTTTCATTTTGGGTGGCTTGACAATGATAATTTTTGCTATCTATACTCATTATACCATCTCAGGTGGCCCGACTACGATGGTTTGCACTATACAATAGATTACCATCTCGGATGACCCGACAATTATGGTTTAGTCTATTTCAACATTCTACCATCCTAGATGGCCCGATAACAATGGTTTTCTATTCCAATATATTACCATCTCAGGTGACCTAACAACGATGGCTTTTTATTCCAATATTTTACTATCTTGAATGGCCCGACAACGATGGCATTTAACATCTGAACATTCTACCATCCCGGATGGCCCAGTAACGATGGTTCCTAATCAATATCCTGACCCTATGGCATGCCACTATATTTGATTTTGTCCGAACAACTAATAGGATAACCAATTTCCTATTCATTATATGTGAATACGGAGTACTCGAAGACTAAGGTGCTACATCGGGTCACCGGAGCAACCCAACCAAATTTTTAAATAATTTAAAACATTGAAATACATTTTATGTAAGAGAAAATACCGTACATAATTATATTGAAAATAATAATAAAGGTAGGTATACAAAATATGTGGAGCTCCAATATCATCGTATATCAAAATAGTCAAAATAACCAAAATGATAAATGAGTTACAGACCTACAAAATACAAGTAAGGTCCTAGGAATACAATACCCGCTAACAGATAAGGTATTAACAGATAAGGTTTTGTACTCTGTATACATGATGCTGAAAGTCCTTCGTTGATGATGATTCTTAGACACAAACAAAATTCTACTAATCTAAAAATGAAGGCAATTCAAAGTTTGAGCTTTACAGGCTCAATGTACTCAAATAATCGGGTATCCGGATAGTCTCACGCCACTTATGGCCGCTAGTCAAATAATCTTGAGTGTCCGTAGTGTTATCCCAAGCGCCACTCATGGACGCTAGTTAGGTTAGAGCTCGAAGGTTGAGCCAAACAAAATATCAAAGATATAATCACAAATATACAACCATGACATTTGAGTCTCATACTCGTTTGAACTTGCTTATCATTCCGGCTAAAATATTAACTAATGAAATATGGTAGTCTGCTGCCTTGACATTCTAACCTTTGCTTATTCAAAAATTAATAACTCTTAATATATAAATCTAAACCGAGCACCGTTTATTTTAAATGAAACTAGACTTCAGTACGGTTATAGAGATATAAGGGTCACTTCCTATTCTATCTTGTGAAATTTTTGGTGATTTTTCAAAGTCACTGCTAAATCTATTTTATAAGAATTCTGCTGCCAGATTTTTATAACCTTTCAACACTCAAAAATTCATATATTTTAAAATAAAAATCGAAATTGATCTCCATTTGTTCTAAACGAAACTAGACTAACTCATGGTTACAACGATATATAGATCACTCCCTAGTTATTTTTACGGAATTTATGATGGATTTTCAAACTTACTGCTCATGTAAGAATTTGTTTTTGGCATATTTCACAAGTAAGTTTTTTGCTTCATTTTAATCATCCAAACATGATTTCCACCCAAAGACCATACATGATCACACAAGCATCATATTTATCACTTATCAAGAAGCATGGGAGAGTTAGAGGGTACCACCTTGATGGAAGAACTCCAACAAAGCTTCTTGCCTAGCTCTCCACCACTTTGCCTTTACCCTTAGCTTTAGAAGATTCACCACCCTTTTTAACTAATAATCATGCACCACATAAGATTTCCCACATAAATAAGGTCTATAAGATGCAAAGATACATGCTTTAAATAAAAATATAAGAAGATGACTAGAGACTTCCTCAAACTCAAACCTTCCCAAACACCCAATAACCTCCATTTTTTTCCTTGAATAACATAAATTTATCCATGGAACTTTAAAAGGTTAGATCAAAACTCTTACCTTCTTTGAAATTTGGAGGATGAAAATGGTGAGAAAACTCACTCAAATCTCTCTCCCTTTACACGGCTTGCTAAGGAAAATAGATGGAAGAAAGAAAAAGAAAAAAAATGAAGAAATGTAAAAAGAAGTGTGTAGAAGCTATGGAAATGAAGAAAAAGAAAGAAAAATAGGGAGATTATAATAAAAGAAAAGATGAGAACAAATCAACTTTATCCCTCACCTAAATCTATTGAACCATCTTGTCCCATTAATTGGGTGAAGATTTTTATCCAAAAATGGTAAAATCACCATATTATCCATCCATCTTCCCTCAACTTCACACAAGCTTCCCAACATCCTTACTTTCTTATATAAAGGTCCAAAATTCACCCAAATTAATTCCAAGAAAACCGATCCCTAAATAAATTTATCCATCGCTAACCCAAGTCAACGCTCGAACATTAAGAATTTGGGCCATTACATTATATATATATAACTCAGTTCACATTCTTCCATTCTCAAATTATCACCAATTCATTATTTCATCTTATCATCTAGTATATTTCAACACAAACTAAAACAAAATAACACATATCAATTAAATCATACTACTTTCTATTCCATTCAATTTAGGCCATGTCTCGATATTCAATCTCAATCATAAGAATTCAATTCAAATAATCACTGACAACTCACCTCAATGTTATATCATGGAAAACATCGTAAATATGCAAAAATCAAATTGATCCCGAATCATATAAATACAAATTGGGATCCCGCATCACTCATTGACAACTCTCGCTTTTTCTTTCCCTTTCTATGGTCCAATGTCGATGTTAGCTACGTATAATCATAAAACATATATCAATATTAATTTCCAGCCAATTCACAATCGATTACCAATTCATGCATATTTTGCTATTTATTCACTTTAGTTCCTAAACTTAGGACAAGCATAACTTTCAATTCTTAACTTCATATTAAAATCAGAATTCACATTTATTCATTAGAAGCCTCCTATTTTCTATTCCCAGTGAAATTTCACAATAGTTTTTCAATTTCTTCAATTTGACCTCTAATGTACAAACTAACAATTAAGCTTTACAATTTAATCATTTTTTAATCTAAACTTAATTTCTATCAATTTCACACCTAATTCTTCAAGAAATCAACAATGAAAACTTTTTAAAACTTTAACATGGGCTAGTTAAATTAAGCTCCCATGATCTCAAATCTATAAAAATTACAACAAAATGACCTAAATTACCTTAATAATAGTTGATCAAATGGTTTAGCTTTAAAACGACTTTCTTCTTTTCTTCCTAATGGTTTTGATGGTTTTTGGGGAGGAAGATGACAACTTCCCACTAATTCTTTCTTTATATACAAAGATTAATCATTAATCTTAACTAACCTTAGTTTATTCATTAATTAAATTATTTTTACTTAATAAATTAATCATTATCATTCGTTAATTGCATGAAAAAATGGTTCAATAACATTTTAGACCTTTGGTTAATTGTAATTTAAGTCTTCAATCTTTTTGTAAGTTAAAAAAATATAGCTATTGGACTTTACAATTTAATCCCTAAACCTTAATTAATCACAATTTCGGTTAAATTGACTAACCAAATTCTAATTAATCTATATAATAACTTCGTAAATATCCTTATTTCATATTTACAGACTCATTTTATGGAAACGGGATCCCAAAATCACAATTTTCAACACTACTGGAAATCAGATCGTTACATTTGTAGTGAAGAGTTTGCATGCAAATTGTTTACTAATATTTTCCTTTTGAAAGAATAGTGTAGTTTGGCATCTGCTTAGGACCTATTATCTTATTAGGACTTGTTATTTATATTTGATATATATCAGATTTTGTTTTACTACTGATTTGATATGTTCTTATAAAATCTTAGTTAACTTAATTTTTTAAATGCTTTAAATTTTATGTTTTATGTGTAATAAATGAATAATGGATCAAATAGTATGCTTCGACGATAGATGTGACGTTCCAAATCCGACCAAAACTTTAGGTCGAATTTGAGGTGTTACATAAAGAATTTTGACTTAGTCAAAACCCTAGTGTTGGGGATAAACCCGATTAAGCAACAAACAAGTAAAATAACATAGAAATTAAAAAGATTGACCACAAATATTTTACGTGAAAAAACCCCTTCGAAGAAGATAAAAAACCACAGGCAAATATAATTTCACTATAACGGCAAAAACAAAGAATACAAAGATGGAGATAAAACTAAACCCCGAAACTCGAAATAAGAATCCTCAAAACGTAAACACAAAATTCTCTAAAAGCTTGTAAAAGCTAATACCTAAATGTGTAACGGGTTTAAATCTTTCTAGGGTAGAAAAATGCCTTTTTGTAGGCTAAATTCGTAGGCCAAATAATATTAAAATAATTTACACTAATTAGAGTTCGACTGTAACAAATACTCAGAGTTTAACTAGGAGAAGAAAACCGGGAAAATTGCAATGGCATGGCGCCACATCGTGACTTCCTATGTCTTGTTGTCGCGATGTCATTTTTGCTTCTCCACTATTTTCCTCGTCGTGACATCGCTCTTTGTCTGAGCCTAAATTTGATTGAAATGTGAGACATACTACACAAATCTCGACTTTGACTCGTAATTCCATAGTGCCTTCTTTGTCAAAGCCCGCCATGGGCCTATCTAGAACTATAAAAAATATTAACTAAGTCGAAGTTGTGCTTGAACTTTGAAGTTGGAAAACTTCTGGTCTTCGACTTGTGCACTGCCAAATCAAAACTGACTCAAGTTTGATTTTGACGAACGCAATGTTCTATCTTTTCAAAACATGCACCCAAAAGAGAATATCTTTTATACGAAAGGTAATACCTTTTTCCCTCTTATGACCAAGTTGCCTTTACCTCAAACGAGTCAACTTCGACTCCTTAATAGACGAGGGACGTCTTGTTTCATCGGTCATCATTAACCCTTATAAAACATAAAAAATGTCAATCTTTTTACCTTTCATCAAAACAAGAGTCTTACGAGATACATTAATGCTACTTAAATCGATGTTAATTCTATAACTCTTCGAGTCTAAATTTTTTAAGAAGATTAGATTTCTCTTTAAATCAGGTACATACCTGATGCCTGACAGTGTCCTAATTGTGCTGTCGTGCATCCTGATTTGAGCAATACCAATACTGATTACCTTACTGGGTAAACCATTCTCCATACGCACAACTGAAAAGAACATCCCAAATCTAAGATCCACTCGGACGTAAGCTTAGAGCGTTCGCTTGTTGACTCCAACAAGAAATCATCACTCTTGTCATCAGCCAAATTAGCACAAACTAAATCTTCCTCGTTGCTCTCAACAACCCTTTTATTTTGCAGTTTGTAACAATCTTTCTTGACGTGATCTAACTTCTTACAATAGCGACACCTCTTGTCTCACTTCCTTGATGCTACCAAAATCGAGACTTACCTATTTGACTTGTTATTCGAACCAAACTCATTGTCAAGTTTGTCTTTACTCAATAGATGACCCTTCACATCCTTGAACGAGAGATTATCTCTACCATAAATCAATGTCTCCTTAAAAGACTTGTATGAATGGGTAAAGAGCACAATAATAGCATAGCCTGATCTTCATCGTCAATCTGAACCTCAACATTTTTTAAATTATTCAAAACGTAATAAATTGACTGATGTGACCTCTGATGTGCTCATCTTCGTTTATGTGGAACGTGTATTACCGTTGTTTCTACACCAATCGATTAACCAGAGACTTTGTCGTGTAAAAGGTTTCTAACCTTTTCCATAGGGTGTATGTCGTTTTCTTCATCAACACCTCCTACAATACATTATTCGTGAGGCACAACTGAATTGTAAACAAGGCCTTCTCATCAAGCTCTTCTCATTCTGATTGTTCCATATCTGTGGGCTTCTTCCCTGTAACGACCTTTTTCAAATCATTTTGGACTAGTATTATCGTCATCCGAACTTTCCATAGATTGAAATTTGTGATGCCATCAAACTTCTAAATGTCGAACTTTATTGCTACCATCTCTAAACAAGTTGAATACGAAAATCCGATTAAGCAACGAACAAGTAAAATAACAAGGAGATTGAAAAGATCAAACACAAATATTTTACATGGAAAAATCTCTCCAAAGAGGATAAAAGACCACAAGTAAAGATAATTTCACTATAACGAAAAAAACGAGAGATAAAACTAAACCCTAAAACTCAAAATAAGAACCTCAAAACGTAAACACAAAATTCTCTGAAAGCTTGTAAAAGCTAATACCTAAATGTGTAATGGATTTAAATTCGTAGGTAAAATAATATTAAAATAATCTATACTAATCAAAGTTCAATTGAAACAAATACTCAAAGTTTAACTAGGAGAAGAAAGTCGAGAAAATTGCATGACAAGTCGCCACATCTCTTGTCGTGTCACCGCAACATCGTTTTTGCTTCTCCCCTATTTCGTCGTCATGACATCGCTCTTTGTTTGTGCCTAAATTTGATCGAAATGCGAGGCATACTCAACACCTAGATCACAAATGTTTGTTTATCATCAAATTGTTGTCCTAGTGAATGATTAGGTATAACTTTATATCGAGAACGTTTGAGACTAGCTTTTAGACTTTGTCTGAGAGAAATAAAGTTAAAAGAAAGAAAGAAATGAAGATGTGAGTGAAATCTAGAAAAAATATTTCTTTTTGAACTTTTAGTCATCTTCCATACAGAAAATGAGAGATAAGGAAGAATGAGACGAGAGAAAATAGATTAATTATTTTAAATATAAATAATTATCTAATATATTTTTAAATAATTATCTAATATATTTTAGTTGCCTGACGGCTAGTGACACCAACCTGACAATTGAAGCGGATATGACCCGTCGATCACGGGCCAGTATTTTAATACTTGAAAAAAAATTTAAAACACCAGTTTTTTAATACCGTATCAACTTTAAAAAAATATAAACTTTTTGGGTGCCGCCTGACACATCGACAACACCAATAAAAAAAAAAAATTTCTTTTTTTCGTTTACTGTTTAAAAAATTCGTATTTTTCGGTATTAAATACGGGTGCCGCCGATTAATCAGGCTACACCTAAAAATAATAATTTTTTAAAAAAAGTGGTGCTGCTGATTGGTCAGGTGACACCGATATTTTACTGTAGAGTTTACTTATTTTTGCAAATATTATTCTTGTTATCCTATTTTCGTAATTATTTATTTATTTTATATTATTTATGTAAAAAAAACCCTAATTTTAAGTTGCAAAAAATTAAAGTTCAACTAAATACATAAAAATATTAAAAACATTAAAAAATTATAAAAAGTACTTTTTTACCTATTATTTGTCTAGCCAATTTTACCTCATTGCAATGTCTTTTTTAAGTGCTCAGAATAAAATATTCGTATCAAAGGATCAATAGATTTTATTTTTTTTTTTAAGTAAAGGAACTAAATTTGAGCTCACGTTGAAATTATCAAGTTTGGATCCTCATATGAAAAACATATTGGTGATAAAAACAAGAGCTTATCTTTTCCTTTAAAAGAAAAGGATCTTAATGGCTTGAGAAGATGTTTTTCTTTAAGATTAGTATAATCTTATCCTTCAACTTGACAGTTAAATTCATTTTGATATTTATATCTCAAAGTGCTATGTCATTACAATTTTTAAGAAATGTAAGTTTAAATACCAAAAATAGATTTAGCTACCAGATTTAGGTACAAAATTAAAAAAAATATACGAGTACCAAAGTTGAAATAGTTGTCAAGTTGAGTGCCAAAAATTACACTAACACTTTCTTAAGATATCCCGAATTTCATGGGAAAATTACAAGCATTCCATTGTGTAAGTTTGTTTGAACAATACATGTCCCCACATTTTCTTTTGCAATCTAATCACATTGTTCTCTTCTGCAAAAAATAGGAAGAAAAAAATGCAGTGAAAGTAGAAGGTCGCGTAAGGTAAACACATCGATACATGCTGGACACAAAATGCCGATGTATGGAAACAGAATGGAGTGGAAGTATGTATATGTATATACATAAATATATGTATATATACTTGTATCCACACACTGTATCTGCAGCTGATTAGTATCAAGCTCTGTTTCAACCTTTCACTTTTCAATCACATTCACATCTCCATCTTATAATACAACTATATTAATTGGCAGCCAAGCCAAGCCAAGCCCCCACACATTTAGTCCATATGCAAACCTGTTCATGTTCATAATCATTGATTAATGAGGAAGCTCTCTAGGAATAGAAAAAATGCATCACACTTCTATCTCAACTAATAGCTCACACATCATTGTCCCTGCTAAGAAACCTATCCACATACATGAACCCCCAAGCTCTCCAACTCATAAGAGTTCCCCCATGTACAACGCTTCCCAATGGCAAACCAAACAATGCCATCTGCATCAGCCAAATCGAATTACAATGCATGATATATCATCTTTGCTTTTTCTAGCCAATGCCTCGGTCGTTAACAGTTTGGCTGCTGCTTGGGGATCCTTCACGGATTTCACCAAATTAACTGCCTCTTCATTCTTCATTACCTGCCAAACAAATGAAACAAGTTATTTTTCTTTTACTTGTGTCATGCGTCAGCTACTTACAGCCAACATAGAACTAAAGAAACCCTATGCCATTTAAAAACATAAGACACATTTTATCAGAGCAGATAAAGAACACCATCACAGGGCATTATTCTTTGCTACACATGATGATCATTTCCCCAAAACAAGTCCGTGTAATGGAAATCGAGCAAAAGTTGGTCACTGATAAAATTTAAAAAATATTGATACTAAAAGAGCACAAACTTTTTATTACTAAGAACGTCAAATTGATTAGTATCCTGTATACTAACTGTAGAGCTTTTAAACTACGAAGGCAAGCTTACATGATCAACATGTCATTACAAATTTCCCTAGTTATAGCCAAATCGTGGAGTTTTAAGAATCTAACATCAATGTACAGGATCAAGTAAAAAAAAATCAATGTACAGGATAGATTTCTATTCTACTGTGTGCTGCTAAAATTGAACATTAGAATTACTTCTATGGTTTTCTTCTCTCCTTTGGTAAAGACTAAAGGACATAGTTGAACGGAGATTTTGTATCTAATAACTGTTAAAAGGGAAACATCATTGATTTAGGAATGAAACAATACAATAATATTATAGAAGTATTGAAATAACTTTTAGTTAAATCTTTACTTTTATCTACATAACAATTTTAACACTGAAAATCTCCCGTGAATTGTCTCCAAAATGAGTGTATTGATGCATTAAAAGTTTTAAATCATTGACAATTTAAATCTCAATGACCTCAAAATTATCAAGGATTTATCTACCACCACCTCATGGATATTAACAATCGATTCAGTGATTATCTACTTTTTATCTAATTGATATTACGTTATTAACATTCCAAAACATCAGCCAAAGACATTGTAATGAACATTCACCAACAACTATCATTAGGCAAGTCCAAGTAAAGAATAACTTAATGACATTAAAAAATAGACACAATGCACTGTTTGCCTACAGTTCTTAGTATAACTGTTAATAAAACAAAATTAGAGGCAAAAAAAAGTATTGATAGAAGGGAAAATGTATCAAGATATTGACTATATGCAAAATTAATAAACCATATATTCCAAAAAATTAATACATTAAACTATATCAATTTTGAGGAAATTGCAAAGGGCATCAGAACATTAAATCAAGGTTATTAAAGAGCTTAAAGGTTCATGCCTGGTCATTGGAACTAAAGTCCAACAATGTACCAAAAGACTACATGGCTGGTGGCTATTGTCTCACTTTAGTTAATGATTAGTGATTATGCATTAGTTTTAAGTGATCAAGTGGCTAGGATGTGATGCCGTTACGAGTTCGAATGGGGATTAGAGGGGATTTATGTGAATTAATCCAAGGGCTAGGATTGAAGCTGTTGAAACGCCAGTGCAATTTTTGACATATTAGGCAGCCATATAGTATTGCAAATATTATATTTTAGTGGGTCTAAAACACTAAAACCTAGTTTTCTTGCTCCAACATCAATATTATATAATTCATTAGTTTATGGCCTTCATTATCAGGGGCTGATCTGAGGAAATACAATAAACAACAACCATTTCACTAGTTCAAAAGTTTCTTCATATCCATGCTTTTATTCATATTTATAATTTTATACACGACTCTCCCCCTAATGAAGAAGAATTTCTGGTTTTGAATGTCAACAACCATTACGGACATTGCCACCTATAAATGTGGCAAACTATGTCAAATGTCAAAGACATGATCCCAACATTGCCATTACCATAGCGATCACAGCCACCACCTTAGTAGTTATCATGTGCTTATATAGTCAACATCACATGAAAAATTACAAACATTACACACCAGCATAACCACCACCCCTGTACTCTTTAATTGCAACATAATGTTGTCTCAAGCATCACCTCTCTCCACCACCAAAGTGGGATGTGACAAATTCTTTTCATCACACTACACTCTATAACATATTATATAATTTTCGATTGTAGGTTGCTGTAGCTATCATCTAATAAATCAACTTCAGTGCTACACTTAATAACTGAAAACAAAATATTGCGCTAGAATAAATTTTATTTTTAGCTAATAATAAGAAGGGTAAAAAGGTACTTTAATCAGAACCCAATGATCCTTGCCAAATTCTCCAAAGTTGGTGAGGAACAATAGCACATTTAAGAAGGCAGACTCTGAAAGAAAAGGAACACTCGTCTTCGATCTGTGTTTCAAAAGCCTAGTCTTTTAAAATTCTCATGAAATTACATGCTAGTCACATGATAATAAAATAAAGAAGAATCCAAATCAATAACTACATAGTACTAAACCTAGCACCTTAGTACATAATCACCACCTAATCCTAGCCATTAAATCTCATTAAAAGATAAAAGGGTGAACTACACAGTTGGTCACCCAACTTTTGCATGTTTTCATTTTGGGTATTGAAAATAAAAATAAAAAATTGCCAAAAAAAACACTGCCGTTACAAACCATTTTCATTTTGGTCACCAGCCATTAATTTTGGGTTAGGTAATATTATTGCATGCTCATTTTAGTCACTCAACTTTAATAAGTGTTCATTTTAGTTACTCATTATCTTTTTTAGAATTAATTTTATTTTTAAAAAAACTTAATTTTTATGGGAAACTGAGTTATTCAACTGCAACATGAAACCCAAGTTTTTTCCCTATAACTCAATCCCCTTAAAGAAGTCAAGTTTTTCTTGTAAAAAAATCCATGTTTTTCCCTTATTACTAAAAAAACTCAAATTAATTCTAAAAATTAAAGGAAATTAAAAAGATAAATTTTTTTTTTGTAAAAACCCAAATATTTCCCTATAATCCAGGTAATGTCCTATAAAATCCCCAATTTTCCCTTTCTAGGGAAAAACTAAAATTAAATCTAAAAAAAGTAAAAGCAAAATTAAAAAAAATTAAAAAGGTAAAATGCTTTTTCCATGTAAAAACCCAAGGTTTTCTCTATAAAATCTAGGCCTTTTCCATTTGTTGGAAAAAAAAACTAAGATTGATTCTTAAAAAAATAAAAAAATAAAATGAGTCATCAAAATGAAAACTTATTCAAAGTGGGTGACTAAAATGAGTGTACAATAACATTGTCTAACTCCAAATTAACAAAGAGCGACCAAAATGAAAACAATTTGTAACTGTGGTGCCCTTTTTGCAAATTTTTGTTCTTGATGCCTAAAATGAAAACTTATGAAAATTAGGTAACCAACTGTGTATTTTTACCCAAAGAAAAACTGCCACTAAGCTAGTCATATGTCCACTTATAGAAGCATAATTACTAACTAATAGGAATAGTGGAACATTAAAGTTAAAGGAAAACTTATCAAGAAAACAATTAGATCACTTTTAGAATGCTTAGGATGTATCATTCCAACATAAAATCTGAAAGTTCAAACTGCTGCAGTGGGACTGGAATTCTCTTTTGTTTAACAAAGAGAACGTGTATAGCTTCTAGATATATAATATTTATTTATGTGATCAGTTTCGTAAGAAACTAGTTCGAACTTGATCATTCAACAATGACCAGACCAGCAGTTAAAGATTAGAAAACAATACAGCAAAACTTTTCTTCCTTTAACCAATCAAATAAGTATATGCAGCAGTCCAATTAAATTTCTCTTCAGTGTTTATATAAAGAATTCTTACAAGAGATAAATATGATATCTCTAGGTTCCAGCCAAATCATGTTACGATCTATTTTGATTTAGAAGATCAGCTCATCAAAGGAAGACTAAAACCTTAGGACTCGTTTGAGAGAGACCTGAATCTCTTTAGATTTCTTTTTTATAGATATACTTCTTAGGTATTATTATTCCATATGACCCTTTAAGAAAGGACCAGCATTATTACATACATATGAAACCTATTCTAGAAAGGAAATAAATCAACAGAAATAAAAGCACAATCAAGAAACCTAAGGAAAGAAATAAAATCTCAATCTAAGCCTTAATTAGAGAAGCAAAATTAATGGTCTTTCCTAACATAGATTCAGCCCATAACATTACTCTCCTCCTAGAGAAAGAGCTTGTACTCAAGCTCGAAGTAAGGATAACTTGACAAAAGGTACCAGAGTGGTTGACATTTGTTCAGTGCTCACAAATTCATCATTCATCATCGTAATCAAACCAAAGGTAATTTTACGAGGTAAACCAACCAAAACCACACAATTATTCCTTTCCATTGCTAATAGTAGAAACCAATAGGAGTCATGGACCTCCACAAGCTTATTCTTATTTATCAGAACCATTGAATAAACCTCTTTAAACTTCTCACTAGAATTAATGATTTTCAAAAAATAACCTTGCGAACTTTCTCTATTAGCAACTTCCATAAACCCAAGGATGTCTTTAGTAATTAACATAGCACATTCTTAACAATAAAAGAACTAACAATTGAGTCTCTATCATCAATATCCCTTTCACTAAGTAACCCATTATATTTAGACTCGTTGAACTTTTTAAATTTTAGAGGTGTTTTGGATTGAAGGATATGAGTTTAGAAGGGTTAATGAATATGACAAGGAAGTGCAATTGGTTGTGGCAGCCACGGTTTTTGTTGAGATTTGTTTAAGAGTGTTTGATGCATAGGCTAAAGCAAAAAGATTGGTAGCGGATGCCATGGTTTAGTTTTATTCAATTAGAGGGTCTACCTCTGTACCTACCTGATATGGATGCTTTTATTGCAATTAGAGTTTTAGTTTTACTTATTTTTTCTATTATATTAGGTTTTTATCTCCTTCATAAACTCTAGTCTTGGTAGTCAAGATAAGTTAGGAATTTCATTTAATGTCAATTAGGACTCTTTCCTTTATTATTAACAATCTATAAATACCTGCCAATATAAAATAAAGTGCAAACAATTATTTTATATATAAAAAAAATATTATTTTTAGAGGGGGTTTAGTCAAGGACGAATTTGCCTCTTTGAGTATCATAGGTCGAAACAATAATTTTTCCTCACCTAGACTTGTGACTAGATCTTACTCCAAGACTCATAACTTGGTATCAGAGCCTTTTGTCATGGGTGATGAAGAAACTTTGGCAAGCAAGTTGTAGGGTTTCATGGAACAAATGGGTACAAGGTAATGAGCATTAGAGGAGCAAATGGCGATGTTATCTCTTCCGGTCCAAAAGACAGCGAAAGGATATCCAAAGCAAAATAGTAAAGCATAGGGCAACAGTGAAGGCAGAAAAAAGAAATTCAAACTCGCAACAAGGTGGGTGCATGGTGCCACGATACTTTAAGATGGAATTTTTCACTTATAATGGTATTGGAGATCCTTTAAGGTGGCTAAATACGAAAATTTTTTTGGCAATCAACAGAGTAACAAAGAAGACAAAGTAAGCGTAGCTGCATTCCATCTCTTCGTAGAAGCGCAACTATGGTTTGATCAAATGGAAGAAAAGGAGGCAGATCTTGATTAGGGATGCTTCAAATAGTATTGCCCTGTAAGGTTTGGGCCACCTATGAGCAATAACCCCTTAGGGGAACTTGCTAACCTAAGACAAACTAGGTCTGTAGAGGAATATCAACGCCAATTTCAATCACTATTGGTGAAGACTGTTGATCTTAAACCTCGACAACTAGTAAACCACTTTACTATCGGGTTAATAGAGGAACTTAGAATTGATATTGAGATGCAACAACCGAAAAACCTTGGAGTTGCAATGAATATGGCTCGAGCATTGGAACATAAACAAAAGGTCTCTTCCAAATTGTCATCTCACACCATCCTGAACTTGCCAACTTCTCAAAACATTGGCAGCAATTCAATCATTCCAACAACTAAGAGCATTAGAGAAGGAGGGAGACAAACAACGGAACTAATAGGGAACAATGGCAAAATATGTTCTTCTGCACCATTTATTAAGAGATTGACACGGGCAGAAATGGCAGAAAGAAGGGCTAAAAGGCTATGTTATAATTGTGACGGATTTTCTAAAAAGTGTAACATCTACCATTCAATATTGAGGTTCCTTTAGTGGATAATATTTCATTGGAAGGCATTATCTTAGAGCAAGGCTATGGACCAACTTTCTAACTCAACTTGTAACATAGGTACATCAAACGAGAGATTGAAGAACAAGTCTTGAAAGAGATTTCATGGAACAAAAACTGTAAAATTAAAACTATATTGAAGTAAGGTTTGTTAGAGATCAAGTCTTCAAATTAACAAACAAACCAAAATTGACACTGTTAAAAAGCTTTGCTAAGGAAGATTTGGATTAAGATATCAACTATTTCAGCAAGGGGAGCTTTCTCTCCCCATTGCCCAACTGCCACTCAGCACCCCATCAAAGCAAAATAAATAAATAAATAAAAGAAGGAAAAAAGAAAGAAAGAAACAAAACAACCTTAACAGCTCCGCTCTGTAAAATACAAAACTTAAATGTGGAAACACAACTAAACTTTCCCAACCTCTGAAAGAAAGTGTAATCCCTCTTTCCATGCTTGGATAAGACCACAATTCACAATAATGCATCCTATCCATTACCTCAATATAAAAATAGTAAAAAAGAAACAAAGAAGCAAAATGGAGAACTTTTTCTTTAAGAACTCTAAACCTTAAATTAAGAATGCATCAAACAACAAGCAACTCCAACATTTGTTTTCAACCATTAGAAATTTTGAGAGAAGGGTGCAGAAAATATCTCACATTCATCATTCTTGAAGAAAATTATGAGATAGTTTTGCAAAGCATTATTACAACAAAAATTTTACCCCCCAGTGAGTAATTTTACGCTTCATGGTTTATTTTATAGGCACCTATGCTTTTCTATTTTTTAGGAGGTTTAGGATTATCAATCATTAAATTTGGAATTTGGAAGTTGGAATTTGAAATCACAAATTTGATTCTTCTCCTCTAATTCTTTTATTTGTTTAACTATTTTCCCTTTCTTCATGAGTGACGAGGAGCTTTATTTATATTATAATATTTTATTATTTTAGTTTTATCTTATAATATTTATTTTAAGTATTAGATATATTATAGACGGCTAGGGTTATTAGTTATCTTAAGTATTTAAACCTAGGGCTTAAAATAAAACTTTGTTTGCAAGAAAGCCTAGTAACTTTACTTGCAAGAAAGAAAGTTTATATAAATAAATTGTAGGCTTTACAGCCACCATTATTATTCTGATTATTTTCTTTTGAATTAATAGAAAAACTAGAGGTTTTTGTAACACTAAAATAGGAGAGAGTCTTGGTGAAAGAGGTATGAACGGGTATTTTTTGTTGATAATTTTGAATGATTGTTTTCCTTGGCAACCGAACAACAATTATTTGTTCAAACATCTTGGCCTAGTTCATTTTTTCTCTGAGACAACTTTTAAGACTATAGTTGCCTTTATGAGTCATTAGAAATGCCAAACACATTTAGGCGAATCATGAGTGAGGTAAGTAGACAACTTGGCATTACAAAACAACATGCAGTTGCTGTAATAGCTACCTTAAATGCAAAACTAACTATTTTGGGTGTGAGCAATCATGAGCACTCTATTACTTTCACTGGGACAACAATCAACAATGGTGCTAGTGCTATTTCACCTGAAAAGCTAGCTTCAATGGGGCAAACTAATATCTTGTTATCGTCTAAGACTTTAGGGACTGCTTTGCTTGATGAAAGCTCATTGTCAGTTTGTGTTATGAGCCTTGACGTAAGATCTAGTCACAAGTTTAGACAAGGAAAAATTTTTGTTTCGACCTATGGTTACTCAAAAAGACAGATTCATCTTTGACTAAACCCCCTCTAAAAATAACATTTCTTTTTTATAGAATAACAAAGGAAAGAATCCTAATTGACATAAAATGAAATTCCTACCTTATAAGATCTTGACTACCAAGATTAGAGTTTATGAAGGAGATAAAATCCTAATATAATATAGAAAATAAGTAAAACTAAAACTCTAATAAAAATCTGATATAATAAAAAAATAAATAAAACTAAAACTCTAATTGTTGTCATCTCCCATTTCTATTCCTCCTCTGATATTGTTTTCAAATAAATGCATCCACATCAGTGCTCCCCCTCTTGGAGTTGAGCTTGTCCTCAAGCTCAAATTCAAAATAAGCTTCAAACCTTATCCAAATCATCTACCTCATCGTCATCTTGCTTGCCTTCAACATCTAGTACTTCTATCCAAAATAATCTTTTACATCTGTGTCCTATGGAATAAGACTCGTTATAATTATAACATAGCCCCTTAGCCCTTCTTTCCGCCATTTCCATCCGTGTCAATTTCTTAATAAATGATGCAGAAGAACCTATTTTGCCGTTGTTCCCTGTTGGTTCTGTTGTTTGTCCCCCTCCCTTTGCAATGCACTTAGTTGTTGGAATGATTGAATTGCTGCCAGTGTTTTGGAAGTTGACCTATTCAGGATGGTTCGAGACGACAGTTTGGAAGAAAACTTTTGTTTACGTTCCAATGCTCGAGCCATATTCATTGCAACTGCAAGGTTTTCTAGCTGTTACATCTCAAAACCAATTCTAAGTTCCTTTACCAACCTGATAGTAAAGGGGTTTACTTATTGTCGAGGTTTAAGATCAGTAGTCTTGGCCAATAGTGATTGAAATTGGCGTTGATATTCCTTTACAGTCCCAGTTTATCTTAGGTTGGCAAGTGCCCTCAAGGGGTTATTACTCATAGGTGGCCCAAACCTCACATGACAATACTCTTTGAAGCGCCCCCAATCAAGATCTACCTCCTCTTCTTTCATTTGATCAAACCACAGTTGCACCTCTCCTAAGAGATTGAATGCAACTAAGCCTACTTTGTCTTCTTCATTAGTCTGTTGATTGCCAAAAAAAAAAATTCACATCTTTTCAGCGACCCTAAAAAATCTCTAACACCATCATAAGTGAGAAATTCTATCTTAGAGTATCGTGACATTATGCACCCATCTTGTTGCAAGTTTGAATTAATTTTTCTCTGAATACCCTCTCATTGTCTTTTGGATCGAAAGAGATTACACCACCATATGCTCTTCTAATGCTCGTTGGCTTGTAAAAGCCTTTAGCTTGGTTGTCAAAATCTCTTCTTTACCCATGATAGAAAGCTCTGATACCAATTTGTTATGAACCTTGGCGTAGGATCTAGTCACAGGTGTATACGAGGAAGAATACTTGCTTCGACCTATGGTTACTCAAAGAGGCAAATTCATCCATGACTAAGCCCCCTTCAAAAATAACGTTTCTTTTTTATAGAATAATTGGTTGCTCTTTATTTCATATTGACAATCTTTTATGAACTATTAATAACAAAGGAGAGAGTCCTAAATGACATCAAATGAAATTCCTAACTTACAGGATCTTGACTACAAAGATTAGAGTTTAGGAAGGAAATAAAAACCTAATATAATAGAGAAAATAAGTAAAACTAAAACTCTAATAAAAACTTGATATAATAAAGAAAACAAATAAAACTAAAACTCTACTTGCTGGAGTCTCCCTTTTCTATTCCCTCTCTAATATTGTTTTCCAATAAAAGCATCCACATCAGTGTGCATAGTTCGTACAATGGCAATTGGTGGCAGAATTTAGACCAGCTCAACGCGGCCAATTAGACTGGGGAAAGTGCTTCCACCATTACACTGCCTTGATCATAAGAAAAGGTACGGGAAGTTGGATGACTTTGTAGCTAGCTGCCCTAACTTATTTGTGATTGAGGGTGATTATTTTCAACTTCAAGAGGGAGCACAAGAGATGATAGCAGCCACAGATGCTGCAGCAGCTGCTAAAGCACCATTTTCATTCTCTTTTTGCGTTTTGTTTCTGTTATGCCAATTACCAGCCTAATCAGCTAAAGAAGGCACTTTAATCAATTGATTCCAACTGTGTGAAGGTGTATGCAGCTATCGGTAAAATGCATCCGATGCACAGCTATTAGTAATGCAGAATCAACATTCCAGTGGAATTTGTCTTGGTGTGTCTAAAGGTTTCTTCAATGTTAAAATATTGAGCCAAGCTAATGATCCTAATGAAAGTAATGGATCACATTTTGAGTGATCAAGTTTGACTAGTGTTGAAAGCAACTCATATAAACATGTTTTTGTGAATTGTAATGAGACCATTTCGAAATTGTGGGATCTAGATGCTGCAACTCTCAGTAGAGATGCTTTGGCCAACATTGTTTATTCAAATTTATTTGGCTGGCTTGGGGAGGAAGATACATCTTGTTACTGGTCAGATTCTGGAATCAGAATACTTGATTGGTGTTCTTGATTTTTATGGGCTTGAGAGTTTCAAGACAAATATTTTTGAGCAACTCCACACCAATTTGACAAATGAAAGCAACAGCAGCATTCTAATCAGCATATTTCTATGATAAGGATGAGTTGGGGGATTGACATAGAAATTAATGCTGAAAGTTGTGGAAGTTTTCTTGCTGGAAGTCGAGTTTTCCAAGCCAGGGAGAATGACACAGAAGCTTTATTTATATTATAATATTTTATTATTTTAGTTTTATCTTATAATATTTATTTTAAGTATTAAATATATTATAGAAGGCTAGGGTTATTAGTTATCTAAAGGATTTAAACCTAGGGCTTGGAATAAAACTTTGTTTGCAAGAAAGCCTAGTAACTTTACTTGCAAGAAAGAAAGTCTATATAAATTAGTTGTAGGCTTTACGGCCATCATCATTATTCTGATTTTTTTTTTTTAATTAATAGAAAAACCGGAGGTTTTTATAACCCTAAGTTTCTAGAGTTCCATTTCTTCAACCCCAATTCGTTTGTTTGACTGCTGTTTTCTCCCCTAAACCACATAAATGAGGTGAACCAGGCTACAGTGTACTACCCCAATTATTCCATGGTTTTTATTTTCAAAAATAGATCAATCTTTTTTGTTCAATAGACAATTTGACATACATGCAATTTCCTTACCTTGGGTGCTTCATGCACCACAAAACCAGAGATGCAGAATAGAGATCAAAGAAACAGACAAAAGTGACAAATGCTATAAATAATAACCTATTAACAACTGACCTTCCACAAACCATCACTGGCCAGTATTACAAAGTCAATAGTAGAGTCTATGGGGACATGTCTGACATCAGGTTCTGAGCTTAAATGAGCTTTAAGGCTCTGGTCCCCAAAGGCCCGTGCTACTGCAAGTTGACCATTAACCCTAGGCACATCTCCTGAAATATGATTCACATTTTCATCATCACTATTTTTTGTAATAAAGGTGATGTTGCCTGCCAATTATATAGATGAGGCATAACCAGTTTAGAATGACCTTAGTGCACGGAGTAATAAAAGGAAAAATATAAAATGCACATTACCAGGAAGAGTAGTCACAAAGCCACCCTGCTTCTCTATCCTTCTTCGTTCAGTATGCGGCTCATGGTCCACTGTAATTTGATTGGCAGAGCCCCTCTCACATACAACAGCTCTAGAGTCACCAATGTTCGCTACCCACAAATCTTTGCCATCAATGACAATGGCAGTTACAGCAGTAGAGCCGCCAGGCCCTAGTTGCATAGCATTATCCAATATAAACTTATCCGTGGAAGAGTATGCACTCCGTATTGCGGCCTCGGGGTCTTTCCAGAAATTTGGCTGTATCATTTTATTTAAGCCATGTATAATGTAAGAAGCAATTGGAAATTGGAACACAGGGATAGTGATGAGAAGGAAAAGATACCTGTTCGAGTATGTTGTTGAAAAGGTTGTCTTTCAAATAAGTGGGCACGCGATCCCCTAAGTGACCATCAAATATTGCAAACAATCCGAGGGTATGATCCTTCCTTTTTCTGTACTCAGCAACATGGTAATCTTCCATTTTATGGCCTGATTGACCTTCCACTAAGTGGAACCCATGGGAGACTGTGTTACTTGATGACTTGCTTTTCCCTTTTCCCCCTTTCCCCTTGTCTGATGATGATGATGATTTCAGGCAAGCAACATTCTGCAATTCAAAAACAAATTCACAGGGAAATAAATTAACTGAAGGATGTTTACATCAACTTCACACATGCATACACACATACATACATGGATACAACAAACGCGTTTATTTGAAAGCACAACTTACAAGTCAATCCAAGTAATTGAATCAGAAAAAGTAATTGAATAGAAATAAAAGAGCAAGAGCGAGAAGGTAGGCAGGCGGGCATCTATGAATTAGGATATGAGAAGAAGAGGGTTGGTTACCTTGATTTTGGTAAAAAAGCCGGCTTCTTTAACGGGGCGGGAGGTGCTTGCAACGGATGAATGTTGGCTCATGTTTTCAACTTCAACTTCAACATATAAATAAACCAAGTAGAACCCTTCCCTTCCTTTGCCTGATAATGGATATATGGTGCTGTATTTGGTTAAACAGGCCAATACCCAGAAACCAAAGAACGAAACAACCCACCTTCAGTATTGGTGTGAATACAACAAACCCAATACCATCAAAACAGAGTAATTTCCACTACCAATAAAATTATGATCAGAAATGAATAATAGAGATAAAGGATGGTTTTGGTTGACCATTACTTTGTATATATATTTTTATAAATTAGAAATAGAGGAATATAAAAATTTCTACCTAAAACCATTAATTTCTTTTTCGCTATACAAACCATAAATATTTTTTTATAAATATTATTGGTCATTTCTATTGTATGCAAATATTTAATGTATTTTCTTGACTTTTTTTTTATGTTTGTTGAAAGGAAGAAATTATGAAAATTAAAATACATATAATAGAATGATTGCTGTTTGGAGATTGACATTGAAATTCTAAGTTTGACCCTCAGAATATAATTAAGGTTATAATAATTATAAATTTTCATTGTTAGGCAGTCCTTGTTTGGTTTTACCAAAATAAATATATATAAGAAAGGGATGATGTCAAATTCCGCGTGAGTAGGGCCAATTCTCTTTGTTTCTTGAAACTTCCGACCATTGCGACTTCCTTGCTCTTACTCTTACGTCCGCTATCATTTTCAACCCCCAAGCCATACTCTTGCAAATTTATACTTGCCTCTGCACCATTCTTACGGTTTAATGGCTTTTCGCTTTCATTCCAAAGATTTGCCCATCTTGGTAAAGATGGAGATTTTGAGTATCTAAATTCCAAATCCATTATTTGTAATTATTTGTATGGGTTTTGAAATATCATCATGTGATTATTATGCGTGAGTTTAATTTAGATCTGTTCATGAGTTAAAATAGTAGCGAAGTCACTTTAAGGTTCAGGGAATCATGGGCCTTCAAATTTATTTTTTTAATTTAATTTTTTGTAATTTTACATTATGATCCTTTTAAAAATATAAGTAACCTCTCAAAGTTTAAAATTTTTATATTTTCTTTTTTGTATATATATATTATATCCCCTTTAAAATGATAACTTTTTAATTTAAACTTTTATAATTTATAAAATTTTAAATTAATAATGATAAAATTATATTTTGGCCCCTCAAAAATAATAAAAAATTAATTTAACCTTTTAAAATAATAAAGATATAAGCTATTAAAATGATGAAATTATATTTGTACTATCGTAAAAAAATTCAATTTAATTCCGAACACCCAAAAAACAATTTTTTGGCTTCGCCACTGGGTTAGAGTCTAAAGGTTTTGCCCGAAATTTAAAAGGGTTTTGACAAAAATATTAGGCCAAAAAAATGGAATTAACAAAAAATTAACCTTGTTTAAAATATGGATTGGGCTCGAGCTTGAACATTTAAAATCCGAGCCCAGCCCAGCATATTTTATATTTATAATACTTTATATTATGTTATTTTTACATATTATGTAATTTAGAACATATTAAAAAATAAATTTATTCTAAATATACAATATCATTGTAAACATTAAAATAATGTTAAGATAATTATATAAAAAAATTCAATAAATAAAAAATGGATAAATTTATTAAATATTGAAATAATATAATATAAATATATTTTTTTAAAACTAAAAAATAATATTGGCGGGCTTAAAATGAACTTAGGTTAATCTTTTGCAAATATAGGTGGATTTGAGCAAAATTTCATGCCCAAATTTCGGGTCGAATCGAGCTTGGATAAGCATAAAACATGTTAATATCATGCTTAGACCTGACCCGACCCTACCCTTGAGCACATCTAATTTAGTCTAGTTTATTGATTTTAGGCTGGACTGTACCAATTCCTAATCCGATCATGTTGTAATGATTTGATTCTACTTTATGATTACTCGAACAGTACGCATTTTAACAATTTAATGTTTACAATCATTTAAACATGTATTTATATTTATACTTTAATTGTAGTTATAAAAAAATTTTAAAAAATTGCTCAACTTTAATATTCCAACCACAGTCAAATATTGAACAAAAATTGTAGTACTTTTCATAATTTCATAAGAAGAGCATGCTTATAAATAATATCATTTTTAAAATAAAAATTAACTTGAGTTAAATATATATATTAAGAGCTTCAAAATTATATATATTGATATATTAATATTAATATATTTTAAATAATAAAATATTATCATTTTTAATATTATTAAACGATAAAAATATTATTAAACATACTAACTTAAATAGGAATAATGATAAAAAAATATTTTTTATTTTAATAAAATTTTCAATGTGGTACATATACTTTTAATTTGTTCGATTTGATTCTTCATCTTTTTTCCATCTAATCTGTTGGTACAACATACTAACAATTAGGGTTGTAAATGAACCGAGCTTGAACAAACAAACCTCTATTCATGTTCGTTTGTTTATTTTTGAAGTTGTTCATGTTCAATTCATGTTCGTTAAGAATCTCAAATGTTTTGTTCATATTCGTTTATTTAAAATTATGTGTGTTCATGTTCATTTGTTTAATGTTCACGAACATGATAATTTAACTTAATTGAACATGTTCACGAACAATGTTAATGAATAATAAACAAACAAACAAACAAACAATAAATAAATACATACATACACACATATATCATTTTAATATTTTTATAAGAAAATATCATTAATAAATAAACGAGTCAATAAACAAGCTTATAAACGAGCTTTTAAACGAGTTTGTTCGTGAACATAGACGAACTGAACATACCTCTATTTGTGTTCATTTGTTTATTAAACGAACATAAAAATTCTGTTCATACTCTTTTATTTAGCTTAATAAACGAACATTATATAAACGGTTTACGAACAGTTCATCGAATGTTATGTTCATTTATACCACTACTAACAATGTTAACTTTTGTTAGATTTTGACACATGGGCCAATGAATGGACACCACATGGCAAGGTGGGCTAGGTCTAAATTGCTAAATGTAGGAAAGAGGACTTGTAAATAAATTTTCCATTTTTCAAGAAAAGGAAAAATTATTTGCAAGTCCTCTCACTTGTCGATTTACCAATTCAGACTTGGCCCACCTTGCCATGTGGCATCCATTCGTTGGCCTACGTATCAAAATTTGATAAAAAAAATTAACACTGTCAAATTAGACTGAAAAGAAAAAAGTTAGACGTACCAAATCAGACCAATTAAAAGTACAGGTACTACATTAACAATTTTATTAAAGTACAGAGAGATGTTTTTGCCATTATTCCACTTAAAAAATGATAGTAGATCACAATTTTTTGGGTGATGCTGTATCATTTGATACAACGTACCAAACAAATAAAGAATACAGACCTTTTGATATCTTTGTTGAGATGAATAATCATAGGAGAATGGTGATTTTTGGTGCTGATTTATTGTATGCAACAATGAGTAAAGCGATCTCAATAGTGATGCCTGAATTATATTATTGATTATGTGTGTACCATTTGGGAGATAATGCACTTAAGCACCTTTGCTGTAACATTCTCAACTCGACTCGATTTGCCGGGTTCGAATCTCAGGTGTTATTACATAACTTAAAATATTTATCAAAGCAGTTGACAGAATTTCGTACTTACAATATTTTTATCTCTCGTTATATTAATTATCAAATTTAACAACTAGAGTCAAGGGAAAACATTTACAACATTTATTATATCGGATTTGATACAACTCATTACAACATGAAAATTTATTTAAGACAGACCAAAATATAAACTTATAAAATGCCACTATTTCCCTGTATGCATAATGGCTCACTTCGTCGAGTTTTTGGCCTATTCCTGCCATCGTCCCTCCTGGCACAATCTCCTATCATACACCTGAAAGCAATAACAAACTGTATAAATCAAAGAGAACTTAGTCAGTTTGTTACTACATACCTTGTTGGCTATTTCATATTCTAAGAACATTTGTGTGCCAATCATCCTTCTAAACCAATTATTTCGAGCGAATACTACTACAGTTTTGGTATTCACTTAATACTACCACAGTTTTGGTATTCACTTACACGCCAACTATCATACTCTTCTCATACCCATATCTTCCTTATCTAACCAACTGAAGATCCTTCCAGACATATCATACATCTCTTTTTCATATACATACAATGATTACAAGCTTTAAAAAACTAAAAATGATCAAGAACATACGAGGATTACAGTTCCTGCAAGACTGACAATTTCATGCAATTGTAAGAATTTTGAGTTTGAAGAAATATTTTCCAGCCATGTATTAAAATAATATATATTAAGAATAGAACAAATATTATAATTGTAATATGCTGAATTTTTTTTGAAAAAGTAATGTTGAAATTTCATTGAGACATTTCAACAAAATAACCATTTGACAAATTAAAATATAATTACTTAAGCTCAAGATAACCCTGCAACTTTTACTTAGAAGTATAATTGCTATTAGCAATTTTACCAAAACAAGCATCTAAAAAATTCATTTACAATTTTATCCTTCACTTCTCTAACAAGAAAAACTCAAATCTTATAAAACAAAAGACAACACCGATTAAACAAACCCAAGGAGTTGAAGCAAAGAGACACACATACTATCATTGATATCAATGAATTGGTTTCAAACAAATAAATGGTAGAATCAAACTGACACCATCATCGAAGGAAAATCTTGTTCTCAAAAGCAAAGAGACATCATAAAACTTTTTGCATTAATCTCAACAAAGCAGTTCACTTACTTCAAAAATTCTCAAATCTTATTTACGCATGTTTGTAAAAAAACCGAAGGAACATTGTAGAGTATGTTTCATATTTCAATTAAATAAGAGATTGCTTATAAGTCAAGTTAAATAAAATATATTTTTTTTCTAAAATATTTAGTATTTATTAATATAATATATTTTGTATTTATTAACATAATTTATTTGACTTACGAATTTAGCCTATAAATATTTTTTTTTACAACTTTAAAAAATACACTCATTAAATATTAAAACACAACATTTTTGAAAATTTTAATGTTTACGTTTTGAGAGTTATTTATTTTTGGGTTTTCGGGATTTAGTTTTTATGTCTATCTTTTGTATCTCTTCATTCTTTTGTCATTATAGTAAAATTATTTTTACCGGTGGTTTTTTATCCTCTTTGGAGGGATTTTTTCACGTTAAATTTGTGTGTTCAATTTTTCAATTTATCCCGCTATTTTTATTTGTTCGTTGCTTAATCAGGTCATCCTTAACAAATGGTATCAGAGCTAATTCAATTTTTCTAGATCAGCCCGTTCAGATATGGTAACAACAAGGTTCGACATTAAGAAGTTCGATGGTGTCATAAATTTCAATCTGTGGCAAGTTCGGATGATAGCAATTCTAGTTCAAACCGACCTGAAAAAGGTTGTTATTGGGAAAATATCCGAGAATCTAGATCAGTCAGAATGAGAAGTGCTTGATGAAAAGGCTCTGTTTACAATCTAGTTGTGCCTCACGAATAGGGTATTAAAGGAGGTATTGATGGAGAAGACCTCATCCGTCTTGTGGAAAAGGTTAGAAACTTTTTATGTGACTAAGTCTCTGATTAACCGTTTAGTGTTGAAACAATGTCTATTTATGTTTTGCATGAACGAATGTGAGCTTCTTAGATATCACATCAGTCAATTCATTACTCTTTTAAATGATTTAAATAATGTTGAGGTTCAGATTGACGATTAAGATTAGACTATACTATTATTTTGTTCTTTACCTCATTCATACAAATCTTTTAGGGAGATCCTGATTTATGAAAGAGACAACCTCTCGTTCAAGGATGTGAAGGGTCATTTGTTGAATAAATACAAACTCGACAATGAGTTTGGTTCAAATAGCAAGCAGATAGACAAACTCCCATTCTGGTAGCATCCAAGAAGCGTGACAAAAGGTGTTAATATTGTAAGAAGTTAGGTCACGTTAAAGCATATTGTTATAAAATGCGAAATAAAAGGGCTGTTGAGAGTAATGAGGAAAATGTAATTGGTGCTAATTTGGTCGACGAAAGCGGTGATGATTTCTTGTTAATGCCAACGAGCGAAAGCTCCGAGCTTACGTCCTAGTGGATCTTAGATTTGGGATTTTCTTTCCACATGTGTCCCATTAGAGAATGGTTCTCCACATACAATTTAGTTGAAGGTGGAGTTGGAAGCATGGGTAACAATTCATCCAATAAGGTAATTGGTATTGGTACTGTTAAAATTAGGATGCACAATAGGACGATTAGGACACTCTCAGATGTCAGGTATGTACCTGATTTACGAAAGAATCTCATTTCCTTGAGTATTTTAAATTTGAAAGGTTACAGAATCAACATCGAGTTGAGTGAAATTAAGGTGTCTCGTGGAGCTCTCCTTTTGTTAAAAGGTAAAAGGACCGACAGTCTTTATATTCTGAAAGGTTCTATAGTGACTGATGAAATCGAACATCCCTCGTTCATTATGGAGTTGAAGTCAACTCGTTTGGAGCGGAGGCAACTTGGTCATAGGAGGGAAAAGATAAGAGTGTTTCGTTGAAGAGAGGTTCTCTTTTGGATGCAGGTCTTGAAAAGTTAGGACATTGTGTTCGTGAAAATTAGACTCAGGTTAGTCTTGATTTGGCAGTGCACAAGTCGAATGTTAGAAGTCTTATAGCTTTTAAGCACAGATTTGACTTAGTTATTTTTCTGCATAGTTCAAGATAGGCCTGTGATGTGCTTTGACAAAGATGACGCTGTGGAAATACGAGTCAAGGTGAAGATTTTTTTATTATGTCTCATATTTCAGTCAAATAAGAGATTGCTTGCAAGTCAAGTTAAACAAAATATATTTTCTTTCTAGAAGATTTAGTATTTATTAGTATAATATATTTTGCATTTATTAGCATAATTTATTTGACTTATGAATTTAGTCTATAAATAGACTCTTTTACAACATTAGAAAATACACCAATTAGATATTAGAACTCATAACACTTTTGGAGAATTTAGTGTTTACATTTTGAGGGTCCTTTATTTTTGGGTTTTCGGGTTTTCGGGTTTTCGGGGTTTAGTTTTTATCTCCATCTTTTGTACTCTTGATTTTTTTATCGTTATAGTAAAATTATCTTTGTTCGTGTTTTTTTATCCTCTGTTTTTTCACGTTAAATTTGTGTGTTCAATTTCCCAATTTATTCAATTATTTTTACTTGTTCGTTGCTTAATCGGATTGATCCCCAACAAAGATTTAATCTAAACCATTAAATGATAATATTGACCATAGGATATAAATGAAGAAATTTTGCATTGGATGGGAGCCCAACCTCAAATTAATTACTTCAGAGTTTGGGATAAGGTTGAGTGTTGTTCGATTAGGTTATAGTGTTAAAAATCGAATAAATTGATTTAACTTTCTAAAATTAATAGAATTGGTCATATAAATTAAGGATTCTTTTGAATGGGCGTTTACTTTTAATATAATGTGTTTAGTTTTTTTTTGTCTCACACTATAGTAACATTATAGTATCTAATTTCAACGTTACTATTGTTTTTACATTAATTGCAAGTAAACGCACCGTCCATCCAAAGAGGCCTTAAGACTAAAATAACTGAATGTTGGGTTTGATTTGTAAATTTTAGTTTTTTATAATTAAAATATGTTACAAATACCTAAACTTTTTGTAAATTTAATATTTAATCCCTTTACTTTTTCATATTTCAAGATTTCAGTCCAATGATTAACTTCATTATACTTCTTTGGTTAAAGTCATTAGTTTTAGCAGTTTGAAATAAATAAATTCTCAATGCAACAACAACAAAAAATAATGTTGTAATAAAGTTAAATTTAACAAATAATTTTAATAATGTTAACATTTAAATTTGAAAATTTAAATCTGAAAAATAAAGAACTAAATTTAGATTAATTTCCACATGGTGGAAGAATATAGGTTCTGAAGCAGATATTAACTTTTTTATTTTATTGCTTAAAACAATCAAGCAAAACAAAAACAAAAGTTAAACCCAGAAACTAAGAAAAAAAACCAGATGATTAGGCTAAGAAAAGAAAAAGAAATAATTGATGATTCAATTTATAAAATTCAGCAACTTGATTCATGAGCTCATCAATTCAATAGTACAACTTGATTGATTTTTTAAAAAGCCAACTTTATTTGGATGTGCTAATGGAATGGAATTTTATGAATAAAGCCAAGCTGGGATTTGCTATGGAAGAAATAATTGGTGTTTGCTCACTTTGGAAGAAGACAAGGTCTGGTTTACCCTTTTTCCTCACCATATTCTTGAAATCATCGAATGATTGGTCTCTTCTTTCGGATAGTTTATATTTGTTTTATAAATCCAATTGTTGTCAAGGTAGTCCCTGGTTGTACCGTTTTTTTTTTATATTGATATGTTTTGGTATACCATTTCGAATTTATTAATATTTTTAAATATTTTCTATATATATAATAATTTTTTGATAAATTATATAAATTTAAATATTTTTAATATATTTATATCTCAAGTTTTAGTTTCTTTAGAAATTATGTGTCAATTAGGTAATAAAAAACAAACTATATTTTATATATACATGTAAGTATATCTCAATTACAATATAAATTTTAAAATTATTAATTAGGTTGGATAAATCTTATTGTTGTTAAGGTAATTTGTAAATGTATCGTTTTTGTTTTAATATTGATATTTATAGATATCAGCATATTTTGATGTATCATTTCGAATTTATTAATATTTTTAAATATTTTTTGCATATACATATTTATAATTTAATTTTTAATTTCTTGATAAATTATATATAAATTTAAATGTTTTTAATATATATTATTTATAGCCAAAGTTTTAGCTTCTTTAGAAATCATGTGTTATTTTGGTAATAAAAAGCATATTATATTATTATATATTATATATACATATAAATATATCTCAATTACATCCATATAATCATATTTATATGTAAATATAAATTTTAAAATTATTAATTAGGTTGAATAATTCAATTTAGTAACTTTCAATTTTAAATATAAATATATTAAAATTAAAATGGTTAAAATACAAAAAAAAAATTAAATTTAATCTAAAATGTAAAAATATTGTACCAATCGATATGAGACGATACACATTGATATAAATTGATATTAATCAAAACGGTTGAAATATACTGAAATGATCGAAATGCACCAAAATTTTAACCAAAATAAAATATAAAATATTTGGTACCATTTTAAGATACTGGTACGATACTAAATACTATGATTGTTGTACTTCTCTCATTTGATGGAATACATTTAATAATATTTACTCCTAAAAAACTTGTTTTTAATATTTTAATTATTATATTTAAATTAAATAATTAATTGTAGAATAAAAATATTGGGTTGGTTATATGGATTCTGTAAATAATTTAATAATACTATGATTGTTGTTTTTTATATCTTTTGGATCTACTATGAGTGGTTTGGTCTTGATGTATACTTCTTACTTGATAAATTGTTTAAATGATACTAAGTTTGCAGTTAATTGAGACATTGATTAGATTTTTTTGGTGAATTGCAATAAATAATAGGGCAAAGCTCGAACAATAAATGCAATTAGCACGACTTGAATTCAAGTCACATTTGGAGCGATGAACACTTTGACCATCAGGCCATCACTTGACGTTCATTAATTAGGTTTCTTTATTTAAATATACTTTTAATTCCTTCCTTGAGTTTGTATGATTGGTTTGGGGTTTGTTGTAATTCTTTGAAAGAAACAATTGATGGTTGGTCTTCTTTAATTGTGTGATGCTAATGAGCGAGTTGATTCATTTTGGATTTATTTACAACTTTATTCATTACCACATCATGTGATTGAATCTCCATTTTGAATGAACCTTTCTTTTAACAACTTTATTTGCCTGATTTTTAGGATTGTTTGATGTTAGAAAAATAATTTTGAAAATATGTCAGAGTTGGTGTAACAAAATTTAAAAATACTCTAAAATGGATTTTTCTTTTTTTGTGATTGTAACACCCATTGTCTATTCGATCGTTGAGTCCGAGCTATAGGTTGCTACATTCGTTGCTGAAGTAACTACAGTCAATCATACATCGAACAATCATTTCTACATGCAATCTATACATTCGGTTCATGTTAAACATTCAAGTCTGAGTCTTAATCGAACTTAAGAAAGCTCTTTTGTCAAATCGAGTACAAAACATGTAACACACCTTACCCAACCCGATAATTGGATCTGAGTATGATGTGCCACAACTTAGAATCAAAAGAATTTAGCAAAAAAAATTAAACAAATCACTCAGCGGAAGCTTTGTAAAACTTTACAGGTTTATGAGTATAAAATGTATGATGAATTATTCCCATACAAAAGTTTCAATGTGCATCATTGGTAGTTAAAACAACATTCAATTCCATTTAGCGTATAGGTGAAAAGAGGAAATCTCATGGAACAAAATATATTAGATATAATATAACCATTGAACGTTTCATAAGACTCACATAAAACAGTATCTTAACAAAAGTAGTTGATTGTTATACAATTCAATTTCAAAAATATTTACATGCCACCCCCAAAAGGGTCATGCATGATACAGGACTAAACATATAACTCACAATCTCAACAGTTCTATGGCATATTCCCTTCAACAGAATTCCTTCCTTCAATCAACAAGCTTGAGAAGGAAAAGATAACAGAGTAAGTTCATGTGAACTTAGTGAGTTCCAAGACAGAGAGAGAACATATAAGTCTTACAAATGAATTCTCAATATAATACCAAACCTTGCAGAAGGGTTTATACAGTCTGATTATAATATGCCCACTAGTGTTCATAGAACACAGATAGACTCACTACGCCAATCTCACATAACATATAGGCGGTTACTATCCGCCAACTTAACACGACACAAACAACCTATCCTCATGCCATCCTTGTAAGAATTCGTTTTCAGTGGTGTCGGAAGCAAAGGTTTCGGGACTTTAATTTCAACCAGTGGGTCAGTAAATTTTATTTTTTATTTATTAAGTTGTTGAATTGTCGTACTAAAATTTAGTTTGGTAATTTTATCGTTTAGATAGTTAATTAAGTAAAAAGGATTAAATCATAAAAGACATAAAACTTCATTACAATTTATTATTATTAGTTAAAACGCATAATTAAAGTTTGTTTAAGGAACTATAAGGTAATTAGACCCTAGTATTAAAGTTAATTTTGTAATAAAAAATTAAAGAATTAATAAGTAAATTAAAAGAACAAAAGTGGATGGAAAGAGAATGGTTCATTTTCATCATACTTCACCATTCGAATGCCATTCTTGAGAAGAGGAAAAAGCTTCTAACTTTTGAAGAAAACCGGTGCTTTCATGGTATGAATTTTAAAGTTGTTTTTCATAAATTTTATGTTTTTAAGATCGTTGCAGCTTAATCTAGCAAACTCAGGGATTAATTTGTAAAACTGTTAAATATTTTAAAATCGGTCACAAATGAACTTTGATGTTCTTGAACTTAAATGATAGGTTTGCAAGCTTGGTTGTTAATTAGGACTATTTTGTAAAGGAATTTTGGTTAGTTTTAAGCTTAAGGATTAAATTGATAAAATAATAAATTTAGCATGAGAATCTCGTGTAATTTTAATAATTATGGGCTGTGTGAGGGCCATAGAGAATTCGGCTAGCTTAGATTTGGTTTAACTATGATAATTGTGTAAGTTTCAAGTCTAGGGACTAAATTGAATAAAAGATAAAAGTTAAATTGATAAAAGGTCAAATACATGAATTTAAATATTTTAAGGTATTTGAATTGGTTAATTGAGCTAAATTATTATATATATAGATCAAGAAACGGATCAATCGGTTAATAGTCGCGAGAAAGGAAAAGTTGTCGAGTAGTTCATGTCGAGGTGTTGGTAGCTATTGCATTTAGGTAAGTTCGTATTAGAATTTGTTATGCTTATTGATGTTTTGAATTATAGTCGTATATGTGTATATGTATATGTGTAAATTGAACATGGTTGATTAAAGTGAGTTTACAAATGAGATCAAAGGCTTGAATGACAAAGTATGGCATTTGTATTTGATTGATTTGAAACATGTTATGCTTGTAACAACTCGATTTTCAGTGGTGTCAGAAATAGTGATTTTGGAATCACAAATCCGATGAGTTGAGTCACAAATTTATTTATTTTAATATTTATGGTGTTATGTGCATCATATTAAATTTTGGTTCAAAAATTTTATTGTTTAGATGGTTAATTGAATAGAAAGGACTAAATTGTAATAGGTGCAAAGGTATAGAGGTTAATTAGAAATACCAAATGAGTAAATTAACCAAAGAATTGTTAGTGGGTGAATTAGCATGATTTATATTAAGTGTAAATAAGTTTAATTAAGACTAAAAGTGATTAAGGAAACTTAATTATCAAAGTTACAAAAAAATTCAAAATTGTCATTAGTATATATATTAAATTAAAAGGAAAATTTAAGATGAAATTCACCATTTTCTTTCATCTTCTTCACCTAAACGACTAAGAGAGAAGAAATGAGGGTTTTGCTCTTCCAACCTTTGATCCTTGATTTGGACTACGATCGTGTTTTTCGTCACGAAAAAGGCAAATTAATAGAGTAGTCCCTGAAGTCTTTCCTCAACTGCTATCCAATCTGATTGTTTTGCTGACTGAAGATCGGATCATCGTCATCTCTTTGAAGTCACACTATTACGGAGTTTGTTAGTAGTTTTTACATCACTCGGTCTTATGGCATGTACTAGGATGATGTTATTTATTGCTTTATGTTCTTGAACTCATGGAAACCTTGTTACGTTACAAATATAATAATGCATATTGATGACATGAATGGTTATGTTGATAAACTTGTGTTTTGGGTATGGTTCTTTTGAATTTGTATACTTGTTTTGGTAGATGAATACCAAGTATCGGTAGTCATGTATCTAGAAGTATCAATATTATGTATGTTTGTATCGATAGAAGTACAGGGTAGGAGTGAGGTTATATACTGACTTAGGTTGTATCGGTAGATGTATACCAAGTATCGATAGTTATGTATTTAGAAATATGAGTAGCTCATATACTTGTATCGGTGGAAGTAGCAAGGTAAGACTTTTAGCTCTCTGAAGTTTTTAGTATCGATAGAGGTAAAACTTGTATCGGTAGAAGAGTCACTTATATCGTTAGAACTATCACTTGTACTGGTAGATATCTGAACTATTCCTGAACTGTTTGTTGACTTGACAACTACCGATACTTTTCTACCAGGTACTCATAGAAGTCCCCAAAGATGTCGAAAATGATCGTTTTGCCTTTAATGAATTGTGCTTATAATCAAATGATGAATTATAGCGTGTGGAATGAAATCCTTAACAGAAATAAAGTTATAATAATTTTATGTAAAGATGAACAGTGATAAATGAATAGTAAAACATTGAAATCCTAATTGATGACGATATTCAGGTTTTTGATGTTACATTTAATGGTATCAGAGCTTATCGTTTAGCCATTTCTCGGACTATTATGACTGTATTAAATAATTTTATAATACATGCCATATGAACTTGTGATAGTGTGATACAAATGAATCCAATCCAACCATAGTTTTTGCAGATAAAAGTAAAGATGCCTAATTCTGAAGGAGATGAGACTAACGAAGTAAACAACAACAACCCAACGAATGATTTCGAGGCTAATCACGGGGCACTTATCTTGCCAATGACAGAAAACGAAGTCAAAAACATGTTCTTTGGCTTGATGGGTCAGTGTTTCTTAGAATTTATGCAAAATAGCCGTATGACGCCACCTACTCCACCCCCAGCTACACAACTTACTGTCCAACCTACGGTACCTCCTATAATGTCTTCACCTCCTCTGGTAACAGGATAGAGGCGTCATATTTCAACAGATAGGGTAAGAAAGTATAGGGCAGAAGAATTTCGTGAAAATACTGAGGATGATCCATCCAAGGTTGAGTATTGGTTGGAAAACACCTTGAGGGTACTGAATGAAATGACTTGTCCACCCGAAGATTTTGTGAGGTGTGTCGTTTTGTCGCTAAAAGACGAAGCTTATAATTAGTGTACAATGGTCGTAGCAATAATGCTAAAAAACGAAGTTACTTAGGAATTTTTCCAAACGGAGTTTAACAAGAAGTATGTCAGCAAGAGGTATTTGGATAGGAAGAAGTAAGAATTCCTAGAGTTGACACAGGGAAACAAGACTATGGCAGAATACAAACGGAAGTTTGTATTTCTCAGCAAGTATGCACGGGAGATCGTACCTTCAAACGAGGCTATGTGTGTCCGATTTGAGAACAGTTTGAACGATGGAAAAAAGATGATGGTAGGTGGTTCAAAAATACGGCCATTTGTAATCTTGACAAACAAAGCACAGAAAATGGAAGAGGTATATAACCAGAAGAAACAGAGAGAGAAGAGATTTTGATATATTGGGAAGAAGAATCCTAATAGAACCTTTTACATGCCACCATCGAAAAAATTAAGAGATAATGAAGTTCGAGGAGCAGTCTCTTCTGGCTTTTTGAGTAGGAGATGATTAGGATCACCAGAATCTATATTTCAGAATCGACCAACTAACAGTGTGGCCAGTGTCCGTAACGTGCCAAAACTAGTGTGCGAGCATTGTGAAAGAATCCATTCAGGTGAATGTCGGTTGATTTAGGGAACCTATTTTTGATGTAGAGGTACCGATTACTTCATGCAAAATTGTCCGATGAATTCTGAAGCAAGGGAAGATCGGAGTGTTAATCCACCAGTTACACCATAGAAAGGTAGATGCTTGGGGCAAAATAGCAGTGCAGGTGGAAATTGAAATGAAATAGAGATAATGTGAGCAGGTCAGAAGCTCGAGTGCCTGCACGGACTTATGCCATCCGAGCTAAAAAAGAGGCTACCACTCCCAATGTCATGACTGGTATATTCTATCTTTTTAATGATATTGTGTATGCTTTAATTGACCCGGGGTCTACTCATTCATATATTTGCACTGCCTTAGCTACTGATAAGAAATTATTCGTTGAGTCGACTAAATTTGATTTACAAGTTAGAAATCCATTGGGTCATAGTGTCATTGTTAACTTGGTATGTCGTAAATGTCTACTAAAAGTCTAGGGCTATGAATTTTTTACTGGTCTAATGCTATTGTCATTCACCGAGTTTGATGTGATATTGGGTATGGATTGGTTATCTGAGCACGATGTAGTAGTAAATTACAAGCAAAGATAGATTAGTTTGAAATGCCCGACAAGTGAAGTAATTATAGTGGAGTTCGACAAATTGAACAGTGAAACCAGGGTGATTTCAGCTATTTCAGCACAGAAGATGGTTCGTAGAGGCTGTAAAGCATTCCTAGCATACATGCTTGACACACGGGGCTTGGGAACAGAGTTGGAATAGGTACCAGTTGTTAATGAGTATATAGATGTGTTTCCAAAAGAATTACTGGGTTTACTGCCAACCAGAAAGGTGGAGTTTAGTATTGATTTGCCATCTGGTACTGCTCCAATTTCAATTTCACCATACAGAATGGCACCGACCAAGTTAAAATAATTAAAAGCTCAACTATAAGAATTATTAGACAAAGGGTTTCTACGACCTAGCGTATCTCCTTGAGGTGAGCTCGTGTTATTTGTGAAAAACAAAGATGGATCGATGTGGATGTGTATAGATTATCGACAGCTAAATAAGGTGATAATCAAGAATATGTACACGTTACCTTGGATTGATGAGTTATTTGATCAATTAAAGGGTGCAACTGTATTTGTCAAGATAGGTCTCCAGTCAGGCTACTACCAAATGCAAGTAGAAGACTGCGACACAATGAAAACTACATTCAGGACCCGATATGGCCATTATGAGTTCCTAGTTATGCCGTTTGGGTTGACTAAAGCCCCCGCAACATTTATGGACTTGATGAACGCCTCAGTTGGACATGTTTGTGGTTGTGTTTATTGATGATATATTGATCTACTCTAAGGCAAAATCAGAGCATACTCAGTATTTGAAGAGGTGTTACGGATTTTACGAGAAAAGAAGTTGTATGCAAAATTTAGTAAATTTGAATTCTGGCTTCGAGAGGTTAGATTCTTAGGACACATAGTAACTTCGGAAGTAATACGTGTTGTTCCAAGTAAAGTCTCGGCTATGCTCAATTAGAAAGTACCGAAGAATGGCTTCGAGGTACGCAGTTTCCTTGGATTGGTAGGTTATTATTGTCGGTTCGTGAAAGATTTCTCTCGTAGGTTCGTGAAAAACTTCTCTATCATAACTTTACCGATGACGAAATTACTACTGAAAGGCATCCAGTTCGTTTGGTCTGATAAGTGCTAACAAAGTTTTGATCAGTTCAAAAAGTTGTTAACTGAAGCTCCGGTCCTAACGTAACCAGAGTCGGGAAAAGAGTTCGTTATTTGTAGTAACGTGTCTTTAAGTGGGTTACGATGCGTTTTGATGCAAGATGAGAAAGTAATATCTTATGTCTCTCGTTAGTTAAAGCCGCATGAAAAGAATTATCTGATCCATGACCTAGAATTAGCTGCTCTAGTTTTTGCATTAAAGATTTGGTGTCACTATCTTTATGGGGAGAGATGCCATATGTTTACTGATCATAAGAGTTTAAGGTATCTGATGACACATAAGGAGTTGAATTTGTGACAGCACCAATGGCTGGAGCTATTAAAAGATTACGACCTTGTGATTGACTATCACCGAGGAAAGGCTAATGTTATTACCGATGCTTTGAGCCGAAAATCATTGTTTGCACTGAGAGCATTGAACGCTCGACTGTCTCTAGAGAATAATGGTTCTGTTACTGCTAAACTCAAGACAAGACCGTTATTTCTACAGCGGATTCGAGAATTTCAGAGAAATGATCCAATGCTCATAACTAAAAAGGAGCAGATACATAGTGATGCCACTATAGGGTTTATAGTAGATACAGAGGGTATGTTGTATTATAAAGGCAGGGTATGTGTTTCGAATTATTCAAATTTGAGACGAGACATTTCGACGGAAGCTTATGTAGTACTTATTTAATTCATCCGGGAAGCGTGAAATGTACTACGACCCTAAAAAAATGTATTAGTGGCCAAGTATGAAGCGAGAGATTTCAGAGTTTGTGACTAGATGCCTTATATATCAGTAAGTGAAAGTAGAGCACAAGGTACCATCTGGGTTACTACAGTCGATTTCCATCCCGGAATGGAAGTGGGAGCGGGTTATTATGGATTTTGTCACAGGACTTTAGATATCCCCAAGAAAGAAATATTCGATCTAGGTAATTATAGACAGATTGACAAAGTCAGCTCACTTCATTTATATTCGGGTAGACTACCTACTTGAGAGACTAGCTGAGTTATATGTGTCCGAGATCGTACGACTACATAGAGTACCAGTATCTATTATCTTTAACAGGGATCCACGTTTTACCTCAAGGTTCTGGGGTAAGTTGTATGAAGCTTTAGGAACTAGGCTGAATTTCAGCACTGCATATTATCCATAAACAGATGGTCAGACAGAGCGAGTGATACATATTCTTGAAGATTTGCTACAATGTTGTATACTTGAGTTTGAGGGAAGTTGGGAGAAATATCTGTCGCTGGTAGGGTTTACATATGATAATAGCTACCAGTCTAGTATTAAAATGTCACTGTTTAAAGCATTATATGGTAGGAAATGTAGAACACGTTTGTATTGGTCAGAGTTGAGCGAGCCTAAGTTGGTTGGAACCGACTTGATTCATGACATTAAAGACAAAGTGCGGGTGATCCGCGACTGCTTGAAAGTAGCGTCTGATCGGCAGAAGTCCTAAGCAGATCTTAAAAGGAAAGATATAGAATTTACAGTGGTAGACCAAGTGTTTTTGAGAGTTTCACCTTGGAAGAAAGTGCTAAGGTTTGGCAAAAAAGGAAAACTGAGTCCACGGTTTATTGGGTCGTATGAGATCATTGAACGGGTTAGCCCTTTAGCATATAAGCTGGCTTTACCATTGGAACTAGAGAAGATTCATAATGTATTTCACGTTTTGATGCTAAGACGGTATAGATCGGATCCTTCCCATGTGATTACACCTTGTGAGGTTGAGATACAACCAAATTTGTCTATTCAGAAGAACCGATTAAGATTCCGGCTCACGAGGCAAAAGAGTTGCGAAATAAAAGGGTACCATTGATAAAGGTATTACAGAACCGACACAGGCTTGAAGAAGTTACATGGGAGACAAAAGCTTCAATGAGATCACAGTACCCTAACTTGTTCACTAGTAAGAAATTTCGAGATGAAATTTCCCTAACGGGAGGGAGAGTTGTAACAGCCCAATTTTCAGTAATGTCAAAAACAAAGATTTCGAAATCACAAATCTGACTAGTCGAGTTGCAAATTTATTTATTTTAATATTTTTGGTGTTATTTGCATCATATTAAATTTTGGTTCAAAAATATTATTGTTTAGATAGTTAATTGAATAGAAAAGACTGTAATAAGTGCAAAGGTATAAAGGATAATTAGAAGGACCAATTGAGTAAATTAACCAAAGGATTGTTAAGGGTAAATAGGTTTAATTAAGACTAAAAGTGATTAAGGAAACTTAATTATGAAAGTTACAAAAAATTTCAAAATTTAAGATGAAATTTACCATTTTCTTTCATTTTCTTCACCTAAATTGCTAAGAGAGGAGAAATTAAGGTTTTGCTCTTCCAACCTTTGATCCTTGATTTGGATTATGATCGTGTTTCCGATCGCGGAAAAGGGAAATTAACGGAGTAGTTCCTGAAGTCTTTTCTCAATTGCTATCCAATCCGATCATTTTGCTGATTGAAGATCGAATCATCGTCATCTCTTTAAAGTCACTTGCAGAGCTCATTGGTAGTTTTTACATCACTCGATCTTATGACATGTACTAGGATGATGCTATTTATTGCTTTATGTTCTTGAACTCGTGGAAACCTTGTTATGTTACAAATATAGTAATGCATATTGATGACATGAATGGTTATGTTGATAAACTTGTGTTTTGGGCATGGTTCTTATGAATTTGCATACTTGTTTAGGTAAATGAATACCAAGTATCAGTAGTCGTGTATCTAGAAGTATCGGTAGAAGTATAGGGTAGGAGTGAGGTTGTATATTGACTTAGATTGTATCGGTAGGTGTATACCAAGTATCGGTAGTTATGTATTTAGAAATATCGGTATCTTATATACTTTTATCGGTAAAAGTAGCAGGGTAAGACTTCTAGCTCTCTGGAGTTTTTAGTATCGATAGAGGTAAAACTTGTATCGGTAGAAGAGTCACTTGTATCAGTAGAACTATCACTTGTACCAGTAGAAATCTGCACTATTCCTGAATTGTTTGCTAACTTGGCAACTATCGATGCTTGTCTACCAAGTACCGTTAGAAGTCCCCAAAGATGTCGAAAATTATCATTTTGCCCTGAATGAATTATGCTTATAATCAAATGATGAATTATGACGTGTGGAATGAAATCCTTAATAGAAATAAAGTTTGAATAATATTATGTAAAGATGAAAAGTGATAAATGAATAGTAAAATACCGGAATCCTAACCGATGACAGTATTCGGGTTTTGGGTGTTACAGTGCTATGGAAAGATGGGGTCAAATTGATCATTGTATATGGTATATGGTTATAATCATGAAAAGATTAAAGTGTACAAGGTAAAGCTCGTGTGAACTTGGTGAATAATTAAGATACAAATGACATGTTATTAGGGTGTTCCAAACACTCTGTACCAATACCTAATGACAAATTTGGAGTTGTGGAGTTGTCTGGCTTCCGTAGCCGCATCATTTGTCGGGTTCAAAATTTTTTGAAACATGTATGTATCTGAACATGTTCGATGGCATCTATTCATTCTCTCTTTGCAAAAGTGTTGCATAACTAATTTAAGATTATGTGATCCTGCACAAACAAAGATTTTATATTTTAAAGCATTGATTATTGCATTGTGTTATACAATTAATGTTTCTGGTTTGGAGAAATCAAGTTATGTTGACAAGTTACTTAACCATCTTCTGCTTAATGTTATTATAGCAAGTTACTTGAACACATTCAAGTTAGTAGTGAATAAATTTTGTGCCTAAAGCTATTGTTTATCTATCTTATATTTTCATTCAGGTACCCAACCTGGAACTTGTTTTGAAATAATAGATGATGACACATATAGTATTTGTGCTTTGAAACTCTTTTGTTGATTGTAGTATAAAGTACCATCATCTTGACTTTGTTTTTCAGTTTCTAACTTAGCATATACTTTTCAAATTGTTTTTATTTTTGTTTTCAACAATTTGCTCGATATTCATATCATGACTTTCATTTCTTCGGTTCACTCGATATTCATATCGCGACCTTCGATATTTTAATAGTTCGCTTGATATTCATATTGTGACCTTCGATGTTCTAACAATTTGCTCGATATTCATATTGTGACTGTCATTTTTATGATTCACTCAATATTCATATTGTGACCTTCGATGTTTTAACAGTTGGTTTTATATTCATATCGCGACTATCATTTTTACAGTTCGCTCGATATTCATATCGCAGCTGTCATTTTTACAATTTGCTTGATTTAAGATCGTGCCTGTCATTTTCACAGTTCGCTGATTTTAACTTGAATTCTACGACCATTTTCAAAGCTCGCTAATTTCTTTAACAAGGTAAGGGAAATAAATTTACTTATGAGAAACACAGTTCGTAGTATTTTAGAATACAATTATTGACTCTTGTACCACACTTTCGGACAACAAAATTTGCTTAGTAAAGTTTCAAGTTAAAACCTATGCAGTAAGTCCCAAATTGCACACATCATAAGTGTAAGTTTGTCTTAGAAGAGTCACTTTATAACTCTTCTTCAACAAGATGAGCGACAAATTGTTATATAATTATAATAAAAATAACATGACCCAGGGTTCGACTCGATTAATCCCTGTTGAGGATTGATTCAATTAAGCAACGAACAAGTAAAAATAGCTGAAGAAATTGAGAAATTGAACACACAAAATTAACTTGGAAAAACTCTTTCAAACAGGATAAAAAACCACGGGTAAAGATAATTTTACTATAACGGAAAAAGAACGAAGAGTACAAAAGATGGAAATAAAAAACTAAACCCCGAAAACCCAAAAATAAAGAACCCTTGAAACATAAACATAAAATTCTCAAAAAGTGTTAGGAGTTCTAATCTCTAATGGGTGTATTTTCTAAGGTTGTCAAAGAGCTAATTTATAGGTTAAATTCCTAGGTCAAATAAGAATAAAATAATCTAGACTAACTAGAGTTTGATTAAAACAAATAAACAGAGTTTAACGAAAAGATTATTTCTCAAATTTGATTGAAATATGAGTCATACTCAACAAATCTCCACCTTGACTCGTATTTCCACAACGTTATCTTTGCCAAATCCCGTCACGAGCCTATCTTGAACGATGCAAGGAATTAACTGATTCGAATTTATGCTTAGAAGCTAGAAGACTTATAGCCTTCAACTTGTACACTACCAAATAAAAATTAACTCGAGATTGATTTTCACAAACACAATGCCCTAACTTTTCAAAACTTGCATCCAAAAGAGAACCTTTTTCCGATGAAATGATCATTCCCCTTTCCCTCCTATTACCAAGTTGCCTCGCTCAAAACGAGTTGACTTCAACTTCGTAATGGATGAAGGACGTCCGATTTCATCGGTCACTATAGAACCTTCCAGAATATAAAGACTATTATCGGTCCTTTTACCTTTTAACAAAACAAGAGTCTCACGAGACACTTTAATGTTTCGAGACTTGATTTTGATCCTACAACCTTTCGAGTCTAAAATACTCAAGGAGAGTGTCTTAATCATTCCATCATGCATCCTAATTTTAAGAATGCCAATACCGATTACCTTACTGGATGAATCATTTCTCATGCGCACAACTCCACTTTTAACCGAACTGTATGTGGATAACCATTCTTTATTGGGACACATGTGAAAAGAACATCCCAAACTCGGACGTAAGCTCGAAGCTTTCGCTCGTTGACACTAACAAGAAATTATCACCGTTTTCTTCGACCAAATTAGCACTAAATATACCTTCCTCGTTGCTCTCAACAATCTTTTTATTTCAAAATTTATAGTATTTTGGTTTGACGTGACCTAACTTATTATAATAGCGACACTTTTTGTCTCGTTTTTTTTATGCTACCGAAACGAAAGCTTACCTATCTGCCTTGCTATTTGAACCAAACTCATTGTCGAGTTTGTCTTTACTCAACAAATGACCCTTCACATCCTCGAATGAGAGTTTTTCTCTACCATAAATCAATGTCTCTTTGAAAGACTTGTATGAAAGGGGTTTAGAACATAATAATAACATAGCTTGATCTTTATCGTCAATCTTAACCTCAACATTCTTTAAATCATTCAAAAGAGTAAATAATTAACTGATGTGATCTCTAAAAAGCTCACTTTCATTCATGCGAAACGTAAATAGATGTTGTTTCAACACTAAAAGGTTAGCCAAAGGCTTAATCGTATAAAGAGTTTCTAATCTTTTCCACATGATAGATGAGGTCTTCTCCATCAATATCTCCTGTAATACCCTATTCGTGAGGCACAAGGATTGTAGACAATACTTTTTCATCAAGCTCATCCTATTCTAACTTATCTAGATTCTCGAGCTTTTTCTTACTAAGAACCTTTTTCAGGCTGGTTTGAACAAGAATTGCCATCATTCGAACTTACCACAGATTGAAATTTGTGACACCATCGAACTTCTTAATGTCGAACTTATTGTTGCCATATCTGAACGAGTTGATATACAAAAATTGAACTAGCTCTAATACCACTTGTTGAGGATCGACTTAATTAAATAACAAAATAGTAAAAATAGCAGAAGAAATTAAAAAATTGAACACATAAATTTAACATGAAAAATCCCCTTCAAAGAGGATAAAAAACCATGAGAAAAGATAATTTTATTATAATGACAAAAGAGTGAATAGTACAAAAGATGGAGATAAAAAAACTAAACCTTGAAAACCCGAAAACAAAAAAACCCTTAAAATGTAAACACAAAATTCTCCAAAAGTATTAGGATTTCTAATCTAATGGGTGTGTTTTCTAAGGTTGTAAAAAAACTTATTTATAGGCTAAATTCCTAGGTCAAATAATAATAAAATAATCTAAACTAATTAGAGTTTGATTGAAACAAATAAACAGAGTTTAAGGGTACCATTATTTCTCAAATTTGACTGAAATATATATCATACTCAACAAATCTCCACCTTAACTTGTATTTTCACAACACTATCTTTATGAAAGCTCACCACAAGTTTATCTTAAACTATGCAAGAAATTAACTGAGTCGAATCTGTGCTTAGAAGCTGTAAGACTACTAGCCTTCGACTTGTGCACTACCAAATCAAAACTATCTCAGGTCTGATTTTCACGAACACAATGCCTTAACTTTTCAAAACTTGAATCCAAAAGAGAACATCTTTTCAACGAAACGATTATACATTTTTCCCTTCTATGACCAAGTTGCCTCCGATCTAAACGAGTTGACTTCAATTCCATAACGGGCTAGGGACTTTCGATTTCACCAATCACTGTAGAACCTTCCAGAATATAAAGACAGTTAGTCCTTTTACCTTTTAACAAAACAAGAGTCTCACGAGACATCTTAATATCGCTAGACTCGATGTTAATCCTCCAACCTTTCGAGTCTAAAATATTCAAGGAGATGAGATTCTTTCACAAATCAGGTACATACCTGATATCTGAGAGTGTCTTAATCTTCCCATCGTGCATCTTAATTTTAACAGTACCAATACTGATTATCTTACTAGATGAGTCGTTTCCCATGCACAAAACTTCACCTTTCAACCGAATTGTATGTGGAGAACCATTCTCTGTTGAGACACATGTGGAAAGAACATCCTGAATCTAAGATCCACTTGAAAGTAAGTTTGGAGCTTTCACTCGTTGACATTAACAAGAAATCATCATCGCTTTCTTCGGCCAAATTAGCATTAGTTATATCTTCTTCGTTGCTCTCAGCAGTCTTTTTATTTCGAAGTTTATAGCAATCTACTTTGACGTGACCTAACTTTTTACATTAACGAGACTTTTCATCTCGTTTTTTATGCTACCAAAATGGAAGCTTGCCTATCTGCCTTGCTATCCAAACCAAACTCATTGTTGAGTTTGTTTTTACTCAACAAATAACCCTTCACATCCTCGAACTAGAGTTTGTCTCCAACTAGTTTGATCTTTATCGTCAATTTTAACCTCAACATTCTTTAAATCATTCAAAAGAGTAATAAATTGACTGATGTGATCTCTAAGAAGCTAACATTCGTTCATGCGAAACGTAAATAACGATTTTTTCAACACTAAATGGTTAGCCAGAGACTTTGTCGCATAAAGAGTTTCTAACCTTTTCCACAAGGCGGATGAGGTCTTCTCCTGAAATACCCTATTCACGAGGCATAACTGGATTGTAGACAAGGCCTTTTCATCAAGCTTTTCCCATTCTAACTGATCTAGATTCTCGAGCTTTTTCTCAGTACCAACCTTTTTCAGGTCGGTCTGAACTAGAATTGTCATCATTCAAACTTGCCACAAATTGAAATTTGTGACACCATCAAACTTCTCAATGACGAACCTTGTTGTTGCCATATCTGGATAGGTTGATTTGTGAAAATTGAACTAGCTTTGATACCATTTGTTAGGGATCGACCTGATTAAGTAACAAACAAGTAAAAATAATGGAAGAAATTGAGAAATTGAACACACAAATTTAACGTGAAAAAACCCCTTTAAAAAGGATAAAAAATCACGAGTAAAGATAATTTTACTATAATGGCAAAAGAATGAAGAGTACAAAAGATGGAGATAAAAAACTAAACCTCGAAAACTCGAAAACAAAGAACCTTTAAAACGTAAGCACAAAATTCTCCAAAAGTGTTAGGAGTTCTAATCTCTAATAGATGTATTTTCTAAGGTTGTAAAAGAGTCTAATTGTAGGCTAAATTCCTATGTCAAATAATAATAAAATAATCTAAACTAATTAGAGTTTGATTAAAACAAATAAATAGAGTTTAACGAAAATTTTATTTTTCAAATTTGACTGAAATATGAGTTATACTCAAGAATTCTCTATATAATAAAATTCTAAAGTTCCTCTTTGAGGGGACGAGACTTAAAACACTCCATTTTTGTTATCATATTCCTCTCTACTCCTTAACCAGGACACTCTTCCTCTTCTTTTACACAATTGTTGATATTGTGTATCAACAAGAAGAATAAAATATGAATTTTTCTCTTAAAACAATGATTTTGGGGTAGGAATGGACTGAAATTGAACAAGAGAGCTTCTCTCTTTTGAATGAATGGACGAGGGCAATGTGAGAAGAATTATGTGATTTTCATCAAGTTCTGACTATAGGGATATTGGCCATTAGGCCCTTGGGATAATTGTCACATACACCCATCACTTTTTCCCTTGATAAAAATCTAATCCTTGTACATTTTACCACTCAAATTAAGGCAAGTGGATTTTGTCCTTTCTTATGTCATGATCTATTTTGTAGGTATTAGAGAAATAATCCATCGGCAATTGTTTGCTTGTTGACTATTTTGTTTGTGAGAGAAAGATGCAGTTAGCAACTTAAGAGGAAACCCTATAATCAACAACCTTGTTTTTATGCCCTTTGAATTTGTTTCTTCGTTTCACCACCGAGTCAAGTTTAGTAGAACCCATTCTAAACAATGGAAAAAAAGAAAAGAAGAAGCATACTTTTTGTTGAAGACAAATGGTCTTCTAGCTAGCACTAAAGAAACCCCTAGCCTCCTTACACTCTAGCTTTTGTTCATGTATACTAACTGTTGACAACTTCTAGTGTTGTCAGTTAGAACACTAGTTAGAACAAGTTGTTTGGAGTAGTTAAAGTTTGACTTTTAATGATTTATAATTTAATTTTATTAAATAATAGATGATGAGGGAATTTCGTGATAAATTAGAATATGATCATCATCCATTCGACAATTTTGGAGAAGTAGAGAAATTTGAAATGCTTAAAAACGATATCTTTATTCTTATCTCTTAAGTGATTTGAGGTTACTATAAAATCTGATGATGGTGGAACTAATGAGATAATTTATCAAAGATTTTTTGCAAATAATTTCTTCATTTAAATCGAGTAATAAAGTCTTATCTTGTGGTTGGAGATCATTCTATTCATGGCCTAGATATTGGGAGCTTAAAAACGATATTTGTGAAGTGTCTTTAGCATTTGTATTTTGCTATTTCATTGTGTAAAGTTTGACTCTTTTAGGCGTCGTTTTGGAGAGTTTAATTGATTATAAGTAAAGATTATTTTGGGAGGATGATTTGTAACAATATGGGTTCAATATCGAGGCTGCAAATATCCATTGGTGTAAAGGTAGTTTGAGCTTTAGGCAATAAGTGCTCCAAACAAAAGAGAATGGCTAGAAGGATAAGAGTAATGGTCCCTATCTTGTATACTTCTCGTCTCAAGTATTATGCCATACCTAGTTTTGCATTCATTCGTGAGTGGCAAGATTAGTTATAGACATTTATTGCTCTGCTTTTCCGGTAGTGCCTTTGTTTCTCAAGTCAGAACCTCGATTGATGTCTGGTCATAACTACAACATCAACTTTTCTTTTCCAGTTCCAAGGAATTTCCCCATTACCGCATAACAGCATCAACCCAAACTTGCTACTCAAATTACATACTACTTGTTTATTGGTACTTGGAACAGGCAAGAGTAATATATCTTTAATTTAATTGTGAAGCTTAACGATACTATGAATCTTTACCACTTAAAATTTTAATGTTTCTTAACGACTGCAAGGTGCAGATCGTAGAATTCCATAAGAAAACCCTAAAAGCATATGCATGTGCCCCAAGATGTAGAATAGGACACATACGTACCTTACTCTTGTGAAATAACATCATAATTTTGCATTCTCTACGCTTCATACATATTTCAAAACCAGAATACAAAAAAGCACAGTTTGTTCAATCAAATATTCAGCAGCTCTTGGAGTACAACTCTCCAGTATTCTACAACATAATTCCAATCTAATCCTACAACAAAGACAAGTCAGGTGTACAGTTGCCGAGTGTTTTTTCTACCATGAAAATATAGTTTGCTTCAAATGCAAGACATGAATGGGACATGGTCGTATAGAATCAAACACAAATCAAGTAAAAGGTGTTTCTCCTCCCCCTTGCTCCAAAGACGATAATATTCACACCAATCCCTGGCCTCAAAGAATCAATATAACCATTAAGAGCTAGTCTCAATAGACTCAAACAAATGGCTGGCTTGTTGTTAATGTAGATGAAATACTTGTTTCCTGGTTATCTGGTGTCACAGGTGGTACTTCTGCCAATGGTTTATTTATTACAGTTGAATCTGGTACTTCTGTATCACTTGCAGATGTTGATGGGTTCATTTCTGCAGAAGCAATCAGATCTGGATTGCTCCCTGTAGATGAATTAGGAGCTTCTTCAACTAGAGCAGGTTCACTTGCTTCGGATGTGGGTGCTGCACCTGTTGCTGCCATAGCGGGTGCATCAGGAGTTGCTGCTCCTATTGGCGTGCTAGGTGTTGCAGCTGGTGCATCAGAAGGTGGTGCTCCTATTGGTGTGTCAGGTACTGCAGCAGATGCACTTGGAGGTCCTCCACCTATGGGTGCATCAGCCGGTCCAGTAGGAGGTGCTTCTAATGCCAATGGTTTGCTTTGTGGCTGTGAAGTCTGCATCACTGGAGCAGGTTTCTTTTTAACTGTAATTGAAGCTGAGAGTGCTGACATGCCCGGAGGAAGGATTTCAATAGGAGGTTTCTTCCCTGCTTCTGACAAACTTGTAAGTTTGGGCTCCTCAAGAGAAGCCAAAAATGCAGCTGTAGCATCTGTTTTTGCTGATGGGGTGTGCTCCACCTCCTTCTGTAAGACTTTGTTCCAAGACTCAACCAAGTTCTTCAGTGTGGGTCGCCCATGAGCCTGGAACAATTTAGACTGGTCAGAATGCAAGAAATAAGCTTTGGATCAAGAATACATTCTCAAGATGAACCAAATCATACATGTGCATGTAGCACAGCCTCCGCAAGCATCCCAGTATCCTGCCAAGCCTTCTCCATAAGAGCATTGTCTCCTAAAACTGCTGCTGAAAATGCTGCTTCACGTCCCAATCCGAGAGAAATCAAGTTATTTACTAAACCCTGCAATCACGTAGACTTTCTTTTGTCACACAATAATTAAACAAAGCCCACCGAGTACAAAATTGATAATTTTATCATGCCAGAATAATCGGGTAAAATTAAAATTATATATCTGCAATGACAGTAACTATAGCAATGCAAAGATGTCCCTTTCAGTAAAAAATAGTTAAACAATCGAACAAAAAAAAAATAGTACACTCATGACCTCCGAAGCTTAGAGGTAACCAAATTTCATTCCATGACAAAATGTTTAATAACTGCCAGAGAGCTTTAACATAATAGAATACAAGTGGTGGTTAGCGGTTCTATTTCTTTTTCCCTGTAGCATTAGATACAAATTACAGGGGGATGAGCCGTATTCTTGAATGCTTAAAACACTAGGGTAACAAAAACCTAGTACTAATATAGTACAACTGATTTAATTTCAGATGACAGCTTTCTAATTTACTTCAAGTAGGTAATTACTTTACGACAAGGACACTGAGCCAGGTTCTACAATATACATGAAATTTAAATTTGCTACAATTAAAAACAAAAATAAGGGTTGCCAAAAATATATAACATTAAATATATACACGTACAAATTTAGGGAGACATATATTTAAGGTAGTTTGGATATGTAAAACAAAGGCATGCAATACGATTTCAATAATTAACTAAGCGCAATAACAATAAAGCATTTATGTAGCATAGAGTTTTTAAAACCAATTAACAAGTATCACAAAGCTTAAACGATCATTTAAGGAAAAAGGATATGAAGATTGCAACTTACACTCAGCCGTGTCAATTCACCATGATTTGCAAGGCGAAGGGCAAGTCCTCTTAACTCGTGACCTTGTAAAGCTCCTTTCACAGAACCTGCAGTAGCTAACCTTTTAAGAGCTTCACGAGCAATGTCAACCTGGGCAGTAGCATCAGCAGCATCAATAAGGTCCAAAAACTCCCTCGCGAATTTTACTGTTCCTTGAACAGCCTCGACCAGATTTTCCTTCTTAGCAGTCAAATTAAGTATATCATTCAAACCAAGACCAGGATTATCCTGTCCAACATCCCTGCTGTTGCTCATTGTCAGAAGACACTGCAGAGCTCTTTTCAAATCATTACTCTTCATGGCTAAATCAAACTCCAACCTGTAAATACAAGGTAGTAATGTAATTGAAGAAATCATGGATAATTATGCAATCTAAGAATAACAGAAGAGTCCTACTACACTCTAATTGGCATAAACATGAAAAACGGAAAAAATATACTAATGAATAATGCTTTCTTCAATGGAAAAACAGTCAAAGCACTTCAACCATCAACTTTCTTCCTCTACTTTTTTAAGCAAACAGCAGAGACAATGATTGAGATATTTCAGTCATCTCTCATGAGGCTACTTCTGAAGGGCAGAATAGACCTACGAAACAGGAGCTGCTAAATTAAAGGGAAAAACAAAATGGTAGGATGTTACCCATGACTATAATTCCTTGTTTGTCAACTAATTTTGCTTTGATTACATTCCACCAAAAATACTCAGCTATATGTTAAGCATTCAACCTAAAACTAATTGGTAAGAGATGGAGGGGCCAGCTTTAATATTAGACCACAAGAAACTAATACTTAACAGATATGAGATAATACCACTTAATGCTCCCCCTCACATGTAGCTCCCAAGGCTTACAGGTGGACAATCTCACCAGGGATCATCAATCTCACATACGGTTAGGTAGGAAGTAAAACATAACAAAACTTGAGCTCTACTACCATGTTAAGTATCCAACATAAAACCAATTGCTTATAGGTGCAGGGACCCAACTTTAATATGAACCAATGGAAACCTAATATTTAACAGATGTGGGATGTTACTGCTTAGCATGAAACATAAAACCTAAAATAGATAACAATAAGAGATGACTAGAAAGTTACTATTAAGGTTAGTTAAGGCCATAAATCAACTACTTGAAGAAATTTTGGGTTGCAAATAGAATAGTGTATTATAGAACTAGGCAGCAACGCAATAAAAGGCAGGAGCCCAGATCAGGCCGCAGTGGACATCAGTCCAGCTTGTAAGGGCAAAAGCTAGTGCCAGCAGTCCCGACCTGGCATAAGTGCCTCCGGCACAGAAGTGGATCCTCAATACAGGATCGGGCAGTTTGAGTCGCAGCTGGTACTGGCAAAAATGGTCAATGCCCAATCAATACTGACAAAGGAGAAAAAATAGGAAAACCAACACAAGAAGAAAAGAACAAGAAAAAAGAAAAATGTGTGACAGACACATCGTCCTTTATAGAGAAATTTCCTGAGCCAACTCAATATTTCAAATTGAGATAACAATAAGATGCAATTTGTATGACACAACCCTAAGTCCTTTACCCTTTCTTTTACCAAATTGGATGTAGAGTGCTAAAACCAGTAAGCAAAAACACAGGTACAACAAAAATATCAACACATGAATAAATATTTTAAAATCTATAATATGAGAATTGAAGTTATGGCAATAAAAAATTTACATATAAATATGTACTTGCTATTATTTCATTAATAGAAAAACTATATACACAATATGCAACAAAGAAGCATCGAAGAGTATGATAAATATATTTAGAAAATTTCTTCTCAAAATTTCTTAATGTAAAATTATTATTAGGCACACACAATTATTGGATTTAGATAGTTCAAAATTAGTCTGACCCAAATTTTAAAAGTTCTAACCTGATAATAAACTTTAACATCTTCCTCCACAAAAGGCCATTTGACATGACCCAATATTATTCTTTTACGTGCTAATAAAAATGTTTTTTTGCCTCACCAAATGCAGCACCCATGTCAGTGATTCAACTGTGATCTTTCAACTCCCTTAATCCACTCATCTCCAAGGCTACAACTAAATTTTCACCTATAATTTGAGTCTCAGCCACATTGATCAACAGCAAGCCAGTAACAAGGAAAGATTGGATAGTTCTTAATGTTTTCATCTCTTCACTTATGTCTGATAGCCAGTAGATAGATTTTTTTCTAACTTTCATCACCCAAGTCTGTCGCATTTCCATGTCGTATCCAGAATAACAATTTAATTTTGGGATTATTAAATTAATTGCTCAGTATTCGGATGAAAGTGGGAGAAATTAAGAGAACATATATCTACATGTGCTAAACCCAATTGGAGATATGCACTATTGTCCTCAAGGGGTGGTTGTCAGTATGCTGGATGCAGTGGCTATAACTCCGAAAAAGAAATGTTGCTACCAGAAAGGAGATCAAAAGATTAAAAATTTATGCAGAAAACGATGCAGTGAGTCAATATTGGAGATTAAAAACGTATGGCAAGGTCAGGTGATTCATTCTCATCTCTAAGGAGTTGCATTTGATGGTAAGGAAAGAGATGACGGCCATGAGGGCAGTCAAGGTCATGAGCAGGCTGCCCCTGCAAATAGGTACTTATAAACTTAAAAAAAAATGGAGTTGCTAAACAGGGAATATAGATGCTTTACTTATAACAGAGCCATGTATGAATTTTTAATATTTTTATTTGACATGGTTTTCATGTGGCATAAAATACCTTATATATGGGAATGATATTAAATTTTAATTTAACTAGTTTATGGAACAGACAACACACTACTTTTTCAGGGGGGAAAGAATGAACACCTAAGGCAGTGGCTTTTCAACCCTCTTATAATCTTATCTGATTCCATGTCTAAGTCGTACCGCATCCTCAGTTCTTGATTAAAATTGACTCAAAGAAGAAACAACCATACATTTCCAGTTCATTATTCTGCCATCAAACTGAGGAGTTCAACAATTGTCTACTCTTCTTTTCAAAAGAAAAAATAACAGTTGTCTATTCTTCCATTTGATCATTTGATGTCTGTATTTTCCCACAATATCAATGTGACAACATACAATAATGAAGAAATACACCCATACATATGACGCATGGACTTGTAAACCTGCTACAAATAACCATGCACAAAAGAGAGGTAACAGAAAGCATGCAAGAACTGAAATGCAATTATGTTTGTATAAGGCAGATCATTCTAACATAGAAATTTTTATCGACAGAAATAGAAGTTCATTTCAAAGTTGCATTTGTAAAACACCAGCCATAAGCACCATAGATATAAAAGAAATCATAAAAAAAAAAGGACAAGGGAAACCTCTTAGATATGCCAGGTAAATGAAGTGCTTCAGTGGCATAGCCCATGCCAAGCATAAATTGTGCTAAATCATCATGATGTTCTCTGCCAAGCCGACTTGCCCTGAAGATGAAAATAAGATTAGATTGTACGAAAATGTAGTCTTATTAGAAATAGAAAAGATATTTTCTATACCATTTCACAGCACTAACAGCATCTCCATAAGCAGCAAGACACCGACACCGAATGCCAGGATGACTCAGAGATAAGGCATGTGCAGTCATGTACCTACAAACAGTAGTATATTTGTAACAGAGATCTATATTTGATAATTTAAATTCCATTTCAGCATGAATGCAGCTGAGCTTTACACAAATATAGGGCATGACGTGAAAAGAACTTAGTATTTCTAATCAATGAACCACCACCAAAAAGCATGTCCTTTTACAGATCATTTATATATCATGCAACCACAAATTAGAGGCTTCCAAGGTATATGCATCATGAGAAAGTAATGGAAAGAGGTGAATGCTGCTACCATAAAAACATAAAAGATCAAGGATATATAGCAATTGATAATAGTTTTCAAGAAACACAAGAAAACTAATAGAAGAATTATACTTAGGGACACACTAGTGTCAAGCAAACATGCCTATTAATTGATATAAAAGATCAAGGATATATATATCCAATGAATAATAGTTTTAAAGCAACACAAGCGAACTCGTGGAAGAATCATGTATAATGACACACTACCATTAAGCAAACATGCCTCTTAATTGAAAAGTCCAGTAATAACCAAAAATGCACCAGTAAAATGCAAAATTTCCAAATTCTAAAAGCAAGTAATCAACTAAATTAGAACAAGAACAAATTTCGGAATGTTAAGTATAGGGATGAAATTATTAGGCAAGCCATTGAATTTCTCACAGCAGGCCAAGGTACCTATCAATAAGCCAAAGGACTCCATCCCTTACACCAACCACAGTTAGTGGTCCTACAGGCCGTTTTTGCTCAGTTGGAAAACGAGTAACTGCTACTGAGACCCCTCCACCACCAACAGCTATCTCATTAACCTTTCTTTCTTCCATCTCTTTTAGCATTGTTGTATCATCCCCATCAACTTTATATTGTTTCGGCAATGACAAGAAAGGTGGGACAGAAGGAGCATGCTGGAAAGAAGCTAACCGAACCACCTGACAGCAAACCATATGATTAAAAGAGAAAAAAAAAAAAAACCTTAATCAGATTAGATGCAGCACAAAGGTATTAAGCCATAACATACTGAATTATCCAGTTAAACTCTTTTACACGAGAGATGACTACTTGTAGCAGAAGGAAGTGTATTGTGTGCAAGCAACTAAAATGAAAAATCTTTATTTTGTTCCTTGAATAGTTGTACAGTAACTTGAACACAAAATAATAACAATAAGAACAAGAATGAGCATAAGCTTAAGCCAGTACCCAATGATTTAAAAACCAGACTGGCCTGTTTAACCAGAAACCAGTAGATAAGACAGTCCAACTAGAATAGTAAAACTGGAAAGAACTGGAAAGAACCGGCAATTAATTGCGAGCCAGGAACCTGAAACCCGGAAAATTTTTAGAAAACAGCATTTGTGATATTTTCACTTTCTCAGTGCTTTTTACTGCCAGTCTTTGCAGCTAAGTCATTTTCAGGCTGAATTACTTGTTGAACTAAAAGTCCTAACCGTCAGTTGGTTCCATCATAGTTGTAGATAACAAGAGCTTGTGTTTACAAGGAAATAAAAGGCCATTCTGAAAAGTTGCTTCACTCTTCACTTACAGAGATGAGCTCGATAAAGTCTAAGGATGGTTATGATTGAAAGGGGAAAAGAATGGAGATCAGTGATTGTGGTTACAATGGATGAAATGAAACCAACAGTCAATGGATAGCAGAGTAGCTATAAAAATGAGGTAAAATTCTCAGATAAATGATAGTTTAGAAACTAAGGAATTCTCATTTATCTCATTATAGGGCCTAGGAGACATGCTTGTAAATAAGGGCCTAGGAGACATGCTTGTAAATAAGGACCTAGAAAGAAAGATACTTAGGGCCTTTGACCTTCAAAAATATAGTGTTGCATAATGCATGCTGCAAGAGCAGGCTGTGTCCCGACTCCCATCTCATACCTTACATGTTTGAGCAATCATTAACCTGGCCAGTTCAGAAGGTCGAACCAAAAACCAGAAGAGTGACCGGTTTAACTTCAAGTTCAGTTTTTTAAACACTGTCAACAGCCAATTATATCAGTTATCTAACTATTGAATAGTACATTTTGCAATCTTCAAGTAATTCCAAAAATTGGTCTTTTCTATCAAGGAAAAATACTACTCCAATATTTGGATTTCTTAAAATCAACTATAATTTTTTTTCCTTGTTTTTGGGGCGATGACAAGGATGGAGGCGGGGCATATTTAGACAATATTCAATCAAAATTTATCATATCTTACTCAAACTTGATTGTGAGTGTCAGATACGAGCATGTGTTTGAAATGGTATGTTCAATTTTTTAAAATACTTCCATGTGTTTGGAGAGCCATTGAAGGATCATATCCCCAATACCCAAGTCCTAATTTGTGCCAATATGGGTACTTCATGAAAAATGTAGAGTTGAAGCAACATAGATTCTATCTGTAGTTAATTTGTGCAAAGGGATTCCAAAGGAAACATATGACTACCAATCATTAATTGTGGAAGTAGAAAAGAAACTTTAAACCACACGAATATAGAACTTCAAAGATAAAATAAGGCACAAAAATGAACTGTAATGTTACAGCTTGCACAACTATATATGAAGTATCTTGATTCACTTACATCATGTCTCATAAGATGTATCCACAATTTTAGAAAATTTTCAACATTTATCTTTCTTGAACTTATCACTTTTCTAAAAATAGGCTTTCTTATCATGCAAATGGGTAGTTTCGGAAAAATAAATTCAATTAAGATGTATTCATTTAATTACTAAGAATTCTGACCTGCAACATAGGTGGTCTCAATGTTATTCTTTCTTGTGTAGCAGTTTGGGGACCCTCCACAGAGATTAGAGCCAACTCTCCATGCTCAGCAACTGCTCTTGCCTGTGCCTCTTTTAATTTCATCTCTTCTTTCATATTTCTGGTTTCTATGTCAATGGGTGCAATGCCAGCATCAACAAAAACACATCTGAAAAATTCAGCACAAAAGGCACAAATTGCACAATTACTACTTGCTTGTCAACACCCTTCACATTCCATAAACATATATATACATATGAAAGAGGAATAGGGGCAATAACCAGCAAAACAGGCCCCTTGTGAACAGCTTTCAACAGCTTAAAGGATTTAAAGCTTTAAGTTGTTCTTGATTCCGTTATATTGCTCATAGAAAGAAATAAGAGAAATGTTAACATACGTGACAGTTTAGCTTTTAGCATTAAATAGGATCACCCCAAGATAACCATCAATCAAGAAATCAATTCCAACTTCTATTCTATTGAGAAATATTACACATAAAAAGAGAAGATTTGTGAGGACAAAATTTTCCCAGGCAATCTCTAAATGAAATCTTGCGATGAAAATTTCAAAATGAATTAAGTAGCATCATAAAGTGACAACTGTTACAAATCCATTCTCAACACTTCAACCAATTCAATCCAAATAACTAACAACTAATGGTACAATCTTATCAAAATTAAAGGACAAAAATAGTATTTTAGCATATTCAATGTATATTAGAAATAACAATGACAGTTATACAGCACAACTAGAATGATGTACTTGAAGGATATTTTAGGTTGTTAAGGCATACTTCAAAGCAAGTTAGCTGCAGTAGATTGACATAAAACATTGGTGTAGGACAATTTATGATTTATGAAAGTGTTCGGCTAGAAAAATCAGGAATTTAAGGGATTACAGCTTATATGAATTGGGACTGAGACTTAGAAGCAAATAAAGGTTTGATTCTATTGAGGTTTAGCCTCAGAAGAGAGCCACATCAGAAAGGAAAGTGGCAGGGATTGATGAGCGGCAGAAAAACCAGGATAAAACTTGTGACACCATTATTGTGTCATGAACAATAACCTGGGATTACGGTAGTAAATAAAGAGAAAATTGTGGAAGAAAGAGGTGCAGAAGACAGGTTGCTAGGCATCAGCTCAATTAACCAAAATATTCATAAATACTTATAGAAATATGAAGACAGCACTGATATTTATGTTAGACTATCATCCAACCAACTGGAACTAGGTTCCTATTTGAAAACTGACTAATAAACAAATACAATTAAGATACCAAGAAAGCAAACTTATCCTCCCTCAATCCAACGTAGTTAACTCTCAGGCCTAGGGGTTTATATTACAGTACTGCACATGCTACAAATCATAATATAAAATTCTGCATAAAAACCTTTAAATGCATAACAAAAGAAGTGAAGAATTAGGATATTTCACTGCCTGCACCAAACATAAGAAGTCCATATTGTATAATTTATGTTCATTTTGCCAAAGTAATGTAAATATCAACTTAAATAAGCAGCTCCGAACAAACTTAATTGTCCTTTTAATCACATTCATTTCAAAGCAGGTTGCTATCTGAGTTGATAATATTCTCATAAAATTCAAAAGATATGCTGATAATCGAGAGAGTTAAGAAAACCAAAAAATTCAATCTAATGTAAACAAAATATCTGCACAAGTTACTAGATCATACTCAATTGTAGTTGGTGTTGCTACAAACAATTGTCTCCGTTGCCAAACAGCTCCAGTGGCATGGGCTATTGCAACATCTCCAAGGTATCTATACTGAGGGCGCAATGAAGAGATGACAATATAATGCTGATATGCAAAGGCACAATACTCAACAGTTTGATCCCATGCGGTCCACTCTGGCTGAGGTAGAAGACCACCAACAGGTTGAAAAGTTTCCCAACTGCACATTTTAACTTCAACCAATTATTACGCTAATGAAACCAATATGGCATATCATCTGTCATTTGATGGTAAAAGAAATATACATACAAAATGCAGTAGATATTAGACAACAATTTTGCAAAGCGCTTATCTCAGGTCTAAGCAAACAAAAACTTTACACGAGTTGGAAAGACTTGTAACAATTTATATACACATATGTAATACAGACAAAAAGGCTGGTCCAGGAGTTCAATTTAAGAAAGAGATCAAGGTCTCAGGCTCAGGATCAGAAATTGTATGAAAATTTACCAAAAACAAATCTAAATAAATCCCAGCCATACATAAACATTATTCAATGGAGAATTAGAAGAGGAACTAGTTATGACCCTACCACCCGGGTCTAAAGATAAGCTTGGAAAGGACTGTGTGCAAACTAAAAAGTCTTTATATGGCCTTAAACAATCTCATAGAGCTTGGTTTGAACGTTTTGGGCAAACTATAAGGATTTACGCCCATTCTCAATCAAGCAGATCGCATCATGTTCTATAAACACGAAAGGGATAACAAGGTTGCTATTCTGATTGTTTATGAAGAAGTAATTTTGAAAGGTGAAGACAATGCAAAGCTGGAAATTTTAAAGAAAAAAGTTGTAACCAAATTTGAAATAAAAAACTTGTGCATGGTGAAGTATAATTCGTTTGGAAGAAGTTCACTAGATATAAGGTATATTTGTTAATCAACACTTACTTGGTGAAACAGGTATGCTTAGTTGCAAGGCAGTTGAGACACCTTTTGAACCCAACATAAAATTACAGCTAGACAAGAAAAAATGTATGGTAAACAAGGAAGATTATCAAAGGCTTGCTGGCAGACTGATATGCTTATCTCATACACTCCCAGACATAGCGCTTGCAGTGAGCTTGGTAAGTCAGTTCATGCACTCACTAGGGAAAGAACAATTTGATGATGCACATCAAATCCTAAGATATCTAAAAGGACTCTTAGAAAGGGATTGTTATTTAAAAGGCGTGGATATCTACAAATTGAGGCTTATAGAGATGTTGAATGGGTTGGAAGTACAACTGTTAGGAGGTCAACTTTGGGCTACTGCACCCTTGTTGGCAGAAATCCAGTTCCTTGGCATCGCAAGAAACAAAGTATAGTAGCCAGGAGCAGTGCAGAGTTAGGGCAGAGTTAGGAGATTTTATTTATTATTGATTATGTGAATACTTTGTTTCCTTATTTATCCAGGTTGTAACCTATAAACATGCACCATTTTCACTCATCAGAAATATATGAACGAGTTTTCTCTTCTAGCTTTCTGTTTTCTCCTTTCAGCTTTTCTTACTGTTTAAAGCATACTGATGAACCATAGTAGTAGACTAATTAAGCAAATGCCCCTCATGCCAAAAACTTATCAAATGACATGCCTCTATCCCATATAATGAACCAGTGTATTCCAATTTCCTAGTGACTATGGACTCAATACATGATTAGAATTTCAACTTTCCACCTTATGCAAACCTTCTACTTATAGGATTTTTTTCAAGTCAATTTGGGTAATTCTTTATCTTGGATCGCATGTCATCAACAGAAATTCGATTAATAATGCTGAACAAAAGCATGTCACAATCATTTACAAATTCAAGAAGTTTCAACAAACAAATATGAGCAATGTGGACATGTTCGAAAAGCCTAAATAGTAGTACAATTATACCCAACAAAAAGATTAGGGGCGAAACCAGGAATTTGGTATTGGGAACCAAAATAAAATTTTAAAATTTTGGGGGACCAAAGGTAAAAAATTATGTTGAAAAGGCTTATATTAAATGGTTGACAAATGAAAGGGACTAGAATTGACAATATCCCATGTAACCCTGAAAAGATAAAGACATATGCATGGTAATAAATATTTTCACCTGAAAAGCTGAAAGTTTTGAGGCATTGCTTCAGCAGGAGATCGTTGAGAAGAGAATCCATCATCAAAAGTAGCAAAAGAACCACTACTTCCAAATCCAGACAACGGCATAGACTGAATTGTTGATATAGCTGTTGCAGCACCAGGACTAACCCTACGAGGCGTTCGATAGGCAACACCAAGTAGTGCTCCTCCATGCAGGCCAACAACCTAAGTAAAGAAATTTTCAAGTTATGATAGGAATCTAACTATGTTGAATACTGAAATTGTGGAAGTAAAGCAATGGGAAACAAAGTATCAATTCTACCAACAAGACAATCAAAATTCAGACAATAGTTGAAAACAGCCTGAAATATCATATATCAATTACTTTCATAAAGAATTTTTTATAAACAAAAACATGCCTAACATGGTTTATAATATTTTTCTACATAAAAGGAAATAAAACAATTTGTTAGACAACACAAATTGTGGAAAAGATTGTTACATACAACTTGGCACTAAGAAAGCATCTTTTTGTCATAATCAAATAACAAATGCATGAAGAATAAGCCTAACCCTATTGAAATGATAAAACAATAAACACTGCACAAGAATATCAATATACCGGTTCACTTCGGCTACCAATGGACCTCATTAATATGTTTGAAGTTCCATCATCCAGCAAAATACGAACTTGAACATTAGCAGAAGCAGCAGTAGCAGCTGCTGCCGCCTGAACTGCAGCTGCAGCAGCTTCTTTAGCTTTTCTTGATGAACTGCCCTTGGGGAGAATGGGCATTCTAGGAGGTAATGCAGACTCTAGTATAGCAAATCTGTCAGAACATGTATCCCAAGCCAGAAGCCTTGCACTTCCTGAATCAACAATGGACCAATCGCTGACTTTGTAGATTGAGAAATAAGGAATATCGGGCCACACAATTGCAAGATATCTGCACATAAGTTTACAGTAAGAATTGATGCCAGGTTAACTACATTCCAAGTGATGTTTCTCCATCCAAACATATAACATGTGTGCATGCACGTAGCAAAGTAGGATGCATTTATAGCTGACTGGTACAAGAGCATATCAGCATAGATGTTTCTCTTATCTCCTAGATTTGGAGGAGAAAACAAGAGGAACTAAGAGTCCAAATTGATCATCAACCATGGAAACAAACCAAGCAACTATGACCATCTACTACAGTTTGTTGAAGCAGGAACTTAGAAAAGCAACAATAGACATGTTGAAGCAAAAGCATACTTTTTTACCAATAGCAGAAGTCAAAGATTACTTACTTTCCGGAACTGCTTATGGAAAGAACTGAATATGAATCATGCGGAACAGGTGTACTAATGTGCTTTTTAATCTGCTTCACATGCAATGATTCAAGTGAATCTCCCTTCAACTTTCCTGCTTCAGATAAGGAGCTATTATTTCCAAGTGAAGGATTTGTCGTATTAGACAACTGAAAGTTTAACAGCTTCAATTCCCTTTCAACAATGTAGACAGCAGCATGTTCTCGACTTCCAGGTGGTGTTGGCAGAGGAACTACAGGAGGAAGTGATCTAGCATCAAATTCACTGACAATAATACCAACATTGGTCCCGGTAGCAACAAGATGAGGCTGTAAAGGGTGTGCAACCATGCAATAAACCTGCAGTAGAAAGTTGTAAGAGTCAAGATAGAAATTGCTGAGGAAAGAGATCAGATGGTAGGAAGAAAGGAAAGAAACATCAAGCAGAGTTAAAAACAACAATAGTATAAAGGCCAAATTCATTAATGGGAAAAGAAAATCAAATTCATGGTAAATATTTATATTCTTTATTAAGCAAAAAATAGTTAAATATTTTTATATTTTTAGTCCTTTAGTTTCTAAATTTTGGGTGTTATCCAAGGAATTTATTTAAACCTCCGAACAAAACAAAATCTAGCCAGCAGAGGTTCAGCTAATGATGTCTCAACCCATTCTACTACATCCTCAGTTGAGTTGCTTATACAAGGACTTAGAATTACTCAAAAGAGCTTGGCCATTTTATTATCAATGTAAATCTTTTTATTCACTCATTCCATTAGGCTTCTGCAATACTAACACTGAATATAAAATCGAGAGCATGAAACTTATCAAGGTTCTAAGAAAAAAAATAGCTACTAATTATTTTTTATTTTTATTTTTTTATATTTTTTTAAAAAGCAACTTTTAAGGTTCTACGATCAAAACTGCAGAAACAGCTAAATACCCTAAGTTTCTTGTTTGGTGCAACAACTTGAGGAGGAACAAGTGAAGACAGGTCACATAATGGTCTTGTAAGTGCTGAATAAGTCGGATGTTCAATAGCCCTGCAAAAGGAAATGGTAACTATGATATCCTTGCAATAATAAACAAACAAAACAGCCTTAAATTATCCTTATTCAATGCATATAGCCTTCTACTAATATACTTTAACAAAAGCAATAATATAAAGAAAAAAACTACGAACATTTTTTTAAATGAAATGCATTTACTAAGAGCAATAGAGAAAACCAAATTATTAGCATACCATATATAGGAATCTTTGACGCAAGTCAAAATATCAAGGTTGGGTGCACGAGGATGACACCAAGATGCCACACTATGACATGCAAGCCTAGGAACAGGCTTAATTCGCCTTAACTCCTGCAGCAAAGAACTTAACAAGATCAAAAGAGAATAGATGTCAACTCTTGAATGCAAAACTTCAGTCACATTGCACTATTTAGAACTCTTAACACTTCACAAGCAGCAGCACAAAACCTTAAAGGAGATCGTGTCCCATATAGCCAATGTTTTGTCTGCACCAATTGTAATAAGCTGTGGAGCACCCCCAATAACTCTAGAAAGCTCAACAGCAACAACACCACCATCATGTGCCTGTTTGATATCATAAAGATGAAAACTTTCCCAAAGGTGCATCCAGAAAACATGCATACAAAATGGCTCTAAAAGGTTAAGTGGATACATAGAAATGAGAAATATAATATATCAATATTTTTTTAGAAAAAGAAAGAACCCTATAAACCACAGAACCACAGTTATGAAACATTCCAATATTTCACAAGGGAAAAGAAATATATCCTGTAATCCAATCCCAAAACCAATTGATTATTCTATTACTGGATGGCAATTGAGGTTTCCTAGTAAAAATATAGAACTACAACATTCTAGCTTATCTTTAATATATTCTTTTGATTTTAGACTTTGAAACTAATCAATAAACCATTTACTGGGTTGATTATTAGCTCCTATAAATTGGTGAGAAATTCTCCAGAATTAAAGAAATAAACACCTTCAAGCTTAGCTTGGGTACAAGTTCTCGTGAATCTTGACCATAGTCTGCACTCCAAAGTATAAGTAAACCATCGCTGGCACCTGAAACAAGAAGTGCCTGCAAACAAAATAGAAAACAATGAAAGAGTTTCATGGCAATCAGAAATCATAAGAGGCCAAACTTCAAGATCCAAGCATGTTTTAAATAATATGTCCTAACTATTACGTAAAAGTATTATTGCAAAAAGATGGAACCCAGCAATGGAGGTTAGAAATTATCTTGGAAAGCCCAAACAACGACTATATGTTCTCCTTAAATACATTCAAGTTACATGAAACTGGTGGCAAAACAATAAAGAAACAATCTATCCAAATATCCTTAAAAGAAACTTAAAAATTTATAAACCAACACTCAATAAGAAATAGACACAAAATTATAGGCAGAAAAATGTAACTACCCTCTCTTTCATAGTTAAGTTGGGAGAGAACTATTAGGGACATGGGGCTTTGTTTTGGGAGGTGAGGTAACACTACCATCAAGATCACATCTAATAGACAACTATTATCTAAATTGTTTAAATCAACAGTTGCATTATTGTATGTGCAGCCATTATGTGTCATGACCAAGCACTCCCATACTAAATTTGCATGTTCCAAAAGGACAAACCTCTGTAATGCTGTGAAAGATGGAATATAACAAATAGAAGATGAACTTATGTACGCAAAAGAAATCTTAAAGTTAGTTGTTTATGAGTGGCAACATTTGCAGGTAAAACTAACAGAATTCAATGGTTCTCATTATATACATCATAAAGCAATTTGACAGGCCACAATGTAGATCTCAATAAAAAATTCATAAAATTGAAGGGTAGAAATTCCATTAACCTTACCACCAGAAATGTAGACATCATAAACTTATAATCAACTCGCATGCATTGTTCATGCTTGGGCAAAATTGTTGCTCTTTAAGAATGAGGGTGGCCAAAAGACATATATTGTTGCATAGATTTTTTCTTTGAAAACTATGACCTACCTCACCAGAAGAAGCCATGAGAGTCATCAAGCAAGAAATAGATCCTTTATGACCCCCTGTGTATCTTCTTACAAGCTGCCAAAATAAAATGAATTCCAAAAAAATAATGATGATTTCATAATAAAATCTACTAGAAAATAAACAAAGAAGAGATAAACAATTGATTATGTAGAGAATGTGAGAAAAAAGCAACCATCAAACCTTCCATGTCATCATTGATAGAACCCTGATAACACCATCTGATCCACCAAAAGCAACAAGAGGACTGTCACCAGCAGATGATCTATAAAGGAACTCCATACTGTCAGGAAAAAAAGGATATTAGTTAGTCAAAGTATAATGGTATACTTCAGGAATGAGTAGAAGGATGGTAGAAGATGATTAACATTAAGTTCAGCATGTGTATATTAGGCAGCCCATGGCTAACGGTAAAAATAAAGAGGGAAAGGATTATAGGTACTACAAAAGCTACTTAAAAAGGCTTAATAATTTGATGCAATAAGTATGGGTAATGGGAAAAGATATGAAACAAAGCAGAGTTCAAAATCAACAAACAGAGACAATAATAAAGGAGACAGCATTCGACTTGTCCAAGGGCTGGGACACCTGCCAAATATTTGGGAGAGTTTTGAAAAAAGTATTAGGCTAGAAAAATAAGTCTAGCCAGAAAAATTACGCCCTTCGAAAATTTTGGCGAAGCTTGGGCTCTAAAATCCAAGGCCCGAGTCCAGCCCCTCCTATTTTCATTTTTATAATATGTTTTTTTCTTTTAATTTTATATATTATGTAGTTTACATCATATGAAAAATAAAAATATAATACTATAATCTAAAAAAAATATATCAAGTTGTTTATGTTTAAAATTTTAATAAAAAGAAATAATTACTAAATATTAAATAAAAAATAATATAGATGGGCATAAACAGATTTGGATTAGCCATTTACAAATATGAAAGAGCTTGTATCACAATTTGTTTGTGTTGCCTTTGAAACAACAACAGCTAGCTATTAAATATATGGCTTCTGAGTTGAAAGTAACCATAGGCCATAGCAGGGATTCAAGAGGTAAGTTCCAAGCCATTAGTCATTTTCAACTCAATCATGATTTGATTCAATTAACACGGAATTAAATGCTCTAGTAGACATGCAACGCATGCAAAAATGAGGAACAAACAAGAAGATAAATTAAATGACATACCTTACATCGGTACAATTAAAAGGTTACAAATTGATATGATCTATGTAATTTGGTGCATACACAGATAAAATAAATGACAGGTTGATTAGAAAGATGACGTAGAAGAAAATTTGATGTTTGGTGATAGGAGCTTCAGAAAATTAAGTAATCGAAGGGAAATTTATTTACAAATTGAGAGAGTACGTTCTTTAAGAAGGTATCGTATAAGTTGGTGAGATGCTTATAGAAGCAGGCAAGAAGGGACTTGGTCTGAATGAAGTGATACTAGATGAAAGAAATAAATGATGATCAGTGGGCTTCAGTTTCTTTGTCACATATTATTTTTAGCTACAATGAAAGGTAGCCCCCCCCCCCCTCTTTTCCATCATCCAACCATCCAACCTTTGAGTTAGAGTATCGAGTTTTTAAAACTAGGGAGTTCTAATATGACTTAAAAAGATACTAAAGAGGACAAGAATTATTGAATTGCTAAAGACAGAAACTTAGAAGTATTGCGTGATGATGGTTCAACTTTCATGGTTCATTAACTTAAATTTTGTATTTTAATTAAATATGATGAATATAGCATTCAAAGAACACTGATGGGAAAAAAAGCAAGCTTTTCTCTTTGCTTTCGATATACTTGCACAAATACATATCTATGTACATACACACTAGTATATATGAGTACCAATTTACAATTGTTACTCTTTGATATTTTTTCTACAATTCATAATGATTAAACCATATTGGATTCAATATTTTACTCATGTAAATCATATACACCCAGTTTCAAACTGGTTCAAGGATCTCTAGCTATTGCTTTAAATCAAAACAATTTTCAATGATTAAATATACAATTCAAAGTAGAACTTATGATGGAACTATAATAAAGACCATATTGTTTTAAAAATTGGCATGTCACATGCATAAAGTGCATGATTAGACCATGAGTAAACTAGCCATTTTATAAAAGTAATTATTGAGCTGTGGTGCAAAATTCATTAGGTTTGTACCAATGGAACTTCAATCCTACTCTTACAGGTCATATAAGTAGTATTTGACTGAGTGTGTAAAGCATGAATGTCTAAAATGCACCTAAAATCTATGTGAACAAAGAAAATTCTATATACAGTTATGTAGTAATCTTAAAAGCTTATGAGTCAGATGATAAACGTCAAATAGGTTGCTCTTTAAGTAGATTAGCATTTGTTAAAGATAAAAAATTATTATCACAAATTAGTTATCATCACATACTAGCTTAATATATCCCCCCTAACGCAAGAGCTTTACTACAATGCTCTTGTACAGTAATATTTATTAATTATTAGACATATTATGGAGGGCTAGGAATATATGATATTTTTAGGGTTTAAATCTAGGGCTAGGATTAAAACTTTATTTGTAACCCTAGCATAAATAAGCTATAAAATATTTAAAGCCATAACATCATTATTACTTTCTTTGAATTAACAGAAAGAAACTAAAGGTTTTTCATAACCCTAAATTTTCTAAAGTTCCAACTTCTTTCTTACTCATTTGTTCCGGCCTAAGGTAGCATTTGGTATGATCGAAAATAGTTACTTTCTAGGGAATTTAATCAGTTGGAAAGTGATTCCAATGTTTGGTGCGTCTAATTTTTATTTACTTTCCTTGGAATCTAACTGTCCATTGTGAGTTACTTTCCCATGAACAGGGCAATGTGATTCCCATGATAAAAGGTGCGAAAGTTACTTTCCCATGTAGATTGGAAAGTTAAAAATAATATTAAGACAAAATTAACCCTATTTTATATTGGTTTATGGTATTAGTCTACTAATAAATGAAAAAAAAGAAGCCATTGCCTTCTTCCTTTGTCCTAACTCCTACTACTTGATTTTCTCTATTACTTCAACAAATTCTTCGCAAGTATTATATATACATAATTTTTTTAATTTATTCCAAAACAAGTTTTATATATACATGATTTTATATGCGCATTATTATATTTAGAAAATATATGTAGGACAAATTTGATTTACTGCTGTTTTCTCATACAAAATCAATTTTGGCATCAAAACCTAATTAGATCCTAGGGCACACGTTAGAAGTTAGAGGAAGAGGAAATCAGGGTCAAGTTGCCACATGCAATTTATGCTTAGCTTTTCTCGTCACTAAAATATAGCTAATAAAAAAGACTAAAAGCCAAAAGGGTGAAGCACACCTTATATGCCCTTCGCCTTTCTAGGGCACAAAAGACTATCACTTGACTGATAGCAACACTAGACTAGGCATGAGGCACTACTTCAATCAAAGAAGGCCAAATCAATGAAATAACCTCGAATATGTGCAACAAAATTATTGCTTTCAATGAATAAACTCTAAAAAAATAATCAAAAGTCGAAGGCAGTAGCAGCAAAATTAAATCAAAATGCTTTGCAAGGTATCCGGGTATATGAATAGATGAAAACATTGACACTTAAAAGGTAGCAGACAACAAAGAATAAGAAGATTCAATTCTAGAATTTGGGCTCAGCAAATGAATGTAACATGAAGTAGGGGTAAGTTTATTTCCATATAATAGTAAATATATATGTGTGAAGTAAATAAACATGGCAATGGAGCTGATTCAAATATGAGCTAACTGAGAGAGAACTCACCAGAGAAGAGACTTGTTGTCAAGTTCTTGTTTAGGTACATCACGGCTACGCATGGTAACCAAGTCCAAAAAGATGGCTTTGTTTTCACAACAGATGACAAGAAAATGCCGCCCTTTAGTTGATGGAGCATGAGATGCAAAAGTCGAAGTAAGATGATTGACAGCAGTGGGAGCTTCGGCGGCCGCAGAAAGATTACGCCAAAGTTGCCAAAACCGCACGTCATCGTCGAAAAAGCTCACTTGTTTAACACTATTATCAATCCATCAAAAGAAAAAGGTCCAGATTTCAGCTTTAACTGTTAAATTGTATTTGAAGAAAGTTAAAAAAGAAAAAGAAAGCTCTACTAGTTAATAATCACCTCCCTCCGCGGATGGCCTCTGTAGGTTTCCCTTTGGGCTCTGCAAATTTGTCAAGTCAAATAAAATCAACTCCAAAACAAGTGAGGATGAATATCAGATATAGAAATAGATTACGAACCAGATTCGCCCTCAGCAAGCTTCTCCAATTTGACACCAACAAGACGTCTCTGATCGATCCCACCGGCCTTGAGCTCGTAAATGACCTGGCGATGTTCCCAGTTCCAAACGGAGACGTGATCGGAGGCATCCGCGGTTACTAACCATGGATGCGTGGGATGCACCGCTATCTTCACAATCTTATCATTGGTGCCTCGAAATGCCCTCAGCCGCAGCATTTCCCCCCGATCTGATCTGATCTGATCTGGTTATAAACAACTACTATACAGTTCACTAGCAAGGGCAACCGAAAAATCTGGAATCACTATTCCAATTTCGAGTTTCATCCACAATTTCAGATCCACCCACTCAGGCTGATCTGTCCGGGCTGGTTTCCGATTTGCCAGTCCCTCCCTTAAGGTATTTCCCTTCTTTTTCTTTTCTTTATTTCCTCCTTTATTTTACTTATTAAACCCCAACTGAAATAAGAATAATCAAATTTGAACTATCATTTCTAAAATAGTTTATACGACACATAGTAAAATTCTCACTTTGGTACCTATGTTATTTTTATCAGTTTGGCCCATGTACTCTATTTTGGTTATCAGAATGGCCCCTAAACTTTCATTATGTATACCGTTACCCATTTATATATTTTCCCGAAAAAAATTAAATCAACCAATGACATGCTACCACGTGTCAATAACAATAAAAAAATTAAATTTTAAAAATATCAAAAATATAAAATCATTAAAATATAAAAAACCAAAATAATTATTTTTAAAAAATTAAAATATCCCTACTCTATATTTTTGAAAATTATAATAAAAAATATTTATAATTATAAGTATGCAAAACTTTAAAAGACAATAAATGTTTTCAAAAAATTTATAAAAAAAAATCATTTGTTTGGAATTCTAAGCTTTTTAGAAAATCTTGAAAATTTTCAATAATTTTATGATATATTTTGAAAATTTTAGGGATTATGAATTTTTTTATATTTTTAAGGAAATTTAAATTTTTCATAAAAATACTTAATAAAAGAATACTTAAGGGTTTTTTATTTATATGTCAAAAAATCCTTAAAAATGTGAAAAAAACAATTAAGCACATCTATTAAATTCGTAATAAATTAAGTCTATGTCATTAACAAAAAAAAAAATCAATTAAGCTCATTCATTAATGTTTTCATTGTTGATCATGTTGATTGTTAAAATAAAGTCAAATCAATCATCTAATGACACATGGCAACTTATAATTTAATTTATATATTCCAATAAAAATGATTAAAAATCAAAAAAATTATAAAAAAAATTGTATAATTATTAAAAATTAGAAAGAATGCTAAAATTGATATAAACTTATAAAAAATATAGTAAAATAATAAAAACTTGAAAATATTATAAAAAAAATAAAATTCTAATAACTTATGAAAAACTTTATAAAATTAATACAAATATTTAAAATTTTATAAAATATATAAAAATTCTTAAAAACTTATAAAAATCATTAAAAATATTAAATTATTAAAATTAATATAAACTTACAAAAAAACATAAAAACTTGAATTGGATCAGATCAATCAGTTGAACCGGTTAGATCAAAATTGGTATGATTATTGGTGTTCAGAGAAAGCCATTAGATCGATTGACTTAGAAATTTGGCGATTAAACCGATTTTTTATTTTTAATATTTTATTGAATTGAATTGGACGGATCGGCCGAATTGGTAAACTGATGACTTGATCGGTTCTGAAAACTTTGGTCAAAATATTCCATATTGACATATGCTTATAGTTAGATAATGAAATTTTAGTTTGATAATATCTAATTGTACCAAAAATGCTTTATATCATACAATACTTAGCAAACAATTTCCAATTTTTCAAAGTCCAAACAACTGTACTTAAAATTTTTAAGATGATAAAAATACAAAAATTAATAGAGAAAGAAAGATTGAAAAATGAAAGGATGATTCAATTTTCACTTAAAATACAATAAGTTTATACATGCCCTCTATTTATAAGGCTTCAAGTACTAAAAATTACAAAGCATTAAAGATCAACATTAAGTTACATTATAAATAATTTGGGGATTATGAGATAATGAATTCAAGGGCAATGGACATTTATTCACTTGTCCTTATTCTTGACTCTAACAGTACCTTGTATCTGTCATGATCTTATCCTTATTCTACACCAAATACAAAAACCCATATGCACCAACCATAACACCAAGCTTTCCTGTGGTTGCTGATACCATGGCAAGTGGACCTCAACCTTGCAGGGAAAATGTTATGGAACGACACTGTAACAACCATTTTGAAAATCTGTTATAGCTATTAATAGTATTGTTGTGAAAACACTACGTTTTTTTCAGTGTTTAGTTAGTACGGTGCATTTTAGCTTAGTTGTTATAAGGTTGAAACGAGTCATTTTGAGGAAATAACACTGTTAAGTAAAACTGTGTGTTTTGGTTTTCCTTTATTTCCTTAAATATTTATAATTATTGTTATTTTGATAGTTATGAAATGAAAACTGAAATTTAAACTTCCTTCTCTCTTTCCAGATATGTTTCTCTCTTCTCTCTTTCTTTTTCTCTTAAAACCTTAAATTCTTCTTTATAAAATTGACCTGTAACAAAGGTATCAGAGCTAAATTGGTTCTCATGATCGATGAAGGCGTCACTACGAGGCTGCAGAAAGAGGTAGGAGGGATACAAGGTGAATTCTCCCAACTTCAAGTTGAGTTTACACAGCAACTTGATGCCAAAATTGATACGCCTTTGAAGGATTTTTAGGAAGGAGTTAAACATAAGGTTAGATTTGAGGTAAGATCTGAACTACATTCCTTGTTCGAATAATATTTTGAACAAAATACTCCTATTAATATGGCTAGTGTGAGGTTTAGTAAGGACAATGGAATACTAGGTAAACCTCCACCTGGTTTTCCAACTAAAGAGCATTTAGTGGTGTCTCATGTGTCTCATGTGGGACATATAGGTGGATCTTCTCGATCGGATACTATTGAAACTGTGAATAATTCCTTTCGAGTAAACTGTACACATTTTGATGGAGTAAATTTTAGAGGTTGGTAATCTAAATTAGACCAGTACTTTGAATATGAAGGAGTTGGAGATCATGTTAAGGTTAGAGTTGTTATGTTGCATCTAAAGGGGAAAACATTGGATTGGCACCATTTTTGTGTGTTGAGGTATGGTGGTTTACATCAAGTGACTTAGCAGATGTATGTCAAATGCTTGAGAGAACGTTTGGATCTGATTCTTTCCTAGATCCGATGATTGAATTAGTGACTCTGAAGTAGTTAGGTTCAGTTGATCAATTTCATGACAGATTTGTGAGTTTGTTAAATCAGCTTAGTTTGCCTAAGACTTATACCTTAAGCATCTTTTTCGGTAATTTGAAGCATGATGTTGGCCAATACCTTAGGTTATTCAAACCTCAAACCTTGGTAGAAGGTTATAATTTAGCTAGGCAAATTGAGAATATTATTCTTGGATCTTCAAGGAAAAGTTTTGTAGGAAGTGCTGAAACCAATGTTTATAAGCCATTGTTTGCCACTACAAAACTTCAACAAGATGTTAGTAGTATTGTTGGAACAACACCAATAGGTGGTTTTATTAGAGGGGGTTCAGGACTACGAGCTTCTTCTAAATCTTTACCACAAGTTGAGTTGAAAGATAGAAAGAAGACAGGCTTATTTTTTTGTGTAGTTCCAAGTTCTTACCTGGACATAAGTGTTCTAAGTCTAAGTTATACCAGTTGGTTATTGAACCAAAGTTAAAGTGGGAACTTGAAAGGAAAAATTTTGTTCTTGATGATTTTTAGGATTGTTTTGAGTAATTGGAGACAACTAGGTAGTTAATTGAAGCTTCTAATCTTGTGTTATCTCTCAATGCTTTACAAGGGTCACAAGAGCACAATACTATGAGGTTTGTGGCTTATATTGATCAAACTAAGGTGATTGTATTGGTAGATTCAGGATTCACACATAATTTTGTGGATTAAAAAATGGCTAAAAGGTTAAATCTGGTGGCGGAGAAAGGTAATGCATTAAGGGTGATGGTAGCCAATGGGGAAAAGCTGTCTACTCAAGGGTTGTGCAAAGTTATTCAGAGGTGTGCACAGGGTTATTATTTTGCTACTGGTTTCCTAGTTTTACCCGTGAATGAATGTGATTTGGTGTTAGACGTCCAATGGCTTTTGTCTCATGGATATATTATTTGGTACTTTTCAAGCTTGACTATGAAATTTAAGTATAAGAAGCAGTGTTGTGTTCTCAAAGGCATAGTACCAAGGTCTTTATAGCTCGTTCCTTGTGGTAGTTATCCAAGTGTTTGAGTATGGTGGGAAATGGTCCATATCCTATGTTGTTGGCATCCTATGATTGGGCTACTCTTAATATGCCTGCAAAACATGTACCTTAGGAATTACAAGCTCTTTTACATGAGTATGAGGACATTTTTCAAACTCCAACTAGACAACTACCACCTAGGTTGCAAGATCATAGAATCCCTTTGGTGGATGAAGCTAAGGTGGTTAAAATGAAGCCTTATAGGTATCCTACAGTGCAAAAGACAAAAATTGAAAAACTCATACAAGAGATGTTGCAAGCTGGCATTATACGTGACAAGAGTAGTCCCTTTGTATCTCTTGTGGTAATGGTGAAAAGGACGAATGATAGTTGAAAATTGTGTGTGGACTACAAGCAACTAAATCAGCTGACTATCAAGGACAAGTTTCCCATACTAGTTATTGAGGAGTTGTTAAATGAGTTGAGGTATGCAAATTTCTTCTCCAAGCTGGATTTGCATTTTGGTTATCACCAGATAAGGATATGGGGCAAAGATGTGCATAAGACAACTTTTAAAACTCATACAGACCACTATAAGTTTTTGGTCATGCATTTTGGCTTGACCAATGCTCCTTCAAGCTTTTAGTCCCTTATGAATTTAGTTTTCAGACAGTTGTTGAGAAGGTCAGTTTTGGTTTTCTTTGATGATATTCTTGTTTATTCCAGTAGTTGGGAAGAATATTTGGTGCATTTGCAGGAAGTGTTGTAACTGTTGAGAATTCATCAACTTTATGTTAAGAGATCCAAGTGTATTTTTGGGGCTACTTAAGTTAAATACTTAAGACATGTGATCTCTAAGGGTGTTGTTAGTATAGATCATACTAAGGTGGAAGGGGTCCTTAATTGGCCTATTCCAAAGTCTATTAAGGAGTTGAGGGGATTTTTGGGATTATCTGGTTATTATAGGAGGTTTATTAGGGCCTATGAGATTTTGGCTAGACCTTTAACTAATCTTTTGAAGAAGGATGTTGTTTGGAGTTGGATTGTGTTGGAACAATCTGCTTTCATTCAACTTAAAGAAGTTGTTTCTCAAGCACCGGTATTGATATTGCCAGACTTCCAAGAAACCTTTTGTATTTAGATTGATGCAAGTGGACAAAGAATTTGAGTTGTTTTGTTTTGCAGCAAAAAGGAGACTTGTGGCCTTTTCAGCAAGGCTTAGGGAGTTAAGCATAAGGCTTTGTCCATATATGACAAGGAAATGTTGACAGTTCTCCTTGTAGTCAAAAAGTGGTACTTCTACCTGATTGGAATACATTTTTTTATCAAAACAGATCACCAGAGCTTAAGGTTTTTATCTGAGTAGCAAGTAATTACACCTTACCAGTAAAGGTAGGTTGCTAAGATGATGGGGTATGATTACTCTATTGCCTACAAGAAAAGAGCTCAGAATGTGATTGTTGATGCTTTATCAAGAAGGGGTCATGAATATAGTCAGTAATTCTTCCAATGTGAAGGTACTACCAGTTCAGTTTGGTCTGAGTTGTGAGATCAAGTGAGTACTTCTTAAGTAACTAATTTGAAATTGCAGCAGTTGTGCTAGGATTTACAAGTGCAGCCTCAGCTCCATTCTAAGCATTCTTGGGATGAGAAGTTGCTTGGGAGATTGGGAAAAATTGTGGTGGGGAATCAAGTTGAACTTAGAAGGAAAATTTTTTACTTGTTCCATGGTGGTTCCGTGGGAGGTCATTCTAGTGTGCATGCTACAAGACATAAGATTTCTGGTCTTTTGTACTAGAAAGGATTGGCTCGAGATGTTAAAAATTAGGTTAGAGTGTGTGTGATTTGTTAGAGGTGCAAAGTGGATCACTCTACTTATCATAGGTTGTTGCAACCACTTCTTATACTAGACCGAGCTTAGACTTCTATCAGCTTGGATTTTGTTAAAGGATTGCATCCTTCCAAAGGCAAATCTGCAATCCTAGTGGTGATTGATAGATTGACAAAGTATGAACATTTCCTTCCCTTGGCTCATCCATTTATTGTATTGATAGTAGCATAGGAGTACCTCAATCATATTTTTAAACTCCATGGTGTGCCAAAGTCTATAGTATCAGATAGGGACAGGATTTTCCTTAACAGTTTTTGGCAGGAGTTGTTTAAACCTTTGGGGAGAAAGTTGCAAATGTATACTGCCTACCTTCCATAGACTGATGGTTAGACAAAAATCCACAACAAGTGCTTGAAAACTTATCTCAGGTGCATGACTAGTGAGAAACCTGCAGATTGGGTGTCTTGGTTACCTTTGGTAGAGCGGTGGTACAACACCAGCTATCACTCAACCATTTTTAAGACCCCTTATAAGTCCTTTATGGTTAGACTCCTCCAACACACTTACCCTATATGGTTAGTGCTTCTCAAGTGGCTTTGGTGGACAGATCATTCCAATATAAGGAAGCTATGCAAAAGCTCCTTAAGTTTCATCTTTCTTGGGCTCAAGATAGGATGAAACAATTTGCAGATAAGAAGAGGTTTGAAAAGGAGTTTAAGGTTGGTGACTTGGTGTATTTGAAGTTGTAACCTTATAGGCAACATTCTCTAAGGAGGTTTAAAAACTAGAAATTATCTTCTAGATATTTTGGTCCCTTTCCAGTTGAAGCTCAAGTGGGACAGGTTGCCTATAGGCTGTAGTTACCACCTACTTCTCAAATTCACTCTACATTTCATGTTTCTTAGTTGAAAAAACATATTGGCTCCACTGTGAGTGCATCCCTATTGCCACATGTGGGATCTGATTATGCTCTTCTCAAGGTTCCAGTGTGAGTGCTTGTTAGAAGTATGACTAAGAAAGGTAATCATGTTGTTATAGAAATTTTGGTTGAATGGGCGAACACTTTTTCTGAAGATTCGACATGGGAGAGTTAGGAATATTTCCAGCAAAGGTTTCTTACTTTTGATCTTGAGGACAAGGATTTTCTTTTGGGGAAAGGGTATTTGTTATGGAACGATGTTGTAACAACCATTTTGAAAGTCTATTATAGCTATTAGTAGTATTGTTGTGAAAACACTACGTTTTTGTTCAGTGTTTAGTTAGTATGGTGTATTTTAGCTTAGTTGTTATAAGGCTGAAACGAGTCGTTTTGAGGAAATAACACTGTTAAGTAAAACGGTGTGTTTTGGTTTTCCTTTATTTCCTTAAATATCGATAATTATTGTTATTTTGACAGTTATGAAATGAAAACTAAAATTTGAACTTCCTTCTCCTTTCCAAATCTGTTTCTCTCTTTTCTTTTTCTTCTTTTCTCAAAACCTTATGTTTTTCTCTACAAAATTGATTCACAACAGAAAATGTCATCCGATACCACAAATAAAGTGACGTTGGGTTCGAAATTCGAGAAGAAGAAGAATATTAATGAGTACATCACAATAAAATCTATTCAATAGTCCTTATGAGTCTAGTGGTTGTAAGGGAAGGCCAGTACAAGCACGTAGTCATAAACAAGAAGCCCATCAATTAGATGGCAAAACTTCCCAGTATATGTAATATCAATGAAAGCCACAGTGAACCAGTAGCCTAAAATGGTGTTGCAAAGAGCAGTCAGTGTTTGTGCCCTTGCAATTTTGTGAATTTCTTAGAACCAATAAAAATAAGCCGTTAATGTTGTTGGGCACCCACAATTACATGTTGGGATGGAATTTCATTCATCCACCTCATTTGTTTTTGGTTTTTGTAACACCCAAAACCCGAAACCGTCGCTGATTAGAGTCTCAGTGTCTTTTCGATCATTTGTTGTAGTTCATCTCTTAATACATTTCATTCAATCATATTTTCATAAAGAAATGCATTAAATACAACATAAATCATTAATTTAATATAATCATAATTCAATAAAGGGTAAAAATGTCATTTTCATATTTTTGGAGATTTCTACCGGTACCTGTTAGACAAGTATCAGTAGTAGACAAGTCAGTGAGCAATTCAGAAACAATGCAGATTTTTACCGATACAAGTGATAGTTCTACGGATATAAGTGTCACTTCTACTGAAACAAGTCATGCTTCTATCGATACTAAAAACTCCAAAGAGTTAAGAAGTTTTACCCTGTAACTTCTACCGAACAAGTATCTAAACTACCGATACTATTATGAACAGAATTACCAACACTTCTATTGATACTACCGATACAATGCAAGTCAGAATACAACCTCTCTCCTACCCTATACTTCTACCAATACATGCAGGAGTTCTACCGAAACAAGTATGTAAAATACCAATATTCACACAAGTTTATTAATCAAACCATATTTCATAGACATAAGGTGTAAATGGACAACACAATGTGTTCAAGAACAATACATAGCATTACATTTTAGTGCTAGATGCCTACTTACAACATTAAGCAAGCATTCAAAGAGTTCAACATTCAACTAAAGTCTTACAAGAACTTTTTGATTCCCGAATTAAGCGTTACAAAATAACATCATCTTAGTACATGCCATACAACCAAGTGATGTAGATATTACCGAACAAGCTCTTGTATAGTGTGATTTCTTCGAGATGATCCAATCTTCAAGCAGAAAAATAGAATTTACAAAACAACATCAAATTCATTGGTAAACTTTCATTGCTTAGCAAGTTTGTAAAGTTCATAAATTTACCAAATAACATGTGTGATATAATCTGTAAATCAATCGAGCCTGGATAGAACTGTACTTCAGTGGTCCATATCTGATTTCATCCCTGTTGACCCAAAGGTCATTTCTGTCACCAGTATATGATGCTACTCACACAAAGTTGACAAAGACTTGCATCACATGCGGTACCTCAGCCATCAATATAGTATAATTGTTCCTTACTATGCTGCTCCCACTAAGCTGGCGAGAATATGCAAAAACAAGCATAAGTCTCAGCCATCGTAGGGCCTATAATCCATTCTTGGATTCTTTTCACTTTACAGTGACTCACAATGCTGTAGAGAATCTGCAATAAATGCATGACCTCAACCATCGGACCATTTTCAATCTTTGACACAAGACCGGGTAATACTCCTTTTGTTGTTTTCATCTTTCACATTTCCAATCGTCGTTCCCATTTGCGACAATCATAAGAAGGGTAGTTATAATCATTTATAAATAAGAAATTAACATTACGAATTTACCAGACTTGATTGTAGTTATGGCAGACTCCATAGATTATTCTATTACTTTCCCTTTTCAGCAATCCGTGGCACGATCGTAGTCTACATCAACAAATCATCCAATTTTCCAAATTAAATCACATAACCAAATCATTTAACACAATTTCATCTTTTTGGAAAAATTACGATTTTACTCCTAACCTTTTACTTTTATTCGATTTAGTCCTTAAGCATAAAACATACAAAATAACCTTTCTCTTACACAATCAATACCATTCGAATAACCATAGGTCTCCACAAGTCCCTACAATTCCATTATTTCTCTCCAAATACACACAATTTCACCATTTTAACATTTTAGTCCTTAAACACTAATTTCATGCAAAATCACTTTACAAAAAGATCCAACCCAAGCATCAAGCATACAAATCCATTAAAATCTTTCAAGAACAAGCATATTCAATAATGGTAAGTTTCACAACATTTGACAGATTCATAAATTGGTCCTTGGATTAGCTAGTTGATTTAGTTAAGTAAACCTTGATGGTTTTTAGTAATTTCTATGTTTTTGAGTTTATATTAGCCCTTGCCGTGGAAAAGATGAAGAAATAGGTAAAAATGTCATTTTTTTCTATTTTAATTTCATATATATAGTCAATGACAATTTTGTAAACTTTTAGACTTTCATTAGTAAGTTTTAATTAACCCTTTTACTCTTAATTAAACCTATTTATAAATAATATAACTCATGCTAATACACCCACCATAATACTTTAGGCTAATTTGTTCATTTAGTCCTTCTAATTAACCAATTCAACTTTTGTACATTTTATGATTTAATCCCTTTTTACTCAATTAACTATTCAAACTATAAAATTCTCTTATCAAAATTTAATATGACACTAATAGCATCATAAATTCAACAATTAATAAATTTACGACTCGAATCGTCGGAGTTGTGGTCCCGAATCCACTGTTTTTGACACCACTAAAAATTGAGTTGTTACAATTTTACAAGATTAAGAAACTCAAATTTATAGAAAGAGTTGAAATTTATTTGGAATTTTTTTAACTTATTTAAATTTCTAACCCTTTAATTACATGGAAAATAGGTGGAAAAATTGATGATGTGGCATGCCCGATCATCTTTTCGTTAGGAGTAAACTGTTGACGGACTATTTTGGATAATTTTCCTTAGGACGAAATTGACAAAAAAATTAAAGTGATCAAATTAAGAATTACACTATTTTAGGGTTACTAATGAGCTAGTTTACCCATTTTTTAAGTATAGATATAGGGTGTGAGACGGCGAATGGGAAGTCTAAGATCTATTTTGTAGAGGCATAACACTAAAAATCGCTGTTGTGAACAAACAAACGCAGAGTTGGGCTTCAATGGCGGTGAAAATCTTGATTGCGTCATTCTTAGTAATTGCAGCATCTCTTTTCTGGGTATCGTCGACTGGTTCGTCCGAAGTTGCTTTCGTAAAAAAGACCATCTCTGCCCACAAGATCGTCATCTTCTCAAAGTCCTATTGCCCGTACGATTTTCTTCACATCAATTATGCTTTTGTTAATGGGCCAAAGTGACAACAAATCAATTAATATGCTTTGTTTTTCTTCCCGATCTATACTGTTCTGATTTTCTCTTAATTTTTTTTCTCATTGGTTTTTATTAATACTCATATTCGATATAATTTTCCACTTTTCAAGTAATGATACTCTGTTCATTGTTGTACTGAACAATTCCTATATATTTTGGTGACCGACTTTGAAGTTTGGGCTAACAATTATTCTCGTTTGGTACTGTGCAGGTACTGTAGGAAGGCAAAATCTGTGTTCAAGGAGTTGAAACAAGATCCATTTGTTGTGGAGCTTGATGAGCGAGGTCTGTTGACAAATAAATTCCCATTTTTATAATGGGCAGACCAAATTACTGTTTAGCTACAAAGTTCGTTTTGGTTGTAAGATGAAAAAGTTGAAAATTGGTATAATAGCAAAGCCTTATTTAAAATATATTAGCAGCTCCATATTGAATTATGGAATATCACTCCTTGGTTTTGAACTTATGGAACATCAGTCCTCGGTTTTGAACTTGAAATACTTTTCTAGCTTCAACTGAAATTTACAGTAGCAGTTCCATATTGACATATGGAGCATTCTTTCTCGGTTTTGAACTTGAAAAATACTTGAAGTTAAAATAGTTTATGAGCTTTGAAATTTACAGTAGCAGCTCCATATTGACATATGGAATATCATTCATAGGTTTTGAACTTGAAATACTTGAAGTTAAAAATAGTTTACTAGCTTCAACTGAAATTTACAGTAGCAGCTCCATACTGACGTATGGAGTATCATTCCTCGGTTTTGAACTTGAAACACTTGAAGTTAAAATAGTTTGCTAGCTTCAACTGAAATTTGCAGTAGTAGCTCCATATTGACATATGGAGTATCATTCCTCGGTTTTGAACTTGAAATACTTGAAGTTAAAATAGTTTGCTAGCTTCAACTGAAATTTAGAGTAGCACCTCCATATTGGTATATGGAACATCATTCCGAACTTGAAATACTTGAAGTTAAAATAGTTTATTTTCTTTTTTATTTGACAGATGATGGATGGAATATTCAGGATGCTTTGAGTGAGATTGTTGGTAAGCGTACTGTTCCACAGGTTTTCATTAATGGAAATCACGTTGGAGGCTCAGACGGTAATATCTCCTTTTCTTTACCTGCAAATTTAATCTTTCTATCTTCATGCAATTTAAATATGTTTGGAAGATAGTATCATTAGAGGAATTACAAATTCTATTCCTAATTTCCAGATACTGTTGAAGCATATCAGAGTGGAAAATTGGCTAAGCTGTTGGGTATTGAGGTAGAGAACAAGGATGATCTCTGAGTCCATAAACAAAATTGAATGTTTGTTGCCATAGTAAAATTTGATTTTATTGCTTTTAAGGTACTTCTTTATTTTACTTCAACTTTGAACTGTGAACCTTACGTTACATAAAGCAACTTTTCAATGTCCTAAAAGCTTTCATACTTGAAATTCTGGTGCTCTTGGTGATGCTTAAGAATTAGGTAAGAAAACTTTAAGACAACTTTTACTATTGTAATTGGGATTCTCACTTTTTCTTTCTTCACTGAGTATATGTGTTCATTAAAAAATATGATAGGAACTCTTTAAAAAATTTAGAAGTTGGATATATGACCATTTTGCATGTATCACGGGGTATCAATCCAATTAGATTGATCTTTAAGACATATAACAACTCTAACCAGAGCTGGTCTTGGGGTTTTGAGATGATCTGCTGGGTTTTCTGTAGTGGGGAAACATGGCAGGTTTCTTGTATTGGGTTAATAGTGTTCTAAGTACTTTTTCTGTAAGCTTGAGTTGGATAAAATGGCCCGGTTCATCCGAAATCGGTACGTTCAATTTTATTTAATTGAATATTAAGAAATCGTAAAGAATCAGGAAAAACCGGAAATTGGAACTGAAAAAAATAAGGTAGAAAACCAATAAGACGAGGTTCATTTCAAACTAGATAAATAATTTTTTGCAATAAACTTTGCAATTAGATTCATTTTGATCTTTGAATTTAGATTTTGTCAAAATTTGATGATGTGACTAGTGTTATTGGAATAGATTGGATCAAACAAATAAAAAATTGATCGATATAACAATCCAAACAAAGGGGATTGAATTAATTGATTCAAAAACTGCTTCAAATTAATAAAAATAAGTTGAGACAAAAATAAACAGTTGAACATGTTAAACTAATTTAGTAAATTTTTTATTTTTAATTTTTTTAAATTTTTTATGAATTTTTAAATTTTTATTCAATTATTGTTGGTTTGATAGTTGAATTAATTGAAATGAAAACTAGTGGTTTGACTTATTCAATCAACAATTTGATTATTAAAACACTAAATGTGAGCTTTAATATTGAACCACAACATTTCTTAAAACTTTGTCTTAAAAATTTATGTATCTTTTAATTTTCAAGTAATGATATGGCACAATATCAAAGTGTCACATTTATATTTTTCAAGTTAGGGATTAAAATGGAAGTCTTGTTTTACTTATTCTAAGTTGAACAAGAAGTTAATTGCGTATGAGTAAGTATAGTTTTACCTTTAGTTTTAGTAGTAAACTCGAAAATAAATTTTAGCTTTCATGGTTGGTACCAATTATATTGATGTGTTTCGATTTGTTTCAGTTTGTGCTGGTGCATATCAACTCGTATTGATTGGTGTGATATTTAATATTTTAAATTAATTTTTAATATTTTTATCTTAATTATTTTTTATTTTTTATAGTTACATCTAAAAATAAAATAGAATCATAACCAATAAATTTAAATTTAATAATTATAATATATATTTTTTGATAAAAAAGGGCCCGAAGGCCACTACCTCTTAATTAGCACGAATCAGAAATTACAAAGTTGATTTCACTCAAAAAATCCATATCAAAAGACAAATTACAATAATTAGCAAGAGTCATTTTACTCAAGCTGTCCGCAACCCTGTTACAAATGCGCGAACACCATTTGACCAAACAATTATTAAAATCAACCATATGTTTATTAATATTAAGCAGCGGGTGGCCCGTAATGGTGATGACCTCACGAGGCTTTAGAAGCGATTTACGATATCCGCACAGTAACTCTCGAGAATAAAGCTGGTCAAATTATTATTCTTAGCCCACGCAATGCCTTGGAAGATAGTATCAGCTTCCGCCCAAACAGCGAGGCCATGTCATCTTTAAAACACAAATTACCCCATGCATGAAAACATCTGAATCACAAGCCAGAATGCCAATGCCTGCTCTATGATCCTCTCATGCAACATCAACATTAATTTTAATAGTTCCAATAGGGGGCTTTGACCACTTTCTTTGCTTAACAGGTTTCAGAATCATAGCAACATTAGTAAGATTATAGATACGAAAGTCTTTACAAAAGGTCTTCGCACGCTCCCAAATAAGTTTTGAATCCTTATCATGAACACGAAAAATAAAATTATTCCTCGAGTTCCAAATGTTCCAGAGCAGCATGACCAAACACTTAAAATCCTTACCTTCCACTAGCCGCATAACACTTTCCAACCAATTGATCCCCGTGCACCAATCAGGCTTTAATGGGCGATCATCAAAGCCACCATACATCAGGACTTCCTGAGCCCTCGCATAGTCCCTAAGAGCATGAATCATCGTTTCCTCAGCATCATTACATCTAGGGCAGTAACGATTAAAAGACTAGTTGATAGAGGCAATCTTCACATTCGTAGGTAATAAGTCATGGCCCATTTGCCGCACGAAAACGTGAATTTTAGGAAGAATTTTTAATTTCCAAATCGTCCTCCAAAAGATTCTATGGGGACTGAAACACACCTTCTTAAGTATCAACCAGGAGTAGCCAGACTTAGTAGAGAAAACACCATTTGTAGCGTGGAACCAAATCATCCTATCTTCAGGACCATCACGTAAAATAGGCAGCTCGCAAATCTTGTTTCCCAAATATTCCCCATACAAGTCATGCACCTGATCCCTGTCTTAGACGTGATCATCCTGCTTTCATAAGTCCCGCACTAAAGACAACTGCTCATCAAAATTATTATGCACTAAAGACTTCCCACGTAGCCCCTTAAAACCCTATTTATGTTCTTTAATTTTTACAATCCTGCCATTACCAATTTGCCATCCAAAACCCTCCGTAAGCACCTCGGTAGTAGCACTAAGACTAGTCCACGCAAACGATGACTTATCTACCTTCTTCGGGTGGAGAGGGTCATCGTTGGGAAAGTATTTAGAAGACAGAACTTTGTAACAAAGGGTGACTTTATGATTAATAAGCCGCCAAAATTGTCAATCAAGAAGCACAATATTAAACAGGCGAAAGTCCTTGAAATCGAGGCTCCCATCCCTTTTGGAATGCACAGCCTATCCCATCTTAGCATGGCTCAGCCTCGCCCCCTTCTCTTGCTCTCCCACCAAAAGCTTTTCATTTTAGCCTCCATAGCATCGGTGATAGCCCTAAGAACAAGAAACACAAAAAACATATAAGTAGGGAGGGATTATAGCACCACTTTGGAAAATACCTTCTTTCCACCAAAAGACAAAAGTCTCTTTGACCACCCCTTGATGTGATTGGAAAACTTGTCAACAATATATTGAAAAGCATTAGGTTTGTAACGACCCAAATTCGGGATTGACAAAGGGTATTTTCTTTAGTTTCTTCAATTGATAATCAGACCCATAAATATTTAATAAAAATATTTATGAAAACAAATTTTAGAATAATAGCCTAGTGATTAAGTAATTTTGAATGAGTGATGAAAATTAGACATGAGAACTAAATTGCTTAAGGAGCAAAAGTGTGCATTACAAAAAGGATTTTAATTGAAATAAAAAGGAAGGATCAAAGGGGCAAATTTCCCTTTGGCAATCTTAGTGCCTCTAGGTGTATGAAAGTTGTGGCTTACAATTTAGTTGAATTTTTAATTTAAAAGAAATTAGAAAAAAAGGAAAGAAATGAATGGAAATGAAATGGGTTTAAGTGGGAGTTGTTGAAGAAAGGATGATATTTCTCCTTTCTTCTTCAGCGGTACGTCTCAGAGAAGGGTGAAGAGGGCTTGAGCATTTGCTAAATTCAAACTTGAAATTGGTATGAGTAATCAAGCCCTTTTCTTGTAATTTTTACGTTTTTGAAATCGCAATACCTTAAACTATTAAATCCATGTCATATCTTTCAATATGGTTAAGAGTATTAAATACTACCATTGTTGGGGAATGAAGCATTTACGATTGTTTGGATACATATGACATGGGTTAGAAGAGAAAAGAGACTAAAGGATGAAATTAGTCATTAGTTTAAGTAGTGAGGATCAAATTGAGAAATTTGTGGAACTAGATAAGAATGAGAAATAGAGGGTTAAATTTAATTAGAGTTAAATAGTTTGTAAGTTAATGAATATGTGTATGTTTACTTAACGTTGATCTGGACTCTTCAAAAAGGAAGGGCAAAGACAAGGTCGTCGACGAATAGCTCGGAATTTATGGTTGGTATTTTTATAACCTAAACTTGTCAGTTACATTATAAATATTTAAATGAATGGCTCAAGGTAGAAAATCAAGATATGAATAATAAGGTATGAGATTCTTTTTCTCATGAAGGTTGTTTTGAATAATTTGATTATGTGGAGAAATTTTAGATGATATATTTCTTCATGTGTACTTGCATAATATGTGATTACAATAGTGATAAACATTATGATTATTATTAGAATAAAAATTTAAATGCATTGTTTACATGAATAAAGTTACAAGTTGAAATGTGGTTTGATGTTAAAATAAAAAAGATTACCCTATTAACAGCTTAGGTCAGATCGGATATAGATGGCATGCTATAGGATAGGAAGAGTTTAGGGTACTTCGACCATGAGCCGATAAGACACTGGGTGCCAAATTACTTCGGTTTAACCAATGAGACACTGGGTGTCACTTTTATTATAATGCTGGGCACGATCATTACTTCGGTTTATCTGATAAGGCACTGGGTGCCAAATCGGTGTGTTGGTTGGATCTGTGTATCCGTCAGAGTCTGAGTCTTGTTAATAGGGAAATTAAAATGATGAAAATATATTATACATGTATGAAATGAATTTGTTAGGATATATATATATATATATGAGAATTTTAAAATACATGAAATATGAGAATGCAAATTGTGATATGCAAAATGATCATGGGAATGAAAGAATTGAAATGTTGAGTAAAGAAATGAGAAGTGATAAGTAAATAGAATTGGGTAAATATGATGATGATGGATTATGTAGCTATGAGCATTGAAAAAAGGTGTGATGAATTGATGGTTTAATGATGATAATGAGAGAAAGAATATTAGTGTAGCATGAGTAAAAATGAATTTAATTCCTCAAGCATATCTATACTTATTTAAAATGTTTAGGTTATTAAAATACCACCGTATTTTACTCATCGTATGTTGGTTCTACATGCAAAGGCTAGGTACATTTTGGTATTCACTCGCTTCAACATCCAAAGATAAATCCCATACTCAAACAACCATGAGTTTTGTTTTATTTTGGGTCGGCACTTAGGCGAAGACTAGACATAGGATATTTTGTATTTTGTAAGAAATTAAGAAAGGTGTTCGCCTAAACTTCTTTAGAATGTTATTGTAGGGCTAATTGTTGTGGTCAATTGTCCTATCAACATATATATTGTGAAATTAATTGATTTGTTCCGGTAGTTTATTACTTGTACCGATAGAACCTTTGTTGGATGAATTATGTTTCCGTAGAACTCCACAAAGTTTCGATAGAAGTGAAGGGAATAGGTAGATTAGTTACTGACTTATTTAGTATCGGTAAAAGTGTTTTTAAGTTTCAGTAGTATAGTAGTTGTTGCGATAGTTGAAATTCGAAGGTTCGATAGAAGTCTTAGGTAAAGATTTAATTTAACCTTTGGAACTTTTAGTATTAGTAGTTGCTTATGTTGGTTCGATAGTACGCAAGGTTGTATCGGTAGAATTTATTCAAGTATCAGTAGAATTCTACAGGTAATTCTGAGTGCTCACTGCCTTTAGAACTACCAATACCCATTTATGCAAGTATCGGTAGAAGTCCTTTAAAAATAAAATATTAATTAAAAATGAAAATAAATCCACTTATCTTCTAGTTCTAATTCCATTATTGTTTTCTAAGCAAAATATAACTCCCTTAATAATAGGAAAGTAAGGTTTTAATTAGTTTCTTATTATATTAGTATAACCGTGGCATATACTTACACGTGTTCAGTGATCGGACCAAGTAAGGGGGTGTTACAAGGTTTATTTTTTCCCACAATCGAAGGTAATCCAAGATAATTTTTCATCTCCACAACCCATATCCCCATTATGCTACTAAGCTCTTGTCTTTGCCCCTTAGGAGTATTTGGGTTAAAGAATAATAATGATTTGGTCAAATTGACCTTTTGATTTGACATATCTTCAAAATCATGTAAAATGGCATGCATAAGCTCTGCATCCTATTTTTTATTCCTAATAAACAGAAGAGCATCACCAGCAAAAAAAAAAGATGGTTGATGAGCGTACTATTCTGACACACCCGAATGTCTCGCATCAAATCATCATCTTGAGCATTTAAAAGCATTCTAGATAATGCATCCATGAAAAAAAGGAAAAGATAAGGAGAGAGCGGGTCCCCTTGACGTAAGCCCCTATTCAGGTAAATGATATCAGAGAGACTCGAATCACATTTAACCATATACTTGATCGACTATACATAGTCCATGATTTTGGCCACCCAACCGCCCGCAAAACCCATCCACAATAAAACCTTTTTGAGGAAGTTTCATTCCACCCGATCATAGGCTTTGCTCATATCGAGCTTAGCCACGAATCCTTTATTAGGGCCGTTCTTTGCGCTTTGGAGGAAATGCATCAGCTCATGGGTAATAAGGACATTGTCATGGATCATACGACCGATGAAGAAAGCACTCTGATTTTGAAAAATGCACCTGGGAAGAAAAGATTTCAAACGATTAGCCCAAACTTTTGCAACAATCTTATAAATCACACAGCATAAACTAATAGGTCTTAATTGGGTCATGTCTTTGGGGTCGGACACTTTAGGGATCAAAATAATAATGGTGTCATTAACCTCCCTAACCCCCTATTACCGTTAAGCATGTCATTACAAAATCGAAGAACATCCTTTCCCATAACATTCCAATTCTCCTTAAAAAAAAAATCCCGAAGAGCCCATCAATTCCGAGGGCTTTCCTAGGGTCCGTTTGGTCAAGAGCATCGAGCATCTCCTTATCTGCCATCGGTGTAACAACCCACTTTTCAATAGTGTCGAAAACAGTAGTTTCGAGGTCACAAATCCGACTAGTGACTCTGTAAATATTATTTAATAATATTAACAAGTCAAATATTGAATTATATTTTATTTCAATGTGGTAATTTATGTTAATTGAATGAATAATTAAGTTTAAGTGGTGTGTCCCTAAAGTCAAGTGGGTTTAAAAAATGAGATAGCGGGACCTCGTTTCTATAAATCGAGTCCGTAAATATTTTTATTAAATATTTACGGAATGATTATATAGGTGTATTGAAGTTTGGTAAAGTAATTTTAACCTATGGATAGTTAATTAATTAAAAAAGGCTAAATTGTAAAGATTGCAAAAGTTAGATCCTATTAATTAAATGCATCAAATAACTATGAAAAGGTGAATTGGTTGATTTATATGGTAATCATACCATACCTAAGTTAGTGGACGATTGGAGGCAAAGAATTTTGTTAATATATATATAATAAAGTACATGTTAGGCTAGGCATAATAAATGAAAAGCAAAAACATATTTTGCTTCTTAAGTTCATCGTCTTCAGCTGCAAATACTCCATTGTTGAAACCATGTAGTTCGGCCAAGCAACGTTCCAAGGATGTGTGAGATTTTGAAGTTCGTTTTTAATGATTTATATGTTTTTGTTATCGTTTTAGCTTGATCTAGCTAACCCGGGGGTTAGATTATGAAATTATTAAATTTTGTAACTTGTGTCATGGATGCATTTAATATGTTTTTGAAGTTTTATGATGGATTGTTAAGTTTGGTTTTTAAACGAACATATTTTGTTAAGAAATTTTTGATGATTTTAAGGTTTAAGGACTTATTTACAAAAATAGTATAAATCAAGAAAATATTGTAATTTTTTTATATGGGCTGTTATAAGGATGGATAGAAATCGGCTAGCTTGATTTATGGTTAAAATAGTGAAATTTCAAGTTTCGGGTTTAGGGACTAAGTTGCATAAAAGGTAATATTTAAGGGTAATTTTGTAAATTCACATTCAAATGGGTTATAGGTTTGAATTAATTTTTTAAGCAATCTGGATTATTTAATTGAACGAGGTTATATTATTTAGATCAAGAAGCGTTACAACTGGATTTAAACCAAGGAACAATTAAAGTTTCAGACAAATCGTCAACGTTGTTTTGCAATCGTTTTAATCAAGGTAAGTCCGTATTTCACTTTAAAAGTTTATAAGTGAATTTATAATTTTAATTAAAATCGTTATATAAATTGTATTTATGTCATATTTGGTCATGATATGTTTCTTGAAAAGGAAAAAGACCATGGTTAAAAGACACCATGACAATATATTCAGTATTTTCGAATAGATGAAAAAATTGAAAAGAATATTATCCGAAAGGATAGTAAATGGAATGGTCGAAAAGATAAATTTATTAGATTAATTATTTAATATTTTGTGATATAATACGTATATATTTAGGTTGTAATTGAGTTTATCTGCTTGAGATTAGTATGATATGATCTGGATTATGAGATGATGATATTTAAGTTGATTACTATATTTGAAAAATTGTGAAATATATGGATGACAGTTAGAAAATATTGATACAATTATTTGAAAGGAGAAATTATGTTTATTGAACATATGATGGATGAAATATATACTTAATTGTTGAATTATATGTTTCTATGTGATATCTATTAGTCTACAGATATTGTATTGTGGAAGAAAGAAAGATATGTATAAGACTTTATAATTATTATGTGTTAATTTGTAGAATGGAATAAGTTGCGAAATTAATTAAAAATCAACTGTATATATATGAAAAATATGAACTTCATATAATGTATAATGAAATGGTACAAGGAAATGAAAGGAAAAAGTTTGGATATGTACTAAGGTCCAGTTTGAACCATGTGAATACTTAGAATAAAAATGACACGTCATTAGGGGTTATTTACAGATTCGGGTGTTGGTCTTGGATGTCCTACCCATGGCTGAGGTCTTGCATTTGTTGTGGATTCTCCACAGCTCGTGTGATCAGCATCGTGTAGCCTAACATCCCGACCCACAGCTCGTGTGAGCAGACCCATTCACAGTCTGTGTGAGCATATATGATTACATGTTATAGTTACTGCTCATGTGAGCATTACAGGTTATATGGGTGCTGATCTTAGATGTCCTACTAATGGCTGAGGTCCTGCATTGGTTGCAGATTCTCCACAGCTCGTGTGAGAAGAATCACGTAGCCTAACATCTTAACCCACAGCTCGTGTGAGCCGACCCATTTCACAGCTCGTGTGAGCATTACAGATTATATGGGTGTTGGTCCTAGATGTCTTACTGATGGCTGAGGTTCGACATTTATTGTGGATTCTTCACAACTCGTGTGAGTAGCATTGTGTAGCCTCACATCTCGACCCACAGCTCGTGTGAGCATATATGGTTACATGTTACAGTTACAGTTTGTGTGAGCATTTCATGAGTATCTGATGTTAATCCTTTTGGTTCAACGAGTGATAAAGGTTTAATTAAATTTATATATATGAGTATTATATGGTCAAGGTAAGTAAGTTGAAATACGTTGATACAAACGTTTGAAATGAGAATGTGTGATTATTGAGTATATGATGAATTAATTGTTGAAACAAATGTATAGTATAGAGCGATTATGTGTTATATATTTAAATGAAATGATTATAAGGTATGGTATTAGAGAATGAATTTACGTAATGGTTATGTGAAATGACTATGTGTAAAAATGTGTTGAATTGAGACATTAAATATAGATATTTGAATGTATTCTGAGTGTTAAAGGCAAATATGATGGTTGGTTTATATACCAAATGTGTCTTCTATGAACAAATTTAATATCAGGATAAAATTTTATATATTACATATGAACTCACTAATCTTGTGAGATTTGTGGCGTATAGGTAATTTAACAAACTTACGATCAAGATATTGAATTATCTTGTAAAATATTTAAAATTACATCCTTTATGGCAAGTTGAAGTTTAAGTTTAAGTTTATTACGAATTTACTAAGCTTTAAGCAATTTGTAGACCGTTGGATTCGAGTTGTCGATTGGATTACTCTTGGAGGTTAAACTATCTGGTAACTAATCGTTTATGTTGCTCCGGTTATAAGTGGCATGTAATTAGGATGATATCTACATGTGTTATAAGCCTTATGATATGTTCATTGTTAATTGAAGCATGAGATTTGCACATTGATGAATTTCTTAAGTGGTTTTGGCTACTGCCTAGAGTTATATTGGTAGTTACCCTAGTTGTATTGGTAGTTGGATTTGGGTCTCGATAAAAGTCCCAAGCCAAAACTACCTTGCTTACTTGAGTATGTTATACTGGTAATTGTCTGAGTTGTACTAGTATAACTTAGACTTGTATCAATAGAACTACCAGTTCTACCGGTAGGATTCTGTAGTGGTTTTTGAAATTTTTATCCTTGAATTCTACCGATACTTGCTCAACTAAATTTCGGTAGAAGTCTCTCAAACTTAAAAAAAAAAACTCATTTTTAAATCGAAAAAAAATTCAAAGTATTTTTAAAGGTTGATTTTGCCTAACATTTTACATAATATAAGGAAAAAAACAAAGAGGGATTTTAAAGATCATTAAATTGTTTCCGAATGTATAATGTATGTTGTAGCATCCACTTGCTCGGGTCCGGTGACTAGACCGAGTGAGGAGTGTTACAAGTGATCTCTCAAGAATCTCATTCATGTCCGACGTGACACAATGAAGGATCAAGTTAAGCACATGCTCAGCGTTGTTGCTACACTCTATTTTGAACAAACCCTCAAAATACTCACAAGCCACCTCACAAATGCTTCAATTATCACTGATCCATCTACCCTCATTATCCCAAAGGCCCTCAATGTGATTCTTCCTCGCCCGATGTGTGGCACACACATGAAAGAATCTCGTATTTCTGTCGCCCTCTTTCATCCATCTAATGCGAGACCTTTAAGCCCAATAAACCTCCTTCGAAGTGTAAAGACTAGCAAACTCAACCTAGGCACTATACAGCCTTTCGATATTAAAATCATTTTTAGGCACATCAATAATACTATCAATCTTTTGTAATAAAGAGTTTATCCGACGCTTTTTGTCCTTGTATCGACTATGTTGCCAGCCCCCAAGAGATAGTCAAATATTGTCTATACCCTTCAAAACATCACCCTGCCCGTCCTTCCAAGCATCCTCGATCACCCTTTTAGCATCACCATCCTTAGTCCAGCACGCCTCATGGCGAAATAAAAGCCAAGGGTCCCTCTTACCATCTCTAAGTCTCCTCTCCATGGTATCCAACACAACAATGTCATTATCAGAGTTAGCTTGGCGAATAATATCCGAAGCCAAGAATGACACTTCACTCAACCAATTAGAAGAAGTGAAAAATCTATTCAACCTCTCACGAACCAAATTGCAGCCCCTTCTATTATTTGACCACGTGAACCACCCTCTATTGAGCTTAATATCCACCAAAGATAGCTTGTCGATCACCTTTCGAAAATCATCCATGGTGACTCTGGACTTACGACGACCCTCACTCTTCTCAGACTCATCAAGCACCTCGTTGAAATACCCACCCACGATCCAATCTTCATTCACTCTCTCGCCAATGTTCTTAAGGAGATCTTACGAAAGGTGCCTTTAGTTGAGCTCCGAAAACCCGTAAAAACCCGTAAATCTCATATGATCCATATCCTTCGTTTTAACCAAGACATCCACATGATTTAAAGAGAATCTTTGTACGTCAACATAGCAATCATCTGTCCACATCATAGCTAAACCCCCTTTGTGCCTGATAGCATCAACAACAAAACAACTTGTCATATTGTAACTACGACGAATCTTGTCAAAATCACAAACACGAAGTTTAGTTTCACTTAAAAAAATAATATCGATAACACTGGCAGTGATGAGCTGCCTCAACTCGGAGACTATCGTAGGGTTCTTGAGCCCACGACAGTTCCAGTAGATGATCTTCATGGCTCGCGGCGGGGCTGGTCATCAGCCACTGCCTTGGAAGGGGACACGCCTTCCGATAACTTCCTCTTAACCATACGCACGGGGTTAACATCACCTCCCTCATTACTGCCCCTTCCCTTTATTCTTGCCCTCCTTATCTTTTAAAAACATAGTGGGCCTCTTGCTTGATGGAGAGTACGAAACAGAGGCTTCCTCCGAAGACCGCCCCATCTCATTTTTTTATGTTGCGCTATAATGCCCCTTCCTTCCTCGGAGCTAGTCCTCCTCCCCTTTTTTCCCTCACTCTGATCAATTATCTCAACACCATTACGCCATCAGCCACCTCCTTGACCCTGTTGCGTCACCTACACCCTAAGCCAACTATCGTATTGGAAGTCTGAAGGATTAAGATATTGTCAAAACTGGTCACATTTCTTTGTGCTGTGTTGTGCTATGGTCAATACACCCAAATATGTAATAGAATATAGGGAGTCTCTCGTATTTTATAATGTAAGTCACCTCCCTCCCATCCTTAACTACCACGCAAACCACCCTTCGTAGTGGCTTCAGCATGTCCATCTTTACTCGTATCCTCATAAAGTCAACCCAGCAGCCATCCTTATCCCGACAGTCAATAGCTGTAATCTCTCTCACTACCCCACCTACCTCCATGGCCAACTGTCTATCCATATACTCCATTGGGACATTGAAAATGCGAATCCAAATAGAGACTAGGCAAAAGTTATACTTGCTCAGATCTTGCTCCTTTACTTACGACACAAGCGAGAAGATGTTCTGATCGAACAACCAAGGTGCCAGATTTAAGATACAGTCACGATCTTCCACCAAGTCGAGTTTTACCAAGAATTTTCCTTCAACAAGCTCCACATAATTCACCTATTCTTTTGTGTGCGAAAGTGAACAAAATACCATATACATAGCGTTTTTATTTACTTTTTCCTTGGACAAAAATTTCCCCACTACCCAAGCCTCCCATCCCTGCACCTCTGAGCTGGCCATATTGTGGCAAAATATTTTTTTTGACTCTTCCTCTGAAAATTTCAGTCTTGCAAACATCTCTCGGATTTCCTCAACCATGTTGACAACTGGCCTCTCACACACGATAACGAGAAGACAACCCCCAACATAGTCCAGGAGAGCAGCCAAAAACATCGCCGCAACAATCAAGAACACAAGCCTGTAAATCAAGAAGACAAGAAATAAAAAAGTTCCAAGAAAACATAATTAATAAAAAACTATGAGAATAAGCAAACAGATGAAACACCAACTAAGATTTAAAGCCAATGAATTTTAAAAACAAAAAGATTAATCCATGGAAAATAAAAAGGAAAAAAGAAACCGCTTTTTTAAAGAGCTCTTCCAAAACGCTTTTAGAATGTCGGTTTTTACTGGGAAAACCATGCAATACCATGTAAAAAGACATAAAAAGATTATTATTAATATTATTATTATTATTATTATATGGAACAGACGTAAAAATATTAAAATACACCTTTGACGAGAAAGCCACAACTTCGATGTACCGACACACGAGGGGAGGCCACAGCGATTTTAATTTCGTTCAGTCAGCATTGAAAAAACCGTCAAACAACGCACCATACAATCAACAGCCAAGAAATGGATAACAAGACAACGCCGTATCCAGGAGAAAGGTAAAATCAACACCACAAAACCAAAAATTGTAAAAAGAATTAAATCAGAAAATTCCATTAAGAAACAATAACAACATATTGGATCAAGAAGATCCTATAGTTTGAGGATATATCAAGAAAAATAAGAGAAATATGTAAAAGAAAACGAAAAAACCTGATTGGGACCAAAACCAAGCCAAAATTCCGGCCACCTCGATGAGAAGCCTTGACAAACAATAGGAATCCTTTGCCAATTCCGAACCAAAATAACAAAAAGATCCAAGAATGCCTTCAACTCTCCTTACGCCGGGAATTGAAGCACCCTCAAGAAGCTTGTCGCATCCACCGTGCCACAACAAAGATAGCAAAAAGATAACAACACACGGAGGATGATACAGCGTGATCCACCCATGATGAATCCACAAAGGGAACACGATGGACACCACAACACCCCCACTGTTCAATCGTCAACGGAGAAAGGATACCACAAAACTCAAAAAAGAAAATCGCAAGGACCTTGGAAAGAAATTGCATTGCTACCGCTTCTACCAGCAAACATTGCTAATTATAATATATTTATATGTATGTAATTGACATGTTTTTGTATATATAATATATATGAAAAATATTTGAAAAATAACAATAAACAAAAAAAATGGTACATCAAATTATATTAGTATTGGTATGTATCAATACTAAAACAAAAAATATTACGTTAACTAATACAATATTGATTATCTTGCTTTTACGAAATAAGAGAAATAAGAGAAGATAAAAGAACAATGACAAATTACGAAAAAGAAAGAGGAGTTTCAGAAGAAAACAATTCAGAGAACTTTTTTTACTTTTAAAAAAAATTGATCATCTTTTAATTTAAATGGACAGGTTAATAATTGATTTAAATTTTCATTTGAATTGTAAAATGTAATTAAATGTGAAAAGAAAATTGAACTGACATGAAAGATGAAAATGGAAGTAAAAGATTTTGCATTTTTTGTTACGGGTGGGGAGGTTACATGTAGATTTATTCATAGTTCGGTTACTCTTTTAGGTTTAAAAGTTTATTTGAATTTTGAGAGAGTTTGAGCAAAAAATTTAGGATTAAAAAATGGACTTAAGTAAAAAAATTAAACCCGTTTAAAATATGAATTGGGCTCGAGTTTGAATGTTTAAGCCCGAATTCGCCCGAATCTATTTTTAGTTTATAATACTTTATATTATATTATTTTTATATATTTATATAATTAAGAACATATTAAAAAAATAAACATATATTAAATATATAATACTATTATAATGTAAAAATTAAAATATTGTTAAGATGACTATATAAAATTTTTCAATAAATAAAAAATGTATAAATTTATTAAATATTAAATATTAAAATAAAATAAAATAAATATTTTTAAAAAAATTAAAAAATAATATAGGCAAAATTAAAATGGGTTTAGGTTAGTTTTTTTTGTAAATATGAGCGAGTTTGGACAAAATTTTAAGCTCAGATTTCGAACTAGACTGGACTTGAGCAGATATAAAATATGTTAATATCAAATTTAAATTTGGCCCTACCTAGCCCATGAACACTTCTAATTGCATGTGTATTAGAGAGTTGTGAATTTAACACAGGCATAAATTCTCCTAATTTTATAAAAATTTATTTTTGCCATTCATTTAATTTTTTTTTTGCCTTTTTTAGTTTTTAAATTTTTATTATTTGTTAAACAACTTTAAAATGAATGAAAAAAATTAATGTTTGTTAACTTTATTGATGTGGCATACACGTGAATTGTCACTAGTATGCCACATCAATAATTATTTTTTTAAACATTAAAAATATTAAAAAATATTTTTATGTTGTTTATACTTATTTAATAATTTTTAATTTAAAAAATATTGTTTACAAATTTTTAAATTTAAAAAAGCAATTAATTGTTAAGGTGGCATCCATGTGAATATATGTGTATGCCACGCTAGCAAATCTAACAAACATTAATTTTTTCATCTATTTTGAGGTGATTTGATAAATAAAATAAATTTAAATGCTAAAAAGATTAAAATTTAAATGCAGAACTAAAATAAGTTTTTTTGTAAAATTAGAAGACCAAATAAGTCATTATACCTAAAATACTAAAAAGTGAAAAAATATCAATAGAGTTTTTGTTTCACTGGGAAGAACTTGTAGAAAATAATTTCTAAAAAATAGATTGATTTTCTGATAAATTTAATTTTTTGGTGTTTAGATAAAATTTTTTAAAAATATTTTTTATTGTTTAGCATTTTTTTAAAAATTATTTTCTAAAAGTTTATTTTAGAATGTGATAATATTTTATAAAAATTAATATCATATATAAACTTAATAATCAACTATGCTTAATTAAAATTTAATTTAAATTTCATATATTACATAAATAAGAGGTTAGGGATAAATAAAGCTAAGCATAATTTCAACAATTATTTATATTTATATAATTAAAATATTCATATTTTATACTATAAAATATTTATTATTAAATACTTATAAATTGTAATATTTATTATTACAATATTAATATAAATATTCTTCAATAATATAATAAGAATATTATTTAAAATTTAAAATTATTATTGTTAAAATTTATTATTAAAATAAAACTAATATTATATTAATTATAGTAATAATTTATTATATGATGAGATATAAATAATTATCTAAATATGCTGAAAAAAAATCAATTAAGAAATTAGGTTTTTTTTTAAATGTATCGATCTAAGTTGATTTTGGAGAGAGAAAATAAAATGCGTTCTATAGAAAATGTTTCCATTGATATAGTAGAGAAAGTGTGCCTTGTAGGATGCATTTTCACCTCTATCCTAAAAACGCGTCTTACGTGACGCATTTTCTCTGTCAAATCAGTGAAAACGCACCTTATAGGATGTGTTTTTTTGTCCAATGGTAACATTTCCTAACGGGTAAAAATTCCAATGGTTATAGGACTCCAACAACCATATTTTTCCTATATAAACCCCTTCAACTCTCATTCTTTTCAATTCAACTCTCAACTCTCAATTTTCACAAATTGATTCTCAATTTCTTGTTCTCGATTTTTATTCTCAATTCTTTATTTTTTATTCTAAATTTCCAATTCCAATTTTTTTAAAAAAAATTGTCTAAATAATTTGATTTGATTTTTTTCATTCTTCAATGACAAATCAACTTATTCATTTGGATAACAAGTACATATCTGACGTTCAATTACAAATAGTAATAAAATATATTAAATTATTTATTTTTAATCAGTTAATTATTATGATGTTAAGAAAATATTATTAAATTATTTAAGTTTAAATACATTACAACATAGGATAAAAAAATTCCCCATTTACTCCGCCCCATTCCCTATATAAATGCACTAACGCTAAACCTACTCACCCACATCTCTAAATTATTTTTTCTTTCTATTGCGTGTTGAAATTTTTAGGTTTAAAGATTTATTTCTCTTGCTTTGAGAGAGACATAATCTTAGTTTTAAGTTATGTTTGGGTTTACGGTAATGTCGTGGAGCCAGGTGACCTACAAATTTCACCTGTCGTGTGAGCATGGAGCCATCACCCGAGAAGCCGAGATCGCATTGCAACTCGAGGTCTAAGTTGACAGTGATTAAACCGTCTCGGGTTGAAGTGTAACTAAGGTTTCAAATTTACAGAGGTTATACTACTAAGAGACGGAGCATAACTTTGGCCCAAGTTGATGGTGGTTATGTGGACATGACAATGATTTTTTTCATCATCAAAGGAGGATGCTATATACCACCGAAACAGAAGTGCGAGGGAAGAAAACAGAGTGACATTTTAGTATAATTTATTAATTTAGTGGGCATGGTAAAACAAATCACTTGGTTATACTAAAATGCTACTGCATTTTTCTTCCTCGTAGTTTTGTTTTAGTGGTGTATAACATCTGTTGGAGCCCAATTTTGAACGGGCTCAACATTTAAACCAAACCCAGAATAAGATAAATTTTAAATTTAAAATTATTTAAATTTAAAAGTTCATTTACAAACAAATCTAAACCAAACAGATCCAATTACCCACCTAAACCTAAACCCATTTTTACAAACCCAATACCCAAGCCCAATCACATCCACATTGGCCCGAACTCAAAACTACCCTAGGTCAAACCCTAAATCTGCTACCTGCATCACTAGCCACCCTCCTTTGCCCACTTAGCGCCTGCCACATCAGCAGCAAGTTGCTCCACTTGCCCTTGCCATCGCTAAAGGCTGCACCACCGCCACTGGTACCTGCAAGGAAGGAAAAGACAGGAGTTTAATAGCAAAAAACAAAAGAAAATGATTGTAAACAAGGCTATAAAAGCCTTATTCAAACCAATTGTAATTTTTTACCTTTACTTTCGAAATCAAAAAATCAATAGCAAATAGATTGCATTCAGAAATACAAGCAGGAAATATTCGAAGCAATAGATACCATTTTTCAAGCAGATTCGAAGCAGTCAAGGTATAATCTCAATAGATAATTATTTATTGTCATTTATTAATAAAATTTTGAACTGTTTAAATCGTATGCATATATTTATTAATATATATTTATTACATTACCATTATTATTTATTATTTCTAAATATAAATTTAATTCATATTAATTATAATAGTAAACATTAATAATATAATAAATAAATAAAAAGAAAAACGAAGGGTTTATTAGGGTTACGCCCTTCGGTGATGCTGCCGTTGCCCGTGGCTACGAAGAGATCCTCTCCGAATGTCACCCGTGTCTCATCGTGGGTAGATTTACAAAGGAAAACACGAAAAAGGGGTTAGAAACAGGATATGACCAACGACAGATTTCGAAATAAAAATACAAATAAAAAATGTGAAACAATGAAAATAGATTTTTTTTAAAAAAGCATAAAAGAATTAAAACTTGGATTTTTGACAAACTGAATATGTTTTGAAATAGAAGCTTTGAAGGAAATAAAAAAAGTGATTTTTAAAAAGCGTTTTAAAGTAGATTCGAGCTTGATCTAGTTAGATCGGAGCTCGGATCTACGATTTAAAAAAATAAACAAAAAAAAGGAGATCTTTTTACCTTCAAACCACCGTGCATGACGGCGGACGACAGCGGTTGACGGCGATTGGTGATCGGACTAAAATTATATTTTTACCTTAAACTTTTTTGAAATTATATTTTAACCTCAAACTCTCCAAAACATCATTTTCGACCCGGTTTTTCCTTTTTTTTCGATTTTTTATACATAAAATTCAATTATTTTTATTCTTTTTTTTTATTAATCCTGTTTTCTGATTTCGTTCCACCTTTTTTTCGTATTTCGTATATTACTATTCCTATGCTTAATTTTTGCATTTACTTATCTGCTTAATTATTATTTAACTTTTTCATTATCTGCATATTTGCATCTAACTTACGCATTCATCATTAAATTAAAATTGTTTTATGATTTTCTCTAAAAAATATGAATATTTTAAAATCGAGGCGATATTCTTTTATTTCGGATTTTGAAAAATTGTGCCTTAACTTATTAGGCGTGATTTTTTCTTCAAACCGGAATAATCGAATACCCTTTTCAAGATTTGAAATTGGCAATGAAGGAATGCTCGTTATTTTTGGATCTCAAAATGTTATGTCCTAACTCACTGGACGTGACTTCCTTCCTCAATCATTTCGAAATAACGGGACTTCCTCACGAAATTCGATTTTCCTTCTTAAACGTGTACATCAAGTAAATCATGCATTTAAGGATCGCATTTTAAAATTTACTCGAGTTTTCAAATTTTTAACAAATCAAGACCGGATAATAATCGACGTGGTACCAATTTTGGGCGTGTGAGGGTGCTAATCCTTCCTCACACGTAACCGACTCTTGGACCGATTTTCTGGATTTTGAAAACCAAAATATTGTTCAAAACGAATTTTCAAACGTTTTGTGGTGATCCAATCACACCGAATAAAAGATTGGTGGCGACTCCTATTTTTCGATTTTTAAAATATTTTTCGAGATGCTTTTTCGCTTTTCGAAAAAAAACGTTTCGAAAACATCCTCCCTTGATGATGAGAAACTCGTTGCCATGTCTGCATAACCACTGCCAAGTGGGGCCCCATTTATGCTCCATCCCTTGATAGCATAACTTTTGTAAAATTGAAGCCCTAGTTACGCTTCAACCGAAGATCGTATTATCACCGTCAACTAGGACCTTGAGTTGCAATGCGATCTAGTTTCTCGGGTGATAGCTCCATGCTCACATGCTAGATGAAATTTGTAGGTCACCCAACTCTACAGCACCACCGTAAATTCAAACATACCTTAAAACTATAACAATGTCTATCTCAAATATTGAAAAAGATAAATCTACAAACTTATAATTTTAAACCGCAAGAAAAAAAATTAGCAAAGTGAAAATGAGCCCTATAGGACGTGTTTTCTTTTCTCTCTCCAAAAACAACGTAGATCAATTTTTTAAAAAAAAACCTAATTTCTCAATTGATTTTTTTCACATATTTAGATAATTTTGCCTAAATAATGAAATATGTATGTTGTAACATAATATTGAACATTAAAGAATTTTTAAAAATTAAAATAAAAATATATTTGTAACACCTCAAACTTGGCCTAAAGTTATACCGAATCGAGCGGATTACACTAACGCATTCAAAATTGATTTTAGTAAATATTCAAAAAACCCTCAAACCTTACTTGACTTGTAGTGGAAAGTCCTTTCGGAGTTTTATTTTGAAAATCGAAACTGTTTTGTCGACTTGAGTGATTTTGTGGTTTCACGTTTAGAAATGATTAGTTATTGACGAATTTAACAAAAACCAGGACGAGTGCAAAAACATACTACAAACTCGAAAGATCAAGTCATAATTACATCAGAGCAAGAACTATTCGAGCTCTCGTACGCCGTCCGGGTCTAATTCAGATGTTTACCTGAACAGATAAAGATAAGACAAATGGTGAGCTACCAGCCACAGTGTGTAACCAAATTCAAATACAATTAAAAAGATCATATCATATAAATTGTAGTAACGCAATGAACTTAGTAACATTTACACAACCAGTACGGAACAGGTCGAGAATATCACAGAGATTTCAACAATGGAAGTACAACATACCAAAACTAGACAAAACAAAACCTAACATAACAAAACAAACCAAAATAAAACATAACAAAATAGAGCAAAACAGAGCAAAACATCATAGAAAATGTATCTTGATGTCGATGCAGAAAGTTTTCCAAACATATCACAATGCAGATTTAGCAAAAAGTATCCTACCTAACTCCGTTACACACTAATTCGGTCACCTCGGGTCTCCCGACAATGATGACCCTTCACCCAAGATTTCTAGACAACGATGACGTATTAATTTGCAATTAAAGTACCATATCAGTATTGTGGATAAAATCACCACATAGCGCAAATCATTAAATGCCAAAAACTCCTCCTTTTCCATTTTCCTAATCCCATGCAATGTTTCATAACATACATATACAGAATCAAAATGAAAAGCATGTAAGATTGGAACGATGAAAATATATAGATTTTTCATACCCTTTTTAACTTAAATTTATGTAAATTATTAGTAATTATTATTGAAAAATATAAATTAATTATAAAATAATTAATTTGTACTTAATTTACCAACATATTGATTTTTAACTATTTTTATAAATATTTAACATGAATTTGATGTATTTTTGACAGATTTGCACAAGTGATGAAAATCGGCTCGGCAGACACGGCAGAAGGCCTGAACCATTAAGGGAATTTTTACATCGAGTGAACTAAGAGCTAAGAAGATTAATTTTCCAGTAAATATGTCGGTCCAATTTATGAGCATTATTATACTTTATAATTATATTTTTAATTTAATTAATTTGGGTTAGAAATTAAATTATAAAGCCTGATGCAAAGTGGCTCGATGAGCATGACATGGAGGACTGAACCACCATGAATTGGACAAGACCAGTGCCGTCCAAGTAGGCTGACCCAATCAGCTATTTTACCTGATTTTTCACACTTGAAAACTAGCCCTCAAAGTCCTCTCAAATTCCATTCAAACCCGTCCATTTTTTGTGCCTTTACGGATTTGCCCCAAGCTAATTTTAAGCAAAATTTGAACTAGTCGAATTGCTCAAAGGGTGGCCGACCATGGGGATTTAGTGGCTGCAATTTATTTGCTAAAAATATCCTCCAACTCTCACCTATAAATACCCCTTAAGCTACCTATTTTCATCACTCATTCACCAATAGTTCTCTTCTTTCTCTCATTTTCTCCGTAGCCTTCCCAATTCTTTTCCCTTCCATTCCTTTGCTGATTTCTCCCTCTTGGGAAAGATTGGTCTTTAGCCTTGGAAATAGCTTCATTGAGTGTTCATCAGAGACCTCGATCTGGGAAGAATCGAGCAAGAACGACAAAGAACGTGACATCAATTCGTTAGAAATTGCTGGATTTAATCTTAATCTCATTTCTCTCTTTTAAATTCTTATTGTTATTGTGCTGAATACTATTATGATTGCTATTATTTATTTAATTAGAATGACTCAAGTTTTCTTAAGTGTTGGTTGATTGTGTTGATTGCTTAATTTAGTCTAAATCATGTTTATATTGTTATAGGCTTTGAATGTTTTTGTTTAATTAAATATTATAATATTTAAGTTATATTTGCATTACCCTTGTGATATAACTAATGAATTAATCATTTAAACGGGTTGAAATTGTGATTAATGGACACACTATTTAATTTGTGCATGTTTAATTTTCTAAGGAAGCTGAGTGTTAAATTTAACGATGGTATTGAATGATACATTAACCTTGCATAACTTGTAGGATTGTGTGATTAAATTGTTTCAATATTGGTGTATGCTGTTACTTCACTTGATCCTTTCCTTACTTGTGAATATTAATTTAATTGTTTGAATTGACATAGGTATATGTTCAAGAGATTACTTTAATTCATGAAGTATGTATGTTCATTAACACATTTACTTATTAAAATTGGTTTAGTCGGTTGAATTAACATAGGAATATAGTCAAGAGATAAATTGATTTTTGTAAGTAATGTTGTTCATAAGTTAATAAGATATCGGGTTGCCGTGAATTTATTTCGTAACAAGAATGAACATGATTATGATTTGATTAAGTTATTAAAGCAATTAAACTAACACATTTATGTCATATTGATTAAAGTTTAGAAATCGTGCATTGAAACTAATTTTTAAGTTTTATTTTTATTTTTAACTTAGACTAACTTTAGTTTAGATTGATACTTTTCAAATTATTATATTTCCCTAATCAAACTGTTGATTAATTATTTGATAAATATTTTTCCTAACACAATCCTTGTGGGTACGATAACTCGACATTTACTTGTCACTTTATTACTTGATACGATTGTGTACACTTGCACATTTCCATCGTTCCAAAGACACGCTGTCGTACAATAACAAATACAACAAGTAAGGGAATCCATGCCTTACAGAACATATTATTCATATTTCAATGAATCATATCAGAACTGCCGTGAATTCACACACATGGTTATACATCACATTCAGTACAAAACAATTCAACATATTCATATATCACATATCCTTAATCAATAAATTAACACAGAAGCATACCTGTAAGTTTAACATAATACGAATCGTACTTGGACAGAACACATACTTTAACGCATTCAAACAAAGGCACATTACACATTATCAAGTCACTATTAATCATCTTATGTCAGTATAAACATACATACATATAACATATTATAAAATAACAAATCATCAAATATCAAGTTTTATAGTTTAATACAAATAATACAGACTCTACAGAATTCCTACGTTCGCTTTGAACAAATATTACGCCCTTAACGAAAATCTTAAAATTTAGGCTCACACGTCAATATGGTTGCCCGTGTGGCTCTACACGGGCTGGCACACGACCGTGTGGCTGCTTGTGTGACCTTATTTCCAAAATAGTGAGTTAAACAACCTAGACATACGCCCGTGTTTCAACCCGTGTGCCTCACACGGTCTGGCACATGCTTGCGTCCTCAATTTACAAATAGTGAGTTACACGACTCGAGCATATGCCTATGTATCAGCTCGTGTGAACCCTACACTCGAAAACCTCACACAGTCTACCACATGCTTGTGTGCCCCAATTTTAGTGAACAATGAGTTACACGGTTTGTCACACGGTCTGTAACACGGTCTACCACACGGTCGTGTGGCTCACAGAGTCTACCACACACCCATGTGGCGTCGACAGTCCCGTTTTTCAATGATAAAAACTAAAAAAAAAGGGTTTTGGTACCCACCTGATATCAATTTGATGTAGAAGCAACGGAGATGATCTCGAACCTTACAAAAAATAACCAAAGTTCCAATCACATGATTCAATTAAACTACAAGGCTAATTAGACAATCAACTGAAAACATGTCGAAAACTTCGACACAACCCAATTCAAAAACTAGACACTCAACTTCGTACGAATAGTAGTGTGAGAATTTAACTCGTACGAGGAATGATATCGTCATAGTCTTCGCCTAAAAGGGAGGCCAACGAAAGCAATTAACCTTTTAATTGGACCAACGAGATATACCACCTCTTCCACAAAACATATAGTGAAGTTATCAAAAAAGAAAGGAAAAGAAACAGAGGTATACAGAAGCTTAACCATTGAACCACTAGGCTCATCGTTAACATCAATTGATCGAAAATAACTTATAACTCATATGCCCAAAGATAGGGGTTTAATCAAATAACAAAAAGTCAAGAACCAAAATTTGAACCCAAAAGCTCACATACACAAACCTAACACTAACCATTAAACTGGATCAAATCACTTGTTAACTTCTCAAAATCTAACTCAAAATTGAGAGATAACTAAACATGGTTTCATTAACTCGATTTCTTCTAATCCTTTTTTGGGATGTTACATTATTATTAAAAAAAATATTCATGAAAGAGCTCTTTTTTGGAAATTGATTTATCATTTTCAACATTGTAAGTCAATTTATGGGAAAGTATGTTCATTTTTCATTGATCAAACTATTTTCTATGAAACAAGCATAGGAAAGTATAGAAATATTTTTTGTAATTCATTTGATGTGAACAAATGTACCCTAATTTATACACAATTAAGCCCATATTGTTAATTTAAAAAATCAATGAAGCCCTTTTGTTAACGATTTTCGTCTTAAATCACACTGATCATTAAAATCAATTGATAGACTAATTAAATGATTACATGTGACAACTTTTTGATTTAATATTATATTTGCTCATAAAAAATCATTAAATTTATTAAAACATTAAAATCTATATAAACTCATAAAAATTATAAAAAAAAATCATAAAAACTTGTAAATATTATAAAATTTATAAAAATTCCAATAAATTATATTTTTTATAAAATTAATAAACATATTCAAAATATTTAAAATTTTATAAAAACTTATAAATAATATAAATATTCTAATAAATTATAATCAATTAAGCCCTTTTGTTAACGGTTTTCATCTTTGATAACGTTGACCATTAAATTTAATTGATGAACTAATCAGATGGTGACATGTGGTAGATCCCGATTTAATCTTATATTTTATCATAAAAATCATTTAACATCATAAAATTATTAAAAATATTAAAATTGATATATACTTATAAAAATTATAAAAAATTCATAAAAACTTATAAACAATATAAAAAATTATAAAAAATTATAAAAAAATAGAGATTATAAAAAAGTCATTAAAACCATTAAAATAATAATAAACACATGGAATCAGACCAAACATTGGGTAATGAGAGTCCTAATATCATTAGGATAATTTTCATGTTGAATAAAATGTTCTTGATCTTCCATAAATAAAACGACAATTGTGAGACCTTCTCCATTTTATTGATAAATTATTATTATATATTTTTAAAATTTTTATCTCTAATTTTTTAAGTATAGTGCAATAGTTTGGATCGTGAAAAGTTGAAAATTATTTGCTAAGTATTGTATAACATAAAGTAATTTTAGTATAGTTAGATACTATTAAATCAAAACTTCATTAGCATGTTATAATGAAATATTCTAGATAAGGTTTTCAAAATCAGACCATGGTCAAATAGATTAGACCACTTGTTCATCGATTCAATTAAATAAATTATTAAAAATTTTAAAATTATGAAAAAATAAAAATTCTGTTCAACTGCCTGTTCAACTCGTCTGTATCAATTTTAGAGTTAATCGATTTACTAACTTCCTCTCGACCAATACCCCTTTCAATTCTTAGTCTAACTAACCTGATTGACTAATCTAGTATAACGTTGATCCTGACCAATGGCGGAGCCATGTTTATTTATTTCAATTTAGTCATTTGTAAATTTACACTATGGTACTCCTAAAAATTTAAGTAGGCCTCTCAAAGTTTAAAATTTTTGCAATTTTTTCCTTTGTATATATATTATAGCCCCCTTAAAATGGTAAAATTTTAATTTAAGCCCTTTATAATTTATAAAATTTTAAATTAATAATAGTAAAATTACATTTTGGCCCTTTCAAAATGATAAAAAATTAATTTAACCCTTTAAAATAATAAATATATAATTATTAAAATGATGAAATTACATTTGTACTATTATAAAAATATATAATTTAATTCTGGCCCCAAAAATTTTTTCTAGCTCCTCCAATGATCCTGACAACTATTCCCATTATCCAATGGTCAGTATAACACGTGTTCATTTTGATTTTAAAGGTTTAATTTTCAAAATGAGAAGCCAATAAATGAATTATTATTTTTATTTATTTTATAATTTTATTAAAAATTATATATATTTAATTTATTAGAACTTATTATGATTTTTATAAGTTTTTAAATATTGATAATTTATTAGAATTTTATTAGTTTTTATAATATTTATATGTTTTTTTGAAATTTTTTTATAATTTGTATAAATTTATAAAAGGTTTTAATTATTTTAATATGTTTTATTTTTTTTAGAATTTATTATAATATTTATAAGTTTTTATGATTTTGCTATGATTTTTATATATGATAAGATTAAATGAAAAGCTGTTACGTGTCATGGCCTAGAAATAGTATACAACGTAAAATTATGATATTGGGTTGGGCTTGGGTTTTTGAGTTGAGGCGGACGGTGCACGCAGGGGATGAGAACAGGACATGGTGTTCAGGCAAGTAAGGCCGAACTGGCCTAGGACATCCCCTTTATTTCATTCATACGCTTTATCCCTTTTCTTATCCAAATCCCGCTCCTCCCAGACTTCACTCCTCTGTCACAGAAACACTCGTAGCACTCTCCATACTTGCTTTCTTTGCTTTGCTTTCCTGTACAGCCCCATTTTAAAGACTTGGAAAGCAGGTATGGCGTATTGTTTCTTCTGTTTAATACTAAATGAATGATAATCATGGGTATGTTTTTGATGATATTTGTTTAAATTGAAACGCAGACAGACAGCATTAAGGAATCTCGAATCTCAACTCGGTATGGCAATTACTGCAACGGCTATGACTGTCACTACGGGATTACAGTTTGCTGGTTCTCTCAATCATAATCAGACTTCTTTTTTAGGAGTTCCCTTGACGCTGTCAATGTCAAACCCTCAGCCATCTTTATCCTCTGTCTTCCTCAATGTTCAAGCCAAAGCTCGCACCCGAACAGAAGATCGTGAGGCCCGCCATTCTCGCATTAGGAAGAAGGTTACTACTATTTTTTTTTAAGCTTTATATTTTATTTGTTTAAAGCAAATCCTATTTCATATATCAGTTATACTCTCATTAAGAAAATGCAAATTCCTTTTACATTTATCCCCATTTCTTATCTTATCAAGTACTGATTATCTTTCAAATTTACTCATTTATTAAAAATGATGTTTCCGTACATGCTTTGGGACCAAATTGGGTTACATTAATTTGTCCGTAGGATATATTAGATTAAGGAACCCTCCTATGTTAAGCTGTGGTAAAACTTTGTAAGAGTCATGCTATTTTATGTGCCAAAGAAACAAACAAGAGCTATAATATTTTCTTCTTCTTATATAGAAGAATTGATGGGATTTAAGTGTAAACTTTATCTTTTATAAGTTAGAAAAGAGGGGGATGGGCGGATAAATGAGATTCTTTTGATCACCATCATCTTTCTTAATGGTTGGTTTCCTCTCCGAATGGACTTGATATTGATATAGTGAAATCTATTGGCTTTGGTTCCTATGGGTTTAAGTCCCTCAACCATACAAAGTATCCCCTATCTTACTACAGGGGGTTTCTTGCTTTTGTAGGTTGAAGGGACACCAGATAGACCAAGACTGTGTGTCTTCCGCTCCAACAAGCATCTCTATGTCCAAGTCATCGATGACTCAAAGATGCACACACTAGCTTCTGCTTCAACAATGCAGAAACCGATTTGTGAGGAGTTCGACTACACATCTGGTCCTACCATTGTGAGTTCATAGATAAAATTAGTTGTCAACTGAATCATTTTCAGCTTTTGCTACCTGGCTTTCTTTCATTTCTCTGGTTCTGAATGAAAACTAAAGGGTTTTTGATTGGCCTGCTTGTTTTACTTAAGCATATAAATTGCTTTAATAAACAGTTATTTATGTTTTTTGGGTGTGTTTCTTACTTCCAATTGGTCAAAAGAAATGCCGAAGGAAAAAAAGTGCTTGAGTTCTCTTGGTGAGTGTTATTCTGGATGGAAGAAAAATGGAAAGAAGCGGTATTTAAGCCTTCAACCGTCTCGAATATCAGGCCCTTTTGGGAGTTATGAATTATTCTTGATTTTCCATTCTCTCCTACGACTACCTTCTCCCGGCAAATTTGAATCTCATTTGTTGAGTCCATAGGTTTGCGTGCTTCTCCATTCCACATGATTGTATACCACATGTTGAGTCTGTGCTGGTAGTTATTTCATTTTGTTTATGTTTGTGTCCTTAGTTGAATTTACTTCTCATCATCCTTCATTCTGTTTCAGCATGGAGCTTGATCTATTAGTTGTACAATTTCCTTAGCCCAAATCTGCATGATGTGTTGTTCATGGTTTATTCCTTTTACAACTTGTATTTGATAAAATTGCCCAAAATTTTTAATCTTCTGGCTTCAGGAAGTTGCGAAGAAAGTTGGTGAATTCATTGCAAAATATTGTTTGGAAAAAGGGATCACAAAGGTTGCCTTTGACAGAGGTGGATATCCCTATCATGGACGCGTACAAGCCCTTTCCGATTCTGCTAGGGAGCATGGGCTTCAATTTTAAAAGTTGTGCAGTTAGTATTCTTTTGAACTTTGTCGCTTTTCCTTGTTTTGTTTTGTAACTTTCCTTTTATTGTTTTTCCAAATCCTTTTACTAAACATCATGAAGAACGCTCTTTCGTATCATCTCTAGAAGTGTATTTGATGACTTTTTTGCTTCTCTCATGAGCTCATTGTTGGAATCTGAAGTTAAAAAATACTTTAAAGAAAATTGAAGGTTCCGGTTCAACTCCTAAATTGCTGCTGTTTATTAGAACGTATGTTGAAAACTTTGGAAATAGTAATATATTGTGTCATGTGATAAAGTTGGCATGGGGCAGCACAAACAGGGCGAGGATTTGTGATATATAGGTTGCTTGAGTTGAGATGCCAACTTCAAATGATTCTTTGGAAATGAGAATTGAAGGTGGAACAGATATAAGATATGATGGCAAAGAAGGATTAAAAGAACATTTACATGTCCTGGCAGGAGAACTAGACCCCATAGTTGTCTGCTAATGATAGTCTTAGAAGGGAAGTCTCATTTTTTGTGCAGTGTTTCAACTGAATAAAACAATCTTTAAACTTCCAACAATTTTGTCTTTTGGTCTTGGCCTGTTGATAGAATGATGGGGTTTTCCAGTGATCTGTTGTATATATTCGGGCCAAAAATTCTGATCGATGTTCAACATGGTCATTGTACCAGTGGATTAATCTTGGTTAAATGATTCTAAGAGGGACCGAAGAAAATGAGTCTTCTGTAGATAAGGTGCCTATGTTTGGTGGTGTGATTCTGGATTTGGAAAAAAGCTATTTTTTTTTCTCAGAATTTTAGGAATTTTTTTTTCTCAGAATTTTAGGAATTTTTTTATAATTTTTTTAATTTCTATAATTCTTAAAATATTTTTTCATTTTCTCTTTTCAACCGATCTAGGATGGAAACATTACGATGCATTTCACTTTTGAATAGTATAGGGTTTAAATTGCCTTGTATAATTAGTAAAAGGATTAAATTGCTTTTAATTTAATAGTTTATTACGAGAACTCATTTTTAATAGTATATGGACTAAATTATTGCATTTATTTAATAGAGATTAAATTAGACTTAAATAATAAAATGGAACTTAAATTATACTAATTTTTTCAAATTGGTACTTAAATTTTTTTTTTTAAGTTAGAAATGGCATTTAAACTATTCAACTGTTATCAATTTTGCTTCAACCGTTAGTTCGGTTAGGGTTTTTTTTTGGAAAAAGTAATATAATTTAGGTATTTTTTTTTTTTGTTTAAACCATTAAATTACTTTTAAACATTATGGTACAAGAACTATTTGAATATTTTTTTAACAAGAACTATTTGAATATTTTTTTCATTACGACTTTGAAAAGAAAGGAGCATTAGAGGTGGCAAATGAGCGGTCTTGGTTTGAGTTGTCTTTGGATTTAGATTATTTTGGATTTAGATTATTTTGGGTTTGGATAAGTTTGGGCATAAATTTTTGTAACTTTTTTTATTCGGTTTGACAATCCGTACTAATAAGAAATGCTACAATGATACTTTTATAACAGATATACAAATTTTCCTTTAACAAAAACATTCATTTCACATTCTTAGTCAAATTCCTCAAACCATTTGCAATGTTTAAATAGGTTTAGACATCATTTTGTAAAATCGAGTATATGGACATGTCCAAATAATAAAACGTGTTTTCGAAACTCTTTAAGCTCTAAGCGTGATCTTTTGAATGTAGAAGAATAGAGATTTACAACAATAAAAAACCACTTTCAAAACATTTCTCAATTTATTACACAAAACTATAGTGTTTAGGCTTCGTTCGGGGTGGTTTTGGGGCATAAAAATACAAAATTGAGGTACAGGGGCACAAAATTGTGGTCCACAATCAATCTTATTATTCACATTAAATGGTCCACAATTGATCCCAATACATTTATTACTTTGTTTTCATAATATTCCCAATATAAAATTCTTTTAAAATGATGAAGGGATAATGACATATTTGCTCTCAATACTTAGGAAAACTTTCAGTACACCTAAAATTTTTAAATGTTCAATATGACCGTTATATTTTACTTTCGTCTTCCAAAAAGGTATATGAGTTTACCAGCGTTAAAATATGATGTGACAGTACACATGGACCACCATAATACTATCGCATGGCATATTTTTTTAAAAAATCGACCAATTTAAAGAAAAGATTTCAAAGCAATTATACTTTTTTTATACTTTAAAAGGTAAAATGAAAAATTATATCCTTTAAAATGAAGAGAGAAGCTAGAGAGAGAAAAGAGAGGAAAACAAAATTCAATTTTTGCTCAATCTTTAACTGTTTCGCATACAACCAGTTCATAATGCAACGACTAGGAGAGTGGTTACCGTGGCTGTTTCATTTCAATAATGTGAGAAAACATAATAAAACACACCGTTTTCCTAAGGCTCCTGAAATAGCTAAAATGCGTTGTTTCAATTAATTGGTTCTCGTTGAACCAATACGTTATGCATTGACAACAGTCTAAAGGCCTAGGAAACTAATAGAAAAATAACAAAAATTAACAAACATTAACAAAATCAATAGAAAACATTCCTTCCATAACAAATACATCCTCCCTCAAAGAGATCCTTGTCCTTAAGGATTGAAATTTGGGAACTTCAACTATAAATTCTATAACACTTGCCAAGTAGAATCTTCAGGGAATGTATTTGCCCATTCTACCAGAACATCAATGATGGCATGGTCCCTTTTTTCATCATTCTCCTATCCAATACTCAAACTAGTTCCTTGGTCATGGCTCAACACTGGCCAACCAGTGGTAGACTCTTGTGACTTGGTGTTTTCCGAACATTTTTTGTGGTGCAGTTTATTCGCCGAATTGTCACTTTTGGGTGTATAGATCGGGCGCATTGTAGACTTTATAATATTGAAAGAATAGTTTTGTTGAGTCGTTTAGAGGATGAGATTGGTAAGAGTATTGAGGATTTTTGGGTATCTTGGGTTGTCGCTAAAGGTATTGTGCGCCAAGACTGTTTAGTTACGATGCTAGTTACATTCTAACCAGGTGGCTAGGAATGAAATGATGGTATGAACTATGTATATATAAAAATGTTGGATTCTTGTGTACGATTCTCTACAGTTGTAAACCATTTATAAATGTCAGGTGGAAGTTGTGACACGTGTCAAGTTCCAATAGGGACTTAGGTTATGGATATATAGACATTCAGGTTAGGAAAGGAGAGTTTTTATTCTTACTTCTTCAAGAAGTGCTTCTATCTGAATTTTAAGGAACCTAAAGTATTTCCTTCTTCCTTAACAAAGTGGTAGATTTGGATATTTTCTAGTGTGCACTCCATGTCGAGGTAAGATTTATGACTTTGCATATAGTGTTGTGAAAGAGTAAATTTGTTAGACTTGGTAGATTAGAAAGATGGATGATATAAAGCCTTGCTTGGGGATTTCCAGTGTTAGAAATGATGGAAAAAATAAAATATGAATAGATCTTGATGAGTTTCCATGTTTTGTAGCAATAGTTGCTGTTGATTGCATGATGGAAATTTGGATCTAGAGTTTTGAATCTATAGTAGGTGAGAATCAGGTGGGTCCCTAAGCTGGCTCATGTGTGTATATTATTTATTCTAGACACTTTTGTGAAGAATCGCATGAACTATGAAACTGACACTAGAAAGTATAACATGAATGCTATTCTATTGTATAAATGTTTGTTGGGTTTGCATGTTGTAACGCGTAGGTTTGTGCAAGTGTACACAGTCATTATCAAGTAATAAGTAAGTAAATGAGTTATCGTCTCTACAAGGACTATGTATGTTAATCAATATTTTGTAAAATTAGAGTTTCACAAGTTGGTGATAAGAACACAATAATTTGAGTGATGGTGATTAAGCTAAATTAATTTAACTAAATGCAAGAGTGATTCCTAATGCAATTAAATCTAATATGATAATTAACTAAGGTGTATGAAATGAATTTGGTAACAAAACACAATTTCAACAATCAATAACATGAATAAGTTAGGATAATTACATCAATCAACTCAATTCATTTTTCTTATACTTAACAATATTCGGAAAACATTCCATGACAACCCGATCTTTCATGGGCTTGAAACCAAATTAAGTCCTTTCAGAATCTTTTACTTAGTGAAATGTGCATTTTACTGATCATATTAAACTAATGATTTCTTAGTATTCATGTGAAGTAATAGGGACTAGGTCGATTTAAAACAATTTAATCACATGAACCTAAAAGCCATGCAAGGTAATAGAGCTCGGTCAAGTTATTACGAACCATTAATTTATTTTGGGTCGGATATAAATTAAGCATGCACTTTTCAATTATTGTGTTTATTAGCTGATGTTTGGTTCAAATAGCTCAACTAATTCATGTGAAACGTGCATTTTACTGATCATATTAAACTAAGGATTTTTTCGTATTCATGTGAAGTAATAGGGACTAGGTCGATTTAAAACAATTTAATCATATGAACCTAAAAGCCATGCAAGGTAATAGATCTCGGTCAAGTTATTACAAACCATTAATTTATTTTGGGTCGGATATAAATTAAGCATGCACTTTTCAATTATTGTGTTTATTAGCTGATGTTTGGTTCAAATAGCTCAACTAATTCTAATGCATCCAATCACGTATAAATGAAATACATACTTGAGTTTAATTGAAGAAATGATCAGTTGAGGCACAAACACCATAAACATGATTAAAACGAATTTCATTAAATTAATGCAATCATACTGATCAACCCCGAACGTACTCCCGTTCGGTGTAGATTTAGGCTTTCTACAAGTATACGGGCCAGGTTGTAAATATAGTGTATTACAATGGAACACTTGGTAGTATTCCGAGGATCGTACCCAAAGGAGGAGTAAAGCGATAGTAAATAAAATCCCTACAAAGAATAAAAATAATTAGTACTTATTTTATGTATTATAGTATGAAAAAATAAAGAGCGGATTTTGAGAGCATAAAATAAAAGATAAAATAAAGCAGAAAATAAAAGCAAAAGTTTGAGACGTAGAAATTCTTATAAACGGCTATGAGGATATTAGGTCGTTTCCGTATGAGTTCTTCAATTGTTACATTTTGGGGATTTTCCTCCAATCAACTAGTCACTACCTCAGTTGGATCTCTCGATCTTCCGCCGGCATAGCAAGTCGATAGTGATTACTTATCACTAGATGTCACAATCTAAACCAGTTTAAGGAAAATGTGTTCATGGATGGGCAATACCAATTTTGGGTTCATCCCCACCTAAATGACTTTCTAATGTTGTCAGGCCTAGTGTTTGTTCAATGTTCTTCCTTTCCCAAAAAGTTGATTCGAAAGGTAAAATCTCTACAAAACAATAATTAATTATTCATACTTCCACTCCCTAATTTCTCAAAATGAAATTAGATCCTCATGGTTTCTTTGATCATCAATAAAATAATACATGAAAACATATAATTGAAGAAGAGAATGAACAAGAAACTGAAATTGTATTGGCAATCTGTCAGGAAAATTCGTCGATCGTTTATGTGAGTTTCTACAATCTCGTTTCAAACCGAAAATATAAACTAAAACTAAAAACTAAAATCTAATGAATGTTATATATCTAAAACCTTAGTGCTAAAGGCCTTATTTATAACTTTTGGTCAGCTATTTTCATCAACCTTAGGTCTGCTACCGTCCTTCGTGTTTAAGTGGCATTGTAAAGACCGAAATGGCCTTCACTTGTTGCAGAATTCGTGTCCAATGGTAGATGTTATGACATACCAGGACTTGTGTCGTGGCGAAGACATCAGTCTTCGTGTGAAGTGTCATCCTACAGACGTTGTTGTGATGTAGCCTATGTATGTTGCGACCAAGAAGTCAGTCTTCGAATTCTTCAGGTTTGGTCCCTTGGTTGTTACGTAGCTCAGCCTATGTCATGACGAAGTGATCAGTCCCTTATTATTACAACTTCTTGTGGTCTCTTGCACACTTACCAAGTACATTAGCTAACCTTTAGGCCTCAATTGGCCTTAAAGACAAATAAAATGACATTTTAGCACTTAGGTCACATTTATTCTAATGAGAAATCTAAATTAAATCTTATGAAAACATAACAAAATTACTTGATTTCAAGCTCTTTAAGTGTAAAAATAGTTCAATCTGCTAGGTATGAAACCGAAAGATCAGTTTCCTTATCTTTTGCTCATCATTTGGTATCAAAAATACCTTTCTATTTATACTTAATATACCTTATAGAACTCAAAAGTTTCATGTTAAAAAATTAAAAATTCCTTATCATCATGCTAAATTTATCAGTTAACACAATCAACCTATTATACATGCTCCTAACCAATCACTTTTATTTCTACAAGCTCAAACAGACATAAAAAAAAAAACTAAAATTAAAAACTATATGAAAAAATTTCTTATGTTGCCCCTCATACTTTAGAAAGCACATTGTCCTAAATGTGTAGTCCCCTAGAATAATAAAGGAAAGAAGTTACCCGATTTGTCGTTAATGTTCTCTTCTTTTTATGGTGGTTGTCCTTCTCTTTTTGACGTTAATGCTCGAAATTGTTGCGTCTTCCATAATGTGGGGTTATTTATAGGGGATGATCAGTAGGACTTTTAGTAAATTTAGAATTTAAATGTTATTAAAAAATTACCGTATCTAATTCTAATTAAAACTGTTAGGAGTTTGAGTCTTACCAGTACTGCTGTTGTTACGTCGGTGTGTCGCGACACACATTAGGTATGTTGTGACGTTGGTACCAGAATTGCTATTCCGTGAAGTAATATTTGTCACGACGTAAAGGTGACGTGTTGCGACATCGAGACTAGTAGTTATCTTGCCTTGATGCGTGGTTGTCGTGACATTGGATGTGGTCATCGCGACATCAAGACCAACTTCCCTCTGATTCCAAATCTGAGCTATTATCTATCCCTAAGGTATTCCTGTTATCCGAGTTTAACTCTGGCTTTTTATCCCATATCATTTTGCAATATAAACGTTGCTCCTCAATGAGTATATCTGTAGTTCCCCCGTACTATGGCTTTATCCTTTGCCCATTAACTAGAAAAGTTTCACCAATCTTACCTAACAACTCAATTACCCTATATGGTTTTACCTGATTAATGATATATGGACCTGTCCATCATGATTTGAGTTTCTCAAGAAACAATTTGATATTTTACAGGGACTAATTCCATATATTGTTTTACCTAACAATTTCACATATTGTTTTATTGATGATCGAAGAAACCATAAGGAACTAATTCCATTTTGGGGAATTAGGGAGTGGACGTATGAATAATTAGTTGTTATTTTACAGGGATGTTACATTTAGGATCAACTGTTTGGGAAAGCAAGAACATCGAACAAATACTAGGCCTAATAACCCTAGAAAGTCATCTAGGTAAGAATGAACCCAAAATTGGTATTGCCCATCCGTGAACATCTTTTCCCCAAACCAATTTAGATTATGACATCTAGTTATAAGTAATCTCTATTGACTTGCTATGTCGGTAAAAGATCAAGAGATCCAACTGGGGTAGTGACTAGTTGATTGGAGGAAAATCCCAAAAACCCAACATTTGAAGAACTCATACAAAAACGACATAATATCCCCAAAGCCGTTTATAAGGATTTCTACATCTCAAACCTTTTCTTTTATTTTCTGCTTTATTTTATCTTTTATTTTATGCTCTCAAAAGCCACTTTTTATTTCTTCGTACTATAATACCTAAAATAAGTACTAATTAACTTTATTCTTTGTAAGGATTTTATTTACTATCGCTTTACGGCTCCTATGGGTATGATCCTCGGAATACCACCAAGTGCTCCGTTGGAACATACTATATTTACAACCTAACCTGTATACTTGCGGAAAGCCTAAATCTACACCGAATGGGATTACAATCGGGGGTGGTCAAGTTGTTGGCATCGTTGCCGGGGAGGCAACGCTTTAGTAAATTTTATTCTTTTATTGCTAATAAAATAATTAGAAAAAATTTAGGTTATAGATATGATCATCTTTAAATTTTTGCCTTTAATTTTCTTTTTCTTACATTAACTCATAAAATGATGAAAAATGCATTAGGGATGTTTTTTTATTTGGAATGGTTATAATCTAGTATTGCTAGACTATCGTTTTATCAAAATCATTTTGAATTAAAATCATCCTTAATATCTTGGATTACTAACAATGTTACTTTTTCTAATCCCTCGATAGAAGATCTTGTCGCTTTTTTATGAAAACTCGAGGGAATTTGTAGCATAATTTCCTATGCAGGGGTGGCCCCAAGTGTGATTAGATTATTTTTTATTCCTTTCGCTTTAAACAAAAAGGCCAAGTCATGGTTGGATTCTTTACCTGCAAACACTATTACTACTTGAGAAGAATTTGTACATATGTTTTTTCAACGAATGATTTCAATGCCCAAGATTATGCAGGGATATATACAAATATTTCATTTCAGGCAAACAATGACGGAAACATTAGGACAAGCTTGGGAAAGATTCAAAGCCATGCTTTGATCCATATTAGGAGGATGAATTCATATTGTTATACAAATTTAACACTTTTATGATGGGTTGAGTACGAAAAATAGACGCATGGTAAATATAATGACTGGAGGAAGCATTTGGACCAGGACATGGCAAGCTGTTGTAGACATATTGAAAGTAGCAAGTGCAAATGAAATATTCTGGAAAGAATGATCGAAACCTCTAAGAGAGATTAGTAACCTTGTCTACCACCAAATTTTGACCAATCATTGCAAAGAAAAAGATTATGAGGATGAGGAACCTATGGAAGAAGAGACGAATGAGGAATCTTTAACGACTCAAGTAGAGTGGTGGCAGCAAAGTAAAGGGGTGGTGGATCAATCTATGTCAAATGCTACTAAAATGATACCATCCATTGTCAGGCCACCAGAAGTGGAGTTAAAGCCATTACCAGAACATTTGAAGTATGGATATTTGAGTGAGAGAAATACTTTACCTGTTATACTTGCATTAGGATTAAGTAACTCGCAAGAAGCGGCTTTGTTGGATGTGGTTAAACATCATAAAAGGGTTATTGGGTGGACGATCGCTGATATAAAAGGGATAAGCCCAGCATTCTGTTGACACAAAATTCGATTGGAAGAAAGAAAGAAATCTGTTGTAGATGCGCAAAGAAGACTTAATCCGACCATGAAAGAAGTGGTGAAAAAGGAACTGATAAAATGGTTAGATGCAGGTATAGTTTATTCCATTTCCGATAGTGAATGGGTAAGCCCTACGCAATGTGTACCAAAAAAAGGTGGGTTGATAGTTGTAGAAAATGATGACAATGAGCTAATCCCTACAAGAACAGTTACCGTGTAGAGAGTATGTATGGATTACAGGAAATTAAATTATGCAACAAAAAAAGATCACTTTCCACTACCTTTCATTAATCAAATGTTGGATCAGTTGGCAGGTAAAGAATATTACTATTTCTTAGATGAGTATTTAAGGTATCATCAAATCCCAATACATCTTGATGATCAGGAAGAAAAAACTGTTGCATGCCATTTTGGGACATATGCTTTTAAACGTATGCCTTTTGGACATTGTAATGCACTAGCTACTTTTATGAGATGTATGACCGCTATTTTTGTAGAAGTGTTAGACTTTTTCATGGATGATTTCTCAGTATATGGAGACTCTTTTGAGGAATGCTTGCTAAATTTAGAGAAATTCTTACAGAAGTGCGAGGAAACTAATTTAGTGCTCAATTAGGAAAAATGTCATTTCATGGTAAGAGAAGGGTAGGTTTTAGGGCATCAAATGTCATAAAGAGGGTTAGAAGTGGTTAAAGAAAAAATCGAGGTAATAAAAAACCTATCACATCCCACAAATATCAAAGGTATTCGAAATTTTTGGGACATGCCGAGTTTTATAGAAGGTTTATAAAAGATTTTGCTCACATCTCTAAACCTTTAAATTTATTATTGCAAAAAGATTTTCCATTCGTATTTGATAATAATTGCATAGAAACTTTTGAGAAGATAAAAGAGAAACTAATAACTGCTCTCATTATTATCACACCGAATTGGAATGAACCTTTTATATTTATGTGTGATGCTAGTGCTTATGCTATAGGTGCTGTCTTAAGACAGAAAGACAATATATTTGGAGCAATTCATTATGCCAGCAGGACTCTTAACCCCGCTCAGTACAATTATACTACTGAGAAGGAAATGTTAGTTGTAGTTTTTGCCTATGAAAATTTGCATCCTTATTTAATGGCTAATCGTGTGTATATTTATACAAATCATTTAGCTCTGAAATATGTAATGAAGAAAAAAGAAACCAAAGTAAGGTTGATGAGATGGGTATTGCTGCTACAAGAATTCGATTTATGGATCATGGATCAGAAAGAGACAAAAAACCAAATAGCAGATCATCTGCCATGATTCGAAAATCCTACTACCTCTGTACCTTTAGGAGAAATAAAAGAAACCTTTGCAGATGAGCAACTATTCAGAGTGGAAACTTGATTCCCAAACATAGGAGCATCGTGGTTTGCAGATTATGTGAACTATTTGGCAAAAAGGGTGTTCCAAACAAAAACATCCTAGCAACAAAAGAAATGAAGTATACATGAGGCAAAAAAATATATTTGGCAGGATCCTTATGTATTTAGGCAATGCGCAGACCAGTTAGTACGAAGATGTGTAATCGAGGAAGAAATAAATGACATCTTTAAAGGATGTCATGACTCTCCTTATGGAGGACATTTCGACGAAAAACGTATAGCTCAAAAATTTTGCAATTCGAATTCTATTAGCCTACTATGAATCGGGATGGTCATATGTTCATGCAAAACTACGATTGATACTATCTATTGGGGAATATATCGAAAAGGGATGAAATTCCATAGGTGATAATTATTGAGGTAGAAATCTTTAATGTTTGGGGAATTGATTTCATAGGTCCTTTCCTTAGCTCATTCGGGAATCAATATGTCTTGTTACCAATAGATTATGTTTCTAAATGGGTAGAAGCTGTGACATTACCTACTAGTGATACCAAATCAGTGGTAAAATTCTTAAGAAGAAACATTTTTTCAAGATTTGGAACTACCAGGGCATTGATTAGTAATGAAGGACCACATTTTTGTAGCAAACAATTTGAAACCACTCTCGCAAAATACAATATCCGACACAAGATGGTAACTGCATATCACCCTCAAGCAAATGGACAAGCTAAAGTTTCTAATCAGGAAATTAAACAGATCCTTGAGAAAAAAGTAAATCCTAATCGCAAAGATCAAGCGACAAAATTGGATGACGCCTTATAGGCCTATCGAACAAAATATAAAACACCTCTTGGTATGTCTCTTTATAAACTTGTGTATGGAAATAATTGTCACTTGCCTATTGAATTAGATAAAAAAAAGTATTGGGCTATTAAAGAATTGAATTCAAATCCTGAGTTAGCAAAAAAAAGAACTATTGTTCTAGTTGCAGAAATCGAAAGAGTTTCAATTCATGGCCTATGAAAACACAAGACTTTTTAGGGTTGTTAGGCCTAGTATTTATTCGATGTTCTTCCTTTCCCAAACAGTTGATCGTAAATGTAACATCCCTGTAAAATAACAACTAATTATTCATACGTCCACTCCCTAATTCCCCAAAATGGAATTAGTTTCTCATGGTTTCTTCGATCATCAATAAAACAATATATGAAAATATATAATTGAAGAAGAGAATGAAAAAGAAACTAAAATTGTATTGGCAATCTATCGGGAAAAATTCTTGATCGTTTATGCGAGTTTCTATAATCTTGATCCAAATCGAAAATATAAAGTAAAACTAAAAACTAAGATCTATGAATGGTGTCTAAATCCCTCGTGCTAATGGCCTTATTTATAGCTTTGGACGACCATTTCACATCAACCTTAGGTCAACTGTCGTTCCTCGTGTTGAAGTGGCATTGTAAAGATCAAAACTCCCTTCATTTAGTATGAAATATGCGTTCAGGAGTCGATGTCTGACACATAGGAGCCGTGTCACAACGTAGAAGGCAGTCCACTCCTTCAGGTAAATTTCCCAGGCCTTGTCGCGACACGTCGTTTCCTTGTCGCGACATAAGAGACAATTTTGTCATTCTGCAGTTCTAGTCCCTTTGTTGTGACATAGATCAGTCTGTGTCATTGTGTAGTGATCAACTTCATATTTTTCTTCTTCTAAATGTTTCCTACACACTCACAAAGTTCGTTAGCTAACCCTTAGGCCTCAAGAGGCCTCAAAGAAAACAATAAGCACCTTTTTGCACTTTGTACATAATTTATTTAATAATAGAAAACTAAACTAAATCCTAAGGAAACAAAGCGAAAGTACTTGATTTCAAGCTCTTCAAGTGTGAAAAAAGTTCAATATGCTAGGTATGAAATGACAAATCACATACTAGCTAAACAAATTTAAGCTACCATTGTTGATGATAAGATCATAAACCACATTGCAAACATGATTAAATAATAACAAAGAAGGGAAAGAATAAACTCTATCAAAGTAGCAGTCATGCGAACTCTGATTGGAGATGTCTTCCTCCGATCCTTGTATTGCTCCTTTGTTGATGGCTCCTCATGGTGGCCGACCAAGAGATGATCTCTTCAAGGCTTTGCTGGTTAAAAACTAAAGGGAGAAGGGAGATGCTAGGTGTGAGAAAAAGAATAGAGCAAGAGAGAATGAAAGAATGAAGAATGTTGTGATTGAAGGGATGATTTGAGAAGTGGGAATGGTGTGGTATTTATAGGTGAAATGGGTGAATGGCTTAACTAAAAATAGGGTGAAAAATCCCCCCTTTACTCCTTTACTTGGCCAGCCATGTATTGTGGAAGTGGGTGGATGATAGTTACTTGATTTAAACATGGAATCATGCTAAAATCAAGCAAGGCTTGGATGGTTTCAAGTGCAATCTTCTTAGGCTCGTTTCTAATTTAATTTCAACCGTAGGGACCTTCGAGAAATATCCCAAAACACATTTTTGGGAAGCCATCATGATCGTGCTGAATTTGGGCTTGTATCCACCTTGTTGGATGGTTTGTGACCCATTAAATAACCAGACTTATCCACCATATATCCTTATTTTAACTGGGCGAGATTAACAATTTTATAACCCAAATTTCACGATCTTACCATTCAAGTAGGTGTGTTTTCTTATGTCCATGTAAAAATTTATAATAAGCTTCATTATATCAACTCCATGGTCCTACTACATTATTAAAATAAAACATATTAATAAATAACATGAAATAATTTAATTTATGCACAAAAATCATATAATAAAGCACAAAAATTTAAGGAAAAAGGTGGTAAAAATCACCAAAAAATCCTATATAATTTTGAGTTTACACATGTATAGTTTGTACAACATCTAACAAGTTTAAGTATGTGGTAAATATCTTGACGTTGAAGTATGACTGTATGGGAATATTTGGAATGTATGAGAAGAGTTGTGTGTTAGTCTGATGTATGTAAACGAATCAAAGTGTTAAGTCTTAAAGTGGTGTCAATGCAAGAGAAGTCTGTCAAGTGAGTCTGTCTCTAGTCACCACGGTGGAGTTTAAAGGGGTCTATTGGGACTTTAAACATGATCTATGAAAGGAAATAATGGGAAAATAACCGAAGCAAGGTGATTACCCAAATAGGGTTCACTGCGTGTCCCAGGACAATGATGGGAAAACCTCACGAAATGTTTGTTTAGGAAAATCCATATAGTAAACACGTTAGGAAAGGAAAGCCTTTGTGACGAATCGTGGAAGGAAATGCCTTTGTGGATACTCTGTAAGGAATGCCTTCGTGGCATGCTCTTAAGAAGATGTCAACCATCTGAATGAAATGCCTTTGTGGCAAACATAGAAGGAATGATACTTAAGACGAACACTAAAGGAATGATATTCATGATGAAAACTGAAGGAATGATATTCATGACGAACTTTGAAGGAACGATATGTATGGCAAACTTTGATAGAAATTCCCTAGCGGTGTATCGTTTTAAACCCTTAGTAAGATATTTTAATGAGATTACTTTGTGGCAGGTTCCGTATGGAATGTTCAAGCGTATCCTACGTGGTCTTTCATCAAGATTAGAGATTGGAATGCGCTAGAGTATTTGGCAGATTTAAAGTATGGACCAAGTAAACGTGAAGAAAAAATCAGAGTAATGACTATGTTTCGTAATTCAGAGATGGTCATTTGTCTATAATTATTTAAAGAAAAGAGTAGTCGAAGAAAAATTAGGTATGAAAAGTGACTTCAGCATTGTTTTGTGAAGAGTATGGGTAAGGGAACCACGATCAAAATGTGTTAAAATAATATCTTAATAGGATGAAGTTATTGATAAAATGATGATATGAAAATTGACTATGATATAGTAGACAGAAGGAATGACTATGTTTCGTTAATGGCGTACTGCATGGTGATAGATAGCTGAATTTTAAAGAAGAAAAGCTGGTGGAGATGGACTATCTGCTTGATTATTGAAGACGGTAACTAAGGTATAAATGATAATTTCTCAATAAGTTCTCATGAACTTACTTGGGCTATACTTTATGTTTCAAGTTGAATATGAGATCGTGCCTGGAGGAACAATGTCAGGACTACACCAAAGGAGCGACATATCAGTTTATTTTGCATGTAGAGCAAGTTTTTCTAGCAAGATCAAATATGGGATGATACATCTAAATCCTCAATTTAAATTGCTGTATTAGATTAGGATTTCAATTGAGATATAGTTGTAATTAACATATATATGTGTTTTCGTAGTACTTACTTATGGTGTAAATATTTGTATATCTTAATTTGAGAGTTTTGTAACTAAGTAAGCCGTAGTTGATTGTAATTTATATAAGTAGATTAAGTTTAAATCTCTATTAGTGTGGTAATACCCAAGATCCGGATTCTTTAGTTAAGAAACGTGGAAGGTGGGATGGATCCTAGATCCTATTGGAAACTTCAGTTTATAAGCTACCTTCCCCACATTGGCCTCAACAACATAAGTTCTTATTGGAGTTTTTGAGAAAAACTTGCTGTGAAAAGAAAACAACAAAGGCAAGAGGAAAGTAGAAATAATTTCTATGGTAAGTGTATATTTTATTGAACTAAAAACTGTTGTTTATATAGGAAAAACATTCAATAACCATTGAATAATATAGGCTACTAAAAGATTCGTAATCTCTAAAAATCAGCAACAAATCAAATCTTGCTAAAATTAGGTAGATTATTTTGTTATAGTAGTTGAAGTAAATCTTCAACACTCCTCCTTGCATCACTTGTTGTAAAATCCAAGTTTCTCTCTAAGAAACTCAAACTTGCTTCTTGCTAGCTCTTTTTGAAGCAATAGAGAATGCTTAGACTTCTCTGCAAGTTGGACCCTTATGCATGAAGCTTATGTTCCATATTCATTACCTTGCTTGGTTGGTACGACATTTTGATTCGTTTAACCTCTTAAACCTCCTTCATTAGTTCTTCCAGGTCCTATTTTCCTGAAGCTCGAGACATTTGTTCTTTCTCAAGAAGGACCTCTTCCACTCACTAAGTTGCTACTCTAGCATTCTCAATTTCAGTACGAGCAAATGCTCGTTCCTCGTTGGCAAGTTTTTTAGCATCTTTCGAAGCCTACTTCAGGAAAGTTAGTTTCTTCACTTCTACCTTTTCTTGAATCAACTCTCCTTCTCTTTGAGTAAGTTGAACTTCCAAAGCTTCCACCATGGTAATTGTTTCCTTAACATCATCATTTTTTCTTCCAGCCATGCATCCTTTTAAATATTCCAGTGCATCTTCAAGTTTCTTCATATAGACATGTTTCTTTAGCGATGCTGCTTCTCTAGGTCTAGCCTCTTTAGACAACTTAGTAGAAATAGATAACCTTTTATTGAATTTGTTAGAAAGGTCACAAATAGAGGGGCTATCATGTTGCTCCAACAACAATGCAGTCTCACTTTCAACAATCTTCTTCATGGATATGTTGTATAAAGTTAAGGGAGAAGAGAAGGTTTGCTATAAAATATTTTTCACACATCTTTCTATTAATAACCATGGTATTTATATAAAAAATATAGCCTAGAACATATGGTTTGTTACCACCACTATAGCTAATTTAAAGGAATTCAAATAAAAATAATCTACTGGATTTTAGGAATTAAAATTTAAAAATAAATTGTTATGTATTCTTATCATGCCCCCGTAAGATGGACGGTGGTGGAGTAAGTTCGATCTTGTTCATGACCATGGTGATTTGGTGATGAGACAATGGCTTGGTGAGGATATCGACAAGCTGGTTAGAAGAAGAGACATGAGTGACTCTGAGGAGACCATTTTGAACTTGCTCACGTATGAAGTGATCGTCCAAGGCAATGTGCTTCATGCGCTAGTGAAACACTCGATTGGCATAGAGGTTTATGGCCCCAACATTGTCACAATAAATCAGTGGTTGATGAGGAATAGTGATGCCAAGTTCAGTTAGGAGAGAACCAAACTAGTGCAGTTCAGCAGCCGTGGCAGTGACTAATCCATACTCAGCTTCAGTTGAACAGTTGGCAATAATTTTCTTTTTCTTAGAGCTCTAAGATATGGGGTTACAACCGTGGTAAATTATGTAATCATCCTTGCTGCCAGCCTAGTCGGCATTAGAGAATGCATGAAGAGTAAGAGAGGATTGACGAAAAAGTGTTAAACCATGATCTAAGGTACCACAGAGATAGCGAAGTAAGCATTTGACAACAGTCCAATGCTCTGTCATTGGTTGAGGCATGAATTGAGCGAGCTTATTGACCGTGTAAGTAATATATAGACGAGTCAATGATAGATACTGCAGACTTCCAACCAAGGTTCGATACTTTATAGGATATGATAAGGGAGTATCAACATGCAAGGTAAGTGACGAACTCATTGCAAGAGTTGTGGAGACTGGTTTTGCATCAGCCGCACGAGTCTTTTGAAAGAGATCAACAATATAATTTCGTTGACTAAGAAACAGACCATCGGAATGGGAAAACACTTTAACATGTAGGAAGTAGTATAAGTCACCAAGATCTTTTAGAGAAAAACGTGTAGAGGTTGAATAAAATGATGTACAACTTGATCTGTGTTTTCAGTAACAATGATATCATTAACGTAAACAAGAAGATAAAGAATAACTCCTTGGGTGTTGAATATGAACAGAGATGTGTCTACAACAAAGTTTTGAAAACCTAAAGTAATCAGGAATTGGCGTAATTCATGATACCAAACTCGCGGAGCTTGTTTGAGTCCATAAATAGCCCTGCGAAGCTTACATACATTGTGAGGATTATCACGATTAATAAAGCCTGAAGGTTGAGACATAAAGACATCTTTTGAAAGTGTGCCTTGAAGAAAGGCATTGATCTCATCTAGTTGATGAAGTGACCAGCCTTTGCTTAGTGCAAGACTAAGAACTGGACGTACTGTGGTTGGTTTGATGATTGGACTAAATGTTTCAAAAAAAATTGATCCTTGGACGTTGATGAAAACCTTTAACAACTAGACATGCTTTGTAGCTGTCATTAGAACCATCAGATAAATATTTAGTGTGAAGAATCCACTTAAACCTTACCTAGTTTTGAGTAGGATAAGGTGGAACAAGTTTTCATGTGCCATTACAAATAAGAGCATTAAATTATTTAGACATGACGTGCCTCCATTTAGGATCCTTCAAAGCTTGACGGATAGTGGTGGGCTCAAGGGTGGGATGGTGAAGTTTAGTATTGAGGTTGAGTTTTTGAATAGGTTTGTGAATGTTACATTTGGAGCGAGTAATGATGCCTTAAGGAGATGATGGCATCGGACATGTCGCTGTAGATGTAGTTTTAGCTTGAGGAGAGGATGAGGAGGTGTGTGATAATGGAAGGACTAGTTAGGGTTCAGGGTTTGTTGTGGGACATGAGGAAGGAATGAAAGGTAAAGTCATAAAACACCATTTGAATGTGGTGGAGGAAGTGGCACGAGGAAGAATGAGATTGGAGTTGGCAAGTAGAAAGATGGTCTTAAAAAAAGGTCATGACGAGAGGTGTACAAACATTTGGAGGAGATATTAAGACAAAGATAAGCACTTTGAGCGGAGTAACATCCAACAAAGAGAGAGGGGTTGATCTAGGTTCAAGTTTGTGACAGGTGTGAGGTCGGATGCAAGGATAGTAAAGACAACCAAAACTTCGAAGGTTGTTGTAGTTGGGAGTAGGTGTAGGAAGGCGATTTATACGGTATATGACTATAGAAAAGGAAAAAGACCAGTAGGATAAAGGCATGGAGCCGTGAGAAAGGAGTGAAAGGCCAATTTCAACAATATGATGATGTCGACATTTAGAATAACCATTGTGTTTAGGAGTGTGAGGGGGTGATCGCTTTATGAATGTTATAGCAAATATGTGAAAGCGTACACTGTCAATACAAGTATTATAGATAGATGTGTAATCTGTTAGATATCGATCCCACGAGGATGGTTGTTGCTGTCTATAATTATTAGTGCAATGAATAAGTAAATGCAATAAAATTGTGAGATTGATGTGTCGAAGCAATATGTAGAATTAAAGAAGAAATGCAATAATAAAGAAATAGGGCCGCTAACGTGAATTCTCAGTAGAACACTAAGTGTGGCTCACAAGGTTTAAAATATCAAGTAATTGTCACTGCAATAAGGCACAATGAATGTCTTACCAAACTTGGCTTCTCTACTAGATCTAAGACTTAAACATGCACACTAACTACACCTTCCAGTGCTGGCAATGCAACACATTCAAGAACAAGTTGATTAAATTCCTTCAATCCCTAAGCAACTTCCATTGTCTTGCTTGGTAGTTTAATTTATCGCTGCACCTTCCAGTGATAGTGACTGCAATCACACTTCCATGGTCAAAACAATCAAACCCAAATATTAAACAGTAAAAGCAACCTTAAATACGATATCATTTAGTCTAAAATCAAGAGTACTTCCATACAAACTAAAAATTACATGAATTACCATCATTTAAGAAAGAGATATATAAAAGAACAAATGGAGAATACTATTCCTAGGCTACTTGACTTGCTCCCTTTAGAAAGTTAAGCTTCCAAGGATGCAAGCTTCAAAAAAATGTTTTCAAGAAGAAAATCAATCTAAAAGAAGAAGACACTTTCTCTCTCTCCTCATGGGTATTTAACTGAATCTGAATAGTACAGGTGTCCTTCCCTTCGAATCTAGCATTCTCTGGCCGTACTAGTTGGTTACATCAGCTGTACAACTCATGCATTTTTGGTGTGTTAAAAAGAGAACTATTAGATGCTGAGACAGTTTTGGGCGTAATTTTAGACATGCTTATGCAGTGGCAATTCTATACATATTCACGCAGCGATAATTCTGAGCAGGTTCTTAAAGCGACAATTCTGGGTGCAATGCTAAATAGACTAAGCCAGCCACATCAGTAGTAAAAATATCTGAATTCCATTAAGTTAGAAAATGTAATAACTAAATTAAAAAATTCTAAAAATTTATGCTAAAGATGACCAAATGGGAACAACTTAAACGATAAGTAGGGAGAAATCAATGGTTCTTTCTAGTACTATCACACCACAAACTTGAGTTTTTACTTGTCCTCAAGTAAAACAAAAATTAGCAAGACTGTAGCAAAAAAATTTTCAAGGCAATGATCATTCTAGCAACTTAATTAAACTAAAATCCCAATAAATGAACTACATTCAAATGACAAAATATTGCACCGACAATTCATAAGCATGAATAAATAGAATTGTAACTTCATCAATGTTAGCATCATGCTTTAAATCCTAAATTCTTTCTACCAAAACAACATTTATTATACAGTAATGTATACATAAATTTTTTTATGCGACTAAGGGATGTTGTTGCATTACTATACTCCTGTTCCTGAGAAGTAACGATAGCGTGCAACAAACCCCTAGGGAGTATGTAATTGCGCGACACACACACTCTTGCAGTGACAACCTTTAGCTAGATTACTTTTTCTAACACTTCCATGGAGTGTTCCCCCTTGAACAGTTCAAAATACACCTACATTAGAGTGTCTTTTATTTATAACTATATATATATATATATATACAACCAACTGTAAATGGAAGATTCATTCAAAGATTCAAGGAATGATACTATTCATTCATTACTAATGCAATCTAAATCATTCATCAAAGAATTGAAGATACAACATTCAATCAAAATTTTCTAACTCATTCATTGACAGTTCACATGATTCAAGAATTAACCATCAAATGAAAAAATTTCAAGCACATTTGCAATAACTTTGCATGCTTCATTAAACTCAGAAAGAAAAATTCTTGAAATGTGAGTGTAATTACATTTTCAACCTCATAAACATTCCCCCTAAACTTAAAGTCTGCATTGTCCCCAATGCACTGATATTAAATTACAATGACAAAAGGAAATGTAATGACAAATGCAAATGCAGTGACAATTAAAATGCAATGACAAAGGGAATTTGGTGACAGTGATTACTAACAGACTAAGAATTACCTCTACATGGTATGCATGACAAACAAAAACTACAAACTAAAATAAAACTAACTCAATTGGCTACAACTATTGATGTGGCTGCATGGTGCTTTTCTTCTTGTGCTTCCTCTCTTCCTTTTGGCGCTTCTTATCCTTGGCGTACTTCCTTTTTCTTTTTTTGGCTTGGCCTGATCCTCGAATTGCTCCTCAGCATCTGACTGTACCCCGACATCATGGACTATAACTTAAGTTGGTTCTATCACTTTAAGTGGTCCAGTGTAAATCACAATAGCCAAAGGATTTTGATCCTCATTAATTTCAATCACAACCTCCATCTGACTTGCTCCAGTTGGCCTCAAATCTTCAATTGTTACACCACAATTGTAGGTGCAAGGACAAATTCTTCAACTTCTTTTCATTCCTCTTTTTTTCACTTTTCATTCCTCTTCTTCCGCTTCTTCCACTTGTGTTTCCTCCTCATCAATAGGAGTCTCTTCCTCAACTACATTGGCATCTGGACTAGTAGTAAAGTCATGCTCAAATAAGCTCGCAATATTCCTTAAACGTTCCTTCACCTCCCTTGATTCGACCTCCTTTTCATCATTAGAAATGTTCACCATTGGAGGGGAAGTCACTGATTGGTCTTTCTCCCTTGAGTCAGCTTCCTCAGTTGAAGGCTCATATTCTTTGATAATAGGAGGGAATATAGGAAATTCAGGAAGAGGTGCTTTGCTTATTCGCCTCAGTGTGGTCACAACAGCACTATTCCATTCCTTGGTGTAGGTATAGAATAAATGTTGTGACCTCTCCATGTCTTCAACCGTGGCGACAAGTTTGATTTGCCTAATGTTTTTGGAATCAGTAGTCTTCTCGACTTCTTTCACTTTACGCCATAAAGATGAATCTGTAGGCACATCATCGGCCTCCTTTGCAGTGGGTGTATTCCCACGAGTTAATCGCTCGATTGAAGCTTCATTTATCGAGCCTTTGTTTTCCAAAATCTCTTCTTCATCACGGGGCACAACTCCTCTGTGCTGGCATAACTGCATTATTAGAAAGGGGAACACTAGAATACCTATTTGCCTAGCGGCACAGTCAGCAATCTTTTGGTGTAAAATTGCACCAACATCTATTACCCTCCCCTTAATGATTGAATGTATCAGACACATCCGATCAAGTGTCACAATTGTGCTGTGGGCGGAAGGCATCAGTCTATAGTTAACAAAGTGAAACCAAACCTTACTTTGTAACATTAAAAATTACCTATGCATTGTGTAGTTATTTGGATTCGAGCCCGTCCAAACTGCTCCTTCAACATAGAGATTTTTTACCAAAATATCAACCCCTTCGTCGGTGAGTTCCTTAATAAACTCCAAATGTTCATATTTGTCTACGGTGGTGTTGTAGATTGCGTTGATATGTGCGGCGTCCCATGGTATCAAACCTTCATGGAGAAAAATAAATTCTGACTCATTGTCAGTGAGATTGGCATAAAACTCACGTACTAGGGACGGTGAGTAGCTTCCAGGGTGTTGGCAGAAAATTTCCCATCCCAGCTTCGCGATGGTTTTATGGACTTGTTTCGCAAGTTCCTGTTTTCTTGACAAATGGAAACCTTGCTTTAGGTGGCAGTTCCTTTTCATCATGTTCTTTTGGAAACGGTCCTTAGCCACTTTTCTAAGGAACATCATAGGCTTTTTGGATGTGGGGTGCTCTATTTCTTGAATGATTGTTGTAGAAGAAGATTCCGCAACAGATTTAGTTAGCTTCTTCGCTTCATGAGTTCTTACGATCCTCGGAATACCACCAAGTGTTCCGTTATAACACACTATATTTATAACCTGACCCGTATACTTGTGGAAAGCAAAAATTTACGCTGAATGGAGTACGTTTGGGGCGGTTAACTCCTCGGAAAGATTGATCACTATGTTGATCGAGGATCTGGACTTCTCCACGGAGTTGACTCAACTTTAACATCAATAATATTTATTTTCCCTGAATCTCCCAATCTTCATAATACCTATCTTCATAGATATCATCATCAAAGATATTGTAATAAATGTCATCTGCACAAAAATAATCGTAGGCATCCATGGTCTAATAATAGTATGATTGAAATTAAAGGAAAGTAGTAGATCTGAAAAAAATAAAAATTGTTAGTATTGTTATTTTGTATCTATAACCTAGAGTTTTCCTAATTATTTTAATACAAATAAAGAAAAAATTTACTAAAGCGTTGCCTCCCCAGCAACAGTGCCAACAACTTGTCCACCCTCAAACGTACTCCCGTTCAGTGTAGATTTTAGGCTTCCGCAAGTATACGGATTAGGTTGTAAATGTAATGTGTACAACCAAACACTTGGTAGTATTCCAAGGATCGTACCCAACGGAGGCGTAAGACAATAGTAAATCAAATCCTTGCAAAGAATAAAAGTAATTAGTAATCACTATAGGGATTATAGTACGAAAGATAGAAAGAGTGGTTTGTAAAGAGCATAAAAAGAAATTAAATAAAGTAAAGAGTTTGAGATATAGAATGTTAATAAATGGCTTTGGGGATTTTCCTCCAATCAACTAGTCACTACCCTAATTGGATCTCTAGATCTTTCGCTAGCATAGCAAGTCGATAGAGACTACTTTTTGCTAGATGTCACAGTCTAAATCGGTTTGGGGAAAAGGTTTTCACGGTGGGCAATACCAATTTTTGGTTTATTCTCACCTAAATGATGTTTTAGGGTTGTCAAGCATAGTGTTTGTTTGATGCTCTTCCTTTCCTAAACAGTTGATCTGAAAGGTAAAATCCCTGTTTAAACATCAATTAAATATTTATACTTCCACTCCCTAATTCCACAAAAATGAAATTAGTTCCTCATGGTTTTCTTGATCATCATTAAAACAATAATATTTGAAAACATATAATTGAATAAAGAGAATGAAAAAGAAACTCGAATTGTTTTTGCAATCTATCGGGAAAATTCCTCGAACGTTTATGCGAGTTCTACAATCTTGTTTCAAACGAAAATACAAAATAAAAACTAAATGCTAATAAACGGTGTGTCTAGACCTAGTGCTAAAGGCCCTATTTATAGCTTTGGCCGATCATTTTCATCAACCCTAGGTCAACTGTCATCCTTCGTGCTTAAGTCACATTGTGAAGACGAAAATGCCCCTCACTCGATGCAGAGTTGCAGTCCTTGGTCAATGTCGCGACACACCAAGTCTTGTGTCGCAACAAAGCAAACAATTTCTCTATGCTTCGCTGCTGGCCCCTTTGTTGCGATATAGAGCTTCTTATGTCATGACGAAGTGGTCAGTATCACTTTTGCTCAACTGCTAATAGTCTCATGTGCACTCACGAAGCAAATTATCTAATCTTTAGGCCTCATTTGGCCTTAAAAGCTAAGTCACATTAAGAAGACGAAAATGCCCGTCACTCGATGCAGAGTTGCAGTCTGGGGTCGATGTCGCGACACACCAAGTCTTGTGTCGTAACAAAGTAAGCAATTTCTCTATTCTTCGTTGCTGGCCCCTTTGTTGCGACATAGAGCTTCTTATGTCGTGATGAAGTGGTCAGTATCACTTTTGCTCAGCTGCTAATAGTCTCATGTGCACTCACGAAGTAGGTTAGCTAATCTTTAGGCCTCATTTGGCCTTAAAAGCAATAAAATATCCCTTTTCAGAACAATTGATTTGAAAGACAAAGCTAAACTAAAATCCATAAAATATATGAAAAAATACTTTATTTCAAGCTCTTCAAATATGAAAACTAGTTCGATCTGCTAAGTACAAAATCGATAGATTAGTGGTAATGAACTATCTCATTTGAGTCCCTCCAACGGGTTCTTGCCTTGCATTAGTTAGTGGGAGGACATCCCACATCATGAATGAACTTGTGTGTTTTTTTGCAGCTTAGAACAATGTGTAAGTTTCATTTCCATTCCTTATAGTTGTTTCCATTCAATATATTTTTGGTAAGAATATTGATCAATGAATTTGATCTCATTTCGAACTAAAAAATAAAATTTCTAGCAATTAACTATCTTTATATTAAGCAAATATTTTGAAAAATAATTTTGCAATATAAAATATGCATTAATTATGATGCATGGATTTTAAATTAAACTTTGAATTTTTTTTAAGTCATTGCAACCATAATTCTCACACCTATTGAATTAAGTTACCGTAGGATAATCTTAATCAACTAGTAAGAATATTGATTTCCATTCAATTAATATATGAATCTAACCCTTGAACACCATACATATTAATAATCGTTTCACATTTGACAATTATTCTAACTTGAGTAGAGCTTCATAAAAAATTACTCAACTAAAATAATATTTGATGTATAACCATTTACTCAGCACTTCTCATAAATATATTCGCTTTTGTGAGTCTCTCACATCCATTTGGCACGTATTCAATGACTTGGCCAAATCACTAACTAAGCGTGCATCCTCACTATATCATTCTTATTTTGATCATTATTCTTAGGGAACATATATCATTACTCTTGGAATACTTTTTACACACTTCCAAAATTCTCCCATTTTATCGAAAGGAATTGTTTTATATCGTCTTTCCCATTTTGGAATATTTCTGCCCTTTAAAGTATTCTTTTTTTAAATTTAACATAAAGCTGGGATGAAGGTTGGCTGGAAAGCATTTTCTACTTATTTTTCTACTTATTTCGTCTAACCTTTTTTTTGTTTCTATTTATTTATTGAGTTTTTGTTTCCTTTACGATCTTTTTAGGGCGTGGGGGTATAAAAAAGTTTACACTTTTGCAAAAAATATTATGCTTTAATTTATCGTGTTAAACAAATAAATTTATCATTATTATTAATTAAAAATCAATTTAGAAATTTCCATAATATATTAATTTACTTTTTTACAATTAATTTCATTTTTAAAAAAAGAATTAAAAGAAAAGGTATATCCTAAAATTACCTATGATTTTGGTTTGATGTATGTAAGGAGAATTTGATTTTAATTTAGGTTCCGTTTGTTTGACTGAAAATGACTTTCGGAAAATGATTTCTGAAAAATAAATTACTTTTACGGAAAAATTAATATTTTCTAGTGTTTGAATGAATCTATATAAAATATTTTCTATTATTTGACAGATTTCCTGAAAATATTTCAGGAAAACTGTTTTAAATGAAACAAATATACATTTGAGAATTTATCATTTCTTCATTGTTTAATTGAGTTTATTTTTATATCTATTAAATTTATATTTTACATATATTACAACAAATTATTTATAAATAAATACATCAAATTAAATATATTAATAATCATACCTAATCAGCTGATGCCTAGTACTTCAAATGGCTACCATATTCAAATCAAGGCTCTATTTTTAGAAACAAGAACTTTTGCTTCAATTTATTGATTTGATGGTATATAGAGTATAAGCAACATGGTAAAGATCAAGTTGACAGCTGTCCAGGATAATCCAAAAATATGAAGCATTAACATATAGAAATCATTCTCATCCCCTTAGGTTTCTTCAAAAAAACATATTATTTATCACTAAGCAAAACAATATGTGTTGACTTGTCACATTGTGCTTAACGCGAAGTTAATAAACTGACCAAATCACTCAAAACCGTCTTGTAGCATATGCAAAGGTTACTGCAGCCAAAAGAGTTGTTACAGAGGAGACAAAAGTCCAAAAACTCTTTTTCTTCTGTGCTTCCATAACAGATTTCTCCATTACCTCAACTTTCAGCTTCAAATCTTAAGCTACTGTCTCTTTGTTCTTAAATGCTTGTTTGATTGCCTCCAATTTTGTTGAACATTGTTTAGTTTCCTCTTCATGTTTCCTTTCAGCAATAGCAACTTCTTCCTTCTTCTTTCAATTAGTTTGACCTTTAGATTGACATAACAGTGAAGTAGTGTTCTTCAACAAAGACAACAGTTACTGATTATTAATGTTGGTTGATTCCATTTTAGCCCTCAAATCATTGAAACTTCTCTTTGCCTTAAGAAGTTCCTTCTGCAGCCCATCTTTATCATCAACCCTTCAAACTAGAAACAATATATGACAATCAATATATATATATATGAAAATCAAGAAAGAATTAATTAAATAATGTGACTATCCAATGTGAATATATGATGCATTTTACACACTATACCATGGAACAATGGTGCAGCCAAAACAGGTGGCCCAAAATAATACTATTTCTTCTTAAAGATGTGGTAGGAATATTTAATAATAATTAAACATTTCATAATTTTCCTAATTGTCAGTTTGTGTATGAGAAGTTAGATAAGGAGTGAATGAGGGTTGTAGCAAACTCTTGGTAAGGAACATTTTGCTGTTGAGAATTGTGCCTTATCCATTTTGGAAGTTGGCTTAAAATGTTCTGTAGATTTACCAAATGAGAGGCTAAGAGGTTAAGTTAAACTATAAGCAAACTATCAACTTGTAATGGTTCCATAGTGCTATCTATTGTGTGTCAAAGTGCTCATTGTGAACTCGAAAATATTAGACAACATCCTACTAGCGTGGTGTACCCTCAGTCTGTTAACTCGTTAAGTTCTTGATAAAGCCAAAGTAGATCAGCAATTTTAATTTTCTAATATCTTCTCCAAACCCTATAAACCAAAAAGTAAGTAAATTCAAAATCATTAACACATTAAAGTTAACAAAATGAAGTTCAAATTCCATGCATATCTGCAACTCGAAGCATGAACTACAAAGCTCAAAAGCAATCAACAGATACCAACTTACAACTTCGTATAACTAAAATAAAACCCCTAAGTTCAAACATTCTTGATAGTAAAAAATTAAACAACTGAATTGTAATTTAGAGCATTAAGATTAGTTTCATATACGCTTTTCATTTTCTTTAACTCCTAAGTTTTGCAGACTTTATTTTCCTTTTGCCTATCTTTTATTCTAAACACCCTAAACCAGAAATGAATTAAAAATTCAAAATAAATAAGACATAAAAAATTAATAAAATGAAGTTCAAATTTCATTGAAATATGCAATTCGAAGCACGAATTACACAATCCACAAAACAAACAATTAGGTAAACACCCCTAATTACAATCCCTAACCCAAAGCTCAAACATCACCATCCTAAAACCTAAACCTTAAATCACATTTAACCACCAAATCCATACAAAATCTTGCCCTACCACTTGAGTGCATAATCTACGAAAGTTAATTAACAAGATCCTTCAATATAAAACATACATGTAACAACCCGTTTTTTAGTGGTGTCAAAAATAGTGGTTTTGGGACCACAACTCCGACGAGTCAGATCTTAAATATTAAATATTTAATATTTATAATGTCATTAGCTTCATAGAAAATTTTGGTTAAGAAATTTTATCATTAGATAGTTAATTAAGTGAAGATGATTAAATTGTAAAAGGCATAAAAGTTGAATTCTATTAATTAAAGGCATTAGATGCTAATTGAAAGGCAAGGAAAGACACTTAAATTGTAATTAGACCATTAAAGAGGTGGGTGAATGGTTTTGACTATTTTTGGGTAGAAATTCATGTGAATTTTAAAGGGTAAATATGTAATTATGTAAGAAAACCTAATTAATAAAAACAAAAGGTTGGAAAATTCATTTTTCTTCTTTTATTCTTCTTCCTTTAGCTAAAAATCTAAGAAAACAATGTCTACATTTGATCAAGCTTGTGTCTTCGATTTAAGTAAGTAAATCTCGTCTGTTTTTAGTAATTTTTATGTTTTTGAATCCGTATTAGCTTAACCTAGCTAGCCCAGGGACTAATTTGTGAATCTGTCAAATGTTATAAATTATGCCATTGATGAATGAGCTAGTTCTTGAGAATTTATGGAAGTTTTATAAACTTGGTTGGTTGATTTGATGATTTTGTAAAGTGACTTTTGATGATTTTAGAGTTTAAGGACTATATTGTTAAAATAAAAATATATGTATTTGATGTGAAATAATTACATGTAGGGATTGTGGGAAGACCATATAGTGTTTGGCTGGTATGGGTTTGAAAGGAAAATGGTTATTTTTCATGTTTGAGACTTAAAAACTAAATTGAATAAAAGTAAAATGTTAGGGGTAATTTTGTAAAATACAAAAAAAGATTTAATTGTAGAAAATGACTTAAATTTCATGTTGAATTGGATAATTGAATAATTTATTGTAATAGATCAAGAATGAGTCGTGGATCGCGAAAAAGGAAAGATTACGGAATAGTACCTAGAGTTTAATCTTAGTTGCAATTTAGTCCGGCAAGTTTGTACTATTATTTCTAAATTTTGATATTACTAACTATATTTATCTTGGACAATTTGATTAAGGGAAGACTTAATAAATATTCTGATTCTAGCTCGGAAAGAGCGATATTCTGATACTAGATCGAAAAGAGCGATATTCTGATACTAGCTTGAAAAGATTGATATTCTGATTTTAGCTCAGAAAGAGCGATATTCTGTTCTGGCTCGAAATGTGTGTTATTATGTTTCTAGCTTGAAAGGAGCATTACTCTGTTTTGGGCTCTAATGAGCTATAAATTTGAAACGGCATTGAGGAGACTTACTTGGTTTAGTTGAGACGAAATAAAGTTGTTATTCTTTATAATCTCTACTATAACTGAATATGTTATTTGGTAAGTTAATCGTTCTTGCGAACTTACTATGCTTTACAAGCTTACCTGTGTATTTGTTTATTGTTTTGTAGATTTCGTTTTGTTGTTGAAAGATCGGATCCTCAAGAAGAATCACACTATCCCGGGAGCATCTTCGGTAGATTTTGTATCACTTGACTTATATGACATGTACTTGGATGATGTATTTTGTATTATTTAAGAATGTTTAAGTTATATGAATGATGTAGTTTTAGAAGAATGAAATACGTTTGATGTTATAAGCTAAAGTGAATTGGGTTGATATGTATTGAAAGGGTAAATGCTATAAGTTGATAAATGAATGAATTTGAATGGTAAGTCACTTAAAAGTGTATTGATTGCATGATTTGAGTTAAAAATCTATATGATTCTTAATGGTGGTGAGGTATGTGCATGTTAAGCTAGTTGTAAGATTTTTTGCATGTTTATTTGGGAATTTTGTAAATATACATGGCCTGGTACACATGCATATGCCCTGGAAAAATAAGTGCAGGTCTTACATGGGTAGCACACGGATGGGACACGGTCATGTGGCCCTATTTCTCATGGACACACGGCCCATCACACTGTTTCACACACGAGTGTGTGGGGTATTTTTCACATGCTCACACGACCTGTCACACGGTTTGTGACATGGCCATGTGTTGATATTTTAGGTATGCACACGGTCTAAGGCACGATTGTGCGATCCTTGTTTTGAGAAATTTGATGTTTTCATGTGATATTTCAGTTGCGATTCAATTAGGTCCCTGATAATCTAAAATGTTGTAAATGAGTATGAAATATTTATTTAAGATGTAATCTAAATTGATGAGTGCAACTATTTAAAAAGAAAAAAAATATTAAAATAGTATCTGTTATCGATTGTGAGTGATCTAAAAGACTTCGAGACCTTAACCGATGACAGTGTCAGGTTTTGGGTGTTACATTTAATGGTATCAAAGATATAGTTTAGCGAATTCTTGGATTAAATTTATGTGCTTAAAAGTTTAGAATTTCATGTCATATAAACCTGTGATAGTGTGATCATGATAGATCCGATCTAACGTTAGTTTTTGTAAATAAATAAAGATGTCTAATTTAGAATGGTGAGAAATAAATGAGGTAAACAATAATATTTCGACTTTTGATTTTGGTGCAAGTCATGGTATGCCAATTTTGTCGATGACTGAAAATGAAGCTAATAATATGTTCTTTGGTTTGATGGGTCAATGGTTTTCAAAATCATGAGAAACAATCCGATGGCTCTGCAACCTCCACCTCCTGCTACATAACTTGTTGTACGACCTGTTATACCTCTTGCCGCATCTCCTCTGATAGTTGAACAGAGGCGACGGGTTCTAACTGACAAAGTAAGAAAGTACGAGGCAGATGAGTTCTGAGGTAGTACAGAAGATGATCCGTCCAGAGTTGAATACTGGTTAGAAAATACTCTGAGAGTCTTGAATGAAATGGTCTGTCCCTTGAAGATTATCTGAGGTGTGTTACGTCATTGTTAAAAGATGAAGCCTATAGCTGGTAGACGACGATGTTGGCAGTGGTTCCTGAAAATGGAATTAATTGGTAATTCTTTTAGAAAAAATTCAAAAAGATGTACATCAACAAAAGGTATTTGGATCGAAAGAAGAAGGAATTTTTGGAGTTAAAGCATGGAAACGAGTCTTTTGCTGAGTATGAACAGAAATTCATACACCTCAGTAAGTATGCATGGGAGATTGTGTCGACAGACGAAGACATGTGTGTCTATTTTGGAGACGAGTTGAATGATGAAATTAAAATGATGGTGGGCGGTTCAAAATTACGACTATTTTTTAACTGATTGTGCTCAGAAGATGGAAGAAATTTATAATCATAAAAGAAAGAGAGAAAGGAGAATTTGGGAATTTAGTAAGAACCCTTCCAAAACCTTCTCTATGCCACTAGTGAAGAAATTTCGAGAAAATGAAAATTGTGTAACTACATCATCTGGATTCCTGAGTAAGAGTAGATTTGGGCAACCTGAATCAAGATTTCATAATCGGCCTGCGGATAGTGTAGCTAGTGTCTGTAATGCACTGAACCCTGTATGTGAGTGCTATGGAAAATTTCATATTAGAGAGTCTCGATTGAAGAAGGGTGCATGCTTCAGTTGTGGAGCTGTTGATCATTATGTATGAAACTACCCGATGACACCCGAGGTAAAGGAAGATCGAACTGAAAACCCCTAGACACACCGCAGAACGGTAAGCGACCAAGTTAGAGCAGTAGCATGGTCAAAAACTAGGGTGATATTAAAGACAATATGAACAGGTTTGAGACTCAAGCACCTGCACGAACATATGCCATCTGAGCTAAGAGGAGGCTACAACACCTGATGTTGTTACTAGTATATTCTATCTTTTTAATGATATTATGTGTGCTTTGATTGACCCAGTGTCAACTCATTCATATATTTTTACTACATTGGCAACTAATAAAAACTTGTATATTGAGTTAACTAAGTTTGATGTTCAAGTTACAAATCCATTGGGTCACAGTGTCATAGTTAATCGGGTGTGTCGTAAATGTCCACTAAAAGTTTAGGGCTGTGAATTTCCTATTGATATGATGTTATTATCGTTTAACGGATTCGATGTGATCTTGAGTATGAATTGGTTTCCGTCATCAAACGTTGAAACCACTAACTTGAGTCTTTTGGTTCTTAATTTTATTTTCTTATTTTTATCTTTTTACTCAAGTTCGTTAGTTTGATTCCGTAGTAATAATTTTTGGTTACTTTGCGCTGTTACATATTTCAGTACGGATTAAGGTACGCAAGTTGGGTAGATTTATCTTTTGTAAACATTGTGTAGTCTGAGAAATTATTTGTTTCAAAATCCTTGTTTTCCAAAGGTTTGCTTTCTTAATTTAAACTATTTCCATTTTACTGTTACGATAGGAGAGGTTCAAGGCTCGTTCAATGCTTCTCGTACGGTCTAAGTTCGAGTGTGAATCATTGTTCCTTGGTAAGCAATTATAAACTTATTGACTTGGAGTGTCGAGAGTTTCAACTTGAATTTGAGTTTTATGATTGGGTTCCTCTTTGAATTGTTGTAGAACTTGCTCATTTGGGGCTTGATTTAGGCATAATAATCGTGTTCTAGGACCCCTTAGTCATTGATTTTCAAGTAGGCTATCGAAACCCTTTAAGATTTTTTGCATTTTCTGCATTTTACCCAGATTTTGGCCACTGTTCGTAGGCACATGGACGTGTGTCCAGGCTATGTGCCATGTAAAAAAGGTATAGGTGACACACGGGCTGGGCACATGAGCATGTGCTAGACCATGTGTGTATACTGTTTAGTGACACATGAGTTGGGTACATCGGCGTGTGGCACCCCGTGTGTGCATATTGTTTTGGAAATAGCATACAGGGGACACACGAGCTGGGCACAGGGGCATGTACTAAATCATGTGTGTATTCTGTCTTGGGACATACAAGCATATGCCAAATCGTGTGAATATACTGTTTTGGAAATTCAGGTGCAGTGGTCACACAGGCTAGACACATGGGCGTCTGTTTAGCTGTGTGTCACACACGGGCTAGCACATGGTCGTGTTCCAGGCCGTGTGTAGTATGTGTTTGGGCGTAAACTCTATGACTGTACGTTGACCATAGACCTTGTATGACCTAAACCTATTTGTCAAAGTTGTCATGTATGTCTACAACTTGATTCTGAGCTTGAGACTGGTTATTTATGTAATGTTAACATTTTGTAAGTATCTGGGACATTTGAGCTTGTACTGAATATATGATCTGATATTTGTTTTGGATCTGCATGGGATTGGGATTAAAAATTGAAGGAAGTGACTGAACTGTTCAGTGGTTAAACCACTTAAAAATATTTACTGAACTGGCAGTGACACTGTAAACACTGCAATGTATCAGACCGAAACTATATGGTATGTAGGGTTGGATATCGGTATGTGGGTTGGACAGAGATGGTGTTAATCGGCCTATAAACGTCATAGCATTTAAGTGCAAGTAGACACACATCGAAGCAAGTATAATTGATAGATTTGATCTATCGAATATTGATCCCACGAGGATAAAGTTCTTATTGTTTTATTATCAAAGCAATGAAAGTTAAAATTAGAAGAATTGTTACTAAGAATGTCAGTGTAACTGAATTAGATCTGCACAACTAATCATAGTTAAGTTATCAACGCAATTATAAAATAAATTGTCAGAGTAATTGAAAGTAAAATAAACTATTGTTGATGTTTTAAGCATTTAAATGCATAAAAAGTAAAAGTGTGATCAAGTGCAAAGAATGGAATGGATTGCTGATTTCACTAAGTAGCAACGCTAGATGTGAGGACAAGGTTTTTTAAAGATGAATTGTCGCAGCAATAAGGTTCCAATGAAATCATACCAATAACAACTCTCTGTTTAACCAAGACTCAAACGCCCACATTTACCTTACATTTAAGTTGTTGGCAATACCTTGCACTCAAGAATAAGTGACCAGAATTCCTCCTTGTCTTAAGTAACTTCTGCTAACTTGCTTGTTAACCTAACTTGTCACCGCAGTTTCCAATGTCGGTAAACTACAATTGCACTTCTGTGTTAAAATAGTTAAATCCAAGGGAAAACAAATGAGAATAATTGAATAGGAATCAAAGCAATCTAATATTGAAAGTTATTTCCCTATACAATCAATTGTCAATAAGAATTCATCACCATTAACAGATAAATCGAAGCATACTATTCCTAGGCTACTAGGATTATCCTTTAACTGCTCCTCTTGTATCGCATCAGGCACTCCTCGTCAGGAGTTGTCGCACACTTGCTCGATCAGCTCACCGAAGTCCAGAACCAAGCTTCAAGCTTTAGATAATTTGCAGAATTTAATTCCTTCTCTCCTTGATATTGATCTCCTTCTTCTCTCCTCTATTTATAAGCTTTTAGCTTTGTAGATCTCATCCTCTCTCAGATCCAACTTTTGCAGCTATACAAGTTTGTTGAAATCCAGTTGTGCACTCATGCAGATCTGGTGTGATCTTCATTAATCTGTAGTTTGTCACCGCATTCTTTGGGCATGATCTATAATCTTTAATTGTGATGACAATGTGTGAAATTCCTGCGCCGGTGCTTCCAGATGTGCTTGTAGCGTAAATTCACTCATACAAATTAGATGTTTTCATGCGGTGACATTTCTAGCCGTAATTTCAAGCTAAACTTGTGGCTACATCTTTGAACTTTTTCTAGCATCGATTTCCTGGGATGGATCCTTGCACTGACAATTCCAGACGTAATACATAAGCTGCATATGGCGACATTAGTGCACAAAAAAGATAAAATAACGAGAATTTAAGCCAAATAATCATTGAGTTAGATAATGTAAAAAACTAAGTATGAAATGACTATCATGAATGCTACATATAATACATAAGGGACAATTAGAACATAAATTTAGGGAGAAAATAAGTGTCATTTCTAATGCTATCACACCCTCAAACTTGAGTTTTTACTTGTCCTCAAGTAAACAAAAGTAGATAAAGTCACAAACAAAACATGTCACCGCAATCATCATTCTAGCAACTTAGATTCTTTTGAATCCTAATTTATAAATTGTATTCATATGATAGAACAATGCGCCGACAATTTATATGCATGAATAATTAAAACTGCTACTTCATTAATGTTAGCAACATGCTTTGAATCTTAACCTTTCTTAACCAATATAGCATTTTATAGCAATATATTTTTTTCTTCATTATTTCTTTTTTTTTTTTTTTAAATGACTAAAAGATGTCATTGTATTACTCTACCTTTGTTCTTGAGTTGTAATGATGGGGTGCATCAAACCCTTAGGAGGCATGTAATTGCGCCGACACACACTCTTGTAGTGACCGCCTTTGGCTTGATGATTTTTCTAACACATGCAGCTGTTCTTCCTTGATAAGTCACAATGCGCTCACATTAAAGTGTTTTTTATTAGTACCATGTCGCTGCATTTGGTAAGTTATTCCCCTTCCTCTTTTTGTCCTTGGAATCAATAGGGATATTAGATTGCTCTTCCATCGCCGATTGAGTAGAGGCCTTATCGACAGTCATATCAGATGGATGGACTTCAGCAAGCGGTTCTAGATATGGCACAATGGCCAGATGATTATAATCCTCAGCTCTGCTGGTGACTGCCTTAGCTTGGCTTGCTTTAGGTGGAGCTAAATTTTCACTAGATACCCCCACACTTGTGGGTGCTTTAATAAATTCTTCCTCGAAATTTATCAAGGCATCATTCTTCTCTTCTTCCGGGTCCTTCTCTTCAGGTCCTTCATCCTCTCCTTCATTATCCTTCTCCTTTCCTTCCTCTGCTTCCAAACCCATAGATATGATCGGTGTATACATCTTCTTAGTAGCAGCCTCACTTTCTGCCATGTTAGCCCCAAGGCCATTCGAAAATTCATCCTCGAATAGGCTGGCGATTGTTTTGAAATAGTCCTCCATGGCGTCGGAATGTCCCTCATTCTCCTCATCATTGAAGATATGAATTCTTGTTGGGGATAGGACAGGTTGAGGCCTACCTTCAGAAGTAGGTTGCTCTAAAGATGATGGGTCTTCCCTAACAATAGGTGGGAAGACAGGGAAATCTAGCATTAGATTTGGGCTCAGACTTCTTAACACGTCGACAATAGAGTTGTTCCACACCTTTATGTACGCATAAAAGAGGTTTTGTCTGTAGCCCATCTCCTCTAACACGTTGACAAGTTTGATTTGACGCATATCTATGTGGTCAACGAGTATTTCAATTTCAACCAGTTTCTTTTTCATCTGATGATCTGTGGGTGTATTTTCCTTTTTCTCATTTTTCTTTCCTTTCCCTTTTGCTTCCTTCTTATGCATCTCCTTTACTAAAGGGGTTTCTTTCCCTCTTGTCATTTGTTCCACCAAGATGTCGTTGATGGGCCCCTTATTCTCCAATACTTCCTTATCATCACAGGGAATGATACCCCTTTGTTTGCAAAGCATCATAATCAAGAAGGGAATGGTAAGATACTTGTCTATTTACTTGCGGCTTCAGTGATTTCCTCATGTAAAATTGCACTGCATCGATGTGGTATCCCTTCAGAATGGAGTGTAACAGGCACATGCGATCTAGCGTCGCAGTTGTGCTATAGGTTAAAGGCAAAATTCGGCTATTAACGAAGTGAAACCATACCTTGCTTTGAATGGTGAGATAACGCCTGTGCATAATATAGTTGTGCGGACAGTTGCTGGTCCACACAACACCCTCGATGCATATATCTCTCATCACAGTGTCAGTGCCTTCATTTGTTAACTCCTCTAAAAACGCAGTATGAGTATCTGATTGATCGCGTCTGTAACATCACAGTAGTTGTGCAAGCGAACACAGTCGATGCAAGTATAGTTGATAGAATAATTCTATTAGATATCGATCCCACTAGGAATGGGTTCTTGATGTTAAACTGTCGAAGCAACTAATACTAGAATTAGATAAAATGTGAGTAAAGATGTTAGTGCAATTAAGTCAGATCTGCACACTAGAATTGTTAATACTGTTAATGTAATCAAGGTTAATTGTCAAAGAAATATAATGTAAATCAAAGTGTTGTTGAAGTGTTGAGTATTTAAATGCATAAAAATAAAGGTTTGATCAAGTGTAAAGGATTGGAGTGAATCACTGATTTTGCTAACTCGCAATGCTGGATGCGTCGACAAGGTATTGTATAAACGAATTGTCGTAGCAATAAAGTTCCAATGAAGTCTTACCAATAACAGTCCTTCGTTTAATCAAGACTCAAGTACCCACAATCACCCCACCTCTCAGTGTGAGCAACGTTGTGCACTCAAGAACAAGTGACTAGAATCTCTTCTAATCCTAAGCTACTCTCGCTGTCTTGCTTGTTAACCTAACTTGTCACCACATCTCTCAATGTTGGCAGATTGCAAATGCACTCTCGTGTTTGATGCAGTTAGATCCAAGAATAAATAGATAAAAAACATTAAATACGAATCAAAGCAATCTAACAATGAAATATACTCTTGTATTCATTCAAATGTCATTAGAATCCATCAGCATAAAGGAGGGATTAACGAATACAATCGAAGCTTATTATCTCGAAACTACTAGGACTATTCCTTAACCACTCCTCTTACTTTGCATCGAGCACCTCTCGTCAGAAGTGGTTGCTCCCTTGCTCTGTCAGTTTACCGTTTCCAGCTTAAATCCCAAAAACAAACAGTAATTGTAACATTTAATTCCTCCACCTCTTGATGATTTCTTCCTTCTTCTTTCCTCTATTTATAGCCCTCAAAAGTTTCAGGTTTCATCCTCCTCTATTCTCAGATCTAGATCTAATTTTTGTAGCTGTCAAAGTTAGTTACAGTACAGCTGTGCACTTACGCATATTTGATGTTTTCTTCAGAGATCTGCAGGTTGTCGCTGCATTGCTGGGCGCAATCTGAAATCGCTAATTACGGCAATGTGTGATTTTCCTACGCTGGTGCTTCCACTTGTATTTTCAACTTGAATTTACTTATTCGAAGTTCATGTTTTCTGCGGCGACATCTCTGGTCGCAATTCCAAGTTGATCTTATGGCTGCATTCTTCTTCCAGCATTGATCTTCTGAGATGAGTTGCTACGCTAACAATTCTAAGGCACAATATATCGGCTACTTGTGGCGACGTTTGTAAAAAAAGGGATAAAAATAACAAAAATTTAAACTAAACAACAATGAGTTAGAAAATATAAAAACTAAGTATGAAATGCTTATAATGCTTGCTAAATAAGATACATAAGAGACAATTAAAACATCAATTTAGGGGGATTTTATATGTCATTTGTAATGCTATCACACCCCCAAACTTGAGTTTTTACTTGTCTTCAAGTAAACAAAAATGTCACCTCAATCATTATTCTCACAACTTGAATTTTTTGAAATCCTAATATACAAATTGTATTTACATGATAGAATAATATGCCGACAATTTATATGCATGAATAATTAAAAACTGCAACTTCATAAATGATAGTATCATGCATTGAATCCTAATCTTCCTTGAACCAATAAAATAATTATTATAATTTTTTCTTCTTTTTTTATTTTTCTTTTTTTTTCGCATTTTTCTTTTTCAAATGACTGAGAGATGTCATTGCATTACTCTACCTTTGTTCCTGGGTAGTAACGATGGGGTGCAACAAACCCCCAGGAGGTATGTAATTACGCCGACACACACTCTTGTAGTAACAACCTTTGGCTAGATGATTTTTCTAAACTTGCAGCGGAGTGTTCTCCCTTGAAAAGCCACAATGCACTCACATTGGAGTGTCTTTTATTCATACAATGTCGTTGCAACTGGTCAGTTAGTTCAAGATTAAAACATTCACACTATCCATTCATTACTGAAGCAATTTCAATCATTCATTCAAAAATAGAAGACTCACTATCCATTCACATTTATCCAATTTACACATCAGCATTCCAAGCAAATCAAAATTTTCGCATAAAAATAAAAATTGTGGGCATATTTTTGTTGAAATTCTGCATATTTTCATTAACATAGGAAACAAGTAAAATTCAAAGATGGAGGTGTAATTGTATTTCCATTTCACAATATCCCCCCAAACTTAATGTCTACATTGTCCCCAATGCATTGGCAATATTATACAAATATAATGGAAACGCAATGATAAAATAAAAATGCATGAAAACTATCTACAGAGAAATGTACCAACTTATTCTTCGACAACCAATGCAGAGGTTGCTTTTGTTTTCTTCTTCTTTCTTGAGCGCTCACCTTTTTCCTTGTGCTTTCGCTTCTTATCCTTGCACCGTATTCTTTTCTTATCTTTCGAACCAACCTTCGGTGGATTGCTCCTCCTCAACAGGTTGGGTGGTGGCTTCATCGGTAGTTACTTCGGATGGATGGATTTTAGTTAATGGTACCACATAGGGCACATTTGTAAGAGGATTAGGCTCCTCAATACTGCTCGTAACAACCTCGGCCGGGCTCGAATCAAGTAGAGCCTCGTTAGTGCTAGTGCCTCTACACCCACTGGTGTACCGATAATATCCTCAGCGATAGTTGTCGGGGCATCTTCTTCTTTCTTCTCCTACTCTGCTGCAAGGTCCTTTATTTCATTCTCTTATTCTTTTTCTTCCTTCTCTTGGCAGTCATCTTATTCTGCACCTTCATTCGCATGCTGCTCTTTTTCGGTTGTGGCCATGTCAGCGCCTTCCACTACGTCTACACCCACTGTGCTATGCAGCTCCTCAATAACAACTGCCCTGCCTGCATGGTCTCCCCAAGGCTATTCAAAAATTCTTCGAATAGGTTGGCAATTATTCTGTAGCAATCTTCCATGGTATTAGAATGTCCTTAGCTCTCCTCGTCATCGGAGATGTGAATTCTTGTTGGGCATGGAACATTCTGAGGCCTACTATCAAGAGTAGGTTGATCAGAGGAAGAGGCTTGCATCGGGCGAAAAATAGAGGGAAATGCTAGGAAGTCTGGCAATGGACTAGGGCTTATTCTACGTAATGCGACAACAATGGCTTCATTCCAAGCCTTTGTATATGCATAGAAGATATGATGCCTATAGTCCATATCTTCTAATACGCCGACAATGCGTATAGTGCATGTATTAATTCGGTCAAAGGGGACTTCCACACTAGCCAGTCTCTTTGCCGCTTAGGGATCTGTAGGCGCATTAGTTTGGCCTTCCTTCTTTTTCCCCTTGCCCTTATACTTCTTCTTTGGGGCCTCTTTTACCACAGGTGTCTCTTCGCTACAAGTCATCATTTCAACTGATATGTCATTGATGGGACTTTTGTTCTCCACTACTTCTTCGCCATCCCTAGGCACAATGCCATTTTGTTTGCAAAGCAACATTATCAAAAAGAAAAGAAATGGGAGTATACCATTTTGTTTGCTAGTAGCTTCCGCTATTTGGTCGTGAAAGATTTTTCCAATGTCGATATGATGGCCTTGTAGGATGGGGTGGAAAAGGCACATATGGTCCAGAGTTTTAACTTAGTGTTGTGTGTGGACGGTAGAATACGACTGCTCACGAAGTGAAACCACACCTTGCTGAAGGTTATGAGATACCTCCTATGCATGGTGTAGTTATGGGGCCCATTACCTGTCCAAGTAGTATCATCAATGCAACGGTCCCTCATAATCTGCGCAGTCTCTTTATCGGTTAAACGTTGCACAAATGGAGAATGGTCATCAACCCTCTCAGGAATTCGAAGCAACACATTGATTTGGACGGCACTCCATGGGATTAGCCCCTCCCTCACAAATATAAAATCTTGTTCAGAATCAACAAGGTTTACATAAAACTCCGTAACTAGTGTGGGGGAGTAGCCAACGAGATGTTTACAGAAGAACTCCCAACCAAGTCGGCTTATAGTTCTCGCAACATGTTTCCCCAAGGTTTGATGCGGAGACAGTTGCAGACCTTGCTCTGGGTGGATATTCCATTTCATCATAACATTTTGATAATGGTCTTTTACTACTTTTAACAAGAACAAGACCGGCCCTATAGATGGTAGTGAAATTGTGGTTGGAGCCACTGTGGTTCAAGTTGAAGGTTCGGTTTTAGAAGGAATTTTGGAAGGATTCTTTGATGCTCTGATTTTAGCCATGGTAACTGAAAAAGGAAGTTAGAAGTTCTTGCAGAGAAAAAGTTAAACTTGTGAATGTAAGAGAAAAATAGAAGTAATGAAAGAAAGAAGATGTAGTAATAATGGTGACTGTGAGGAGAAAAGAAATTTTCAACGAGGATTTTTATGGGAAAATGTTGCATCTGTAGGCATTAAATACCAGGCTACAGACTGTACCTTTTCATTTGATCGAACGGTTAGGAGAGGAGAGAAATCAATCAACGTAATTCTTGCTGAAAAAGCTTTGCTGACTCATCACAAAATGCGCCGACAAGTTGTGTTTCTATGCATCGACAAAAAGATGATTTTTTTTCTACATAGAATGTAAACAAAATAAGAAAAGGTGAAAGAAATAAAAGAAAATGTAAAAATGCGTCGACATTATTTAAATGTGACTAGATCGATGGCCTCATTTTGTTCCTTAACATCTAGGCTCACGTAGTGTTTCAGCTGTTGGCCATTTGCCTTGAATTGTTGTCCATCCTTCAGATTCACAATGCTTCAACAACTTTGAAAGGGCCTGACCATCTTGAGCGCAATTTACCTGGGTGAGATTTTAAACGAGAATTAAACAAAAGCACTAACTGACCAGGCTAAATTATTGACGAAAGATAATGTTGTCGTGCCATCTCTTGGTCTTTTCTTTATAAATTGCGGCATTCTCATAAGCATGGCGGCAAATTTCTTCTAATTCAGTGATGTCCAACAATCTTTTCCTTCCAACAGAGTCATAATCCATAACCTTCTTGATAGCCCACATGGCTTTATAAGCAGAGTCAAGCTCAACTGGCAGGTGACAAGACTTTCCAAATACTAACTGATACAGTGACATTCTCAGTGGGGTCTTATAAGCAGTGCGAAGTGACCATAACACATCATGTAACTGCGATGACCAATCTCTTTTAGATGTGTTAACTACCTTCTCAAGGATGCTTTTGATTTGGGGATTGGATACCTCAACTTGGCCATTGGTTTGTGGGTGGTATGTAGTAGCCATACGATGCTTCACACCATATATTTTTAAAGCTGTCGCCACTCGATGGTTGTGAAAATGAATACCTTGATCACTAATTAAAGCTCTAGGTGTTCCAAATCTAGTAAGGATGTAAGTGTGGAAGAACATCAACACCTTTCGAGCATCATCTTTTGGCACTACGATTGCCTCGATCCATTTCGAGACATAGTCAATCGCAACTAGAATGTATACATTCCCCAAAGAGTTAGGGAATGGTCTCATGAAATCTATACCCCAAACATCAAAGAGTTTTACCTCCATGATAGGTTGTTAGAGCATTTCATTGCGTCGAGATATCAAACCAGTGCGTTGACATCTATCACATTGTTGAGCAAAATTGTGGGCATCTTAAAACAATGTGGGCCAATAAAATCCTGACTGTAAGACCTTTGCAATAGTCCTTACACCACCAAAATGGCCTCCATATAGAGCATCATGGCAATATCACAGGATTGAAATCATTTCTTCTTCATGTACGCAACGACAGATAATGTTGTCGGCGCATACCTTGAACAGGTATGGCTCGTTCCAATGATATTTTGTAGCGTCGCGCAAGAATCTGATCTTCTTGTGACCAGTGACACTCAATGGTAGCTTTCCACACACAAGATAGTTGACGACATCGGCATACCAAGGCGATGTGTCAATAGAGACAGTTGCTCGTCTGGAAATGCATTGACAATTTGGGACGTCCTCCTATCTTCACTTCCAACTTCCAATCGAGATAAGTGGTCAGCTACTTGGTTTTCAGATCCTTTTCTATCTTTGATCTCAATATCAAATTCTTGAAGGAGTAGGATCCATCTAATCAACCTCAGGTTGGCATCTTTTTTCTCAAAAAGGTATCTCAATATTTAGTGGTTTATGTACACTGTAATCTTTGCACCGACAAGATATGAATAAAATTGTCAAATGCAAAGACTACTGCTAGCAACTCCTTCTTCGTAGTTGTATAATTGACTCACGCTTCAGTTAGAGTTTTACTAGCATAATAAATGGAATGAAATACCTTTTCTTTTCGTTGGCCTAATACAACTACTACAACAAAGTCACTTACGTCGCACATTAGTTTAAATGGTTATGTCTAGTCCGGTGCGACGATAATTGGAGCTTGTACTAGCTACTTCTTTATTGTCATAAATGCGTCCAGACAAGCATCATCAAACACAAACTTTATTTTGCTCTAAAAGCAAGTATAATGGTTTAGCAATCTTGGAAAAATGTCGAATGAATCTCCTATAAAAACCAGCATGTCCAAGAAAGCTTCTTATTCCTTTTACATTAGTGGGCGGTGGCAATTTTTCAATGATTTCAACCTTTGCTTTATCAACCTCAATGCCCTAACATGATATGCGATGGCCGAGGACAATGCCTTCAGTTGCCATAAAGTGACATTTTTCCTAATTTAAAACTAGATTTGTGTCCTCGCATCTCTTTAGAACTTTTACCAGGTTGCCAACAGATTGGTTAAAATTCTATCCATAAACAGAGAAATCATCCATGAATACCTTTAGAGAGTCCTCGATCATGTCCGAAAAGATTACAGTCATGCATCTGTGGAATGTTGCTGGTGCATTGCACAACCCAAATGACATACGTCGGAAGGCAAAGGTTTCAAAAGGGCATGTGAACGTAGTCTTTGCTTGATCTTTCGACGTAATTGCTATTTGGTTGTATCCAAAATAGTCATCTAAAAAGTAATAATAGGCTTTACCAGCTAGCCTATCTAGCATTTGGTCAATGATAGGTAGTGAGACATGGTCCTTCTTCATGGTCGCAATCAATCGACGATAATCCATGCATACTCGCCAGCCAGTCGCAGTATGAGTAGGGATCAACTCATTCTTGTCATTTCTCACAACTGTGAAACCACTTTTCTTAGACACACATTGGATGGAGCTTACCTAATCACCATAAAAAAATAGGGTAAACGATTCTCACATCTAGTTACTTGATAATTTCTTTCTTCACTACTTCTTTCATCTTTTCGTTAAGTCTCCTTTGTTGCTCAATTGATTTCTTTTCTTCATCTTCCAGCCTGGTATTGTGCATGCAAAAAGAGGGATTGATGTCTCTGATATCTGCAATGCTCCAGGCTATAAATCTTTTATGCTATTTCAAAATGGCGATAAGTTTATCTTCTTGCGTTGCTTCGAGGGATGCGTTGACAATTACAGGTAATGTATTTTTGTCACCCAAAAAGACATATTTCAGGAGTGTTGGCAATGGATTCAACTCTAGGGTAGGAGCTTGCTCAATAAATGGTTTAAACACTAGGATTATCCTGTTCGATAAATCCGAAGACTCCAATTGTCAATTCTGTCTCAGCCCACAATTATTAACCTTCTCTTTGCCATCACAATCAATTAGGATTTCACTAACAGATGCCGCTGCATCTTCATCTAGAACTGCTGACCTCTTTGCATTGAATTCTTCCATAATGATTTCATCCAGCACGTCTATGTGGTGATATTTCTCTTTACTTTTGGACGGGATGCTTTGAGCACACTAAAGGTCACATGTTCATCGTTATGACGCATGATATGTTCTCCTTTGAGCACGTCAATAAGCGTACGTCCCGTTGCTAAGAATGGTCACTCTAGAATAATAGGCAGCTCCTTATCTACTTCGCAATCAAGGATTAAGAAATCGACAGAAAACACAAGCTTATCTACTGAACAAGGACATCTTTGATTTGGCCATCAAGTTGTGCTAAGGATCTGTCCGCAAGTTGTTATGTCACTGCAGTGGGCTTCATTGATCCTATTCCTAACTTCTTGAAAGTAGATAAAGGCATAAGGTTAATACTTGCTCCCAAATCACATAAAGCTTTACTTAAATAATGATTCCCAATGGAGCATGGGATTGTGAAACTGTTAGGATCTTTCATTTTAGGTGGCAACTTGTTTGTAAGCACAGTGCTGCACCCCTCTATGAGCGTAATTGTCTCGATTTCAGAAAATTTCTTCTTCATTGATAATAGCTCCTTCATAAATTTCCCATAACTGGATATCTGCACAAGAACATCTACAAGAAGTATGTTAATGTGTAATTGTTTCAAAGTAGAAACAAATTGTTGATACTTTTTATCATGAACTTTCTCTTTCATTCTTTGCGAAAATGGCAAAGGTATCGTAACAGTGGGTTGTTGCGAAAAACTAGATGGTGTCGACATAGGCAGTTACGTAGGCAACTGTGGTGAGCAAACCGTAGGCTTAGATGGTGCTACAGTTGGTTCTTTTTCATGTGCTTCTGGTTTTCTTCTTTCAGCTGCATCCTCTTCTTGTTGCTGTGGCTCAGATGCGTCAACATGGTTCTGGCTAGAACTGCTTGGTCCAGTCGTTTACTTCCCACTTCTCAGTGTGATAGCTTTATAGTGCTCCTTCCCTCTCTGTGTTGGGTTTTTAATGTCACTAGGTAGAGTACTTGGTGATCTTGCACTCAAATTAGAAGCCAACTATCCTAGTTGGGCTTCCAATGCTTGGATGAAAGAAGAGTTGCCTTCCACAATTGCTTCAGTTCTCGTGATATGCTCTCACATCAATGCTTCAAGAGTAGTCATCGGATCTGACCTTTGTTGAGAAAACTACTGCTGTTGTTGCTGATGCTATCCTTGCATATGTGGCAAAGTAGACTGTTGTGACTACATTCGAGATTGTGGTTGCATCTAGCTATGTACTTACATCTAATCAGAGTGCGAATTTACTTGTGAATTTTGGTTAAAATTTTGCTATTGATGGTTGTTGTAACTCCCTTGTCTATAACTTCTTTGATTTGAGGAATTACCAAATTTGTATGTGGAAGCATTTTGATTCCCCTAAGGTTGTTGAGTTCTATTATTGTATGAGTTGTCATATGAATTTCCTCTGATGTTATATGACATAAAAAGCATTTTCGGCATGTTGTGGACAGTCCTCGTAACTATGATTATGGTCGCAAATCTCACAGGAAAATGTCGGTGCATCCATTTGTTGTGCCGCTTGAATAGGGGCAACATCACTTGTCCCCTTCATATTCTTTATGATATTGGCCAACGAAGATACCTGCGTACTCAAAGCAGAAATAAAATCTAATTTAAGAACACCAGGGTTAGTCTTTACCTACGTAGAATGAGAGATTGGATACTGGTAATTGTTCTATACAATCCTCTCCAGAATTCTTACAGCTTTATTATAGGTGCAATCCAACTAAGGACCATTAGCCAATGCGTCGACAAGATTTATTGTCTGGGCATTCAAACCATTGTAAAAGATCTCTATCTGGGTATCTTGTTGAATTCCATGTATTAGGCAACGTCTAAGTAGAGTTTTATAACACTCCCATGTTGTATGTAAGTTCTCATTATCTAGTTGATGATAGGCTGTAATATCATTGTGCAACCTTGCATTCATTGTCGATGGATTGAAACGCAAAACATACTGCGTTGCTAGCGCATTCCAAGATGTGATGGATCCAACCGGTTATCCCAAGAACCATGTTCTCGCTTTACCCTACAACGAATAAGGAAATAATTGCATTTTCAAGGCATCATCAGGGACACCATGTTGACTAAAGGATGCACAAATAAGCAAAAATGATTTTAAATGTTCTCTTGTGTCTTCATGAGGTAAACTAGAATATCCCGTTTGAATTAAGCATCAGAAACATCATCGATTTCAGCTCAAAATTTTTAGCTTGAATAGCTGGTCTCACAATCCCTGGTTGTAAATCATCAAGAATATGAACAACAAAGTCTCGGATTGTCCTATTTTGCACATGTTCTTCTTGGGAGGTGGTGGTGGTAGATTATTAATAACTTGTAGCTGTATTGGAGGAATATCATTTTGTGGCAGCAATGGTGGTAGGTTGTTGTTGTTATTGGTACCAACCATTTTCTTTTGTACTTGCCTTTTCCTCATTAACGTCTTTTCAAGCTCCGGGCCAAAGCTCGCAATGTCTTTAGGATTTCTCCTTGTAGACATGCAACACTTAAAGAAATTTAAAATAAATTAACGAAAAGAAAACAAATAAATTAGTAAAATTAGAAGTGAAGTAAAAATAATTAATTGCATCTACAAACATAAACTTTTGACAAACGCCAATTCCCCGGCAACGGAGCCAAAACTTGATTGCGTCTGTAACATCATAGCAGTTGTGCAAACAAACACACGTCGATGCAAGTATAGTTGATAAAACAATTCTATCAGATATCGATCCCACGATGAATGGGTTCTTGATGTTTAGATGTCAAAGCAACTAATACTAGAATTAGATGAAATGTGAGTAAATATGTCAATGCAATTAAGTCAGATATGCAAACTAGAATTGTTAATACTGTCAATGTAATCAAGGTTAATTGTCAAAGCAACAGAAAGTAAATCAAAGTGTTGTTGAAGTGTTGAGTATTTAAATGCTTAAAAATAAAGGTTTGATCAAGTGTAAAGGATTGGAGTGGATCATTGATTTCACTAAGTCGCAACATTGGATACGTAGATAAGGTATTGTATGGACGAATTGTCTCAGCAATAAAGTTCCAATAAAGTCTTACCAATAATAGTCCTCCATTTAATCAAGACTCAAGTACCCACAATTACCCCACCTCTTGGTTTGAGCAACGTTGTGCACTCAAGAACAAGTGACTAGAATCTCTTCTAATCCCAAGCAACTCTAGCTGTCTTACTTGTTAACCCAACTTGTCGCCGTATCTCTCGATGTTGGTAGACTGCAAATGCACTCTTGTGTTTGATGTAGTTAGATCCAAGAATAAACAGATAAAAAACATTAAACATGAATCAAAGTAATCTAACAATGAAAGATACTCTCGTATTCATTCAAATGTCATTAGAATCCATCAGCATAAAAGAAGGATTAACAAATACAATCAAAGCTTACTATCTCTAGACTACTAGGATTATTCCTTAACTGCTCCTCTTACTTTGTATTGAGCACCTCTCCTCAGAAGTGGTTGCTCCCTTGCTCCGTCAGTTCACCATTTCCAGCTTAAATCCCAAAAACACACAGTAATTGTAGTTTTTAATTCCTCTACCTCTTGATGATTTCTTCCATCTTTCCTCTATTTATAGCCCTCAAAAGTTTCATGTTTCATCCTCCTCTATTCTTAGATCCAGATTTAATTCTTGCAGCTGTCAAAGTTAGTTACAATATAGCTATGCACTCACGCATATTTGATGTTTTCTTTAGAGATCTGCAGGATGTCACTGCATTGCTAGGCTCAATTTATAATCGCTAATTACGGTGACAACGTGTGATTTTCCTTCGCTGGTGCTTCCAATTGTATTTTCAGCTTGAATTTACTTATTCGAAGTTCAGATTCTATGCGGTGACATCTCTAGTCGCAATTTCTAGCTAATCTTGTGGCTGCATTCTTCTTCCAGCATTGATCTTCTGAGCTGAGTTCTTGTGCTGACAATTCTAGGGCACAATATATCGATTGCTTGTGACGACATTAGTACAAAAAAGGATAAAAATAACAAAAATTTAATCTAAACTATAATGAGTTAGAAAATATAAAAACTAATTATGATATGCTTATAATGCATGCTAAATAAGATACAAAAGAGAATTAAAACATCAATTTAGGGAGAAAATATATGTCATTTGTAATGCTATCACTGGTCTTTTAGCGATGTTGAAAAGTGCATTGATATGAGTCACACTCCAAGGTACCAAGCCTTCTCGTACAAACACGAACTCCTGTTCAGAGTCCACTAAGTTAGCATAAAATTCCCTTACCAAAGTAGGGGAATAATCGCCCGGATGGTCGCAGAAAGTTTCCCAGCCTAGCCGATAGATTGTCCTTGCAACCTGTTTCTCTTGAGCATGATGTCATGGTAGCGATCTTTCGTCGCCTTGGAGAGGAACAGGATAGGTTCTTTTTGTGAGGGTTGGTCAGCATTCCGAACCATAGCGATTTTAGGCTTTAGCAGGGGACTTCAAAGGTGTTTTTGCTCCTCTTGTTCTTGCCATAATAACTGGGTAAAGAAAGCAAAGGAATTTGCAAAAAAATTTGAAGACAATGGAGAAGATGGTTGCTACAACAATGGAGAGTGTGAGTAGAAGAAAGAAGTCGGTAGAGAAAGGGTTTTATAAACTCTAGATTGGAGGAGACATGATGATTGCAAAAGGTGTGGGAAATCGTTACATCTGTAGCCAATAAATGCTAGGCTGCAGATCATACCTCTTGTTCTGATCTAACGGCTAGGGATGGATGAAGATCCATCAGCTCGATTCTTGCTGAAAAAGTTTCGCTAAGTCGTCACAAAATGTGCCGACAAGTTGTGCTTTATGATGCACCAATAAAAGATCAGTTTTCATTCCTGTATAGAATTTAAAAAGAAACAGATAAAAGAAGAAATAAAGTAAAAAAGAAACAAACATAAATGTAAGAATACAATGACATTATTTAAATGTGACTAAATATATGGTCTCATTGTGTTCTTTGACATCTGGGCTCACGCAATGCTTTAGTTGTTGGCCATTTATTTTAAATTGGTAACCATCCTTTAGATCTGCAATTTTCACCGCACCATTCTAGAATTCGTCGACAACCTTGAAAGGGCCTGACCATCTTGAATGCAATTTACCTTGATGCAATTTCAAACGTGAATTAAACAAAAGTACCAACTGACCAGGATTAAATTGTCACGCAAGATGATATTGTCATGCCATCTCTTAGTCTTTTCTTTGTATATGGTAGCATTTTCATATGCATTACGTCGAATTTCTTCCAGCTCAGCAATGTCCAACAACCTTTTTCTTCCAGTAACATTGTAATCCATGTTCACCTACTTGATTGCCCACATGACTTTATGTTCAAGTTCAACCGGCAGGTGACAGGATTTACCAAATACTAATTGATACGACGACATCCCCAACGGGGTTTTACAGGCAGTGCGAAGTACCCATAACACATCATGTAGCCGCGAAGACCAATCTCTTCGAGATGGGTTAACCACCTTTTCAAGTATACTTTTGATTTGTCGATTGGAGACCTCCGCTTGGCCATTCATTTGTGGATGGTATGTTGTGGCCATACAATACTTCACACCATAACGTCTTAAAGCTGTCGCCACTTGGTTATTATGAAAATGAGTACCTTGGTCACTTATCAATGCCCTAGGTGTTCCAAATCTTGTAAGGATATATAAATGGAAGAACTTCAACACCGTTCGAGCATAATATTTTGGAACCACAATTACCTCGATCCACTTAGAGACATAATCAACAGAAACTAAACTATACATATTCCCAAAGGAGTTTGGAAGTGGTCCCATGAAATCTATACCCCAGACGTCGAATAACTCACCTTCATAATAGGTTGTTGGAGCATCTCATTGTGGCGAGATATAGAACCTGTGCATTGACATCTATCGCATTGTTGCACAAAATTGCGGGCATCTCGAAATAACGTGAGCCAGACGAATCTTAATTGTAGAACCTTTGCAGCAATCCTCACATAACCAAAATGGCCTCCGTAGGGAGCATCATGGCAATATCTCAGGATAAAAGTCATCTCTTCATCAGGAACGTATCAACGGATAATATTGTCAGCATACCTTAAACAGGTATGGCTCGTTCCAATGATACTTCGCAGCGTCGCGCATAAATCTGATCTTCTTGTAACAAATGGAACTCAAGGGTAGCTTCTCACAAACAAGATAATTGACATCTGCATACCAAGGGGATGTGTCGACATGAAATAATTGCTTATCTAGAAATGCGTCGATAATTTGTGATAGATTGCCATCTTCGCTTCCAACTTCCAAGCGAGATAAGTGGTCAACTACTTGATTCTCGGATCCTTTCCTATCTCTAATTTCAATATCAAACTCTTGTAAGAGCAGGATCCATATGATCAATCTCGATTTGGCTTCTTTCTTCGTAAAAAGGTATCTCCGCGTAGAATGATCTGTGTAGATAGTAACTTTTGCACCGACAAGATATGAGCGAAATTTGTTGAATGCAAAAATGACTGCTAGTAACTCCTTTTCAGTAGTTGTATAATTTACCTGTGCGTCAGTTAAAGTTTTGCTAGCATAATAAATTGAGTGAAATACCTTCTGTTTTCGTTGTCCCAGCACAGCTCCTACAGCGAAGTCTCTTGCGTCACACATTAATTCAAATGGCTGTGTCTAATCTGGTGCGACGATAATTGGAGCTTGCACTAGCTGCTTCTTTATTGTGATAAATGCGTCCAGACATGCTTCATCAAACACAAACTTTTTATTCTGCTCTAGTAACGAGCATAGTGGTTTAGCAATCTTGGAAAAATCTCAGATAAATCTCTTATAGAAATCAGCGTGACCAAGAAAGCTTCTTATTCCTTTGACATTGGTGGGTGGTGGCAATTTCTCAATGATTTCTACCTTTGCTTTGTCAACTTCAATGCCTTGACATGATATTCTATGACCAAGGACAATGCCTTCAGTTGCCATGAAATGACATTTTTCTCAATTTAGCATTAGATTTGTGTCCTCAATCAAAGTTCTGCCCATATACAGAGAAATCGTCCATGAATACCTATAGTGAATCTTCAATCATGTCCGAGCAGATAACTATCAAACACCTCTGGAATGTACCTGGTGCATTGCATAATCCGAATGGCATATGTTAGAAGGAAAAGGTTCGAAACGGGCATGTGAACGTGGTCTTTGCTTGATCTTTTGGCGCAATGGCAATTTGATTATATACAGAGTAACCATCTAGGAAACAATAGTAGGCTTTACTAGCTAACCTATCTAGCATTTGATTAATGAATGGTAATGGAAAGTGATCTTTCTTTGTGGCCGCATTAAGACGATGATAATCCAACTTGCCAACCTGTAGCGATGCGAGTAGGGATTAGCTCTTTCTTATCATTACTCACCACTGGGATGTCGTTCTTCTTGGGCACACATTGGACGGGGCTCATCCATATGTTGCTTGAAATGGAGTAGATGATGCCGGCATCTAGCCACTTAATAATCTCATTCTTCACTACCTTTTTCATTTTCTCATTAAGCCTTTACTGTTGCTTAATGGATTGCTTCCCTTCATCTTTCAGTTTGATTTTTTGCATGCAGAAAGAGGGATAAATTCCTTTGATATCTGCAATACTCCATGCAATAGCTCTTTTCTGCTCCTTTAAAATTGAATGATCTTTTCTTCTTGAAATGCTTTGAGGCTTGCGCTGACAATCATAGGTAATGTGTCACTGTCACCCAGAAAGACATACTTCAAATGCGTCGGCAATGACAATAATAGCTTGTTTTATTGATGGTTTAAACACAGGGATCGTCCTATTAGACATATCCAAGGATTCCAATTGCCAACTCTATGGTCACATTCAGTTAGGATATCATCGGTGGATGTCACTGCATCTTCATCTAGAATTGCTGAACTTCGTTCATTAAATTCTTCCATAATAATATCGTCTAGTACGTCAATGTAGTGGCATTACTCCTTACTTGTAGAAGGAAATGCTTCAAACACACTGAAGGTAACGTGCTCGTCATTATGTCACATGATGAGCTCACCTTTGAAAACGTCAATAAGAGTGTGTCCCGTTGCTAAGAATAGGCGTCCCAAGATGATGGGCACTTCCTTATCTACTTCGCAATCAAGTATTATGAAATCAATAAGGAACATAAGCTTATCAATTTGGACAAGGAAATTTTTGATCTAGCCTTCAAGTAGTGCTAGAGATCTATCAGCTAGCTATAATGTCATTGCAGTAGGCTTCATCGACCCAATTCCTAACTTCCTGAATGTGAATAAAGGCATAAGTTTAATAGTGGCTCCCAGATCACATAAAGCTTTACCTAGATAATGATTTCCAATGGAGCATGAGATTGTGAAGCTGCCAGGTTCTTTCGTCTTTGGTGGCAACTTATTTGTTAGCACAGCTCTGCAACCCTTTGTGAGCGCAATCGTCTCAATTTCGAACAACTGTTTCTTCTTTGACAGCAGCTCTTTCATGAATTTCCATAGCTGGGTATTTGCACAAGAGCATCTATTAAAGGTATGTTAATGTGTAATTGCTTCAAGGTAGAAACAAATTTCTGATAATCCTTATCATGGTCTTTCTCTTTAAATCTATGTGGAAATGAAAAAGGTATAGTATCAGTGGGTTGTTATGAAATAACTAATTGTATCGACTTAGGCAGTTACGTCGATGTCTTCGTTGGGTGAATTGTAGGCATAGAGGTCACTACAGTTGGCTCCTCCTCATTTATTTCTGCTGGGCTCTCTTCATAAACAACTTCACTTTGTTGCGTTGGTTCGGTTACGTTGACACGTGTTTGGTTGAAATTTCTACTTGGTTTAGCAGTTTGCTTTTCACTCCACAGCGTGATAGCCTAGCAATGTTCCTTCCCCTTCTGTGTCGGATTCTCAATATCACTAGGCAAAGTGCCTGGTAATCTTGTACTTAGATTAGAAGCCAACTGTCCTAGCTGGGCTTCCAACGTATGGATAAAAGAAGAATTGCCTTGAACGATTGCTTTAGTTCGTGTAATATGCTCTCATATCAGCACTTTAAGAGCAGCCATAGGATCTGATCTCTATTAAGAAAATTGTTACTACTGTTACTGATGCTAGCCTTTCATATGTGGCAGTGCAGTTTGTTGTGGCTGCATTCTAGCTTGTGATTGCATCTGGTTGTGTACCTACATTTGATCAGGATGTGAACGTACCTAAGAATTCTGATTATAGTTTTGCTGCTGATTGTTGTTGTAACTCCCTTGTCTATAACTCCCTTGCTGTGAGGAATTTCCATAACTATATGTAAATGCATTTTGATTCGCTCAAGGTTGTGGATTTCGATTAGAGTTATTGTACGAATTACCATAAGAATTTCCTCGAATATTGTTGACGTAAAATGTGTTCTCAGCATGCTGTGGACAGTCCTCATAACTATGGTTGTTGCTGTAAATTTCACATGAAAATGTCGGGACATCCATCTGTTGGGCTACTTGAATAGGGGCAACGTCACTCGTTCCCTTCATTTTCTTATAATGTTGGACAAAAAGGATACCTGTGCACTTAAGGCCGAAATTGCATCTAATTCAAGAACACTAGGATTAGTTTTTACTTAAGCAGAATGAGAGATTGGATATTGATAATCATTCTGTGTAATTCTCTCTAGAATTCGTACAGCTTCAGTATAGGTACAATCCAACAAAGGGCCATTCGCAGATGCGTCGATAAGATTTATTGTCTGGGCATTCAATCCATTATGAAAGATCTCGATCTGAGTCTCTTGTTGAATTCCATGCATTGGATAACATTTAAGCAGAGTTTTATACCGCTCTCATGTTGTATGTAGGTTCTCATCATCTAATTAATTATAAGCTGTGATATCATTACACAACCTTGCATTCATTATCGACAGATTGAAACACAAAATAAATTGCGTTGCTAACGGATTCCATGATGTAACGGATCCAGCCGATAAACCCAAGAGCCATGTTCTTGCTCTTCCTTACAACTAATAAGGAAATAATTGCATTTTTAAGGCGTAACTTGGAACACCATGTAGGCTAAAAGATGCGCAAATAAGCAGAAATGATTTTAAATGCTTTTGTGCATCTTCATGAGGTAAGCTCGTATATTGCCCATTTGAATTGAACATTTGAAACATCACCTGTTTCAATTCAAAATTTCCAGCTTGTATAGATGGCCTTAAAACCCCTGTTTGTAAATCGTCCAGTATAGGAACAACAAAATCCTTGATTGTCCTATTTTGCACATGTTCTTCTTGTGGAGGCGGTGGTGGTACTTTATTGATTATCTATGGTTGTATTGGAGGAACTACATCTTATGGCAGCAATGGTGGTAGGTTGTTATTGTTGCCAGCCATTTTCTTTTGCTCTTGTCTTTTCCTCCTAAGTTTTCTCTCGAGTTTTGGATCAAAGCTCACAATATCCTTAGGATTTCTCCTTGTGGACATGCAACTCTAAAAAAATTGTGAAAGCAAATCAGAAGAAAGTAAACAAATTAGTAAAAATAAAAAGTTAAGTAAGAAAAAAATAATTGCAACTACAAAAATAATGATCAAACAAACGCCATCCTCAGTAACAGCGCCAAAACTTGACCGGCCTGTAAACATCACAGCATTTAAGTGCAAGCGGACACATATCGAAGCAAGTATAGTTGATATATTTGATCTATCGGATATCGATCCCACGAGGATAGAGTTCTTGATGTTTAATTGTCGAAGCAATGAAAGTTAAAATTAGAAGAATTATTACTAAGAATGTCAGCGCAACTGAATTAGATCTACACAACTAATCAGAGTTAAGTTGTCGACGCAATTATAAAATAAATTGTTAGAGCAATTGAAAGTAAAATAAATTGTTGTTGATGTTTTAAGAATTTAAATGCAGAAAAAGTAAAAGTGTGATCAAGTGCAAAGAATGGAGAAGATTATTGATTTCACTAAGTAGCAACGCTAGATGTGACGACAAGATATTTTATAGATGAATTGTCGCAGCAATAAGGTCCCAATGAAATCCTACCAATAACAACTCTCTATTTAACCAGGACTCAAGTGCCCACATTTACCTCACCTTCCAGTTGTTGGCAATGCCTTGTACTCAAGAACAAGTAACCAAAATTACTTCTAGTCTCAAGTAACTTCCGCTAACTTGCTTGTTAACCTAACTTGTCACCGTACTTTCCATTGTTGGTAGACTGCAATTGCACTTCTATGTCAAAACAGTTAAATCCAAGGGAAAACAGATGAGAAGAATTGAATAGGAATCAAAGTAATCTAACATTGAAAGTTATTTCCATATACAATCAATTGTCAATAAGAATTCATCAGCATTAATAGAGGAATTAACAAATAAATCGAAGCATGTTATTCCTAGGCTACTAGGATTATCCATTAATTGCTCCTCTTGTATCGCATCAGGCACTCCTCGTCAGGAGTTGTTGCATACTTGCTCGATCAGCTCACCAAACTCAAGAACCAAGTTTCAAGCTTTAGACAATTTGCAGAATTCAGTTCCTTCACTTGTTGATATTCGTCTCCTTCTTCTCTCCTCTATTTATAAGCTTTTAGCATTGTAGATCTCATCCCCTCTCAGATCGAACTTCTTTTGCAACTGTACAAGTTTGTTAAAATCCAACTGTGCACTCACGCAGATCTGGTGTGATCTTCATTAATCTGCAGGTTGTTGTCGCATTTTTAGGCGCGATCTATAATTTTTAATTGCGGCAACAACGTGTGAAATTCCTGCGTTGGTACTTCCAGATGTGCTTGTAGCATAAATTCACTCATATAAATTAGATGTTTTCATGCGGTGACATTTTTGGCTGCAATTCCAAGCTAAACTTGTGGTTACATCTTTGAACTTTTTCTAGCATCGATTTCTCGAGATGGATCCCAATACTGACAATTCCAAACGCAATACATTAGTTGCATAAGGAGACATTAGTGCACAAAAAAAATAAAATAACGAGAATTTAAGCCAAACAATCATTGAGTTAGAAAATGTAAAAAGCTAAGTATGAAATGACTATCATGCATGCTAAATATAATACATAAGGGATAGTTAACATATAAATTTAGGGAAAAAATAAGTGTCATTTCTAATGCTGTCAGGTGTGCAAGGGTGGTATTGCATAACTTTGAATGAATCTGTAACTGAGTGTGAAGCTGAAACTTTTCCTGTATCTATTAACTATATCACTGAACTGCAACATGACTACCTACCTGATTGAGATGTATGCATTTGATAACTGAAATGTAACGGTGTTTTCTATAGTAATGTTTTTACAACCTTATGATTTACATGTAGTTGAGACATGTATTTATGCTAAATATAATACATAAAGGACAGTTAATATATAAATTATTTGTATTTTAAGATCTTCTTAAACTTGACAACAGACGGACGAACAGCTCGATCATTCTAGTACTCTTAGGGATTTATATCTAGTTGTTAGTATGCTATGAATGAAACTTAAGCCTAGAACTTTTGAGACATGTGTTTACGCTTTTAACTTGATGTTGGATTTACTTTCCGTTTTTGTGGTATTTATGTTATGACTTAACTACGAAGTTAATTTCAACGTGATATGGTACTTTTTCTCTATGGTGGCATTCTTGACTTAATCGTTTCGTCTAGATCGGGTTTAAGATGTTACATTTAGTAGTATCAAAGCCAAGCTAGACAACATTCAGATTATGTAGTGGGTCTATCTATGTGGTAGTATGAAAGTAGGAACTTAATAACTGATTTAGAAAGACCGAGTCTCTAACGTCGCGCCTGTAAGTGTCTTTTAAAGCATTCGTATGCATACTATACTGTGATAACTAACCCTATGATTGAACTGATATCTGGCATAACATGCTAGGGAAACTCTGATTAATCCTTGAACTGATTTGTGCACTTATACTATTGTAAACATTATAAGATAAGTTCACGAGAAAGTCGTGGACACGTAATGTGTGGGTGCCTTGGGTGCTGGAGAAGAGCTCGAGCTGAGTCATTTTCCATGGGAATCATTATTATCCTACAGACTAGTAAAATTTTTGGTACTCCTATTGCTAAAACTGAATCGATCAGGGACAATCCTGTGTCTCAAGTTATGTTACATGTGTTGGAGAGGGTTGTTGGGACTCCTACTAGACCCGTAGCTAGGGGATTAGTTATTGAGCGGCTTCATTCGAACGGAGCTGAGCTATTCAGGGGCATCACTAGAGTCACTCCTATTATGGTTGAGTACTGGCTCAAGGTAACCGAGCGCATTATGAACGACCTGGACAGTACTCCTGCACAGAAATTGATAGGTGTAGTATCTCTACATCACGACGAAGCTTACCAATGGTGGTTGACCTTCAAATAGAGCCTTCGACTTGAGCAAGTGATGTGGGATGCCTTCAAGAGTGCCTTTCATGGCAAGTATGTTGGAGCCCGTTACACCGAGGCTTGGTATCATGAGTTCATGAACCTGGTGCAAGGAGATAGGTCCGTAGCTGATTATGAGATCGAATTCTTGAGATTGAGCTGTTATGCATAGGCCCTGGCTACGACGGAGTACGATAAGTGTGTCCGTTTTTAGGACGAACATCGATATGATCTGAAAGTCTTCATAGTTTCTCAGAGGGAGTGTGTTTTCATAGTACTGGTCGATAAGGTAAAGATTATTGAGTAAGTTAAGTGCAGTGATCATAAGAAAAAGGAGCGAGAGAGGGTTCAGAGTAAAGTCAAGAGAGAGATAGGATTTACTGGAGTTGCTCAGCACCCTAAGAAATGGGCAAGACCCGATGGACCTCCAAGAGCTGAGGCATCAGTAGCTTCTAACGCGATGGCGTGTTGTGACTATTACGGGAGATGCCACTTGGGCTAGCGCTGGAAAAAGACGGGGGCATGTCTTCGATGTGGGTCAATAGAGCATAAGGTGCGAAACTGTCCGCATCGACCCGATCAGGCACCAGCTGTAGCACCTGTCATAGTTGCGAGCATCGTTTAGTCTTCGAGGGCGATGCCACCGCCACCTAAAGGTCGAGGCACCAGTAAAGGTGGTATTGTTCCTGGTAGGGGATGTAGGGCACTGAGCAGAAGTGCGATCCAGATTGAGGCTCGACAGCTAACACTTGTCTATGCGGCTCGTCGTCATGAGGACAAGGATGACGTTGATGTTATTACGTGTACATTCATTTATTGCTTACCGTATTTTACTTTGATTGACATTGGTTTTACTCACTCTTACATATCCCGTATTGTATCTATGAAACTGAATATAACTGCTGAGTGTACTGCTGGTCTAATTTCTGTGGTTAGTCTTTTAGGTCAGTCCATTCGGGTTGAAAAAGTATTTAAAAGGGTATCGTTAGAGATTATGTTTTCGACAGATCTGATGGAACTCTCATTTGGGGAGATTATGTTCCCGACAAATCTATGAGGAGATTGTAATGATTGGTGAGTGTCAAGATTATCTCACTAATGTAATCTTCACTCTTGTAGCTGAAAGGTTGGTTCGAAAAGGGTGTGAGGCGTATTTTACCTTCATTTCTGATTCCACATCCACCAAGATCACTGTTAATTACATTCGAACAATTAGGGACTTTTTAAATTTTTTTCGATGAGTTATTGGGGGTACCACCGACTCGAGAAGTTGAATTTGTTATTGACTTGTTATTGGGTATCGCTCTGGTGTCCATCACTCCTAATTGCATGGCACCAAAAGAGCTCATCGAACTGAAAGCTCAATTACAAGAACTTCTCGATTGAGGGTTCATCTGACCAAGTGTTTCTTCGTAGGGAGCGTCGATTTTATTTGTCAAAAAGGATGGAACGATGAGGATGTGCACCGATTACCATCAGTTGAACAAGCTAATGATAAAAAACAAGTATCCTTTACTAAGAATTGATGACTTGTTCGATCAATTCCATGAAGCTTTGGTGTTTTCGAAAATAAATCTTTGATCTGGTTATCACCAGCTTAAAGTTAAGGATGAAGATGTGTTCAAAATAACCTTCAGAACGCGTTATGGGCACTATGACTTCCTAGTTATACCTTTTGGTTTAACAATTGCCCCAATGGTGTTTTATGGATCTAATGAATCGAGTATTTCGACAGTACCTAGATCAGTTTATAGTTATCTTCATCAACGATATTTTGATTTACTCCAAAATTGAGACTAAACACGACGAGCATTTACGTATTGTACTTCAGACACTTCGTGATAAGCAACTCTATGAAAAGTTTAGTAAATGTGAATTTTGGTTAGCCAAAGTTGCTTTTTTAGTATACGTAGTGACTGTCGAAAGGATTTGAGTTGACCCTAAGAAATTTGAAGCAATCGTCAAGTGGAAACAACTGAAGAATGTATCTGAACTTTGGAGTTTCCTTGGATTAGCGGGGTATTATTGGAGATTTGTCGAGGAGTTCTCCCTTATAGCATCTCCTCTAACTAAACTTCTACGCAAGAGTGTTCCATTCAGGTGGTCTGAGAAGCATCAGTTGAGCTTTGAGAAGCTCAAGTTTGATCTGGCGCAAGCTCCTGTTCTGGTTCAGCTTGAGACGGGTAATGAGTTTGTGGTCTATAGCGACGCATCACATGTTGGCTTAGGATGTGTCCTTATGCAAGATGGTGAAATGGTAGAGTATGTGTCTTGACAACTTAAGACACATGAGAGTAACTACCCTACCCATGATCTTGAGCTAGCTACAGTTATGTTCAAGTTGAAAATCTAGAGACATTACTTGTATGGTGAGAGGTGCATAATATATACTTATCACAAAAGCCTCTAGTATCTATTAACTTAGAAGGAGTTAAATCTAGGTACTGTAGATGGGTTGAACTACTCAAGGATTATGACTAGACGATAGAGTATCACCCTGGTAAAGCTAATGTTGTAGTAGACACCCTTAGTCATCAGGTGATGACTGATTTGCGAGCAAAGTTTGCTCAATTAAGTTTGTTTGACGATGGCAATCTATTAGCTGAACTTTAGGTGAAACCAACTTAGGTTGATGATATTTGGGTTAAACAGTTACAAGATGAGTCTTTGGCTGAACGTCAATGGACAGTTGAGTTTGGTGTGAACAATAATAAAGTTTTATGTTTCAAGGGTCGTATTTGTGTACCTAAAGATTCTGAATTGTGATTATCAATTCTGTAGGACGCACATAGCAGCCTTTATGCTATACATCCCGACGGGAACAAGACGTAGCGGGATCTACATGAGTTATACTGGTGGCCTGGGTTGATATAGGAAGTGGCTACCTTCATTTCGCACTGTTTGACTTTTTAGAAGGGTAAGGTCAAGCAAGTGACGATGGATTTCATCAGTGGGTTACCCTTAACACCCATTAAGAAAGATTCTATTTAGGTCATTATTGATCGATTGACCAAGTCTGCCCACTTTTTATTGATTCAGACTAATTACTCGCTTCAAAAGTTAGGTAAGCTTTATGTGAATGACATTGTGAGGTTGTATAGAGTCCCAGTTTCGGTCATTTCATATCGAGCTCTACGTTTTACATCTCGAATCTAAAAAAAGCTGCATGAGGCATTGGGTACCCGACTAGACTTTAGCATCGTATATCATCCTCAGATGGATGGTCAGTACGAGCGGGTTATCCAGATCTTAGAGGACATGCTTCGGAGTTGTGTGATTGATTTTAGGGGTAGTTGGGAGGAACATCTACCTTTGGCTGAGTTCGTCTATAATAACAATTTCTAATCTAGAATTCAGATGACACCTTATGAAGCTTTGTACAGTCGTAAGTGTCGCACTCCTCTGTGCTGAACCAAATTGGGTGAGAGATGAGTTTTGGGTCCTAAATTGGTGTTTGAGATCGAGAACACCGTTAGGCTTATTTGAGATCATTTGAAAGCCACTTTTGCTTGAAAAAAGTTATATGCAGATTTGAAAAGGAAAGATATAGAGTACTTTGTCAGTGATTAGGTGTTCTTGAAAGTGTGACCGTGGAAGAAAGTTCTTCGGTTTGGATGCAAAGGTAAATTGAGTCTGAAATTCATCGGACCTTATCGAATTCAGAAACGAGTTGGGTCAATTACATTCCATCTTGAGTTACCACCTGAGCTCAATCGAATTCATGATGTGTTCCATGTTTTGATGTTGCGAAGGTATCAGTCTGATCCTTCCCACATCGTTTTGGTGGAAGAGATCGAGGTGAGACCTAATCTGACTTTCAAAGAGGAACTTGTTCAGATTCTTGAGTGAGACGATAAAGTCTTGCGAAGGAAAACTATATCATTATTTAAGCTTTTATGACGGAAACAAGGCACGGAGGAAGCCACTTGGGAACCTGAAGATTCGATTTGCCAGTAATATCCGTATTTGTTTGTCTCAGGAAAATTTTGAGGACAAAATTTCTTTTAGGGGGAGAGAGTTGTAATGCCCTAAAATTTTAAACATTTCTATGTGAGTTGTATCAATGGAATTACCTTTGCTTCTGTGGTTAAATGCTCTGTTTGTTACTTGAGATCTTAGGTTCAAGTTGTATCTTTTGAGATGTTGCATTTCTTTTTCTGAACCTTAGATTTTGAACTTGTTCTATAACTTAAATTCTTTGCACTATTGTTTCAATAATGAGCCTAGTAGTTCAATGGTAATGCATCTATCTGTATTTTGGTCATTTGTTCGACTCATTGCGTATGCGTTAGGGAATATTATTTTTGCTCTCGCTCGTGGAGTCAACTTTTGAATGTTAAATTGGTTTCCTTCATTAGACATTAAAACCACCAACTTGAGTCTTTTGGTTCTTTCTTTTGTTTTCCCTTTTTATTTTTACTCAAGTTCATTAGTTTGATTCCGTAGTAATAACTGCTGGTTGCTTTGCCCAGTTACGTATTTTAGTATGGATTAAGGTATGTGAGTTGGTTAGATTTCTTTTTTGTAAACCTTACGTAGTTTGAGAAAGTTCTTTGTTTCAAAATCCTTGTTTTTTGAAGGTTTGCTTACTTAATTTAAACTGTTTCCATTTTACCATTACGATGGGAGAGGTTTAAGGCTCGTTCAACACTTCTCGTACGGTCTAAGTTCAAGTGTGAATCATTGTTCCTCAGTAAGCTATTTTAAACTTGTTGACTTAAAGTGTCGAGAGTTTTGATTTGAATTTGAGTTTTGTGATTGTGTTCCTCTTTAAATTTTTCTTGAACTTGCTCATTTAGGGCTTGATTTAGGCTTGGGAATCGTGTTTTGAGACCCCTTTATCGTATATTTTTAGGTAGGGTATCGAGACCCCTTAAGATTTTTCTATGTTTTCTGCATTTTACCCAGATTTTGGCCACTGTTCGTGGGCACACGAGTGTGTGTCCAGGCCATGTGCCATGTAAACAAGGTACAAGAGACACTCAAGCATGTGCTAGACCATGTGTGTATACTGTTTAGTGACACACAGGCTAGGCACACTAGCATTTGGAAAACCGTGTGTGCATACTAATTTGGAAATAGCGTACAGGGGACACACGAGTTGGGCACAAGGGCGTGTACTAGACCATGTGTATATTCTATCTTGGGACACACGGGCTTGATACACGGGTGTGTGTTTGACCGTGTGAATATACTATTTTGGAAATTCAGGTGCAGTGGTCACATGGGCTAGACACATAATCATGTGTCTGGTCGTGTGTCACACACGGGCTAGCACATGGTTGTGTGTATTATGTATTCGTGCTAAACTCTATGCAAAGAGACCGTACGTTAGTCATAGACCTTGTATGACCTAAACCGATTTGTGAAAGTTGTCATCCATGTCTACAACTTGATACTAAGTGTGAGACTAATTATTTATGTGATGTTAACATTTGATAAGTATCTGGGACATTTGAGCTTGTATTGAATGTATGATCTGATATCTGTTTTGCATCTACATGGGGTTGGGATTAAAATTTGAAGGATGTGACTGAACTGTTCGGTGGTTAAACTACTTGAAAATATTTAGTGAACTGGTAGTGACACTGTAAACACTACAAGATTACAACTGAATTGGCAATGAAACTGTAAACATTGTAATGTGTCAGACCGACACTCTATGGTGTGCAGGGTTGGATATTGGTGTGTTGGGTTAGACGGAGATGGTGTCAAGGGTGGGTTTGCATAATTGTGAATGAATCTGTAATTGAGTGTGAAACTGAAACTTTTCCTATATATGTTAACTGTATCACTGAACTGCAACATGAGTATCGACCTAACTAAGATGTATACATTTTATAACTGAACTGTAACGGTGTTTTGTATATTTACATTTTTATAGTCTTATGCTTTACCATTATAACTCGTACTGACTTAATTATTGGTATTTCAGGGTCTTCTCAGACTTGACAACCAGCAAATGAGGAGCTCGTTCATTTTAGGACTCTTAGGGATTTATATCTAGTTGTTAGTATGCTATGAATGAAACTTAAGCCTAGAACTTTTGAGACATGTGTTTACCCTTTTAACTTGGTGTTGAAATTACTTTATGTTTCTGTGGTACATATGCTATGACTTAACTACGAAGTTACTTTCAACGTGATATGGCACTTTTTCTCTATGGTGATTGTAACAACCTCGTTTTTAGTGCTGTCAGAAACAATGATTTTGAGATCACAACTTCGATGAGTCAAGTCATAAATTTATCTGTTTTTAATATTTATAAGTCGTTAGTATCATATTAAAATCTAGCTATGAAATTTTAATGTTTAGATAGTTAATTGAGTAGAAAAAATTAAATTGTAAAAGGTTCAAAAGTAGAGTTGTTAAGCTATAAGGACCAAATGGGCGAATTAGCCTAAAGTATTTTAGTGGATGGTTTATTATGACACCTATTGATAATAAGTAGTACATATTTCCTATTTTCTTCTTCTTCTTCACGGCTAGAGAGGAAAACTAGGGTTTTTCATTATCAATCTTTGAGCTTTGATTTGGTAAAGCATATGTTGATCGTATTTAGTAATTTACATGTTTTGAGTCCGTATTAGCTTAATCTAGCTAAACTAAGGACTAATTTGTAAATTTTTCAAAGGTCATAAATCTTGCCATTGTTGGAAAAAGCTTGTTCTTGAAAGTTTATTGCATTATTATGAGCTTGATTGATAGATTTGATGATTTTTATGATGTGATCTGTGATGAAATTAAGGTTTGAGGACTAGAATGTGAAAATGGTGAAAATACATGTATAGTTATGAAAATGATTGTATGTAGGGGTTAGGTAAACACCCTAGAGTATTCGGCTAGGCTTGGTTGTGTAAGAGAAAGGTTATTTTGCATGCTTTGTGCTCAAAGACTAAATTGAATAAAAGTATAATGTTAGGGGTAAATTTGTAAATTTCCCAAAAAGAATCAAATTGTATTAAATGACTTATTTACATCATTTAATGAGAAATTTTGATGATTTGTTGATTTAGATTATGATCGTGTCGTGGATCGAGGAAAAGAAAAGTTAGCAGAATAGTCCCTAAAGCCTTTCCTTCACTACAATTTAATTCGGTAAGTTCGTAATGTAAATTTATATTTAGATATTTTATTGTATCTATTTTATCCTTGTTATAAAAAAACGAAAGCACTTGGAAACAAAGAGATTTAAAAGAAAGGGATCGACAAAGATAGCAGGCTTTAAGCCAATGAAATGAAACCGACGCGATGGTTGGGGTACCGCATATGTTGCGAGTCCTCGATAGCTTGTGTGAACAGCATCTTGAGTTAGAAAAGAGATATGAATCCAAGATTGGATTATAAGCCCTACGATGGCTGGGATTTATGTAATAGTGTATATTCTTGATAGCTCGTGTGAGCAACATCGTTAGGGAACAATTGTATGAACAAACACTGTACCGATGGCTGAGGTACCGCATATGTTGCGAGCCCTTGACAGCTCGTGTGAGTAGCATCGGGTACTGATAACAGAGATGTTATAGACAAGAAAGTTGAAATGATAATTATAGCTTGAGGAAGCAAAGGTTTATTCTAGCTTCGTTTGTTAACTCTTTAAACTCTTCAAACTTACTAAGCTGTGAAGCTTACCAATGATGTTATTGTTGTTTTGTAGATCTATCTTGTTGTTTGAAGATCGGATCAACTTGAAGAAGTCACACTATTGCAGAGCTCATTTGATAGTTTTTACATCACTTGGTTATATGGCATGTACTAGAATGATTATCTTTTGTATTACTTTTTTAGGATTGTTGGGTTCCTTGTTGTGAACTTAGTTAAATGTTAAACATAATTTTGTATGCTTGCTCAATATGGAATATAGACTTTATAAAATGAAGTGTAATGACTTGAAAATCATGAGCATTGTGTTGGCTTATTGTATTTTGAAGTTATGGAATGAAGAATGATTGATAAACTTGAGATTTGGCATGATCATGTGAATTCTGCATACTTGTTTCAGTAGAATTCTTGCATGTACCAGTAGAAGTACAAGGTAAGGGAGAGGTTGTTTACTGACTTGAGTTGTATCGGTAGTTACATAATAAGTATCAGTAGTTCAATTCATAGAAGTATCAGTAGTCTGAATACTTGTATCAGTAGAAATTACAGGGTAAGACTTCTTAGCTCTTTATAGTTTTTAGTATCGGTAGAAGCATGACTTGTTTCGGTAAAAGTTACACTTGTATCAGTAGAACTATCACAGGTACCGGTAGAAATTTGCACTATTTCTGAATTGTTTACTGAATTGACTGCTACCAATACTTGTCCAAAAGGTCAGGTAGAAGTCTCCAAAAATTATAGAAATGAAATTTTTGCCGTTATTGAGTTGTGTTGATATTTAATTGATGATTTACGTCAAGCTTAATGCATTAATTTATTAAAATATGCTTAAATGAATTGGTATTATGATATGAACTGCAATAGATTATTAGAAGGACACCAGGACCTTAATCGATGACGGTATCGGGTTTTGGGTGTTACAGTGACATTCTTGACTTATTCGTTTCGTCTAGGCCAAGTTTAGGGTGTTACAGTATTGGGTTCTGAGTGTTACAATACAGGAGCAAAAACAATAAAGAAATGAAACAATAGTTAAAGCTTCTAATTTTTTTAAAAGCTTAAGTATTTGTCATTCAAAACAAGATCTCAATCATCCAAATTCCATTAAGAGAGAGAAAAAAGATCAGAACCTGTTGATAACAAGCACACCCAAGAAGAAGAAGCACACCTAAGATGAGGAGGTAAGGGTGATGGTCGGAGAGGAAAGGAGAAGGATTGCTTTGTGATGAGGGTGAAGGAATGGAAAATGTCTTACAAAAATAAAATTAGTAAGACATTTTACTTAAAAATGAGGATATTTTCTCGTGTTTTTGAAAATGTTTTCCTTTAGGAATTCATTTTCGATCAAATAAACACCGTAAAATAAGGAAAATATTTTGCGAAAAATGTTTTACTGGCAAACAAACGGAGCCTTAATTTTTATATAATAAAACATGACACTATTTTAATTGTACTTATTGTATAAATAAAAAACATTTGAGGACTCTTAATGCTAAGGTTTCAATTGATGAAGTTCGGAAGATGTTCTTCAACATGGCTCCTTTGAAGGCCTCAAGAGTGGATTCATATGAAATTTTATCAATCGTAGTAGGAGGTGGTGGGGAACAGTGTGTTCAATCTTGTTCAAATTATCTTCAAGGGGTATCCGATTGATCTAAGACTCAAGAGGACTCCATTTGTGTTGATTCCTAAACTAGAAGAGGTAGAAATTTTGACGCAATATCATTCAATTAGTTTATGCAACGTGATCTACAAAGGCATTACTAAAACTTTAGTTAATTGACTTCAGCGAGTAATGCAAAAATTGGTTGGATAGCATCAAGCTAGCTTCATAACTAGGCGCAGCATCTCGGACAACATTATTATTGCTTAAGAAGTTATTCACTCCATATGGGTCACAAAAAGCAAGAAGACTTGGATGACCATAGAAGTTTATTTAGAAAAAGCTTATGATAGAGTATGGTGGGATTTCCTTAACGAATCATTAGAAAATGCTAGGTTCCTATCTTCTCTTATTAATTACATCATGCAGTATATAACTACGACCTCTATGGAAGTGCTCTGGAATGCGGTCACCACTTGTACTTTCCTTTCGATAAGAGGGTTAAGATAAGGGGATCTCTTATCCCCTTATATTTTTGTGTTTGGCATAGAGCAATTGGGACACATGATCGATTTGGCAGTTGAGAATAATGAATAAGGAGCCCTTTTTTCTTTCTCATCGATGTTCGGGTCTATCCCATCTATTTTTTGCTGATGACTTGATTTTATTTTGTGAAGCTGATAATAAAGGTATAGATTGTGTTAGTGACATTTTAGACTATTTTTCTACCCATTCTGGACATAGAGTAAAAAGGCGCAAGACTCAAATCTTCGTCTCTAGCAACACCCCCAAAAGATGTGGCAACGATGATCAGTAATAAGCTTCATTTTGTTAAAGTTAATGACTTAGGGAAGTACTTGGGCATGCCACTATTTCACACTCGAGTATCTACTACTACTTTCCAATTTATGGTGGACAAAGTCAAAAGGAAGTTAAATGGTCGGGATGCTCGACGACTCTTCTTGACTGGCTGAATAACGCTTCAAAGTCGATTCTCTTGACGATTTTAGCTTATTGCATGAGCATTGTAAGGTTTCTAATCACAGTTTACAATGAAATTGAGAAACTAACAACGGATTTTATCTAGGGCTTTACTACTTTAGGAACAAGGCCAGCTTTAGTTAATTGGAAAGATGTGTGTTTACCTGTTGACAAAGGTGGTTTAGGCATCCAATAACTTATGGATCAAAATTAGATTTTCTTAATAATGATAGGTTACAACATCCAAACCAATACTAATGCACTCTGGGTTTGTATGGTAGGGAACAAATATAATGTCCATGGGTTATTACCTAAATCCATTGAATGAAATAATTGCTCACATCTCTGGCGCTCGCTTTCCAACTAGTGTAGTGAGATTAAAAAAGGCACCATTTGGATAATTGGAGATGACTTCCTAGTCAATTCTAAAATGATTTCAAGATGCAGAGTGTAGGCTCCCTGATAGCATTAGAAATGACACTTAATTTCTCCTTGAATTAGTGAATAATTTGTTCCTTTTGTATCATATTTAGCCTACATTTTCAACATATCATACTTAGTATTTACATTTTCTAAATCATTGTTGTATGGTTTTACTTTCTTTCATTTTATTCCTTTTGTGCTAAACATATCAGTTTTGTATCTAAAATTGTCAGCGTAGAAATCCACCTTAGAAGATCAGAGTGGAAAAGCATTTAGAGTTATGGCCACAAGTTTGATCTAGAATTGTGACCAAAGATGTCACCACATAAACGCTTTTACATTTTATCAGGGATTTTACGCTACTAACACATTCAGAAGCACCAGCGCAGGAGAATGTCAAGTTGTCGCGGTAAATTTTATTCATAATTTGCGTCCAGAGATGTTCCGACAATCTGCAACTGCTTAACGCACAAACCAGATCTGCGTGAGTGCATAGTTGACAATAACAAACTTGTACAGCTGCAAAAAGGGAAGTTAGATCTGAGAAGAGGGATAAACTTGTGCTGAGGAGTGGTTATTAATAGAGGGGAGAGAAAGAAGATCAGGAGGAGGCTGTGAAGAAAACAATTCCACAAATTATTTCGATCTTTCTCGTTTGGGATGGGAACTATTTTGCGACCATCCAGTAGGTTGTTCTCCTTCTCTGGTAAGGGAATTCTACGCTAACTTAGTGGACTCTGAACAAGAATTGTTTTTGTACGAGAAGGTTTGGAGCCATGGAGTGCCGAACACATAAACACCCTTTTCCATATCATTGAGAGGAAGGATGAACATAATGAATTTCTGGAAAATTTGACTGAAGATGGTACTGACATTTTGCTGAAAGACTTATGCGTTGAAGGCACGGTGTGGATTGGCAACAATCTCAATAACTACAGCATGCACCATCGCTATCTCACAGTTCAAAGCAAGGTTTGGTTCCATTTCATTAATTGTCGTCTACTGCAATCCACCCATAACACCACTAAGACACTCAATAGAATGTGCTTGTTGCATTCCATAATGAAGGGTCATAGAATTGATGTCGGTGCAATTTTACATCAATAAATTGTTGAGGCAGCAACAAAATAGATAGATATCCTACCCTTTCCTTCTTTGATAATGCTGCTATGTATACAAAGAGGCATTATGTCTCGTGAAGGGGAGGAAATTTTGGAGAATAAGGGCCCAATCAATGCTGTATCAGTGGAACGAATGCCTAGGGGGCAAGAAATCCTATAGTGAAGGAGGCTCCAAAGAAAAAAGAAAAAGGAAAAGGGAAAAAGAAGGCCGCTCAGACTAATGCGCCCCCAGATCCTCTGATCTGGGGGAAACTTATGGAGATTGATAAATGTGTGGATTAAATAAGCAGTAGACAAATTCGACTTGTCGGTGCAATAGAAGAGATACAGTACAAGCAAATTTTATTTTATGCCTATACCAGGGTATGTAACAAAGCTATTGTTGCCATATTGCACGATTTAACACACAACCAATGCCAGATTTCCTTGTTTTTCCTCCTATTATCAAGGAAGCGACTCCATCCTTTGAGCAGCACACTTCAGATGAATGAACCAAATTCGTCCAGTCCCTAATCAGAATCCATATCTTTGATGATGAGGAGAAAGAGGTGCAGTCCAAAGAAGTGGAAGATTGTTTCCGCAACATAGAAAGCCTCTTTGACGATGACTTGTCAAATAGTTTAGGTGCCAATAACGAGAGGTCGTTGCTGCTGTTGGGGAGGAGGAAACACCAGCTGCATCTGTGGATATTGGAGCCAATGAAGAAGCACGAGATGAAGGAGCAAGAGATGAAGAGAAAGAAGAAAAATAAGAAAAGGAAGAAGAGAAGGAAGACGAAGAAAGCATTGCCCCGACAAATTTATCTGAGGAATTTGTCGATGCACCCAAAAGTGTGGGTGTATCTGAAGAACACCTAGCGATACCTAGGGCTAGCTAGGCCAAGGTCGTCGCATCCGAAATTGAGGATTCTAATTCTCTTGCTATTGTGCCATATGTAAAACCACTGGTTGGAATCCATCCTTCGGATTTAATGGTTGATGAAGCTAATCTTCAACCGGCTATGGAAGAGCAATCTGCTACACCAGTTGAAACAATAGAAAGGATGTACAAATGGAAGACAAAGAAGAAGGACAAGGAGGAGCACCCGAAGAAGAAGAAAAAGACCAAGACAGCTACTTCATCAGCTGCAACTCATTGAGTTAGTTTACTTTTTGATAGTTAGTTGCATGCATTTATTTTAATTGTCAATGCATTTTTATTATCTCTGCATTTTATTTGTTTTAGCATATGCATTGTAGTTGCATTTCCATTATTTTTGTATACTCTAGTCAGTGCATTAGAGACAATATAGACATTAAGTTTGGGGGGAAGTGGAATGGAAATGCAATTACACCCACAAGTTTAAGAATATATTTGTTTCTTTAGTTGAACGAAAGTAGGAAAAGTTAAGAAAAAAATGTGACCACAATTTTTCATTTGATGTGTAATTATTGAATTCTTTTGAATGCTAATGCATGAATTGGATGAATGAGATTGAATGTTGAATCTTTCTATTTTTGGTATGAACGGTTGAGATTGCATTAGAAATAAATGAGTAGTATCATTCTTTAAATATTGAATTAACTTACCATTTTGTAGCTATAATTTTATGTATTAATAAAAGACACTCTAATGTGGGTGCATTGTGACTTAAATAAGGGGGAACACTCCACTGCAAGTGTTAGAAAAATTATCTAGCCAAAGGCTGTCATTACAAGAGTGTGTGTCGGTGCAATTACATGCTCCCTGGAGGTTTGTTGCACCCCATCATTACTACCTAGGATCAAGGGTATAGTAATGCAATGACATCTCTCAGTCGCATAAAGAAAAGAAAAAAAAGAAAAAGAAAGAAAAGTTGATGAAAAAGAAAGAAAAAGAAAGAATATATATATTATATATATATATTATACAATAAATGTTGCATTAGGTTAAGAAGATTTGAGATTCAAAGCATGATATTAGCATTAGTGAAATTGAAATTTTGATTATTCATGCCTATAAATTCTCGACGCAATATTCCAGCATATGAATGCAATTTATACCTTAGGATTCTAGAGAATATAAGTTGCTAGAATGATGAATGTGGTGACAAAAATTTGATATAACTTTGCTAGCTTTTATTTACTTGAGGACAAGTAAAAACTTAAGTTAGGGGGTGTGATAGCATTAGAAATGACACTTAATTTCTCCTTAAATTAGTGTATTATTTGTCCTTTTTGTATCATATTTAGCATGCATTTTTAGCATTTCATACTTAGTGTTTCAATTTTCTAACTCAATGATGTTTTGATCTTAATGTCTTTCATTTTATCTCTTTTATGCTATTAATGTCATTGTATTTAGTACTTGTTTTGTGTTTAAAGTTGTCAGCACAAAAATCCACCTGGGAGGATCAGATTAGGGAAGCATTCAGAATTGCAGTCACAAGTTGATCCAAAATTACGGACAAATATGTGGTCACATGAATGCTTCCACAACTTATCAAGGATTTCACGCTACTAAAATATCTAGAAGCACCAACGTAGGAGAAAATTATCATAGCAAATTAAAGTTATAATTTGTGTCCAGAGATGTCGCGACAATCTGCAACTGCTCAAAGAACAAATCAGATATGCGTGAGTGCATAGCTAGCAAATAACAACTTCTACAGCTTCAAAAAGGTGTTGGATCTAAAAATAAAGAAAGATCTAGAAGGAATCAGTGATTATAAATAGAAGGACAAAAAAAGAAGATGATATCAAGTGGTAAAGATTTCAAATCTAAATTTCTCTCATCCAAAACTGCCATGGAAGCTTGATCCGGAGGACAGTGATCTGATCCAGTAGGGGCATAACATCTTCTAACGAGAAGAGCTTGGTGCGATACAAGAGGAGTGGTTAAGGAAGAATCCTTGTAGCCTAGGAATAGTATGCTTCGATTCATTTGTTAATCCCTCTTTTGATGATGATAATTTTCAATTGACAATTGATTGTACATGGAAGTATCTTTTAATGTTAGATTACTTTGATTCTTATTCAATTCTTCTCATTCGTTTATCTTTGGATTTAACCATTTGACCACGAAAGTGCAATTGCAGTCACAGATACTGGAAGATGTGGTGACAAGTTAAATTAACAAGCAAGACAACAAAAGTTGCTTGAGACTAGAAGGAATCCTGGTCACTTGTTCTTGAGTGCAAAGCATTCCCAGCACTGGAAGGTGTGGTAGTTGTGAGAGCTTGAGTCTTTGATAAATAGAGAGTTGATATTAGTAAGGTTTCATTGGAGTGTAATTGTGGCGACAAATTCATCTATAAGAAACCTTGTAGTCACATTTTAGCGTTGCTACTTGTGAAGTCAGTGATCCTATCCACTTCTTTACACTTGATCCATTTATTTTAAGTTCTTGAATTTACTTTATAACATCTCGACAATCCATTCATTTTCTATAATTTGCTCTGACATTTTACATTCTAATTACGCTGATAGATTTACTTTTTAACTTGTATAACTTTAACCTAGTTGCGTTGACATAACTCTTAACAGATCTTCTCATTTTAACTCAGAATACTTCGACAGATTAAACTATAAACAGCCATCTCTGTGGGATCGATATTCGATAGATTTATTTCTATCTACTATTCTTAAATTGACAGTGTACACTTGCACATTATTTGCTGTGACGTTCATAGAGCGATCAACTTACCAAAGCGTTTTGTTGTAAACAAATTATATTACAACTTGAACCGCATACTTGTGGAAGCCCTAAAATACACACTGAACAGGAGTACGTTCGGAGGCGGTCAACTTATTGGCGCTATTGCCGGGGAGGCAACACATTTAGTGAATTTTATTTTTGCACTGTTATTTGAATAATTAGAAAATTTTTAGGTTATAGATATGATCTTTTTATTTTATTTATTTCTTTTTTATTACTCTTTTATATTTGTTTTAATTTTAATTTATGACTTAGAGCCAAGGAAACTTGGTAAAACCGATTTCTAACCTCGAAGCACTGATCAGGCGAAACCGAAGGACTCAACAATTAATGCAAAATCCACCATCGCCTGAAGAAAGAGAAGGATAGGAAGAACCACTCACTGATCCTATTAATAATAACGTGGAAGATGTTAGAATACCACCCCATCTCCAAGCAAACGAACCAATGGCACAAGAACAAAAAACTTTGAGGGAGTATTCTTTACCTAATATAAATCTGACATGACGGAGTATCGCTAGACCCACATTACCCGCTAATACTTTTGAGATCAAGCCGGCCATGATCCAAAATAATTTTTTTTAATTTAAAGGGACCATGGCTGAAGATCCTAGCTTATATTTAAAGCGCTTTTTACAACTATGTGATACTTTCCGTTATAATGGTGTTACTGATGATGCCATTCATCTAAGATTATTTCCATTCTCTCTTAATGATAACACTTTTTCTTGGTTGGATGCACAGGCACCAAGATCTATTACTACATGGGATGATCTCGTAGGGAAATTCTTACAGAAATTTTTTTCCATTAGTAAGACAGTCCAACACCGAAGGGAGATTTCAATGTTCCGACAATTCGAGGGCGAAGGGTTCCATTAAACATGGGAACGCTTTAAAACATTGTTGCAAAAGTGCCCACATCATGGTATGTCGGAGTGGTTGCAGCTACAGAACTTCTATAACGGGTTAGATGCATCCACCAAATCTGGATTAGATGGTGCGGCAGGAGGAGCCCTAATGAACAGAACCTATAACGATGCATATGGGTTAATTGAAAACATGACGATGAACTCTTGCTAATGGCCTACTAAAAGGTTCACATATGGGTAGAAATATGCTTCGACTAAAATGATCTAGGAAGATGACAAATACCATAAATTGTTGGAGAGACTAAACCAAATCGAATTTGCAATAGGGGCACCATCATCGCAAGCAGAAGATAAGCCTCTCTACCGATATTTCATCAACACCAAGGATGTTAATTATGTTGGAAATAGGGGTGAAAACCCTTATTCAAATACTTACAATCTCGATTGGGAAAATCGTCCAAATCTGAAATAAAGAGGAAATCAAGGAGGCAATGGTAGTAATAACCAACAGAGAAGTACAAACTACCAACCTACATTTTTATAGAGGCAATCAGAGAGAACATTTCAATGTGACCATATTATATGTGGTCAAATGTTAGACAAAATTGAAGGAGAGATGTAATCGATGCGAATAGAGGTAAAGTAAATGCAGTATGAGTGCACTAATTCAGCCAAAACCTTAACAAAACTAGAGGAATGAGTGGACCAATAGTGAGCATGATGGGAACACAGGTACCAGTATTCCTAGTAACATAGAGAATAATCCCTGAAGTGAGGGGAAAGAGAATGTCAAGGTTATTGAATTGAGATCGAGCAAAGTACTAAGTAGCCCAGAAAAACCTACTAAGGAAGAAGAGTAGAAGAAGACAACTAATAGCATTGAAATACCCTTCGATGATGACACTAAGGTCACATCAACGAACGAAGTGTCGTTGGAAGGAAAATCAAAAAAGAAAGATGAGATGCCTAAAGGGGATAAAGGCATAACTATTCCATTCCCTAAGTGGTTAGAGGAAAAGAAGAAGCAAGATGATGACGATTTTTTAAGTTTCCTAAACTTATTTAAATCCCTAAATGTTAGCCTACCTTTGATTGAACTGATAGAAAAAGTCCCAAAGTATGCCAAGTTTTTAAAAGAGATTATGTCAAGGCAGAGGAAAATAAAAGTAGGTGAACAGGTGCAAGTCAATGCATCTTGCAATGCGATTATCTCTAAATAGATTCCTTAAAAACTAAAAGATCCCGACAGTTTTACAATTTCGATCAAGATTGAGAATCTTTAGTTTAGTAGAGCTTTATACGATCATGGTGCAAGTATAAACCTAATTCCACTATAAGTTTTCAAGAAGCTTAGGATCAGAGATCTTAGGAATAACCAAGTAACTTTACAGCTAACAGATAGGTCATTTGTGTGACCGAAAGGGATCCTAGAGGTTGTGCTAGTTCAAGTGAGAGACTTTATTATCCCTGCAGATTTCGTGGTATTATGTTTTGAATAATACAGAGATATACCTATCTTATAGAGAAGACTCTTTTTAGCCACATCTAGGTCCACCATTGACTTGAATACAAATAATTTGACCATGATAATTAATGGTGAAGTTGAAACTTTCAAATGTGGGGATAAAATAGATGGTAAAGAGGATTGCAGAGAGCACTGTAATTTGCTTGTCATGGGAAATGGTAAAGGACCTAATAAGATCCTTTTCATGAATAAGGAAAGAATCAATCAGCTCAAATCGAGGGATCGATTAAGAAAAATGGAACGGCATGACGGAAGATGGACAAATGCTGAAAAAAATGGATCAAATCAATAAGGGAAAGACTACCGGACTAGTCCTATAGCAAAATGTAAAGGTAGATTGGTAAAATTAACTACTTTATATTAGTATAAATATTTCTAACTAGTTTTTCTTTTAGTAATTAATAGGAAATAGGGGTATGTTGTGACACACCACTCTCAATGTAGCAACAAAGGTGGCATATTGAGGAAAATTGAAACTGATAACAATGTCGCGACGACTATACCTCTGTGTTGTGACATAGGGAACAGATTGGATGACCGTTCGAAACTGAGGACGATGTCGTGATGTACCAATTACCATGTCGTGACATAGAGGAACTGATGAGTTTGTCGCGACAAAACATCCTTGTGTCGCGATATCGGTTACAATTTTTGTAAGGTCAAACCGACCGGACTGCACAACCCGACAACTAATATTTGGATTTCCAATTTTTAACACCCTAAAAACTTAGTTTCACTCATTATAAATACAAGAAAAAACCCATTAACACGCATATTACATTCTAACTTTCTCTAATCTCTTTAAAACCCTAAAATCCTTCACTTTTCTATTTTTCTTTACACCTTTTAAGTTCAATCAATTTTACAAGCAAGGATGAACATCAAGTGCAAGAGGGATCACACCAAGTCAGGTTAAGGGTTCCTAACTCTACATTTCCTTGATTTCTTTTATTTACAATGCCTTCTAGGAAGGTTAGACGAACAATTGAATCAGAACCATCGACATGTCCAAACCTTTCTAGATTTGCGAACACAAATATTGAAAAATATTTTAATGAGCTTCAAGGAAAAATGTTTATTCAAGAGAGGGATTTTGATTCATTGATGGTTCTTTCCAAAGAAATATTGCCACTAGTTAGGTATCATAGGTGGGAATGGTTTTGGACCATCGCCAAAGAACCAACAGTAATCTAAGTAGTTTAGGGATTTTATGTTTCCCTAAGAAATTATATCTCTAGGATTAATGATGAAATTACATGGGAAACCATAGTGGTGAGAGGAACTAGTGTCAAAATAACCTCTAAACTCATTTGTAAATTCTTTGATGCTTCATACTATGAACAAGATTTTTTAGATCAAACTGACTTAGAATATTTTAAGGACATAAATATGGATAATGTAATAAACTATTTAACTGAGGGAAGGGGTGAATGGAAATTTAGGCAAGACACTAGTGTACCCACTTTGTTTAGCCAAGCTATCATGTTTTCGGTAGAAAGATGTGAATCCAATTTATATGTACTCGAAAAATTATACCTTCTTTGAATGTTTCTAACGTTAATAATTTTTTAGCAGTATTATTGTTTGCAATTTTAAAGAAAAAACAAGTTTGTATAGGGAAATGGATTCATCATAACATGATTCGGTGTGTGGGAAACCAAAGAGTGGGAGTCTTTTTTCCCCACTTAGTTATGACTTTGTGAAAAAGGGCAGGAGTGCCCATTATATCAACTGAGCAGTCTTTGAAGCCGTTAAAGAGAATTATTGGTGATACTCTCTTCCAACTGTTTGTGGAGCTTCGTGCCAAACAAATTAAAGAAGGAAAGAGGAGACAATGAGAAACGACTGCCACACCAACTTTATCACAAAGGTTAGCAATAGCCCAATAGGTAGTTGGTGAAGGGAGTCATTTAAAACTTGACTGGATGATACAGTGGATGCAAGAATCGAGGCCATTATTTCAAGAATTCTCTCAACAAAACAACATTCGGGTTCCTAACTAGACACCAGACATGTTTGGGTCAACAAATGAGGAACTTGATGAGGAGGATGAAGGTGGAGAAGAAAGTGAAGAGGAGGAAAATGAGTTGGAGGAAGACTAATTTTTTTTTCTTTTTAAAGACTTGTAATTTAGATGATTTTGGTTTGTGTATTAAGCCTTATTTATTAGTAGGAGTTATTTTTGCATGCATATTTCGTGAGTTTTATGTAGGAAACCCACATGATGAAAGCACAATATTTGGAGCTATTCACAACAAAAGGAGAAGGAATCCACCATTAGCAGAAGAGCTTTCCACGATCAATCGGGTAACTTTGATCCTTACTATTAAGGGCTACACATTGAGGACAATGTGTTTTCTAAAGTGTGGGGGGTAACAAATAAATTATTGCATTTTTCTTTATTTTTCTTTTATTTTCAGTATTTTTGTTTTTATTTTTTGTTTTTTATGTGTGGTTGAGCTTTTAGAAATACAAGTGATTGGTTAGGAGCATGTACAATAGGTTGATTGTATCTTTTGAATAAGTTTGGCATGATGATGATGATGAGTGAATTTTAAATTTTTGAGCATGAAACTACTAAGTTCTATAAGTTACACTAAATATAGACAAAGATGTATTATTGGTACCAAATGATATGAATAATATGAGGAAACGAGTATGCTAGTATATATGATAAATGGTAATTTTGGGATTATGTGATAAAATTGATATTTATGCATATTGAGATGTTTAGGGATGACCTAAGGCATTGTTTGGATACATTTAGAGCCAAACAGAAAAACCTTATTCTAATTTGCCATTTAGTACTTATAGTTGAGCCTATTGACCCTTCTTGACATTACAAACCATTAAGTCTAGAAAAGTCAATTTATGTTCACTCTTTTCTTTGGTCCTATTTGCACGATAATAGGTGTATGACCATATGTATTGAGCGTAAGTAGACACATCAGGGTGGAGTTTGTAAAACAAGAGTGAAATAGGAAAATCAATAATGAATTTGAAATTTAAAATAGCCAGAAAAATGAAAACAATTAAAAATCCAAAAGAAACAAAAGATGAGTAGAAACAAAAGAAAAATTCTTGAGTAAGAGAAAAGTATGAAAAGTGACAAAGTCTCAAAAACACAAAAAGAAGAAAAATTTTGTTCAAGAAATAAGAGAATACTTATAGGCTAGCTAAAGAGATTAGACCATATTGAGATTTCCTAAGTGGAGAGAAAAGGAAGGTAAGAGAAGGAGAAATAAGGTCGTGAGAGGGAATGAGATACTAAAGGGGAAGAATAGGGAACAATACAATGTACCAAACTATTTTCGTGTTTGTAACCTCTTGTTCTTTCTATTCTTTGAACTTCATACCTATCCTAAGCCTTAAAACGTTACAAGCCGAAAAGACCAATGTAACCTAAAACAATTTCATGCATGAATAAATATGGCATTTCATAATTTCATTATGACTATTTGTATTGTACTAGGATAATTAAAGTACTTGTATTAGGCATTGATGGAGTTATACAAATGAAATCTTGATATTTGTATCTTTTCTAACTTACTGAACTTAGATATTTTTAATAAAAAATGATAAAGTTACTTACTCATCATGGTAAATTTATTAGAAGATATATAATGCATAGAGTGAATGTTGCAAACTCGATCCTTGTATGATATATGCTCAAGCTCCTATGTTTTTCTTTTTTTTTTTGTTTGCTTGAGGACAACCAATAAATTAATTGTGGGGGAGTTTGATCTACCGGATTTAGACCTAGCATATTGAACTACTTTTTTCTCTTTAGGAACTTGAAATTAAGCATTTTTTTAAGTTTACTTCGGATTTAGTTTATTTTTCTTATATTGAATAAATTGTGTAAAAATTGTAAAAAAAAAAAGTGATTTTTATTGACTTTGAGGTCGAATGAGGCCTAAGGGTTAGCTAATAAACTTTGTGAATGTGCAAGAGACCTTTAGAAGACAAATAAGTATGAAGCTGATCACTATGTCACGACACAGACTAATCTTTGTCACAACAAAGGGACCAGACCTGAAGAATATCAAGATTGTTTTCTATGTCGTAACACGAGAATGGTGTGTCGCGACAACGCTTGGGAAATCACCAAAGGAGCAGACTGTCTTTTATGTCGCGACACGGCTCCTATGTGTTGTAACATCACCTCTTAAACACAGAATTACCACCGAGTGAAAGGCATTTCTGTCTTTATAATGCCACATAAACACGAAGAACGACAATTGACCTAGGGTTAAGGAAAATGACCGTCCAAGGATATAAATAGGTCCTTTAGCACTTAGGTTTACACATATTTAGTTTAGCATTTAATTTCTTTTCTAATTTAGGTTTAGTTGTTTAAATTCCTTTGTTATTTCATTTTTTGTTTTGTGGAAACAAGATTTTTGATATTCGCATAAACAATTGTGGATTTTTTTTCCCAACAGATTGCTATAGAAGTCTTGAATTCCTTTCAATTCATATTTTCAGTCTCAAATTTAATGTTTAGTTTTATTATTGAAATTATGATGTCCAAAGAAGCCATGATGAATTAATCCCATTATTAGGGATTAGGGAGTGAAAGTATAGTTATTTAATTATTGTATATAGGGATTTTCAATGAATCGATTGTTTGGGAAAGGAAGAACGTGAAACAAACCCTAGGCTTGAAAACCCAAAGAAGTTATTTGGGTGGGAATTAACTTAAAATTGGTATTGTCCATTCGTAAACACCTTCACCCCAAACCAATCTAGACTGTGGCATCGAGAGATAAGTACTCTTTGTTGACTTGTTATGTTGGTGGAAGATCAGAAGATCTTGCTAGGGTAGTGACTAGTTGATTGAAGAAAAGTCTTCAAAACCGATGATTGAAGAACTCATACTGAAACGAGCTAATCCCCCAAATCTGTTTATTGAATTTCTTTATCTATTTCCTTTTCTTTATTTCTTTTATTTTATGTTCTTTAATTCAAACCCTAACTCCTTTATTTGACTTTCGTACTATAAACCCTAAAAAGAGTACTAATTAATTATTTTCTTTGTAAGGATTGAGATCACTATAACTTCGCTTCCCTTGGGTATGATCCTCGATATACTTACCAAAGTGTTTCATTGTAAACAAACTATATTGCAACTTGACCCGCATAGTTGCGGAAGCCCTAAAATACACACCGAACGGGAGTACGTTTGGAGGTGATCACTTACCCTTCTGAAAAACATAAGTCATTTTCTAGAAAATAACTCCTTTACGGGTGATTTTATTTTTATATAAAAATTGAATTAAGTCAAGCTTAATATTATTATATTAATAACAAATTCTTATTTTTAAATATTTAAAAATAATAAAATATCAGTATAAAATATTATAATTTTCAATATTATTAAACATGCATATTTAATTTCAGTAAACAGGGGTCACATGGTCGTGTGACAGGCTGATGCCAATGTGATGTTGACCACATAGTTGTTTACTCCAACCGTGTGCAAGACTGATGTTGCGTAATACAGGGTCACACGATTGTGTCGCCAGGCCGTGTAACAAACTGTGGCCATGTGGACCTAATTGTAAAACTTTACAAACATTAACATGATCTCGTGGCTAGGCCGTGTAAGAGACTAAGACCATGTCAACATTCATGCATCTAAATTACCAACGGTACACGATCGTGTCAAGCAACTATGTGAGATACACAGCCATGTGACAAACCATGTGTGTAGGAAAGGACACCTAATGTATAAATTTGGCTCAACCTTACACAAAGACCTATAATGCATTCCTTTACTAACATTAATACCTACTCAAAGATGCACATTTCATGCCCAAAATAACACTTATAACCATTCCTAAATGTCTAACCAAAATGCCACAATTGGCATCGTAATCAACTAAACTATTTCAATCCATTCACCTATAATTTATGCTTTCATCCAACTATCACATTCTAAATCACCTAAAACACATTCAAGCTAGTCATACACATCTTCATATCATACAATCATAAGTATAGTTCAACTTACCGAAACAATCCCATAAACTTGCTTTAATACAATACCTAAATAAACATACCAAAATGGGCAAGTTCATAGATTTAAACACCAAGCACATATATATATATATATCACACCTATTACATGCCACTTATAACCGAACCAAGATGAACCAAATATTACCAACATAGACGTTGGATAGTGTGAGATCTGAAAGTGATCCAATAGTCGAGTTTCGCAAAGATGTAACTACAAAAGACATGAAAATAAAATGGGGTAAGCATTTGCATGCTTAGTAAGTTCATAGGTACATAAACAATAGTCTTACCTTAGATTCACATTTAAGTAAATAGAATTAACTAGTTTAAATCACTTTCTTGTCAAAACATTTTACAATAGTAAGGTGACTACATCACGAATCAATTTATATTATCTTCCCAAATCCATTCAATACGATATATAATAGTATCACTTACTTAAACTATAAAACCTATGAATCAAGTTAATTAATTGATCAAATCCATTCTTAAACACATTCTTTTCACTCATTACATACACAATGAAATATATTTTTCTTTTAAACATATAGCACTGTCCCCACAAGTCACAAGTAAAAAGTGAGCATTTCATGCATGTAAATTAGAAATTTTCCAGTCATTTTGATATCGTTTCCAATCAAGTTTTAAAAACACACTTATCATTCATTCAATTTCATCAACTAACATTAAATATCCATACAAACATATCATTTCCAAGAAACTCATGAAATCAATCAATATACTTTCTTTTAATAGGTAGCCTAATGAACTATAGATAAATAATTTGGATACTCGGTTATCCATCCAAAGCATGCTAGAATGCTCAAACGAGCTAAACCAACCAAGAACAAGCCTGAGGACTGAGTGTCGAGCTCGAAGGCTACACATCCTTCCCTAGAAACACGCATGAATCACTGTAAATACAACTCGATAATCCATAACAAATGCTGGATACCAACACATTCAGTGAACATATAAACATATCGTTTGTCATCATCTCATCTCATATCAAACCTATACAACGTGCGATATAACCATATTGGCATGTCAGTCATATCCTAATCGTTACTAAACTCAAATGAGCATTTAAACAGGATTTTTAATATTTATAAATCAAGGAACTTCCATGTTCTTAGTACACAAGCTATATACAAGTCCTTACTCACATTAACATTAGTTTATAACATTTCAATTCCAATTCACATTATTAATAATATATATTCGAAATTCAACAAAAAAAATATGTATATATATACATTTCAATACACTACTTAAAGTATTTGTATAATAAGTTTATTTGTAGGGACTATTCTACAATTTTCTTTTTTTCTCGATTTTCCTTCATACGATTGAATCCTTGATCTATATAATAATTCATTTCAAATTATCATCTTTTAACACCTTAAACCATCTAAATTCTTGAATATAATATCTTTTATTCATTTTGCATGATTTCCCTAAAATTTTACATTTTATTCAATTTAATCCCTAAACCCGAAACTATTATATCTTTCAAATTCAAGCTTTTATTTTCAATCCAATTACAAATTAATCATTGTACAACCCTCTGAAAACATAATTTTAATAAATTTCATAACAAATTTTACATTATTACAATTTGATCCTTATACACAAAACTAACAAAATTCACTTAACAAATTAGTCCCTATTCACAACTAAGCTCACAAACATACCATTAAACATCAAAAGCTTCAATTTTCATCAATGAAAACATTTTAAAACTTTAAGAATTTTAAAAATGGAGGTACAAGTTAGCTAGACCTAGTTGCAACGATCTCAAAAATATAAAACTTACTGAAAATGGGCTTGAAAAACCTACCATGCAAAAGGTACAAGTTGGTCGAAACTTAAAGCTCCTCCCATGGTGTTTTTGAGTTTTTTTTCGATGAGGAAACCAAATGAAGGTGATGACTTTCATGTTTTGAAGTTTTAACCATTATTTTATTAACTTAACATTAAATTAAATAAAAAATTTAATTATAAAATTCAAATAAAACATTTAACAACCTTACACTAGAAAGAAATCTACATAAAACCCTTAACATTAATTAATTTAGCCTTATAATAAATAAAAACTAATATCGATTAAATTTTATAACTTTTATGATTTAGTCCTTTTTCCTTAATTAACTATCAAATCATCAAAATTTGTAGACCAAACTTCAACTCACCTATATAAAAAATTCATAAATATTTAATAAAAATATTCAAGGGATTGATTTACAAAAACGATGTCCCGATACCTCATTTTTCAAAACCACTTGACTTTCAATATGCACCACTTGTACCTTGACAAACTGACCAATTAATAAAATTTATTAAATCACGATTCACTATTATACTATATTCAACTCACAAATGTTAATTAAGTATATCTACGAACTCTCTCGTTGGAATTGTGGTCCAAAAATCATTGTTTTCGACATAAATAAAAAATGGGTTGTTACAAGGGAGTTGTTCAACATTGTCTTGTTGACGTTCTGGATTCACTTCTTGATCAATGATAGGTATAAGAACTTGGACATCATCAAAAGTGATAGAAATAACTGAGTTAGAATCAAATTCCTCCTCAAAAGCAATGTTTTTGACCTTATTTCTCCCACCAAACTTAATATCCTGAAAAAATGTTGAAGTTCCTATCTCAACAATATTACTAATTGTGGGATCATAAAACTTATAGCCCCTAGATCGCTCAGAATAACCAATAAAGTAGTTGTTCACTGTTTTGGAGTCCAATTTCTTTTCATGTTGCCTATAAGGCCTTGCCTCAATTAGACATCCCCAAATGTGAAAGTGCTTTAGATTAGGCTTTCGACACCTCCAAAGCTTATAAGGTGTTTTTGCAGCTACTTTAGTGGGAACTTTATTCAGAATGTAAGTTTCCATCTTTAGAGTCACTGGTCAAATTAGCACATTCAGACGTATCATGTTTCAACCTTTCTTCCTCTTGCACACAATGAGAAATGAGATCATTTAGAGTCCATTTCTCCTTTTGACAATTGAAACTAATTTTAAATTAGTTAAACTATGTAGGAAGCGATACCGAAACCATAAGAACAAACAATTCCTCAGAAAGCTCGATCTTAAGTACCTTAAGTCTTAAAGCAACATGAAACATTTCCATAATGTACTCCCTTAAGTTTCCTATACCTTTATACTTCACCGACATCAAAGAAGTCAAAAGTGATGTCATCTCAACCTTATCGTTTTTGGCAAAACGTTTCTCAATTTCGTTAAGTGAACCCTTGACTTGAGTAGTCTCTTCAAATTATGTGCCCCTAAAGGCTTCTGGAATATTGCGCTCATGATAATTAGACTCATGTTGTTTGAACGATCCCACCTGTCAAAATCCCTTTCAACATCAAGGGTGCTTGCCGTAGTGAAAGGTACAAGTTGTTCTTCTCTTAGTGCAAAGTCGAACACTATAAGTAAGTGCCTTTTCAATTCCTTGAAATTAGTCTCATTAAGCATGAATATAAAATTTATATTAGCAGATATTATGGTACTAGAAGATGAACTAGCTGAATATAGAACAAAATAGATAAAAACAATCTCATATGAATATTCATAAGTAAACAATAAATTCAAAATAGTGGCTAATCTCATCTCAAGATTCTAAACACAACAATAATATCAAGCCTTTGGACAGCAATATTAACAGTAAGTGATACACTTGTTGTAGCAGTCAAACATTGACAATAAATTATGTCAAACAATGAATCAATCTTTGGACTAACTCATTGCTCACATATAGTACCTTATAATAGTCATACATTTATCACCACATATGTCATTAAAATTTTACAAAATATTAACTTACCTTTAGGCCAATTAATAAACTCATAAATCTCAAAAACATATAATCATCTTGATATCTTAAATAAAGTAATCTACGCAAAAGAGGTCACTTTGACGATATTTTGTTTCAACTAATCTATTTAAAATATTAGACATTCTTAATCAAATCTCAAAGCCAAAATCTGAATTTATTTGTTTCAAAATATTTCAAATTTAAATCAAAATAATTTGAATAAAGGTAAATCTCATCTCAAGATATCAAGCACTCCATTAATATTTCATCTTTGGACAATAATATTAACTTGTAAGTGATATCTTATTGTAGTAATCACAGGCTGACAATAAAAACATGTCGAACAATAAATCTTTCTTCGGCCAATTTAAAAGAAGGTTTATTGCTCACATGTAAAACCAAATAATCGCCACATGCTTATTACCACAGTTGCACATGTAATTTTGTTAAATATTAACCTTCCTTTGAGTCAATCGATATTAACATAGTTTAAATTAAATGCAGATAACATTTTATATTTTAAAACAAAATAATTTAAATAATAGATGTCAATTTGGCAACTTATTATTTCAATTAAGTTATTTTAAATATATATATAAACATACCAATATTCAAATTTAAAATTTTCATAACAATAACCCAAAATAAAGTTGTCTCGTTGTTGAATGAGAATCTGAATACCTTAATCTTTGACGAATTAAAAGCTGCCAATAAAATTTTATAATAAAAATACTAAATCAAATTTTATAATACTAAACTTAATACTTATGATTAGCATGAGTTTGTATCAAAATTGAAAACCATCAAACTAAATATCTCAAAATCATTCTCATAATAATTGGTATATCCCACAATTCATACAGTAAATCATATCCTCATTAATATTTAATGGAAGGAATCAACACCCACAAACATCCAATTAAAAGGATGCTCAAGTTTTATATTAACCTTATTCCTTTTTCCTAAAAACCAAATATATAACCAATCACAATATTCACATCATGGAATAAATAAAAAATAATTAATAAAAAGAACACGTTTGATTGTTGGCAAATAAAATCAAAGCATTAATAAAACTCATAGTCATTAAAGAGGATGTTGTTCATCCTAAGGGTCTCGGGTTCAAACGCCTATGTGTGCAAGATGTGTGTGCGTTGTCAAAGAATTAAGAAAAAATGAACAGCTACTATCATGTAACCACACCAATATATTAAAAAAAAAAGAATTAACATATTAACCCTAATATTTTAGTAACTTTATGAGCATTTAAAAATATTATAATAAATCTCAAGTTAATTTATGCGATTTCCCAGAATTAATAAATATGCATAATAGAACAATTTTTATAGCAAAAGCTTGAAGATTTTTAATCAAGAACTTAATCACGAAAATATTTATCAAAAATTAAGAAACGAAATTTTTATTAACGGGAACACCAAAATAATATTTTAAACTTATATATAATAAAAATAATTTATTCTCAATTATTCGACATGATGAGATTCGGATGTCACTTGTTAAAATCGTAAAATAAGATCTGATATAAAACTTTTGAGATAAAAGCATTGTTTTTACAAAACACTTTTGAGATAAAAACATTGTTAAACAATATGCATTTAAATTTTCAAAAGTACTTTTGGAAAAAAAAATACTTTGTAAAAACAGAAACAGAAAATTTTAATTTAAAACCACTCATAACCCCTCGTAATCTATAAATAAAAGAATAATACGCTTTAACGTATTCGAACCCACATCTTTTTACATTGACAATAATATCAATATCATTTGAACTAAATTCAATGAGCAATTCATATAATATAATTATAATAAATTCTGATTTTTGAGACCCGGTAAAACTTAAAAGCATATTGTACTGGAAATAAAATTCAAGAAAACACACTTTTTAATTCAAGTCTATTATGGCTGGGAAACATATAAAGAGGCAACAGTTCCTACAACCACAAGGAAATAAAATGCATAAATACTTGTTAGGTCCCTATTAATTTTTAAAAGAAACAAATTTGTCTTTTTACAAATAAGAGAAGAATTAAATCGTGGCATGTTTCCAAATTGAGCAAATAAAGGCAATTGAAATAGTGTTAAAATTTTCCTTTAATAGATTACAAGTGCCCAATTATGATTGACTTAATTTAAAAAAAAATAGAAAAAACTGTATAATATTAAAAAGACCTAGAAAAAAATATCTTAATAATCCAAAAACTCATAAAAAGTGTAAAAAGAAACTAAGAAAATTGAAAATTTCTTACAATTTTTAAAATATGACATCAAATAAATACTATGTTTTTCTGAAGTTTTAAAAATATACAAAATATTTTAATAATACTCAAAAACAACAATATATATAACAATTTCCAAAAAAATATAAACAAGACGAAAATTTAAAAATATATATAATATTAAAAATATTCTAAAATTTGAACCTGTATATTGATTTGATGATCAAGGATGTTCACCGTCTCAGGTGTGACTTGGGTTTAAGTCACACTAGTCATTGTTTATAATTTTTTAAAAAATATATTTTACAATTTTCTTAAAGGAATCTTAAATTATAAAATTTTAAAGTTAAATTTTTTTTCATAATTCCTTAAAAACTATAAAAATTATATAAAAGAATAGATTTTTTTGACAAATTTTCCCTAAATGGTATCATATAACTTCTAAGGTTAAGGTATGTTGTTAGTACTTTTACAGTATTTGAGATTTAATCCTTTTACTTTAAAAGTTAAAAATTCAATTGTCATAATTTTTATTTAAAATTATTAGTTCTGTTGAATTATTATTCCTATTTCAAGTCAAATTTGAGAAATAATCTTTCAGTTAAACTCTGTTTAATTGTTTCAATTAAATTTTGTTTATTTATTTCAATTAAACTCTATTTATTTGTTTGAGTCTTATTAGTCTAGATTATTTTATTATTATTTGACCTAAAAATTTAGCCTATAAATAGGTTCTTTTACAACCTTAGAAAATACACTTATGAGATATACCCATTAGAGTTTAAAACTCCTAATATTTTTGGAGAATTTAGTGTTTACATTTTGAGGGTTTTTTGTTTTTGGAGTTTAATTTTTATCTCCATCTTTTGTACTCATCATTCTTTTGTTGTTATAATAAAATTATCTTTACTCGTGGTTTTTTATCCTCTTCGGAGGAGTTTTTTCACATTAAATTTGTGTGTTCAATTTCTCAATTTCTTCCTCTATTTTTAACTTGTTCGTTGTTTAATCAAGTTGATCTCCAATAAGTGGTATCAGAGCTAGTTCGATTTCCGTAGATCAACCTGTTCAGATATGGCAACAACAAGATTTGACATTGAGAAGTTCGATGGTGTCACAAATTTCAATCTGTGACAAGTTCGGATGACGGCAATTCTAGTTCAAACCGGCTTGAAAAAGGTTGTTACCGAGAAAAAGCTCGATAATCTAAATCAATTAGAATGGGAAGAGCTTGATGAAAAAGCCTTGTCTGCAATCCAGTTGTGCCTCGTGAATAACGTACTGCAGGAGGTATTTATGGAGAAGACCTAATCCGCCTTGTGGAAAAGGCTAGAAACTCTTTATGCGACTAAGTCTCTAGCTAACCGTTTAGTGCTGAAACGTCTATTTACGTTTCGCATGAACGAAGATGAGTGTCTTAGAGATCACATCAATCAATCCATTACTCTTTTGAATGATTTAAATAATGTTGAGGTTCAGATTGACGATGAGGATCAGGCTATGCTATTATTGTGTTCTTTACCCCCTTTATACAAGTCTTTTAAGGAGACTTTGATTTATGGTAGAGACAAACTCTCATTCGAGGATGTGAAAGGTCATTTATTGAGTAAAGATAAACTCAACAATGAGTTTGGTTTTGATAGCAAGGAAGATAAGCAAGCTTCCGTTTTGGTAGCATCAAAGAAGCGAGACAAAAGGTGTTACTATTGTAAGAAATTAGGTCACGTCAAAGCAGATTGTTACAAAGTGCAAAATAAAATGGGCTGAGAGTGACGTGGAAGATTTAGATGGTGCTAATTTGGCCAATGAAAGTAGCGATGATTTCTTGTTAGTGTTAACGAGTGAAATCTCCGAGCTTAGGTCTGAGTGGATCCTAGATTCAGGATGTTCTTTCCACATGTGTCCCAATAGAGAATGGTTCTCCACATACAGTTTGGTTGAAGGTGGAGTTGTGCACATGAGAAACAATTCATCCAGTAAGGTAATCAGTATTGGTATTGTTAAAATTAGGATGCACGATGGTACGATAAAGACACTATCAGATGCCAGGTATGTACCTGATTTACGAAAGAATCTCATCTCCTTAAGTATTTTAGACTCAAAAGGTTGTAGAATCAACATCGAGTCGAGCGGCATTAAGGTGTCTCATGGGGCTCTCGTTTTGTTAAAAGGTAAAAAGACAGACAGTCTTTATATTCTGGAAGGTTTTACAGTGACCAATGAAATCGGATGTCCCTCGTCTGTTACAGAGTTGAAGTCAACTTGTTTGGAGCGAAGGCAACTTGGTCATAGGAGGGAAAAATGTATGACTGTTTCGTTGAAGAGAGATTCTCTTTTGGATGCAGGTTTTGAAAAGTTAGGGCACTGTATTCGAGAAAATTAGATTTGAGTTAGTTTTTATTTGGCAGTGCAAAAGTCGAAGGCTAGAAGACTTCTAGCTTCTAAGTACAGATTCGACTCAATTAATTCCCTGCATAGTTCAAGATAGGCCCGTGACGAGCTTTGACAAAGATGGCATTGTGGAAATACAAGTCAAGGTGGAGATTTGTTTAATTATGACTCCTATTTCAAGTCAAATTTGAGAAATAATCTTTCAGTTAAACTCTGTTTAATTGTTTCAATTAAATTCTATTTATTTGTTTGAATCAAACTCTTATTAGTTTAGATTATTTTATTATTATTTGACCTAGAAATTTAGCCTATAAATAGGCTCTTTTACAACCTTAGAAAATACACTTATGAGATATACCCATTAGAGTTTAGAATTCCTAACACTTTTGGAGAATTTAGTGTTTACGTTTTGAGAGTTTTTTGTTTTCGGGTCTTCGAGGTTTAGTTTTTATCTCCATCTTTTGTACTTTTTATTCTTTTGCCATTATAGTAAAATTATCTTTACTTGTGGTTTTTTATCCTCTTTGGAAGAGTTTTTTCACGTTAAATTTGTGTGTTCAATTTCTCAATTTCTTCCGCTATTTTTAACTTGTTCGTTACTTAATCGGGTTGATCCCCAACAAGTTCATTCATCAAAATCGTAATTATTTTCTGTTAAAATTTGTCAATTTGAATTTTATATTAGGATGTCATCATATAACATAGCATATTATTGACAGAAAATAAAATGTTATATTTTGACAAAAACCACCCATGATGATAATGATTGAAATAGGATTTTTAAATTAAAGAAGTAAAAAAATTAAAATTTTAAAATTTAAAGTATATGGACTCTATCTCAAATGTTGTCATAGTATAAGGACTAACGACATATGGTAATCTTCTTTTAAATAGCCATAAAAAATCTACATTAAAAAATCCAAAAATTCATACTAATTATAAAAATAAAAATGAAAGCATATTAAAAAATTATGAAAAAATAATAAATAATAAAATTTCCTCAAAAAGTTAAAAAGCAAACATTTATAGAAAAATTGCAAATATTTTTATAAAATTTTAAAAAATATAAAATTGAAATTGAATTTTTTTATCATATAAAAAATGTTATAACAATTAATAATTTTGAAAATATTAAAAATATAAGTTATTTTGAAAATTTTTAAAAAATAAAAAAATAAAAAGATTTCTTACTGAATATATGTCTAAAGATTTTGATTTTATGTTTTGTTTTTTGAACTTTAAGTGTTATGTAACGAATTTAAAATTTTGTTTTGTTAGTTGATTAGTTGAATTGTTTGTTGCTATCAAAGTGTGGCGTTTTGGTTTAGTAAAATGGTGCATGGAAGCTTGTTGAAACGCATCGTTTTAATGGCTATTAGTTTATTTAAAAGGTTGCGTATTGGTTGTTAGTTAGAAACGATTATGTTCATTTGTATAAAACACCTGCTTATTGGTGTCTTGAGGTTTTATGAAAATACAGTATAATTTTCTACTCTGAATCTTCTTCTTCTCAAATCCTTCTTTGGACTTTCTCTTCTCTGTTCTTCTTTTCTTCTTTTCAAATTTCGTTCTTAAAAAAGGTATCAGAGTCTTGTGATTCTCATGGCAAGTGAGGGGGTAACCACGCGCATGCAGAAGGAGCTCAACCAATTACAGGAGGAGGTGTCTCAAATCGATGCAAAGTTGGAAGCTCGATTTACTGAGATGCATTCGTCGTTAAAAGGAGAGCTTAAAACTCTTTTGGAGAAGTTTATGAGATCGCAAGTTTCTGTTTCTTCTTCGAGCTCTTCACATGATAAGGTGAAAGGGATCTTAAGTGAATCACCACCTGGTTTGCAAGTTAGGGAAGCTCTTTTGGTGACTCCACGGACTGAGATCGATTCTAGTGGGAATAAACTCGGTTTACTGGTGAAGAAATTCCAAATCAAGATTTCAAGTTTGAATGTCCAAGGTTCGATGGTACTGACTTCAGAGGCTGCTGGTCCAAGTTGGAGTAGTATTTTAAAGTTGAACCTATGTCAGATCTAGTCAAGGTGCGAGTGGTGATGCTGCATTTGGAGGGAAAGGCGTTGGAATGACATCATTTATTTTCTCAACGTCGACGAGGGCTTCCTCTACTGACTTGAGAAATTTATGCTCAAGGATTGGTGGACCGTTTTGGATTTGAGTCATATCTCGATCCTATGGAGGAATTGGTGACTCATAAGCAGTTGGGATCTATTGAGCAGTATTATGAGGTGTTTGTAAGTCTTCTTAACCAATTACATCTTCCTGAAAGCTATGCTTTGAGTATTTTTGTGAGTAATTTGAAGGGTGAAATTAGTCAATACTTAAGGTTGTTTAAGCCTCAACCTTTGGTGGTAGCTTATAAACTAGCTAGGAAAGTGGAGGGAATTATAACTGATCCCTATAGGAAAGGTCTCCTGTAGAGTAGTGGGAACTACTCTAAAACATATTCTCATAGTTAAATAGGAAAGGTCCCCCTGTGGCTCTAATTGAAATACGAAAGGGAGTGCCTGCAACAGGGGGTCCTCGAACCAATAATACTAAATCACTGTCTTAGGGTAAAATGGAGGATCGAAAGAGGAAGGGGCTGTGTTTTTTGTGTGGCTTGAAATATACCCCTAGACACAAGTGCATTAAATCTCAGTTATATCAGTTTATGGTGGAGACTTCTCTTGAAATTGTTGAGGAAATGGAAGTTCATACTGCTGAAGTGTCTCAAAACAGTGTTAAGCAATAGAAGTTAGTTAAGTCTGATGTTGAAAGGGTCACTCATGTTCTGTCCATTCATGCTCTTAAAGGTTCGCAAGGGCATAATACTATGAGGTTGGTGGCCAGTATCAATCAGCAAGAGGTTATTATTTTTGTGAACTCTGGTATTACACACAACTTTGTGGATTATAAACTTACTAAGAGGTTGGGGTTGACGGTAGTTCCAAATGGATAGTTAAGGGTGATGATTGCTGATGGAGGAAGTTTGACTACTAGGGGAGTTTGTAGATCATTTGTATGGGAGTCTCAAGGACATTGTTTTGAAACTGACTTTATGGTTCTCTAGTGAAGGGATGTGATTTGGTGTTGGGAGTTCAGTGGCTTTTGTCTTTGGGCTCTATTGTTTGGAATTTTGCTGACTTAACAATGTCTTTTGTGTATCGTGAGGAATCTTGTTTGTTACAGGGACTTGTGCCTGAGGACTTTATATGATAAAAGGGTCACAACTATCTAAATGTATATGTGGGGAGAATAAGAGGCCTAGTCCAATGTTGTTAGTCTCATAGAGTGATGCTGAGTTGACTGTAGCTTCATCAGATATACCCTTGGGTCTTCAGCTACTTTTGGATGAGTTTGAAGATGTTTTTCGACTTCCAAAGGGACTCCATCCTCACAGAATGCATGATCATTGCATTCCCTTGCTGGATAAGTCTATGGTTGTTAAGATTAAACCTTATAGGTATCCTCCTTACCAAAAAGCTGAAATTGAAAAGTTGGTTAAGGAGATGCTTGAACCTAGCATAATTCGAGATAGCACTAGTCCATTTGCTTCTCCTATAGTGATGGTACAAAAAATGGGAGTTGGAGGTTATGCATTAACTATAAGTAGTTTAACCAGCTGACTATTAGAGATTAGTTTCCTATTTTTGGATGAACTTGGGGCAGCCACTCATTTTTCAAAGTTAGATTTGCGATCTGGTTATCACCAAATCCGCATGAGGGAGAAGGATATACAAAAAACGGCCTTTAGGACACATGAGGATCATTATGAATTCTTAATAATGCCATTCGGCATTACTAATTCCACCTCAAATTTTCAAGCATTGATGAATGTTGTGTTTAAGCAATTCCTTAGGAAAGCAATCCTTGTTTTTTTTTTTATGACATTTTGGTGTATTCAAGGGGTTTGGATGCACATTTGAGGCATTTGAGAGAAGTGTTGAAGGTGCTAAGGTGTCACAAGTTGTTTGCAAAGATGTCTAAGTGCAGTTTTGGGTCAACTACTATAGAATACCTTGGGCATATAATTTAGCAAGGCACTGTTTCTATGGATGCCTCCAAGGTTGAAGGGGTTTTGCAGTGGCCTCCACCACAATCAGTGAAGAACTTGCGTGGATTTTTGGACTTGTCTGGTTACTACAAGCATTTTATCAAAGATTATGGGGTATTAGCTCGACCACTAACTGCTTTGTTGAAGAAAGATGTGTTGTGGAAGTAGGATTCGATGGCACGGACATCTTTTGATCAGCTTAAGCAAGCAGTCTGTCAAGCACCTATGTTGACACTTCCTGATTTCAATGAGCAGTTCTGTGTTGATGCTGATGCTAGTGGCTCAGGTGTTGGGGCAGTGTTGCAGCAGAAGGGGAAACATGTTGCTTATTTTAGCGAGGGCTTAGGAGTGTGCCATTAAGCTCTTTCTATCTATGAGAAAGAGATGTTAGCAGTTTTGCTTGCAGTGAAAAAGTGGCATGCCTATTCGGTTGGGAAGCCTTTCTTGATTTGTACGGATCATCAAAGCCTTAGGTTTTTGGCAGATAAGCAGACTATTACTCCTTACCAGCAAAAATTGGTAGACAAGATGCTTGGATATGACTACTCCATTGCTTATAGGAGTGGAACTTCAAATGTTGTGGCAGATGCATTGTCAAGGAGGTCACATGAGCATGAGGGCCAATTTCTTCAACTGGAAGTTAGCACTGTTTGGTCCAAGTTGTGGGATAGAGTACAAGAATCTGTGTTGTTAGATGAACAGTTGCAGTCCCTTATTCAATTGTTACAGAGGCAAGGTTCTAGTCATCTTAAATTTACTTGGGATGGTACTACACTTCGTGGAAAGGGAAAGTTGGTGGTGGGAAATGATCTGGTTTTGAAGAGGGAATTATTTGATCATTTTCATGTTATATCAGCTGGTGGACATTCTGGTGTTCATGCTACCCGAAACAGTTTATCTAGTACGTTGTATTGGAGGGGTCTAGCTCGAGATGTTAAGACTTGGGTGAGGGAGTGTAGTGTGTGCCAAAGGTGTAAGGCTGATTTAGCAGCTTCACCTGGGTTATTACAGCCACTACCTATTCTAGACAAAGCTTGGGCTGCCATAAGCATGGATTTTATTGAGGGTTTACCTCAATCGAAAGGGAAAAATACTATTTTAGTTTTGATTGATAGGTTGGCCAAATATGGTCATTTTCTCACTCTTTTTCACCCATATACTGCTATCCATATGGCTCAAGAGTTCTTATGCTAGGTATATAAGCTCCATGGGGTGCCAGAATCTATTGTTTCAGATCGTGACAGGTTTTTTATTAGCACTTTTTGCTAAGAATTGTTTAAGTGTATGGAGACTAGGTTGCATCTGTCCACTGCTTACCATCCCCAAACATATGGTCAAACTGAGGTTTTTAACTGCTTTTTGGAAGGGTACTTGCGTTGTATGACGGGGGAGAGGCCACATGATTGGTTGCACTAGATTCCTTTGGCTGAATGGTGGTACAACACCACATACTACTCAACTATCCACACTACGCCCTATGAAGCTTTATATGGGCAGAGGCCACCACGACATCAACCTTATTTGGCTGGTTCATCTCAAGTAGCCAAGGTAGATCATAGCTTGCAAGCAAGAGAAGCTGCTAGGAAGTTACTTCAGTTTTATTTGAAGAGGTCTAAGGATCGTATGAAGCAGATTATGGATCGGGGTCAATCTGATAGAGTGTTTCAAGTAGGTGACCTGGTATATTTGAGGTTGCAGCCTTATAGGCAGCACTCTTTGAGGAAAGTGTTGAATCAGAAACTTTCCCCTCGTTATCATGGGCCTTTTCCTGTGGAAGCAAAAGTACGAGCAGTAGCTTATCGATTAACACTGCCTGAGGGATTGAGAATCCATCCTATATTTCATGTATCCCAACTTAAGAAACATGTGGGACATGCTACTATTTCTCCTTCCTTGCCTTTAGTGGGTACTGATGGGAATTTGCCTAAGGTACTAGTTAAGATTTTGGAGCGTCGAATGGTTAAGCGAAGGAACCATGCTGTCACTGAAGTCTTAGTTGAGTGGGCTAATTCCTTTCCGGAAGATGCTACCTGGGAGAGTTTCACTGGCTTTTGCAAGCAATATCCTTCCTTTGATCCTTGTCCTCAAGGATCAGTTCAAGGGGAGGAGATATTGTTATGAAACGAATTTAAAATTCTATTTTGTTAGTTGGTTATTTGAATTGTTTGTTGCTATCAAAGTGTGTCGTTTTGGTTTAGTAAAACAGTGCGTGGAAGCTTGTTGAAACGCATCGTTTTAGTGGCTATTAGTTTTAGGTAAAACATTGCGTATTGATAGTTAGTTAGAAACAGTTATGTTCATTCGTATAAAACACATGCTGTGTCTTGAGGTTTTATGAAAATACAATATAATTTTCTACTGTGAATCTTCTTCTTCTCAAATCCTTCTTTGAACTTTCTCTTCTTTGTTCTTCTTTTCAAATTATAAAATTGAATTTTTTTTATAATATAAAAAATCTTTTATTCTTTCCAAATTATAAAATTGAATTTTTTTATAATATAAAAAATGTTATAAAAATTAATAATTTTGGAAAGATTAAAAAAATATAAGTTATTTTGAAAATTTTGAAAGAAAAATTTTTTTTTAAAAAAATCTTGCTTAATATATGTCTAAAGATTTTGATTTTACATTTTTTTTAATAGACTGGTGTGATTACATGGTATACTTTCTTAACACTATGTCAACGTAAACACATCTTATATACACAGGTGCTCGAACTCGAAACCCTTAATATGAACAATATCCTTTTTTCCACTAGAACCATTTATTGAGTTCTTATGTTTTTTTTTTTGAACTCAAGAAATTTTATGGTTTTGTATTTTATAAAATTTAAAGACTTTTGTTGAAGCCCAACTTTAATAGGGCCCAACATTTAAACCCAATTTTTAAGTTTTTAAATTTTAATACATTTTGGGTTTAAATTTAGTTTAAAGTTTAGATTTTTCTTTTAAGTTTAAATTTAAATTAAGTTTAAAATTAATTTGAATTTAAAATATAATTATTTAAAATGAAGTTTAAATACAAAATGTCCAATTACAAAGCCCAATTGAGCCCAAATATAGATGATCCAAATTACAAAAGCCCAAATAAGCCCAAACTAAATGACCCAAATTAGCTTAAAACAAAGTCAAACCCTAATCTGCTAAGTGTTGTTACTACTGCCTCTACCTCAGTCAACCGGAAGCCGCCACGTCATCACCAAGTTGCACCACCAACAACTTGCATTGCCACCAGCTGCTTCAACCGCCACTGCCACCTCTGAACCTGCAAAAAAAAGAGAGAGCAGATTAGATGTACATTTAGTTCAATAGGACAAAAGAAAATTATTGTAAACATAGGTTATAAAAGCCGAATTGATTTCAATTGTAAGGGTTGGATTTTGAATATTCAGAAATCAATATACAGTATACACTAATATTTTCAGAGATCAATTTAGAGCAAAGTTACTCAAATCGTCACAAAGGTAACAAAAGGCAAATCAGACTCACAGCACTTAAGCATTAAAGCATCAAGGTATCCTCAATAAATATTTACCCCCATTCATGGTTAAATTTTCATTTAAAGCCCTATTCAGTTCCAATGCATGCATTCAATACCAACTGTTGTCATTTATTCCTTTTTATTTTCAAAACGTTTCAATAACTTTTAATAGTATTAATAGCTGTTTTAATAATAATAATAATATTAATGACCTCATTAATAATAAAAAAGTTTTCCTTAATAATCATTAATAATAGTAAATGTTTTATTAATAATATTATTATTATTAATATTAATTAATAAAAAAGGGGGGAAACAAAAAGCCGAAAAGTCACTTCCCTGGTCGCCGTCGCCGGAAGCCGAACCCAATCGAACGCTACCTATACCTCGTCGCGCATAGATCTGCAAAACACAAAAAAAAACAAAGGATTAATAAAGGGATTTTTTTTTTAAAAATGGTTTAATAAAATAAAAAAACATTAATAATAAAAGAAAAACTGAAAGGACAGAGGACTTATCCTCGGCCGACTCTACCGTCGTCGGAGCTTCACGTCGGAGTGTTGTCATCGCCTCATCGTGCATGGATCTGCAAAAAGAAGGAACAAAAGATTTTAAAAGGTTTTTAAAAAAAAAACGGTTTCACAAAAAAGGGAAGGTTTAAAACAAAAAAATAAGGAAAAGAAAGGTTTTTTTTACCGATCGGAGGCGCGTGGCGTGTGGGAGGAAACACGGCGAAGGAGACACGGACGGACCGGCGCGCGTGACCAGGCGGGGCGACGACACGTGATGACACGCGGCCCCGGACGATGGCGCGTGTGGTCCCACGCGACGAACGGCGATCTGACTGACCGGCCGGAGCATGGCCGACCACAGAAGGGGGGAGAGGATTTTTTGAAGTGTTTTTTGGTTTTTTTTTTCTGAAAGGGGTTATTTATAGGCCCTCAAACGAAGTTGTTTTGAGGGCTGAGTTTCAACCCTAAAACGACACTGTTCTGAGTTATTACCCATGTCCGACCTGAAACCCGACCCGATCCGTCTGGAGGATTCGCGTGTTTTTTATTAATGGTATATTTATGCATTCGATCCTTCCGCTTTTTCTCAAATTTTCAATCAGGTCCTTTTTATTCTTTAATTAATTTTAATTTGTCCCAATAATTTTCAATACTTTTCAATTTAATCCTTTAACCTTTTGAAAGCACCAGGGGCAGCCACGTGTCACTATTCTAGTTTATTTACACTGATGGTCCCTCTTATTTTTGATTTGTTTTAATTTGATCATTAAATCAAGTTTTGTTTAATAACAAAATTGGCCCAAAAATTTTTCATGGATTTCAAACTAGTTCTTTGACTTCAGGCTGTCTGAGGGGCCGCCACGTGTCACCTATTTTTGGTTTTATTTCCTTGGAGGTTCCTAAACTTTCAAAAATTTTATTTTTATCCTCGAACTTCCAAAAATCCCAATTTTAACCCCAAAACTTCCAAAAATTCCATTTTTACCCCTGAACTTCCAAAAATTCCAAAAATTCTATTTTTACCCCAAAACTTTCAAAAATTCCATTTTTGACCCCAAAACTTCCAAAAATTCCATTTTACCCCCAAACTTCCAAAAATTCCATTTTTAACCCCAAAACTTCTAAAAATTCCATTTTTACCCTCGAACTTCCAAACATCCCGTTTTTGATCTCGAAACTTCCAAAAATTATGTTTTTGCCCTCGAACTTCCAAAATCTTCATTTTCGACCTCAAAACTCTCAAAATTACCCTTTTACCCCGAATGTCTAAAAATACCATTTTCAAACCCCAAAATTTTCCAAAATTACCATTTTACCCCCGAGTATCCGAAAAGTCTCATTTTCAAACCCGATCGCGTCCTTTTTCTTCGTCATCAATATTTGCGTTTATTTTAACCATTATGCACTCGTATTTTGCATTTTTTATTTTTTTTTTCCATTTTATCTTCTTATTTATCTTACTTTGCGTTATTTAATATCCATTATTAACTGCTTATTTATATTTAACTCGCATGCTTGTTTTCAAAAAAATTTTCATAAAAGCTTTAAAATCGAGGCGATATTCTTTTATTTCGAGTTTCAAAAATTTGTACCTTAACTCACTAGGTGTAATTTTTCTTCAAATCGAAACAATCGAATACCCTTAATCGAGGCAATGTTTGCTTATCTTCGATTTTGAAATATTGCGCCTTAACTTACTAGGTGCAACCTTTCTACAAATTGAGATAATCGAGTATCCTCTTCGTAAAAATTTTTAAAAAAAGGGGTTTTACAAAGGAAGGCTCGTTATTTCTAGATCTTGAAATGTCATGTCCTAACTTACTAGACGTAACTTTCTTCCTTGATCACTTTGAAATAGCGAGATTTCCAAACAAACCCGATTTCTTTTAAACTTAACTCATGCATTCAAGCATCATATTTTAAATTTTATTCAAGCTTTTAAATGTTACAAATTAAGACCCGAAAATAATCAATACGGTACCAATTTTGGGCGTATGAGGGTGTTAATCTTTCCTCATGCGTAACCGACTCTCGAACCTATTTTTCTGGATTTCGAATATCTACATGTTTTCAAAACGGTTTTTAAAACGTTTTGTGGTGATCCAATCACACCAAATAAAGGATTGGTGGCGACTCCCATTATTTTTCGATTTTAAAATAATTTTTGAAACTCGTCGTTTTCCAAAAAAAGGGATAGTTTCGACAGCTGGCGACTCCGCTGGGGACTTTTAAAATAAACAAGAGTCAAGCCAAAATTGATTATTTTCGGGTCTTCTTTGGAAACTTTTAAGCTTCAGTCTTGTTTAATATGCGATCCTCGACATCTTTTGTGGCATTATATTGCTAGTGTAAATTAGCATACATCTGCATATGATATTACCTTTTTAAGTGGAAGCCAAAAACTACTCCTTCGTGAGGTCTTCACTCCGTGCAGGATAGTGGATCGCTTTCGAGATTACAAAGTACCCTTATTTTCGTGAAGTTTTCACTTCCATACAAATATGTGGGAAATGCGTCCCCCTAAACCGAACTTGTCCGTGTGAGCCTGTAATGGGTGAGGATCGAGGAATCTACTGGTTTGGGTACCCTTACTTTAAAACCCAAAACCACATATAGTAAACCGTAGAAACTTGCTTAGAAGGAGTTGTACTAAACCATTTAGCAACCTTCCAAAACAAACTCTTAGGTTCTATGCTATATTTGTATATTGATATTGTTGTGTTTCGCTAACTTGTTTATTTTATTTCTTTTTGCATCGCATTTCATCATCATATAAAGAGAACGTATAGACTCAAAAGTTCAGTTACCGATAAGAGAATTAATCATGGAAAACAAGTACTTTGATAAAGTGGAGGACAATATGGTCGTGCGCATATGGTCGGAGGAGACTCAATGCCAAAAGGGGGACAGCTTAGTGGAAGGATATGAGTCAGAGCTTTGGGATTATACCAGGATCAGCACGGCTCAAAACAATGTGCTAGAGTTGAAATAGATATGGGATAGTTGGGACAACAACATGAAACATACATTTTACCAAGAATACGGAGATTTGCCATACTTGTGTGAAGTTAAGATGGACAAATCCCTCTTTAGGGCCTTAACACAGTATTGAAATTCAGCCTACAATTGCTTCACCTTTGGGAATATAGACATGACACCGACGATAGAAGAATACACCACTCTGCTTCGTTGTTCGAAGATGTCAGTAGTTAAGGCCTATTCTAGAGCTTCAAATCTCCCGACCATGGTTAAAAGATTAATAAACATCATGGGCATGAGCTAATAGTGGGTTACAGCTCGAGTTAAGGTCAAAGGCGATAACAAGTACATTATGTGGAAAAGTCTACGGGATTTGATATTGGCTCATCCAGATGCAAAGAAAAAGATTGACATTTTAGCCCTAAGTATCTACGGGTTGGTCGTTTTTCCAAAGGCTTTGGGGCATATAGAAGACGCGGTGATAGATTTGTTTGATAGATTAAGTAAAAGAGTGACACCTGTCCCGACTATACTGGCTGAAACTTTCAGATCCTTAAATGCATGCAGAAAGGAGGGAGAAAGTCGATTTATTACCTGCGCACCACTATTGATGGTATGGTTTCATAGTCACTTTTGAAAAACAGAAAAAGTTTCCTATCAGTACTTGTCTGAAGATTACTCCCCTTTGAAAGAGTTTGCGGCTACGCAGAGACAAAAAAACTTCTTAAAAGAAAAGTGGATGGCCATACTCCAAAGCCTCAAAGACGAAGACATAGAGTGGCGAGCACCATGGTTCGTTCTTGATGAAATATTATATCGGTGCGGAGATCTTGACTAGGTCCCATTGGCAGGAATATGGGGGGCAACCGGATATGCACCTTTGCTGGTTTCAAGACAATACAGATCAAGACAGTTCATACCCGTAACTCAAGGGATAGCTTAGTGTGAATTCGTGTATCGGGGAGAAAACAATAAGAAAAGGATTCGGGAAATCTCAAATGCATGGAACCAGGTTCGAAAAATGAAAGCATTCGGTGTCAATCCCATGATAACTACAGAATATGATTGGTGGAGAAACAGAAGGATCAACGATAATATTCCTGTGCCAAACCCGGAGATTGTCCGCCCAATTAAAGAACACTTGCAAGTTGTCCCGACTGAATTAGAAATAATTTTGAAAAGAAAAATGCTGATATGGAGAAAATGATAGAAAATCTACAAGAAAAGAAGGTGCTTTTAGGATTAGACGTTATGTTCAGAAGCTAGAGGCGACAAAATTGAGAAAAGGGAAGAATAAGGCTGAAGAAGATCTTAGCAGCCTAAAGAAGGACTATAAAAAGCTTCGATTGTCAATGAGAACCGCCGGTTTAGGTAAGACATCAGAGTAATGGCAGCAGGAAATTCGCGAAGAGAAAAATAAAACAAGTCACTGGAAAAACAAATTTCAAGACGCCCAAGTTCAGGAAAATGCTATGAAGAGTAGCCTCTTGGAAAGCCAAGCCGAAGTGATTGAATTAAAAGCTCGAGTAGGAGAATTGGAAGAGTCCTTGTACAGGCATCGTAGCCGAAATTCAGTAGTGGAGTTAAAAGCAAGCCGAGCTAAGATCGAGAGACTAAGTGAGAGGGTGAAAGAATTAGAGGCCTTTTTGCAGAATAGTGAAATACGAACTGAGATTTTGGAAAGAATGTTGGAGACAAATGATTGGCATAACCCAAAAAGAAGTCAGAGAGAGGGATTATGTTATGGGTGAGGCTTTAAATCAAATCCGCGAAGTACTGATCATGTGCAAACATTGGCAATTGAAGAGAAGAGCTAAGCATACAGTACGAGACAAAGACAGAACGAGGTCAAAAGCTATCAAGCCTCTTTAAGAAAGTCAAGGCTTTAAGCATCAAAGAAAAATCGTTTATGTAATTTGCTTTATGTAAAGGAACTTGTTATCCAAATGAAGTTTTCTAAATGGAAAACGAATTATAAGTCAATACCTTTCTCTTGCATACATGCATCTTATTCGCATCACATTTTTGCATAATAATCCTAACTTATTAGAATTTATAATCCAGCTACATCAGTAACCATTGAAAACTCACATCGCTATAATACTCGAAAGAAAACTAAAGCAATGGAACAAAGACTTGAACAAATCCAAAAAGAATTACAAGACCAGATGCAAGAGCGCATCCAAGAGCAAATGAGCATGATGTGCAGAGAAATGAAGAATCAATTCATGGAGGTACAGAAAAGCTTAATGAATGAATTAGCGCAAGTAAAACAAAGCATGACTGATAAAGGAAAGAGCTCTGCTATTGAGGAAGAAGAGGACCCGATGGTCCTTCCAGGCTTTACACCTCTTCATAACCCAGCTTCGCATAAAATGCCAATACGGGAGCCCACCATTACTGTCAGGGCACAGCAACTAGCCACAGGCACGTCGCGACCAGTTAATTATCCAATTGAATCAGGGTCAAACTCAGAGGATAATGCCGCGAATTTGGTTGTCCTAGACTTTGATGAAATGATAAGAGAAGATCTCCCCAAACAAATAGAGGAGAAATACAAGCGACTGGAGGAGAAAATCAACGCAATGTAGGGAGTTGAAGTTTTCTATGGTATAGATGCCAAAGAGCTGAGTCTGGTTCCGAATCTGGTTCTCCTTCCCAAATTCAAAGTTCCAGAATTTGAGAAATAAAGCGGGACGAGCTGCCCTGAAGCCCACCTGACCATGTTTTGCAGAAAGATGGCGGGGCACGTGCATAACGACCAACTGTTAATTCATTAATTTCAAGACAACCTGGTCGGGTCGGTAATCAGTTGGCACAATCAATTAAGCAGATCAAAGATCCATTCGTGGAAAGATTTGGCACAGGCTTTCTTAAAGCAATACGGCCATGTGATAGAAATAGCTCTTGATCGGCTTACACTGCAGAATATGGAGAAGAAGTCAAATGAGAGCTTTAGAACATATACGTAGAGATGGCGCGAGGTGGCAACCCAAGTACAGCCACCACTAACAGAAAAGGAGACAACAATGTTGTTTGTCAATACCCTCAAGGCTCCTTACCTGAATCACTGTTAGGAAACGCCACCAAGAGTTTCTCTGATATGGTCATGTCGAGGGAAATGATTGAAAATGCAATCAAGGTCGGGAAAATTGAAACCAAAGAAAGCTCTAAAAGGTCTGCCCCTAGAAGAAGGGATAATGAGGTCAACAATGCAAGCATATATAGACCTAGCTACACCAGACCCTTCATGACAAGTCAGCCCAAAGCTCCAATGGGCAATTTCCAAAATGCCTCGCGGCAGGAGCTGGGCACTAGGCCAAATAGAGGAAGAATTCAATATACTCCCCTTCCGATGTCGTATGGGGAACTCTACAAGATATTATATGATGCGTATGAGGTAGCTTCTCAGCATGTAAGACCATACAAACCTCCATTCCCGGCTTGGTACGATGCAAAAGCTCACTGTGAATACCATGCAGGGGTAGAAGGGCACTCAATTGAAAATTACCCCGCTTTTAAAAGACGAGTCGAATGACTCATAGAGCATGGAATCGTAAAGTTGGAAGAGCTAGCAAAGCCCAATATAGCTGGGAATCCTCTGCCTAACCACCCAGAGCAAGGGGTGAATGCCCTGCTAGAAGAAGGAGCTCGAAAAATTAAGAGAAGTGTTGAAGAAATAAAGTCTCCACTTCGGTGGGTATGGCAAAAGTTGGTTAAAGAAGGGATAATCGTGAACGATAAAAAGAGTATGATAATCGGGGATGATGACCATTGCGAGTTTCATGCTGTTAAAGGGCATGAAATTCAAAGCTGCATCGAGTTCAAAGTCGTGGTCTAGATGTTGATGGACAATCAAGAGCTAAAATTTTTTGAAGAAGGAGGGGAAGCTAATGATGTTTGTGCCTTCGAGGACGGAACAACCAAGGCTTATGAAAGCAATCGCCCCAAGGTGATTATTTGTGGCACGGCAAGAGAATAGACAACTCCCGTATTATCATACAAAAGCCTGCAACGTTTCCTTACAAGGACAGTAAGAAGGTCACATGGAGTTACAATTGTAACGTGACCATACCAAGAGAAGGGGAACCTAGGAAGGACGTTAATCTTGTTACCCGTAACGGTAAGAATTATGACCCTGTGAATAAAGAAAAAGAGGTCAACAAAGAGAACGCTAGAATGTGTGAGCTTGAGGAGGAAATAACTAACAAGCCTGAAGCACCCATCAACGAGCCTGTATCTAAAAATGAGGCAAATGAGTTTTTAAAGTTTTTAAGGCATAGTGAATATACTGTAGTAAAGCAACTACACAAACAGCCTGCTCGGATATCGATCCTGTCATTGCTTTTAAGCTTGGAGGCCCATCGAAGAGCACTAATGAAAGTGTTGAACAAAACATATGTAACAAATGACATCTCCGTTAACAAACTAGATCGATTGGTCAATAACGTGAGTGCTGATAACTTCATTTTCTTTAGCGATGATGAAATACCAACGGGAGGAATAGGGTCTACCAAGGCCCTACACATCACTACCGTTGTAAAGGGTATACGCTACCTGGAGTACTCAAAGACAATGGTTCAGCCCTGAATGTGCTACCGCTAGCTACACTGCAAAGATTACCAATTGATAGTTCTTACATGAAAGGATGTAATAACATAGTGAGAGCATTTGATGGGACAGAAAGGAAGGTAATGGGGAAGATTGAAATACCCCTTCAAATTAGGCCGAATACATATGAAGTCGATTTTCTAGTGATGGATATTAGGCCCACTTATAACTGTCTGCTGGGAAGACGATGGATCCACTCAGCTGGGGTAGTACCTTCCTCTTTGCACCAGCAAGTGAAGCTAATAAATGAAGGGCTGCTGATCACGATTAATGCTGAGGAGGAAATAATCGCATCCATAACAAGCGATTCACCCTACGTGGGGATAGACGAGGAGGCTGTGGAATGCTCGTTCCGCTCACTGGAGTTTGTCAATGCAACCTTCATTTCGGAAAGGAGGAAGATGCCTGTGCCTACAATATCCTCGACCACTAGGATGGGCTTACGATTAACAGTCGGAAAGGGGGCTATACTTGGGAAAAGACTAGGAAAATACCTTTAAGGAAGAGTTAAGGTGCCAATGCTAGTAGAAAAATGGGATCGTTATGGCCTGGGGTACAAGCCAGACGCGAAACAAAAGAGGAAAGAACTTGAGAAAAAGCAAGAAAGAAGGAGGGCCAGACTGTCTGGAAAAGACATCTCGTGGGAACCCATGGTCTTCCCACACATCTACGAGACTTTTGTCTCAGGAGGGATGATCAACCGGCAGGAAAAGGAGTGAGTGACGATTGAAACCAAAAGGGGCATCATGAAAGGTTTAGACATTAATGCTATATCAGATGAAGGAAATGAAGGGAATCCATTAAGAATTGAGTCGTATGTACCTGGAAGCACCTTGAATAATTGGATCGTGGAGGAACTCCCTGTAATTTTTAAGATTTCCTCAGAGTAATGCTCGAAAACACCTATTGCTTAAGGCTCGAAAGTAATATGGATCTTTTTGTAAAAGGACTCATGGTCATTATTCAGTTATTTTGAATGAAATGCACTTTCCATCCTATATTCTTCTCCATAATTATTCTTTCATTTCTTAATTCAGCTTAATAAACCATTCGTACATACCCAATAAACAAGATTAATTATTCTTTAATACATACATACTCATACATATACCACATATTCATTCCTTTGTAAATTTATTTTGCTCTTTGTACCTCCATTTCATCCTTTGATAGATCCTCGAATATCAATAATATGAGCAACCCTGACGCTAACTTAGAACCCCACTTCGAGCATGATACGTGTTTAGAAGAGCTTCAGGACCTTGAAGATAATTAAGATTGTGATATGCCTCTGGATCTGTCCTGCCTCATTCGGACCTAGTGGAAGTTATCAATCTGGGGCACGAAGATGAAAAGAAAGAGGTGAAAATTGGGACAAGCATCTCCGTAGAAACCAGAAGGAATCTTATCGAGTTGCTTCTAGAGTTCCAAGATATCTTCGTATGGTCTTACCAGGATATGCCCGGCTTGAGCACTAACATTGTGGTGCATAAACTCCCTATAAAGGAAGAAAGCAGACCCGTGCAGCAAAAACTCCGAAGGATGAGACCGAATGTGTTGTTAAAAATAAAAGAAGAAATCAAGAAACAATTTGATGCTGGTTTCCTTTAGGTGATTAAATACTCTGAATGGGTAGCTAATATAGTCCTCATTCCTAAATAAGACGGAAAGGTGTGCATGTGTGTGAACTATCGAGATTTAAATAAAGCTAGCCCAAAGGATAATTTTCCCTTACCCCATATCGACACTCTAGTCAACAACAAGGCAGGACATTCCCTGTTTTCGTTTATAGATGGCTTCTCTAGGTATAATCAGATAAGGATGGACCTTGAGGATATGATCAGAACCACATTTGTCACGCTATGGGGAACATTTTGCTATAAGGTGATGCCCTTCGGACTCAAAAAAGCAGGGGCAACTTATCAAAGGGCCATGGTGACTCTATTCCATGACATGATGCATAAGGAGATTGAGGTTTACGTCGATGACATGATTGCGAAATCCCAAACAAAGGAAGAACACGTAAGAATCCTGAGAAAGTTATTTGGAAGACTAAGGAAATATCAATTAAAGTTAAATCCAGCAAAGTGCACTTTCGGGGCCATATCTGAAAAATTGTTAGGCTTTGTAGTCAGCAAAAGAGGAATTGAAATTGACCCGGATAAAGTCAAAGCCATACAGGAGCTACCACCACCCAGCACGTAAAAAGAAGTTCTGGGGTTCTTAGGAAGATTAAATTACATTGCTCGGTTCATTTCACAGTTGACTGAGAAATGCGATCCTATCTTTCGCCTTCTTAGAAAGCGCAACCCGAGTGTATGGGATGATGAATGTTAATAAACTTTTAATAAGGTCAAAGACTATTTATCCAAAGCTCCAATCTTGGTACCTCTAATTCCTAATAAGCCATTGATCCTGTACTTGACGGTCTTTGAAAATTCCATGGGATGCGTACTAGGCCAACATGATGAATCCGAAAAGAAGGAAAGGGCAAAATATTATCTCAGCAAGAAATTCACTGATTACGAGACGCGATATTCACCCATTGAGAAATTATGTTGTGCACTAGTTTGGACTACATGCAGATTAAGACAATACGTGTTATATCATACCACTTGGTTGATTTCGAAATTAGATCCTTTGAAGTATTTGATGGAGTCAGTGGCATTGAATGGGAGATTAGCTTGATGGCAAATCTTGCTCTCGGAATTCGACATAGTCTATGTCAATCGGAAAGCAATAAAAGGGAGTGCGATAGCAGACTTTCTGGCCAGTAAGGCTTTAGAAGACTATGAGCCGATAGACTCGATTTCCCGAATGAAGATTTAATGTATATTGTGACTACTAAAAGGGAAATCATGGAAGAACGACCTTGGAGATTGAATTTTGACGGAGCTTCAAATGGCACAGGTAATGGGATCGGGGCAGTCTTGGTATCATCAGAGGGAGATCATTACCCTTTCACTAGCAAACTTGATTTTGATTGCACAAACAATATGCCCGAATACGAAGCATGTATCTTGGGGATCAGTGCGGCCATAGAGCGGGGAATCAAAATTCTGAAGATTTATGGAGACTCCGTACTGGTAATCTATCAACTAAAAGGAGAATGGGAAACAATGGATTCTAAGTTAATGAATTACCGCAAATTGGTCCTCAAGTTGATCACATAATTCGATGACGTCACATTCCATTATCTCCCACGAGAAGAAAACCAGATGGCCGATGCTCTTGCCACTCTAGCCTCGATCATTAAGGTGAGTAGGACGAAAAATGTAAAGCCCATTCAGATAAGTATCTATGAATCTCCTGCTCATTGTTGTGATATTGAGACAGAGGAAGGAAAAGAAAAAGATGATCACCCATGATACCAAAATGTTCTTCAGTTTGTAAGAGATCAAAAGTATCCCGAGCAAGCCTCAGAAAATGAAAATAGGACATTACGAAGACTAGCCAGTGAATATGTCCTAGACGGGGAAATCTTGTACAAGAGGAGAAAAGATCAAGTGTTGCTGAGATGTGTTGACGCAATTGAAGCTAAGAAGATCTTAGAAGAAGTTCACGAAGGAATTTGTGGGACACACGCCAACGGTTTCACGATGGCCCGACAAATAATGAGATTTGGGTATTACTGGTCTAGTATGGAGGGCGATTGCATAAATTATGCCAAAAAGTGCCATAAATGCCAGATCTATGGAGACAAGATTCACGTACCTCCATCACACCTTCATGTCATGACCTCTCATTGGCCTTTTTCTATGTGGGGCATGGATGTCATCAGGTCAATTTCTCCAAAGGCTTCCAATGGCCATAGATTCATCTTTGTGGTGATTGACTACTTTACTAATTGGGTAGAGACAACTTCATATGCAAATGTTACCAAGTATGCGGTTAGCAAGTTCTTGAAAAGAGAAATTATTTGCCGATACGGGAGGCCTGAAAGGATCATATCCGACAATGCCCTCAATTTGAACAATAGCACGATAGCAGAAGTTTGTGAACAGTTCAAAATTAAGCATCATAATTCTTCTCCCTATCGCCCAAAAATGAATGGAGCTACGGAGGCAGCTAATAAGAATATCAAAAAGATTATGGCAAAAATGACTGAGACTTACAAGGACTGGCATGAAAAACTACCATTTGCCCTCTTTGCCTACAGAACTTCAGTCAGAACTTCTACTGGGGCAACCCCATTCTCATTGGCATATGGTATAGAAGCAGTCTTGCCTATTGAGATTGAGATACCCTCCCTTCGAGTCTTAACCGAGCTTCAACTAGACGAGGCTGAATGGATCCAAGCTCGATATGATCAATTGAATTTAATTGAGGAAAAGAGATTAAAAGTCATCCGCCATGGACAGATGTACCAGAAAAGAATGATGCGAGCTTACGACAAAAAGGTTCGTCCCAGGGAATTCTATGAGGGAGATCTAGTTTTGAAAAAGATACTTCTCATACATAAAGATTTCCGTAAGAAATGGATGCCCAATTGGGAAGGACCTTATGTGGTAAAGAAAGCTTTTTCAGGAGGAGCTCTCATCCTAACAGAAATGGACGGCAAGGATTTGTACAACTCTGTCAATTCAAACTCGGTGAAAAAAATACTTCGCCTAAAAATAAAAGGGGAATTAAGATGAAAACCCGCAAAGGGAGTCTAAAAAAAAAAGTTCAGGATGAAAACTCGCAAAGGGCGTCCTGGAACCAAGGAAACTTTGAGTTGAAAATCCGCAAAGGGCAGCTCAGGTCTAAGAACGGGTCGACAAGAAGGAGGAAGGTTACAACTTGAAACATCAACAAAGCACTCTAGATCTTTTTGCATCTAAATAACGGGTAATGAACTAATAAATCATACAAAAAGTTGTGAGCATTATTCCAAAGTTTTCAAAAATTACAAGGAGTCCGAAACAAGACCACCAGTAGGAAGACAAACTAAAAAAACAAGCAGTTCCAGAACAACCTAGAAAAGATGGAGCAAGACATCAAAGACAGAATTTGGACGGGCGACATACCATGCCGACCTAACTACTAATAAATAAATCTGAGATTCATCATGCACATTCACATAAGTTAGGAGCATTTAAATCATGACTTTCTAATTTAGGCCTATATAGGGGCCCATAAAAGCATATTTCACAGGTCACATCTTCGCCACGTGGCGAGATGAATCATTAAGACCACCGAGGAAAAGTTGAAGAGACACAGGAATCCAAAACTTCGCCCCGATCACGGGGCAGATTGTGACCATCCACAAACGACGCGGTCATCTTCCTGATGAGATACCAAGAAGAAGACCAAATCAAACCCACGCTCGATTTGAGTAAATCTTCGAATCCCAGCTTCTTGATGAGACATCGAGAAGCAGATCGAAGCAATAAATGGTTAACTTCCTGATGAGATATTGAGAAGTGGACCAAATTCGTCTTCCTGATGAGATATAGAGAAGCGGATTGAAACAAACGACGCGGTCATCTTCCTGATGAGATACTGAGAAAAAGAGCAAATCAAACCCACGCTCGATGTGAGTAAATCGTTGAATCCCAGCTTCCTGATGAGACACTGAGAAGCAGATCGAAGCAATAAACGGTTAGCTTCCTGATGAGATACTGAGAAGTGGACCAAATTTGTCTTCCTGATGAGATACAAAGAAGCGGATTGAAACAAAAAACGCGGTCATCTTCCTGATGAGATACCGAGAAGAAGACCAAATCAAACCCACGCTCGATGTGAGTAAATCTTCGAATCCCAGCTTCCTGATGAAACATCGAGAAGCAGATCGAAGCAATAAACGGTTAGCTTCCTGATGAGATACTAAGAAGTGGACCAAATTCATCTTCCTAATGAAACACAGAGAAGTGGAACAAAACAAGTGATATGGTCATCTTCCCGATGAGATACTAAGAAGAAGGCCAAGTCAATGAAACCAGACTCAAAGATTACGGTGACAAATTTCAATCTCCTTGAAAGGAATAGGGTAAAATCACAGTAGCAAATTTTGTCTTTTTGAAGATTACCTTAGGGCGAGATGGAGTCATGATGAATAAGATACAGAGGTAGATGCGACAAAATCAAACGATTAATAGAATGAATGTGGACCAACTGAAGAAAGAACATCAAAGAGATGAGACCCAACAAATTGGGCATCCTTTTGGTCTTCCCCCTTCTTGTTACACAGCAACGAGCAAAGAGGGGTAGCTGTTGAAGCCCAACTTTAACCGGGCCCAACATTTAAACACAATTTTTAAGTTTTTAAATTTTAATTCATTTTGGGTTTAAATTTAGTTTAAAGTTTAGACTTTTCTTTTAAGTTTAAATTTAAATTAAGTTTAAAATTAATTTGAATTTAAAATTTAATTATTTAAAATGAAGTTCAAATACAAAATGTTCAATTACAAAGCCCAATTGGGCCCAAATACAGATGACCTAAATTACAAAGGCTCAAATAAGCCCAAACTAAATGACCCAAACTAGCCTAAAACAAAGTCAAACCCTAATCTACTAAGTGTTGCTACTGCTACCTCCACCTCAGCCAACCAGAAGCCGCCACGTCATCACCAAGTTGCACCACCAGCAACTTGCATTGCCACCAGCTACTTCAACCGCCACTGCCACCGTCGAACTTGCAAAAAAAAAGAGAGAGCAGATTAGATGTACATTTAGTTATATAGGACAAAAGAAAATTATTGTAAACATAGGCTATAAAAGCCAAATTGATTTCAGTTGTAAAGGTTGAATTTTGAATATTCAGAAATCAATATACAGTATACACTAATATTTTCAAAGATCAATTCAGAGCAAAGTTACTCGAATCGTCACAAAGGCAACAAAAGGCAAATCAAACCCACAACACTTAGGCATTAAAGCATCTAGGAATCCTCAATAAATGTTTACCACCATTCATGGTTAAATTTTCATTTAAAGCCCTATTCAGTTTCAATGCATGTATTCAATACCCACAGTTGTCATTTATTCCTTTTTATTTTCAAAACGTTTCAATAACTTTTAATAGTATTAATAATTGTTTTAGTAATAATAATAATATTAATGACCTCATTAATAATAAATAAGTTTTCCTTAATAATCATTAATAATAGTAAATGTTTTATTAATAATATTATTATTATTAATATTAATTAATAAAAAAAGGGGGAAACAAAAAGCCGAAAAGTCACTTTCCTAGTCGCCGTCGCCGGAAGCCGAACCCAACGAACGCTTCCTATACCTCGTCGCATATAGATCTACAAAACACAGAAAAAAACAAAGGATTAATAAAGGGATTTTTAAAAAAAAAATGGTTTAATAAAATAAAAAACATTAATAATAAAAGAAAAACTGAAAGGATAGAGGACTTATCCTCGGTCAATTCTACCGTCGTCGGAGCTTCGCGCCGGAGTGCCGCCATCACCTCGTCGTGCATGGATTTGCAAAAAGAAAGAACAAAAGATTTTAAAAGGTTTTTTTTTTTAAAATGGTTTCACAAAAAAGGGAAGGTTTAAAAAAAATAAGGAAAAGAAAGGTTTTTTTTACCGATCGAAGGCGCGTGGTGCGTGGGAGGAAATGCGGCGATGGAGACACGGACGGACCGACGCGCATGACCAGACGGGGCGACGACGCGCGGCCCCGGACGATGGCGTGTGTGATCCCACACGACGGACGGCGATCGGACTGACCGGCCGGAGCATGGTCGGCCACAGAAGGGGGGAAAGGATTTTTTGAAGTGTTTTTTGGTTTTTTTTTTTAAAGGGCTAAGGGAAATGATTTTTTTTTCTGAAAGGGGTTATTTATAGGCCCTCAAAACGGTGTCGTTTTGAGGGCTAAGTTTCAACCCTAAAACGGCGCCGTTCTGAGTTATTACCCATGTTCGACCTAAAACTCGACCCAATCCGCCCGGAGAATCCGCGTGTTTTTGATTAATGGTATATTTATGCATTCGATCCTTCCGCTTTTTCTCAAATTTTCAATCAGGTCCTTTTTGTTCTTTAATTAATTTTAATTTGGCCCAATAATTTTCAATACTTTTCAATTTAATCCTTTGACCTTTTGAAAGCACCAGGGGCAGCCATGTGTCACTATTCTGGTTTATTTACACTGATGGTCCCTCTTATTTCTGATTTATTTTAATTTGATCCTTAAATCAAGTTTTTTTTAATTACAAAATTGGCCCAGAAATTTTTCATGGATTTCAAACTAGTCCTCTGACTTCAGGATGTCTGAGGGGCTGCCACATGTCACCTGTTTTTGGTTTTATTTCCCTGAAGGTCCCTAAACTTCCAAAAATTTCATTTTTACCCTCGAACTTCCAAAAATCCCACTTTTAACCCCGAAACATCCAAAAATTCCATTTTTGACCCCTGAACTTCCAAAAATTCCATTTTGACCTCGAAACTTCCAAAAATTCCATTTTGACCTCGAAACTTCCAAAAATTCCATTTTTACCCCCGAACTTCCAAAAATCTCGTTTTTGATCCCGAAACTTCCAAAAATTTCATTTTTTCCCTCAAACTTCCAAAATCTCCATTTTCGACCTCAAAACTTTCAAAATTACCCTTTTACCCGAATGTCTAAAAATACCATTTTTAAACCCCAAAATTTCCCAAAATTACCATTTTGCCCCCGAGTACCCGAAAAGTCTCATTTTCAAACCCGATCGCATCCTTTTTCTTCATCATCAATATTTGCGTTTATTTTAACCATTATGCACTCATATTTTGCATTTTTTGTTTTGTTTACCATTTTATCTTCTTATTTATCTTACTTTGGGTTATTTAATATTCATTATTAACTGCTTATTTATATTTAACTCGCATGCTTGTTTTAAAATTTTTTTTTTATAAAAACTTTAAAATCGATGCGATATTCTTTTATTTCGAGTTTAGAAAATTTGTACCTTAACTCACTAGGTGCAATTTTTCTTCAAATCGAAACAATTGAATACCCTTAATCGAGGCAATGTTTCCTTATCTTCGAGTCTGAAATATTGCGCCTTAACTTACTAGGTGCAACCTTTCTACAAATCGAGATAATCGAGTATCATTTTTGTAAAAATTTTAAAAAAAGGGGTTTTACAAAGGAAGACTCGTTATTTCTAGATCTTGAAATGTCATGTCCTAACTTACTGGACGTAACTTTCTTCCTCGATCACTTTGAAATAGCGAGATTTCCAAACAAACTCGATTTCTTTTAAACTTAACTCATGCATTCAGGGATCGTATTATAAATTTTATTCAAGCTTTTAAATGTTACAAATTAAGACCCGAAAATAATCAATACGGTACCAATTTTGGGCGTATAAGGGTGTTAATCCTTCCTCATGCGTAACCGACTCCCGAACCTGTTTTTTTAAATTTCGAAGACCTACATGTTTTCAAAACGATTTTTAAACGTTTTGTGGTGATCCAATCACACCAAATAAATGATTGGTGGCGACACCCATTATTTTTCGATTTTAAAATAATTTTTGAAACTCGTCATTTTTAAAAAAAGGGAATGGTTTCGACAACTTTATTTTTTTCAAAAAAATTATTTTTTTAAATTATCAAAAATCAAAAGTTATACTTTGCTATTTACGAAAAATACACCAACACAACACATGTTATTGCTTTGAATTTCATATTTGTTGATTCGTAGCGCTCATATTTGGTTATAAAAGTATGACCACGATACGTGGGGAGGAGGATTAACTTCGTTATCAAATGGTAGGGAATGATATGCATAAACGAATTCATACAGCAGTATAAATTATTAGAAGCTTCAAATCTATAAAGTTGTTTGCGTGTGGTCAGTGGAGAAATTAGTTGTTATCAGATGTCCGATTCTCTTTAAAATGAATTTTTTTTCATATAATCTTTTTAAAAATTTTAAAATTTTAAATTAATAAAAATAAAATTTTATTTTATTTTTCTAAATATAAAAAAATTTAATTTATTCTTTCAAAAATTATAAAAATATAATTTATTAAAATAATAAAATTATATTTTATCTATTATAAAAATTATAATTTAATTTCGTTGGTTAATTTTTTTTTAATTTCGTTCCTGGGTGTGATAGCGATTGACATGTACAATGCACAATGCACAATGCACAATGCGAAATTGCAAGCAATAGCATAATGACACGTTTGAATATTAGAATAAGGTTTGGTGAATGTGGTAGTGCTTGACCATGTGCTAAATAATTTATGGGGCATGACAGCACATGTAAAATCCATTATGAAGCACTAGATCAACTTTTATTCGGGCAAGATTATGAAGCACTAGATCAACTTTTATTCGTTGTGCTAGTTCTTTATTCCAACAGAGACTGCACATAATAAGGACGACCATTCTTTGCGATCAATCTAGTATTTGCCAATTGCCAATGACTCTGCTGTCGCGTTAATATTCGTCAACTGCACTATTTTTTATTCTTGACACGACGAAAGGCTATTAAATTCGTAAATATGCCTAAATCTACTTAAATTGGATAAGCATTTTTAAAGTTACCACTTGATCAATACATGGCTTGATTGCACCGATGAGGTATTCTTTTTGCTTTGGAGATGAAAGCAATTTTTATAATTTTCTTTCTCATTATGTAGGTTGTTGGAAATATAATCTATTGCAAAACAAGATTGTTAGTATTGATAGGAAAAGATAATAATTAAATATGAAATCAGAAATTACGGTATCGTGGTAAATCTATTGCATAGAAACGAATTTGTCTTGATCAGTTTATTGTATAGTGGATGTCGTCCCTCAAAGTTAACACAACCTTTCGATATTCGTACATCCAAATATAGAAGATAAAATTCAATTGGTGCTGCTCTTCTTGAGAAATCACAGTAAGAACAATTCCCATGAAAGTTTGGAGAGATCACAATCGATCCCGTTTAAAATCCAAACTCTTAGACAAATTTTTCTCTAAAGTGATCATTGTTTTATGTAAGTATTGTTCAATCTTCGACAAGTCTATATGATATCTTTTTCCTTCGACATTAGTCCGCATTAGAGAAGAGTGTGGACTATGGTTTTTTGTCATAATATGGATCCAAAGTGGATTTCCTTGAACAGTACCTATGATGAGTTACGATACCTATGAGTTATGATGACATGATTTGTCTTATATGTCACACAAACAAATAATTTAAAAATTATAAGAAAACAAAAAATTACCATGAAATGCATACAGATTGTCATGTAAGCATTTGACTCATTTTGAAAGGTTGAATGCCAAATTTAAATATCTTTAAATGATAAATAATAATAAAATAAACAAACTAAATTCTATTTATTACATTAATTCTATAATTTGAATTTTCAAAATAAGATTTTAGAAATAAAGATAAGGATAGGATTCTTTATAGAAAACAGGAATAAAGAAATCATGGATAAATTCAAGTCTCTTTCTTAAATTCAAGAGTTAATTTCGTAGGAGTTTGCCCCCATCTAATCGAGGGATCAAATTGATTATAAAAACATGAGTTTAATTAGTCGATTTATTAGTGAACAAGGAAAAATATTATATAGGCGAGTATATAGATTGACCTTAAATCAATAACGGTTAATCACTATTGCTATAAAACAAGCTCGTATTTTAACTTCGTTACCCTTTTTTAATAATTAGAAACAATTTGAAAGAAGCGAATCGACCACTAGAACTACTGCTCTTAGAACCATAAATAAATAGGCTTACACCTTCAATTGATTCAAAATTATTAAATGTAAACTGATACTTTAGTCAAAAAAATTTGATAATCAAAACTGTCGTGTCTTAAGAATAAATAAATAAAAGAATCGAATCCGGTTTGAGAATTTTTTTGTTGTTGAGCATCTTCACTCATATTGTTTTGATGATCTTATCATAATCAAAATTTTTATCATATTAATTTTTACTCTACCTTCCCCGACTTCATTCTCAAGGAAATCCCATTTTATTTAATGCATTTCGTTAGATTCATTTGGATCTCTTTATTTTCTAATTTCATTGGAAATCATATAAAGATAATTCTTATTTGAGATTGACTCTTTTAAAAGATTGAAGATCAAATTTAATTAAAAAAAAGAAAAAAATTAAATTGACAAAAAAATATAAATATTAAGAGCAAAACTTTTCACTATTCCAATAGGAAAAAATCTTACGAAATACTTATAAAATATATGTTATTTAATTCTAATTATAAATATGTTTAAAATTACAAATATACTTTATTAATAATGAAAAAGCTTCAAAGGGCTTACGAGTTAGATATGGATTTGGATAAGTATTTTTTTTCGTCATTTAACAAAGGATTTTGAATATAAAAATATTAAATTTAAATAGTATATTTTTATTAATATTAGATATAATATAGAAATTTCTCAAAATAAAATAAAAGTTAGTTTTTAAATATCATTAATAAATTAGTTTTTAAATATCATTAATAAAGAACCCAATAAGTAGCTCTAGTGGAAAAGAGAATATTGTTCATCTTACGGGTTTTAGGTTCGAGCACCTGTGTGTGTAAAGTATGTGTGTATTGTCAAAAAGTTAAAAAAATATGAACATATACTACCATATAATCACATCAGTATATAAAAAAAATCATTAATAAATGTGCATATGTAAACATGTCCATTTGTAGTTAGTTGTATCTTAATTTTTTTTGGACTTAAATAGTCTCTAAACTTATATTCCGTCAATCAAGTTGATACCTTTACATTAACATCGTTAGTTGTTTTGATGTGACATTACTAATCAATTTGATAATACCACGTGACAGTCTCTTAATGTGCCATGTGATAAACATAAATTAAAATAAATAAATAAATAAATTATGTTTGCCACATATCTTTTTGAGAAATTGTCGTGTGACACAATCAGATTGATTAAAAATATCACGTTTATATAAACTAAAGATGTTAATTTGAAGGGACCAATCTAACTGATGGAACATAAAATCAAAAACCAATTAGATTAAAAAAATAAAATAAAAACCAACTAAATATAAATAAATAAGTTCAAAGCTAAATTATATATTATCCCTTTCTTGACGCATAACGAAAAGCATTAATGCAAATATTAATATAAGTGTAGCCATTTAATTAATTGAAAAGTTAATAAAGATATTAAACTAGTAAAACTAATACGATTTAAACTAAAATTATCATCAAATTTAGCAAACAAAATTTCAAAATTTTAGAAATGAAGTCAAAGTAAAAACATATGTGATCTCTTTAGTCCTTAAACTTGTATTATTTATCAAATCATCACAAAATGGATGAAAAAAATTAATGTCTGTTAACTTTGTTGATATGACATTCACGTGACAGTCCATGTGTGTGTCACGCTAACAATTAATTATTATTATTTAAAAAAAATATTTTTATAATTTTTATTTTTTGATTTTTTTTAAATTCTAAAAAATTAACTAATTGTTGACATGATATCCACATGACAATCAATGTGTACTTCACGTCAATAAAATTAACAAACGTATATTTTTTCATCTATTTTGAGCTGATTTGACAAACAAAATAAATTTAAGGGTTAAAAGAAATAAAAAAAAAATAAATGAAAGGCTAAATTGATTTTTTTTATATATAAAATTGGAGGGCCAAATAAGTCGTTATGCCATTAAAAAACTTTGGAGGGGCCAAAAGAAAATAAAACTAACACAATTTTGGGGGCCAAACTATAAGTTACCATATTTTTATGTATTGATCTTAAGGACTAATATCAAATTCTGAAAAAATAGAAGTGGCTAAAATAAAATTTTAAAATTTTGGGTGGGCTGCGTCCCTGCTAGTCTCACTATAGATTTATCCTTGCTCATGAGAGAAAGGTGGCCATAGCTTTATGTAACTACAATATGATTCTTACCTAGTCAATTTGGGAATATTTTCTCTTTTAACATAACTTAATTGAAGAGAAATGTTTTTTTTTTCCTTTCATTTTACTACAATAACAAAACATTTGTTGAGTACTACTCTGATGTAGGGGTGTTCAAATTCAATTTAACCGATCGAATCGAATTAATTCGATTAATCAATCAATTAATCAAACTAATTCGATCGGAGGTCGGTTAATGGTTTTTGAAAGTTTGGTTATTGATTAATTTTGTTCAAAATCGGATAATTAACAAAATTAACCGAACTTTCAAAAACCCAATATTATATATTACCAAATCGGTTAATTTTGATTAATTTGGTTAAATGAACATTACTAATTTATTTTTTGATATTTTTTGTACTTGTTTTTTTAAAAAATAAACATAAAAATTTCGCTTAATTCGGTTAACCGACCGAATTAATCAAAATAGTTCGATTCGGTTAATTTGTTTTGAAAATATTTCTGTTTAATTAACGGTTAAAGTTTTAAAAAATTCAGTCAATACTAGTTCGACTTAGTTAACCGATCGGTTAATAGATTTAACCCCTACTATGATGAATCCTATGTAATATAAACGTTTGCGAATGAATTATAACAAATTATAATTGTAAAACCTTACACATCGAAGTCATGTATTTTAGGACATTCCTAGTCATTGTGACGTTAAGGCAAAGCATTGGCAAAAGCTTAAGGAATATCCTACTTTAAATATAAATGCATATTCTGCACGTAACTAATATCATAAGTTAAAATATGATGATAGTTGGAGAAAATATGGGTGCTTGTTTGGAGAAGAGTTCATCGAATGAACGGCTATGAGAACTTTGTTTGGTAGTGTCGAAATGTTTATTTTTGGAAAAACAAATAGGTCTCGAAAATATTTTTAAATTGAAAAACGAAAAAAATGGAGTCGCCACCAATTATTTATTCGGTGTGATTGGATCACCGCAAAACATTTAAAGTCCATTTTGAAAAACATTTTGGTCTTCGAAATCCAGAAAACGGGTTCGGGAGTCGGTTACGTGAGAGGAAGGATTAGCATCCTCAGATGCCCAAAATTGGTACCACATTGATTATTTTAGGGTCTTGTTTGTAAAATTTTGAAAACTCGAGTGAAGTTTTAAAATACGATCCTTAAATGCATAAGCCATTTTGATGTACATGTTTAAGAAAGAAATCGATTTTCATTTAGAAGTCTTGCTATTTCAAATTGATCGAGGAAGAAAGTCACGTCTACTGAGTTAGGACAAAACGTTTTGAGATCCGAAAATAACGAGCTTTCCTTCGTAACATTTTTTTTTAAACCTTGAAATGGGTAATCGATTATTCCGGTTTGAAGAAAAATCGCGTCTAGTAAGTTAAGGCACAAAATTTCAAAACACGAAATAAAGGAATATTGCCTCGATTTTAAATATTTGTATTTTGTAAAAAAATTAAAAAATGACTTTAATAAAATATAAAGATAAAAATGAGCATGCAAATTAAATACGAGCTATGCAATTAATGATAAAGTTAAATAACACAAAGAACGAACGATTATCGAATGAATAAATATACGAGAATAAGCATAAGAATAGTGAAATAGAAAAGCGCGAATAAAAATTAGAGAATAGAGTTAATTAAAAAATACGAAGAATAATAATTAAGTTTTATGTATGAAAATCGAAGGAAATGAAAAACGGAGTCAAAAATGAAGTTTTGAAAAGTTCGGGGGTTAAAATGTTATTTTTGAAAGTTTAAGGGTAATAATGTGATTTTTGGAAGTTTGGGGGCCAAAATGTAATTTTGGAAAAGTTCAGAGGTTCAAAATGTAATTTTGGAAAAGTTTGAGGTTCAAAATGTAATTTTGGAAAAGTTTAGAGGTCAAAATGTAATTTTGAAAAAGTTCAACGGTTAAAATGTAATTTTGGAAAAGTTTGAGGTTTAAAATGTAATTTTAGAAAAGTTTTGGGGGGTTAAAACGTAATTTTGGAAAGATTTAAGGTTAAAATAAAATTTTAGAAAAGTTTAGGGGTTAAAATGTAATTTGAGAAATTCGAGGGTTGAAATGTGATTTTTGGAAGTTTAGGGGTAAAAATGTAATTTTTGAGAAATTCGAGGGCAAAAATGTAATTTTTGAGAAATTTAAAGGTCAAAAGTGTGATTTTTAAAGAAGACAGGGGCTTTTTGTGCAATAAACCCCAAAAACGTGCAACGTCTCAAGCTTCCAGAGGTGAAAGGACTAAATTAAAAATGATTTAAAACTGTTGGGCAAATTTAAAATAAATTAAAAATGGCATTAAGGACGAAATTAGAACAATAAAAAAATGCGGAAGGATTGAAAGGGTAAATAACCTAATTTTTAAAAACACGCGGATCCTGAGTTGAGTCGAATCGGGTCGGGTTGGATAGGGCCAAAACGACTTCGTTTTGGGGTGTTTTGGCCACACCCAAAACGGCGTCGTTTTGGTGGCCTTCAAATACCTCATTTAACCCTTTTTTTCATTTTTTTCTTTTCATTTTACAAAAGTTCTTTTTTCTCTCTTCTCTCTCCCCTCTCTCCTCATGCCCGGCCAAAGACTCCGGTGACCAGTCGTCGCCGTCCGCCACCGTACATGATGGCCCATAGGTAAAAATCTCCCATTTTTATTTTTCTTTTTAAAAAAACACAGATTTGGGTTCACGATCGGTAGATCGAGCCTAAATTTGTTGAAAATCCTCTCTCTCTTTTTTAAAAAAAGAAACCTTTGATCTCTTCTTTTCCCTTTTTTTTAAAACTTGTTTCTTTGTTTTTTTTTTTTAAAAAGAATCGATTTTTGCTTTTTTAAAAAACTCTAAGTTTAAAGTTCGATTTTTATAGAAAAAAGGTTTGAAGACATAATATTTGTTTTTAAAATCTGCCTTTCTATTTTTTTTTTTTTGTGTTTGTTAGTTTTTGTTGCAGGTGTTCAAACAAAGGAGTCCCTTGCGAACATGGAACGAGCCAGCGGGACCCCGTTCATGGCTCCGACGACGGCAGCGTTTTTGATCCTAGGTACGACCTTTCAAATTTCCTTTTTATTTATTTATTATTTATTTAATATTATATTTATTTATTATATAGTTATTATAAAAACGTTTTGCAATAAATGAAAGTGAATAATGATATTTAATACACATTTAAAATATGGAGATTTCAAAACTGGGATATTAAATAAACAATAAATATATGTTTTGTACCTTGAAAATACTGAGAGTTTGGATGCTTTGAATTTGATCTTGTAACTGCTTATTGCTTCGAATCACTATGTATTTTTTGTTTTTTGATTTCAAATACTATCTGTTTGTATTGATTTTTGAACGAGAAAAAAGAGTCCTTTTACAACTGCTTTGAATTTGGTTTTATAGCTTGAATTAAAATCATGTTCTTTTGTTGTTTGTCATTAAACTCTATTGACATTTCTTTTTTGCAGGTGCAAAGTTGGCATGGGCAGTGGTGGCAGTCCAAGTTGAAGGAGGTGGTGGTGCTGGTGTTGATGTGGCAACTCCTAAGTGGGCAAAGGAGGGTGGCTGGTGATGCAAGTAGCAGATTAGGGTTTAACTTTTCTTTTTGTAAAATTGGGTCAAATATGTAATTGGGCTAGTTTGAGTTAAGGTTTATTATTGGGTTTGTAATTGGGCTAGAGCTTGGACAATTGGATTTGTAATTTGGACATTAAAACAATAAATTTTAATTTAAAATTTATCATTTTAAATTTTGAGTTAGGCCCAGACAAATTAGGCTTCAACAGTTGCCACTCTTTGCTCATTGTTGTGTAATAGGAACGGAGCAAAGACAAGAAGGAGGCCCAATTTTGTCATGTCTTATTTGTTCAACGCTCTTTCTTCAATCAGCCCACCCTTTGCTGTATCAGTCGTTCAACTTCGCTACATCTACCTCTTTACATCTTTGATGTTGTGACTCTATCTTGCCTCAAGGCAATTTCAAAAACACAAAATTTGCTACTGTAGCTTCACCCAATTCGCTTGTAACTTCAAGGGCTTGGTGTCGTAGCTTCATATCTTGGTCCACTTTTTTTTGTATTTCACCAGGAATATGTGATTTGAAATTTCACTCCACTCCATTGCAACTTCAGAGAAATTTATATTTGCTTTTGTGAGACGGTAGCTTGAATCTGCCCCCTTGTCTTGAGGGTAAAAGATGAGATTTATGTTTTCAATTTGTCTCATAATTGGGGTAAGAATTTTATTATTATTATTATTATTATTATTATTATTATTATTATTATTATTATTTAAGATATTGGATGGTTGCAATCTGCCCTTGTCGCGGGGTAAGAGATTGGCTGATGGTGATTTGCCTCAGGCTCGGGGTAAAAGATCGAATGACTACAATCTGTCCCAGGCTCGGGGTAAAAGATTGGCTGATGGTGATCTACCCCAGGCTCGAGGTAAAAGATCAATTGGCTGCAATCTGCCTCAAGCTCGGGGTAAAAGATTGGCTGATGATTATCTGCCCCAGGCTTGGGGTAAATGATCGGATGGCTGCATTCTGCCCCAAGCTCGGGGAAAGAGATTGGCTGATGGTGACTTGCCCCAGGCTAGGGGTAAGAGATCAGATGGCAGCAATCTGCCCTAAGCTCGAGTAAGAGATTGGCTGATGGTGATCTGCCCTAGGCTCGAGGTAAGAGATTGACTGATGGTGATCTGCCCCAGGCTCGGGGTAAGAGATCGAAATCTTCAATTTGCCCTTCTTGATTAAGGGTAAAAATGAAATGATGTAGTTTGAATCCGACTCCACTACAATTTCAGGAAGATAGGATTTGATATTGAAATTTCATCTTGCTCTTACTGCAACTTCATAGAGATAAAGACTTGGTATTGTAGTTTAATCTGATCCATTGTAACTTTGAGGTAGAAGATTTACTGTTATGGCTTCAATCTACTCCTCTTCGTCTTTAGGGTATCAGCTCCAATGTTTTCTTGGTTCATCTCGCCATTTTACGGGGATGTGACCTGTAAAGTATGCTTCTATAGACCTCATATGTAGGCCCGAATCATCAGGATGTCATGATCAGAATGAATCAAAATGCTTCTAACTACATTAATGTGCATGATAAATGTCAGATTATTATTTGAGTTGACATAGCCTATCACCTATCCAAATTCTGTCATGGGTACGCTGTCCTGTCTCCTTTTAGGCTTAGCTTGAACTTCTAGTTTTCAAATTTGTTTTCCAGTTGGTAATCCTGTTTCGGGCCCCCATACTATTTAGGAAATTCCAGAGTAATGCTCATGGATCTTTGTATGAATATTAGTTCATTATCCGTTATTTTAAATGGAAAATGCTTGAACGAGATTATGAAAGAATAAGATTGAAATTTATTGAAGACACAATTCAAAAGATGAATAGGAGGCAAATTTTAGTCAAGAAATTGCCAAGTATACAACAAAAGACAATTAGATGCTCTGGATATCGCAGGATGAGCTTCTCTAAGCTGACTCACTAAGAATCATTCTAAGCCCAAATATGTGTCTAGAAGACCTGGAGTGATTTATTGATGCTTCAAGTTGTAATTTTCCTTCGTCTTGTTACATTTGAGAGAAACGATCACTTCAAACCCGTTCTTGAATTTGAGTCACCCTTTACGGGTTTTCAACTCAAAATTTATTTTGGTTTCAGGACGCCCTTTGTGGATTTTCATCTTGAACCTTTTTTTTCGAGACGCCCTTTACGGGTTTTCATCTCAATTTTAGGCAAAATATTTTTTATCGAGTCTGAATTGACGGGGTTGTGTAGATACTTGCCGTCCATTTCTGTTAGAATGAGAGCTCCTTCTGAGAAAGCTTTCTTTACCATATAAAGACCTTCCCAGTTGGGCATCCATTTCCATCGAAAGTCTTTATGTGTGGGAAGTATCTTTTTCAAAACTAGATCTCCCTCACGAAATTCTCTAGGATGAACCCTTTTGTCATAAGCTCGCATCATTCTTTTCTGGTACATTTGACCATGGCGGATAACTCTTAACCTCTTTTCTTCAATTAAATTCAACTGATCATATCAGGCCTGAATCTATTCTGCCTCATCTAACTATAAGTTAGTCAAGACTCGGAGAGAAGGTATTTCAACCTCAATAGGTAAGATCGCTTCCATACCATATGCTAATGAGAATGGTGTTGCCCCATTTTCGCAACGATCTTTTTGATGTTTTTGTTAGTTGCCTCTATAGCTTCATTCATTTTTAGGCGATAGAGAGATGAATTGTGATGCTTGATTTTGAATTGCTCGCAAACTTCGGCTATTGTGCTATTGTTCAAATTCAAGGCATTGTCGAATATGATCCTCTCTGGCATCGCATATCGACAGATGATCTCTTTTTTTAAAAACTTGCTAATCGCAGACTTCATGACGTTAGCGTAAGAAGCTGCCTCTACCCATTTTGTGAAGCAGTCGATAACCACAAAGATAAATCTATGACCATTAGAAGCCTTTGGAGAAATTGACCCAATGACATCCATGCCCCACATAGAAAATGGCCAAGGAGAAGTCATGACATGAAGGTGTGATGGAGGTACATGCATCTTGTCTCCATAGATCTAACACTTATGGCATCTCCTGGCATAATTGATGCAATCGCCTTCCATGGTAGACTAGTAATACCCAAATCTCATTATTTGCCCGGCCATTGTGAAACCATTGGCATGTGTCCTACAAATGCCTTCGTGAACTTCTTCTAAGATCTTCCTAGCTTCAACTGCATCAACACATCTTAGCAACACCTGATCTTTTCTTCTTTTGTACAAGATTTCCCCGTCTAGGACATATTCATTTGCAAGCCTTCTCAATGTCCTCTTTTCATTTTTAGAAGCTTGCTCGGGGTATTTGCGATCCCTTACATACTGAAGAATATCTTAGTACCATTGGCGGCCATCCCTTTCTTCTTCTTCTTCTTCTTCTTCTTCTTCTTCTTCAATATCATAACAATGGGTCGAAGCGTCATAGATGCTCATCTGAATGGGTTTCATCTCTTCTAGTCTATTTACTTTAATCATCGAGGCCAAAGTGGCAAGAGCACCAGCCATCTTATTTTCTTCTCGTGGGAGATAATGAAATGTGACATCATCAAACTCCTTGGTTAACTCGAGAACCAATTTTCGGTAATCAATTAGCTTAGAATCTCTCGTTTCCCATTCTCTTTTGAGTTGATAAATTACTAGTGTGGAGTCTCCATATATCTTCAAAACTTTGATTCCTCATTCTATGGCTACACGGGTTCCCATGATACATGCTTCGTATTCTGCCATGTTATTTGTGCAATCAAAATCGAGTTTACTGGTGAAAGGATAGTGGTGTCCTTCTAGTGATACCAAGACCGCCCCAACTTCATTACCCGTGGCGTTTGAAGATCTATCAAAATTCAATCTCCAAGGATTTTCCTTTGTGGTTCCCTCTTTAGTGGTTGCAACATACATTAAATCCTCATTTGGGAAGTCGAAGTTCATTGGCTCATAGTCCTCTAAAGCCCTGCTAGCTAGGAAGTCTGCTATCGCACTCCCTTTTACTGCCTTTTGATTGACATAGACTATGTCGAATTCAGAAAGCAAGATCTACCACCTAGCCAATCTTCCATTCAATGCGGCCGTCTCCATCATGTACTTTAGAGGATCTAATTTTGAGATTAACCAAGTGGTGTGGTATAACATGTATTGCCTTAATCTTCGTGTGGTCCAAACTAGAGCGCAACATAATTTTTCAATTGGCGAGTATCGAGTCTCACAATTGGTGAATTTCTTGCTGAGATAATATATCACTCTTTCCTTCTTTCTAGACTCATCATACTGACCTAGTACGCATCCTATAGAATTTTCAAAGACTGCCAAGTATAGGATCAATGGTTTATTATGAATTGGGGGCTCCAAGATGGGAGCCTTGGACAAATAATCTTTGACCTTGTTAAAAGTTTCTTGGCATTCATCATCTCATACACCTGGGTTGTGCTTTCTAAGCAAACGAAAACAGGATCACATTTCTCAGTCAGCTGTGAGATGAAATGAGCAATGTAATTTAATCTCCCTAAGAACGCTCAAACTTCTTTTTGCGTACTGGGTGGTGGTAGCTCTTGTATGGCTTTGACTTTATCCGAATCAATTTCAGTACCCTTTTTGCTGACCATAAAGCCTAACAGCTTTCCCGAAGTGGCTCCGAAAGTGCATTTTGTTGGGTTTAGCTTTAGTTGATACTTTTTAGCCTCCCAAATAGCTTTCTTAAGATCTTTACATGCTCTTCCTCTGTTCGAGATTTCGTAATCATATCATTGACATAAACTTCAATTTCTTTATGCATCATGTCATGAAACAAAATCACCATAGCTCTTTGATAAGTTGCCCTTACGTTTTTTAGTCCAAAAGGCATCACCTTGTAACAGAATGTTCCTCACAGTGTGACAAACATGGTTTTTTCCATATCTTCAGGATCCATCCTTATCTAGTTATACTCAGAGAAACCGTCCATGAATGAGAATAAGGAGTGACCTGTTGTATTATCTACTAAGGAGTCGATGTGAGGTAATGGAAAGTTATCCTTTGGGCTAGCTTTATTTAAATCCCGATAATCGATACACATGCGCACTTTCCCATCTTTTTTAGGAACAGGAACTATGTTGGCTACACATTCTGAGTATTTAACTACTTGGAGAAACCCAGCATCAAATTGCTTTCTAACCTCCTCTTTTATTTTCAACAACACATTAGGTCTCATCCTTCGGAGCTTTTGCTGAACAGGCCTGCTTTATTCCTTTTTGGGGAGTTTATGTACCACGATGTTAGTACTCAAGCCAGGCATGTCTTGGTAGGACCACGTGAAGATATCTTGGAACTCTTGAAGTAACTTGATAAGATCTTTTTTGGTTTCTAAGGAGATGCTCATCCCAATTTTTACTTTTCTATTTTCATCTTTGTTCCCTAGGCTTATAACTTCAACCGATTTCGAATGAGGCAATATTTTTTTTTCTTCTTGCTCTATCATTCTTAACAGATTAGGAGACAAATTACAATCTTGATCACCTTCGAAGTCTTGAAGTTCTTCTAAACACATGTCTTGCTCGAAATGAGGCTTTAAGTTAGCATCAGGGTCACTCATATTATTGATATTCAAGGACCTATCAAAGGAATAAAAAGGAGTTCCAAAGAACAAAATAAATTTATGAAAGAATGATTATATGGTATGAGTATGGGTATGCTTATCAAATTGGACAAGAATATACGTATTAAAGAATGATTAATTTTGTTTATTGGAAATGTATGAATAGTTTGTTGAGTTGGATTAAGAATGAAAGAATAATTAGCGAAAGATTTGTCAAGATAGAAGATGCATTTTCATTCAAAATAACCAAATAATGATCATAGGCCCTTTTACAAAAAGATCCATATTGCTTTCGAGCCTAAAGCTATAGGTATGTTCTGAGCATTACTTTGAAGAAGCCCTAAAGACTACAGGGAGCTCCTCTACAGTCCAATTGTCGAAAGTACTCCTAGGAGCGAAAGGATGAATTTCCCATAGGTTTCTTTCTTCATTTCCTTCCTCGGATATAGTATTGATGCTCAAACTCTTTATTGTCCTCATTGGTTCAATTAATCTTCCCTCTCTTTCTTCTACCTTTGGCCTTGGATTGATTATTCCTCCTAATATGAATGTTTTTGATATATGGGGAAAAATCATTAGCTCCCATTAGATCTCCTCTCCAACTAATTGAGCTCTTCTTCGTTCCTGCTTATTTTCCAACTCCCTTCTCTTTCCCTTCGCATCTGGTTTATACCCTAGGCTAAAGTGATCTCGTTTCTCTTCCAACATTGGCACATTGATTCTCCCCTGGAGAAACTTTCCTAGTCCTTTTCCAATTAGGGCTCCTTTGCCAATTGTCATTTTTAGGGCCATCTTTGTGACTTTTGATATTTTGGGTATAGGGATTCCGCTTTCTTCGGCGATGAAGGTTGCATTGACGAACTCTAAGAATCGAAAAGAACATTCCAAAGCTTCTTCATCTGCTCCAATGTATGGCGTATCATTTGCTATTGACACAATTAAGTCCTCCTCAGCATTGATTGTGACAAATTATCCTTCAGTCACCAATTCCAGGTTCTGGTGTAATGATGACGGCATTGCTCATGCCGAATGGATCCACGGTCTTCTAAGTAAGTAGTTGTAGCTTGGTTTGATATCCATTACTAAGAAGTCTACCTCATATGAGTTTGGAACGATTAATAATGGTATCTCGATCTGACCCATAAGTTTCCTTTTTGTTCCATCGAATGCTCTCACTACATTGTGACATGTCTTCATATGAGAACTATCGATCGGTAACCTCTTCAACGTTGTTAATGGCAGAACGTTCAAGGCTGAACCATTGTCAATCAATACACCAGGCAGTGTGTAACCTTTATAGCGGGTGGTGATATGTAGCGGTTTTGTTGACCCCATACCTCTTGAGGGTATTTCATCATCATTAAAAAAGATGAAATTATCAACGCTGACATTATTGACCAAGTGGTCTAATTTGTTCACTAAAATGTCCTAGGCTACATAAGTCTCATTTAGTACTTTCATTAGCGCGTTACGATGTGCTTCTGAGCTTTGCAACAGCGTTAAAATGGATATATGAGCCAGTTGCTTATGTAATTGCTCCACCGCACTGTATTCGCTGTGCTTGAGGAACTTCAAGAATTCCTTAGCCTCTTTTTTTATCACTGGCTCGTTAATTGGTGACTTCAGTTCACTAGTACTTCCTATTTTCGGTTCTTTCAGGTTTTTCCAAATGTTTCATTTTTTATTCTTACAAGGCCATAGTCTTTCCCACTACGCGTTACAAGACTCACATCTTGAGCTCCTAGCTTAACCTTGGAATTTTCCCCTTTTGATACCGTTACATTACAGCTGTAATTCCAAGGTACCCTTTTGTCATCCTTGTAAGGGAAGACTACGAGTTTTTGAATTATTATTTTGGGAGCAACTCTTGCTTTAGTTTTGTCACTCCTTAGCCGTGAGATGATTATCATTGGATTATTAACCCCACAAGTTTTCTTAGTTTTTCCCTCTTCGGAGGCACATACTTCTTCCACTTCTTCTTTTTCCTCAAAAAATTCTAACTCTTTATTGTCCATCAATCCCTGTACCATAGTTTTGAACTTGTCGCATTCCTGAATCTTATGCCCTTCTTATTGTGGAACTCATAGTAGCATCCTTTTCTCATTGCTTTTCCCGAATCTTGGGCAATTAAGCCCGCTTTTATCATTTCGTGCCATACCCATCTCAAGGGTGATCTTACTTCCTCAATGCGAGTCTTGATTTTCCTTCTTTCTCCTTCGATTATTGCATTCACCCCTTGATCGGAATGTTTGGGTAGAGGATTCCCTAATACATTAGGATTCGCAGGATCCTTAAATCTCAGTACCTTGACATTAATGATCTGCGGTACATGCCTTTTTAGGGCCGCGCAATTCTTAGTCGAATGTCCGGCTATCCCTGTGTGATATTCATATCGTGCATTCACGTCATTTTAACTAGGGAATGACGGTAGCAATGGCTTTACATGGATTGGCGACACGAGATGTTCCTCGTACAATTTCAGATAAAGTTCCCTATATGTCATGAAAATAGGAGTGAATTCCATTTTTGTCCTCGCATCAAACCTCAGCCTTGGATTTCTTTAATAGTTTCCTTCCGTGGTCCTGGGTGATGCCATCACCATTGGCCTTGAGTAATTTGTCTTGTAAGAGTCTGCGTTTTTTACCTCATTTTCCTTTTTTCTGGGAGCTATTCTTCTGATACCTTCTCTTGCCTCGATTTTTTTGCTTTGGATTACGTTCTTGACCATCTCCCTTGACATAACCATGCCAGAGAAACTTTTGGTAACTCTTCCCAACATATGGTTAATGAAAGGGGCCTTTAGTGTATTAATGAACAGCATAGTTATTTTCTTTTCCAACAAAGGTGGTTGTACTTGGGTTGCTATATCTCTCCATCTTTGAGCGTATTATCAGAAACTCTCATTTGGCTTCTTCTCCATTCTCTACATGGTCAATCTATCAGGTGCAGTATCAGTTGCATGACTGTATTGCTTCATAAGTGCTTGTGCCAGATCCTTCCATGAGCTTATATTGGCACGACTCAACTGATTATACCATTTGGCTGCAGATCTTGTTAGACTATCTTGAAAATAATGTATTAATAACTGGTCATTATGGACATGCCCAATCATCTTCCTACAGAACATGGTAATGTGTGCTTCAGGGCAGCTAGTCCCGTTGTATTTTTAAAAATTCGGTGTCTTGAATTTCGAGGGGAGCACTAGGTTTGGGACCGGGCATAACTCTTTAGTGTCTATCCCGTATGAGCTTTCAATTCCTTGCATCGCCTCTATCTTCTCTTCTAATCGCTTATATTTTTCTTTCATCTGTCTAGGAAGATCTGCTCTCATCATCTTATCGAAGTCCAAGATGCTCAGATTTGTAACATTATCTTCAGGGTTTGATCCAAATCCTACTAGATAATTGGCTGGCCTTGATGTGCCAGTAGCCTACTGTTGTGCCCTTATAGTAACGGTTGCCTCCCGTGTTTGTACCTCGTGTGGAGCTTCGTTATTGATGGGTGTAAAACTTGGAGGACCTTTTCACTTATCGGCCCCACTTTGCTTCATTTGAGCCAATTCATTCATCAAACTCTTTTGCACTTCCATGAACTGATTTTTCATCTCCTTATACATCATCGACATTTGTTCCTACAATTATTCGTGCATTTGATCTTGCATCTCTTTTTGAATTTGCTCTAGCCTTTGCTTCATGGCCTTGGTTTTTTGCAAGTGTTATGGTGATGTGGATTTTCAATGATTACTGATGTAACTATTAAAGTTTTAATTAGTTAGAATTATCATGCTTAAATATGTGAAAATGCAATGTGGATGAATGCATGTATGTAAAATAAAGGTATTGAGTTATAATTCAATTTCCATTAGAAAACTTCACTAGATAACAAGTTCCTTAACATAAAGCAAATTACATAAATGGTTTTGCCTTAATGCTCAGAGCTTTGATTTTCTTAAGAAGTTCTGCTAGCTTTTGACCCCGTTCTGCCTTTGTCTCATATTGCATACTTAACTCATCTGCTTCGACTGCTAATGTTTGCACGTGGTTAGCCACTCCCCGTATTTGATTCAGAGCCTCGCCCATAACATAATCCCTGTCTCGAACTTGCTTCTAAGTTTGCTGAAGATGCCAATCATTTGTTTCCATTATCCTCTCCAGAATCTCGATTCGTATTCCGCTATTCTGTAACTAGGCTTCCAATTCTTCCACCCTCTTATTCAATCTCTCGATCTCGACTCGACTTGCCTTCAGCTCTACCACTGAATTCTGACTACGATTTCTATACAAGGATTCCTCCAATTCCTTTATTCGAGCCTTTAACTCGGTCATCTCAGCTTGACTTTCCAATAGGCTGCTCTTCATGGCATTTTCTTTAAACTGGGCATCTTGAGACTTGTTCTTCCATTGATTTGTTCTATTCTTCTCTTTACGGATTTCTCGTTGCCATTGTTTCGACGTCTTACCTAAACCTACAGTCCTAATTGACAAGCGAAGCTTCTTATAGTTTTTCTTCACGCTATCAAGATCTTCTTCACTCTTATTCTTCTCTTTTCTCAACTTCTCTGCCTCTAACTTCTTGACATCAACGTCTAATCCTAAAAGCACCTTTTCTTCTTCCAATTTTTCTATCATCTTTTCTATTTCAACATTTTTTCTCTCAAAATCCTGTTTAATAATTTCTAGTTCAGTTGGGACAACCTGCAAGTGTTCCTCAATTGGGCGAACAACCTCCGGGTTTGGTGCAGGAATGTTGTCATTGATCCTTCTATTTCTCTACTAATCATATTCTACAGTTGCCATGGGATTGGCACCGAACACTTTCATCCTTCAAACTTGGTTCCATGCATTCGAGATCTCTCGAATCCTCTTTTTATTATTTTCTCCTCTATATGCGAATTCACACTAAGTTAACCCTTGAGTTGCTGGTATGAACTGGGACCTATATTGTCTTGAAACCAATAAAGGTGCGTATCTTATTGCTCCCTAGATTTTGGCTAATGGGACCAAGTCGAATTCTCCGCATCGATACAAAATTTTATCGGGAACAAACCATGGTGCTCGCCATTCTATGTCTTCATTTCGGAGACTTTGAAGTATTGTCATCCATTTTTCTTTTGAGAAGTTTCCTTGTCTTTGTGTGGCTACAAACTCTTTCAAAGGAGAATAATTTTTAGATAAGTACTGACCTTCTCCCTCCTTTCTGCACGCATTTAAAGATCTGAAAGTTTCAGCCAATATTGGCGGGACCGGTGTAACCTTTTTACTCAGTCGGTCAAACAAGTCTGTCATTACATCTTCTATGTGTCCCAAAGCCTTGGGAAAAATGACTAACCCGTATATTCCTAGAGCCAGGATGTCAATCTTTTTGTTCATATCTGGTTGGGCCTGGATCAAATCTCGCAAACTCTTCCACGTAATGCATTTATTGTCACCTTTCACCTTAACTCGAGCTGTAACCTATTACTCACTCATGCCAGTGATGTTTATTAATCTTTTGACAAAAGTCGGGACACTAGGAGCTCTAGAATAAGCTCTATCTACCGAGATCTTCGGACAATGGAGTAAAGTGGTGTATTCTTTTATCGTCGGTGTCATGTCTACATTCCTAAAAGTGAAGCAACTGTAGGTCGGGTTCCAATACTGTGCTAAGGCTCGGAAGAGGTACTTATCCACCTTAACCTCGAACAAGTATGGTAAATCTCCGTATTCTTGGTAAAAGGTTTGCTTCATATCATTATCCTAACTGTCTCATATCTCTCTCAATTCTTGCACACCGTTCTGAGTTGTACTAATCCTAGTATAATCCCAAAAGTCTGACTCATGTCCTTCTACTAACCTATCCCCTTTTTGGCGTTGATTTTCCTCTGACCACATACACACAACCATGTTATCCTCCACCTTATCAAGGTACTTATTTTCCAAGATCAATTCTCTTATCAGTAATTAAGTTTCAATCAATACATTTCCTTGTATGATGATGCAATGCAATACAAAAGAGACAAGATAGAACAAGTTAGCAAAACACATCAGTATCAATATACAGGTATAAAACAAAGAACCTAAGAATTTGTCTTGGATAGTTGTTAAAAGGTTCGGTATAACTCCTTCTAAGGTAAGTACTTATGGCTCATTACATGTGGTTTAGTCTCTAGAGTAAAGGGTGCCCAAACCAACAAATTCCTCGATCCTTACCCATTACAGACTCATACGGATGAGTTCGGTTTAGGGGGACACATTTCCCACATGTTTGCACGGAAGTGAAAACTTCACGAAAACATGGGTACGGATGTAATCTCGAAAGTGATCCACTATCCTGCACGAAGGTGAAAACCTCACGAAGGAATAGTTTCCCACTTCCACTTAAAGGGTGTAGTATCATATGCAAATGAATGCAAATCTATACTAGCAATATCAACATAATATAGCATCACACAAAATGTTTGAGGATCGTATATTAAACAAAATCGAGTATTTAAAACATTTAACAAAACGACCTGAAAATAATCAATTTTTGGCTTGACTCTCTTTTATTTTAAAAGTTCCCCAGTGGAGTCGCCAAGCTATCGAAACATTTATTTTTTGGGAAAACAAACAGGTCTCGAAAATATTTTTAAATTGAAAAATGGAAAAAATGAGAGTCGCCACCAATCATTTATTCAGTGTGATTGGATCACCGTAAACGTTTAAAGTCTGTTTTGAAAAACATTTTGGTCTTCGAAATCCAAAAAGTGGGTTCGGGAGTTGGTTAAGTGAGAGGAAGAATTAGCACCCTCAAACGCCCAAAATTGGTACCACGTTGATTATTTTATGGTCTTGTTTGTAAAATTTTGAAAACTCGAGTGAAGTTCTAAAATACGATCCTTAAATGCATAAGTCATTTTGATGTACATGTTTAAGAAAGAAATCGATTTTCATTTAGAAGTCTCGCTATTTCGAAGTGATCGAGGAAGAAAGTCACGTCTAGTGAGTTCGGACATAACGTTTTGAGATCCGAAAATAATGGGCTTTCCTTCGTAGAAGTTTTTTTTAAACCTTGAAAAGGGTATTCGATTATTCTGGTTTGAAGAAAAATTGCGCCTAGTAAGTTACGACACAAATTTTCAAAACACGAAATAAAGGAAAATTACCTCGATTTTAAATATTTGTTTTGGAGAAAAAATAAAAAATGAGTTTAATTAAAATATAGAGATAAAATGAGCATGCAAATTAAATACGAGCTATGCAATTAATGATAAAGTTAAACACAAAGAACAAACGATTATGCGAATGAATAAATATGCGAGAATAAGCATAAGAATAATGAAATACAAAAGCGCGAATAAAAATTAGAGAATAGGGTTAATTAAAAAATACGAAGAATAATAATTAAGTTTTAAGTATGAAAATCGAAGGAAACAAAAAAAACGGAGACAAAAATAAAGTTTCGAAAAGTTCGGGGTCAAAATGTGATTTTAGAAGTTTGAGGGTATGAATGTGATTTTTGGAAGTTCGAGGGTAAAAATGTGTTTTTTTGAAGTTTGGGGTAAAAATGTAATTTTGGAAAAGTTCAAGGGTTAAAATGTAATTTTGGAAAATTTTAGAGTTTAAAATGTAATTTTGGAAAAGTTCAAGGTTTAAAATGTAACCCCAAAAGAACCCAATTTCGTAAACAACATAGAGGAAGATTGAAGGGGATATCTTATCGAGGTAATCGGATTTGTTTCGGTAGATATGCTCTTCAAGCACTTGAACCTAGTTGGATTACATCTAGACAAATAGAAGCGGGGCGCCGCGCAATGACACGAAATGTACGCCGTGGTGGAAAACTATAGGTACGTATATTTTCAAACAAACCAGTTACGATAAGACCTACAGAAACACGTATGGGTTCGGGGAAATGATCTCCCAAGTATTGGGTAGCTGTCGTTAAACCAAGCAGAATACTTTATGAAATGAGTAGAGTAGCCGAAAATATAGCCATAAAGGCTATTTCAATAGCAGTGTAAAAAATGCCTATAAAAACGCAATTCATTATTTCAGGATAAGAATATAGAACCAAAGGAAGTTTAAAATATAATTTTAGAAAATTTAGGGTTAAAATATAATTTTAGAAAAGTTTAGGGGTCAAAATGTAATTTTTGAAAGATTCGAGGTCAAAATGAAATTTTGGAAAAGTTTAGGGTTAAAATGTAATTTTTGAGAAATTTAGGGGTTAAAATGTAATGTTTGGAAGTTTGGGGAAAAATGTAATTTTAGAGAGGTTCGAGGGTAAAAATGTAATTTTTGAGAAATTTAAGGGTCAAAAATGTGATATTTAAAGAAGTAGGGGCTTTTTATGCATTAAACCCAAAAAAGTGCCACGTGGCAACTTCTCAAGTTTCCAGAGGTGAAAGGACTAAATTAAAATGATTTAAAATTATTGGGCAATTTTAAAATAAATAAAAAATGGCATTAAGGACGAAACTTGAACAATCAAAAAATGCAGAAGGACTGATAGGGTAAATAGCCTAATTTTTAAAAACACGCGAATCCTGAGTTGGGTCAGATCAGGTTGGGTCTGATAGGGCCAAAACGGCGTCGTTTTGTGGTGTTTTGACCACTCTCAAAACGGCGTCGTTTTGGTGGTCTTTAAATACCTTATTTTAACCCTTTTTTTCATTTTATTCTTTTCATTTTATAAAAACTCTTTCTTCTTCCTTTTTTTCTCTGTTCTCTCTCCTCTCTCCTCATGCCCAACCAAGGACTCTAGTGACCAGCAGTCGCCATCCATCGCCGTCTGCCATCGACCGTCGTCGTCTGCCGTCTACCATCGACCACCGCCATCCGCAATGGCCCAGAGGTAAAAATCTCCCATTTTTTTCTTTAAAAAAAAACACAGATCTGGGTTCACGATCAGTAGATTTAGATATGTTGAAAATCCTCTCCCTTTTTTTTTAAAAAGAAACCTTTGATCTCTTCTTTTCCCTTTTTTTTAAAATTCATTTCTTTGTTTTTTTTTTAAAAAGAATCGATTTTTGCTTTTTTTTTAAAAAACTCTAAGTTTAAAGTTCGATTTTTACGAAAAAAAAGGTTTGAAGACATAATATTTGTTTTTAAAATCTGCCTTTCTATTATTTTTTTTTGTGTTTGCTAGTTTTTGTTGTAGGTGTTCAAACAAAGGAGTCCTTGCGAACATGGAACGGCCAAGAGGGACCCCATTCATGGCTCCGATGGTGGCAGCGTTTTGGATCCCATGTACGACCTTTCAAATTTCCTTTTTATTTATTTATTATTTATTGAATATTATATTTATTTATTATGTAGTTATTATAAAAATGTTTTGCAATAAATTAAAGTGAATAATGATATTTAATACATATTTAAAATATGGGGGTTTCGAAACTGAGATATTAAACAAACAATAAATATATGTTCTGTACCTTGAGATTACTGAGAGTTTGGATGCTTTGAATTTGATCTTGTAACTGCTTATTGCTTCGAATCACTCTGTATTTTTTGTTTTTTTATTTATTTCAAATACTCTCTGTTTGTATTGATTTTTGAACGAGAAAAAAGAGTATTTTTACAACTGCTTTGAATTTGACTTTATAGCCTGAATTACAATCATGTTCTTTTGTTGTTTGTCATTAAACTCTACTGACATTTGGCAGGGGCGGTGGTGGTAGTCCAAGTTGAAGGAGGTGGTGCTGCTGGTGTTGATGTGGCAACTCTTGAGTGGGCAAAGGAGGGTGGTTGGTGATGCAAGTAGCAGATTTAGGGTTTAACTTTTCTTTTTGTAAAATTAGATCAAATATGTAATTGGGCAAGTTTGAGTTAAGGTTTATTATTGGGTTTGTAATTGGGCTAGGGCTTGGACAATTGGTTTTGTAATTTGAACATTAAAACAATAAAATTTAATTTTGGAGTTGGGCTCAGACAAATTGGTCTTCAACAGGTAGTATAAATTTAGTGTATATGAAAATGTTCTCATGTAGAAATCATGTAAATAGTCATTGGAATTGTAATACCAAACAATCTTGCATGACAAATATTGTTCCTTTATTCATCATGAAATGAATCTGTAACCTCCCTAACTCGGTTTAGACATTACGTCTGGATTCTGAAAGTCACATGAGCCACAATAATAACTTAGTAGAACAATCGATTTTTGAAGTTTATTTTGGTAATCATTTGCTTATCCCACGGAAAATACGTTTGAGTAATTTTTTTAGTTCAATAAAAACTTTTGGTCTTTAAGCCAAATTGGGTTAGAAGTTATCTTGTAAAAATTCTTATGTCTTTTGCAAAACTAAGTTGATATTAAATTTTACAAAAACAAAATAAAAACATTTGCTATTTAACTAGTTTAAAATTTAGAGACCAATTTATAAAGATTTTGTATATTTGAAATTTTTTTTAAATTTTCTTGATTAAAAAAACTTTTCAAAAATCTAATTTCAACTAGCAGAAAAAATGTTTTTAACCAATTTTATATTTAAAACCAATTTTCATGCTTATTTAAGTATAATCATAAATTTGTTCACTTTCAAACATTTTTGTATGTAATGCAAAAATAAAATCAACCAAAAAAAATTTATGACACAGTTCAAATAAGTTATTACAATCTCCAAATGAAAATAGAAATAAATAAATAAAAGTAGAAATATTTTTTAAAATAAAAAGCTCGAAAAAATCCTTCATATGCTAGGTCCAAATCCTAATCTCGTGGATTATCTGTAAAGACAAAAAACTAAGGATTGAGCTATAGAGCTCAGTGTGAGTCTTAACACATAAATTTTTCAGTTATAGTAGGAAAAAATAGCAATCAAGCTAACAGTAACATAGTATAACAAATAACAAAAATTATATCATGTATGTACATGCTAATGTTTAATAGTGCAGTTTCTTTTTCAATTTCAGAGAAAATTCCTACCCATCCACTACACACTACAGTAAGAGTTCTCCAGAACTCATCCACCCCTACACATCGCGCTCTGGACAATCAACAAATATTTGCAGATAAACTGCATGAAATATGTGGATAAACCACCATATTTGCAAATAAACTGCCAGAACTTCCTCCTTATATATCATCCCTACCCCCATGCAATGCATTATGGCATAATAGAATCAAAATCAGTATAGTAGGCATGCTTCAACATGCAATCAGTTATAACATATATAGTGGGCATGTTTTTCATCATGCATTCAGTAAAATGGTAATAGTAAACATGTCTTAACATGTGATTAGAATATCGGTAACAATATTATTCCATAATATCACAAAACATACAATAACAGTATACACAATTTTAGTCAACACAAAAGCCATGGTCAGAGACACTTACTTTCAACCAACCCTTGTAAAGGGCTCAAATATCTTTCAGCAAACACCAAAGGCACTCATGCATTCAGTTAGTCACTATTAAGACATAGATCATTGATAGCATTTGGAATGACCATTAAAATCTCCCTGATTAGTGTATGTTTTGTTTCCTTTGTATTGTATTTAGCATACATTTTCAGCATTTTATACTTAGTATTTGTATTTTCTAAACCAGTGTTATATGGTCTTACTTTCTTTCATTTTATATCATTTATGCTACTAATGTCGTTGCACTCAGCATCAGTTTTGCATATTAAGTTGTTAGCATAAGAATCCACTTTAGAAGATCGGAGCAGACAAGCACTCAGAACTGTTGCCATAAGTTTGGTGTAGAATTGCAGTCAAATATGTCACAACATGAATATTTCTACATTACACAAGAGACCTCATTCTACTAACATATCTAGAAGCACCAGCGTAAGAGAATGCCAAGTTGTCGCAACAAATAAAAATCATAATTTGCGCCCAAAGATGTTGAGACAATCTGCAAGTACATAATGCACAAACCAGATCTGCGTGAGTGCACAGCTGGAAATAAGAAACTTGTACAGCTGCAAAAAGGGAGTTAGATCTGAGAAGGGGGTAGACCTGCACTTTCCAGTGGTTATAAATAGAGGGAAGTGAGAGAAAATTATCATCAAGCTGAGAAGAAAACAATTCCAAAATTCTCTAAATATTTCTTAAAATGAGCTGCCATGAATGTTTAATTTCTAGGAGGGTGATCTGATGCAACAAGGAGGTGACTACTCCTAATAAGGAGTGCATATGTGTGAAGCAAAAGGAGCAATTACGGGAGGATTCTAGTAGACTAGGAATAGCATGCTTCAATTTCTTATTTAATTCCTCTTAAATGTTGATGAATTCTATTGACTATTAATTGTATATGGAAATATCTGTTAATGTTAGATCTACTTTGATTTCTACTCAATTCTTCTCATCTGTTTATATTTGGATTTAACTATTTTGACCACAAAACTGCAATTGCTGTCATAGTCATTGGAAGGTACATTGACAGATTAGATTAACAAGCAAGACAACGGAAGTTGCTTGAGCCAAGAAGGAATTTTGGCCACTTGTTCTTAAGTACAAAGAATTACCAACACTAGAAGGTGTGATAATTGTGAGTACTTAGGTCTTTGTTAAACAAAGAAGTTGATAGCAGTCAGATCTTATTAGAACTTAATTGTGGCGATAATTCATCTATTAGTTACTTTGTAGTCACATTTAGCGTTGCCAAATTGTGAAGTCAGGGATCCCCCCATTTTTTTACACTTGATCTACTTCTTTTAATTTTTCTGAATTTACATTTACAAACAACTTTAACAAACAATTCATTTTTTTATTAATTTGCTTTGACATTTTATGTTATATTTGCGATGATAGATTTAACTCTTTAATTATGCAGTTTTAACTAAATTGTGTTGACATTACTCTTGACAATTCTTTACATTTAAAATCTAATTGCTTCGAAAAATTTAAGCAACAAGAACATCATCCTCGTGGGATTGATATTTGATAGATTCATCTCTATCTACTATACTTGCATTGACAGTGTCTACTTACACATAATTTCTGTGACGTTTATAGGCTGATCAAGTTTTGGCACCGTTGCCGGGGATGGCATTTGTTTGATGTTTATTTTTGTAGTTGCAATTATTCTTTATTTGCTTGACTTTTATTGATTACTAATCTTTTGTTTATACTTTTCAATTCTTTTTAGGTTTTTTATGTCCACAAGGAGAAATCCTAACAACATTGTTAGTTTTGATCTGGAAATTGAAAGAACTATTCAGAGGAAGAGACAAGAGCAAAGAAAAATGGCTGGAAATAATAATGATCTGCTACCATTGTTACCACAAAATCCTTTTCCTCTAGTATAGCCACAACGAGTCAACAATATACTGCTGCCACAAGAAGAGCAAATTCTAGACAAGACAATTAGAGACTTTGTTGTTCTTGTGCTTAATGATCTACAACCAGGGGTTGTTAAACCAGTAATACAAGCTAGGAATTTCGAATTAAAACTGGTGATGTTCCAAATGCTAAACTCGAATGGGCAATATGTTGATTTGCCTCACGAAGATGCGAGGGAGAATCTCAAATCTTTTCTGCTTATATGTACTTCCTTCAATCAACACGGTGTTCCTGACGACGCTTTAAAGATGCAGTTGTTCCCTTACTCTTTGCAAGGAAGGGCATGTACATGGTTTCTTGGTTTATCAACTGGATCTATTACTTCATGGAATGCACTAGTAACTCTGTTTGTTCTGTGATTCAATCCACCTACAATGAATGCTAAACTGCAAAATGATATCACGGCATACCACAAATTGGATGATGAGAAGCTCCACACACATTACAAAACTCTGCTTAGATGTTGTCCCATGTACGGAATCCAATAGGAGCCACAAATTGAGATCTTCTACAATGGATTAAATGCGCAGAAAAGAAATCTTGTCGATGCATCTGCAATGGTCCTTTGTTGGATTGCACTTACAATGAAGCCGTGCAAATTTTAGAGAGAATCGCGCAAAATGATTACCAGTACCCAATTTCTCGATCTGCTCAAGTGAAAATAAATCCTGGAGTTATTGAGCTAGATGCTAATGAGCCCTTAGTGCACAAGTATCCTCTCTGGAAGACATGATCAAGAACATGAAGGGGACGAGTGATGTTACCCCTATTCAAGTAGCCCAACAAATGGATGTCCCAACATTTTCTTGTGAAATTTGCGACGACAACCATAGCTATGAGGACTGTCCACAACATGTTAAGAATGCATTCTATGTCAATAACATCCGCGAGAATTCATATGGTAACTCATATAACAGTTCAAATAGGATTCAACAACCTTGGAGGAATCAGAATGTGTCCACATACAGATATGAAAATTCCTCAAATCAAGGTAACTTTAGACAAGGGAGTTACAGTCAGCAGCAACAGAATTATAATCATAATCCACAAGTGCATGCATAGCATACTCAGATGCAATCATATAACTAGATGCAATCATTTAACTAGATGCAACCACATGTTTGAATGCAACCGCAACAAACTGCAATGTCAAATATGCAAGGACAACATCAACAACAGCAACAACAGTATTCTCAATTGAGATCAGATCCATTAGCTACTATTGAAGCTTTGATGCGTGAGCATATTACGAGGATAAAAGTTATCGTACAAGGAAATTTGTCTTCCATCTGAGAGTTGGAAGCAAAATTAGGACAATCGACTTCTAACATGAGCACACAACCACTAGGTGTTTTGCCCAGTAACACTGAAAATCCAAGTCAAAAAGGAAAGGAGCATTGCAAGGCTATTACGTTGCGAAGTGGAAAGCAAACTGTCGAACAAAAGTAGAAGCTCCAACCAAGCATCTTTCGACACAAACGAACCAAAGCAACAAGGAGAGGTTGCATCTGAAGAAGACACAGTAGGAGTAAAAGAGGAGGAGGCACCAGTAGTCACACCTATGCCGACCATTCGTCTTACGAAGTTGTCGAAGCAATTGCCCATGTCGACACAACCAACTATATCAAAACAACCCATTGTGAACATACCTTTGCCATTCCCAAAGCGATTCAATGAGAAAAAGCATGACAAAGATTATCAAAAGTTTGTATCTACCTTGAAACAGTTACACATTAATATACCTCTAGTTGATGCTCTTCTGCAGATTCCCAGCTATGGGAAATTCATGAAGGAGCTATTATCGAAGAAGAAGAAGCTATCTGATATTAAGACGATTACGCTCACAGAAGGGTGTAACACTGTACTGACAAATAAACTGTCACCAAAAATAAAGGATCCTGATAGTTTCACAATTCTATGCTCTACTGGAAACCATTACTTAGGTAAAGCTCTAAGTGACCTAGGAGCTAGCATGAACCTTATGTCATTGTCAACTTTCAAGAAATTAAGAATTGGTCATATGAAGCCTATTGCGGTGACATTACAACTTGTGGACAGATCTTTGGCACAACCTGAAGGACAAATTACAGATGTTATCGACCATGTCGATAAGTTCGTGCTTCCAGCCAACTTCATCATACTTGATTGTGAAGCCGATAAGGAGGTGCCCGTTATTTTGGGATGCCTATTTCTCACAACAGGAAGCACACTCATAGATGTTTTCAAGGGCGAGTTGATCATGCGTCATAATGATGAACATGTTACCTTCAGTGTTTTTGAAGCATCTCAATTGTGAAGGAACAATGTCACTACATTGATGTTTTGGATGAGTTAATTACAGAGGAATTAAATGAACGAAGTTTAGTAGTGCTAGAGGAATATACGGTGACATCGGAAGACAATATCCTTCCCGAATGTGACCACAAAGTTGAGGCTAATGTTTGTGAGTTTAGACATGGTTGGCAATTGGAACTTTGAATCTGACTAATAGGACGATCCTTGGTTTTAAACCATCGGTTGAAGAAGCTCCGAATTTTAAGTTAAAGCCACTGCCAATACATCTGAAATATGTTTTCATGGGTGACAAAGATACATTGCTAGTAATTGTCAGCATAAGTCTCGATGCGAGCCAAGAAGAAAAATTAATCGGAATATTGAACCCGCACAAAAGAGCCATCACCTGGAGCATAACAGACATCAGAGGCATTAGTCCCTCTTTCTTCATGCATAAAATTAGGCTGAAAGATAAAGGAAAATAGTCAACTGAGAAACAACAAAGATTAATTGCGAAAATGAAAGAAGTAGTGAAGAAAGAGATCATTAAATGGCTAGATGCAAGCATAATCTACCTAATTTCGGATAGTACATGGGTGAGCCCGGTCCAATGTGTGCCTAAGAAGAGCGGCATCACGGTGGTAAGCAACGATAAAAATGAGCTAATCCCTACTCACATTGCTACAGGTTGGCGAGTGTGCATGGATTACCATCGTTTAAATATGGCCACAAAGAAGGATCACTTCATACTCCTTTTCATTGATCAAATGTTGGATAGGCTAACTAGTAAGGCCTATTACTATTTTATTGATGGATACTCTGGATACAATCAGATTGCAATCTTGCCAGAGGATCAAGCAAAAATAACTTTACTTGCCTATTTGGATCCTTTGTTTTTCGACAAATGCCATTTGGATTGTGCAATGCACCAGCTACATTCCAAAGGTGCATGATGACCATCTTCTCTGATATGATCAAGGATTAGTTAGAGGTATTTATGAACGATTTCTCTATTTATGGGCACAATTTTGATAAATACGTTGACAATTTAGCAAAAGTGTTGAAACAATACGAGGACAGCAACTTGGTTCTAAACTGGGAAAATGACACTTCATGGCAACTAAAGCATTGTCCTTGGTCATCGTATATCTTGTCAGGGCTTTGAAGTTGATAAAGCAAAGGTAGAGATCATTGAAAAGCTACCACCACCCACTAATGTAAAGGGAATAAGGAGTTTTCTTGGCCATGCTGGATTTTATAGACGTTTCATCCGAGACTTCTCAAAAATAGCAGAACCACTCTGCTCCTTGTTAGAGCAAAATAAAAATTTTTTGTTCGATGATGCTTGTTTGGAAGCATTCCTTAAAATTAAATAGTAGCTAGTACAGGCATACATTGTTGTCATACCGGATTGGTTGCAACTGTTTGAGGTGATGTGTGATGCGATCGACTTTATTATAGGTGCTATGCTTGGACAACGAAAGAATAAGGTATTTCATTTAATCTATTATGCTAGTAAGACTCTAACTGAAGAGCAGGTGAATTACACAACCATTGAGAAAGAGTTGCTGGCAGTAGTTTTTGCATTTGACAAGTTTCATTCATATTTTGTCAGCGTAAGTGTATATTGATCATTCTACCTTGAGATACCTTTTTACCAAGAAAGATGCAAAACCCAGGCTGATTAGATGGATCCTATTACTACAAGAGTTTGATGTTGAGATTAAAGACAGAAAAGGATCTGAGAACCAAGTAGCAAACCACTTATCTCGTTTGGAATCTGAAGGCGAGGATGAAAATAAGTCACAAATTCTCGGTGCCTTTCCGGATGAGATGTTATTCTTTGTCGACACATCTCCATGGTATGTAGATGTCATTAATTATCTAGTATGTGAAAAGCTACCATTAAGTGCAACAGGTCACAGGAAGGTCAGATTTTTTTGAGATGATACGAAGTATCATTGGAATAAGCCATACCTATTCAAGGTATGCGTTGACAACATCATTCGTCGTTGCGTTCTTGATGAAGAAATGCTTTCTATCCTGAAGCATTGCTATGATGCTTCTTATGGAGGCATTTTGGTGGAGTTAGGACCGTTGCAAAGGTCCTACATTTAGGATTTTATTGGCCTACATTGTTTCGAGACGCCCACAATTTTGCTCAATAGTGCGACAAATGTCAACGTACCGGTTCCATATCTCGACGCAATGAGATGATTCAATAGCCTATCATGGAGGTTGAACTCTTTAATGTTTGGGGTATAAACTTTATGGGACCATTCCCAAATTCCTTTGGAAATGTGTATATTCTGGTCGCTGTTGACTATGTATCCAAGTGGATCGAAGCTATCGCTGTTCCAAAAGATGATGCTCGGACGTTGTTAAAGTTCTTTCATACATATATCCTTACATAATTCGGAACACCTCGAGCACTAATAAGCGACCAAGGCACTTACTTCCATTGCAATCAAGTGGCGACAACTTTGAAACGTTACAGTGTGAAGCATCGCATGACAACCACATATCATTCACAAACAAATGAACAAACGAAGGTATCCAATCGGTAAATTAAAGGTATTCTTGAGAAGGTGGTTAACCCATCTAGACGAGATTGGTCTTCGCGATTAAATGATGCATTGTGGATGCTTCGTACCGTATACAAAACATCATTAGGGATGTCGTCATATCAACTGGTGTTTGGAAAATCCTGTCACTTGCCCATCGAACTTGAACATAAGGCCATGTGGGCAATCAAGCAAGTGAACATGGACTATGATACTGCTGGGCAGAAAAGATTTTTGGACATTTTAGAACTGGAAGAAATTCGATGCAATGCTTATGAAAATGCTGCCATTTATAAGGAAAAACTAAGAAATGGCATGATAAAATCATTTTGCCACGACAATTTTCTCCTAGTCTGTTAGTGCTTTTATTTAACTCACGTTTAAAATTGCATCCAGGAAAATTACGCTCAAAATAGTCAGGCCCTTTTAAAGTTGTCGAAGTATTTCCACATGGTGTGGTGACAATCAAGGATTTGAACGACGAGCACCAATTTAAAGTGAATGGCCAATGATTAAAGCACTACCTAAGCCCAGACATTAACAAACAAAACGAGACCATTAACCTGGTCACATTTTCTTAGGATGTGATTGCAAATTTTTCTGTTAATTTTTGTCTTTAATTTTACTTTAATTTGTTTCTTTAGTTTTTGCAAGAATAAAAGATCTCCTTTTTTTTTACGCACACGAAAGCACAATTTTTTGACGCATCTATTTGATGACTTATCTAAACGTTTCGGGAAAGAATCATGCTAGTTGATTCACCCTAATCCCCAACCATTGGATCGATCCGAAAAAGTACGATCTTTGTCCTAGCATTTATTGGCTGCAAGCGCAATGTACTCTCACGGCAGTAGCAATCATCATGTCTCTTCACCTCCATATTCTATAAAATACCCTATTTGTGCCTACTGTGTTTTCACACCAATAACCATCATTGTTGCTATAATATTCCTTTTCTTCAACCTTCAGTTTTTTTCTATAGAATATTCTTACTTCCTTTTTCTCAGATAGCTATGGTAAGAACTCGTGGTGCTAAAACCTCATCTAAATCAGCTGCTACATCCTCGACAACAATGGTCTGAAACGTCGACCAACCACCACCCAAGGAACCTGTCTTATTCTTAACGAAGGCGATGAAGGACCGTTACCATAAGGTGATGTTGAAAAGGAACTGCTATCCCAAACAGGGAGTTTAGTTGTCCCCACAACTGACATTAGGGAAGCAAGTCGTCAGAATGATTTAACGTTTGGGCTGGGAGCAGTTCTGTGACCATCCGGCAGGGTACTCTTCATCAATGGTAAGAGACTTTTATGCTAACCTGGTGGATCCAGAGCAGGAGTTCATATTCGTTCGTGAAGGTTTGATGCCATGAAGCACTGACCACATCAATTACCTTTTCCACATTGTCGAAGGAGAAGACGAGCATGTCAAGTTCTTAGAAGACTTGATAGAGGAGGGTATCAATCTATTGTTGCATGATCTATGCATCGACGACACTGTTTAGACTGGTAACAATCCAAACAATTATACGATACACCATCGTTACCTCACCGTCTAGAGCAAGGTGTGGTTTCACTTCATCAACTATTATCTCCTGCCATCCACTCATAATACAACTACTACGTTGGACAAAATGTGTCTGCTACATTCTATACTCAAGGGCCGACGAATTAATGTGGGGCAATCCTTCACCAAGAAATCACTGAATCTACCAGCAAACAAATAGGTATCCTACCTTTTCCTTCTCTGATCATGATGTTGTGTAAATAGTGAGGCATTATGCTTCGTGAAGGGGAAGAGATTTTGGAAAACAAAGGCTCGATAAATGATGTTTCGGTGGAAAAAATGACGTGGGGGCAGGAAACCCCTATTGTGAAGGAGGTGCCAACAAAGAAGGAAAAAGGAAAAGCGAAAAAGAAGGACACCCAAACTCATACGCTCATAGATCCTTAAATTTGGAGGAAGATTACTGTGATTGAAAAGATTATTGATCGGATGAACATCCAACAAATTAAACTTGTCAGCGCAATGGACAAGATGGAGTATAGACAGAACCTATTATATGCTTATACAAAGGCATGAAATATTTCCATTATTAGCACATTAAGTAGTTTGAGTAGGAATTCCATGCCAGAATTTCCTATCTTCCCTCCTATTATTAGGGAGGCTACTCCATCAATAGAACAACCTATTTTAGAAGGGAAAACTTAGTTCATCCAGTCCCCATATAGAATCCACATATTTGACAATGAGGATCAAGTGGTGCACTCCAAGGATATGGAAGATTGCTTCCGAAACATCAATAACCTCTTTGAGGACGAATTTTCAAATAGTTTGGGGGCCAATATGGCGGAAAGAGAGGCTGCTGTTGCTGTAGAGGAACACACAACAATTACCTTTGAAGGTGTTGAAGAAGAATAGAAAAGAGAAAAAGAAGAAAGAGAAAAGAAGGAAAATGAAAAGAAGAAGAAGTTGTTCTGACAAATTTATCAGAGAAATTTGTCAACGCACCTACCAGTGTGGTTGCATATATTGAAAACCTGGCTCCATCTGAGGCGAGCCAGGTCGAGGCTATCACATCCAGCAATGAGGATTCTAAACCTCTGGCTATTGTGCCATCGGATGTAACTATCGTTGAAGCCAACATTCAACCAGCCATGGAATAGCAACCCACCCCATCGGTTGACCCAAAACAGAAAAAGCGCAAACACAAGGAAAAGAAGAAGCGTAAAGAGAAGCGAAAAAGAAGTCCAAAGTAGACACATCCTCGGCTGCAGCACACTGAGTTAGTTTTACTTTTCGGTATTTAGTTTAGTTGCATATATTTTATCTAGTTTTCATTACATTTTAATTGTCACTACATTTTACTTGTTATCACATTTTCATTGTAGTTGTATTTCCATTAATATTTGTATAGTATTGTCAGTGCATTAGGGACAACACAGACACTAAGTTTGGGGGGAAGTATGGAATGGAAATGCAATTGCACCTACAAGTTTAAGATTATATTTGTCTTTTTAGTTGAATGAAAGTATGCATAGTTAAGAAAAATGTGATCACAATTTTTTTATTTGATGCTTAAATCTTGAATTATTTGGAATGTTAATGCATGAATTGGATGGATGTGATTGAATGTTGAATCCTTCTATTTTTGGATGAATGGTTGAAATTGCATTAGTAATAAATGAATAGTATCATTCTTTGAATCCTGAATTAACTTGCCATATTGAGGCTTTGCATTTAATTATATCTACTAATAAAAGACACTCCAATGTAGGTGTATTGTGACTTAACAAGGGGGAACACTCCACTGCAAGTGTTAGAAAAATTATCTAGCCAAAGGCTATCACTGCAAGAGTGTGTGTCGGCGCAATTACATGTTTATTGGAGGTTTGTTGCACCCTATCGTTACTGCTCAGGAACAAGAGTATAGTATTGCAATGACATCTCTCAATCGCATAAAAAAAGAAGAAAAGAGAAAAAAGAAAGAAAAGTTGATAAAAAGAAAAAAAATATGTATATGACAATAAATGTTGTATTGGTTAAGAAGATTTAAGGTCTAAAGCATGATGCTAGCATTAGTGAAGTTTCAATTTAGATTATTCTTGCCGATAAATTGTCGGTGCAATGTTCTATCATATGGATGTAATTTATACATTAGGATCTCAGAGAATTTAAGTTACTAGAATGATAATTGCAGTGACAAGAATTTTTATATGACTTTGCTAGTTTTTATTTACTTAAGGACAAGTAAAAACTCAAGTTTGGGAGTGTGATAGCATTTGAAATGACCATTAAAATCTCCCTGATTAGTGTATATTTTGTTTCCTTTGTATTGTATTTAACATACATTTTCAACCTTTTATACTTAGTATTTGTATTTTCTAAATCAGTGTTGTATGCTCTTACTTTCTTTCATTTTATATAATTTCTGCTACTAATGTCGTTGCATTCAGCATCAGTTTTACGTATTAAGTTGTTAGTGCAGGAATCCACTTTAAAAGATCGGAGTAGGAAAGCACTCAAAACTGTCGCCACAAGGTTGGTGAAGAATTGCAACCAAATATGTAACCACATGAATATTTCTACATTACACCAGAGACCTCATTCTGCTAACATATCCAGAAATAGGAGAATGCCAAGTTGTCGCAACAAATAAAAATCATAATTTGCGTCCAAAGATGTCGCGACAATCTACAACTACATAATGCACAAACTAGATCTGCTTGAGTGCACAACTGATAATAACAAACTTGTACGCTGCAAAAGTGAGTTAGATCTGAGAAGGGGGTAGACCTGCACTTTCCAGTGGTTATAAATAGAGGGAAGTGAGAGAAAATTATCATCAAGATGAGAAGAAAACAATCCCAGAATTCTTTAAATATTTCTTAAAATAAGCTGCCATGGAAGCTTAATTTCTAGGAGGGTGATCTAACGCAACAAGGAGGAGACTACTCCTGACGAGGTGTGCCTATGTGCGACGCAAGAGGAGCAATTACGGGTGGATTCTAGGACTAGGAATAGCATGCTTCACTTTCTTTTTTAATTCCTCTTAAATGTTAATGAATTCTATTGACTATTAATTATATACGAAAGTATCTATTAATGTTAGATCTACTTTGATTTCTACTCAATTCTTCTCATCTATTTATATTTGGATTTAACTATTTTGACCACGGAAGTGTAATTGCAATCACAGTCATTGGAAGGTGCGGTGACAGGTTAGATTAATAAGCAAGACAACGGAAGTTGCTTGAGGGAAGAAGGAATTCTAGCCACTTATTCTTGAGTACAAAGCATTACCAGCACTAGAAGGTGCCGTAATTATGAGTACTTGGGTCTTTGCTAAACAGAGAAGTTAATAGCAATCAGATCTCATTAGAACTTAATCGCGATGACAATTCATCTATTAGTTACCTTGTAGTCTCATTTAGTGTTGCCAATTTGTGCAGTCAGGGATCCCCCCACTTCTTTACACTTGATCTACTTCTTCTAATTTTCTGAATTTACCTTTACAAACAACTTCAACAAACAATTCATTTTTTTTATTAATTTGCTCTGACATTTTATGTTATATTTACGTTGATAGATTTATGTTATATTTACGTTGATAGATTTAACTATTTAATTGTGCAGTTTCAACTAAATCGTGTTGACATTACTCTTGACAATTCTTTTCATTTAAACTCTAATTGCTTCGATAAATTTAAGCAACAAGAACATCATCCTAGTGGGATCAATATCTGATAAATTCATCTCTATCTACCATACTTGCATCGACAGTTTTTGCTTGCACATAATTTCTGTGACATTTACAGGCTGATCAATCATACAGATAGTAACAAACAAACATAAAACACTTATGGGCAATACTAATGCATATTATATTTGGTTAGAACCCACACCTTAAATCGTATGTCCGAACAACACTAGATCTAATTCGCTACACCCCTTTGTTATAGAACTGATCAGATCTCATCCAGATATGAACTTTGAATGAAAAAAACACACACAAAAAACAATATTAGATTATGTTATGCTAGATACAAGAAAAGATCTATAGATCTGATTAATAGACAGAAGAAGATTACTTACCCTTTTCTCCGATTATAGATATGAAAGAAAAACACTCCTACAGATCTGATCTGATCTGACATGTCTAGATTTGTACCTTAAACAAAGCATCATAGGCATATTAGAATCGGTATTATCAAATCTAGGAAGGAAAAGGTGAGATATAAACAAAATATAACACTTACTCCACACCAGAAATCAAATCAGGAACGAACAATTAGTGAAGATCTAGGTGATCAAAGGAGATTCGACCATATGGAAATAAAAAAGGAGAAAATAAGCAAAGATTCAACTATAATGAAATAAATGAAGACGAAAATAAAGGAGCATCGTAACGATGCGGCGACGCAAGGTGGTACAGTAGTGGTGAAAAAAGAGGAAAAAGAGTAGGAAAATGAAGGATGAAGAAGAATAGAGAGGAGAGAACAGCGGCAAGGAAAAGAAATAGATGCGTTGGTGGTGGTACAAGGTCGTGGCGACGATGGTGCAACGGAGAAGGGTGGGAGCACAAGAAAAAGAAAGTAGGAAAAAGATGAGAGGCAAGGTAAAGGGCGACACAAGAGAGGGGAGAAAGAAAGATAGAGGGAAAAGTTTTTACGTTTTTTGGCAAGGGAGGGAATGTGAAAGAGAAAGGAGAAAAATATGTTATATACTAGGGTTTTTAAACCCTAGAGGGGATGATCTATCGTAATTCAGTGCAGTAGATTAAACTAATTTTTGCACTTTAAGAGCTTGAAATTAAGCATTATAATTAGGTTTTAATTATGTTTTAGTAAGTTTCATTCAATTAAATAAAATATGCAATTTGAGTCTTTTATTGACCTTAGGGACCAAATGAGGCCTAAGGGTGAGCTAATACACTGTTTGAGTGTGCAAGAGACCATTATGAGGCGTGCTAAACCAATATTGATCACTATGTTACAACACAGAAGACTCGATGTTGCAACATAGGGAGAAAAATGAAGAAATTTTGTGATTGTCGTTGTTGTCGCGACACAACCTGAAGGTGTCGCGACATACCCCTGAAGACACCCTGAATAGGATCATATTGACCTCTATGCCTTGACACAAGTCTTGGTGTGTCGCGACATTGGCTATTGATGAGAATTAGTATGAGCTAAGTGGTTTTTTGGTCCACACAATCCAACTAAAGCTCGAGAATGTTAGCTAACCTATGGTTAAGGGTGACAACCTCCTAAAATATATAAATAGGCTCCTTTGGCACAGGTTTTAGACACCAATTCCTTAGCTTAGAATTTCTCTCTTTAGTTTATTTTAATTTTTCTCTTTTTCTTAGGGTTTAGATTTATTTTCATTTGTTCTCTATTTCATCTCAAGAATTCTAGTTTGTGGATGCAATTCGACTTTGGATTCACTTCAATTCGTAATACAAATTAGATTTTTTCCTAAACTTTATATTTTGATCTATTCATTATGTTTATGCTTTCTGTTGATTTGACAATTTTGTAGGGTTCTTCAACAGATCAATTGTTCAGAAATGGAAAAGCATAAAACCAACCCTAGGCTTAATGACCCTAGAAAGTTATCAAGATGGGAATTAAGCCAAAATTGGTATGGCTCATCCATGAACACCTTAACCCTGAGTCAGTTTGGACTGTGAGGTAGAAAGATAAGTAGTATTTTTTGACTCGTAATTCTACTGGACATATCGAAAGATCCTGCTAGGGTATCGACTAGTTGATTGACGAAGAGCCCAAAGCGACAGATGATGAAGAGTACCAAAGCAAGCTAATCACCCATGAACAGATCTGATTACATTTATTCTCCAAATTACTAATAGTATTTGCTTTTCTTCTTTTATTATTTTTATTATTACAAAAACCCAAAAAATATTTATTATTCATGTTTCATAATATAACCTAATTAGAATACTAATTAGATATTGTTGTGCTTAGGTTAAAACTAGCCTAGTGCTAGCCTCCCTTGGGTACGATCCTTGGAATACTTACCAAATATTTCGTTCTAACAAAACTATATTACAACCTGACTCGTATACTTGCGATCATCCCCTCAATTCCCTATATTTTGTAAGCAGCAGTATTCACACTTTGGATGTTAGTACGTCCGGAGGCAGTGAAGTGGTTGGCGCCGTTGTCGGGGAGGCAATGTCACTAATCGATTTTAATTTTTTGCATTTAACTAAGAAAAAATAGATAATTTTTAGGGTATAGATACGATTTTAATTTTTTTTAATTATTGCTTATTTTATCTTTTTGGGTTAGTATATGACTTGTGGTAGAGGGACACCTAGAGCCAATCATAGATCTTAAAAGACTAATACACAGAAATCATCGATAACAACAACAAAAACAGATGCAGAATCAGCCACTGGTTGTAGGAACCATACGACATGACAATCCATTGTTCGACGAAGCTAACAACAATATCTTAGAAGACCCACCACTACCACCACAGTTACCCACAAATCTATCGATTGCATGTAATGAGCGAACCCTAAAGGACTACGCATTACTGAATCTGGACATAGTTGAGGGAAGCATAATGAGGCTGAGTATTATAGCTAATAATTTCTAAATCAAATTGAAAATGATTAAGATAATCTAAAATAATATGCAATTTAAAGGTACAATGACGAAGGACCCTAATCAACATTTAAAATGGTTTCTTCAGCTTTTTGATACCTTCAAATATAATGGGAGTCAATGATGACATTATTCATCTTCGGTTGTTCCCCTTTTCTTTGATTGATAACGCCTTTTCTTTGTTAGACTCACAAGCACCAGGAATCATCACGACATGGGGTGAGTTGGCAGGAAAATTCCTACATAAGTTCTTACCTATTAGCAAGACAGTTGAACTGATAAGAGAGATCGCTACATTCAAACAATTGGAAGGAGAAAGTTCTCACAAGGCTTGGGAATGTTTGAAGTGTAACCCCCTTTACCCAGCCTAAAAGATATGGTCGGATTCAGAAGGTCACAATTGGAATTTCACCCTAAGATAAACCACTTAAATCTTAAAAACATTATATATTACAATTAAGTAACAGTAAAACAAATCAACTTCCATTTTCGGTAAAGAATCTCGAAAGTTTATATAATAATTTATTAAAATAATTTGAATCAACTTAAAACTGTAAGCAAAAAGTAAATAAAAAACCCGAATTTGCATTACATCACAATTCCCAAATACTATGAAAACCAAAATAGTTAGAAAACTATAAAACAACCAATACTGAAAATAAATGAATAAAATTAAGAGATCCTTCGAGTACCAAGTGACCTAAGTCCAAGATATCTATAAGAGAAATTGAGGGGGAATAAGCTAAAGAGCCTAGTGTGTCTCTAAAGTGCAAGCAAACACAATCACAATATCACAATAATTTTCACAAAACATTTTAAATAGGCACACATCATGTCACAACTCAAATGTAATAAAAGCACATACACAATGCAATGCACCCAATCACCAGTACACCAACACAGTGAGAGGTTCCTTAAAACCCCTCCCCATCCAATTGTCACCATTCGCAGTGGTTTTAGTATCAGCTGTTTGAAGGTGTGATAACCATGTCTTCCACCGTACAACCCAACCCATGAACACACAGTGACATGATGTCACATATATCACGATCTCATGATATTAAATCAAGATTCACAGTATATTAAATATGATATTTAAAATATTCACAGTTTGAAAGAAACACAAAACAGTATGTAGCACAGACAGATTCACATATAATGTGTGGAACACCATCTTACAATAAACATATATCACAGAAGGAAACACTCAATAGTATGTAGCACAAACATAGACAAACCTCAAGCAGTTAGGAGCTCGAACATTGTGAAGAACATCTCCCACGCAAAGATCTATCATCGGGTCTAGCTGAATTAGAACCTACGAGAATAAACTCTACATTAAAAACTATTACTATGCCACCTACTAACAAAACACTAAACACTAAACCGAAAATGAAACACTCACATGAAACTATCGAAGCTTGTGTAGGGGCAGTTTGCACAGATGGAGGAGGAGGTAACTTATCGGCCTCAAAATCGTGAACACCTAATCACAAAATATTTCGAGTCAAATCCCATAGTCAACTTTCTTAATAGATACTAAGTACAATAACTTGCAAATAGTAAAACGAGGCTTTCGGGTTCGAATTTTACAAAAAGAGTAGCGAATTCGAAATCAGGACATTGAAAATGACAAGTCAAGGTTGGTTAAAAAAAGTCAACGATCAACGGGTCGGGTCGAGTCGAGTCAACGGGTCGGATACTTGGTCAAGGCTTGGGTTGCAAATTGGGTCATGGCTTGGGCATTTGTTTTAGGCTTGGTTTGGATCATTTGATTTTGGGTCACACACAACATGGGTCTTTGGGTTTAGGATTTAGTTGGGCTTATAACTGGGATCATTAGAATGTGTCATGGTTTGGGTTGGGTAATGGGTTACAAATTGGGTATTGGGTTAACAAATTAGGCCTTCTAGTTTTAGGTTGGAAATGGCCTAACCTCACACTTGATACAACCAATTAATTTTAGGGTTTTCACTTTTTTTTATGGCACCAGCCACAAGCGTTGCATGGTCGTCGGACGTATGAAGAGACAAGGGAAAGAACGGTCCCATCACGATTCACGACTTACCAATACCGAAGATGGCCGAAGAATGGCAGAGCAATGGTGGAGAAGAGGCGACGGGAGGGAACCTGAATGGTTCCAATGTTGTTTTCTCCCAAACAATTATCGATGAGGGAGAAGGGAGAGTGAGGCTTTTGTTCGCGACACAATGGGGAAGCTAACGATGGCGATAGTATGGTGCATGGACAACGGTGGATGGGTGGTTGGAGGGTGATCGGAAAAACACAAGAGAAAAAGAAGGTTGAAAGGATTTTGGGTTGAGAGAAAAAAAAATTAAAATGGGAGGTGAAGGGTTTTACCAAAGATGAAAAAGATGTTTAAATACCTAATAAAATAAGTAAGTTACATGAAGGGGTTCTAGAAAAATTAAGATTTTCACTTGAGACACCAAACTTTGCCCGCAACACAATTTGGTTCAAAAAGTTCCAATTCGACAACAAAATTTTAATTAAGTCTCAAATCAATCCCCAAATGTCACTAAATTTTAAAATTTAGCCCCTAAATGCCATTAAAACTCTAATTTAGTCCCTAACTTTCTCAAAAATCTCAAATTAGTCCCTAATTTAAATTTAAGGTTGTTACATTAAGACATTAAGCCAAAAATACATATACCATGATTTACATGAGTGGTTGCGATTACGGATGTTCTATAATGGGTTTGATGCATATGCAAGATCTAGATTAGATGGAGAAGTAGGAGGAGCTCTTATGAATAGAACGTACAAGGATGCGTATGAGTTGATAGAAAACATGGAAATAAACTCTTGTTAGTGGCCTACCAAGAGATTTACATATGACCAGAAACAATCTACGGTAAAAGTTATCCAGAAAGATGATAAATACCAATAGTTGGTAGACAAACTTAACCGCATTAAATCCGTAAACAACGTATTGGTTATACATGGAGGAGACAAACCCTCTTCCACTATATCAATAATTCAACCGAGGATGTAAATTACATCAAAAATAAGTATGGAAACCCTTATTCAAATACCTATAATCTCGATTGGAGAGATCACCCAAACTTCAGATGAAGAGGAACTCAAGGAGGAGGTAATAATTCAAATCAAGTAAAAAATACTAACTACCAACCTCCTTATCTACAGAAACATCAACCAATGGTCAACCCAAATGACCATACTATATGCGGTCAACTTCTGGATCGAATCGAAGGGGAGATGCAGTTAATGAGGCCAGATGTAAAGCTGGTGCAATTTGAATGCACAAATTCAACAAGGACATTAACTAAATTGAAGGATCAAATGAGCCAATTAATGAGCATGATGAGAGACATTAAAAGACAAATTAGCACTCGCGTACCAAGCAACACTAAAAATAATCCTCGAAAAGAGAGGAAAGAGTAGGTGAAATCTATTGTACTCAGGTTAAGTAGAATCTTGAGTAGCCCAAAAATTCCAAAATACTAATGATCTTCCGAAGAATCCCCAAGAAGCCGAACAAGAACCAGAACAAAAGAAGCTCATCAAACAAGCGGTTGAGCAAGAAGAAAAGGTAAAAGATAAGCCTATTAACATGCAGGTATCATTCCCTTCAAGATTAGAAGAGAAGTAGAAATGGATGAGGATAAGTTTGTAATCTTTCTAAACTTGTTTAAAACATTAAATGTTAACCTACAATTAATTGAACAAATAGAGAAAGTCCCAAAATACGCTAAATTCTTAAAAGAAATTATGTCGATGCGTAGAAAAAATAAGGTAGGAGAACAAGTTAACATAAGTGCATCTTGTAGTGTTATCATTTCCAAATAGTTACCCCAAAAACTGAAGGACTTGGGAAGTTTCACGATTCCAAAAGAGATAGGGAGCATCCATTTTAAGAAAGATCTACGTGATTTTGGACCTTATCTATTTACAAAAAAACTCGGGGTAGGGAACCTCAAAAACACTCACATTACACTATAGTTAGCTGACTAATCTATTGTCTAGCCTAAAGGAGTGCTGGAAGATGTGCTAGTTAAGTTATACAGTTTCATTATCCCGTCCGATTTCGTAATCTTGGATTTTGAAGAGGATCGACAGATATCTATTTTTTTAGGAAGACTTTTTCTAACCACGTCCAGGTCCACCATTGATCTAGAAAAAAATAATTGACAATGAATATCAATGATGGAATTGAAACTTTTAATTGTGGAGCTCAACAAGGTAAGGAAAATAAAATAAAACAAGAGGAGCAGTGCCACTATATATTTACCTTTAAGTCTAACAACCCTAAACCCAAGGATACATTTGATGTGATTAATGTAGGTTTACGGAGCAGGGTTAAGGAAAAATATAAGCGGAGGAAACTAAAGGGACACAATGGCCAATGGAAAAATGTTGACAGAGATTAATCTATCGGTTTTGTACCTAGCAGATTGAACTAGTTTTTCGCACTTGAAGAGCTTAAAACCAAGTATTTTCTTTATGTTTTCGTAGGATTTAACTTAGATTCTTCTTTTGAATAAATTATGTAACCTAAGTGCTAAAATTTCGTTTAATCATCTTTCAGGCTAATTAATGCCTAAAGGTTAGCTAATGTACTTTGTGAGTGTGCAAGAGATCATAAGAAGTTGTAACAATATGAGGTTGATCACTTCGTGATGACATAGGTTGAGCTACGTCGCAACCAAGAGGCCAAACTCGGAGATTTCAAAGGCTGATGTTTTTTTCGCGACATACTTTGGCTATGTCGCAACAATGCTTGTAGGATAACACTTCACACGGAGACTGATGCCTTTGTCAAGACACAGGTCCTAAATCGGTTTAGACTATGACATCTAGCGATAAGTAGTCTCTATCGACTTGCTATGTCGACTGAAGATCGAGAGATCCAACTAGGGTAATGACTAGTTGATTGGAGGAAAATTCCCAAAATCTAATGATCGAAGAACTCATTCGAAAACAACCTAATACCCCCAAAGTCGTTTATAAGATTTTCTACATCTCAATTATTTACTTTGATTTCTTTTCTTTTGATGCTTTTCTAAATTAAACTCTTTTATTATTCTTCATACTATAATCCTTAAAACAAGTACTAATTACTTTTATTCTTTGCAAAACCCCTTAATCCTCTAAAATCTTTAAAATCCTCTAAAACCCCTAAAACCTTAAATTTTCACTTTCTTTTTTTATTTATATGAAAAATCTCCATCTTTCAATCATCCTCGGTGTGAAAAAGAAGGGGAGCACTCAAGGGAACAATAATTTGTTACATGCAACTAGGAATTCAACGACTTCTTCGAGGTTAAGGGTTCTTAACTCAATTTTTTACAGTTCCATTATATTTTGTTTGATACTTCGCTTTAGTTCCTAGTTCAATCGTAATGCCTCCTAGGAAGTTTATATGAACTAACGAACCAGAGCCATCGACGATTCCAAACCCCTCTAGGTTTTCAAAATTGAATGTTGAAAAATATTTTAATGACCTTGATCGGCCTGTAAACGTCATAGAAATTATGTGCAAGCGGACACTGTCAATGCAAGTATAGTAGATAGATATGAGTTTGTCAGATATCGATCACACAAGAATGGTGTTCTTGTTGCTTAAATTTGTCGAAGCAATTAGAGTTTAAATGAAAAGAATTGTTAAGAGTATTGTCAACGTAATTTAGTTAAGACTACACAAATTAAAGAGTTAAATCTGTAAAAGTAAATATAGCATAAAATGTTAGAGCAAATTAATAGAAAATGAATTGTTGTTGAAGATGTTGTAAATGTAAATTCAAAAAATTAAAAGAAATAGATCAAGTGTAAAGAAATAGGGGAATTCCTAACTTCACAAGTTGGCAACGCTAAATGTGACTAGAAGGTAACTGATAGATGAATTGTCGCTGCAATTAGGTTCTAATGACATCTTACTGCTATCAACTTCTTTGTTTAACAAAGACCTAAGTACTCACAATTACCACACCTTCTAGTGCTGGTAATGCTTCGTACTCAAGAACAAGTGGCCAGAATTCCTTCTTGCCTCGAGCAACTTCCATTGTCTTGCTTGTTAATCCAAGTTGTCAACGTACCTTCTAGTGACTGTGACTGCAATCGCACTTCCGTGGTCAAAACAATTAAATCCAAATATAAATAGATGAGAAGAATTGAGTAGAAATCAAAATAGATCTAACTTTAATAGATACTTCCGTATACAATTAATAGTCAGTAGAATTCATCAACATTCAAGAGGGATTAAAGAAGAAATTGAATCATGCTATTCCTAGTCTACTAGAATCCTCCCGTAATCGCTGCTCTTGCATCGCACCTAGGCACTCCTCGTCAGGAGTAGTTGCCTCCTTGTTGCGTCAGATTACCCACCTAAAAATCAAGCTTCCATGGTAGCTGACTTTAAGAAAGAATGAGAAAATTGTGAAATTGAATTGTTCACAGCTTGATGATGATCTTCTCTCTCTCTCTCCCCTCTATTAATAATCACTAAAAAGTACAGGTCTACCCCCTCTCAGATCTAACTCCCTTTTTGTAGCTGTACAAGTTTGTTATTGTCAGCTGTGCACTCACGCAAATCTGGTTTGTGCATTAGGCAGTTGCAGATTGTCGTGACATCTTTGGACGAAAATTATGATTTAAATTTGCTGCGATAACTTGACATTCTCCTGTGCTAGTGGTTCTGAATGTGTTAGCAGCGTAAAATCCTTGATAAAATGTAGAAGTATTTATGTGGTGACATCTTTGGCCTTAATTCTAGATCAAACTTGTAGCCGCAACTCTAAATGCTTTCCCACTCTGATCTTCTAAGGTGGATTTCTGTGTTGACAACTTTAAATGCAAAACTGATACTCAATATAGCGACATTAGTGGCACAAAAGGAATAAAATGAAAGAAAGTAAGACCATACAACACTTATTTAGAAAATGCAAATTCTAAGTATGAAATACTAAAAATAGGCTAAATATGATACAAAAGGAACAAATTATACACTAATTCAAGGAGAAATTTAGTGTCATTTCTAAAGTTATTACACCCCCAAACTTGAGTTTTTACTTGTCCTCAAGTAAATAAAAACTAGCAAAGTTATTTCCAAATTCTTGTCACCACAATCATCATTCTAGCAACTTATATTCTCTAAAATCCTAATGTATTAATTGCATTCATATGCTGGAATATTACGCCGACAATTTATAGGCATGAATAATCAAAATTGTAACTTCACTAATGCTAGTATCATGCTTTAAATTTTAAATCTTCTTAACCAATAAAAATATTTATTGTATAATAATATGCATATATATATATATATATTTTTTTTTTCTTTTAATCAAATTTTCTTTCTTTATCTTTTTTTTTATATGTGATTGAGAGATGTCATTACATTACTATACTCTTGTTCCTGGGCAGTAATGATGGAGTGCAACAAACCTCCAGGGAGCATGTAATTGCACCAATACACATTCTTGCGGTGACAGCATTTGGCTAGATAATTTTTCTAACATTTGCATTGGAATGTTCCCCCTTTTTGAATCACAATGCACCCACATTGGTGTGTATTTTATTAGTAAATATAATTATATACATAGCTACAAGATGGTAAGTTAATTCAATATTTAAATAATGATACTACTCATTTATTACAAATGCAATCTCAACCATTCATCCAAAAATAGAAGGATTCAACATTCAATCACATTCATCCAATTCATGCATTAGCATTCCAAATAATTCAAGAATTAAGCATCAAATGAAAAAAAATTTTGTGGTCACATTTTTCTTAACTATGCATACTTTCATTCAACTAAAAAGAAAAATATATTCTTAAACTTGTGGGTGTAATTGCATTTCCATTCCAAACTTCCCTCCAAACTTTCCCCCAAACTTAGTGTCTGCATTGTCCCCAATACACTGATAATACTATACAAATATTAATGAAAATGTAACTACATTGCAAATATGAGAACAAGTAAAATGTAGAGACAATAAAAATGTAATGACAATTAGATGAAGTGCATGCAATTAAAATAACTACTGAAAAGTAAACTAACTCAGTGTGTTACAGCCGAGGATGTGGCTGCTTTAGACTTCTTTTTTTTCTTAGGGTGCACCTCTTTGCTTTTCTTCTTTGCCTTACATTTGCGTTTTTTCTCTTTGAGGTTAATCGGTGCAGTAGATTGTTCCTCCATGGTCGGTTGAATAGTGGCTTCATCTATAGTCACGTCCGCTGGATGGATCTCAATAAGTGGTGCAAAATATGGCACAATAGCCAGAGGATTAGAATCCTCAATGCTGGATGAAATTGCCTCGGCCTGGCTCACCCTAGATAGTGCCAGGTTTGCAACTGACGTACCCATACTGGCAGGTGCATCGACAAATTTCTCCGATAAATTTGTCGAGACAACTTCTTCTTCTTCTTCTTTTTCCTTCTCTTCTTTTCCTTCTTCTTTTCTTTTCTATTTTTCTTCAACACCCTCAGAGGCAATTATTGTGTGCTCCTCTGCAACAACAGCCTCTCTCTCCACCATATTAGCCACCAAACTATTTGAAAATTCATCCTCAAAAACGCTGGCTATGTTTCGAAAACAATCATCCATATCCTTGGAGTGCACCTCTTGATCCTCAGCGTCAAAGATGTGGATTCTGTGCGGGGACTAGACAGACAGAGTTCTTCCTTTTGAAGCATGCTACTCTGATGATGGAGTAGCTTTATCGATAATAGGGAATTTTGGCATCAGATTTCTGCTCAAACTGCTTAATGTGCTGACAATAGCAGTATTCCATGCCATAGTATAGGCATAGAATAAGTTCTGTCTGTACTGTATCTCGTCGATTGCACTAACAAGTTTAATTTGCTAGATGCTCATCCGATCAATAATTTTTCCAATCTCAATAAGCTTCCTCCAAATCTGAGGATCTGTGGGTGCATGGGTTTTGGTGTCCTTCTTTTTCCCTTTCCCTTTATCCTTCTTTGGTGGTACCTTCTTCATAATATGGGTTTCCTGCCCCTTGTTATCCTTTCCATCGAAACATCATTTATCGGACCTTTGTTCTCTAAAAACTCTTCCCCCTCACGATGCACAATGCCCCTCTATTTACACAACAGCATAATCAGAGAAGGAAAATGTAAGATACCTGTTTGTTTGGTAGCGGGTTCAGCGATTTCCTGGTGAAGGATTGGGCCGAAATCAGTTCGTCCGCCCTTGAGTATAGAATGTAGTAGGCACATTCTATTCAGTATAGCAGTAGTGCTGTGAGTGGATGACAGGAGACGGTAGTTGATGAAATGAAACCAGACTTTGCTTTGGACAGTGAGGTAGCGATGATTTATAGTATAATTGTTTGGATTGTTGCCAATCCAAACAGCGCCATTGACGCATAAGTCATTCAGCAAAAAATCAGCTTCTTCCTTTGTCAAGTTCTCCAAGAACTCAACATGCTCGTCTTCTTCCTCAGCAATGTGAAAAAGGGCATTGATGTAGTCAAAGCTCCATGGTACCAAACCTTCAAGCACAAAAATGAACTCCTGCTCTAGATCAACCAAATTAGCATAAAACTCTCTTACCAAGGATGGGGAGTATCTTGCCGGATGGTTACAAAATTGCTCCAAGCTCAAAAGTGAAATCGTTCTGGCCACTTGTTTCCCCAATGTCAGTTGCGGGGACAATTGAAATCCCTGCTCAGGATGATAATTTCTTTTCAACACCACCTCATGATAACAGTCCTTTGCTACTTTTGATAATAATAGGACAGACTCCTTGGGTGGTGGTTGGTCGACATTTCTGACCATTGTATTCAATGATTAGTAGCTGATTTGGATGGGGTTTTAGCACCGTGAGTTCTTACCATAACTACTGAAATAAAGAGAGTGGGAATATCTTGTAGAAAAACTGAAGGTTGAAGAAAAGAAAATTACAGCAACAATGGTGGTTATGAGTGTGAAGATACAGTCCGGACAAGTAGGGTATTTTATAGAAGATGGAGGTGAAGAGACCTGATGATTGCTGTTGCCGTGGGAGTATATTATACCTGCAGCCAATAAATAACAGGACACATATTGTACTTTTTCTGATTGATCTAACGGTTGGGGATTGTGGTGAATTAACCGGTGTGATTCTTTCTCGAAATGCTTCGCTGAGTCATCAATGAAATGCATCGACAAGTTGTGCTATCGTGTACATTGACAAAAAGGAGATCTTTTCTTTATGCAGAAAACTAAAGAAAACAAATTAGAAGAAAATAAAAGACAAAAAAGTAAATATAAAAATTGTAATGAAATTTTAAGAAAATGTGACCAGGTTTCGTTTTGTTCGACAATGTTAGGGCTTAGGTAGTGCTTTAATCGTTGGCCATTCACTTTGAATTGGTGCCCATCATTCAAATCCTTGATTGTCACCGCACCATGTGGAAATCCTTTAACAACTTCAAAAGGTCCAGACCATCTTGAGCGCAATTTTCTTGGATGTAGTTGTAAACATGAGTTAAATAAAAGCACTAGCTGACCAAGAGAAAATTGTTACCGTAAAATGATGTTGTCATGCCATTTCTTAGTTTTTTCTTTGTAGATGGCAACATTTTCATAAGCATTGCATTGAATTTCTTTCAGTTCTGAAATGTCCAACAATCTTTTCTGTCCAGTAGTATCATAGTCCATATTCACTCGTTTGATTGCCCACATGGTCTTATGTTCAAGTTCGAATGGCAAGTGACAGGATTTACCAAACACCAACTGAAATGGCGACATCCCTAACTGTGTTTTGTATGCAGTATGAAGCGCCCATAATGCATCATCTAATCGCGAAGACAAATCACGTCGATATGGGTTAGCCACCTTCTCAAGAATACCCTTGATTTGTCGATTGGATACTTCCATTTGACCATTTGTTTGCGGATGATATGTGGTTGTCATGCGATGCTTCACACCGTAACGTTTCAAAGCTATCACCACTTGATTACAATAAAAGTGAGTGTCTTGGTCGCTTATTAATGCTCGAGGTATTCTGAATCGTGTAAGGATATATGTGTGAAAGAACTTTAACACCGTTCGAGCATCATCCTATGGAACAGCGATTGCTTCGATCTAGTTGGAGACATAGTCAACGGCGACCAAAATATACACATTTCCAAAGGAATTTGGAAATGGCCCCATAAAATTTATACCCCAAACATCAAATAGCTCAATCTCCATGATAGGTTATTGGAGCATCTCGTTGCGTCGAGATATGGAATCGGTGCACTAACATTTATCACACTGTTGAGCAAAATTATGAGCATCTCGAAACAATGTAGGCCAGTAAAATCCTGACTATAGGACCTTCGCAGCAATCCTAACACCACCAAAATGGTCTTTATAAGGAGCATCGTGACAATACTCCAGGATAGATAGCATTTCTACTTCAAGATAGATAGCATTTCTTCTTCAGGAACGCAGTGACAAATGATATTGTCAGCGCATACCTTGAATGGGTATGGCTCATTCCAATGATATTTCGTAGCATCACGAAGAAATCTAACCTTCTGATGCCCTGTTGCACTTAACAATAGCTTTACACAAACTAGATAATTGACGACATCTGCATACCATGGAGATGCGTCGATAAAGAATAACTTCTCACCTGGAAATGCGTCGATAATTTGTGACTTATTTCCATCTTTACTTTTAGATTTCAGACGAGATAGGTGGTCTATACTTGGTTTTTTGATCCTTTCCTAACCTTAATCTCAACATCAAATTCTTGTAATAAAAGGATCCATCTAATCAGCCTAGATTTTGCATCTTTCTTAGCAAAAAGGTATCTCAAAGTAGAATGATTAGTATACACTGTAATTTTTACGCCGATAAAATATGAATGGAACTTGTCAAATGCAAAACTACTAGCAGTAACTGCTTCTGAGTGGTTGTGTAATTCACCTGTGCTTTAGTTAGAGTTTTACTAGCATAATAGATTGAATGAAATACCTTATCCTTTAGTTGTCCAAGCACAACACCCACAGTAAAGTCACTCGCATCACAAATCACCTCGAACGGTTGCGACCAATCTGGTAAGACGATAATGGGTGTCTGCACTAGCTGCTGTTTAATTTTCAAGAATGCTTTCAGACAAGCATCATTGAACAAAAATTTTTTATTTTGCTCCAACAAGGAGCAAAGTGGTTTTGCTATTTTGGAGAAGTCTCAGATGAATCGTCTATAAATCTGGCATGGCTGAGAAAACTCCTTATTTCCTTTATATTAATAGGTGGAGTTAGCTTTTCAATGATTTCCACCTTCGCTTTATCCACTTCAATGCCCTGACAAGATATGCGATGACCAAGAACAATGCCTTCAGTTGCCATAAAGTGGCACTTTTCCTAGTTTAGATCCAAGTTGGTGTCTTCGCATCTTTTCAACACTTTTGCTAAATTGTCAGCGCATTTATCAAAATTGTGCCCATAGATAGAGAAATCATCCATAAATACCTCTAATGAATCCTCGATCATATTAGAGAAGATGGCCACCATGTACCTCTGGAATGTAGCTGGGGCGTTGCACAAATCAAATGGCATTCATCGGAAAGTAAAAGTTCCAAATGGGCAAGTAAAAGTTATCTTTGCTTGATCTTCTGGCACGATTACGATCTGATTGTATCCAGAGTATCCATCAAGAAAACAATAATAGGCCTTACCAGCTAACCTATCTAGCATTTGATCAATGAATGGAAGTGGGAAATGATCCTTCTTTGTGGTCGCATTTAAACAATGGTAATCCATGCACACTTGCCAACTTGTAGCAATGCGAGTAGGGATTAGCTCATTTTTATCTTTGCTTACCACCGTCATGCTACTCTTCTTAAGCACACATTGGATCGAGCTCACCCATATGCTATCCAAAATTGGGTAGATTATGACTGCGTCCAGCCATTTGATGATCTCTTTCTTCACTGCTTCCTTCATTTTCTCATTTAATCTTCGTAATTGTTCAATTGACTGTTTTACTTCATCTTTCAGCCTAATTTTATGCATGCAAAAAGAGGAACTAATGCCTCTGATGTCCGCTATGCTACAGGCGATGGCTCTTTTGTGCTGCTTCAATATTCCAATTAACTTTTCCTTCTGGCTTGCGTCGAGACTTGCACTGACAATTATTGGCAATTTGTCATTGTCACCAAGCAAAACATATTTCAGATGTGTTGGCAATGACTTTAACTCTAGATTCAAAGCTTCTTCAACCGATGGTTTGAACACGGGAATCATCCTATTAGTTAGATCCAAAGATTTCAACTTCCTACCATGTCTATGCTCATAGACATTAGCCTCAACTTTGTGGTCACATTCAAGTATCATCGCATATTCCTCTGGCACTGTTGAACTTCGTTCATTAAATTCCTTTATAATTAACTTGTCTAGAACATTAATGTGGTGACATTGTTCCTTATTTCGTGATGGAGATGCTTTGAAAACACTAAAGGTAACATGTTCATCGTTGTGACACATGATCAACTCGCCCTTGAAAACATCTATGAGTGTGCGTCCCGTTGTTAGAAATTGGCGTTCCAAAATAATTTGACACCTCCTTATCGGCTTCACAATCAAGTATGATGAATTCGATCGAGAACACAAACTTATCGACTTGGACAAGTACATCTTTAATTTGCCCTTCAGGTTGTGCCAAAGATCTGTCAGCAAGTTGTAATGACACCGCAGTGGGCTTCATATGACCAATTCTTAATTTCCTGGAAGTTGGCAATGGCATAAGGTTAATACTAGCTCCCAAATTGCATAAAGTTTTACCTAAGTAATGGTTTCCAATGGAGCATGGAATTGTGAAACTGTCAGGATCTTTCATTTTTTGTGGCAATTTATTTATCAGTACAGCGCTGCACCCTTCTGTGAGCGTAATAGTCTCAATATCAAATAGCTTCTTCTTCTTCGATAATAGCTCCTTCATAAATTTCCTATATCTGGGAATCTGCACAAGAGCATCAACTAGAGGTATATTAATATGTAATTGTTTCATGGTAGATACAAACTTTTGATAATCTCTGTCATGATCTTTCTCCTTGAATTATTGTGGAAATAGCAAAGGTATGTTCACAGTGGCTTGTTGTGATATAACCGATTGTGTCGACATGGGCAGTTGTGTCAACATGGGCAGTTGTGTCGACAACTTCGTAGGACGACTGGTCGACATTGGTGTGACTACTGATGGCTCATCCTCATTTACTTCTCCTGTATCTTCTTCAAATGCAACCTCTCCTTGTTGCTTTGGTTCGTTTGTGTTGATAGCTGCATGGTTATAGCTACTGCTTTGTTCGGCAGTTTGTTTTCCACTCTGCAATAACTCCTGCTTTGTTCAGCAGTTTATTTTCCACTCCGCAATGTGATAGCATTGCAATGCTCCTTTCCTTTCTGATTTGGATTTTCAATGTCACTAGGCAAAGCACCTAGTGGTCGTGTGCTCATGTTAGAAGCCAATTGTCCTAGTTGAGCTTCCAACGCTCAGATGGAAGAAGAATTTCCTTGTACAATAGCTTCTATTCTTGTAATATGCTCACGCATCAAAGCTTCAAGAGTAGCTAATGGATCTGCTCTCTATTGAGAATACTGTTGTTTTTGTTATTGATGTTGTCCTTGCATATTTGGCAGCATAGTCTGTTGTGACTGCATTCAAGCATGTGGTTGCATCTGATTATAGGACTGCATCTGAGTATGTAACTGCATATGATTAGGCTACGCATGCACTTGAGGGTTGTGATTATAATTCTGTTGCTGCTGATTGTAACTCCCTTGTCTAAAGTTGCCTTAATTTGAGGAATTTTCATATCTGTATATGGACGCATCTTGATTCCCCCAAGGTTGTTGAGCTGTACTTGAATTGTTATATGAATTACCATATGAATTCTCGTGGATGTTATTGACATAAAATGCATTTTCAGCATGCTGTGGACAATCCTCATAACTATGGTTGTCGCAACAAATTTCACAAGAAAATGTTGGGACATCCATCTGCTGGGCTACTTGAATAGGGGCAATATCACTCGTCCCCTTCATGTTGTTGATCATATTCGCCAATGAGGATACTTGTGCACTCAAGGCTGATATGGCATCTAGCTCAATAACTCCCAGGTTTTATTTTTACTTGACCAGAATGAGAAATTAGGTACTAATAATCGTTTTGTGCAATTCTCTCCAAAATTTGCACAGTTTCAATGTAAGTGAAATCCAACAAAGGACCATTTGCAGATGCATCGACAAGATTTCTTGTTTGCGCATTTAATCCATTGTAGAAAATCTCGATTTGTGTCTCCTGTTGGATTCTTTGCATGGGACAACATATAAGTTGAGTTGTGTAACGTTCCCATGTAGTTTGCAAGTTCTTATCATCTAATTGATGGTATGTTGTGATATCATTCCTTAGTCTAGCATTCATTGTGGGTGGATTGAATCACAGAACAAACTGAGTTGCTAGCGCATTCCATGAAGTAATAGATCCAACCGATAAACCTAAAAACCATGTACGTGCCCTTCCTTGTAAAGAGTTAGGGAACAACTACATCTTCAAGGCATCATTAGGAATATTGTGTTGACTAAAAGAAGCACATATAAGAAGAAAAGATTAGAGATGCTCCCTCGCGTCTTCATAAGGTAAACCAGCATATTACCCATTCAAGTTTAGCATTTGGAACATCACCGATTTTAATTCGAAATTCTCATCTTGTATTGTTGGTCTAACAACCCCTGGTTATAGATCATCAACAGAAATAATAAAGTCTCTTATTATCCTGTCTGAAATTTGCTCTTCTTGTGGCAGCGGTATATTGTTACTCCTTATGGCTGTACTGGAGGAATAAGATTTTGTGGTAGCAATGGTGGTATTTCGTTATTGTTTTCAGCCATCTTTCTTTGCTTTTGTCTCTTCCTCTGAATAGTTCTTTCAATTTCCGGATCAAAACTAACAATGTTAGTAGGAATCCTCCTTGTGGACATAAAACACCTAAAAAGAATTGAAAAGTATCAAAAATAGATTAGTAATCAATAAAAGTCAAGCAAATAAAAATAATTGCAACTACAAAAATAAACATCAAACAAACATCATCCCCAGCAACGGCGAAAAAACTTGATCGGCTTGTAAACGTCATAAAAATTATGTGTAAGTAGACATTGTCAATGCAAGTATAATAGACAGATATAAGTCTGTTCGATATCGATCCCATGAGGATGGTGTTCTAGCTTTAATAGATACTTACGTATATAATTAATAGTCAATAAAATTCATCAACATTCAAGAGGGAATAAAGAAGAAATTGAAGCATGTTATTCCTAGTATACTAGAATCCTCCCGTAATCTCTCCTCTTGCGTCGCACCTAGGCACTCCTCGTCAAGATTAGTCACCTCCTTGTTGTGTCAGATTACCCTCTTGGAAATCGAGCTTCCATGGCAGCTGACTTTGAGAAAGAAGGAGAAAATTGTGGAATTGAATTTTTCATAGCTTGATAATGATCTTCTATCCCTCTCCCCTCTATTAATAATCACTAAAAAGTACAGGTCTACCCCCTCTCAGATCTAACTCCCTTTTTGCAGCTATACAAGTTTGTTATTGCCAACTGTGCACTCATACAAATTTGGTTTTTGCATTAGACAGTTGTAGATTATCGCGACATCCCTAGATGCAAATTATGATTTAAATTGCTGCAATAACTTGACATTTTCCTGCGCTGGTGCTTCTAAATGTGTTAGAAGTGTAAAATCCCTGATAAAATGTAGAAGTATTTATGTGGTGACATCTTTGGCCGCAATTCTAGATCAAACTTGTGGCTGTAACTCTAAAGGCTTTCCCACTCTAATCTTCTAAGGTGGATTTCTTCTCTGACAACTTTAGATGCAAAACTGATACTCAAAACAGCGACATTAGTAGCACAAAAGGAATAAAATGAAAGAAAGTAAGACCATACAACATTGATTTAGAAAATGCAAATACTAAATCTGAAATGCTGAAAATGTAGGCTAAATATGGTACAAAAGGAACAAATTATACACTAATTCAAGGAGAAATTAAGTGACATTTCTTATGCTATAAGACCTTCAAGAGAAAACATTCAATCAAGAGAGGGGATTTGATCCATCAATGATTATTTGCAAGGAGATATAAGTTATAGTTAGGTATCATAGATGGGAACATTTTTAGACTATCCCAAAAGACATTGTTGTGGTCCTAATAGCCTAGGAATTTTACGCATCTTTGCGGGACCACGAGTCTAGAAACACTAACGGCCATATATAGGATTTTCTATTGGTGCGAGGCATAGAAGTTAAAGTAACCTCTGTGAATTATCTGTGATTTTTATAATGCTCCATACTATGACCACAAATTTATTGGTGAAACCGATTTAGAATATTTTCAGGACATAGATATGGACAATATCATAACCTATTTAGCGGAAGGAAAGGGCAAATGGAAATATCACCCAGGTACAAGTATCCCAACCTCCTTTGATCAAGCTATTATGTTCCCAAAGGTTAAAATGTGGACCCAATTTGTGTTCACATGAATCGTCCCTGCTTTAAATGTCTCTAACATTAATACCTTTCAAGTTGTTTTACTCTTTTGCAGAAAAGGCAGGTATGTATTGGCAAATGAATCCATAAAACATGAAGAGATGTATTAGTGGCCAAAAGTGAGAGTTATTTTTCCCCACTTAGTGACGACCTTATGCAAAAAAACAGGCACACCTATGACATCCACCGAGCAATTGCTAAAATCATCCTGAAGTATTATTGACGGCATCTTGTTCTAATAGTACATAGAGCTGCAAGCGAAACCAATAAAACAATGGAACAAACGATAACAAGAAGCAACGACTACACCAGCTTCATCATAAAGGTTGATACGAGCTCAACAAGAAGTTGGTGAGAGTAGTCATCCAAAGCTAGATTGGATGATACAATTGATACAATTTCGGGACCACTATTTCAAGAATTTGCAAGACATGTTGGGCCTACACCAATTATATGCCAGACATGTTTAGGCCTACGCTAACCGAGTAAGACGAACGAGAATCTAAAAGTGACGAGGAAGGAAAGGGAGAAGGAGAGGATGAGATGGAGGAGGGTGGTTGTATTAAACTTTTGTTTCGGATGATTTTAATTTGTTTCTAGAGTAAGGGTAATAGTAGTTTTTTTAATAGTTTTGTATTTTATTTAACGTTTCTGTTTAGGAACTCCACATGAAGGAGATAACAATTTGAGCTATCAACGAATAAAGGAGGAAACACCCACCAAATAACCGATGGAATGACCACGATTAATCAGGTAACTTCTTTTTCTTTTTTATCTATACATTGAGGACAATCTATTTTCTAAAGTGTGGGGGGTAATAGAAAATTTATTTTTAAATGCTTTCTTTTGATTTTTTTTGTCTGTTGTGTGCTTGAATTTGTAGAAATACAAGTGATTGGTTAGGAGCATGTACATAGGTTTCTTGTTTTCACGATAAATTTGGCTTGATGATAGGTGATTTTAAAATTTTAATGATTACACTACTAAGTTCTATACATTACACTGTAAATAGGCATTAAGCAATCAAATGTACAGTATGATTCAAAAAATACGAGGAAACAAACATGCTAGTATGAATGATAAATGGTTGAATTTTTGTTTGTTTAGTTGATTAAATTTGTGCATATTGATAAACCTAGGGATGACCTAATGCATTGTTTGAAACAAACCTAGAGCCAAAATGCTAACCCATATTTATCTAACCTTAGTACCAATTTTGAGCTTATTAACCTTTCTTGATGAGCCTTTAAGCAAAAACCGAGCCAAAAATGCTAATTTCTATTTGCCTTCTTTCGTCGTCTAGCCATACGAATTAAGCGTTAAGTAGATACATTAAGATAGATTTTGTAAAGACGGAATAAAATAGGAAAGATCAATGTGATATAGGAATTATAGGTTAGCCTAAAGTATAAAACAAAAAGAAAAGAAAAACGAGTAGAAAAAGCACTTAGAAAAGAAAGATAAAAGTATTTGTGAGCGAGTCATACTAAAAAAGGAAAAAATGTGACAAAATCACAAAAGTAGAAAAACTTGGTCATTAGTGCATAAAAACTCATGAGCTAGCCATAATTGCTATATTAAGTTGTGATTTCCTATGTGGAGAAATAAAGAAGGCGAGAGAAGGAGAAATAAGGCAGTGCGTGGGTAAATCTCACTAAGGGGGAAGAATCGGGAACAATATGATGTGTCAAACTATTTTCGTGCTTGAAAGCTTTTGTGATACTTACTATTCTTAATTTTCATACCTGTCCTAAGCTTCAGAATGTCACAAGTTGAAAAGTCTTTTGTGATCTATGTATCCTTATGCATAAGTGGACATTGTACTAATCAATCACATGAGCAACTATTTGTATTATGCTAGGATGATCAAATTACTTGTATGATTTGTTGATGGAGTGCTACATGCAAGACACTTAATGTTTAAATACTTTGTAATGTACTGAACTCTAATGTTTGATGTCAAAAGTGGTAAATAAAATATTCATCATGTCAAGATTATTTGTAAAGATGAAATGCCTAAGTCATAAGCTCCGAAGTTAATGCTTGTATCATATTTACTCAAGGGTCGTCTCCTCTATTTTTCATTTCTATTTTGTGTTGCTTGAGGACAAGCAATGACTTAAGTGTAGGGTAGTTTGATTTGCCGTAATTTGGTATATTAGACTAAACTAGTTTTCTCGCTTTAGGAGCTTGAAATTAACCATTATAATTAGGTTTTAATTATGTTTTAGTAAGTTTCATTCAATTCAAAAAAAAAGTGCAAATTGAGTCTTTTTTTGACCTTAGGGCCAAATTAGGCCAAAAGGTGAGCTAATGCACTTTGTGAGTGTATAAGAGACCATTATGAGGTGTGCTAAACCAATATTGATCACTATGTCACAACACAGAGGACTCAATGTCACAAAATAGGGAGCATAATGAAGAAATTTTGAGACTACCTTTGATGTTGTGACACAGCTTAAAGGTGTAATGACATACCCTTGAAGATAGCTTAAGAGTAGTATACTGACCTCTATGTCATGACGCAGGTCCTGGTGTGTCGCAACATCGATTTTGAACGGGAATAAATATGAGTCGAGGTGTTTTGGTTTGCACAATCCAACCTAAAGCTCATGAACTTCAGCAAACTTAGGGTTAAGGACGAAGGTAACCTTAAATCTATAAATAGGCTCCTTTGGCACATGTCTTAGACACCAAATCCTTAGCTTAGAATGTCTCTCTTTAGTTTAGATTTGTTTTTCTCTTTTTTCTTAGGGTTTATATTTATTTTCATTTGTTCGCTATTTCATTTCGAGAATTTTAGTTTGCGGATACAATTAGACTTTGTGGATTCACTTCAATTCGTTCATTATGTTTATGCTTTTTATCAATTTTATATTTGTTTATGAAAACCATGAACAACTAACTATTTTGTAGGTTTCTTTAACATATTAGTTGTTCGGGAAAAGAAGAACATAAAACAAACCCTAGGCTTGACGAACCTAGGAAGTTATTAAGGTGGGGATTAACCCAAAATGGTATGGTCCATCCGTGAGCACCTTAACCCTGAGTCGATTTGGATTGTGAGGTCAAAAGATAAGCAGTCTTTACTAACTCGTTATTCTAGTAGAAGTATCGGAAGATCCTTCTAGGGTATCGACTAGTTGATTGACGAAGAGTCTGAAGCGATAGTTAATGAAGAGTATCGAAACTAGCTAATCACTCATTATCAGATCTAATTACATTTATGCTACAAGTTCCCAATATTATTTTCTTTTCTTCTTTTATTATTTTTATTATTACAAAACCCCTTAAAAATCTATATTATTTATGTTTCATAATATAACCTAATTAGAATACTGATTAGATCATGTTGTGCTTAGGTTTAAATTAGCCTAGTGCTAGCTCCCTTGGGTACAATCCTCGGAATACTTACTAAGTGTTCCGTTGTAACAAAACTATATTACAACCTAACCCGTAAACTTGCGGAAACCGCCTCAATTCCTTATATTTTGTAAGCAATATTCATACTCTGGACGTTAGTAAGTTTGGAGGCGGTCAGGCGATAATTAGGGTTAAAAACAAGGGAGTGTCGAAAATGATAATAAAAAATACAAGGAAGAGTACTCGAACATAAGTTTCACAATTTCACTAACACTTAATCCTTAGACTTGTAACTAATTTTTATATCTAAAATGCACACTACAAACAAATATAGATTGGGACACGATAGAATCTCAATATAGGATGCTTAAGTTAAAAGGTTTTGGGCATGACATGAACCATATTGTAAGAGGGGATTCTAGACTTAGTTTTGAAACCGTTGCTAACAAATTAACACAGTGCTTGGAGTGATAGTGAAGTGGGCACTTTTCTGTCACAAAACTAAGAAATAGTAAACAAGATAAACACATAGGAATTATCTGTACTATTCAATTTCTCTACGTTTGCGAAGCCTAGCTTAGTTAGAAATATCCTCTCTCTTTAACAGTAACAACAAGTGAATCTAACCTATCACAAACCTTATGGCAATTCTCCTTACTTTTAAACATTAAAGATCAATACTCTTACCACTGAGTTCACCTCTATGAACATAGTTAGTAAAACCACAATACAAACGATTTTACTAACAATTTGCACTCTAAGAAAAGCTCCAAATTTGAACAAGATAAGTTCTTAAGAGTTCTCAGTACAATAACCTATACAAGTCTCTTCTATAGATAGATTTATGTTCAAGACTTTCTAATTGACCTGATGTCAAATGTAGTAGTTATTTTAGGTCATTTTTGCACTTAACGAGCTTGTTTTCTAGGTATTTTATAATTAATTATTACATTTTTTATATTAGTAGGTTAGGAATGAAATATTAATAAAATAATAGTTTTTATGCATTTTTTACTATTTCGATGACCCACATGGTCAACATGAGCCTTGTAAGTAATAATGGGTCATTTACATGTATAGGATGCCAATTCATGTCCAAGAATACAAGGGATGATGTCTGGGCCGTGAGACAAGGGTTAAGTGGTCACCAAGTAACCCGTTGCCTATATAAGAAACCTTAGGGTCACCAGAATTAGGGGCAAACTTAGACAAATAGTTTTTCCTATTTAGTTTTCTTTGTATTTTCTTTTCATGTTCATGTAGTCGGAACTTTTCTATTTCGATATGAAGACAATTACGAGTGACATGAGCCCTCTCCTATCTCTTGTTCTTTTATTTATATTTCTATTAACCTTATCAATTTGTGTTTGTATGAGTAATTGAATAAATTATTGTGCTTATTTCATATCTCGCATGATTCGATTAATAAACTAATTTATCTATTAAGTAATTATTTTAATCCTCATATTCTTCATATTCTTTTTTCCTTGGTCTTGTCAAGAGAGAAAGGATCTTTAACATTTTGATTGGCAAGTTTGTTGAACAACAAGAGGGTAGATCTTAACATTTTGATTGGCAAGTTTGTTGAACAACAAGAGGGTGTAGTAGAGTAGAAAAGATGAGAAGTAGAAGCTACAAGCTGCTGACTGGATTTGCGTGTTTTTATTGTTGTGTTGGGATAGTTATATGGGAAGTATATTTCTTCTACTGATTGATAAAGTTGTTTACGTTTTCTAAAGATGTTGGTGATGTGGGTGATGAATAAGACTTTTTGGTGATAATTTCATTTACTTTTGAACTCTTATTCAATATGGTCTATTTAATTGAGATGTTGATACTTATTTGATGATGATGATGATGTTGTTGTGATATTGTTGAATTGATGTGGAACTATGATGATATTATACTATGATGATGCTTTACTTTGATTCACTTTACCTTATTTTTTTCTTACTTAGTTCTAATTTAGTATTTTATTTTTTGTGCGAATTCTAAACATAGCATTGATAGTTAAAATTACAATATCATGTACTAAAGTGAGCTATGTAGAGTACAAAATGTACTAAGGGGGAGCTATTGATGATTGGAATGATTAACTTCCTATATTGTTCGATTTTGTTCATCAAATTACCAAAGGGGGATACTGTTGAGGCAAAATATGCTTAGAGTTACTAAGTGGCACTTGGTAAAGCCAACTAAAGACTGTATCTGAGGTGGTTAAATTCTTGCCCTATTTGGTTTGGCAAATTAATGAAGAAAATCTTTGGACTTGTTTATGTGTTGTCTTATTGGAAATACTTGGTCCATTTATGGAAATCCAATCCTTGGTATATGGAAATTGGATTGGATTTGTGTAAATCAAATCAACCCTTGAAACATGGAGGATCGATGAAGATTATATAACTATTTTGGAAATCAGATTTTCAATTGATTGTACTTTGACTTTTGAGATTGTAATAGCTATTTTCAAGGATTTATGTTTGTAGTCACATAGATTCTATGTTAGCAAGCCGAAAAAGATATATACTTTGAAGCTTGTATAGGTTTCGTAAGTGAGCTTGTGGAGTGCATTCTAATTTGTTCGTTAAGGAACTATTTTGTGAAAGAGTGAAAATTATTAAGTGTTTACTGCCCAGGTTCTCATGGAGAGGATATGGAGGTGAGTGTTCTAGTATTTAGGTACAAAGGTGAGATCTCTATACTTGAGGAGTGATAGAGTGTGAATCACTTGTTGTACTCGCGATTAAAGATAATGGACTTACTCACTGAGCTAGGCTATGCAAACATAGGAAAATCGAACTGTGTAAGCAAACTTTTATGTTATTTATGTTTTGTTTGCACAACTTTTCTTAGTGTCAATATGTAGTGACCATTGCAATATGACACTTCCACTACAATTTTGCATTTCAGCAAATAAGCACTTGAGGTAGCAACAAATATGTTTCCTTTCAAGATGTCATGTATATATAGTTCAATTCATACCATTTTATCTGAACTCACATATGCACAATTAACATCTAATAGTCTAAGTTCTCATGCCAACAAAGATTACTCATGTATTTAATATATAATCCAACAATAATCATTTAAAGGCTTACTCAACAAATATAAATCATAATAAAAACAACAATTAACATCAATATTGTAACACTCTTATTTTTTTTAATTAAGGACTTAGTTGGAAATTTTAAGAGATTTTGGGGTTTTTCTAAAACCTTAGAATATTTTGGGGATTTTTGAGTAAATACTTCAATTTTATTGAGTATAAAACTTACCTTTTCTCCCTATGTGACCTTCTTTCTTCCTTTTGCTTTGGTTCTACCGATTTTTTTTCTCTCATTCCCAAAATCCCTCCCTCTCCTTCAGTCTTCAAAAATCGATCATCCTCCGATCACCTCTACCGCCGTTCATGTCCTTCATAAACACCATCAATCTCTACCTTAGGTGTGTGCGACCAAAACCACTCATCCCACGTCATTTTAGCCGCCACCGTTCGTGAATAGTATCAAAGAGAAGCTTTCGGCTTTTGGTTTCTATTGTGCTTCATCACCGTTTCAAATCTTGGTGAGTATGGAATAGTGCTTGTGGTCGTGTTTGGAGTTGTTTGTGCTTGTGATCTTGGTGGTTGTGCACCGTTCTTGGTGGTGGAAGTGGGTGCCGTCGGTGGGGGTGTTAAAACCCTAAAGGCACCATGTGAGGATTTGTGATGTGGGCTAATTTTTGCTTTAAGCCCAAACCCCTGTTACCCATTTAAATCTAAAGTTTTAACCCAAGAAACCCAAACCTTTTAAATATAGAAACCCAAACCTTTTTGGACCCAAAATAAAACCTTTAAGCCCAAACCAAAGTGAACCAAATCCAATTGAACCAAGTCAAACTGTTGACCGACCGTTGATCGGCCTTTGACTGACCATTGACTACCCGTTGACCCTTGACTGTTGACTTTGACCGTTGACCATTGACTTTTTTGAAAAAAACCCTACCCTGCCATTTTTCTACGTCCTGAGTCTGAGTTTGATTCTGCTATCCGTTTTACCAAATTCAAACCCAAAAGCCTCGTTTTGACTATTTTATCTTTTGTGTTGTACTTTAAGTTATTTGGAGTTTTAATTTTGGGATTACTAATATAAAATACTCGTGTTTAGGTGATCACGATTCTGAGGCGGATGATTTACCTCCTCCACTTGTGCAACCTACTCCTGCACTAGTTCCGAGAGCTGCTCATAAGTTATTTTAATTAAGTTGTGCACTTAAGTGGTGGTTAGGATGATATTAATTTTAGTTATGTTTGTAAGATCTAATCTTGTGAGATCGAGTACTCGATCAGTTCGTGGTGGACGGCCTTCTCATCGTTAGAGATTTATTTGCTAGAGGTGTGTTTCTAACTGTAATATACCTTAATGTATGTGATGTTATTGAGATTATGTGATTTTATGTTGTTTGAGGTATGATGATATTGAGATGATTGTGTTGTGATAAAAAAATAATGATATGATTGATTGAGCTGTGAAAGTGTATGATGATAATGTTATGCATATATATATATATATGTACCTTGAGCATGTGACGGGTAATTATTGTGATTATTCTACAGTGATTGTGATTTATGGGATATAAATTGAGATTGAGATTGAGACAATATATATATATATATGTTAATCATGTGGTCATACCATTGTGTGTTCATAAGGTGGGATTGTAAGGTGGAAGAAGTGGTTATCATTCCATTTTAGGTTGATACTAAAACCACATTGCGATTGGTGATGTTGGTTGGGAAAGGGTTCTTGGTAACCTTTTCACTATGATGGTGTGATGGAGTATGGGTGCATTGCATTATGCTTGTGATTGAAATATGATTTTTGATTACCCTTTTGTGATATAAATTGTCATGTTGATATATAAATACATTAGGTTGTATGTACTTTAGAGACACACTAGGCTTTATAGCTCATACCTTTACAGTTTCCTTACAGGTATTCAGGAATTAGGTGACTTGGTACCTGGAGGCTTAGTTACAAAATTTACATTATTTTATTTTATTATTATTATTATTATTTATTTTAGGACTTTTGGTATTATATTTTTGGGAGTTTAATTAACTTATTGTATTTTTAATTATAGGTTTAATACTATATATATGTATATTTATGTTAATCTTTGATATGGATGTGTATGATTTTGGACTGTCAAGTTGGGTGTGGGTAAAATTACTTAAATAACCTTCTAGATCCGGTCGTATCTTTTGGGTCGGGTATAGGGAGTTACAAACATACTCACAAGGAAAATATTTAATTATATTATGCAATAAAGGAAAATTATGTTAGCACAAACCAATTTCATTATCCGTCACCCATTTTCACCTTGACCCTCGACGTTCTAACCTTGTCATTAGCTAAAGAAGTAGCTCATGGCATGAGCTTGTTGAATTCTTGAAAACAGCTTTCTTTTTCGAGTAAATCAACGATGGGAGAAAATAATGGACTCTTCTCTCTCCCACGTCCACTAATTTATATACATAATTATCATATAACTTAATTAATATAATTAATAAAAAAACCAAAGGCCATGATTTATTCAAGAGTTTGGATAATGGATTTTTATGGCATAGATCATTGCCATTCACCACTTCATGTTCGGTGTGGAAAATTAGCCGCTAAGGACTTTGGTTAATTGCTAACCAAGTCTTCAATCAAAGCAATTTATTGACTAGTCCTTGTTCCTCTCCATTAAATTCTATACTACTTAATAATTTGTATAATCCAATTTTAGTATCCTTTCTGCATCAAAGCTAAATAATAATTTAATGAGATTTAACACAACGTTCAAATTTGGAAATTTAATCCAATTGGTCATCAAGGTGACATGAGTTATTACATTAGATATTTTGGAACGTTACAATCATAATTTATAACAAGTTCATTTGCCATCCAAAACTTATTAATGGTCAAATTGTACCCTAGTCCAAGGCTTATCATCTCTCTAGGGACATATTTACGCTCTGTTTGTTTACCTGTAAAAGCTTTTCAGTGTTTTCCTATGTTTGTTTGGTTGTCAATGATTTTCCAAAGTAAATTATTTTGCAGAACACAGGAAAATGGGATCCTTTTTTGTGGAAAACATCTTTCGTTTATTATTTCCATAAGACATTTTCCAAAGTTTTACCTTCTCCTTCTCTTAAAATCTTATCAGTTGCTAAATGCTTTCTCTTTCTCCTTCTCCTTCCCCTTTTCCCTTCATTGCGTTCACCCAGAATTCATCTCTGTATTAACAAAAAGAAAAAAGCCCTAACCATTTTTAATCTTTTCAAAAATGAAACTCTCAACAATTTGGTTGTAAATGTTCTGTTCAATTTTTGGGTTTTTTTCCCTTCAACGATTTGCCACTTCAAGCGAAATCAATCAATTCAAGTTCTGTGATTCTTCTTCTTCAGTCCTGACTCTACCTTCACCATGTCCGAGATCCCCGTTGGAGTATCCGAATTTGTGGGAAACGATGGGAAGCAACTAAAAATATTATAAAGTAGCCTGTATTGCTTGCCCAACTCTCTATGCCTATCTTAAGGTAATTTTATCAAAACCATTTTCCCATTTTACTATTAGTTTTGACAAGAATGTTCAAAAAAATATTATATAGTTCTAAAAATTGATTGAAGGTAATGAAGTTTGTTGATTAACTCTATATCATTTTCATCTTCGTTATTGGTCTAATGGGGTTTTGGTAGTAAGGCCATATTGATCATTAGTAGATAGTTAGACTAGAAATGTATGTCTTTGAGTTGAAAGTCTAATTGTATGGTTGGAACTTGGAAGAACTGCAAGAAAAGGGGACACTGAAAATTTTCACAAAACAAAGTTGTAATAGTTTGTGTAATTTGTGTTACACAAGGTTTCGAGATTTGCAATAATTTTTGTGATTGAGTTATGAATGCCGTAGTAATTGTCTAATTACAGAGAACATTACAAAAGTTGTAATAATTTATCTATTTAGATAATCTTATGTGTAACTGAAGCCAATGAAAAACTTATTTTAGAAGGCTCACCCTAGAACTTCTCAACTCATTAAGACTAGGTTATCATATACTTTTCACCTGAGATGGTAAGGGTGAAAGTTGTTGTTGGAGTAATCAAATAAAGGATACACAATCTGGAAGATTATTGTTTTGAATAATTTAATTATAGAAAGAACTTGAATCCTTGAATTGAGGTATAGTGCCTCGTTAAGGATGAATGAGAAAATTTAACGGCCTGGATTTAAGTTTACATCATGGTTAAATGCATGATGTCGTTATACTTTTCGCATTGAGTGTAGGATGGATTAGTGAAATGGCTTTAACATAATTTAGTCTATGTCCTCTAATTATATGATATACTTGATGTGGTTAAGTACTATTTTACATAGCACATTTTTGGATGAAGTAACTAGTTTGGCCTGTTAATGTTATTTTTTATTTTCTATTAAGGATTGACTAAGGTGGATAGACTCAGATTGACATAGGAAAGAGGTTTGGTTGATAAATATTGTTTCATTGATATGTGTGATTCATAACTTTTTTCTTTCGTATGATTTCTAGAAAATTGATCCTAATATCTCTGTGCAACTTTTGGAATATGATAAGCGTTTTGAGCAATATGGAAGTGATTTTACATTTTATGATTACAACCAACCCGAATACCTGCCATTGGAACTAAAGCATACTTACAAAGTTGTAATTGTCGATCCTCCTTATCTGGTGAGATAAAATATTTGTCAATTTCTTAATCTACTTATTGTTTCTTAAGCATCGGTTCAACTGTTATAAGGGGTTCATTCCTTTTGCTGGTACAAGAGAAGCTCTATTACGCTGTTACATTTTCATTTGTTACCCTTAATTGTAGGTCTTGTCTCATAAGCAAAACCTTTTGCTTGCAACCAATCTTGCTGTAACCACTAAGGGTAGAACCTATTCTTCTTGTCTATTTAACGCTTTTTAAACTAGTATTTTCAAGCAAATATTTTGACATTCTGTTTCTTTGAATTGATTCCAGGGTTTTGAATATGAGGATGAACTTGCTTGTTTATCTTGATTACAGAGTATAAAACCTACCTGCCTTTGCTTGTTTATCTTGTGACCATTAATATGATATTTTCTTTCTGATGAAAACGAAATCAAAGACTTTGAATTATTAAATACCAGAGATTCGACTGTAGATACAGCTCGTAAATGCAGCTCGTGCGACTACAACCCATGTAAATCAGAGTTCGTGCGACTACGATCCGTGTAAATGCAACTCGTGCGATTGCAACCCGTGTAAATACAGCTCGTGTGACTGTAGTTTGTGTAAATGCAATAGTTTATGTGACTGTAGTCCATGTAAATGCAGCAGTTTATGCGACTGCAGCTCTTGTAAATGCAGCTTGTGTGACTACAAATCATGTTTAAGCCATAGTCTAATACTTATCTAGTTGATGTGGGATAGTTCCCTCCCTCCTTTATGTAAGAAGCTTGGTAATATTTGAATGAGCTAGATGTGGGTTCCTATTTTGTTGTATGAAGTATTGTTTATGGAATATCTCAATTTTAAAATGTGTATAATAGTTGATACCTCCTCTATGTAATAAAGCCCTGATCATTCCTATTGTTGCTAACATGGTGTGAAATTTTACTTTCACTAAATTAGCTTATTACGATCCTTGTTATTGTTTCTGTTGAAATATGCACTATTAAATTTTTTTCCTGTATAGGCCATTAAGGTCTATTTTACTAAACTCATGCTGGATTAAATATTGTGATTATTGATATTCTGTTGTGACATTCAATCCTCCAGTGAATTAACCACATTCTTTATGCATATTTGCGGAGCACAATGAAACAACAACAATAATTGGTCAATATCTCCTTCTCTAAGCAAATGGAAATGTTCATGTCGAAAAATAACCCATTGCTGCAATTGTACAAAAATCTATTGTAATCCTTTCTACCTCTTAAATCATTGCAATATATGTAAAAATAATGTAAAATATAAATTTACTAGATATATAATAAACTTAATTAAACAATAAAAAATTTTAAAATACTTTTTATCAAATATTTTCAGGAAATTTACGAAACAACAGAAAATATTTTACACAGTTTAATCCAAACACCAAAAAATATTAACTTTTTCAAAAAAGTAAGTCATTTTCCAGAAATCATTTTTCGGAAACCATTTTCAGTTAAACAAACGGACCCTTAATTCCCACCTAATTTCCTCTACTTTAATCACCTTATAATTTGGTCCTTGTACTAAATAATTAAGAAGTTTTCAACTTGATCCGTATACTATTGTAATATTTTATCCCTTAATTACTATATAATTTAATTACTAATATCCTTATTTTCTAGTTTTGTACTTGTTTTGTAACTGCATCAATTAAAATTTTAGATAACTCGATTAATAAATTTGATCCCGAAATTGACTTTTTCGACACCGAAAAAGAGCGAGTCGTTACAACACATTTTTGCTCATGGTGTGTTCGGAGGGTATTCATTTAATGCAATTCTTACAAATATTTGGATGTGTTCTGTTAAGGCACCTAGTGTCATTATCTTGGTGTGTTTAGATGGAATTTTGCGTATCTAAGTCTTTATCTTACTAAAGCTACAAAGGATTATGTAATTGAACATGTTAATGAGTTGATTAGAAATGTGAGTATTAAGTATTTGAAATTAATATAAAAAAAGTTTATTTCGTAAACCTATAAGCACATTGAGATATGAATTAATTTATTAAAGAATTATGTGTGGTAATAAGGTCGGTAAAGGATAAGTGACTTAGTAAAGATGTGAAATAAATTAGAATTTAGTTATGAGTGGGATCATATGTTCATAAATATGATAGCGATTAGTGTAAGAAATAAGAATATGATATTTAGATGCCTAAGGCTTAATATGAAGGAGAATTTAATTTTAGTAGGTAAGCTTGTGAAATGTGAGTAAAATATGAAATCATTGATGGAAATGTATTTAGACTAGAATTTGGATTAAGAATGGTATGGTGTATGTGAAAGCTCATTTAATGAGAAAATAAGTGCTAATAAGTTATTTGAATTTGTAAATGAATCACGTTTTAGTGTTTGAGTCCTATTTTTTTAGTGTTTGAAATTTAATTTAAAGTTAGAATAATAATGGAAACTCGACTATATGTTTGTAAAAGAATCAATACTAATATGGAAAAAAAAGTAAGATAGGTAATCTGAGTGTACGTACTAAGCTCTTCGAGTGTAACGCATTAAGTGAAAAGCTTTTCCGAGAGACTTGAGGCCATTTCTTGAGAGGATTGCATCATGGGCGTGGTTTGAAGGTTGTGTAATAGTGATTTGTATTTATTTATTATTAATTTGGTATGTACATAAAGACTTAAACTAGTTGAGTATTTGTAAGCATTTTGGTTTTTTGGCTTGTGTAGTCAAGTGTCGTTTATTATTAAATTGATGTTTTAAGTTAGTCTTTAATTCTTATATTGACTTGAACATGTGTGAGATTTGAACTAAGGTTGAATAGTTTTTAAAATGTTTTAAATTAATTTGGAATTTGTTGGTATGATATGGTATTATATGAAGAAGTGTTTTTAAGTCAATTTTCATGCTCTAGGAGTTCAGGTATCGGTACATGACTTAGTTGTATTAGTACAATCAAGTCAGTAACTAGACTGCTACAGTACAAAGTAGAGAGAGAAATTGATACATAGGGAAGAGATATTTACGCTTTTGCCCCAAAACCTTAAAAATTGTGTTTCTTTGTCTCCCTCCAAACAACCTCAAGTGAAGTCTAAGTGTTACGGTTTTGTATAAGAACCTTATAAATTATTTGAAAAGTGTTTTAAGACTTCGAAAATGATTGTATGAATATTTGAAATGTAAAATTGATTTTTTTTTTTTGTAAAACCTCTATTCTCCTATATTTGAAGGTTTATGTTTTAAGCCTAAAGATCTTAGAAAACTAATTTTATATTTTGGGTATGCCCACAAACATTATAAATGATTTGAAATGTTTTTTTTAATTGAATTTAAATATTTCTAAAAGTTACAAAGAATTTTACTATGATATGAGCTGAGTGCTTTTACAAAAGAAAAGTTCTGTGTAAAATGTGAACGATCACTTATTCACATCAATCGTTTGATCAAGTAAAAAATGTTACATATATTATAAAAGTCTAATATATAAAATTTAATGGACAAATATTCATATAATGAACCAAAAATATTAAAAAAATAAACATAAAATAAAAATTTAACAAAAGTATAAAAACTTCATTGTATATATGGTTGATAGAAATTAACAGAATCAAAATTTAATAAAAATTCCTTACTTTAAACTCTTTTGAATTCAAAACAAACAAAAACAACATTGCAATTGTATTTTTTTTTGTTTGAAGAAAATAAACATGTAAAAATCGGTTAATTCAATTATTCGGTTGAATTAATAAAAATAAAATTCTGTTTGATTAATAAGTTTCAAAACATTTTTATTTAATTAATAATGGTTGAGAGTTTCAAAATTAGATTAATTTAATTAATAATAATTTTAATTTAGTATTAATAGAATTAACTGATTGAAAACCGCTTAATATAATTATTCTACAATACAATTATATATACATGATAGAGAAATTATAAAGTAGAATCCAAATAATATTGTGCATAAACGGATAATTTTTTTGGTATAACTAGACAAAACTCATACATGAAAATTACATATGATAAGACTAAAAACTCTCACATAACAATTGTACACGATAAGACCCAAACCCAGATACTTAAAAAACCAAAGCTGCAGACTTTACCAAACCTACTACTATTTATTTTTTGCTCGACATTATGCTTTTTATAGTGATTGCTTAGATTGTTAGGAGAGTTTCCAAGCTTTGCTACATTTAAATCTGAAATTCTTAAGCCTTCCAAAACACATGACAACAATAAGGATAGACTTTCCGGTGTTACTCCATCTCCCAGCGAAGCCAGCAAATGAATCTGTGCACCACTGCTCACCTTTCAATCGTCTTTTACAGCTATATCCGGTTGAGAATCCAACATTCCCATAAGCACTGAAAATATAATTAATAATTAATAATTTAGCTATATAAAGATACTAAAACTATTAACATTTACTCCTTATATATTTAGTAAATGTAATGCATAAGGTATTCATAAATTACATAGATATTTAACCCTTTATCATTATAAGGAAAAATAGTGTGCTGGTTCCGTCAACTTACCTTTTTAATAGTATGCTGCGAGTAAAAATATTATATGTCATCACGTCCGACACCATTCTCATCATAGTTGAAGCCACACGCAACGACTCTTCAATCCTTTCGATCTTGTAGAAACGTGTGATTGTAAATCGAATGTAGTTGTGCATGAGGCTTTGTCTAAACAAGATAAGGTTTGAATTAAAAGGACGAAGATCGAGAGAGAGAGAATATTCAGTATTGATGATGAAGTTGAAGGTTTTGATGTTGTTGAAGCACCCGTCTCTCGCGCTCTTGTTGAGGAGGTATCCTACTGTCGCCATATGTCCGTTTTAACTGGCTTTATGAACCCATTTGTCGTAGTCGGCCAACGTGGGGTCATCGGGTCGATTGGGCCGGGATTAAAGAGAAGTGTGTGAAAATGAAGCGGAGGATAAATTGGGGATAAAGGGATTGATAGTTGAGTTTTCGGAGAATAGACATGTTACCAAAGGTAAATTTAGGGGACAGGCACAGACCTGATCCCTTTAAAATGAAAAAAAAAAATATTTAAATTTTTAAAATTTTTAAATGAATAAAAATAAAATTTTAATTTTATCTCTTTTAAAATGATAAAATTTTAATTTAACTTTTTAAAAATTATATTTTTACTATTATAAAAATTACAAATTTCGATCCATTAAACAAAATGTTCTACTTCACCCTTGCATGTTACTACATATCAAAGTTGAAAATACTAAAGGTTTGGGTGTTGGATTTCTTTTTTTTTTTTTTTTTTGATAAATGATAGATTTATAAAATTAAAGGTTTATGACGTATGTAAAAACCGAGAAGCAGAAAGAACAAGAGTATTTAGAATGGAAGGCAGCGAGGAGGGAGAAACTGTCTGAATATCAGAAACAGATTGGAGAAGGATATGTCGGTAACATGGAAAAGGAATTGGAGGGGTGGCAAAATGCTCGGAAAAGCAAACAATAACATGAGCCTCCAAGAAACAACGGACAAAGAATTGGATAGCCAAAGACTGGAGTTTGATCTAGAGAAGAGAAAGATACCTGTTGGAAACAACAATGAAGATGTGGAAGATATCAATGTTGGGGAGGATGATATGTCGGGATGCCTGCAACTATCTTTAAAAATGGTATAGAAAACCTAAAATAGAAGAGGCAATTTACCTTACGACTTCAATGGTGATGTTGAAGACATTGAAGTTGAGGGGATCATCCTTCAATTTTTGCCTTTCGGTGATGCAAATTAGGATGATGAAGATGGCCAAGTATGAGAGTTCAGAGAACAAAACGCACTCCAAAATGTTCTTCCCTGCTGCTTCGTTTTGACTTCCTTTTTCTTTCCCTTTCTCTAATTCCTTTTCCTGATATTTTATTGGTATAAAGGAAGTATGAGGAGGGAGATACCTGAAAAATAAAGAATGAAATACATATATCCCCTTATCAAATTACATTTATTCATAAATGTTATATTAGTATAAATTAATACAAAAATAGAACATGAAATCATAATAATACCTTCAATTATGTAACATTTTTATGATGATGATGATGTATATGTAACAAAGTTAATCGTATATGATAGATATATGGCGGAAATGTAAGGCTGAAGATATTGAACAGCTAAATACACAAAAGAAAAAGGTCTATATACACAATTTGTGGGGGTCAGAATAGGGGCGAAATTAGGGGCTGACAAGTCCTTCACTAGAAAATTTTTCATTTATTTTTTTAATTTTAAATTAATAGAAGTAAAGTTATATTTTGATTTTTTTTAAATATAAAAATTTGATTTAATCTTTCAAATATTATAAAGATATAAATTATTATAAAAATTAAATTATATTTTTATTATCGTAAAAATTATAATTTAATTTCGATCTTTACAAATTTTTTTGATTTCGGCCTTTGTTCAAAATATTCAAAACCCACTTCAAAAGTGAGATGAGATGGAATGACATCAAACACCAAAACATCATTTACTGATACACATATTTAAAAATATTTATATGAATTTAAAAAAAAAATTCAACTATTTTACTATAAATAATATAATTATTTATTTATGTATACGAAAATGTAAAATATTATTATATTTGTAATTTTAAAAAATTAAATTAAAATCAAATTTTTATGTTTACATTAAACTAAATCATGTAATTTTATCTTTTAATTTTTTTAAAAAAATTTTAAATTAATAGTAAAACAAAAAATTAATAAATTAAAATAGGATGGAAATTTCTAAATTGATTTATAATTAATAATATTGGCAGATTTGATTTCAATCTCTTGAGTGGGAAAAGTAGTCAAAAGGTAATGATATACATAATCAAAGGAATATATATGTTCTCTAGATATGGAGAATATGTGTTCTCTAGATATGGAGAATATGAAAATGAGCTTGCTGTGGAGTACGGATGCATATTGTTTGTGGTTGCCTAGTGAGTTGTCACGGTATTTCGTGGAAGAAAATACACCAAGTAATTATAATAATAATACTAATAATAATAATAATAATAATAATAATAAAAGAGATGGCGGCATCTTGTCAATTGGTCAAATCTGAGATAAAAATGGACCAGAGAGAGAGGGAGAGACTCACATCATAACAACAAAGAGCACCAAGATCGCTGAGGAGATGGTGGAAAGATCAACTACCGATTCACCAGCATGCCTTGAGTTAACCACCTGAAACAGCGAGCCCACAACTTTCTGATATGAACTAAAACCATCCATGGTTTCTGAATTCCATTCCATTGAGCAGAAGAGAATAAATTGAACTAATGTCAACCCAAAAACAGTGGCAGCAAGAAAAGAAGAATGAAGCCCTGACAGTAAATGACTATATCCCATCTCCTTCCAGTTCTTCAGGATGTAACTGAACTCCACCTTTTTTGTCATTTTGTCCAAAACGCATATCAAGGCTCGTAGGCAAGCTGGATAAAGAGTGTTGCCAATAAGAATTTGTGGAATTAACAGCAACAGAAGACCCGAATTCTTCTTGAAGACTATCATGTTTTCATTTGTTGGCAGAAACCCACAGTTTGAGAACGTAGAAACGATAGTGAATACAGAAAATGTTCGTATATCAATACTTTTGGTTTTAAGTATTTTTCTGGCGCTTGGAACCAGGCTTACATACATAGAAACTAAACTAGTACCAACTGTGTGGACTACTAAAAGATACCCTAACACCAGATACCCCAAATACCCAGTGGCTTTATACTTGAGACTCTTACAATCGGAAGTTAAGTTTTTGTTACTTTCTAAGTCAGTGATAGGTTTCTCATTCTCTAAGGCTGAACAAGTAATCCTACACAACTCCACTTCATGGGCAATGTTTTTTGAGATCAAGCCGTTGTCTGTTTGGAGGCCCCTATTGCTAATAGAATTTACAGTGTCCCCATCGAAACTTGAACGTTTTTCGAACCTGAACCTCGCCAACAGAAGTCCAAGCATGGAAGTGAAGATCTCCCCACCTACCAGCATCAAAATAGTTATAATAATAAGTTGAGTATTGGAGAAAACCTCCATTTCTACGGTCGACATGCTTGAAACCGTTGTTGCTGACACAGAAGTGAAGAACACGTCTATGTTGTTAGGACTAACTGAGTCGGATTTTGGCTTTGACATTTTCAATGCCCCGAAACCAACCAAAGACACGATTATGAAATAAGCAAGCTGAACCCAGAAAGGGTTCACTCTAAAGACAAAGAAACGGAAACTACTGGATATCAAACCATGATAGGATTGGTAGAAGCATGATAGTTTGGAGCGTGAATTGCTACTAAAATGATCCAATTTTCTACCAAAACAGATAATAGTGTTACTCATCTTTGTTACGAAGAAAGTTGTATGATAACATATTGACCTTTGAATAGTTGGGGTATATATGCAGAGGGGGAGAGACAGAGAGGAGCTCTTGTCCATTTAGTGGGATTTCCTAACAGAAACAAATAAAAAAAACTTGGTGGGAGTTCCTAAGAGAAACAAATAAAAAACCTTAGTGGGATTCCCTGCACACGTGACAAATCAACTCAACTATGTATAATTGGTTTTTTTTTTAACCCTTGGCAGCTCATACATACATAGGTATTCGAACTCGAAATTTTTAAGATGATTAATATCTTTTTTTTATTGGAGTCACTTGTTGAGTTCATAATTGATTAAATTTTTTAAATATCCCTATATTGTTCTTTCAAATTTGATTCATTCACTATAATTTGAATAATTTTAATCCCTATATTATTTGAAAATCAAAATTTCAGTCCTTTACGAAATTTCACCTTTTGTACCGTTAAACAATATGACTTGACATTATTTGTAATTAAGTGGCTTTATAGCATGTCATGTACTCTGTACAGGAAAGAAAATGAAGAAAATAGGGTTATAAGAACCCTTGTTTTAATAATATGAAACGAGATTAAAGTGAAATTTCGATAGAAAATCTTTTTTAATTTATGATCGAAATTGAGAAAAAAAATAGAATTTCATTCTGCTATTTACTTATGTTAAAACCAAATCTCCCTAATTCCTAATTTATGTTACCAAATCAAAAATCTCCAAGTACTTTTTAACCTTAAACCTCAAATCAAACCCCTATTAACTCTAAACCAAATCTTTAATTTTCATAAATTTCCTAATTTCCCGAATTTTAATTCTTCAATCCTTTCTATCAAAGGGGAAACTGAAGCAAAAGAAATTGGTTTGAAATGGAATAGGACAATGATAAATGAAAATTAAGGGAAAATAGAAATTTTATTTGGCCGAATATCAGTATTTCAAGCCTTGAATAATAGTGGTTTTAGTTCTTGCTCCTTCCATGCTTTCTGGATTTCAGCATATATTCCCCTAAACTCGTACTTCGAATTCTCTTCAATTCCTTTTTGTGTTGAAATTTTCTTCTTTCATTGCTATGATAATTTCCGATACTTTATATGTTCTGGGTCAGCTTTAAGCAACGAACCTCCAACACAGTTTCATTTTCTTTTCTTTACTATTTCCCTACCAAGAAGTATTAGAGGATGACGGTTTTCATTTTTTAAATATGTGGCAATAGTACATGCTTAGGTGTACAAGTCATGTCAAATACCTTAAATCCTCTATTTAAAATGGTGCCATGTTAGGTTATTTAACGTCACAAACTATAAAAAGTTTAATTTAGGATTGAAATTTTGATTCTTGAATAGTAGAATGACTAAATATGTTGAAATTATAGTAAAGAGATCAAGTTCACAAGAAATATAATAGCATAGGGACTGCTACAGAATTTAACCTTTGTCTTTGAGTGACCTCCATGAAATTTAAATGCTTTTAATTTGGTTTTATTACTCTATTGACGTGCATGAGCAAAGGTTGTAATAAATTATATTATCTATATGACAACCCGCCAGACGAATTCTCTATAATTGGTTACTGTTTATTGTATTAAGCGTAGTTTTGAGTAAGTAAAGTGTTAGTTTTAACTAAGTATAGGATTCTATGTATGCACCGGCGAACTCTGTGTTCTGGCGAGATCTGACGGTTTGACAGATTCTTTTGTTGAGTATACACCACCCCAAATATTTAGGCGAAGTCGTTAAGTTTGTGGTTTAATAAATTTGTTTATTATTGACAATTTAGTTAGTCCAGTTAGAACTGGTTAAAATGAAACTAAGATATTGTAGTTGATAATACTTAAATTATGATAAGCGCACTTAATCAATAGGATCAAGGGTGTTAGTGGAATAATTTGATTCTTCCAATAAACCTTGTCTTTACGCTTAAGTATATAAGGATATTTGTTTCTTCACTGATAAACTTTGTGTTTCATTTGCATTCATCTTCTTTATTTTCTCTGCATTCTCTTTGAAAAGTTTAAATCCAATAACGTTGCTAAAGTTGAGTTTGTTGTACTCAACCAACTCCTACATTTGTTATAGCTCTCTGGTAAATATTGATAAACACTAGGTTATCTTCATATTTATTTACATACTTTTAGCTTTGCATGCATAAGTGTTAGACTAGTATGTAAGAAAGGAAAGTTCATGATTCTAGGATAAGTGTTAATGTTTCTTGCATGCATGTTTGGATTCATAGGAGTAGTGATCTAACAAGTTTACTTACTCATATTTTAGCTCAAGATGCTCTTGTAGGTCGGAGTGACAAGGGCAAAGGTGTCTAGAATTTGTTGTATTTTCTAGTAAGTTCCTTCTTACTTCCATGTGTGTAGTATTCTTGTTTTATATTTTGTGTAAGGTAAGTACTCATACTTTGTAAAGATGAAATGTGTCTACATGAAATATAGTTGTTTAGAGTTATCAGTTTGTGTCTGGTATGCCCGTGTTAAAGTGTAGGAACTATTCTTCATGTTTAAGCCACTACCTTCTGCTTTTGACAAGATGTTATAGAAATGATGTTAAAGAAACATATTCATGGCTTTGCCTTCAATGGAATGTACATTGAACTTGCATATCATGATACATGAAAATGGTTGTGTGGCATCTGGCAAGGCAAGTGTATGTTGCAAACCAGATTGGCAAATCACGACAAAGGACACAAACCAAAGGAATATGAATGAATTGAATGATATGAGTCTGACTATGGTTTTGGGTACATAGCTAACATGAAGAAGGTTTGTCTGTATGATTGTATGGGTGTATTGTATACGCCAAATGAAAAGTAAATTGACTTATAGTCTGTCTCTGTATTGTATTCATCATCTAGTGAATTGTGCGATTGTGTTTGAATCTTTGAAAGGATCTGCTTGAAGTATTAGTAACTATTAAAATGCTTTCTTCTGGAACTCACTAAGTTCTTTTGAACTTACTTAGTTACCTTTCTTTCTCACGCTTGCTATTGAAGAAAAGAAAGTTATGTTAGATTATGCTAGAAGACATTTTGTATTGAGAGAATTCTAGTATTTTTTATTATGCATGACATGGGGGTGATGTCAAGATGTTTATTTTTGGAGAAAGAACTTGTATATAAAACTTATGTTTATTAAACTTTGATTCTAATGAAGTTACAATGAAGTATCAGTAGTTTTAAAGTGTATTATTTTATTATGTCTTGAATGCCAAATGATTTATACTTCATTTCAATTTAAACTATAGTTTAATTAAGTTTATGCTAGAATTAGTTTTAAAGATAATGGTTTTAAAGTAGTGACACGACAAACTTGGATCCTTCTTAAGGATCAGGTTTAGAGTGTTACAATCTACACTAAAGAGTAGAATATAACCATTTGATTAAAGATCAATTTAATAAAAAGTTTTTCTACCTATTTCCTCTAATTTCATAAGCATTATGTATGTTTTTTTTTTTAAATAATAGGATTATTGCTCTAGGGATTTTCAATAGAGAATGGATTTTTTGTTAGGAGTTACTACTCTAAGGATTGACAATGAAGAATGGATTTTTTTACCAAGTCTAATGGGGAGATTTGCATCCAGTTTGTTTCCTAATCTAGGATCTGATGATATTCAACTCTTGATTATGGAAGTCATTGTTGAGGAAATTAAGAAATACCTCATTGATACGGCTCCATTAAAAGAGTCGGGTAGTGGTGAATTTCACACTTTATTATTTTAGAATCAGTGGGATCAAATTGGCATCACGATTTGTAATTGGGTCAAGATGGTTTGTTTGGGAAAAGCTATTGATCCGGATTTGAACAACACTTTAATCATTTGTTTCCCAAGGGTTCACAACCTTGAAAGTTTTTCTTAGTTCTGGTATATAAGTTTATGCACTGTCCTTTATAAACTGGTAATGAAGGTTATTGCCAACTGGTATAAAGTAGATTTTCCAAGGATAATTGCGTAGAAGCATGCTGGTTTCATTGTAGGATTGAATGTCACAAATAATGTTCTTATAGCTTAGTAGGTGATTCATTCCATGAAAAGTAAGCAGAAGAACAGAAATTGGATGGCAATCAAAATTGATCTAGAGAAGGCTCATGACTGGATTCGATAAGAATTCATTAGTGCTTCTCTTCATGCTGCGAGTATACCTAATTTTCTTTGTAATTTTATTTTGTCTGCTATTATGATTGAATGGAGACCCAACACAAAATTTCGATTTACAAGAGGTATTTGAAAGGAGTGCCCACTATCCTCATACCTTTTCATGTTGTGCATGGAGTGGCTAGGTCATAGTATTCATTCTACTATCAATTTGAAAAAGTGGAAGCCTTTACGTTTATCTCGATCAAGACCAGGTTTGTCTCATCTCTTTTTTGTAGATGATCTCATTGTTTTTGGCCAAGTAGAGATGCAACAAGTTAAGATTATTTAGGAGATCTTGGAAAATTATGTGGATATTCTAGTCACCAAATTAATACGAGGAAAATGAATATGTTCTTTTAGGAATTAGTTAGGAGATGGGAGAGTGGATTAATAGTTTCTTTGGTTTCCATAAGGTTCAAAATATTGGAACCTACTCTGGATTTCCCCATTTTCATGACAACATTACTAACAATACTTTGAGGTTTATGGTGGAAAAGGTTCAGAGTAAGCTTTACAGATGGGATGCTAGACAATTGTCTTTGCAGGAAAACTACTCTTGTGCAATCTTTATTATTATCAATTTTGAGCTACTTCATACAGTCGATGATGATACCTAAAGACATTTGCATTCAAATCAAGAGTTTGGTCAAGCAATTTATTTTAGGGTCCTCAAGTAGGAGAAATAAGTTAGTTAGGTTTCTATTTGTCAACCCCATTCTTGTGGAGGATTGGGCCTTATACATTTATGAGATTACAACACTTCATTTATGTTGAAGCTTGGGTATAATTTGATGATGAATTCTAATGCTCTATGGGTGTGTATCCTTAGGTCAAATATAGGGGTTCAAGATGGAATTCTTGAGGATATTGCATGAAGAAGATGTTCTTTCCTTTAAAGGGAACTCTCAAAGGTTTGGCCTTTAATATGAGAGAATTTACTAAGGTAAGTGGCTAATGGATGAAATGTTATATGTTGGCTAGACTTGTGGATTCCAAGTGTTAGTCCGTTAGTAGGTCGAATCCCATCCCATGACAACCTTGAGATGGATTGCTTACTAAGAGATATGGTTACAAAAGATAGTCGTTGGAATCTAGATCTTTTTCAACTTTGGCCATCGGAGGATAGATCTTTTTCGACTCTGGCTATCGGAGGATATTATTCAGAGGATTGTGGGGATTCCTCACTCGAACTCATTAGCAGGGGCTGGATAGAGTTATATGGGCTAGTACTTCAACAAGTTCTTTCACACTTAAAAGTGCCAATTGGAAGCTTTGTGAGACGACATGCAATATAAGTGATGGGGTATGGTAGATTCCCTTGAAGTTTCAAGGACCAGAAAGGGTTAGATTCTTTATCTAGATGATGTTTAGAGATCGACTTCTTACCAATGTGGAGCGTGTGAAAAAGGGCATAACAAATAATAGTGCATGTGGATTGTGTGGTCATGACTCTAAGGATTCTTTACATGTTATCAGTTATTGTAGTGAGGCAAAAGATATTTTTGGTACAAGTAATTCTAATGGGTAAATGTAGATGGGTTTTTCTCGATATTTGAAAGAGTGGTTTGTAGCGAACTTACTAAATCATTTGGGTGAAGTGGATTGGACATGTTTTTGGGGGCTAATTGCCTGGCGTATTTCAAAAAATCATAATCATTATGTGTTTCAGGGTATCTCTTGTAGTGTTGAAGAAGTGATTGAAGTCTTGTATTGTTGGTTAAACAATTTGCCTCTTTCTGAAAAATAAATATGGGCAAGAGGTATATAATGAACTCATCTTCAACACTGACAGGTAATTGGATCCAGATAAACATTGATGGTGCAATTCAGGTAGAATCAGGTTTTGCAGTTGCAAGAGGAGTTATGCGAGATTGAAAAGTGAAATGGATTTTAGGGTTTAATCGGTATTTTAGGATATGTTCAGTCTTGGAAGCAGAAGTATGTGGCATCTTCAATGGTTTCACTCTTTTCTTGGATCGGGGACTCGATAGAGTGTTGATTAATACGGATATTATAGAGGCAATTCATGCTATTTGAGATAGTTCATCAAAGGACTCGAATTCCTCGAATTCCACTTTGATCAGATGAATACACCTATCGTTGGCAATGACAGTACAATGGCGTGTCCAACATATTTTCAAAGAAAAAAATAAAATTGCAAAATATCTTGCGAAAATGACTCGTAGCAAGGAAAATGATTTTAAATTATTTGAACAACCTCCTAATGGGATGTTAGTTTAGGTATAGCCATTCATTAGCTAGGTTTTTATAATAATAATAATAATAATAATAATAATAATAATAATAATAATAATCAACTTTATAATATCACTTTTTATTTATTATTCTTACTAGGGGCTGTGCCATGGGGTAGAGGCTGCCCCTAATTACTAATAATAATAATAATAATAATAATAGTCGAGCTTATAATATCACTTTTTATTTATTATTCTTACTAGGGGCTGTGCCATGGGGGTAGAGGCTGCCCCTAATTACTAAATTCACTCCATATGGTATTTAGTAATGTTATTTCATTTTTATTAAAACATTATTTTCATTTTTTAATTTAAAAACACGTTGGATGAGTAAAGATATTTGTTTTCTATAATTTATAATATAAAAGAGCGCGAATTTAAAAAAATATATATTTAATGTTATTTTAATTACTTATATGACGCTAAATACATATGTTTTATTAATAATAGAGTTTTTATTCATTTTAACTATACAATTAATAATAACAGATAAAATCTTCTATAAAAAATTAATAGATAAAATTATATCAATAATATTTTTTGTATAGTAAATTTATTATTGGTTTTAACTACACAATTAACATATTAATTATTAATAATTCATATTATTTTAAATCCATTATCATTTAATTAATCTTACAATTATATACCAATTGAAATTAAAATCTATATTATAAATAACATTCAACAAAGGGAGATTATTACTTATTATAATTGGTAAGTTTGAACTGTCTCAATAATAGAATATTAAAGTAATGGTTATTTAACGGAAATTTCAAGTTAGGAGTTTGGAGAAACTTTTGAATCGACGAAAATACCTTTTAATGTTAATTTAATTTAATTAATAATATGATATTAGATATATAAGCTTTTTTAATAATAGGGTTTTTTATTTATTTTAATTATAAAATTAATAATAATAGATAAAATATCCTCTCAAATATTAATAAATAAAATTATATCAATAATATTTTTTATAATAAAGTTTTTTTTTAATATACTGGTGTGATTAGGTAGTATCTGTTCATACTTTCTTAACCCTTTGACAACGCGCACACACTTTGCACACATAAGCACTCGAACCCAGGACCCCTAAGATGAATATCATTTTCTTTTTCACTGGAACCACTTGTTGAGTTCTATAATAAAATTTATAATGGTTTGAATTTCATAATAGATGTATTAATTATTAATAATGTATATTATTTTAAATCAATTATCATTTAATTAGTGTTACAATTATATTGAAATTAAAAATCTATCATTATAAATAGCATTCTACAAATGGACATTATTAATATTCAACAAAGGAAGGTATTATTTATTAGCATTGATAAGTTTGAAGTGTCTAAAAAATAATGAAATATTAAAATTATTAGATTTGTGTGATCCAAATTTTAAGAGATTGCTTGCAAGTCAAGTTAAATAAAATCTTAAATATTGTTTCCAAATCAAGTTAAACAAAATATATTATCTTTGTAGAAGATTTAGTTGTATAATATATTTAGCATTTATTAGCTTAATATATTTTATATTGATTAGAATTAGGCTTTTTCAACTTATAAATAGATGTGGTTGAAACTCATGATGTTTTTTCTCATCTGCCCGTGATTTTACCTGAAAAGATTTTTCACGTAAAATCTGTGTATTCTATTTTTTCTTGCTTTTTATTTGACACATCGTGTAAAATTTCATTCGACAGATGCAACTGTAATTACGTTAAGGCCTTTCGATCTTTACGCTTCTTCTCTTCATCTGTCAATGTCCAAGGCATCTTATCTAACTCTAATAGGCTATCCTTCAAATCCATCTGCAAAAGAACTGCCTACATCTTTACCTGTCACAACGTGAATCTGGTGTTGCGATCCAACAACGAAATATCATATTTTAATGTCGTTATTATCGTAATCGAGACAAACAACCCGAAATGACATTGGAAAGAGATGAAAGATCATTTTAATCAATGATGGGATAATATTTATAATATTCATTTCTCATTACACATTTATTTAGTTTGTTATAATTATTATACTATTTTTTTTAAACTCACATTTTTTTACTTTTCCTATCATTTTCTTATATGAAAGCTTCACTTTTTATGTTATTATTAATTTTAACTAATTTTTTTAGCCAATATTATTATTATAATTTAATTAAAAATTTTAATTTTTTATTATTCTTTAAATAATTTGCAATTCCAAAACAATTAATTACATCAGAAGTCCAATAATAATTAAAGATGATAAATATAGATGGAACAAGCAGATCGAGATAGAATATGGTGATGAAAATGATGTACTGAAGTAGAAGATTGAGCTAGAAAATTTAAACATATTTGTTAAATTATTTATATTTATTTTTAAACTAGATTTTATTTATTTTTTGGAACTTAGATCTTTAATTTATTCCATTGTTAATTTTTTTTATAATAAAAGTATATTATTAATCTCAATAATTGTTTCATTTATGAAAATAAACTATTGGGAAATTATAAATAATATTATGGTTCGTGTAAAATTTAATTTGATCATATTTAATACAATTTGAATTTTTTTAATTAATAACATTGTTCTTTTGTTTTAAATTAGAAAAACAATAATATTCTAAAATAGTTTTTAATACTAAAATTAAAAGTGAAATTAACATTTTAACATTAATACATTTAAATATAATTTTTATTAAATAATAAAAATATAATTGTGTAATTTTAATACATTAAAATCATAATTAATTTTATCTTTTATCAGTATGCATAAAAAATTAAATCAAATTCTAATCTCAATTCTCAACATACTTTTTAATTTTTGAATTTTTTTTGTGAATTATAATAGGAGGGTAAAGTCCTAACATCAATGCGACTAATGCGACTCAAAGCTAGGCCACACCTGGGTTGATAAACATCCTGATCATTAAACCAACACATTGGGATGGTGAAATTTTTTTTGCTAAATTACAAGAAGATGACAAAACCCTAATAGCAACATAACTAACACGACTTGAACCCAAGCTACACTTGAAGCGATGAATATTCTAACCATCAGACTAATACATAAAGTTCTGAGACGGTGAAATTTAATCTTCAAGATATTTGCATAAATTTTCTAGATAGAGTTCTTGTTTTACCTTTTTACCAACTCATAATAAATACTGAAGTAATACATCTTTAATTACACATTCATTATAATTTAAACTATTAATAAAAAATATCGTATTTTTTAAATTATTTTATTTACATCTATTGTGTAAAAATTAAAAGAATAGATCTACAATGTAGTATGTCCCTATTAAAATAGTTTTATTGAATGAATTTATATAATACGAAATAAAAATTTAAATTTTATATTTGAATTGTTTTGTTTCCATTAAACAAAATAAATTACATTACTGTTTTTATTTTTTATTTGAAGGATAAAAAACGAAACAAAACACGGGACAAGTTCTTAATCTTGCTTAACATCATCATGCAGTAAAATCAAAACATTCAAGCGGCATTCTATATTTTTTTATACTAAAATTATTACATTACCCAAATTTTAATTCTTTAAATAATAAATTTATATATTTCATATATAAAATTTATAAATAAGATAATATATCGTATTATATTTATATTATTTAAGTTTTATCAAAAAATTATTATGGTTAGTTTATTAATTGTTAAGAAACAAAAGTAAAAATTAAATAGTGAATACTTAAATTTATAATATATCATTTTTTTTTTTATAGTTTTTACAAGTGAATTATGAATGATTAGAAGTTTTTGTTAGCAATATGTTGAAGCTCAATTTGTCCGGGTCCAACAAGTTGGGGCTCAAAACTCAAAGGATCCAATCACAAAAGACCCAAGATTAGCCCAATAACCCAATTACACCCAAAACCTTAAATCTGCTGGGCAACTTGCACCAGCCACCACCATCCCAGCCAACCGAAGAGCACCACGTCAGCACTATCAGCTCCAACTTGACCTGCCACCACCAGCTGCTCCAACCGCCACTCTATCGCTGAACTTGCAAAAAAAGAGATTAGATGTACATTTAATTGCGAAAAACAAGTTATCATGATTGAAATTCTGGTTATAAAACCAGATTCAAACCATTTTTGTAAGGGGTTACGAACTTTCTATAATACATCCACATTAATACATACTGTCTTCAAGAATCAGTAGAGGCAATAGTCATTTTACAAAAAATAATAAGAGCAGTTAGCAATCAGAGGTCCGAATAGTCATACCAAGATCAGGAATACAAGCCAAATGTCAGAAACATTCAAGGCATTCAGGTACATTCAATGAATTTTTGTTATTATTCGAAACTTTAATTCATCAGTTTCCAATATATATTAGTGCATATTTAATATATTCTGTCAATATTTATTACCCCATTAACTTCAAATGTTTTAATAATAATAGCTTTAATAATAATAAATATGATGCTGATAGCATTAATAATAATAGTAATAATAATAATAATAATAATAATAATAATAATTAATAATAACTGTTTTAATAATAATAATAATATTATTATTAATTAATAATAATAAAAAAGAAACGAAGGGACTCATCTTTGTTCAACGGTTACCACTAGAATTGCCCTCGAAGCCGTCCAAGCCGTCGTCGTCACAAAACCACGAACCTCGCGATGCTTCGTCATCCGTGGATCTGCGAAGTAACAAAGAACCGAAACGATTAGGAATAAAAAAGAAATAGTTTAAAAAAAGGGGGGTTTTAAAAACGGTTTCATAAAAAAAAAACTTCAAAATCAAAAAAGGAAAAAAAAAGGTTTTTTTACCTTCGACGGTGGCTGGCTGGCACGTGAGGATCAGCAACGACGACAAAGACATGGTCGACCCGGCGCGCGTGACCAGGCGCGGCGACGACGCGCGGCTGCGGACGATGGCAGGTGGCGGCTACGCGCGACGGACGACGACTGGACATTACCGGTCGAAGTTTGGCCGGCCATGGAGAGGGGGAGAGGTTTTTTAGAGAATTCTGGTTTCTTTGGTAAAAAGAAGAAGGAAAATGAAAAAAAAGGGTTAAGGCATGTCTTTTATAGGCCCATGAAACGGTGCCGTTTTGAGGGCTGAGTTTCAGCCCCGAAACGACACCATTTTACAGCCTTTTCACATGACCCGTCCGACCCGACCTGAACCGTCCCTGGGATCCGTGTGTTTTCGTTGAAAGGTATATTTATGCATTCGGTCCTTCCGCTTTTTCTCAAATTTTCAATCAAGTCCTTTCTGTACTTTTAATTGATTTTAAATTGGCCCAATAATTTTCAATGCTTTTCAATTTAGTCCCTTGATCTTTTGAAAGCCTCAGGAGTTGCCACGTGTCATTGTTTTGGTTCATTTATGTAAACGGCCCCTCTTATTTTTAATTTATTTTAATTTAATCCTTAAATCAAGTTCTGTTTAATTACAAAATGGGCCCAGAAATTTTTCATGGTTTTCAAATTAATCATCTGACTTCAGGAAGCCTGAAGGGCTGCCACGTGTCACTTCTTTTTGGTTTTATTGCCTTGGAGGTCCCTAAATTGTCTGAAAATTACATTTTTTCCTCGAACTTCCAAAAATCCCATTTTTGACCTTAAAATTTCTAAAAATTCCATTTTTACCCCCGAACTTTCAAAAATTCCATTTTCGACCCTAAAATTTCTAAAAATTCCATTTTTGCCCTGAACTTCCAAAAATTCCATTTTTAACCCCAATATTTCCCAAAATTCCATTTTTGCCCCCAACTTCCAAAAATTCCATTTTCAACCCCGAAATTTTTGAAAATTCCATTTTTACCCTCGAACTTCCAAAAATTCCATTTTTAACCCCGAAACTTCAAAAAATCCCATTTTTACCTTCGAACTTCCAAGAATTCCATTTATAACCTCGAAATTTGTAAAATTCCATTTTTACCCTCGAACCTCCAAAATTACCATTTTTGACCCCGAAACTTTCAAAAATTATCATTTTGCCCCCGAATGTCCAAAAACTCTATTTTCGACCTCGAAACTCCAAAAATTCCATTTTTACCCCTAAATGTCTAAAAATTCCATCTTTTAACCTCAAACTTCCCTAAAATTACCATCTTGCCCCAAAAGTCCAAAATTACCATTTTGCCCTCGAGTATCCAAAGTCTCATTTTTTTTTTATCTCCGATTGCTTTATTTTTCTTCCTCATCAATATTTACATTTATTTTTAATTATTATGCACTCGTATTTTGCATTTTCGATTTTTTTCATATCATTTATCTTCTTTTTATCTTACTTCGCGTTATTTAATATCCGTTATTAACTGCTTATTCATATTAAACTCGAATGTTTGTTTTCAAAATTATTTTTCATAAAGACTTTAAAATCGAGGTAATATTCTTTTATTTCGAGTTTCGAAAATTTGGGCCTTAACTAACTAGGTGCAATTTTTCTTCAAATCGAAATAATCGAATACCCTTAATCGAGACAATGTTTCTTTATCTTCGATTCTGAAATATTGCACCTTAACTTACTAGGTGCAACCTTTCTTCAAATCGAAATAATCGAATATCCTTTTCCTAAAATTTTTTAAAAAAAGTTTTACAAAGGAAAGCTCGTTATTTCTGGATCTTGAAATGTCATGTCCTAACTCACTGGACGTAACTTTCTTCCTCGATCACTTTGAAATAAGCGGGATTTCCAAACAAGCCCGATTTCTTTTAAACTTAACTCATGCATTCAACGATCGTATTTTAAACTTTATTCGAGCTTTTAAATGTTACAAATTAAGACCCGAAAATAATCAATACGGTACCAATTTTCGGCATATGAGGGTGCTAATCCTTTCTCATGCGTAACCGACTCCCGAACCTATTTTTCTAGATTTCGAAGACCTACATGTTTTCAAAACTTTTTTTAAAAAACGTTTTGTGGTGATCCAATCACATCGAATAAAGGATTGGTGGCGACTCCCATTATTTTTCGATTTTAAAATGATTTTTGAAACTCGTCGTTTTCCCAAAAAGGATGGTTTTGACAGCTGGCGACTCCACTGGGGACCTTTTTAAATAAACTAGAGTCAAGCCAAAATTAATTATTTTCGGGTCTTTTTTGGAAACTTTTAAGCTTCAGTTTTGTTTAATGTGTGATCCTCGATATCTTTTGTGACATTTTATTATGTGATATTGCTAGTGTAAGTTTCCGTACATCTGCATATGATATCACCTTTTTAAGTGGAAGACGAAAACTACTCCTTCGTGAGGTCTTCACCTCCGTGCAGGATAGTGGATCGCTTTCGAAATTACAAAGTACCCTTGTTTTCGTGAAGTTTTCATTTCCGTGCAAACATGTGAGAAATGCGTCCTAAACCGAACTCGTCCGTGTGAGTCTGTAATGGGTGAGGACCGAGGAATCTGCTGGTTTAGGTACCCATGCTTAAGAACCTAAAACCACATATAGTAAGCCGTAGGAACCTGCTTTAGAAGGTGTTGTACTAAACCATTTAGCAACCTTCCAAGACAAACTCTTAGGTTCTATGCTATACTTGTATATTGACATTGTTTTGTTTTGCTAACTTGTTTATTTTATCTCTTTTTGCATTGCATTTCATCATCATATAAAGGAAATATATAAACTCAAAAGTTCAATTACTGATAAGAGAATTAATCATGGAAAACAAGTACTTTGATAAAGTGGAGGATAATATGGTCGTGCGCATGTGGTCGGAGGAGACTCAGCGCCAAAAGAGGGACAGCTTAGTGGAATGATATGAGTCAGAGCTTTGGGATTATACCAGGATCAACACGGCTTAAAACAATATGCTAGAATTAAAAGAGATATGGGACAATTGGGACAACAACATAAAACAGACCTTTTACCAAGAATACGGAGATTTACCATACTTGTGCGAAGTTAAGTAGACAAATCCCTCTTTAGAGCCTTAACACAGTATTAGAACCCATCCTACAATTGCTTTACCTTGGGGAATATAGACATGACACCGACAATAGAAGAATACACCACTTTGCTCCGTTGTTCGAAGATTTCGGTAGATAAGGCATATTCTAGAGTTCCAAATCTCCCGACCATTGTTAAAAGATTAATAAACATTACTGGCATGAGTGAACAGTGGGTTGCAGCTCGAGTTAAAGTCAAAGGCGATAACAAGTGCATCACGTGGAAAAGTCTGCGAGATTTGATACTGGCTCATCCAGATACAAAGAAAAAGATCGATATCTTAGCTCTAAGCATCTACGGGTTGGTCATTTTTCCAAAGGCTTTGGGGCATATGATGATGCGATAATAGATTTGTTTGATAGATTGAGTAAAAGAGTGACACCTGTCTCGGCCATACTGGCTGAAACTTTTAGATCCTTAAATGTGTGTAAGAATGAGGGAGAAGGTCGATTTATTGCTTGCGCACTGCTATTGATGGTATGGTTTCATAGTCACTTTTGGAAAATAGAAAAAGTCTCCTATCAGTACTTGTCTACAGATTACTCCCCCTTGAAAGAGTTCATGGCCATTTAAAGACGAGAAAACTTCGCAGAAGAAAAGTGGATGGCCATACTCCAAAGCCTCAAAGATGAGGACATAGAGTGGCGAGCACCATGGTTCGCTCTTGATGAAATATTGTATCGGTGCGGAGATCTCGACTGAGTCCTATTGGCAGGAATATGGGGAGCAACCGGATATGCACATTTGCTGGTTTCAAGACAATACAGATCAAGATAGTTCATACCTGCGACTCAGGGGTTATCTTAGTGTGAATTCGCATACCGAAGAGAAAACAATAAGAAAAGGATTCGAGGAATCTCAAATGCATGGAATCAGGTTCGAAAATGAAAGCATTCGACGCCAATCCCATGATAATTGCAAAATATGATTGGTGGAGGAACAGAAGGATCAACGATAATATTCCTGTGCCAAACCCGGAGATTGTCCGCCTAATTGAAGAACACTTGCAAGTTGTCCCGACTGAATTAAAAATAATTAAAAAGATTTCGAAAAGAAAAATGCTGAGATGGAGAAAATGATAAAAAAGCTAGAAGAGGAGAAGGTGCTTTTAGGATTGGACGTTGATGTTCAGAAGCTAGAAGTAGAAAAATTGAGAAAAGGGAAGAATAAGGCTGAAAAAGATCTTAGCAGCCTAAAAAAGGACTATAAAAAGCTTCGATTGTCAATAAGAACCGTCGGTTTGGGTAAGACGTCAGAGCAATGGCAGTAGGAAATTCGTGAAGAGAGAAATAAAACAAGTCACTGGAAAAACAAATTTCAAGACGCCCAAGTTCAAGAAAATGCTATGAAGAGTAGCCTTCTGGAAAGCCAAGCCGAAGTGACCGAATTAAAAGCTCGAGTAAGAGAATTAGAGGAATCCTTGTACAGGCATCGTAGTCGAAATTCAGTAATAGAGTTGAAGGCAAGCCAAGTTGAGATCGAGAGACTGAATAAGAAGGTGAAAGAATTAAAAGCCTCATTGAAAAATAGTGAAATACGAACTAAGATTTTGGAAAGGACGTTGGAGACAAATGATTGACACCTTTAGCAAACCCAAAAGGAAGTTGGAGAGAGGGATTATGTGATGGGTGAGGCCTTAAATCAAATCCGCGGAGTAGCTGATCATGTGCAAACATTGGCAGTTGAAGTAGAGGAGCTAAGCATACAGTACGAGACGAAGATAGAACGAGGTCAAAAGCTATCAAGCCTCCTTAAGAAAGTCAAGGCTCTGAGCATCGAAGCAAAACCGTTTATGTAATTTGCTTTATGTTAAGGAACTTGTTATCCAAATGAAGTTTTCTAAATGGAAAATGAATTATAAGTCAATACCTTTCTCTTGCATACATGCATCTTATTTGCATCACATTTTGGCATATTTCTGCATAACGATACTAACTTATTAAAAACTTACCATCCAGCTACATCAGTAATCATTGAAAACTCACATCGCTATAATACTTGAAAGAAAACTAAGGCTATGGAGCAAAGACTTGAACAAATCCAAAAAGAATTACAAGACTAGTTGCAAGAGCGCATCCAAGGGCAAATGACCATGATGTGCAGAGAAATGAAAAATCAATTCATGGAGGTACAAAAGAGCTTAATGAATGAATTAGCGCAAGTAAAACAAAGCATGGCCGATAAAGGAAAGAGTCTTGCTATTGAGGAAGAAGAAGACCCAATTGTCCCTCCAGGCTTTACACCTCGCTATAACCCGGCTTCACATGAAATGTCGACACGAGAGCCCATCATTACTATAAGGGCACAGCAACAGGCCACAAGCACGTCGAGACCAGCCAATTATCCAATTGGGTCTAGGTCAAACCCAGAGGATAATGCTGCGAATCTGGGTGTCCCAGACTTTGACGAGATGATAAGAGATGATCTCCCTAGACAAATAGAGGAAAAATATAGGCGATTAGAGGAGAAAATCGACGCGATGCAAGGAATTGAAATTTCCTATAGGGTAGATGCCAAAGAGTTAGGTCTGGTTCTGGATCTGGTTCTCCCTCCCAAATTCAAAGTTCCAGAATTTAAAAAATATAACGGGACGAGCTGCCCTGAAGCCCACCTGACCATGTTCTGTAGGAGGATGGCGGGGCACGTGCTTAATGACCAATTGTTAATTCATTGCTTTCAAGACAGCCTGGCCGGGTCGACAATCAGATAGTACAATCAATTGAGCCGATCAAAGATCCATTCATGGAAAGATTTGGCACAAGCTTTCTTAAAGCAATATGATCATGTGATAGAAATAGCTCTTGATCGGCTTACACTGCAGAATATGGAGAGGAAGTCGAACGAGAGCTTTAGAACATATGCGCAAAGATGGCGCGAGGTGGCAACCCAAGTACAGCCACCATTGATAGAAGAGGAGACAACAATGTTGTTTATCAATACCCTCAAAGCTCCTTACCTGAATCACCTGTTAGGAAACGCCACCAAGAGTTTCTCTGATATGGTCATATCGGGGGAGATGATTGAAAATGCGATCACGGCCGACAAGATTGAAACTGGAGAAAGCCCTAAAAGACCTGCCCCTAGAAGAAGAGATACTGAGGTCAACAATGCAAGCATATACAGACCTAGCTACACCAAACCCTTCGTGACAGGTCAGCCCAAAGCTCCAATGGGTAATTACCAAAATGCCCTACGGTAAGAACCGAGCATCAGGCCAAATAGAGGAAGAGTTCAATACACTCCCTTTTCGATGTCATACGGAGAACTCTACAAGATACTGTATGACGCGCATGAGGTAGCTCCTCAGCGTGTAAGACCGTATAAACCCTCATTCTCAGCTTGGTACGATGCGAATGCTCACTATGAATACCATGCAGGGGTAGAAGGACACTCGATTGAAAACTGTCTTGCTTTTAAAAGACGAGTCGAAGGACTTATAGAGCATGGAGTCGTAAAGTTAGAAGAAACAGCAAAGCCTAATATAGCTGGGAATCCTCAACCTAATCACCCAAAGTAAAGGGTGAATGCCTTGCTGGAAGAAAGAGCTTGAAAAATTAAGAGAAGTGTTAAAGAAATTAAGTCTCCACTTCGGTGGGTATGGCAAGAGATGGTCAAAGAAGGGATAATCGTGAAGGATAAAAAGAGTATGATAATCGGGGATGATAACCATTATGAGTTTCATGCCGTTGAGGGGCATGAAATTCAAAGTTGCGTCGAGTTCAAAGCCGTGGTCTAGATGTTGATGGATAATCGAGAGTTGGAATTTTTTGAAGAAGGAGGGGAAGCTAATGATGTTTGTGCCTCCGAGGACGGAACAACTAAGGCTTATGGAAGCAATCACCCCAAGGTGATTATTTGTGGCACGGCAAGAGAATAAACAACCCCTCGCATCATCATACAAAAGCCTGTAACGTTTCCTTACAGGGATAGCAAGAAGGTCTCATGGAGTTACAATTACAACGTGACCATACTAAGAGAGGGGGAACCGAGGAAGGACGTGAATCTTGTTACCCGTAGCGGTAAAAATCATGACCCTATAAGTAAAGAAAAAGAGGTTAGTAAAGGGAAGGCAAGAATGTGTGAGCCTGAGAAAGAAATAACTAGTAAGCCTGAAGTACCCACGAACGAGCCCATATTCGAGAATGAGGCGAAGGAGTTTTTAAAGTTTTTAAGTCATAGTGAATATAGTGTAGTAGAACAACTACACAAACAGCCTGCTCGGATATCGATCCTGTCATTGCTCTTAAGCTCGAAAGCCCATCGAAGCACACTAATGAAGGTGTTGAACGAAACATATGTAGCAAATGACATATCCGTCAGTAAGCTAGATCGACTGGTCAATAACGTGAGTGCTGATAACTTCATTTTATTTAGCGATGATGAAATACCGATGGGAGGAATAGTATCCACCAAGGCTTTACACATCACTATCCATTGTAAAGGGTATACGCTACTTGGAGTACTCATAGACAATGGTTCAGCCTTGAATGTGCTACCGCTAGCTACACTACAAAGATTGCCAATTGATAACTCTCACATGAAAGAATGTAATAACATAGTGAGAACATTTGATGGGACAGAAAGGAAGGTAATGGGAAAGATTGAAATACCTCTTCAAATTGGGTCAAATACATATGAAGTGGATTTTTTAGTGATGGATATTAGGCCCACTTATAACTGTCTGTTGGGAAGACCGTGGATCCACTTAGCTGGGGCAGTACCTTCCTCTTTGCACCAGAAAGTGAAGCTAAAAAATGAAAGGTTGCTAATCACGATTAATGCTGAGGAGGAAATAATTCGCGTCCATAACAAGCGATTCACCCTACGTGGGAATAGACAATGAGGTTGTGGAGTGCTCGTTCCGCTCACTAGAGTTTGTCAATGCAACTTTCATTTCGAAAGGGAGCAAGATACCTATGCCAACAATATTATTGACCACCAAGATGGGCTTGCAATTAACAGTCGGAAAGGGAGCTATACCTGGGAAGGGACTAGGAAAATACCTCCAAGGAAGAGTTAATGTGCCGATACTGATAGAAAAGCGGGATCGTTATGGCCTGGGGTACAAGCCAGACACGAGACAAAATAGGAAGGAGATTGAGAAAAGGCAAGAAAGAAAGAAGGCCAGACTGTCTGGAAAGGACATCTCGTGGGAACCCATGGTCTTCCCACACATCTATGAGACTTTCATCTCAAGAGGAGTGATCAACCAGAAAGAATAGGAGCGAGTGACGATTGGAACCAAAGAGGGCATCATAAAAGATCTAGGCATTAATGCTATATCAGATGAAGGAAAGGAAGGGAATCCATCAAGAATTGGTCCGTGTGCACCTAGAAGCACCTTGAATAATTGGACCGTGGAGGAACTCCTTGTAATTTTTAAGATTTCCTCAGAATCCTCGAATATCAATAATATGAGCAACCTTGACGCTAACTTAGAACCTCACTTCGAGCAAGATACGTGTTTGGAAGAGCTTCAGGACCTTGAAGATAATCAAGATTGTAATCTGCCTCTGGATCTGTTAAGGATGATGGAACAGGAAGAAAAACAGATCCTGCCTCATTCAGACCCAGCGGAAGTTATTAATCTGGGGCACGAAGATGAAAAGAAAGAGGTGAAAATTGGGACAAGCATCTCTGAAGAAACCAGAAGGAATCTTATCGAGTTGCTTTAAGAATACCAAGATATCTTCGCATGGTCATACCAATATATGCCCGGCTTAAGCACTGACATTGTGGTGCAGAAACTCCCTATAAAGGAAGAAAGTAGACCCGTGCAGCAAAAACTCCGAAGGATGAGACCGGATGTGTTGTTAAAAATAAAAGAAGAAGTCAAGAAACAATTTGACGTCGATTTTCTCCAAGTAGTTAAATACTCTGAATAGGTAGCTAATATAGTCTCTGTTCCTAAAAACGACGGAAAGGTACGCATGAGTGTGGACTATCGAGATTTAAATAAAGCTAGCCCAAAGGATAATTTTCCCTTACCCCACATCGACACTTTAGTCGATAACACGACAGGACTTCTCTGTTTTCCTTTATGGATAGTTTCTCTGGGTATAATCAGATAAGGATGGACCCTGAGGATATGATCAAAACTATATTTGTCACGCTATGGGGAACATTTTGCTACAAGGTGATGCCCTTCGGACTCAAGAATGTAGGGACAACTTATCAAAGGTCCATGGTGACCCTGTTTCACGACATGATGCATAAGGAGATTGAAGTTTACGTCGATGACATGATTGCGAAATCCAAAATGGAGGAAGAACATGTGAGAATCCTGAGAGTTATTTGGAAGGCTCAGGAAATATCAATTAAAGCTAAACCCAGCAAAATGCACTTTCGGGGCCACATCAGGAAAATTGTTAGGTTTTGTAGTCAGCAAAAGAGGAATTGAAATTGACCCGAATAAAGTCAAAGCCATACAGGAGCTACCACCACCCAGCATGCAAAAAGAAGTTCGGGGGTTCTTAGGAAGACTAAATTACATTGCTCGGTTCATTTCACAGTTGACTGAAAAATGCGATTCTATCTTCCGCCTGCTTAGAAAGCGCAACCTGGGGGTATGGGATGGTGAATGTCAGGAAACCTTTAACAAGGTCAAAGATTATTTATTCAAAGCTCCCATATTGGTACCTCCAATTCCTATTAAGCAATTGATCCTGCACTTGACGATCTTTGAAAATTCCATGGGATGCGTACTAGGCCAACACGATGAATCCGAAAAGAAGGGAAGGGCAATATATTATCTTAGCAAGAAATTCACTGATTGCGAGATGCGATATTCGCCAATTGAAAAAGTATGTTGTGCACTAGTTTGGGCTACACACAGATTAAGACAATACATGTTATACCATACCACTTGGTTGATCTCGAAATTAGATCCTCTGAAGTACCTGATGGAGTCAGCTGCATTGAGTGGGAGATTGGCTCGATGACAAATCTTGCTCTCGAAATTCGACCTAGTCTACATCAATCAAAAAACAGTAAAAGGGAGTGCGATAGCAGACTTCCTAGCCAGTAGGACTTTAGAGGACTATGAGTCGATAAACTTCAATTTCCCAAATGAAGATTTAATGTATATTGCGACTACTGAAGGGGCAATCACGATAGAACAACCTTGGAGATTGAATTTTGATGGAGCTTCAAATGCCAAGGGTAATGGGGTCGAGGCAGTCTTGGTATCACCAAAAAGAGATCACTACCCTTTACTAGCAAACTTGATTTTGATTGCACAAACAATATGGCTGAATACGAAGCATACATCTTGGGAATTCGTGCGGTCATAGAGCGAGGAATCAAAATTTTGGAGATTTATGGAGACTCCGCACTGGTAATCTATCAACTCAATGGAGAATGAGAAACAAGGGATTCTAAGCTAGTGGAATACCGCAGATTGGTCCTCGAGTTGATCACAGAGTTCGATGATGTCACATTCCATTATCTCCCTTGAAAAGAAAACCAGATGGCCGATACTCTTGCCACTTTAGCCTCGATGATTAAGGTGAGTAGGAAAGAAGATGTAAAGACCATTCAGATGAGTATCTATGGAGCTCCTGCTCATTGTTGTGATATTTAGGCAGAGGAAGAAGAAGAAAAGGATGATCGCCCGTGGTACCAAAATATTCTTCAATTTGTGAGAGATCGAAAGTACCCCGAGCAAGCCTCAGAAAATGAAAAGAGGACATTAAGAAGATTTGCCAGTGAATATGTCCTCGACGGAGAAATCTTGTACAAGAGGAGAAAAGATCAAGTGTTGCTGAGATGTGTCGACGCATTTGAAGTTAAGAAGATCTTAGAAGAAGTTCATGGTGGCATTTGTGGGACACATGCCAATGGTTTCACGATGGCCTTGTAAATAATGAGATTTGGGTATTACTGGTCTACTATGGAGGGCGATTGCATCAATTATGCCAAGAAGTGCCATAAGTGCCAGATCTATGGAGACCAGATTCATGTACCTCCATCACACCTTCATGTCATGACCTCTCCCTGGCCTTTTTCTATGTGGGGCATGGATGTCATCGGGCCAATTTCTCCAAAGGCTTCCAATGGCCATGGATTCATCTTTGTGGTAATTGACTACTTCACTAAATGGGTAGAGGCGACCTCATATACAAATGTTACCAAGTCAGCGGTTAGCAAGTTTTTGAAAAAAGAAATTATTTACCGATACGGGATGCCTGAAAAGATCATATCCGACAATGCCCTGAATTTGAACAATAGCACAATAGCAGAAGTTTGTGAACAGTTCAAAATCGAGCATCATAATTCTTCTCCCTATCGCCTAAAAATGAATGGAGCTGTGGAGGCAGCTAATAAGAACATCAAGAAGATCGTGACAAAAATGACTGAGACTTACAAAGACTGGCACGAAAAACTAACATTTACCCTCTTTGCCAACAGAACTTCTATCAGGACTTCTACTGGGGTAACACCATTCTCATTGGCATATGGTATGGAAGCAGTCTTGCCTATCGAGGTTGAAATACCTTCTCTTCGAGTCTTAACCGAGCTTCAACTAGACGAGGCTGAATGAATCCAAGCTCGATATGAATAGTTGAACTTAATCGAGGAAAAAAGATTAAAAGCCATTCGCCATGGCCAAATGTACCAGAAAAGAATGATGCGAGCTTACGACAAAAAGGTTCGTCCCAGGATATTCTATGAGGGAGATCTAGTTTTGAAAAAGATACTTTCCATACATAAAGATTTCCGTGGGAAATGGATGCCCAATTGGGAAGGACCTTATGTGGTAAAGAAAGCTTTCTCAGGAGGAGCTCTCATCCTATCAAAAATGGACGGCAAGAATCTGTACAACCCCGTTAATTCAGACTCGGTGAAAAAATACTTCACCTAAAAACAAAAGGGGAATTGAGATGAAAACCCACAAAGGGCGTCTCGAAAAAAAAAAGGGGGTTCATGATGAAAACCCGCAAAGGGCGTCCTAGAACCAAGGAATTTTGAGTTGAAAACCCACAAAGGCAGCTCAGATCCAAGAATGGGTCGACGAGATGGAGGAAGGTTACAACTTGAAACATCAACAAAGCACTCTAGATCTTCTAGACACACATCTAAGCTAGGAATGATTCTCAAGCAAGTTGGCGCAGAGTAGCTCAATTTACGATATCTAGGGCAATTAATTATTCTGTATTGTATACTTGGCAATTTTCGACTAATGTTGTTTCCTTTGATCCTCTTTTTAATGGAAATTTCAAAATACGACTTTGTTTCTGCACAATTTTGTCCAAGCATTTCGCATCTAAATAATGGGTAATGAAATAAAAAATCATACAAAAAATTATGAGCATTATTCTGGAATTTTCAGAAGTTACAGAAGTTCGAAACAAGATTACCAATAGGAAGACAAGCTTAAAAACAAGCAATTCCAGAACGGCCTAGAAAAAGATGGAGCAACATATCGAGGATAGAATTTGGGCGGGCGACAGATCATGCCGACCTGAATAATAATAAATAAATCTGACATTCATCATACACATTCATACAAGTTAGGAGCATTTAATTCATTCTAATCATGACTTTCTAATTTGGGCCTACATAGAGACCCATAGGAGCATATTTCACTGGTCACATCCCCACCACATGGCGACATGAATCATTAAGATCACCAAGGAAAAGTTGAAAAGGAGCAGGACTCCAAAATCTTACCCCGATCACGGGGCAGATTGCGATTATTCACAAACAACGGTGCGATCATCTTCCTGATGGGATACTGAGAAGAAGACCAAATCAAACCCACGCTCGATGTGAGCAAATCTTCGTACCCCAGCTTCTTGATGAGACACTGAGAAGTAGATCGAAGCAATAAAAGGTTAGCTTCCTGATGAGATACTGTGAAGTGGACCAAATTCGTCTTCCTAATGAGATATAGAGAAGCGAATTGAAACAAACGACGCGGTCATCTTCTTGATGAGATACTGAGAATAAGACCAAATCAAACCCACACTCGAGCAAATCATCGAACCCCAGCTTCCTGATGAGACACCGAGAAGCAGGTCGAAGCAATAAAAGGTTAGCTTCTTGATGAGATACTGATAACTGGACCAAATTCGTCTTCTTGATGAGATATAGAGAAGCGAATTGAAACAAACGATGCGGTCATCTTCCTGATGAGATACTGAGAAGAAGACCAAATCAAACCCACGCTCGATGTGAACAAATCTTCGAACCCCAGCTTCCTGATGAGACACTGAGAAGCAGATCGAAGCAATAAAAGGTTAGCTTCCTGATGAAATACGGGGGAAGTGAACCAAAACCATCTTCCTGATGAAACACAGAGAAGTGGATCAAAACAAGTGATATGGTCGTCTTCATGACGAGATACTGAGAAGAAGGCCAAGTCAATAAACCAGACTTAAAGACTATGGTGATGAATTCCAATCCCCTTGAACGGAATGAAGTGAAATTACAGTAGCAAATTTTGTCTTTTTAAGGATTACCTTAGGGCAAGACGGGTCATGATGAATAAGATGCAGAGGTAGATGCGGCAGAATCAAACAGTCAATAAAATGAAGGGTTGACCAATTGAAGAAAGAACGTCAAAGAGATGAGACCTAACAAAATTGGGCATCCTTTTGGGTCTTTGCCCCGTTCCTGTTACACAGCAACGAGCAAAGAGGGGCAGCTGTTGAAGCCCAATTTGCCCGGGCCCAACAAGATTTAAATTTATTTTAAGTTTAAATTTACTTAAATTTAAATTTATTATAAATTTAAAATTTAAATCTATTTAAATCAAGTCCAATTACAAATCAAAAGCCCAATTGGGGCTCAAAACTCAAAGGATCCAATCACAAAGGGCCCAAGACTAGCCCAATAACCCAATTACACCCAAAACCCTAAATCTGTTGGGCAACTTGTACCAACCACCACCATCCCAGCCAACCGAAGAGCATCACGTTAGCACTACCAGCTCCAACTTGACCTGCCACCACCAGCTGCTCCAACCACCACTGCTACCGTCGAACCTGCAAAAAAAGAGATTAGATATACATTTAATTGCAAAAAACAAGTTATCATGATTGAAATTCTAGTTATAAAACCAGATTCAAACCATTTTGTAAGGGGTTACGAACTTTCTGTAATACATCCACATTGATACATACTGTCTTCAAGAATCAGTAGAGGCAATAGTCATTTTACAAAAAATAATAAGAGCAGTTAACAATCAGAGGTCCGAATAGTCATACCAAGATCAGTAATACAAGCCAAAAGTCAGAAACATTCAAGGCATTCAGGTACATTCAATGAATTTTTGTTATTATTCGAAACTTTAATTCATCAGTTTCCAATATACATTAGTCATATTTAATATATTCTGTCAATATTTATTACCCCATTAACTTCAAACGTTTTAATAATAATAGCATTAATAATAATAAATATGATGATGATAGCATTAATAATAATAATAATAATAATAATTAATAATAATTGTTTTAATAATAATAATAATAATATTAATTAGTAATAAAAAAAGAAACGAAGGGACTCATCTTTGTTCAGCGGTTACCACTGGAACCGCCCTCAGAGCCGTCCAAGTCGTCGCCGTCGCAAAACCACGAACCTCGCCGATGCTTCATCATCCGTGGATCTGCGAAGAAACAAAGAACCGAAACGATTAGGAATAAAAAAGAAATAGTTTAAAAAAAGGGGGTTTTTAAGAACGGTTTCATAAAAAAGGGAACTTCAAAATCAAAAAAGGAAAAAGAAAGGTTTTTTTACCTTCGACGGTGGCTGGCCGGCGCGTGAGGATCAGCAACGATGACGGAGACGTGGTCGACCCGGCACACGTGACCAGAAGCGGCGACAACAGGCGATGGCGCGTGGCCGCTACGCACGATGGACAGCGACCGGACATGCCGGCCGGAGTTTGGCCGGCCATGGAGAGGGGGAGAGGTTTTTGAGAGAATTCTGGTTTTTTTTTGTAAAAAGAAGAAGAAAAATGAAAAAAAAAAGGGTTACGGCATGTCTTTTATAGGCCCATGAAACAATGCCATTTTGAGGGCTGAGTTTCAGCCCCGAAACGATACTGTTTTACAGCCTCTGCCCATGACCCGTCCGACCCGACCCGAACCGTCCCCTCGAACTTCCAAAAATTCCATTTTCGACCCCGAAATTTCCAAAAATTCCATTATTACCCCCGAACTTTTAAAAATTTCATTTTTGACCCCAAAATTTCCAAAAATTACATTTTTACCCTCAAACTTCAAAAAATTCCATTTTTGACCCTAAAACTTCCAAAAATCCCATTTTTACCCTTGATCTTCCAAAAATTCTATTTTTAACCTCGAAACTTCTAAAAATTCCATTTTTACCCCGAACTTCCAATAATTCCATCTTTGACATCGAAACTTCCAAAATTCCATTTTTACCCTCGAACCTCCAAAATTTCCATTTTTGACCTCGAAACTTTCAAAATTTACTATTTTGCCCCTGGATGTCCAAAAACTCTATTTTCGACCTCGAAACTCTAAAAATTCCATTTTTACCCCTAAATGTGTAAAATTCCATCTTTTAACCTCGAACTTCCCCAAAATTACCATCTTACCCCAATAGTCCAAAATTACCATTTTACCCTCGGGTATCCAAAGTCTCAATTTTTATCTCCGATTGCTTTATTTTTCTTCCTCATCAATATTTACATTTATTTTTAATTATTATGCACTCGTATTTTGCATTTTCGATTTTTTGCATATCATTTATCTTCTTTTTTATCTTATTCGCGTTATTTAATATTCGTTATTAACTGCTTATTCATATTAAACTCGCATGTTTTTTTTCAAAATTGTTTTTCATGAAGACTTTAAAATCAAGGTAATATTCTTTTATTTCGAGTTTCGAAAATTTGGGCCTTAACTTACTAGGTGCAATTTTTCTTCAAATCGAAATAATCGAATACCCTTAATCGAGGCAATGTTTCTTTATCTTCGATTCTGAAATATTGCGCCTTAACTTACTAGGTGCAACCTTTCTTCAAATCGAAATAATCGAATATCCTTTTCCCCAAAATTTTTTAAAAAAAGTTTTACTAAGGAAAGCTCGTTATTTTTGGATCTTGAAATGTCGTGTCCTAACTCACTAGACGTAACTTTCTTCCTCGATCACTTTGAAATAAGCGGGATTTCCAAACAAACCCGATTTCTTTTAAACTTAACTCATGCATTCAAGGATCGTATTTTAAACTTTATTCGAGCTTTTAAATGTTACAAATTAAGACCCAAAAATAATCAATACGGTACCAATTTTGGGCATATGAGGGTGCTAATCCTTCCTCATGCGTAATCGACTCCCGAACCTGTTTTTCTGGATTTCAAAGACCTACATGTTTTCAAAACTTTTTTTAAAAAATGTTTTGTAGTGATCCAATCACACCGAATAAAGGATTGGTGGCGACTCCCATTATTTTTCGATTTTAAAATGATTTTCGAAACTCGTCGTTTTCCAAAAGAGGATGGTTTCAACACAATATATTTGAATTATCGAAATAAGTAATATAAGTTAATTATTTTAATTAATTATTATTTTGAATAATATTGTTTTACATTAATTATATGAAGTAAAACTATATCGTATATTTAATATGTTAAAAATGTTTTAATTATGATTTGATTTTTTATTATCATAATATTTTAATTGTTAAATAAGTTAATTTATTTTAATTATATTCAATAATTAAAATCTTGAATTTTAATTTACATTAATTATAATAATTAAATAAAATATTAAAAAATTAATTAAAAGTTAGACACATAAAATTATATGCAACACATGTGACATTAGAAACTAGTATATATAAAAGCATGAATTTAGAAAAACTTTTAAACTGATAAGAAAATCTTTTATTTTTCATCATATTACTAAATTCATATGTACAAATAATTATAATATTTAATTTAGAATTATTAGAGATAAAATAGAAGTTGTGATAATTATATATTTAAAAATAATTAAAATTTGTAATTCAATTACTAATTAAAAAAAAGAATATTTTGTATTTAAAAATAGTTTAAATAGTGTATTTAAGTCATTAATGGATATAGGTTAACAATTAAAGTGGTTATCAAAGTGTAGGTACTTCAGATGATGTATAGCTTACAAGCGTTTAGAGGGTTCTTAACTAGTGTTTAGTTGAACATCACTGTCATCGATGGCCTACCACCTAAGTTGATGTATATTTTAGCGAGTTAGGAAATAATCCACTTAGATCATTAAGGTTAAGCCAATATCTTGTCACACTTTCAATTTATTCTTTAACATATCTATCACCTAGGTTAAAATATGAAGAACGAAATGGTTAATTAATTTAGTTACGATATATACCCATCTTTAATCTATTCTAATTATAGATTCATTAAGTTACAACTTTACAACCACTTGAAAGAAGACATAATTATCGAAAATACTTTTTAACATTTATGATTTTTTTTGGGTTTGAGTCATTAACCATTTTTTGGATTAACACCCTCAATGTTACGATTTTTCAGAAACCAATTCAATTTTAATGGGAAACATGAGTTGATCGTTAGTCAAACCACAGGTCAACTAAGTAGCTTATATGGCGTGCCACATAAGCACGAGGTGACATTATCTATAAAAAAATTGTTTAACATTTTTTTTCATTTGGTTTCAATCTTCTTCTTTCTTCTTTCTTCTCCTCTTTCTCTCTTCTCCTCTAACTACTATCGCCGTTGTGTTCAACCTCCACCACTTCTCCCTTATTTGAGTATACAACAAAACAAGATGAAGAGAATAATATCTTCGTTTAACTTTCAGTACTTCAATACATCAAGAACAAAGATTTATATAGACTGGAAGCTAATTTGATAACAGCTCAACAGATAACTAACTCTCTTTAACAGACCTGACTACCAACTGCTATAACTGCTAACTGATACACTGATACTTCCCTAGTTCCTTTAATCTTTGTTGAACAACTAATGGTAACACTGTCAATGCATCTTGAAATGGGACAAACTGTTTTGGTGTGAGTGGCTTTGTGAGCACATTTGCCACCTGACTTTCTGAAGGAACAAAATTAACATGTAAGTCTCTAGCCACCACTTTCTCCCTCACAAAATGATGACCAATCTCTACATGCTTCACCTTAGCATGATGAGTCGGGTTTGCTGCCATAGATACTGTAGACGTGTTGTCACACCAGACAATTGGGACTTGTCTTAAACTAATTCCCATTTCAATTATCAACTGCTTAACACTCAGTAGCTCAGAAACATAATTTGCTAATCTACGATACTCTGCCTCTACAGATGACCTTGACACCACCGGTTGCTTTTTGGAGCACCATGCCACAATGTTTGGTCCAAGGTAGACACAATACCTTGTTATGGACTTTCTATCTTCCACTACTGATGCCCAATCTGCATCCGAGTATCCCACCAAGTCAAGCTGCCCTTTTTCAAACCACAGCATGATCCAAGGTACCTTTAAGATATCGTAGCACTCTCTTAACAACTCTCCAGTGAGTAGCATATGGTGCATTCATGAATTGGCTTAGTTTATTTACAGAAAACGCTATATCTGGTCCGGTGATGCACACATACTGAAGCGTGCCAATAATGCTTCTATACAGTTGACCATCTTCAAATGGTTCATCTCTAATTGCTGTTAGCTTGGGAGTTCCCACCATAGGAGTGGGTGTTGGAGAAGAGTCTGACAAACCAGCTTTTTTAAGCAGTTCAGAAACATATTTCTTTTGTGTAAGACACACCCCATGGGACATGTGATGAACTTCAATGCCCAAAAAGAAATGAAGCTATCCCATATCCTTTAAAGAAAATTGTTTGTGAAGCTAGTGAAAAACACTCTCTACTTCTAAGTCTGAATTGCCAGTAATTATTAAGTTATTAACATAGGCCATAAGGAATACTGTGATACCTGCATTGATTTGAATGAACAACGAGGGATCTACTTTTGAGGTGCTACTCCACCAAGTGCTTCCTCAAAGTACAGAACTAGGCTCTAGGTGCTTGTTTAAGTCTATAAAGGGCTTTATTTAGTTTGCAAACTAACTTGTTCCCAATGCTATCAGTATTCTCAAACCACGGTGGTTGATCCATGTAGATCTCTTTAACTAAGTCACCGTTGAGAAAGGCATTATTGACATCCACCTGTCTCAGCTTCTATCCATTCATAACTGCTATGGCAAAAATAACTCGAATAGTGGTAGCACGAACTACTAGGCTGAAAGTATCTCTAAAGCCAGAACCAGCATGTTACGAAAATCCCTTAGCAACCAGACGAGCCTTATACCTATCGACTGTACCATCAGGCTTCTTTTTGACCTTGAAAAACCACTTGCACCCAACAGGTCTTCTAGAAGCAGAGAGCTCTCAAAGACTCCACGTATTATTTCTGACCAAGGTAGCCAACTCATTGTGCATAGCTTCACGCCAATTTGTGGACTGCATTGCCTCATGCATGGTAGTAGGTGTAGTACTTGACAAACCGGTTACCTTGGTTAGATAAGCTTTTGGTTTAAATATACTTGCCTTACTGCGGGTGACCATGGGATGAGTGTTAACTAAAGGAGCTAGTTGAACGTGAGGTGTACTATGAATAGTGGAGGGAACATGACTCTGACTGGCACTAGTATTATTAGTAGTATTTGTTGGAGGAAAAATAAAATTCGACAAAATAGAGTGGGGTGGGAATAATTGGTTCAGTGATGAACAATTAGTTTGTAAGCATGGGGCAACATTATTTAAAGTTGGACACGTGACTGATGAGTTTTGACACGTAGTAGATGTGTTTGAACATGTGGCTGATGCGTTTTGACATCTGGCTAGTGAGTTTTGACATGTTGTTTGGGGAAACACAACTAACTTGGAGCTGGAAACCTTTGGCAAAGTTGAGATAGTACACTATTTTTGAACACTTTGAAATGGGAAAATAATTTCGTTAAAAGAGACATGCTTAGAAACATATACACATCCTGCATGGCCTCGACATTTATAACCTTTGTGTTGAGGTGAGTAGCCTACAAAGGTACAAAGGACAGATCTAAATTGCAATTTATTTTTGTTGTAAGGTCTAATATTAGGATAACAAAGACAACCAAAAGTTTTAATAAACATGTAATCTGGTTTAGAAAATTCATAAGAAGAAAGGTACCCTAGAGGTTAAGAAGGTAACATGTTAATCAAGAATACAACGCTGCTGAAAATGTCATTCCAAAATGACAGAGGCATGGAAGCATGAGCAAGCATGGAGAGGACACATTCTACAATCTGCCTATGCTTCCTTTCTACTAACCCATTTTGCTCAGACGTATAAGGGCATGTAAGCTTGTGAACCACACCTTTCTATGCCAAGAACCCTTTTAAAGACTAAAACTCTCCTCCCCTATCTGTTTGTAACACTTGTAGCTTATAACCAAGGATTCGTTCAGCCTGCATGAGGAATTGAGGGAACATCGTTGCAACATCAGACTTCTTCCTTAGGAAGTAAACCCAAGTGTACTTGGTATAAGCATTAGTGAAGGCAATATAATATGAAAATCCATTCAAACACATTGGAGCAAGCCCCCACACGTCAACTACTATTAATTGTAATGGAGTAGAATATTGTGTGTCAGAAGAAAAGAAGGGTAACTTGTGCTCCTTTCCTAGGTGGCATGCAACACAATCAATAGACTTTTTATTTGTGAAAGGAACATTACAATGATGTAACGCTTTTCTAAGTACAATAAAGCATGGGTGCCCTAGTCTAGAGTGCCTAACATGTAATGGAACTAAACTAGTAGTAGCAAAATAACAAGTCAAATCATCAACAGGAAGAGTTTTATCAGTTGAGTCCAAATGAAGCTTGTAGAGGCCATTCTGCATCGACCCTTGAAGAAGAACTTCACCAATCTTCAAGTTATACACTTTACACTATGTAGATAAAATTCAAACTACAACTTCTTGTCCTTTGTAAATTTTGACGTAGACAACAAATTTTTAGTTATACCAGGCATAAATAGTAAGGATTTCATAAACAAAGGCCGAGAATGAGTAAGCAAAGACGACTGACCAGAACAAAGTAATACAAAGAACTACCATTATTGACACAAACCTTACCTGGTCTATTATATGAAGCACCATCTCCCATTGTCGTAGCATTGTTCGTGAGGTGATGAGTTGCCTCTGAATCTGGGTACCAAGCATTGTCCCCCACAGTCTCTGGAGTAGTAACATATACTTGAGAAGAGCTACCCAAAGAACCTGCTACCGGTAGTGCACTTACAACATAAAAAGGATTTGACCAGAAAGGATTTGGCCCCCAATTGCCATGTGGTCCTGCAGTTGGTGGTAAAAACGGAGCTGACCAGTTTGGTACTTATTGCCTAGTACCAAGCATACAAATAATAGCTTGAGGACACTATCCTTCACTTTTATATGCTGTATCAAAACGATGATAGCATCTATCCATAAGGTGACCAGTTTTCCCACACAATTGGCACTAAATACATGTACTTAAAGAGAAGAGCCAACGCCCTTACCACGTTGATAACTGACCTAAGGATTGGGATGATAAGAAGGCACTGTTACAGACTCTTCTTGGCATTCTTAACGATGAGTCACAACATTAGCAGACACAAGAACATCTATTACTGAAGATTGTATTCTTGCTTCAGCATCAAGAAGCATGGTTGTTATGGCCTGCACTGTATATGCCACTTGACTTGTAGTTATCACAGTTATAACAAGTTCAAACTCAGTAGTTAAACCATTCAAGATAGTTGTAATGTGTTCATGCTCACTAATAACCTCTCCACAACTAGCAAGATTGTCACAAAACCCTTTTGCTTTCATCAAGAAATCTTTCATTGCTAAATCTCCCTTATGCTGAAAGTGAAGTACTCGCTGTAGCACATGAGCCTAGAGGTAGTTTTGCTTCCATATATATTAGTAAGAGTATTCCAGATTTGAGCATTGGAATCCATACCTATTAGATGCAAAAAAACTCCTTAACTGACAAACGAAAGAAGCCAAGAAGCAAGAGCACTGTCCTGCTGCTCATATAGTACAAACTCTATGTTATCCTGAGACAACCCTTTTATCAAGAAACTTTTGAAATTTATGCGTCTCGATGGCAAGTAAAACTTTCTATCGCCATAGCAAGTAATTGGAATCGTAAAGCAAAAGATTTATCTTCTTGATGGAAAAGAATCTGCTGTCAGTAACATTGTCACCAGAGCCAGACATCATAGCAGTTGTAGTAGTGAAAGTTGCAGATGAGTGTGTGGAAGCCATTGCCAGGATCTTAACAAGAAACTTCTAATACCATATTTGAGTATACAAAAAAACAAGATTAAGAGAATAATATCTTCGTTTAACTTTCATACTTCAATACATCAAGAACAAAGATTTATATAGACTGGAAGCTAATCTGATAATAGCTCAACAAATAACTAACTCTCTTTAATAGACTTGACTACCAATTGCCATAACTGCTAACTACTAACTGATACACTGATATCCCTTCCCTCTCACTCCTCACCATTGTAAAAAGAGGACTCACTATTGTAACCCATTTTAGGGTTTTGGTTTTCTTTTAAATTAATAAAAAATCAAAAAAATCAAACCTTGCTTTGTTTGGTTTAAGTTTGCTTGCTTTCGGTATATTTGATACCCTTCTTTGCTTTTCATTTCATCTACCAACTTATTGCTTCACCTTCTTTAATTTTCTGAGGAACCAAACAAGGGAAACATGGATTCTTGTTTTGAAAATTCAATGATGATGAGGGAGGACAAGTTGGGAATTTTACTTACCTTTTTAGGGTTATTGGTTGCTATTTTTCTAAAATGGCTTGGCCCTTTTTCAGGGACAAATCTAAGGGGTTGGCAAGGGCCCAACCCCTTTAAAATGGAAAATTTTCTATTTAGGTCATTGAAGTTTTTTAAAATTTTAAATTAGTAAAAGTAAAATTGCACTTTGACACCCCTAAAAATGATAAAATTTTAATTTAATCCTTTAAAAATTTCATTTTTACTATCGTAAAAATTACAACTTAACTTCGGCCCCCTTAAAATTGTTGGACAAAACATGTTAGCGAAAAACATAAATATAAAATATTTATATAAAATACAAGATCTGAACAAAATAATATAAATAAATATTTATGTTTATGTAAAACACCATGTCAAAACTTTTTTTTTGAAAAAGTCTCGAATTTTATTTTAAAACACAAAAATGGAATCACCACCAATCTTTTTTAATATGGTGTGATTAGACCACTATAAAATATTTAAATTCGTTTAAACAATCGTTTTGGTCTTTGAAATCTAGAAAATAAGTTCGAGAGTCAATTACATGTGAGGAAGGATTAGCACCTTCACATGCCCAAAATTGATACCTAGTCAATTATTTAATGTCTTAATTGTTAAAAATTTGAAAACTTGAGTAAATTTTAAAATAAGATCCTTAAATGAATGACATATTTTGATGTTATTTTAAAAAATAAATTTTTGTGAAGAAATGCCTTTTTATTTAGAATCAATCGAGAAAAAGAAGTCATGCCCAAGACGTTAGAGCACAACATTTTTCGAAAATAAAGGTCATTTGTTAACCAAACATTAAATATTTTTTATTTCGAATAGGATACTCAATTATGTGAGTTCAACGAAAATATCATACCCAATACATTAGGGCATAATTTTTCGAATCTCTCACATAAAAGGATGTTGCAACCCAATTTCGTCTGGGCTTTTAAGTCCACTTTTTTTACAAAGCCCAAAAATAAAAAATAAAAAACCTAAAATAAAGATGGAAAACCCTAGCAACCACCCTTGGATGCATGGTCACCGCTACCCTTGCTCGGAGAATCTCTAAGATTTGAGAATCTACAGAACTAGGAAAGAAAATCACAAAAAAATGTAAATTTTGTGTTATAAAAACACGAAATCAAATGTAAAGAGAGGGGATTACTATTTTTTTAGAGAATAATTTTTTTAATAAGATTGAGAGATTTTCTGAGCATTCATACACGCATCAATAGAATTAAAGCAAAAAAATTTGAGGGTATCGATTTATATTTTTATTTCTTCTTTTTTCTTCTTTCAAAACTAAAACAACAAAGATAGATCTAGTTTTTTTTTTTACCTTTTGATATTGATTCGTCCTTGGCTTCTTTCGGATATATGAGACCCATGGTTTCCTTCGAGTTTGCTCGGAGTTCAACAGAGTTTATCTTCTTTTTTATTATTATTATATTTAATTGTTTATTCTGATATTTAATTTATTGATTTTTTGTTTATTTATTTTATTTGTCATTTATTTTCATGCTTAATCTCAATTATTTTTTATTGTTTATATTTGTTTGTTTGTTTTAGCATTTAATTTTTATTTATTTTGTTTATTTATATTTTTGTTATTAATTTTCATGTAATTTTATTGTTATCTCTTTTATTATTTTATTTAATTTGTATTTATTTTAATCATCTTGTTTGTTTATTTATCATTAAATTTTATTTTTTCTTTTTATTTAATTACATGTTGATTAATTCTTAATTTAATTATGTTAGATATTTTTATTTAATTTGCCTTATTGTATTTCCCATATTTGTGTTTTATATATATTTATTGTTGCTTATATTATTACTTAATTAATATTTATTGTCATTATTACTATGATTATATTGTTATTTTATTTAATACTATAATTATATTTTTATTGTGTTATTAATTGTATTTGATTGTTTTCATTTAATTATTTATATTCATATATAAACTTTGGATTTAATGTGTAATTTGATGTATAAACTTTGATTTGATGCAATTATATCAATAAAATTTTAATTACAATTCAAATTTGTAAATGAAATTTTGATTTTCATTCAACTGTACATATTTAAAGAAATAAATACATCGATATATTTTTATATTGAATAAACCAAATTATTTTTGTACGCATAATACGTTAACGTAAAAAGATGTTATATTAATAATTTTATTAATGATTTGTGAAAATTGAATCAAATCAATATTTAAGATATAAAATTACACAAAATCAAAGATTATACATAATATTGCATGTGTAGTTTTGAATATTATCCTTGTATATAAAAAAGCTTTTCAATAGACCTTCGAAGGGATAACTATATTTATAGAGTTTAAAAAATTTTCATTGAAAGTGTATCAAATTAATTATGTGCACAACCCTTGTTACACTACTATGATCACCTAACTTTGCCCACTTGACTTCGCCATTCATGTCCTTTCTGTTAAGACCTAATAAACACGCAAATTAATCACTCATGACAATCATATCACTGTAACAAAACAACTGTCACTTATCATTCACAAATTTTACAACCTATTCGATATCACATCACCCACATAATAAGAATCTATAAAAGGGGCCAACAAGCCTATCAAGAGATACCACGTGACAAAAGAGGTCAAGCCCATATAAAGGATTGAACATGTTTATGAACTCCCCATTTTGGACTCGATCAATACCATCTTCCCTAAGCTTCTCCTCCCTTTCAACCTTCTTCCACCACAAAAAACAATACAACTCTCCGCCCGAACAAAGTAAATTGAACTCAAATTCTTTCACACCTTTTTTTCACATCACCTTTTGACACCTTTTTTTTCGCATCACCTTTTGGTATCAACATACATTAAAAAAGCAATTGTTATTTTATTTAATACTATAATTATATTTTTATTATGTTATTAATTGTATTTGATTGTCTTCATTTAATAATTTATATTCATATATTTTATTATTTTTCCATTATAATTGTAAATTATGTACATACTCTTTCATTTATTTTTGCATGACATTTTAATTCTTTTTAAAAAATACATAAACCATTTTCAAGAAAATCGAGGCAATGTTCTTTGTTTCGGGAATTTGAAAGAAAAATGCCCTAACTCACTGGGTTTCTTTTTTTCTTTGAATCGGGATAATAAAGTACCCTTTTTAAAATTAAAAACATTAGATTTTGGGATAATAATTAAGAATGCTTGTTATTTTCGAAAATTTGAATTGTTGTGTCCTAACTTACTGGATGTGACTTTTCTTCTCGATTAATTCGAAATAACGAGCTTTTTTACATAAAAATATTTTTTTTCAAAATAAAATAAACATTTCATTCATGCATTTAAGGACCACAATTTTAATTTTTCTCGAGTTTTTAATTTTCAACAAATAAGACATTAAATAATCGATTAGGTACCAATTTTGGGCATGTGAGGGTGCTAATCCTTCCTCATGCGTAATCTACTCCTAAATCCGTTTTATGGTTTCAAAGACCAAAATTGTTATTTTAATGGTTTTAAAATTTTTAAGGTGATCCAATCACACCTATTTAAAAAAGGTTGGTGGCGACTCCATTTTCATTTTCCAAAATATAAGTAACACTTTTTTTCAAAAAAATGGTTTCGACATCTTGGCGAATCCACTGGGAATATTTTTTAAGAGGGTCAAGCCACAGGTCGATTATTTTTGGTTTTTTTGTTGAAAATTTAAAATTCGATTTAATTTAATTTGTGATTCTTTGCATTTTATTGATTTACATTTTATTTTATGTATGTTGTATTTAATTTGTAATATTTTCGCATACATTTGCATGTGTTACTATACCTCTTAAGTGGAAGTAAGAAACTACTCTGTGTAGGGCTTTCGAGATATATCGGTACCTATGTTTTCGTGAGGTTTTCACTTCCATGCAAACATATGGGAAATGTGTCCCCCTGAACCGAGCTCGTCCATATGAGCCTATAATGGGTGAGGATTGAGGAACCTGCTGGTTTGGGTACCTTTACTCTAGAACTCAAACTGCATATAATGAACCTTAAGTGTCTATCCTAAGTAGAGCCATGCCGAGATTTTAGTGATTACCCGAAATAGATGCGTAGGTTCTTTGTTTATGCTTTTAATTTGTTGTTAAATTCTTATAATGATTGTACTAACTGTTTTATTTTTGTCTCATTTGCATTACATTTTCATATTAGGAAAGGTATTGATTTAGGTACGATTTCTAGTGGATAGTTGGTTATGGAAAAAGGATATCTTGATAAGGTTGAGGATAATGTGGCTGTGCACATGTGGTTAGAGGCTAAACAACTCAAGAAGGGTGATAGCTTGGCTGATGGACATGTATCGGATTACTGAGATTTTACTCGGATTAGTGCGACTTAAAATAATCTGCAAGAGCTGAAAGAGATATGCGATCAGTGGGATGATGGAATGAAACAGACTTTCTAATGTGAGTATGAGGATTTACCATATTTACTTGATGTTAAGGTAGACAAGCATATCTTTTAAGCCCTTGCACAGTACTGGAACCCACCTATAGTTGTTTCACCTTTGGGAACATGGATATGGTGCCTACGATCGAAAAGTACACCGCTTTGCTTCATTGCCCAAAAATTCAAGTAAACAAGATATACTCGAGAGCTACTAGTGCTCAAAATTTTCTTAAGAAATTGATGAATATTATGGGAATGAGTGAGTAATGGATTACAGCTCAAAATAAGGTAAAAGGCGATAACAAATGTATCACTTGGAAGAGTTTGTGAGATTTAATCTTAGTACATTCAGACGTGTAGAAAAAAGGTTTATATATTTGCTCTAAGTTTGTATGGATTGATTATTTTTCCTAAGGTGTTGGGGCATATAGGGGAGGTAGTCATTGATCTATTCGATCAGTTAAATAAAAGGGTCACACTTGTTTCGATGATTTTAGCTGAGACTTTTAGGTCGTTGAACGCATGTCAGAGGGAAGGAGAATGAAGATTCATAGGATGCACACCACTATTGATGGTTTGGTTTCATAGTCACTTTTGGAAGATGAAAAAGGTCTCCTATCGAGTATTTTCTTAGAATTATTCCCCTTTAAGAGAATGTGTGACTACGCAAAGGCAAGAGAACATTTCTAAGGAGAAGTGGATGGCAATACTTTATAATCTCCAAGACAATGACATCGAATGATGAGTACTATGATTATCTCTAATGACATACTTTATCGATACGGTGACTTTGATTGGGTACCATTACTTGAGATATGGGGAGCTGTAGGATAGGCCTCTTTGTTAGTGATGAGACAGTATAGATCAAAGCAGTTCATCCCAGCGACACGAGGTTTGTCTTAGTGCGAGTTTGCGTATAAGGGTGAGAACAACAAGAAGAAGGTTCGAGAGATATCGAATGCTTAAAATCAAGTTTGCATAATGAAGACGTTTGCTACAAATCTCATGGTAACCCTGGAGTATGATGAGTGGAGGAATAGAAGAACTAATGATAACATCCCTGTGCCAAATCCAAAAAAATATCCGCCCAATTTAGGTGCATTTACAAGTAATTCCATCAGAATTAGAACTCATAAAGTAAAATTTTGAGAAAAATAAGTTTTGAGTTGAGAAAGGAGATAGAAAAGCTAGAAGAGGAAAAGATGCAATTGAGGTTAGATGTTAATATCCAAATATTAGAGGTCGAAAAGATGAGGAAAGGAAAGAGAAAGGTTGAAGAGGAATTAGATAGTTTTAAGAAGGACTACAAGAAGCTTCGTCTGTCAATGAGAACCGTTGGGTTAGGAAAGACATCAGAACAATGGCAACAAAAAATTCAAGAAGAAAAGATTCGAGCAGAACAGTGGAAGAGAAAGTTTAAAGATGCTCAAGTTTAAGAAAATGCCATGAAGAGTAAGCTGTTGGAAAGTCAATTAGAGAAAGATAAGTTGAAAGCTCGAGTAGCTGAGTTAGAGGAGTCCTTGCATAGGCATCACAGTTGTAACTTTGTAACTGAGTTGAGGGCAAGTCAGGCTGAGAATGAGGAGCTAAAGAAGAGAGTAGAAGAACTTGAAACTTCTTTGCAAAATTACGAGATCTGGATTGAGTTTCTTGAAAGAACCTTAGAGACAAATGATAAGCAACTTCAGCACTCTAAGAGGCAAGTCAGAGATCGAGACTATGTCATGGGTGAAGCATTGAGTCAAATAAGAGAAGTGGCGGAATATTTGCAGACGTTGGCTGTTTAAGTCGACGTTTTGAGCTTAGAGTATGAATCAGTGTCCAATAAGGGCCAAAAGTTTGCACGTCTCTTTCGAAAGATTAAGACTTTAAGTAGTAAGACAAGGCTTTATGTGTAATTTATCTCATGTAAAGACATTCATTTTGTAGTAAAGTTATTCTATCAGAATTCGACCAAGAATCAATACCTTTCTTGCATATGCATACATGCGTACATGCAATCATTAGCATTGCATTTCATAACATGCATTAAATTTCAAAAAAATAAATAAAATAAAAATAAAAATCCTCACATATTTAAAACATTTGTGCTAAGGGGAGTGTTATCAACTCTAAACAAAAACTGAGAGAAAGAAAGATAATCAAAATAATGGTGGGAATGTTGAAAAATATGGAGTGTTAAAACCACATCCAGAAAGGGGAATAGAGAGGGGAACCTAGCAAGAATTCGTCCCTACACCCTCGGAAGCGTTTTTGGACAACTAGACTGTGGAAAAGCTTCCTGTAGTTTTTAGGACTTTTCCAGATTAATATTCAGAACACTTTTTGCTCTAAGCCGAGAGTAATAAGGATTATTTTGTAAAGGGCACATGACCATTATCTGTTATTTCAGTAAAAACAATGCATTTTGTTCATCCTATTTGACAAACATCTTACTATTCTTTCCATTCGTTTCATACCATAATCCATAATTCCTAAATTCATTTGTTCTTTGATCCTTTTTTGTTCATATGTTGAAACCATTGATATCAGTTATATGACTTAAATTGCTACCGACCTAGAGCCTCATTTTGAACAGGATGTGTGTTCAGAAGAATCTTAGGATTTCAAAGATGCTCAAGATTGTAATTTATCTCCTGATCTATTACGGATAATTGAGCAAGGCGAGAAACAAATCCTACCTCACAAAGAATCAATAGAAGTTGTGAGTTTAGGGGATGAAATTGAAAAGAGAGGTGAATACTGGGACCTATATCTTTGTAAAAATAAGGTGAGATCTAAGTGCTTCGAGAGTTCAAAGATGTATTTGCGTGGTCCTATCAAGACATGCCTGGTCTAAGTGCCGATATTGTGGTGCACATGGTCCTCATAAGAGAATGATGTAAATCAGTCTAACAGAAGCTTCGAAGAATGAGGCTTGATGTACTGAAGAGGTCAGAAAATAATTTGATGATGGTTTCCTACAAGGGGTTAAATATTCAAAATGGGTAGCCAACATAGTGTCAGTTCCTAAGAAAGATGGGAAGGTACGAATTTGCATGGATTATAGGGAATAAAGCTAGCCCAAAGGATAATTTCCCTCCACCTTATATCGACACCTTGGTGGACAACATAACATGAAATTCTTTGTTCTCCTTTATGGATAATTTTTCCAGGTACAATTAGATAAAGATGCATCCTAAGGATATGAATAAAATCAAATTCATTCCAAGTGGAGAACCTTTTGTTACAAAGCCATTCCATTTAGACTGAAGAATGCAGGGACAACATATTAAAGGGCTATGGTAACTCTATTCCATGATATGATGCAACAAAGAGATTGAGGTCTATGTCGACGATATGATCGTAAAATCTCGAATAGGAGAAGAACACGTGAAGGTTTTGAGAAAGTTGTTCTTAAGATTGAGAAAGTTCTAGATGAAGTTGAACCCAAACAAATGTACTTTTGGGGCTACTTCAAGCAAGTTGTTAGACTTTTTGGTTAGTAGAAAGGGAATTGAGATCGATCCTGATAAGGTCAGAGCTATACAAGAGTTACCATTACCACGTACTCAAAAGAAGTTCAAGGATTACTAGGGAGATTGAATTACATTGCTCGGTTCATCTCACAACTAACCGAGAAGTGTGATCTTATCTTCAGTCATCTCAAGAAGCACAACCCAGGAGTGTAGGATGATGAATGTCAAAAGACCTTTGACAAAGTTAAACATTATTTGTCCAACGGTCCAGTTTTAATGCCATCGAATCCGAATAAACCTTTGATCCTGTACTTGGCCGTATTTGAAAACTCTATGGGATATGTACTGGGCCACTATAATGTGTCAAGAAAGAAAGAAAGAGCAATTTATTATCTCAGCAAGAAGTTCACTGAATGCGAGATAAGATCTTCGTTAATCGAGAAATTATGTTACGCTTTGGTATGGGCTACTCGAAGTTGAGGTCGTACATGTTATACCATACAACTTGGTTGATTTCAAAATTAGATCCTCTTAAGTTCATAATGAGGTCGATCGCATTAAATGGAAGAATGGCTAGATGGCTAATGTTTTTGTCTGAATTCGACATAGTCTATGTGAATCAGATGGTTATAAAAGGGAATACAATAGTAGATTTTCTAGCTAGCTGAGCTCTTGAAGGCTATGAGCCATTAGACTTCGATTTCCTAAATGAAGATCTTATGTATGTGGCGACCGCAGAAGAAGGGCACCCATGGAAGATGAATTTTAATGGCCCCTCAAATGCCACTGGTAAAGGAATTGGGGCAATTCTGGTATCCTCAAAAGGAGATCATGACCCTCTCACAAGAAAACTAGAATCGATTGTATAAATAACATGGTGAAAAATGAAGCACATATCATAGGTCTCCGTGTAGTTATAGAATGCAAGATCTAGGTTTTGGAAGTGTATGGAGATTCTACATTAGTAATTTATCAACTCAAGGGTGAATGGGAAATGAGAGACTCTAAATTAATTTATTATCGAAAATTGGTTCTTGATCGGCTTGTAACATCACAACAGTTGTGCAAGTGGAAAAACGTCGATGCAAGTATAGTTGATAGATTATTTCTATCGGATATTAATCCCACGAGGAATGGGTTCTTGATGTTCAAATGTCGAAGCAACTAATACTAGAATTAGATGAAATGCGAGTACAAATGTCAGCGCAATTAAGTCAATCTGCACACTAAAATAATTAGTATTGTCAATGCAATCAAGGTTAATTGTCAAAGCAACTGAAAGTAAATCAAAGTGTTGTTGAATAGTTGAGAATTTAAATGCAAGAAAGTAAAATATGACCAAGTGTAAAGGATTGGAGTGGATCATTGATTTCACTACGTAGCAACGATGGATGCACCTACAAGGTATTGTATAGATTAATTGTCACAACAATAAGGCTCCAATGAATCTTACCAATAATAGTTCTCTGTTTAATCAAGACTCAAGCACCCATAATTACCCCACCTCTCGGCATGAGCAATGTTGTGTACTCAAGAACAAGTGACTAGAATCTTTTCTAATTCCAAGCAACTCTCGCTGTCTTGCTTGTCAACCTAACTTGTCACTGCATCTCTCGATGTCGGTAGACTGCAAATGCACTCTCGTGTTTGATGTAGTTAGATCCAAGAATAAACAGATGAAAAAAATTAAATAAGAATCAAAGTGATCTAACATTGAAAGATACTCTTGTATTCATTCAAATGTCATTAAAATTCATCAGCATAAAAGAGGGGTCAACGAATACAATCAAAGCTTACTATCTCTAGACTACTAGGACTATTCCTCAACTGCTCCTCTTACGTTACATCGAGCACCTCTCGTTAGAAGTGGTTGCTTTTTCGCTCAATCAGCTCACCGTCTTCCAACTTAAATCTCCAAAAACACAAACTAATTACAGAATTTAATTCCTTTCCTCTTGATATTTTTCTTCATCTTTTCTCCTCAATTTATAGGCTTTAGGAATGGTAAACCTTCTCTCTCCTCAGATCCAGATCCAATTTGCAGCTGTCAAAGTTAGTTACAATACAACTGTGCACTCACGCAGATTTAATTTGTCCTCCAAAGATCTGCAGGTTGTCGCTACATTGCTGGGCACGATTTGAAATCGTCAATTGCGACAAAAACGTGTGATTTTCCTATGCTGGTGCTTCCAATTGTATTTTTAGCTTGAGTTTACTAATCCAAAGCTCAGGTTTTTTTTTTGTGACAGCATCTCTAGTCACAATTTCAAGTTGATCTTGTAGCTGCATTCTTCTTCCAGCATTGATCTTCTGAGATGAGTTCTTGCGCTGACAATTCTAAGGCGCAATATATAGGCTACTTGTAGCGACATTAATACACAAAAGATGTAAAAATAACAAGAATTTAAACCAAACTAGAATGAGTTAGAGAATATAAAAACTAAGTATGAAATGCTTATGATGCATGCAAAATAAGATACAAAAGAGACAATTAAAACACCAATTTAGGGAGAAAATATATGTCATTTGTAATGCTATCAATTCTCGAGTTAATTAAAGAATTTAAGGACATCACCTTCCATTACGTCCTGCGAGAAGAAAACTAGATGGCTGATGCCTTGGCCACCTTTACCTCTGTGATTACGATTAATAAACAAGAGGATATAAAGCCCATTCAGATGAACATTTATGATGTTCCAACTCATTGCTACAACATTGAAGAGGGAGAAAAGGATAATCATCCTTGGTACCAGGAAATATTGCAGTATGTAAAGGACCGCAAGTACCCTGAGCAAGCCACTGAGAACAATAAAAAGACGTTGAGAAGGCTTGCAATTGATTATGTCCTTGATGGGGACATCCTATAGAAAAAGAGAAAGGTTCAGGTTTTGTTGAGATGCGTCGACATTCTTGAGGCTCAAAAAATTGTAAAAGAAGTCAATGAGGGTGTTTATGGAACGCATGCCAATGGTTTTACAAATGGCTAGGCAGATCATGAGATTCATATATTACTGGTCAACCATGGAAGGAGATTGCATTAGATATGCTAAGAAATGTTATAAATGCCAAATTTATGGAGACAAAATTCATGTAACTCCTTCACCTCTTCATGTTATGACTTCCCCATGGTCTTTTTCTATGCGGGGCATGGATGTCATTAGGCCAATTTCACCGAAGGCTTCTAATGGGTATATGTTCATTTTTGTGGTCATCGATTACTTCACTAAGTGGGTAGAAGCTACTTTTTACGCTAATATTACGAAATCAACGGTCAGCAAATTCTTGAAGAAAGAAGTCATATGTCGGTATGGAATGCTAGAAAAAAATCATATCCGACAATGCTTTGAACTTCAACAATAGCACGATAGCAGAGGTTTGCATTCAGTTCACTATCAAGCATCATAACTCAACACTGTATCGCCCGAAAATGAATGAGGCAGTGAAGGCAGCTAATAAGAACATCAAGAAGATCATTAAGAAAATGAAAAAGACCTACAAAGATTGGCATGAGAAGTTACCATTGGCTCTCTACGCCTATAGAACATCTGTCAGAACTTTTACTGGGGCAACACCGTTCTCATTAGTATATGAAATGGAGGCAATTCTACCCATTGAAGTCGAGATTCCATCTTTTCGAGTCTTATTAGAAGTAAAGTTAGATGAAGCAGAATGGATCCAGTCAAGATATGACCAACTAAACCTGATTGAGGAAAAGAGATTGAAAGTCATCCGATACGATCAGATGTACTAAAAGCGAATGATGCGAGCTTATGACAAAAAGGTTCGCCTTAGGGAATTCCATGAGCGAGACCTAGTTTTGATAAACATTCTTCCTATACAAAAGGATTTCCAAGGGAAATGGATACCAAATTAAGAAGGCTCATATGTGGTAAAGAAAGCCTTTTCTGGAGGAGCTTTAATTCTAGCTAGGATTGATGACAAGGATCTGTCAAATCCTGTGAACTCAGATTCAATAAAGAAATACTTCGCCTAAAAATAAGAAAAAAAAAAGTTTGAATTGAAAACCTAAAAGGGCAGCTTAAACTAGCAAAAAAAAAAAACAAAGAAAAAGAAAAAGAGAGAAAAAGGAAAAAGAAAAAAAAGAGAAGAAAACAAAAAGGAGGGATTGAGATGAAAACCCGTAAAGGGTGTCTCGAAGCCTAAAGAAGATTTGAGTCGAAAACCCATTAAGGGCGGCTTAGATTTGGACCAAAAGATTGGGCATGAAATGATTTTCTCTCTCAAAAGTAACAAGATGGAGAGATGTTACATCTAGGGCATCGATGAAGTACAACAATTTCCATGGGTACACATCAGGTTCAAAATGGTTCTCGTCAATTTTGCTCAAAGAAACTCATAAGTTGGTATATGAGGCATTTGGTTGTATTCCTTTTTGCTCACTTTAGCAACTTTTGATTGATTTTTGCCCTTTTTTCCCGACATTTGCTATTTTTTACCAATGTTTGTAATCTTTTGGCCAGTATCTAATCAAATAGACTTTTTGATCAATGTTGATATTCTTGACCAATGTTTGCTATCATTCATTCCTGTTTAAGTCTTGTCTTCAATAAACTTCAATTTTATTCATGTTTCATAACCCTGTTTAAGGTATTCTTTGCATTGGAATAACAGTTAGTGGACTAGACGATATAAGGTACAAAAGGATTTTTGCATATTGCATTGGAAAATTTCTAAAAAGCACAAGAACCTGAAATAGGACTACCAGTTGGAAATAACCAAATCCGAGGGTCGAAAGGACTTTAAAATAGTAGCTCAGAGTATGACTACCTTTTGGATTTCATGTTAAGGACTCTAGACTTGAAAAGAAGACATGGTGATGTATTAGGAAGAGAACTTAGGCAAATGATGAACAATGTGGATTTAAGGACCAAAACAGAAAAATCATTCTAAAATATGACATCTTTGCATGCATATCAACATCATTCATGTACATTTGGACAGAAGCATTTGATTCATCTAGTTCATGACATGGTCTAGATAGAAGCCCATAAGACAGATTCTACAGGTCATATCCCCAGAGAATGTTGTGACAAAACAACTCCCATAAAATGGCAGAAGGGGAGTAAATCAAGTGACAGATTTCAAATCTCCATGGAAGTTACAGTGGAATAGAGTGAAGCTACACCAAATCATAGAGTTTAAAGAAGGATAGGTTGAAGCTGCAACGGCGGACCTAACATCCTAAAATCGAAGAGGGAAAGGTTGAAGCCGCAACGGTGGAATTTACACCTTAAAACTGAAGAGGGATAGGTTGGAGCTATAACGGCGGACCTAACACCTTAAAATCGTAGAGGGAAAGATTGAAGCCACAATGGTAGATCTTACACCTTAAAATCGAAGAGGGATCGGTTAAAGTTGTAATGATGAACCTAACACTCGAAAATAAATGAGGGATAGATTGAAGCTGTAATGGTGGATCTAACACCTTAAAACTAAAAAGGGAAAGGTTGAAGCTGCAACGATGGACCTTACACCTTAAAACTGAAGAGGGATAGGTTGAAGCCGAAACGGCAGACCTAACACCCAAAAACTAAAAAGGAAAAGATTGAAGTGGTAACGATGAATCTTACACCTTAAAATCGAAGAGGGATAGATTGAAGTCGCAACGATGGACTTAACATACTAAAATCGAAGAGGGATAGATTGAAGTTGCAACGACAGATCGAACACCCTAAAACCAAAGAGGGAAAGGTTGAAACCGCAACGACAGACCTTACACCTTAAAACTGAAGTGGGATAGGTTGAAGCCATAATGACAGACCTAACACCCTAAAACCAAAGAGGGAAAGATTAAAATTGCAACGATCGATCTTACACCATAAAATCGAAGAGGGATAGGTTGAAGCTGCGACGGCAGACCTAATACCTTAAAACCAAAGAGGGATAGATTGAAGCCACTTTGACGGATCTAACACATTAAAACCAAAGGGGAACAGATTGAAGCCGTAACGGCGAATCTTATACACTTAAAAAAACAGTGAAGACACAAATTGAATCCTATTTCCTTTAAGTTGAAGTGAAGCGAATCAAACAACAACCACTCTGGAGTTTCAAAAATTTAGGATAAATGGGGGAAGTTGAAGCTGCGTCTTGTATTTCTAAATGGTAGTGAAATAAGTGTAGTGGAGTAGAATCACCAGCGAGATGAAAGAACGGAGAAGCACTGGAGGTTGAAAGACCGGACGGAATTGGTCTTCCTTTGAGTCTTTGCTCCATTCCCATTACACGACAACGAGCAAAGAGAGACAGCTGTTGCAGCCTAATTTCATCCGAGCTTTTAGATCCAATTTTTTACAAAGCCCAAAAATAAAAAACCTAAAATAAAGATGAAAAAACCTAGTAGTTGCCCTTGGATGCATGGCCACCGCTACAATTACCCGGAGAATCTCCAAGATTTGAGAATCTGCAGAATTAGGAAAGAATATCACAAAAAGATGTAAATTTTGTGTTATAAAAATATGAAATCAAATGTAAAGAGAGGAGATTATTATTTTTTCAAAGAGGAATTTTTTTAATAAGATTGAGAGATTTTCTTTGAGCATTCATACACGCATCAATAAAATCAAAGTAAAAAAAATTGAAGGTATAGATTTGTATTTGTATTTTTTCTTTTTTCTTCTTTCGAAACTAAAACTGCAAAGATAGATCTAGTTTTTTTTTTTTACCTTTTGATGTTGATTCGTCCTTGGCTTCTTCCAAATATGTGAGACCCATGGCTTCGTTCGGGTTTGCTTGGAGTTCGTCGTCTTTTTTATTATTATTAATATTTAATTGTTTATTTTGATATTTAATTTATTGATTTTTTGTTTATTTATTTATTTGTCATTTATTTTCATGCCTAATCTCAATTATTTTTATTTTTTATTTTAGCATTTAATTTTTACTTTTTTGTTTATTTATATTGTTGTTATTTATTTTCAAGACATTTTATTTTAATCTCTTTTATTATTATTTTATTTAATTTAAATTTATTTTTATCATCTTGTTTGTTTATTTATTTATTTATCATTAAATTTTTTTTTCTTTTTATTTAATTACATGTTGATTAATCCTTAATTTAATTATGTTAGATATTTTTGTGATTGCATTTCATATATTTATTTATTGATTTGTTATTTATTTGTATGCCTTATTTCTTGCCTTTAAATTAATTACATGTTTTATTGTATCTTTGACTTAATTATTTTAAAGTTTTCCTATATTTGTGTTTTATATATATATTGTTGCTTATATTATTAATTAATTAATATTTATTATCATTATCACTATGATTATATTGTTATTTTTATTTAATACTATAATTATATTTTTATTGTGTTATTAATTGTATTTGATTGTCTTCATTTAATTATTTATATTCATGTATTTTATTATTTTGCCATTATAATTGTAAATTATGTACATATTTATTAATTTATTTTTACATGACATTTTAATTCTTTTTAAAAATACATAAACCATTTTCAAGAAAATTGAGATAATATTCTTTGTTTCGGGAATTTGAAAGAACCATGCCCTAACTTATTGGATTTTTTTCTTTAAACCAAGATAATAGAGTATCCTTTTTAAAATTAAAAATACGAGATTTTGGGATAATAATTGTTGGAGCCCAATTTTGACCGAGCCTAACATTTAAACCAAATTGAACCCAATTTTCAATTTTCAATTTTAATTTATTTTAAGTTTAAATTTATTTTAAATTTAAATTTAATTAAAAAAGAGAGTCCAAGATACAATTTTCAGTCCAAAATTACAAAAAAGATATGTTCAAATTTACAAGGGCCCAAGTAGCCTACACCCAAAATACAAGCCTAATTGTCTAAATCCTGACCCAATACACCCAAATCTAAATAGAAACCCTAATCATGCAACTTGCTTCTACCACCTTTGTCTTACCCATCCAGGAGTCGCCACGTCAATACCTTCATGGTCAACTTGCTACCATCGCCACTGCTAGTCGACCTTCAAAAGAGGAGAGGAGGTAGATCATTTAAGGGCAAATAACAAAATATCATCATTGCATTTTTTGGATATAAAAACATAATTAAAATCAATTGTGAGGGGTTACGAACCTGTTATTTGTACTAAAAAACACTCGTAATAGAGAAAAGCAGATATTTGCAACATAGCTATTTCAATTCGTACAAGGTATTTGCATTCATTTAAATTTTATTTTCATTTTTATCATTATATATATTTGTTTGAAACCTTTTATGGAAATAAACGAATAAATAAAAATATAAAGGAATTTAGGGTTTTTTACTTGGATCTGGATCTCCATCGTTGAGATCTTGAACGGTGTCTCTCCGAACTTGACTATGTTCGTGAGAGACTCCATTAAAATGACAACAATAGATTTGAAACGGGGAAATAATAAAAAAACGCAATAGATTTCAAAAAATAAATCATCGAAAATCTTTCTTTTTCTTTCAAAAATCATTAAAGATATAACAAGATCTGATTTTATTTTTAAAAAAATAAAAAGAAAAGGGGATAAATAAAACAAAAACATATTTTAAAAAAAAAAAGCAAAAGGAATCAAAACCTTTTTTTCTTCAAAGATCTGAAAGATCAGATCTGGTTCTAGTTTTTTTTTAAAAAGAAACTTGTAAAAGACGAAACCATTTTCTATTTTTTTAAATTCGATCCGAAAAATTTTTTTAAAAAAAAGAGAAAAAAGGGAAGAATTCATACTTGACCGCATTGGAGGGCAATGGTGATCCACGGCAAGGACCCAAGGCAACCCCCGATCAGACATGGGGAGATTTCAGAGAAAAAAGGAATGAACGAAGTTTTTTTTGAAGTAAGAATGAATGAAATGGGTTTTCAACAAAAAATTTGATTTAAATACCTTAGTGGGAATGACGTCATTTTGATGTCAGATTTTGAATAAAAATGAAAATTTTCCTTCCGTGGTCCCTCAAAATTTTGTTTCATTTTAAATTGATCCGTCCTTTTTTATAATTTTTTTAAATTAGCAAGTTTTTTAATTCAACCCTGCCATTGTTTTAAAAGAATGGAAATCCTCCTTTTAAATTTTTCTTTTAAGAAAAACATGTGTTTCTTATTCATTTGACAGCTTTCAAAATTTTCTTTAAAAATTATTCTTGCTATCTATTAATTCCTTTTTCGTTTTTTAATTCTTTCGAGTTTGTTTTATATATGTATATTATTTATTAAATTCATTTTCTAATTACCATCTTGGTTTACTTCTTGTACTTATTTTGTATATTTAGTTATTCATTAATATATCATTTCAACTATTGCATATATTAGATACGTGTGATCGTTTTATACCATCGTGTACTTACAATTATATGTATTTTATGTCATATTTTTTTATAATATATGCATTTTGTGTCCTTTCATTCTCCCCATTTTAAAAAAAAAATATTCATGCTTTAAAGATTTTAAAATAAAAATTATGTTCGTTATTTCGTGATTTGAAAAGTCGAGCCCTAATTTACTGGGTACGGTTTTTCTTCGAATCGAAATATTCGAATACTTTTCTCTAAAAATAAGCAAACATTAAATTTTAAAACACGGATTGCTTGTTATTTTTGGGAAACATGAGGTGTCCAGCCCTAACTTACTGGATCTGACTTCTTTTCTCGATTTTCAAAGGTAATGAGTCCTCCTCACGAAGTCCGTTATTTCGTGATTTGAAAAGTCGAGCCCTAAGTTATTGAGTGCGATTTTTCTTCAAGTCGAAATAGTCGAATGCTTTTCTCTCAAAAAAATAATAAATCATAAGATTTAAAAAAAATAGGAATGTTTGTGATTTTGAAAATATAAGTTGTCGAGCCATAACTTATTGGACCCGATTTGCTTTCTCGATTTCCAAATAATGAGTCTTCCTGGCAAAATTCGATTTCTGAAAATAATATTAAACCAATTAATCATGCATTAGGGATCATATTTTAATTTTTATCCGAGTTTTCAAATTTTGATCAATCAAAACTCTAAAATAATCGATGTGGTACCAATTTTGGGCGTGTGAGGGTGCTAATCCTTCCTCACACGTAATCGACTCCCGAACCTGTTTTCTAGATTTCGAAGACCAAAATATTTTTTTAAAACGGATTTTAAACATTTTGTGGTGATCCAATCACACCAAATAAAAGATTGGTGGCGACTTCCATATTTTTGACTTAAAAATTTAAAAGTTGAGACGCGTTTCAAAAATGTTTCGACAGCTTGACGACTACACTGGGGATTTTTTTTAAATAAAAGAGAGTGAAGCCAAAAATCGATTATTTTCGGGTCTTTTTGTTAAAATTTTTAAACACTCGGTTTTGTTTAATATATGATCCTTTGCATTTTGTGTGATGCTATATTATGTTGATACTTACTAGAATAAGTTTACATTCATATGCATCCGTTACAGGCCCTTTAAGTGGAAGCGGGAAGCTACTTCTTCGTGAGGTTTTCACCTATGTGCAGGATAGTGGATCACTTTCGGGATTACATCCGTACCCATGTTTTCACGAAGTTTTCACTTTCGTGCAAACATGTGGGAAATGTGTCCCCCTGAACCGAACTCATCTGTCTGAGCCTGTAATGGGTGAGGATCGAGGAATCTGCTGGTTTAAGTACTCTTACTCTAGAACATAAATAGCATATAGTGAGCATTAAGCGCTTGCCTTAGGATAAAATTACACCAAGTTGTTAGCAGTCTCCTAAGACTAGAATCTTTATTTTATATTAGTATTTTGTTATTATATTGACTTGTGTTTTTTTTTCCTTTTTTTTATTATTTTTGCTTGCATTACATCCCCATACAAAGAGATGTATAGTTCTAAGCTCAATTACTAAATAGAAAAGCTGGTCATAAGAAAACAAGTACCTTGATAAAATAGAAGACAATATGGCCGGGCTTACATGGCAAAGAAAGAAAGAGAACGAAAATCGATGATCTGTCAGATGAGCAAGACGAAAACAAAGATCACGTAACCATTCGAGCTTTGGCCTAAGTACGAGAAGTGACTGATCACTCAACCTTTTCAATATGATATTGTGGACCGAAAGTCAGAGACGAACCAGGACTATTTGAATGACTTCCTACGAAGATTAAGACTTTTGAACACCGCGACACGACCATATACGTATCTATTTTATGTAAAGGAATTTGATTTCTATTAAGGTTTTTCTAATAGAATTGAGCTATAAGTCAATACCTTTCTTATGCATTCATTCATAAGCAGCACATTTTATTAACTTGTGTAATTCTATACAAGCCTACCTTGAGTGAGATTGTGTCAAACCTTCAATGGTTACTCGAACAAGGTAAGAGACAAAGTTATATTCTTGTTTCTTTGCTTTTATTTGCAAGTTTTACTCTTGTATTAATTGTACTAACTTTTTTGAATCTGTTTGCATTGCATTTTCATAAAAAAAGGGTGTTGATTCATGTTCTATTGTTAAATAGAGAACTTGTCATAAGAAAACGGATTCCTTGATAAGGTAGAAGTCAACGTGGTCGTGCATATATGGTCAAAGATAAAGGTGATGACCTGTAAAAGAGGTACATATCAGGGATTAAAGATTACACGTAAATAAATGAAATCCATATCAGTTTGTAAGAGATAAAAGAAGCATGGAAGACAAATGAAGTAGATGTCTAATTCGAATTTGATGATCTGTCTTACCTACTCAAGCTAGATTGCTTTATTTTCAGAAACATGAACAATACGATATGTCCCTCCACTACTCGAGGGTTCAGAATAATAAAGCTTATTCTAGACAAGCGAGCATTGGGTTGCAACCCTGATTAAGGAAGAAGAAGAGAATGAGCACATTGCTTTGTAAAACTTGTAAGACATAGTACACTCAGATACAAGAAAGAATGTTGACGTCTTCGTATGAAGTAGTCATCTTCCCTAAAATATTAGGGCATGTAGAGAACGCGGTTGCATATTTGTTTGACCGACTTAATAAAAGAATTACCCATGTTCTGGCAATCATAGCCACAAAACACTTATCAAAGAAAGGGCAAAAGAAAGTGTAATGGTGCACAATTTTTGTTAGTACGATTTCGGGGTCATTTTTGCAAAGTAGAAAAGATCTCTTTTCGAATATTCTCTGAGGACTAGTTTCCATCGAAGGAATTTATGGCTATTCAAAGATAAGAGGACTTCACCAAAGAAATTGAAAATAAATGAGGAATGACTCAAAAGCTTTGAGGGGCAAGTCTGAGATAGGGACCATATCGCAAGTAATGACTCCACCAAGTGCAAGAAACGACTAACCATTTGCAGACTTTAGCCATTCAAGACCAGTACCTTGGATTGGAAATCAGGATCAAATCGGAGCAAATTAGCTTGGAAAATTATGGCTTGGAGCATTAAGGCATGACCATACATGTATCTTCCTTATGTACAAAAATTTGTTTTCTAGTAAAGTTGCTCTAAACGAAATTGAACTAGAATCAACGCCTTTTTGCATGCATTTTACCAATCATTTGCATTGCACTTCATGAATTAAATTTCAATAAAATCTCACCTATTTGAAACATTTGTGTGAGAGAGAGTCATCAACCCTAAATGAAAGCTAAGAGGAAACATGATAAATCAAGATGGAATGATAAAAATTTGAGTAAAAGTCATGTGAAGAGTGAAACCTATTAAGAGTTCGTCCCTACACCCTCAGAAGTGTTTTGGACAACTAGACTGTGAAAGAGCTTCCTGTAGTTTTAGGACTTTTCTAGAAAAATATTCAGAACACACTTATCACTCTAAGTCCGAGAGTCATAGGGATCCTTTTATAAAGGGCACATGACCACTGTCTTTTATTTCGATGAAAATGATGCATTTCTTGTGTCTCACTTGGCAAACATCTTGTATTTCTTTTTCATCCAAATAGTTGTTCATTCTTAAATTCATTCTCTTACCCATATGTTGGATCCCTTGATATCAAAGACACGAGCGACACTGCTATTGACTTAGACCCTTTTGAGTAAGACATGTGTCCAAAAAAACTTTGCAGCTTTGAAAATGATCAAGAATGTAACTTGTCTCCCAATCTGCTACAGATGGTTGAACAAGACACAAAACAAACATCACCTTGAAGAGTTGTGATTTTAAGTGAGAATCGAGACATGTGTCTTTATAGTAACAAGGCAAGCTACCTCGAGAATCCAAAGGTCTTTGCATGATCCTATCAAAGCATGAACCGAAGTTGCGACACACAGGCTCCCATAAAAGGAAGAATGCAATCAAATTCAATAAAAACTTCAAAAATTGAGGCTCAACATGTTAAAAAAAAAAAAAAAAACAAAACAAATAAAAAATGGTCAAGATAAAAACCTACTAAGGATTTCTTGAAACCCAAAGCAAAAAAGAAAAAGGAAAAAAAGAAAGGAAAGTCAAGACAAAAACCCGTAAAGGACATCTTGAAAATTTATTCTCCTTCATTTTTGCACGTCGTGACCTTTGTCTATCAAACATGGACATTACCAAGCCAACTTTGTAAAAAAGTTTCTAATAAGCATCAATTCGTCCTCATGATCATTGATTACTACTTCTTATGCCAATCGACGGTTAAGCAGATTGTTGAAAATGAGATTATATGTCGATATGGGATGCCAAAAAGGATCATATTCGACGATGACTTGAATTTGAGCAATAATATGATAGCGAATGTCTACAGCTAATTCAAGAACAAGTATCACGACTCAGCATCACATCACAAAAAAAAAAGTGAATGGGGCATTGGAGGTGACCAATAAGAACATTAAAAGGATTCATAGCAGAGATCTATAAAGGCTCGGCATGAAAAATCACCATTTGTCTTCGAGACTTATCAGGCTTTTATCAGAACATCCATCGGGGCAACACCTTTCTACTAGAATGAAAGTCATCCTACCCATTGAAGTTGAGTTTCTTTCCCTCCAGATTTTGTTAGAGCTGATGAAGTAGAATGGATCCAATCCAGATATAGTCAACTAAACTTGATTGAAGAAAAGATACTGAAAGTTATCCGCGATGATCAAATGACAAGGGTTTACAACAAAGAAGGATCTTCTCTAGAGAATTCCATTAGAGAGCTCTGGTTTTGAAAAGGATTTTGCTTACAAAAGTCTTCCAAGGAAAATGGATGTTAAATTGGGAAGGGCCCCATGAGGTGAAGAAAGTTTTTAGGAGAAGCTTTGATTTTGATTGAAATGGAAGCAAAGACATGCCCAACTTCGTGAACTTAGATTTAATGAAAAAGAATAGATAAAAAAGAAAGAAAAGAAAGAAAAAAGGAAAAAGAAAATAGAAAAAATGGGAAAAAGAAAAGGAATGGTCGAGGTGAAAACTCGTAAAGGGCATCTCGAAACCTAAGGAGACTTGAGTGAAAAACTTGAAAGGGCAGCTCAATTTTGAAGAAAGGAGCGTGAAATAGTCCTCTCTCTCAAAAGTGGCAAGGTGGAGAAACTTTACACCATGAAGCATTGACGAAGTACTCCAAGATTCATGAACACATGTCAAGCTCAGAATAGTCCTCATCAAGTTTGCTTAGTGATGCTCATACTTTGGTATCCGGGGCACCTAACCCTATTCTTAGCCCACTTTATGTTTAGCAACTTTTTGACCAATATGGGTCATTTTTAACCTTTCCATTCATGTGAGCTTCGCCTCCAAAAAAATTTCATTCGCCTTGCGACTATGTTCAAGCAATTCTGCATCAAAATAACGGTTAATAAGCCAACAACCTTTTCATTCACGCGACCTTTGTTTAGAATCAAATTTAATTTCATCCACCTTATAACCTTGATTCAAGCATCTTTGCATTTGAAAGAATGGTTAGTGGTCAACAATATAAGGAATAGAAGGATTTCTGCATATCATTCTGGAAAATTTCTAAATAGTACAAGGACCTGAAACATGATCACTAGTAGGAAATAACCAAACCCGAGGGTTAGAAGGATCTTGAAACAAATAATTCAAATTACGACTACCTCTTTAGGTTTCACAACAGAGATACCATACCAAAACAAGAACATAATAGCACATCAATGATAGGACTTAGACAAACGACGATGGATGTCAGCTAAGGACTAAAAATAAAATCATTTCTCAAAAATGATATTTTTACATTCATCATTCATACTCACCTGTTTAGGAGCATTTGATTCATCCTGATCATGGCATCATAACAATATGGTCTACATAGAGACCCATTAAAGCATATTCTATAGGTTTTATTACCGCGAAATGACGAAATAAGCTGAGAAAAACATGAAGATTTGAAGGGAAAAGTTGAGGCCGTAACAGTAAACCCGATACTTAAGAAGATGTGATGGGAAGGATTGAGGCCGTGATGGTGAATCCGGTACCTCAGAAGATGTGATAGGAAGGATTGAGGCCGCAACGATCCGGTACCATGAAATGTAATGAAAAAGGTTGAGGCCGCAACGACGAACCCAATACCATAAAGATTTGAAGGGAAAGGTTGAGGCTGCAATAGTGAACCCGGTACCTTAAAAGATGTGACAGGAAAGGTTAAGGTCACAACGATGAACTCTGTGCCTCAGAAGATGTGATGGGAAAGATTGAGGCCGCAACAGTGAATCAGGTACCATGAAATGTGATGGGAAAGGTTGAGGCTGCAATGACGAACCTAGTACCATGAAGATTTTCACGGAAATGTTGAGGTCGAAACGGCGAACCTGGTACCTTAGAAGATATGAAGGGAAAGGTTGAGGCCGTAACAGCGAACCCGATACCTTAGAAAACAAGATTGAAAAGATTGAAGCTGCAATGGCGAATCTTATACCATAAAGTCGAAGAGGAGCAAATTGAAGTTACAATGGCGAATCTTCTACCTTGAAGTTATAATGAAGCATATCAAAACTGCAAATGCAAGTCTTTATCTCTCTGAAGTTATAGGAAGAGCAAGATAAAGCTTTGACATTAAAACCCATCTCCCTGAAATTACAATGGAATAGAGTGAAGTTACATCATCATTCAGTCTTTTACCCTTAATCAAGAAGGGCAAGATGAAGATTTCGATCTTTTACCCCGTACCTAGGGTAGATTACAGTCAGCCAATCTCTTACCCTGAGCTTGGGGTAGATTGCAACCATCTGATCTTTTACCCCGAGTTTGGGGCAGGTCACCATTAGCCAATCTCTTACCCCGAGCCTGGGGTAAATTGTAGCCATCATATCTTTTACTCTGAGCCTAAGGTAAATCACAGTCAGCCAATCTCTTACCCCGAGCGTAGGGTAGATTGCAGCCATCTGATCTTTAACCTCAAGCCTAGGGCAGATTACCATCAGCCAATCTCTTACCTTAAGCCTGGGTAGATTGTAGCCATCAGATCTTTTACCCCGAGCCTAAGGCAGATCACAGTCAGCCAATCTTTTACTCCGAGCATGAGATAGATTACAGCCATTCGATCTCTTACCCCGAGCCTGAGCAGATCACCATCAGCCAATCTCTTACCTCGTGCCTGGGGCAGATTGCAACCATTCAATCTTTTACCTCGAGCATGGGCCAGATATCAACCAATCTCTTACCTCGAGCTTGGAGCAGATTACAGTCATTCGATCTTTTACCTCGAGCATGGGCCAGAACACCATCAGCCAATCTTTTACCTCAAGCTTGGGGAAAATTACAGCCATTCAATTTTTACCTCGAGCATGAGGCAGATCACCATCAACCAATCTCTTACCCCGAGCATGGGGTAGATTACAGCCATCCGATCTCTTACCCTAAGCTTGGGCAAATCACCATCAGCCAATCTCTTACCCTGAGCCTAAGGCAGATTGCAGTCATTCGATATTTTACCTTGAGCATGGGGTAAATCACCATCAACCAATCTCTTACCCTGAGCCTAGGGCAGATTGTAGCCATTCGATCTTTTACCTTGAGCATGGGGCAGATCACCATCATCCAATCTCTTACCCCGAGCCCGGGGCAGATTGTAGTTATTCGATCTTTTACCTCGAGCATGGGGCAGATCACCATCAGCTAATCTCTTACCCTGAGCTAAGTGCAGATTGCAACCATCTAATATCTTACCTAAAAAAAATCCTATCTTTTACCCTCAAGTTAAGAAGGAAAAATATCAATCTTTCTGAAGTTGTAGTGGAGTAGAGTGGAATTTCAAGACCTATCTTCTCGGAGAAATACAAAGAGGTGGACCCAGAGATGAAGTCACAATACCAAGCACTAGAGGTGTCAGTGGATTGAATCCAAAGACCATGATGACGAATCTCGATCTCCTTGAAGTTGCAAGTGAATTGAGTAAAGTTACAGTAGCAAATTTTGCCATTTGAAATTGCCTTAGGGAAAGGTGGAACCATGATGCTAAGAGCAATAAAGAAGCAGATGCAGTGAAGTTGAACGGCCAACAAAGCGAAGGGTGGGCCAATTGAAGAAGGAGCGTCAAAGAAATGAAACCTGAAATAATTGGGCCTCCTTTTGGTCTTTGCTCTGTTCCTATTACATAGCAACGAGCAAAGAGAGGCAGCTATTGGAGCCCTATTTTGATCGGGCTCAACATTTAAACCAAATTGAACCCAATTTTAAATTATTTTAAGTTTAAATTTATTTTAAATTTAAACTTATTTTGAGTTTAAATTTATTTTAAATTTAAATTTAATTAAAAAAAATAGTCCAAGATACAATTTTCAGTCCAAAATTACAAAAAAGAAATGTCCAAATTTACAAGGGCCCAAGTAGCCTACACCCAAAATACAAGCCCAATTGTCTAAATCTTGACCCAATACACCCAAACCTAAATAGAAACCCTAATCATGCAACTTGCTTCTGCCGCCCTTGCCTTGCCCATCCAGGAGTCACCACGTCAGCACCGTCATGGTCAACTTGCTACCATTGCCACTGCTAGCCAAACGTGCAAAAGAGGCAGATCATTTAAGGGCAAAGAACAAAATATCATCATTGTATTTTTTGGATATAAAAACAGAATTAAAATCAATTGTGAGAGGTTACGAACCTTCTATTTGTACTAAAAAACACTCATAATAGAGAAAAGCAGACATTTGAAACATAGCAATTTCAGTTCGTACAAGGTATTTGCATTCAATTAAATTTTGTTTTCATTTTTATCATTATATATATTTGTTTGAAACCTTTAAGGAAATAAACGAATAATTAAAAATATAAAGGAATTTAGGGTTTTTTACTTGGATCTGGATCTCCATCGTCGCGATCTTGAATGGAGTCTCTCCGAACTTGACTATGTTCGTGAGAGACTCCATTAAAAAGGCAACAATAGATTCGAAACAGGGAAATAATAAAAAACGCAATAGATTTTAAAAATAAATCATCGAAAATCTTTCTTTTTCTTTCAAAAATCATTAATGATATAACAAGATCTGATTTTATTTTAAAAAAATATAAAGGGGATAAATAAAACAAAAATAGATTTTTTTTAAAAAAAAAAGCAAAAGGATCAAAACCTTTTTTTCTTCAAAGATCTGAAAGATCAGATCTAGTTCTAGTTTTTTAAAAAGAAACTCGTAAAAGACAAAACCATTTTCTATTTTTTTTAAATCCGATCCGAAAACTTATTAAAAAAAAGAGAAAAAAGAGGAAGAGTTCATACTTGGCCGCCTTTCGTGGTGGTCGTCGATGTCGGAGGGCAATGGTGGTCCATGGTGAGGACCCAAGGCAACCCCCGATTAGACATGAGGAGATTTCAGAGAAAAAAGGAATGAACAAAGTTTTTTTTTGAAGTAAGAATGAATGAAATGGGTTTTAAACAAAAAATTTGATTTAAATACCTTAGTGGCAATGACGCCATTTTGATGTCAGATTTTTAATAAAAATGAAAATTTTCCTTCCATGGTCCCTAGAAGTTTTGTTTCATTTTAAATCGATCTGTCCATTTTTTTATAATTTTTTTAAATTAACAAATCAATTTTACCTTTTTTTTAATTCAACCCTCTGCCATTGTTTTAAAAGAATGGAAATCCTCCTTTAAAATTTTCTTTTAAGAAAAACATATGTTTCTTATTCATTTGACAGCTTTCAAAATTTTCTTTAAAAATTCTTCTTGCTATCTTTTAATTCCTTTTTCGTTTTTTAATTCTTTCGAGCTTTTTTTATATATGTATATTATTTATTAAATTCATTTTTTAATCACCATCTTGGTTTACTTCTTGTACTTATTTTGTATATTTAGTTATTCATTAATATATCATTTCAGCTATTGCATATATTAAATATGTGTGATCATTTTATACTTTCATGTACTTACAATCATATGTATTTGATGTCATATTTTTTTTATAATATATGCATTTTGTGTCCTTTCATTCCTCCCTTTTTAAAAAAAACTATTCATGCTTTAAAGATTTTAAAATAAAAATTATGTTCGTTATTTCGTGATTTGAAAAGTCGAGTCCTAATTTATTAGGTACGGTTTTTTTCGAATCGAAATATTTGAATACTTTTCTCTAAAAATAAGCAAACATGAAATTTTAAACCACGGATTGCTTGTTATTTTTGAGAAACATGAGATGTCGAGCCCTAACTTACTGAATCCGACTTCCTTTCTCAATTTTCAAAGGTAACGAGTCCTCCTCACAAAGTTCGTTATTTAGTGATTTGAAAAGTCGAGCCCTAAGTTACTGGGTGCGGTTTTTCTTCAAGTCGAAATATTCGAATTCTTTTCTCTCAAAAAAATAAAAAATCATAAGATTTAAAAAAAAAATAGGAATGCTTGTGATTTTGAAAATGTAAGGTGTCAAGCCCTAACTTACTGAACCTAATTTCCTTTCTCGATTTCCAAATAATGAGTCTTGCTCATAAAATTCGATTTCTGAAAATAATATTAAACCGGTTAATCATGCATTAGGGATCATATTTTAATTTTTATCCGAGTTTTCAAATTTTGATCAATCAAGACCCTAAAATAATCGATGTGGTACCAATTTTGGGCGTGTGAGAGTGCTAATCCTTCCTCACACGTAATCAACTCTCGAACCCGTTTTCTGGATTTCGAAAACCAAAATAGTTTTTTAAAACGGATTTTAAATGTTTTGTGGTGATCTAATCACACCAAGTAAAAGATTGGTGGCGACTCCCATATTTTTTACTTAAAAATTTAAAAGTCGGGACGCGTTTCAAAAATGTTTCGACAATAATTAAGAATGATTGTTATTTTCAAAAATTCGAATTGTTGTGTCTTAAGTTACTGGATGTGACTTTTCTTCTCGATTAATTTGAAATAACGAACTTTTTTTGTAAAAATATTTTTTTTAAATAAAATAAACATGTCATTTATGCATTTAAGGATCACAATTTTAAATTTTCTCAAGTTTTTAATTTTCAACAAATAAGACATTAAATAATCGATTAGGTACTAATTTTGGGAGTGTGAGAGTACTAATCCTTCCTCATGCATAATCGACTCCCGAACTCGTTTTATGGTTTCAAATACCAAAATTATTATTTTAATAATTTAAAAAAATTTAAGGTGATCCAATTACACCTAGTTAAAAAAGGTTGGTGACAACTCTATTTTCATTTTTCAAAATATAAGTCGACACTTTTTTTCAAAAAATGGTTTCGACAAAGAGCATTGCCTTGTTTTTTAAATAATTCATGAAATAAAAATGACACATAATTTATTTTATTAAAATATTTTTGCGAAGCTTAAATAAATATGTGCTTAATTTGCAATTTAAAAATGAAAAATATACACGTATGAAATAAATTTTTGAATTCAAATTACAACAAAAAATAATAGCAAATAAAAAATATAATTGTAACGAAAATGGTAATGCACATTCAATATAATAAAAAAATAATACAAATGAATATATATATCTATATATAATTCAAGTGGATTAAATTAAAGACAAAATAGAAATAATTTGCAAAATAAAATAAAATAATGAAAGGATTAAAAAATAAAATTTAAAACCAAAAAATAAAAAAGCGCAAGGGCCACATTAAAATAGTTTTAAAAAAAATGGGACCAAGCAAGAAATTTTCCTAGATTTTTACACGTGTCGACTCCTAAATAGCTAACAGACAGAGAACCAAAATGTAAAATAAATAAAATTTCAGGGCCAAATTATAAAATAAATGAAGTGAAAAATTAAAGACCAAATTGAAGAGGTTTTAAAGGCAGAAGGATCTAGGGCGAAAATATCCCCTTAACCAGAATGCGAGCCCTCAAGATCTGAATAGGAGAACGGGTCGGGTCATCCAAAACAGTGTCGTTTTAAGGCATTGAGGCAAAGCCCAAAACGACGTCGTTTACTATACATTATATAAGTTAAAATTTTCTTTTAGAATCTCATTTCTTTCATTTCATTTACAAAAAAAAAAAAAAAAATTCTTCTCTCCCCTTTTCTCTTTTTTTTCTCTCTAAAACTCTTGAGGGCCAATCATGGGAGCCACCGTGGACCATCGTCGTAGCCACCATCATCGATGGTGGCGACCACCGCCTACGGTGGCTGAAGATTCCAAGAAAAAGGTTTTTTAACCTTCTCAAACCTTAGATCCTAGATATGTGGTTGGATTTTAAAAAAAAAACTTGGTTAGTGTAACATCCCAAAAATCAAGTTAGAAGAAATCAGGTTACTCGAACCATGAGTAGTTATCTCTCAATCTTTGGAGCTAGATTTTGGAAAATTTTTCAAGTGAATTAATCTAGTTCAGTGGTTAAGTGTTTTTCTTGTGAGTGTGTTGTTTTGGGTTCGAATCCTATGTCTTGAACTTTTCCTTTTGTTTCAATCATTTATTAAACCTCCACCTCTGATCATGTGGATTATAAGATATTGCAATCAATTGATGCCAACGATGAGTCTAGTGGTTCAATGATTAAACAATTGTCTATTCTCTGGTTTCTTAATTGAATCTCTACATATGTGTTAAGGAAATATATTTTTTGCACTTTTTGTAAAACTGATTTGTATTTTAAATAGTTTGTAACCTTTGTAGTCAATTTTTAAAAAAGAAAGAAGAGAAGAATGTTTCTTCTTATTTTTGTTTTTCTCCATTTTCATTCATGGCTTTTATTCTCTTCGCTTCAATGGAGTTCTTTTTTACCATCAAACTTTAAAGCAATTTCGTACGAGCTCAAACTTCTCCTTATAAGTCTAATTTGATTGTCGATAAGATTTGGTTTAAAGGTTTTACTTCAAAGTTTTCGACTTGGTTTGGTTGATGTTAGTTTGTGCAAATTAATTCGGTTAAGATGTTTGATTGAACAATGAGTTATTGTTTTAGGTTATGGAATCACTTTTATTGCTTTTACGATCAATTGCTATCAGGTTGGTATTAAAACCCCTTTGAATTGCTTGTGATTTTTTGCGTTTTTTGTGTTGGAATGGTGCTTTTCGAAGGCACACGGGTTGGCACACAAGGGTGTGTCTATATTGTTTGAAGGCACACGGGCTAACACACGGAGGTGTGTCCAAGGTATGTGTCTATATTATTTGGAGGCACACGGGCCAACACACGAGCATGTGCCAAGGTGTGTATATAAAATGTTTGGAGGCATACAGGTTGGCACACAGGTATATGTCAAGGTGTGTGTGTATACATTTTGGAGGCACACGGGCTAGCACACGGGCACAAGTTAGGGTGTGTGTATACTGTTCTGAGGCACATAGGGTGGCACACGGGCGTGTGTCAAGGTGTGTGTATATTGTTCTGGGGCACATGGGTTGACACATGGGCATGTGTTAGGGTGTGTGTATACTGTTCTAGGGAACATGGGCTAACACATGGGTATGGTTACATGGTTTTGAGACACAAGGTCTATAGTAAGCTATAGACTCGATATTTGTGATATGTTAGTTTACAATGTGCTATATGTATGTAGGTTACACTGATATAAGAAACTTAATAGCGATTTGATAATGTGTAATGTGACTATTTTTTGATGCGTTATAGTGTGCATTCCGTTCAGGTACGACTCTTGTTTTATTAAGCATACAGGTACACTTCTGTGTTACTGTTTTGATTAAGGATATGTGGTATGTGGATAATTGTACGAAATGATTACGAATAATCTCAGCACACAGTTATACTGGGATTTTATGATTACTTCTATTGGTAGATTATACACATTTGTCATATGTTCTCAGCTTCTGCATGGGTTGAGACTGTGAAGTGAAGGAAGTAACTGAGCTGAACTGATTCGGTGGTTAAAACACTTGAGAATATTTACTGAGTTAACAGTGACACTATAAACACTGCAATATTATAACTGAATCGGTAGTGACACTGTAAACACTGCAAGGTTACCATTGAACTGGTAGTGACACTATAAACACTGCAACGTGTCATACCGACACTATATGGTGTGTTAGTTGGACGGAGATGGTGTATAACGGATGGGTATTATGTCTACTTTTGTAACTATATCTGTATCATATTTCCATCCTAATTGTATCTGTGACATGATTGTATCTGTAACTATATCTGTTACATGATTGTATCTGTAACTGTATCTGTGACATGACTATATCTGTAATTGTATCTGTGACATGACTGTATCTATAATTGTATCTCTAACATGATTGTGTCTGTAACTATATCTGTGGCATGATTGTATCCATAACTGTATCTGTATTATTTCTATATCGAGATCTTGTATTCGTATTGTCTAACCTTCTGTTATGTGTCTGAACTGAATCTGTCTCTACTCCATTGATATGTGTTGTATTTGTTTATTGAAATCTGAAGTGATATTGAGTCCAACTTTACGTAGGATTTCGTTGGTTCGTAATTTGACAACTCTGCGATACTCTAGAATTGTTCGGTACCGATTGCGTAAATGTCATTAAGTTTACCTATGTTATTAAAATTATTACAATTTAATTGTATTTGATTTTGGTTATATAATGAGTTTGGTAGCTTACCAATTGTCTTATCCTTATCTGTTCAGGTAGATATCTGACTTAGAACCAGACGGCATGCTAGAGCTCGGATTGTTTTATATTGAGTTAACTATGATTAGTAAACCTAAGCCAACTTCTAGAGTTTCTGAAACTATAAATCGGTAATGAGTATACGTAGCCTGATTGTGTGAGGGTGCATTGGATATCGATGATCGACTCGAACTAAGCCATTTGCTCAGGATAAAGAGTTTTGCTTGAAATTTTATGAATCGATTAGAATGTTCGCATCTGAGGGCGATAATCAGGAAACACATGTAACTGCAATACATTGGGTAGTGTTTAATGGTCTACAAGGGTTGATGAAATCCAACTTGAATTAGCGGGTTGAGAGTATGTGATTGAACAACTTAAGACTATGAGAGGAGCATGAATGTTATTGATCCGAATTCGCGACCTAATAACCATAATTAATTTTTGGTGATGAGCTATTTTGATAATTTGAGTTACTGAATCAAAAATTGTTGGAAATATTGTTAAGTCTGAATTGTGTAGTATCAGCTTTGTGGCCAATATAAATGACAATATTTCATATTCTGTGATTCAAGGACTAACAAGACTGTGAGAATTTTGAGGACGAAATTCTTTAAAGGGGGAGAGAGTTGTAACATCCCAAAAATTTGGTTAGAAGAAATCGGGTTACTCGAACCATGAGTAGTTATCTCTCAATCTTTGGAGCTATATTTTAGAAAATTTGACAAGTGAATTAATCTAGTTCAGGGATTAAGTGTGTTTCTTGTGAGTGTGCAGTTTTGGGTTCTAATCCTACGTCTTGAACTTTTCCTTTTGTTTCAATCATTTATTAAACCTCCACCTCTGATCATGTGGATTATAAGATATTGTGATCAACTGATGTCAACGATGAGCCTAGTGGTTTAATGGTTAAGCATTTGTCTATTCTCTGGTTTCGTGATCGAATCTCTACGCATTTGTTAAGGAAATATATTTTTGCACTTTTTATAAAACTGATTTGAATTTTAAATAGTTTGTAACCTTTACGATTAATTTTAAAAAAATAAAGAAGAGAAGAACGTTTCTTCATATTTTTGTTTTTCTCCATTTACATTCATGGGTTTGATTTTCTTTGCTTCAATGGCATTCCTTTTTACCATCTAACGTTAAAGCAATTTCATACGGGCTCAGACTTCTCCTTATAAGTTCAATTCTATTGCCGATAAGATTCGATTTAAAGGTTTTACGTTGAAGTTTTTGACATGGTTTGGTTGATGTTAGTTTGTGCGAATTAATTCGGTTAAGATGTTTGATTGAATAATGGGCTTCTATGATGAATTGCTATTAGGTGGGTATCAAAACCCCTTTGAATTGCTTGCTTTTTTTGCGTTTTTCGTGTTAGAATGGTGGTTTTCGAAGGCATACGGGTTGGCACACGAGGGTGTGTCCAGGGTGTGTGTTTATACTATTTGGAGGCACATAGGTTGATACATGGGGGTGTGTGTCTATACTGTTTGGAGGCACACGTGCTGACACACAAGCGTGTGTCAGGGTGTGTGTCTATATTGCTTGGAGGTATACGGGCTAGCATACGGGCGTATGTCAGGGTGTGTGTGTATATTGTTTGGAGGCACACAGGATAGCACATGGGCATGGGTTAGGGTGTGTGTATATTGTTTTAAGGCACATGAGTAGGCACACGAGCGTGTGTTAGCGTGTGTGTAAACTATTTTGGGGCACATGGGCTGACACATAAACGTGTGTCAGGGTGTGTGTATACTGTTTTGAGGAACATGGGCTAACACATGGGTGTGGTACATGGTTTTGAGATACATGGTCTGTAGTAAGCTATGAACTCGGTATTTGTGATATGTTGGTTTACAATGTGCTATATGTATGTAGGTTACACTGACAGAAGAAACTTAATAGTTATTTGATAATGTGTAATGTGACTTTGTTTGGATGCATTATAGTCTGCATTCAGTTCAGATACGACTCGTGTTTTGTTAAGCATACAGATACGCTTTTATGTTAGTGCTTTGATTAAGAATATGTGGTATATGGATAACTGTATGAAATGATTACGAATAATCTCAGCACATTGTTATACCGAAATTGTATGATCACGTCTATTAGTAGATTATACATATCTGTCATATGTTCTTGGCTTTTACATGGGTTGGGACTGTGAAATGAAGGAAGTAACTGAACTGAACTGATTCGAAGGTTAAACCACTTGAGAATATTTACTGAGATGGCAGTGACACTGTAAACACTGCAATAGTATAATTGAGCCGGTAGTGACACTGTAAATACTATAACATGTTATACCGACACTATATGGTGTGTTGGGTTGGACGGAGATGGTGTATAATCGATGGGGGTTGTAACACCCAAAACCTGTTACCGTCGTTGGTTAGGGTCTCAGAGACCTTTCGTTCATCTAACGTGGGTTTACTCTTTTATTATGTCATTTTATCATTTTAATAAAGTATTACATCATACACGACATAAATTAAGATTTAAAATATCAAATATAACTTAATAAGGGCAAAAATAGAATTTTCATGAATTTTGGAGATTTCTACTGGTACCTACTGGACATGTATCGGTAGAAGTCAAGTCAGTAAACAATTTAGAAACAAGTGCAGATTTCTACCGATAGTTGAGGTGGTTCTACCGATACAAGAGTTACTTCTACCAAAACAAGACTTGCTTCTACTGATACTAAAAATTCCAGAGAGCTAAGAAGATTTACCCTGCTACTTCTATCGAAACAAGTTCTCAGACTATCAATACTACTATGAGTAGAACTGTCGATACTTCATTTTAAACTACCGATACAATGGAAGTCAGTAGCCAACCTCTCTCCTACTATGTACTACCGATAAATGCAAGATTTCAACCAAAACAAACATGTAGAAATCAAATATTCGTACAAGTTCTCAAGTGCAACAACATACTTCATTGATTAACTTCAAAATACATTAAGAACTACTCAAGAGTTCATGAATTCAAGTGTCATTACACTTCATTTCATAATATCTACTTTCATCAGTAGGCAAAAATTCAAAACTAAGATTAGCATTCAACTTTGGTTTTTAACAAGGAACCCATAAACTCAAAATTAGTCAATACATAGATAACATCATCCTAGTACATGCCATATAACCAAGTGACGTAAAAACTACCGAACAAGCTCCCGAATAGTGTGATGTCTTCGAGGTAATCTGATCTTCAACCAGCCAAAACGAAATCTACAAAACAACAACCATACACAGGTAAGCTTTCTAGCTTAGTAAGTTCACAAACATTATATCACAACATAATATTAAGCCTTGTAACGACATTTAGCATCAGAGTCGTAAATCTTATTCTTTGAACGATCTTATGCTTCATCGAGTCATAAATCTTCCTTTTCAAACAATATTATTCTCTACCGAGACATAAGTCTTCCTTTAAACATAATCTCATGCTCTTTCCAAGACATGAGTCTTCCTTTAAACATAATATCATGCTCATTCCGAGTCATGAGTCTTCCTTTATACATAATCTCACGCTCATCCCAAGACATGAGTCTTCCATTTATACATCAAGTGATTCAAGAACTTCCACATTAGGTAATAATTAGCCGCTCAAACATAAAATCTAACAAACAGACTTACCGGACGAAATTGCAGTTTAAGTGAAACTTCAAGGACTATTTTATTATTTTCCCTTTCCCACGATTGGTGGCTCGATCTTGATCTGTCACAAAAAATAAATCAATTCTTCCATTAAATCATGTAATTTGATAAATTTACACATATAAATCCTTTATGGGAAAATTACGAGATTACCCCTAACCTTTGCATTTCTATTCAATTTAGTCCTTAAGGTCAAAACATGCATAATAATCATTTCCAAGTTCAACCCATACCAGTTGAATAATATAGGATACATTCTCAACTCATACATTCAATTATTTCACATCAAGGATATGTATTTTCACCAGTTTCACAATCTAGCTATCTAACCCTAAATCATCAAAAATCACTTTACAAAATCACAAAATCTAACCATCAAACATACAAATCCATCAAAAGCTTTCAAGAATAAACTTATTCAACAATGGAAAGTTTTATAAAATTTGACTTATTCACAAATTAGTCCTCAAGTCAGCTAGATTAAGCTAATAAGGACTCAAAAACATAGAAATCACCAAGAACGGGTGAGATTTCAGTCACCTATCAGAGGACCAAAGTTGACCGTAGCTTCCTCTTGTTCTTCTAGGGTTTTTAATGTTTTTATTTTTGAAGAAGATGATGAATTTCATCCAAATTCCCTTTTTCTTTAGTTTTACTTAGTTAATTTCAAATTACTAAAATGCCCTTAATGATTTAACATAATTTTCACCAAATATTAACCCATGACTGTCCATTATACCCCTTTAGGGTATATTTATTCTTTAAGGACCTTCCTAAATCCTCTCTTTACTAATTAACCCCTTTTAATCAATGATTCATACATTTTTAAACTTTTACGATTTAGTCCTTTTTACTTAATTAACTATCTAAACAATAAAATTTCGTAACCAAAATTTAATATGATGTTAATGACATCATAAATATTTAAAATAAATAAATTTATGACTCAAATTGTAGGATTTGTGATCCCAACAACACTATTTCTGACACCACTAAAAACAATCTGTTATAGGGGTATCATGTCTGTACCTGTAACTATATTTGTATCATGTTTGCATCTGTAACTGTATCTATGACATGACTGTATCTATAACTGTATCTATGACATGATTGTATCTAAAACTGTATCTGTGACATGACTGTATCAATAGTTGTATCTCTGACATGACTGTATCTGTAACTGTATTTGTGGCATAACTATATTCGTAACTGTATTTGTATTTTTTCTATATCGAGACCTTGTATTCGTATTGTCTGACCTTTTGTGTGTCTGAACTGAATCCGTCTCTGCTTCATTGGTTATGTGTTGTGTCCGTTTATTGAAATCTAAAGTGATATCCAGTCAAACTTTACGTAGGATTCCGTTGGTTCGTAATTTGACAACTCTGCGATACTCTAGAATTGTTTGATACTTGTTGCGTAAATGTCATTAAGTTTACCGATGTTATTATAATTATTACAATTCAATTTTATTTGATTTTAGTTATATACCGAGATTGGTAGCTCACCAATTGTCTTATCCTTATTTGTTCAGGTAGATATCTAACTTGGAATCGGACGACATGTGACAGCTCGGATTGTTTTGCATTGAGTTAACTATGATTATATCTTTCGGGTTTGAAATTTACTTGTTCTCATTTTTTTTTTACTAAATTCAGTGGTAACTAAAAATTCTAAACGCAAAATCGATTTTCAATGTTTAATGTATTTACGCCAGATCTGGTGAAAACTTCTAGGTCGGGTTTGAGGTGTTACATTTCGAAATAGAACCAAGGACCTTTCAGTTTTACACAAAAATGACCCCTACACCCTTCTACGGTGATGCACAGATGAGCCAAGCTGGTGAAGCCGAGGCTTCAAAAGGTAAGAAGAAAAAAAACCTAACTCTTCTATTTATTTTTTTTGTATTTATTTCCTTTCAAATTTGGAAATATAAGTAAAAAAACAACCTTTGAAACTTCTCTAATTTTTTATTTCTTTTCTTGTATTCGTTCTTCGTAAAATCGAAGAGGAATTACAATGGGCAAAAAGAGGGCTTTTTATAGCCGATTACACACTTGCTTTCTTTTTTTATTGTCTTTTGTGCTTTTTTCTTTTTGTTGTTTCTTCTTTGTTTTTGCAAGTGCTTAATTGTGGTAGAGGAGTGGTGGTGGCAGAAGCATCAAATCTAACATGAAGCGTGGTAGCAAAGGCATGGTGGCTGACGTGGCAAAGCAACGACGATTGGAGGCATCAACAGATTAGGTTTTAGCTTCCCTTAGTTTAGGTTTTGGGTCATTGGGCTCAATTAGGTATTGGGCTTGTAAGTTGGGTTGGTTTGGGTTAGGTAGTGGGTAGTGAATGGATTTGGATTTTTATTTAGGCTTATTTATTTTTGTTTTTATTTTTGTATTTTTATATTTATATGTTTAGGTCTGGAAAAATTTGGCTCCAACACACCAAATATAAACAAAACAAATTAAATAAATATTTATATTTATTTAAAACATTAGATCTAAAAACAATTTAAATAAGCAAGATCTGAAAAATTAGAAATATAATAATGAGGATCGAGTTTTACTAGAAGTTGAGGCATGTTTTCACAGTTTCCTTAAGACAGATTCGATCGCTCCTATGGCACTTGGAGAAATGTTAGTTGTCTATCTCCCAAGATACAACAACAAAATGATCACGGCAGTAGCACCTCTGTAGTCATCAACGAGCAAGCCTTGCTTTCTTCTCTGACCGAAACGTATGAAAAATTGAAGAGAAAAAGAAAAGAATTTCGAGAGTGAAAATAAACTCTTTGTGTGTTATGTTGTGAAGAATTCTGTAGAATTCTTTCGACTTTTATAGGCATTCAATATGGAGGAATTTTGGAAATTTCTTTGAATAAGGATACAAATCTGCCTTAATGGAGCCTTTATATCAATTTGGATAAAATAAATCAAATCGAGGTATTTTTCCTTTTAAAATAGATTTTGGATAAGATCTGCTGAGGAAAGAAAAATAATTATGTATTGGGCTAAAATATCCACAAGCCCTTTTTGGGCCTGACATTTCGCATTGCCCACATCGTGCGGGTGCACCCCAAACCCGATAAATTTGGATATGGAACCCCTTGTGAGCAAGGCAGGGCTTCAAGCTTTGTCATTCAATAACCCACAAGTGGGTTCTCATAAATATACATATTCCACACTTGCTATCTAACCAATGTGTGATCTAAGCTTTTCTTTTCCTCAACATTATTCACAAGTGGCTTACTTTGAGCATCAATTTCTCATTCATCCTTCAACCATTTTGAGCTTATGATATACCATTGTAAAGGTCTCATGGAGTATAATATAAAACTATAATTTTATAATTCGTCTCTCCACCTTTACCAATCGAGAACATGCCTCAAAGTTTCTAAAAATACCATTTTTTCCAACAATCCCCTAAATGAATGAAAATTGATAGTTTTAAAGAAAACATTGATTTGATATGGTGATAGAATCTACGATCGATAGTTTTAGAAGATACGGAGGCATCCCCTTTTGAGCCTTCCCTTGTGAAAGTATATTTACTTCACACAACTACCTCCCTAACAAGGTTTTTAGTTCTCATGGGTATGTTCATATGGCTGTGAACATCTTCCTGGTTCTGTAAGAGTTAAAGAGAACTAGGCCCTAATAGTCTCCTCGAAGCAGCCCTACTTCACTCTTACATAGGTGACTTATGTTGTTCGGTTCACCGAAATAAAGAATGGTCATTAAAAGAATAACTTAACCTATCCCATTTTTAATCACTATTTACATCATAAAATGGACTTGGGATAATAACCCCCATGGTGACCTCATAGGTCTATGCAAGTAGGTTGTTCCTTTGAACCTAGATCTTGGGATCTCTAGTCAGCTAGGTAGGGTTTTCCTTCACATAGCGCCTTTTATTTTCATGGGCTTTAGTCATATTCCTTTTGATGTTTTATCAATATGATCTCGATTTAAGCCTTTAGTGGATATCTTATGATTTTTCAAAATCAATAGAGATAACTCCATTTGAAATTAGTAGTCTAACGATATTGTGTTAATGATGCTTATGTCTCGTCTTACCATTATACATTATGTTCTGTGCTCTACCCATTTTTGCTTGGTTTTTTACCTTTCCATGGTGTCTTGTCTTTTTCTTTACGAGGAACCTTATTTAAAAGGTAATTAGCTAATAGAACATTTCCCCCCCATATGTTCTGTGATAACCTAAAGCTTCCTAGCAATGCATTCATAATTTCCTTTAGAGTCTGATTTTTCCGTTTGATTACTCCATTTGGTTGAGGAGAATATGGTGATGTCACTTCATGAATAATACCGTGTTGACCATAGTATTCAAAAAATGGTTCAACATATTCACCACCACAATCACTTCTCACCATCTTAATCTTTCTATTAAGTTGGTTTTTGGCTTCCTCCTTATAGAGAATAAATTTCTTTATAGCTTCTTTTTGCTCTTAAGAAAATATACGTAGCAATACTTTGTGCCATCATTAATGAAGGTAATAAAATATTTATTCCTTCCTCTCGTTTTAACAAACTTTAAGTCACAAACATTGCTATGTATTAGATCAAGCGGTTCTGTGCTTCTTTCAATAGTTTGAAATGAAGACCTTGTTAATTTTGCCTCAACACATGTTTCACATTTATGAGTATAATTAATGTGAATGTACTCTAAGTTAATTAATCTTCACAAAATATCATAATTAACATGTTCAAGCCTACCATGTCATAAATCAAATGACTGAAGCATATAAACAGAGAAGAAGCGACATTTTTATTCATTATCTTTGATTTTACAGAGATTGCATTAAGTTTCCACATGTCATTTAATATATATCACCTTCCCACAAACATTCCCCCTTTAAACAAAACTAACTTATGGGATTCAGTGTTGTTTCCACGTTCAGGTGTCGATGTCGTGACACACAGGAGTCGTGTTGCGATAGAGAAGACAGGCTACTCCTTGGTGTCTTTTCTAAGCGTTGTCGCGACACACAATGCCTGTGTCGCAACATAAAAAACAACTTCAGAATTCTGTAGATCTTGTAACAAACCATTTTTTAGTGGTGTCGAAAATAATGGTTTTGGGACCACAAACCCGACAAGAAAATTTTTGTAATGAGTGATTAAATTAAATAAGTCAATATTAATTTTATATGGAATTTTGAATTGAGGAATTTTAATTATTGAATTAAAAGTTACTATAAGTGGTTTGGTTCAAAAGTCAAGTGATTTTAGAAAATAAGGTATTGGGACCTCGTTTTTGAAATTACAGGTCATAAATATTTTTAATTAAATATTTACAGATTCTTATTATATGTGAATTGAAGTTTGGTTGGGTAATTCTGATGATTAATTGGTTACTTAAGGAAAATGAGTAAATTATAAAAGAGGTAAAAGTTAATTACTATTGATTAAAAATAAAAGGGACCAAAGTGGTAATTACACCATGGTCAAAAAGTCCAAGCGGTGGTTGATATGATTACCATCCACTAATATTTAGGTTATTTATTCATTAAGTCCTAATTAGTTTAGGACTAAATTGTAAATAATTTTGTTTAATTAAAATATAATATAATTGAAGGATCAATTATGAAATTGGACCCTCTTTAAATGGCCTAATAAAAGAAATGATGTGTAACTCTTTAGATTTTGGTAAATTGCAATTAAATCCAAATAAAATAGGGACTTACTAATTAGTTTATTTTTAGTATGATCGAGAATGGTGATTTTGAGGTCACGACTTCGATATGTCAGATCGTAAATATTAATTATTTAATATTTACGAGGTCATTAGTATTTTATTAAAATTTGGTTATGAAATTTAATCGTTTAGATAGTTAATTAAACGAAAAGGATTAAATCGTAAAAGGTGCAAAAGTTGAATTCTCTTAATTAAAGGCATTAAATGCTAATTGAAAGTACTTAGATGGTAATTATACCATTAAGGAGGTAATTGGACGGTCATGTCCTTGAATTTTTTGAATTTTGAATGTTTTAATGGAGGGCAAATTGGTAAATAAAGAAATAAATATTATAAACAAAATAAAAAGGAAAGAATCTTCTTCCTGATTAAGCAATTGAAACCCGATTCAGTCATAGGAGAAGAGAAGAAGTTCGGACAAGCTTAGTGCTTCAAATTAGATAGGTAAACCTTGCCCATTTTTGGTAATTTTTATGTTTTTGAGTTCGTTTTAGCTCGATTTAGCTAATCTAGTGACTAATTTGAAAAACTGTTATATGTTGTGGGTTATGCCATTGTTGATTTTTGTATATTCTTGGAATTTTATGATGGATTTTTAATTTTGGTTGTTGGATTTGATTATTATGTAAAGTAGTTTTTGATGATTTTAATGTTTAAGGACTAAAATGTTAAAATGATAAATTTGCAAGGACTTAAGGTGAAATAATGAAAGAAGTGGGCTGTGGAAAGGCACATGGATATTTGAATGGGTTAAAATTGTAATAAAAATGTGTATTTTGCATGTTTAAGGCTTAGGGACTAAATTGAATAAAAGTAAAATATTAGGTGTAATTTTGTAAAATTGTCAGAAAGGGCTTAATTGCATAAAATAAGCTCTTTTTATTATTTTAATTAGTTAATTAAATGGAATTATTATGTTAGATCAAGAACATGTTGATAATGGAGGAGAAAATAAAGTAGCACAGTAGTCCCTGTACCTTGACAGTTGTTGCAAATCAGTCCAGTAAGTTCGTATAGCAAATAATTGATTTAATTTCTATTTGTAAATTTGTGAAATGATTTAAGTATGTTGTATTTAAATTTGTTTGCTTAGTAAATACTAAATTGAGGAATTGAATTAAATTGAAATGAAATTATATTGAGGAGTATGATTGAAAGTAACAAAATGATATAGTTGAAATCAAGTGACAACGAAACGCTTAAATGATTATGTGTTGTGTTTGTTATTATTCATATTACGAATGAATTAATTTGGTTGATATATGATAAATAGAAATTGAACTAAATGACATGGTTAGTTAATTCGATATTATGTCTGATAAATAAGGATTATATGGATGTTTGCTCGAAAAGGTGTAATGTGATGAAAGTTAATTGAAATAGACATGGTATATGACACATATGAACTTCGTGAATATTTGGAACACAAAGGACATGTCAGAAAGGGCTGTACAGTTTCGGGAGCTAGACTTGGATGTCTTACTGATGGATAGTCCCTGTACTTAAGCCAATACTACAAATCAATTTGATAAGTTCGTATTGTTCAATTCCAATTTAAATTGTATATCCTTGTACTTTAAAAAAATTGCTGTGAGTTGGAACAATGATCAAAAGTGTGGAAGACAGGAACAAAGGAAAAGAAGAAATAACGGGCTTGAACCGTAAATGCAAAAAGGTCCGATGACTATGTGTCATCATGAGTATATGTATCCTTTAAGGATTATGAGGTCCGATGACTATGTGTCATTATATGAATCCTTTACAGATTATGAGGTCCGATGACTATGTGTCATCGTGAGTATATCAATCCTTTATGGATTATGAGGTCCGATGACTATGTATCATCATGAGTATATGAATCATTTACAGATTATGAGGTCTGATGACTATGTGTCATTGTGAGCATACGGATCCTTTTAAGGATTTAAGGTTCGATGACTTTGTGTTATCATGAGTATTAAATGGGAAATGAGAAATGAATCCAAAATTTTGGATTATAGGCCCTATGATGGCTGTGATTTATGCTTAAATGCATATTCTCAACAGCTCGTGTGAGCAGCATCGTTAGGGGACAGTTTACAGATAGATGTCTTACTGATGGCTGGGGTACTACATACGTTGCGAGTCCTCGACAACTCGTGTGAGCAGCATCGGGTACTGGTAACAGAAAACATATAGACAAGAAAGTTGGAATACCGAATATGGCTTATGAAAATAACAGTTCATCCTAGCTCAGTTGAGTTATAAATGCTTAAAGCATATGCTTGGTAACTCTTTAAACTCTTTGAACTTACTAAGCTTTGAAGCTTACCAAAAAAGTTATTGTTGTTTTGTAGATTACTTTGCTATTTGAAGATTGGATCATCTCCATGAAGTCACACTATCGCGAAGCCTGTTTGGTAGTCTTTCATCACTTGGTTTTATGGCATGTGCTAGGATGATGTTAACTTTTGTTTACTTGTTCGAGATTTTGATGAACTTGTTATACTTTAACGAAATATTGAATGTAGTATATGCATGTTCAAGATAGATTATAGTCTTAGAAGTACAATGAAATGACTTGGGAAAACTATGAATTATGTAATGGTCTAATGCATTTTGATGTCATGAAGGTTATAAGTTGAAAAACTTATGTTTTGGTATGACTCTAGAGATTCTACTTACTTGTTTTGGTAGAACCCATGCATGTATTGGTAGAAGTATAGGATAGGAAAGAGGTTGTTCACTGGTCCAAGTTGTATTGGTAGTTGCATCATAGGTATCGATAGTTCTACTAACAAAAGTATCGATAGTTCATATGCTTGTACTGGTAGAAGTTGAAGGGTAAGATTTCTTAACTCTCTGGAGTTTTTAGTATTTGTAGAAGCATGACATGTTTTGGTAGAAGTCACACTTTTATCGGTAATATTATCTCAAGTACTGGTAGAAGTCTGCAATGTTCTTGAACTTTTTACTGACTTGACAATTATCGATACTTGTCCAACAAGTAACGGTAGAAGTCTCGAAAAATCATGGAATGACCTTTTACCCTTGTTGAGTTGTGATTATAATCGATTGATGATTTATGATGTGTTGGGTACACATTTCTTTATTAAAATATGATTGAATGAGATGAAAATAAAAGATGAACTGTAAGACACCGGGACCTTGACCGACGACGATTTCAGGTTTTTAGGTGTTACAATCTAGTCCTTATGTTGTGACATAGATCATTTCGTGTCATGACATAGTGATCAACTTCGTTATTTGTTCATCTTCTAAAGGTCACTCACAAAGTCCGTTAGCGAACGTTTAGGCCTCACTCGACCCTAAAGTCAATAAAAAGTACCTTTTTACACTTTTTACACATTTTATTCAACATATGAAAACTAAACTAAATCTTAAGCTAACTTATGGAAAATGCTTAATTTCAAGCTCCTAAAGTGCAAAAACTAGTCTAATATGCTAGTTCGAGTTACGGTAGATTAAGGCGGATTGCCACTTAGGCATCAAGCCACACATGCAAGCTTATCAAAATGCACATTTTCACATAATCAATGTATCACACATGTATAGTTCACATTTTCATTACACAAAAGGCCATTATCATAGAAGAAACAAGCATATAAATATACATGCAGTAGACGATTAGAACACTCATAGGATCCTTATAGAACCTCACAAAATCCTCACATTTTGTAGCTTCAAACATCAAATTTGAGTTTCCATCGAGTAGATTAGTAGCCTCTAAATGACATATAATAAGAACTTGTCAAGATCTAACAACTTGACTCATTTCCTTTCACTTTTAAAGTCCAAAATAACTAAGCAAAGCTTTATTATGCTTACTTCATCAAGCTAAACAGGTTTGCTCTTTCACAGCATAACATGCAAGATTGTAAGATTTACCTTAGCAAAAGGACATCTCCAGCTTAGATCCATTTCTCGACTTAGCTTAAGGGTCTTTTTTGGTTTTCCTTAGACCCAAGCTAAAATGCATCTTTTTCAAAGGAAGAGAAAGACTCTCCTTTTTAAAACCTGATAAGCTATATTTTTTCCAATTTTTACCCTATGACAGCTTGACACTTGTTACAATACTAACCATTCAGCTTTATGAGTGATTTACAACTGTGAGGAAGTGTACATGAAAATCCATCTACTTACTTATTTGAGTGCACATGAATTCGTTTCCTAGTAAACTCTTGACTATTTATTGAAATGCAACTAAGATTACAGTCAAACAAACTCAGCGTATTTTGCCTATCAAACTTTCTTCTTCCTTACACCTTATCTCTTAGTGCTTCTATGTGAACTATTAGTCTTACGGTTATGCCAAAGCATTGTTTAGACGGGTAGAAACATGCCAACCTGTCTTCTCCATTTTATTTGTATGATGAAGGCTTCTCCCAAAGGGCATGCCTACTAACTTCGAATATGTAATCAATTCTTACACATAGCTAGAGCATATTCCTGACCGCTCCCCAACGTGCTCCCGTTCGGTGTAGATTTTGGTTACTGTAAGTGTACGAGTTAGGTTGTAAATATAGTGTGTTTACAATGGAACACTTGGAAGTATTCCGAGGATTGAGGGTTTATAATACGAGGGAAAATAAAAAAGTTTGTTGAAGGCATGAAAATAAAAAGATCAAAATAAATTAAAACAAAGTAAATATAAGTTATAGAAATTCTTATTAACATATTTGGGGAGATTAGGTCGTTTCTATATGATTTCCTCAATTATTGGGTTTTGGAGATTTTCCTCCAATCAACTAGTCACTACCCTAGTTGTATCTCTCGATCTTCTACCAATTTTGTGAGTCGATAAAGATTACTTATTGCTAGATGTCACAATCTAAACCAATTTGGAAAAAAGGTGTTCACAGATTGGCAATACCAATTTTGGGTCCATTCCCAACTAAATGACTTTCTAGGGTTGTCAAGCCTGCTGTTTGTTTGATGCTCTTTCTTTCCCAAACAACTAATCCAAAAGGTAAAACCCTTATAAAACAACAATCAATTATTCATACGTCCACTCCCTAATTCCCCAAAATGGAATTAGTTCCTCATGGTTTCTTTATTCATCAATAACATAATATATGAAAACATGTAAATCAGAATTGAATGAAAAAGAAATTGAATTGTATTAAGCAATCTGTTGGGAAAAATTCCTTGATCGTTTACGTAAGTATCTACAATCTCATTTCAAAAGCTAAAACAAATAAACTGAAAACTAAAAATTAAAGATTATGTAATTGTGTATAAACCCTAGTGCTAAAGGCCCTATTTATAGCTTTACATGGCTATTTTTCCTAAACCCTAGGTCATCTATTGTTTCTCGTGTTTAAATGGCATTGTAAAGACCAAAATACCCTTCATTTTAATGTGAGATCTATGTCTAGGGGTCGATGTCGTGACACACTAGGTCCTATGTCGTGACATAAGCATCAGTCTCCTTGTGAGGCGTCATTCTATAGGTGTTGTCATGACATAGCTCCTGTGTTGTTGCAACAAAGAAGTCAGATATCAAATTTGTTAAGTCTGGTCCCTTGGTTTCGATGTAGCTTAGCCTATGTCGTGACGATGTGATCAGTTTCCTTTTAGTGCACTTCTTTGAAAATACTTGATTTCAAACTCTTCAAGTGCGACAAATAGTTCAATTTTCTAGGTACAAAATTGGTAGATCAATTCCTCATCTCTTTCTGCTTTGAACCATGTCCGATCTCAAGGACTTCATTGGGCAGAATGTTACTCGCATAGGGAGGTTGGTTGATACACAACTTCTTATCACAGAGAGCTTCTATTGGAAGCTTGGCTGATACACAACTTATAAAAATATTTCTTAAAACATTCTTTAAAATAACGGCTCGCATAGGAGCTCACACAATATTGCTTAAAATTCATATTTCAAAATCATATTTGAAAGTAGAGTCTTATAGCTTAAAATAGAGCTTTTCAGAAAACTTACCTTTAAACTTGTTTCAGAAACGTAGTTCATCTAAAACATATCAATTTATACTAAAAATCATAACACTTAAAATACTCCAAATTATTTCAAACTGCTCACTTTTGAAAACTTTAGAGACGAACATACTTATCGGAACCTAATCACTCAGCTAAAAATGAAGAAACTTAAACAAGTTTAGCTTTGCCTTTATCCTTGCTGGTAGGCGGTCCGACTGGTTTGTAGCGGTGTTCTGTAAATATTTAGAAAATCACAAAGTCACAGACTTTGTTTAAATCCAAGTAAAATAAAAACGATTTAAAAGATATAAAATGTTTGTAAATTCAACAAGCATGCATGCATGGCAATTTAAAATTGTAAAATAAAGAAACAACCTAATTAAATAGTTCAAAGTCCCAAAGTCCAAAATAACATCCAAAAATAGTTTAATAACCCATTATTAAAAATATCCATACAAGAGACTCCTCCAAACATCAAGTCCAAGCCCTAAGTTTGTGTACTACCTGAAAGGTTTAGAACTAATGGGGTGAGCTTTTAAAGCCTAGTGTGGGTTTTATATCAACTTAAATAACAAATAAACACATATTCATCATACAACATAATCAAATTTGATGCACATGATCATGATAGTGCAATTTTTGTAAAACAATTATGCAAATTGTTATAAAACATCCTACCCATCATCGCTACACTCCAAAAAGAGTACCCCAAAACTCATCCATTTGGACGAAGCCACCAATATTTGTAGTCAAGTTGTCATGTAGTTTGTGGACGAAACCACCAATTCTTCCTCCTTACAATATCCCACCCCATGCATGTGATATGGTCTTAATGAATATATATAAACATTTTACTTATTTCAAGATTTCATTTGTCACAATGGGCATGTCGAACATGCAAATCGGATAATATCATGTAGGATATGTTTAATAGACAAATCGAATAATAACATGTAGTGCATGTTTAACATGAAAATTGAATAATATTATATAGGGCATGTCTAAAATGAAATTAAATCTCAATTTCAATATTGGTGACATGATTTAAAATGATCACATGTCATGAGAAATAGGAATACACACATAGTTTAACACCATTCACCAAATCACATCAAATAACACATGTGATCATTTAACGATCAATTCAAGATACTTACTTAAGAATCACCCTTTTTATGTGTTTAACATCCCTTTTTCAAATACTTTGTGCATTCTCAACTTTTCATATTACAAAGATTTTTAACATGGTTTCGATTATAAATAATTATATTTTTTTCTAGTAAGTTAACCTACACCTGATTGTAGATCCATAGCAAAACTCAACCCTAAGAACATCCACACTTGGATCTACTCGATAAGTTACCTACTTATCAACAAAAGTGATCTTACAATTAGAGGATCGTTTTAACTGTTTTATGGCATAAGGCCATTTAATAATATGCTGCTTAATACTCTCTCTTACAAAGTTAATCATAATGTGATCTTGTTCCTAATGTTAGAAACTCTCCAAGTTGGTACTGATCAACCCTACAACAAAAATAATATACGATATGTTAACAATTGAAGGGAAAACAATATACAATGACCTCTAAATACATTCGGCCTCTAGGAAAAAGAGAGTGGAAGGAGTAGTTTTTCATGCAACTATCATACTCCCCTAAATCAATTGAATAAAAGAGGTGTCAGATCATTAGAGTCTCAAGTCGGAGAATCGAAAGAGTCTAGTGAAAAATCACTTGAAAAAGTGAGCCAAGATACAACATTTAAATTAAACAAAATAATTTAAAACTAAAGGAAAATAAATATATAAGATTTCGGTTACTAAAGAGGATGAAAAAGGTTGGAAAATAATGATGAAAAATAGAAAGGTCATCAAAACCGGTGGAGGCATGGTGATGCGAAGACGGCTGTTTGACGAGAACCCGATGAAGGATGAGAAGAAAGAGAAGAAGCGGGAGAGAGATTGTGGCACAAGGGTGAAGGGGAAAAAACCAAAGAGGGAGAAGAAAATGAAAGAGTAAAAAAAGAAAATTAATTATTTTCGGTGGAGACGTGATCTGCCGTAATTCGACCTAGCAAATTAAACTAGTTTTCGCACTTTAGGAGCTTGAAATTAAGCATTTTTCTTAGGTTTATTTAGGATTTGTTTTAGTTTCCATATGTAAAATAAAATGTGTAAAAAATGTAAAAAGGTGTCTTTTATTGACTTTAAGGTTGAGTGAGGCCTAAAAGTTGGCTAACGGACTTTACGAGTGTGTAGGAGGACCTTTAGAAGATGAACAATAATGAAGCTGATCATTATGTCATGACACGAAACATTCTATGTCGCAACATAAGGACCAGAAATGAAGAATTTCGAAACTACCTTCTATGTCGTGACACAGGTATAGTGTGTTGATCTACCGGTTTCATACCCAGCAAATTGAACTAGTTTTCACACTTTAATAACTTAAAACCAAGTATTTTCTTTATGTTTTCGTAGGATTTAACTTAGATTTTTATCTTTTGAATAAATTGTGTAACCTAAGAGCTAAAATTTTGTTTTATTGTCTTTAAGGCTGATTGAGGCCTAAAGGTTAGCTAATGTACTTTGTGAGTGTGCAAGAGACCATAAGAAGTTGCACAAATATGAAGCTGGTCACTTCATCACGACATAGGATGATCTATGTCGTAACAAAGGGACCATACTTGGAGATTTCAGAGACTGATTTCTTTTTCGTGACATACATAGGCTATGTCACGACAACACCTACAAGATGACACTTCATATAGGGATTGATGGCTTCGTCACTACACAGGTCCTAGTGTTTCTCTATAATAGCCCGATTTTTAATGACGTCAAAAATAGTGGTTTCGGGACCACAACTCAGACAAGTCAGGTCATAAATATTAATTATATAATATCTATGATGTCATAAGAGTTATATTAAAATTTGGTTAAGGAATTTCATCATTTAGATAGTTAATTATTTAAAAGGGACTAAATTGTAAAAGTCACGAAAGTTAAATTACTTAAATAGAAGGATTAGATAAACAAATTAACCAATAATGGTTAAGTTAGTGGGTTTTTATGTTATATAATTAAATATGGGAGTGATTAATTAAAGTTAAATGAGATTATTGAGCTTAATGGAGAAAGTCTTAGAAATTATAAAAAAAACATAGTATATAAATTAAAATTAAAAGAAATAAAATGATGATAATTTCGTCATCTTCTTCCCCACTCTTCTCCCACGGTTAAACCTAAGGAAAGCTTAAGGTTTTCATTGTCTTGCTTGAAACCTTGATTTGAGTAAGTAAATCATATTCGTTTTTAGTGATTTTTATGTTTTTGAGTTTGTATTAGCTTTAATCTAGCTAACCTAGGGACCAATTTGTGAATCTGTCAACTGTTAAATATTTTTCCATTGATGAATGAACTTATTCTTGAAAGTTTATGGTAGATTTATAAGCTTGGTTATTAGATTTGTTGATTTTATAAGGTGGTTTTTGATGATTTTAGGGTTTAAGAACTAAATTACTTAACTAGTAAAAATACATGGATTTGGTGTGAAATTATTGAATGTAGGGATTTGTATGAGAGCCTTGAATATTTCTGCTAGGATGGAGTTTGGAAAAGAAGAGTTATTTTGCATGTTTAAGGCTAGAGGACTAAATTGAATAAAAATGAAATTTTAGGGGTAATTTTGTGAATTTTTGAAAAAGGACTTGTATGTATTAAATATTTTAAATTTTATGATTTAATGAGAAAAATTGAATAATTTGTTGTGTTAGATCAAGATTGTGCTACTGATCGTGGAAAAGGGAAAATTGTGGAATAGTCCCTAGTGTTTAGTCTTAACTAGAACTTCATCTAGTAAGTTCGTTTGATTATTTTAATATTGTTATTGTTACTCTTACATTTTTCTTGGAAGCTCTTTGGACAAATTGGCAAAGGAAAACTGGGAGATTCATTAAAGGGCAGCTCGGGTAGAGCTATAGATTTACTTATGTCTCGATTAGAGCGTAATGCCATGTACAGCTCGGGTAGAGCTATGGATTTGCTTACGTTTTGATCAGAGCATAATGCCATGTACATCTCGAGTAGAGCTATGGATTTTCTTACGTCTCGGTTAGAGCATAAAGCTACGAATAGCTTGGGTAGAGCTTTGATTTGCTTACAGCTAGGTTAGAGCATAAGGCTATGGAATTGCTTATGTCTCAGTTAGAGCGTAAGGCTACTTCAGCATAGGAGGAGCATACAAGGCTCGATTGAAATATGTTATGCTGCAATGATATTAGTTGTTATGGTAAATGGAACATATCTTGCGAACTTACTAAGCTATTATAAGCTTACCAGTGGATTTGTTGTTGTTTTGTAGATTTCGTTTTGCTGTTTGAAGATCGGATCATCTCGGAGAAATCACACTATCTCGGGAGCTTATTCGGTAGTCTTTCGTATCACTTGGCTTATATGACATGTATTAGGATTTGAGCTTAAGATATTTTGATGTATAATGTTAACTAGAATGGTAACACCCACGATGTTTTGTTCCAAAAGTATTTTGTGATTATATGTTGAACCAAATACCAATATGTTGTAGACTATGTAAGTATGATCATGAGTAATCATCTTACAATGAACTATCTATGTTGGTTTGATGTTGATCATTTGTAAAACTTGAAAATTTATGTGTATATTTGAAACCTGCACACTTGTTTCGATAGGACTCTTGCATGTATTGGTAGAAGTACAAGTGTACTTGAATTTTGGTTACTAACTTGCAATGTATTGGTATAAGTATTTGAAGTATCGACAGTTTTGTTTAGAATAATATCGGTAGTTTGAACACTAGTATTGGTAGAAGTTGCAAGGCAAACCTAATTAGCTCTCTGTAAATCGTTGTATCGGTAGAAGCTTCAGGTGTATTGGTAGAACCCATAGTTGTATCAATAGAACCCTCACTTCTACCGATAGGAAACTGTAGTTAACTTTTAAAAGTTTACTAACTTGACTTCTATCGATACTACTCCAATAGGTACCAGTAGAAGTCCTTCAGATTTTATGATATGACATTTTTAACCATCATTGATGTGATTTATTATTAAAACTCAAATCCAATGACATGTGTATTTTTGTGATATTGTAATATTGAGACATGAGAATTTCTAAATAGTGGTAAATGATCTGAAAGACACTGGAACGTCGACGGCGGTGTTGGGTTTTGGGTGTTACAGTCGTGACATCGACCCTTGGACGTGAAATCTGTACCAAGTGAAGGGTGTTTCGATCTTTACAATACTACTTAGACACGAAGAACGGTAGCAAACCTAAGGTTAATGAAGACGGCCGACCATGGCTATAAATAAGGACTTTAGCATTAGGTTTAAACAAACCGTTTATTAGCTTTTAGTTTTTACTTTGTACTTTCATTTGAAACGAGATTGTAGAATTCGCATAAACGTTCGAGGAATTTTTCCCGAAAAATTGCCAATACAAATCAAGTTTCTTTTTCATTTGAGTATTCAATTATATGTGTTTATATATCTTTATTTAAGTTATGATTAAGAAAACCATGAACTAATTTCGTTACGGGGAACTAGGGAGTGGAAGTATGAATATTTAATTGTTGTTTAACAGGGATTTTTCCTTTCGGGTTAACTATTTGAGAATTGAAGAACATCAAACAAACACTAGGCCTGACAGCCCTAAAATGTCATCTAGGTGGGAATGAACCCAAAATTGGTATTGCCCATTCGTGAAAACCTTTTCCCCAAACCGGTTTAGACTATGACATCTAGCGATAAGTAGTCTCTATCGACTTGCTATACTAGTATAATATCAAGAGATCCAACTAGGGTAGTGACTAGTTGATTGAAGGAAAATCTCCAAAACCCAACGATTGAAGAACTCATACGAAAGCAACCTAAAATCCCTAAAGCTGTTTATTTATCTTCTACATCTTAACTCTTTACTTTAATTTGTTTCTATTTATGATTTTCGCAATTAACTCTTTTATTATCTTTCATACTATAAACCCTAGAGTGATTACTAATTACTTTTATTCTTTGTAGGGATTTAATTTACTATTGCCTCAAGCCTCCTTTAGGTACGGTCCTCAAAATACTACCAAGTGTTTCGTTATACACACTATATTTACAACCTAAACCATATACTTGCAGAAGCCTAAATCTACACCAAATGGGAGTACGTTTGGAAGCGGTCAAGTTGTTGGTGCCATTACCGGGGAGGAAACGCTTTAGTAAATTTTATTCTTTCCTTAACAATTGAATAATTAGAAAAAATTTTAGGTTATAGATACAATTTTCTTTATTTACTTTTTGTTTCTCTACTTTTAATTTTATTTCATTTACATTAACCTATAAAATGATGAAAAATGTTAGATTATTGTTGATTCCTTTTTCTTTAAATGGGAAGGTAAAATCATAGTTGAATTCCTTACCCCAAACACTATAACTACTTTAGAAGAATTTGTATACATGTTCCTTCAACAAATGATTTCTACGCCTAAGATTATTCAAGGATACATACAGATGTTTCATTTCATGCAAACAATGGCAGAGACATTAGGGCAATCTTGGAAAAGATTCAAGGCCATACTTTGATCCATACTAGGGGGAGGCATACATATCGCTATACAAATTCAGCACTTTTATGATGGGTTGAGTACAAAAAATAGATACAAGGTAGATATTATGACTAGGGAATTATTTAGACCAAGACATGGAAAGATGTTATGGACATATTGGAAGTAGCAAGTGCAAATGAAGTAATCTAGGAGGAACAGTCTGAACCTTCAAGAGAAATCAGTGAACCTATTTGCAAATAGGTTGTGATCAGTCGTTGTAAAGAAGAAGATTTGAAGATGAAGGACCTATGAAAGACGAGACAAATGTAGAATCTTTGACAATCCAATTAGAATGGTGGTAGCAAGGCAAAGATGTAGTAGATCAAACAATACCGACTACCACCAAGATGATACCTTCAATTGTGAAGCCACCAAAGGTAGAATTAAAACCACTACTGGAGCATTTGAAATATGGGTATTTGGGGGAGAAAAATACTTTACCCATTATACTTGTATCAAGGTTAAGTGGGTCACAAGAAAAGTCTCTGTTTGATGTGCTTAAATTTCACAAGAAGGCTATCGGGTGGACAATTGATGATATTAAAGGAATAAACCTAGCATTTTGTCAACACAAAATTTGGCTAGAAGAAGGAAATAAACTTGTAGTAGATGCATAGAGAAGTCTTAATCAGGCCATGAAAGAAGTGGTGAAGAAAGAATTAGTAATATGGTTAGATGCGGGCATAGTTTATGCTATTTCTGATAGTGAATAGGTGGGCCCTACACAATGCGTACCAAAAAAAAGGTGGGTTGATAGTAGTAGAAAACGACCACAACGAATTAATTCCTACATGAATAGTTACAGGGTGGAGAGTGTGTATTGATTACAAGAAATTAAACGATGCAACGAAAAAGATCATTTTCCATTACCCTTCATTGACCAAATGTTAGATCGTTTGGTAGGTAAAGAATATTATTGTTCCTTAGATGAATATTTAGGGTACCACCAGATTCTAATACATCTCGACGATTAGGAAAAAAATACCTTTTACATGCCCTTTTGGAACATATGCTTTTAAAAGAATGCCTTTTGGACATTTTATCATAGAAAGGTTAGTTTTGGGACATCAAATATCACAGAGAGGGCTAGAAGTAGAAAAAGTAAAAATTTAAGTAATGAAAAACCTACCACATCCGACAAATATCAAAGGTATTCGAAATATTTTGGGACATGCAGGGTTTTGTAGAAGGTTTATCAAAGATTTTGCTCATATTTCTAAACCTCTAAATTTATTATTGCAAAAATATGTTCCTTTTGTATTTGATAATAATTGCATTGAAGCATTTGAAAAGGTAAAAGAGAAACTAATAACTGCTCCTATAATTATCACACCAAACTGGAATGAACCATTATTATTATGTGTGATGCTAGTGATTATGCTGTAGGAGTTGTCTTAAGATAAAAGAAAGATTGTTTATTTGGAGCAATTCATTATGCCAGCAGAACTCTTAACCCAGCTCAATGCAATTACAAAACACAGAGAAAGAAATGTTAGCTATAGTTTTTGCCTGAGAAAAATTTTGTCCTTATTTAATGGCTAATCGTGTTTACATTTATACAGATCATTCAAATCTAAAGTATGTGATGAAAAAGAAAGTGACCAAAGCACGATTGATGAGATGGATATTACTACTACAAGAATTTGATTTATAGACCATGGATAAAAAAGGAATAGAAAACCAGATTGCTGATCATTTGTCGCGGTTGGAAAATAATAATATCTTTGCATCTTTGAGAGAGATGAATGAAACCTTCACAAATGAACAACTATTCAGAGTAGAATCTCGATTCCCAAACATAGGAACACCATGGTATGCAGATTATGTGAACTATTTAGCAAAAGGGAGGGGACCAAAAGTGTCATGGCAACAAACGAAACGAATAATGCATGAGGCAAAAAAAATTTATTTGGGAGGATCCTTATGTATTTTGGCAATGCGTAGATCAGTTAGTACAATGATTTGTAGCTGAAGAAGAGATAAATGACATCTTTAAGGGGTGTCACGACTCTCCTTGTAAGGGACATTTCGGTAGAAAGCGGATGACCAAAAAAAATTTGCAACCAGGATTCTATTGGCCCATGATGAATAGAGATGCCCATTTGTTTGTGCAAAACTATGATTGGTGTCAACGAATAGGCAATGTATCAAAATGGGATGAAATGCCACAAGTGGGAATTATTGAGGTAGAAATATTTGATGTTTGGGGAATTGATTTCATGGGCCCTTTTCCTAGCTCATTCAGAAATGAATATATTCTATTAGTAGTAGATTATGTCACCAAATGGGTAGAAGCAGTGGCATTACCTAATAATGATACCAAATAAGTGGTAAGATTTCTGAGAAGAAACATCTTTTCAAGATTTTGCACTCTTAAGGCCTTAATCAGTGATGAAGGGTCACATTTTTGCAGCAAACAATTTGAAGCCGCTCTTGCGAAATATAGTATCCGACATAAAATGACAACTTCATATCACCCTTAGGCAAACGGACATGTTGAAGTTTCTAACCAATAAATTAAACAGATCCTCAAGAAGATAGTAAATCCTAATCGCAAGGATTGAATGACAAAATTAGATGATGCCCTATGGCCCTATCGAATAGCTTATAAAACACCACTAGGTATGTTTCCCTATAAACTTCTGATTGGAAAAAACTTTCTTTTGCCTATTGAATTAGAGAAAAAAGCATATTGGGCTATTAAAGAACTGAATTTAGATCTTGAGTTAGCGAAAAAAGAGAGATTGTTCTAGTTGCAAGAATTGGAGGAGTTTCGATTCATGGCTTATGAAAATGCAAAACTTTATAAAGAAAGAAGTAGGTTACGCTAAGATGCTAAGATTCGAAAGCGAACTTTTGAGCAGGGATAAAAGGTTCTCTTTTCTAGGCTCAAATTATTTCCTTGAAAAATCAAATCAAGATGGACGGGGCCATATACTATCAATCAAGTAAAACCATATGGAGCAACTGAGTTGATAGGTAGGAATAGTGAAAATTTTCTAGTAAATGGGCAAAGAATTAAGCCGTATTGTGGAAGAACTACGAATATACTTATTGACGAGAACCCTCTATACCGTAAAGACATCTGTGGAAAAAACCAGTATTAGATTTGAACAACAGAAATCCTAAGAAAATCAACAACAACTCAGATTCGAAATTAGAGGAACACTGGTCTCGATGTCGCGACAACCACAGATTACGTTGGGACCACCAAGTATAAGAAGAACATGACTAATAGCCTCGACGTTGCGACACACCTTTATGTCACGATAATAATTTCTTGGAGACACAGTAATTCTATCTTCGACATCACAATATACCGAACGAATGTCACGACATACTCACCTAAACGTCAGTAGTTCAGGTGAAACTCTATCTCCTAACAGTTTAAATTTAATTTAGATACTTTATGTTCTATAAAAAATTAACTTCTAACTTCATTAAGTGTCTTGTTCAGCATTTATTATAAAATCCCTTCCTCTCTAGTCATTTAAACACTTCATTACTAAGAGAAACCCTAAACTTTTGAAAATCCTTAATCAAATGGATGATTCTAGTGCAAGTGCTGCTAATCCTATTCTTGATTACCTAGAGAATGATTTAGACAAGAATTTCATTTACCTTGCAAGGAATCGGTGAATATTTCGATAGTTCAAGAATTTTATTTGGCTCTGAAGAAACGTGAAGCTGGGAGGACTTGTGGGTAGATTAAAGGACCTTTGAAAATACGAGGAGTCGAGGTATATAAGAATAAAGTTCAAATTTGTAGGTTTTACAATGTGCCATATTACTACCAAGACTACCTGCATAGAATTGATTTAAAAGAGTTCAAGAATATAGACGTCGAGTAGATCCTAATTTTCTTGACAGCAGGAAAAGAATTATGGACTTACCGGGAATGCATTGCAATCTTATAAACTTTCAACCAGGTTGTAACACCCAAAACTCGATTACCATCATCGGTTAGGGTCTCAATGTCCTTTAGATCATCTATCATAGTTTACCTCATGTTACAGTTCCATTTAATCATATTTTAATAGAGTAATGAAATAGGATCGACATGAATCATCAATTGAAATTCAACATAACTCTGAACGGGCAAAAATGTCATTTCCATGATTTTCGGAGACTTCTATCAATACTTATTGGACAAGTATCAATAGTAGTCAAGTTAGTAAGAAATTTAGAAATAGTCTAGATTTCTACTTAGAAGTAGTCCAGACTTCTACTGACACTTGTGATAGTTCTACCGATACAAGTTATGCTTTTACCGATACTAAAAACTCCAAAGAGCTAGGAAGTCTTACTCTGTAACTTCTATCGATACAAGCATCCTAACTATCGATACAATCATGCATAGAACTACCAATACTTAATATGCAATTATCGATACTAACCAGGTCAGTAAACAACCTTTCTCCTACCCTGTACTTGTACTGATACAAGCAAGAGTTCTACCGAAACAAGTATGTAGAATTCTCAAATTTCCACAACTTCACCTATAAAATTTCATTTCATAGACATAAAGTGCAAATGGACAACATATTGTGTTCAAGTACAATAGCTAACATTACATTTAAACACTATATGCCACTTACATTATTGTACGATTTCGGATACATATAACTCAACTAACTTCTTAAGTGGGTAATCCACTCGGATAAGAATGAAGTAAGCTGACTTAGTCAACCTGTTAACTATAACCCAGATCGAATCTTTCTTTCTCTGTGTCAACGATAACCCTATAACAAAGTCGATAGTGACTCGCTCGCATTTCCACTCTAGAATAGTAATAGGCTACAACAATCCAGACGGTACCTGATGTTCAGCTTTTACTTGCTAACATACCAAACATTTAGTCACAAACTCGAAAATTTCTTGCTTCATGTCGGACCACCAATACAGCTTCTTCAAGTCATTATACATTTTCAACTTCCCGAGCGAATGGAATAAGTAATATTGTGAGCTTCTGCCAAAAGGTCCCGTCTCAAAGTGGAATCTTTAGGAACACATATTATGACTTGAAAATACATCATATCATCAGCATCAACCGTAAACCCAATAGTGGCATCATTCTGTATTTGTTCTTTTTAGCTATAAGCTTTGGGTCATCTCTTTACAACTCACGAATCTACTGTAGGAATAGCAGTCTCTAGCGAAAAATGGGCATTCATTGCCCTTAACGCAAGCATCGACTTCCGGCTAAGGGCATCAACAACAACATTAGCCTTTCTCGGATGATAATCAATCACAACGTCATAATCCTTCAATAACTCTAACCATCATCGCTGTCTCAAATTTAGCTCTTTTTACGTCATCAAATACTTCAAACTCTTATGATCTGTAAAGATATGACATCTCTTACCGTGCAAATAATGTTGCCAAATCTTTAATACAAAAACAATGGCTGCTAACTCAAAATCATGAGTCGGATAATTCTTCTCATGTGACTTCAACTATCGAGAGGCATAAGCTACCACTTTCCCAGCTTGCATCAACACACAACCCAACCCATTCAATGATGCATCACTATAAACCATAAATTCCTTTCCTGTCTCAGACTTTGTTAAAACTGGAGCCTTTGTTAGCATTTTCTTCAATCGATCAAAACTCAGCTGGCACTTTTTTGACCAGACGAACTGAACATTATTCTAAAGCAACTTTGTCATCGGTAAAGCTATAATGGAAAAATCTTTAACAAATTGTCAGTAATAGCTGCTAATCTAAGAAAACTGTGTACTTCAGAAACTTTCTTAGGGATTTTCCAATTAAGAATAGCAGAAACCTTACTCGGATCAACCCGTATTCCCTTCGAAGATACATTTGCCTTAGAAATCGACCTCTTTGATCCAGAATTCACGCTTATTAAATTTCGCATACAGCTACTTTTCCCGCAGAATTTGTAACACTTCTTTCAAATGTTGTGTATGATCATTCCCCATTTTAGAATAGATTAGTATATCATCGATAAGTACCACCACATATCTATCCAACTGAGGCTGAAAGACTTTGTTCATTAGGTCCATTATTACTGTCGGAGCATTAGTTTACCTAAACGGCATCACCAGAAACTCGTAATGCCCGTATCGAGTCCTGAATGAAGTCTTTGGCACATCACAATCTCTAACCTGCATCTGATAATAACCCGACTTGAGGTCTATTTTGGAAAATACTATTACACCTTTCAATTGATCAAATAACTAATCAATATGAGGCAACAAATATTTATTCTTTATAGTGACTTTATTTAACTATCGATAGTCAATGCACATTCTCATTGAATCGTCATTTTCTTTACAAACAACACTGGTGCACCCTAGGGTGATACACTCGGACCACTGTCTATTAATTCTTGCAACTGTGCTTTCAATTCTTTCAACTCAGTCAGTGCCATTATGTATGGTAGAATAGATATCGGAGCAGTACCCGGTACCAAATCAATACCAAACTCTACTTCTCTGATCGGAGGTAAACCCGATAACTCTTCAAGAAACATATTTGTGAATTCATTATCGATTGGAACTTGGTTCAACCCTAATCCTGACTCCCGAGTATTCAGGATATATGCTAAGACTGCTTCACAACCTTTACGAACCATTTTCTGAGCAGACATTGCTGAAATCACATTCAAATGACTGTTTAGCTTACCAGACTCAACTGTAATCATCTTACCTATCGAACATTTCAACCCAATTTGTCTCTACTTGTAATTAACCACTGCATCATGCTCGATTAACCAGTCCATACCCAAGATTACATCGAACTAATAAAAGGGAAGTAAAATCAAGTCAGTAGGAAATTCATAGCCCTAGACTTTCACTAGACATTTATGACACACCTGATTAACTATGACACTATGACCCAAAAGGAAGGTAACTTAAACATTAAATTCAATCGACGTAACAAACAACTTTTCATCTTTTCCCAACACAGTATAGATATAAGAGTGAGTTGACCCTGGATCAATCAATGCACATACAATATCATTAAAAAGATAAAATATACTAGTGACAAAATCAGATGCGTGATAGCATTAGAAAGACCATTTATTTCTCCTTACTTAGGTTGTAACTTGTTCCCATTTTTTCATTTTTTAGCATGCATTTTTAGCATTTTAACTTAGTAACTACATTTTCTAACTCAGTGATGCTAGGTTTAATTTTTTTTTAATTTCATCCTATTTTTGCTACTAATGTCGCCACAATTAGTGCTCAGTATTGCACCTAAAGATGTCAGTGCAAGAGTTTGTTCGGAAAGATCAACGCATGAAGGTATCTAGGGTTATCGTCGCAAAATAGAATCCAAATTTGCATCCAAAAATGTTGCTACAACCGATAATTGTCTAATGAACATACTAGATTATGTGAGTGTACAACTGGTATAACCAACTTGTACAGCTAGAGGAAGTTGGATCTGAAAGAAAGGACACCTGTATTTGGCAATGTTTGATAAATACTGATGAGAGAGGATCTTCTTCAAGCTTCATCTTTCACATTTTTTGACGAATAAATAATTTCTCTTCAACATTTTCTTAAGCTTGCTTCCATGGAAGCTTAACTTCATTTAGGGTAACCTGATTGTGACGAGAAGGCAAATCTGCTCCTGATGAGGAGCATGCTTAATTGTGACATAAGAGGAGTGTAAGGGAATGATTCTAGTATACTAGGAATAGGACGCTTTAATTCATTCTTTTATTCTCTTTTTAAATGCTGATGAATTTTGATTAATTGAATTTGTATGGAAGTACAATTTAATTTCAGATCAAGTATGATATCTATTTCAATCTTCCTTTCATTTTTTATCTTTGGATTTGATTGTTTGACCATGAAAGTGTGATTGCAGTAACTGTCACTGGAAAGTGCAGTGAAAAATTAAGTTAACTAGCAAGTTAAAGAAAGTTCCTTGAGGATTGAAGGAATTTTGTCCACTTGTTTTTGAAATTTTGCATTGTCAGTACTTGAAGGTGTGGTTAGTGTGAGTATTTAAGTCTTTGATAAATAGGGAAGTCGAGGTTGGTAAGATTCATTGAGCCAAATTGCGGCGATAATTTATCTATTAGTTACCTTGTGATCACATTTAGTTGTTTGCCAATTTTTCAAGTTAGGGAACCTCATCCCATTATCACTGTTTTTACTTCTTAAAATTTTCTCAAATTGCTTCGACAGATTATTCTCAAATCTTTACTTATTTTCTTATTAATTTGCTCCGACATTATTCATCACAATCTCTTTTGTTTTAACTTATTCTGTATCGACAATTATAAACATAAGCAGTCATCTCTGTGGGATCGATATCTGATAGTCTAAAACCTATCTACTATACTTGCATCGACAGTGTATGCTTGCACAAATTGTTATGACGTTCATAGCAAGATCAAGTTTTGGTGCTGTTGTCAAGGATGGCGTTTGTTTGATGTTTATATTTGTCTCTGTATTTATTTGTTATTTCTTAATCTTTATTTGTATTGATTTGTTTTATTGTTATTATTGTTTTCACTTGTTCATTTAGGAGTTTATGGCCAGGAGAAATCTTGAAAATATTGTTGACTTAGATCCGGAGATTGATCAAACCATTAGAGGTGACAAGAGCATAGAAACATGGCTTTTCCAGGAATCAATACTGACATACCACCGCTGCCACCTCAAAATCCTCCAATACAGCCATAAGTTATAAATAATCCATGGCCACCACAAGAAGATCAATTGCAAAATCAAACCATCCGATATTTTAATGTTTCAATTTTGGATGATTTGTAGCCAAGTGTTGTTCGACCAATAATTCAAGCTGGAAATTTTGAGATAAAACTAGTCATGTTCTAAATGTTAAATTCTAATGGGCAGTATGTTGTATTGCCACATGAAGATGCAAGAGAGCATATTAAATCTTTTTTACTGATTTGTGCTTCTTTCAGGAAGCACCTATGGTGAAGTTGTGAGAATTTTAGAGAGGATCGCTCAGAATGACTACCAATATCCGATCTCTCGAGCTACTCAAGTCAAAACAAACCCTGGAGTTATCAATTTAGACTCTATATTAGCTCTAAGTGCATAAGTATCTTCATTAGCAAATATGATAAAGAACATGAAGGGGACAAGTGAAGTTGCTCCCATCCAAGTTACCCAAGAAATGGATGTCTTGACATTTTATTACGAAATTTGCGGTAGCAATAATAGCTTTGAAGATTGTCCACAGCATGCTGAGAATGCATTTTATGTCAAAAATATTAGAGGAAATTATTATGGTAATTCCTATAACAGCTCAGCTCGAAACCAACAACCTTGGGGGAATCAAAATGCAACCACATTTAGATATGGCAATTCCTCGAACCAAGAAAATTTTCAACAAGGGAATTATAGTCAGCAGCAGTAAAATTTTAACCCAAGTCCTCAGATGCATAAACATCAAGATCAGTTGCAGCCACACATTCGTGTGCAGTCACAATAATCTTCAATGCTAAATCTGCATATACAAGGACAAAAACAGCAACAACAGTATTCCAACAACGAGCTGATCCATTAGCAACCCTTGAATATTTGATATGTGAACATATCACGAGGACAAAAGCTATTGTGCAAGGAGATTCCTTTTCCATTCGAGCATTGGAAGCACAAGTAGGACAACTAGCTTCAAATATGATCACAAGACCACTTGGTGCAAAACCCAGTGACACTGAAAATCCAAATAAAAAAGGGAAGGATCATTGCAAAGCTATTACTCTTAAGAGTGGAAACCCTAAACCTTTAAAAATTCTTAATCAAATGGATGATTCTAATGCAAGTGTTGCTAATCCTATTTTTGATTTCCCGAAGAATGATTTAGACAGGTATTTGCAACAACTGCAACCATATACCTTCGTTCAAGAGCAAGGGTTTGATCCTCTAAAGCGAGTTTGTAGAGGTATTTGGGAAATAGTGGTTGATCATGAATGAACTCAATTTTATTTACCTTGAAAGGAATCGGTGAACATTTCGCTAGTTCAGGAATTTTATTTGGCTCTAAAGAAGCGCGAAGCTGGGAGGACCTGTGGGAAGATTAAAGGACCTTTGAAAATACGAGGAGTCAAGTTATATATGAATGAAGTTCAAATTTGTAAGTTTTACAATGTGCCATATTACTACCAAGAATACCTTCATAGAATTGATTTAAAGGAGTTCAAGAATATAGACGTCGAGGAGATCCTAATTTTCTTGACAGTAGGAAAAGAATTATGGACTTACCGAGAAGGCACTACAATCCCAGGAACTTTCAACCAAGATGTAACACCCAAAACCCGATTACCGTCGTCGGTTAGGGTCCCAGTGTCGTTCAGATCATCTAACGTAATTACCTCATGTTACTGTTCCATTTAATCATATTTAAATAGAGTAATGCAATAAGCTCGACATGAATCATCAATTGAAAATCGACATAACTTAGAAAGGGAAAAATGTCATTTCCATGATTTTTGAAGACTTCTACTGATACCTGTTGGACAAGTATCGTTAGTAGTCAAATCAGTAAGAAATTTAGAAACAATGCAAACTTCTACTGACACTTGTGATAGTTCTACTGATACAAGTGTAATTTCTATCGAAACAAGTCTTGCTTCTTCTAATACTAAAAACTCCAAAGAGCCAGGAAGTCCTACTCTGCAACTTCTACCGATACAAGCATCCTAACTACCGATACAATCATGCACAGAACAACCGATACTTAATATGCAACTATCGATACTTAATATGCAACTATCGATAATACCTAGGTCAGTAAACAACCCCTCTCCTACCCTATACTTGTACCGATACATGCAAGAGTTCTATCGAAACATGTATGCAGAATTCTCAAATTTCAACAAGTTCACTTCCAAAATTTAATTTCATAGACATAAAGTGCAAATGGATAACATATAGTGTTCAAGTACAACACCTAGCATTACATTTAAGTACTAGATGCCACTTGCATCATTGATCAAGCATTAAAAGTTCAAGATTTAATCAAGGTACTACAAGTATCATTTAATCCCAAAATAAGCATATACACAATAACATCATCCTAGTACATGTCATATAACCAAGTGATGTAAGAACTACCAAACCAGCTCCTGGATAGTGTGATGTCTTTAAGGTAATCCTATCTTCAACTAGCCAAAATGAAATATACAAAATAACAACAATACACAGGAAAGCTTTCTAGCTTAGTAAGTTCACAAATAATGTATCATAGCTCAACATTAAGAATTGTAACAACAATTAGCATTAGTGTTGTAGAAATCTTCTTTAGACGATCTTATGCTTCTCAGATTCACAAGTCTTCCTTTTTAAACAACATCTTACGCTCATTCCGAGACATGAATCTTCCTTTAAACATAATCTCATTCTCATCTTGAGACATGAGTCTTCCTTTAAACATAATCTCATTCTCATCCCGAGACATAAGTCTTCCTTTAAACATAATCTCATTCTCATCCTGAGACATAAGTCTTCCTTTAAACATGATATCATTCTCTTCCCCAGACACAAATCTTCCTTTAATATATTCTCATGCTCATTTCGAGTCATGAGTCTTCCATTCATACAAATTCTCATGCTCAATTCGGGACATGAGTCTTCCATTTATACATCAAGTGTCTCAAGTACTTCCTCATTAGGTAATATTTAGCAGTTCAAATAGGAAATCTAACAAACGAACTTATCGGACGAAATTGCAGTTCAGGTGAAACTTCAGGGATTATTCTATGATTTTTCCTTCCCACGATCGGTGGCTTGATCTTGATCTAACATAACAAATAATCAGTTATCCTATTAAATCATGTAATTTGATCAATTTACACATATAAATCCTTTTTAGGAAAATTATAGAATTACCCTTAATTTTTACATTTCTATTCAATTTAGTCCTTAAGGTCAATACAAGCAAAATAACCTTTCTCCTACACAACCAATACCAGCCGAACAACCATTTTCCTCTACTAGTCCCTACAATTCAATTATTTCCCACCAAATACACACAATTTCACCATTTTAACATTTTAGTCCTTAAACCCTAATTTCATCTCAAATCACTTTACAAAAAGATTCAACCCAAACATGAAACATACAAATCCATCAAAAGGTTTTAAGAACAAGCATTTTCAATAATGGCACGTTTCATAACATTTGACAAATTCACAAATTGGTTCTTAGGTTAGCTAGATTAAGCTAATACGGACTCAAAAACACAAAAATTACTGAAAATTGGTAACAATAGCTTACTCAAATCAAAGCTCAAAGCTTGAGAATGAAACCCTAGCTTTCACCTTGTGCTTGCCGAAGAAGATGAAGAAATTTGAAGAAAAATAGGTTATTTTCTTCTTAAATTTAACTTTTATACTTAATGGCATAATTGTAATTTTTATTACTTTCATAATTAGGCTTAAGTAACCCCTTTCTTTAACCTTAATCAATCCTATTTATATTCAATTTAGATCATGATAATCCACCCACTAAAATACTTTAGGGAAATTTGTTCATTTGGTCCTAATTAATTAACTTCACTTTTGCACCTTTTATGATTTAATTCTTTCAACTCAATTCACTATTCAATCAATAAAATTTTCTAACCAAAGTTTAATATGACACTAATGACATCATATATATATTCACTAATTAATATTTGACCTGACTCGTCGAATTTTTGATCTCAAAATTATTGTTTTCGACACCATTGAAAATCAGGTTGTTACACAATAACTAATGATGCTCAAAGCTAAGATGTGGATGAAATTCATTTGTTCTAGGTTACTCCCTACTTAAGATATGATTAATATACATCCAATCCATGTCATTATGATATACGAGATTCTAAAAAAGAAACGTATCTGTGTGGGTAAATGGATCCATCGAAGCATAGTGGAATGTGCAAAGAATTTAGGGAGAGGACTACTTTTCCCTCATTTAATATCTGCCATGTGTTTAATAGCAAGGGTACCAACTGAAAGATTTGATCGAACAATGAATTTGCCTAGTAAATTGTTAGGTGATGACTTGTCTCAATTAACATTACTAGAGCAGAGGAATAGGATTGAATGATGAAGATGAATAGGGACTTATAATTTGACTTTTATTTAGGATTAGGTTTTAATAGTTTCTTTTATAAGTTTTGTTTAGGTTTTATAGTCATTACTTCATTTGTTTTAATATATAAGGAATTTTTGAACTATTCAATTTTGGTTTTTGTTTAAAATTTATATAATTTGTAGGAATAGGATTAGGAATTATTTTTGCATATACATATGCCTTAAATTTTTTATGTAGGAACTCCACATTACGAACACACAAAAAAAAATTGAGCATTCATGGTAAGAGGGAGTTTTATAGATTACATTCAGTATAGGAAGGTGCTATTGATACCAAGGGATGTTCATAATATGACGAAACAAGCATGCTAGTATATATGATAGATAGTAATTTTTAGATTATATGATTAAATTAATATTTATGAATATTGAGATGTTTAGGGATGACCTAAGGCATTGTTTGAAATTTAGAGCTAAAAAGTCAAACCCTATTTTCAATTTCCAATTAGTACCCATTTTTAGCCTTATGACCCTTCTTGATGAACTACACTATAAGTGTCAAAAACCTAAAATGTCATTTGTGCGTACTATTTTCTTTGGTCTTATTTTGCATGAAAATAGACGTATGATCATATGTATTGAAGGCAAGTAGACACATTACAGTAGTGGTATAAAACAAAAGAGAGAAATAAGAAAATTAATATAATGTATGAACTTTAGCTTAGCCAAAAAGAAAAGAAAAGTGAAAAATCAAAAGAAAAAGAAAAAAAAATGAATAGATACAAAACAAGAGAATCTTGGGTAAGGAATCACAAAAAGAGCCACAAAATCATAAAGTCACCAAAAAGAAAGAGAATCTTACTCAAGAAACAAAGAAAAAAAATCTCATAGGCTAGCTAAGGAGATTGCTTTATATTGAGATTACTTAAATTGGAGAGAAAAGGAAGGTGAGAGAAGGAGAAATAAAGGGGTGAGATGGAATGGGACATTAAAGGGAAGAATAGAGAACAATACAATGTGTCAAACTATTTTTGAGTTTGTAACCCTTTTTGTGCTTAACTATTCCTTGAATGTCATACCCATCCTAAGCCTCAACACGCTACAAGCCGAAAAGCCCTATGTGACTTAAACAACTCTATGCATGAATAGATGTGAAATTGTATGATCCCCATATGACTATCTGTATCGTACTAGGATAATCAAAGTATTTGTATTAAGCATTGATGAACTTATATTGATAAAACTTTTATGTTTGTATTTCTTGTAAACTTATTGAACTCATATCTTTCTGGAAAAAAATGGTAAAGTACTTATTCATCATGTTAAAGTTATTACAAAATATATAATGCCTAGAATAAATGCTACTATCCCAATATTTGTATAATATGAACTCAAGCTCTTCTGTTTTCTTTCCTTATTTCGTTTTCTTGAGGACAAGGCAAGACTTAAGTGTGTGGTTGTTTGATTTTATGATTTCATACCTAGTAGATCAAACTAGTTTTCACACTTGAGGAGCTTGAAACCAAGTATTTTCTTTATGCTTTCGTAGGATTTATTTATATTTTTCTTTTGAATAAATTGTGTAACCTAAGTGCTAAAATGTTGTTTTATTATCTTTAAGGTCGATTGAGGCCTAAAGGTTCGCTAATGTACTTTGTGAGTGTGTAGGAGACCATAAGAAGTTGTACAAATATGAAGCTGATCACTTCGTCACGACATAGGATGATCTACATCGCAACAAAGGTACCAGACTTGGAGATTTCAAAGACTAATTTCTTTGTCGTGACATACATAGGCTATGTCGTGACAATACCTGCAGGATGACACTTCATATGAGGACTGATGGCTTTATCGCGACACAAGTCCTGGTGTGTCACGACATCGACCGCTGCACGTGAAATATGCACTAAGTGAAGAGTGTTTTGATCTTTACAATGTCACTTAAACACGAAAAATGGTAGCAGACCTAGGGTTAATGAAAACGAATGGCTAAGGCTATAAATAGAGCCATTAGCATTAGGTTTAAATACACCATTTATTAGCTTTTAGTTTTTACTTTGTATTTTCGTTTGAAACGAGATTGTAGAATTCGCATAAACGTTCGAAGAATTTTTCCTGACAGATTGCCAATACAAATCAAGTTTTTTTTCATTTAAGTATTCAATTATATGTGTTTATATATCTTTATTTCAATTATTATTAAGAAAACCATAAGGAACTAATTCCATTTTGGGGAATTAGAGAGTGGAAGTATGATTATTTAAAAATTTTTTAAAAAGGGATTTTACCTTTAGGATCAACTGTTTGGGAAAGGAAGAACATTAAGCAAACATTAGGCCTGACAATCTTAGAACGCCATCTAGGTGGGAATGAACCCAAAATTGGTATTACCTATCTATGAAAACCTTTTCCCAAAATCGGTTTAGACTGTGACATCTAGTGACAAGTAGTCTCTATCGACTTGCTATGCTGGCGGAACATTGAGAAATCCAAATGGGGTAGTGACTAGTTGATTGAAGGAAAATCCCCAAAATCCAACAATTGAAGAACTCATACGAAAGCAACCTAATTTCCCCAAAGTCGTTTATTGATCTTATACATCTCAACTCTTTATTTTAATTTGTTTCTATTTATGCTTTTCACAATCAATTCTTTTTATTATCTTTCATACTATAAACCCTAGAGTTACTTTTATTCTTTACAATAATTTAATTTACTATTGCCTCAAGCCTCCATTGGGTAAAATATTCAAAATACTACCAAGTGTTTCATTGTACACATTATATTTACAACCTAACCCGTATACTTGCAGAAGCCTAAATCTACACCAAACGGGAGTATGTTCGGAGGCAGTCATGTGTCATGACAACGCTTAGAAAAAACACCAAGGAGTAGACCACCTTCTACATTGCGACACGGCTCCTAAGTGCTGCAACATTGACTCCTGAATGCATAAATAACATCGAGTAAAGATACTTTTGGTCATCCCAACACAACTTAAACACGAAGAACAATAGCTGACCTAGGGTTAAGGAAAACGGTCGTCCAAATGCTATAACACATAGGTTTGTACACCTTTTTCCCTTAGTGAATTTCTCTTTGTAGTTTAGGTTTTTAGTTGTTTTTCATTTCCATTATTAATTTCATTTCTTTTTTGAGAGGAAACGAGATTTGTAACTTTTTCCTAAACGATTGTGGATTCGTCCCAACATATTGCTATACAAATTCTTAGTTTCTTTCAATCTTTGTTCAATCATAATTTTTTGTTTACCTTTATTATTAAATTTATGATTTTCAAAAGAAACCATGAGGAACTAATCCCTTTATGGGGGGATTAGGGAGTCGAAGTATGATTATTTGATTATTGTGTCAGGGATTTTCACGGATCATTTGTTTGGAAAAGGATGAAAGTGAACACCTAGGCCTGACAGCTCAAGGAAATCATTTAAGTGAGAATTAACCCAATATTGGTATTGCCCATTCGTAAACACCTTTACCCCAAACCAATCTAGACTGTAAGTCTAGAAGCTAAGTAGTCTTTGTTGACTCATTATGCTACTGGAAGACCAGAAGATCCTGCTAGGGTAGCGACTAGTTGATTGATGAAAACCCCAAAAGCAATGATTGAAAAATTCATACTAAAGCGAGTTAATCCCCTATAAAATCTATTTATCTAATTTCTCATCTCTTTTCCCTAGTTTTATTTTTACTTTAATTTTATGTTCTTTATTATAAAACCTAAAATCTTTATTTTTCTTTCGTATTATGAACCCTAAAAAGATTACTATTAACTCTTTTCTATGCAAGGAACTAAAATTATTATCGCTTCGCTTTCCTTGGGTACGATCCTCAGAGTACTCGTTACTTCGTTGTAACTATATTACAACTTGATCAATATACTTGCGGAAGCCCAAAATACACGTCGAACGAGACTACATTTGGAGGCGGTCAAGGCACAAAAAGGTGTTTACGGTGGTGCAAGGTGACTCAAGGTGGTAGTGTTGAAACAAAATGGTTGAAATCAGCGGTGACAAGGTGGTGGTCAAATGGTGGTTCGGTTGTAATGGGTGGTGTAAAAAATGAGAGAAGCTAAGGTAAAGGTGGTGGAAAAGGTGGCCAAAACAAAGAAAAAGAGATGATTTAGGAAGAGGGTCAACAATGGGAGGAGGTTAATAGGAAAAAATGACTCATTAGATGAAAAATATGTGTCTAGGTATAATGAATTTCTTCATAAGGAAAGGGTAGAGAAAAGGGTATGTGGAGGTGATAAAGGAGCAAAAAAGGGATCATGTTTGTGAACTTTTGGTATGTTGACTTGTTAATAAAGGAAAGGAATCATCCTATGCATTACAACATATGGACGACAAAGGGGCAAGCATGAAAATGTTGACAAAAAAATTTAATTAAAATTTTGGGAGTTAGGAAACTTGAACTTAAGACCTTTAGGAAACTTTTAAAGCTCTTAACCACTTAACAACTCACTAGCTTGTGTTCAATTTAATAAAATTTATTTTAAAAAATATAGGATGTTACAATTATACCCTCATAAAATAAATTTCATCCTTGAAATTTACTTGGTTAGAAAAGGTGGGGATATTAACGTCGTATCGCATCCTCAAGTTTCTTAGTGGCTTCAATAGAACCATGATTTCGCCACAAGACCTTTACTAGTAGAATCTATTTCTTTCTCAACACTTAATCTCACGATCAAGAATTTGGATCGATTCCTTGTCAAAGGTGCATCTCAATCGGAACCACATGAGATGGGTTCGATCGATAACACCTCAACATAGATTCATGAAACACATCATGAATGCGATCTAATTTCGACTGTAACTCCAACTAATATGCCACTGGTCCAACCTTATGAAGAATGTGATAAGGTCCAATGAATCTCAGACTCAACTTTCCCTTACGGTCAAATCTCAATACCTTCTTACATGAACATACCTTAAGGAATACTTGATAACCGAAACTGAACTCTATAATCATTCCTTTTAAATTGGAATAAGATTTCTAACAATCTGATGCCACTCTAAATCGATCCTGAATGAGTTTCATAGTACTCTCGATCTCCTGAACTAAATTCAGGCCCAAGACTTTCTTTTCCCCAAATACAATCGAACATAATAAAAAGCTTCATAAGGAGCCATCTGAATCCTTGATTGAAATTTATTATTCTATGAAATTTTAGCAAGTGCTAAATGGTCCTCCCAACTACCTAAAAAATCTATTACACAACCCCTCAGTATATCTTCAAGGACTGGTATAACCCTCTCGGATTGTCCATCATATTTTTGGATGAAAAGCCATACTGAAGTTCAATCACGTGCCAAGAGCCTCATGCAACTTCTTCCAAAATTGAGATGTGAAACGAGGATCCCCGATCAGAGATGATCAATACTAGTACCCCATGAAGTCTCACAATATCAGAAATATACAATTTGACTAACTTCAGTAATGAATAATCAGTCCAGTAGAAAATGAGTTGATTTGGTTAATCTATCCACAATTACCAAGACTGAATCTTTCTTAGAAGGCGTCAAAGGTAGGCCACTAACAAAGTCCATAGTCACTCGTTCCCACTTCCATCGAGGAATCTGAATAGGTTGTAGTAAACTAGATAGAACATAGTACTCAGTTTTAACATGCTGACATGTCAAACATTTAACCACGAACTCGGTCACATCTCGCTTTAGTCTCAGCCACCAATACTATCACCTAAGATCTTGATACATTTTATTCCCTTCAAGATGCATAGCATATAGACTACTATGCACTTCCCGAATGATGGAATGTCTTAGATCCCTATCCAAAGGTACATAGTATCTCACATGAAAACACAAAATTCCTTCTGAGTTAAACCAAAAGTCTATAGTCTTACCTTCTTCAATCTGCTTGATATTTGGTAGGAGAGACAAATCTAAAGGCTGCTTTGACTTGATTTCATCCACCAAAGTAGGTCTCACTTGTAACTCTACAAACAGACCTCCATCCTCGTACAAACTCAATCTATCAAGCATTGCTTTTAATTCGATCATCAACCTCCTACTCAATCATCCACCACAACATTTACCTTACCCGGATGATACTCAATGGTGCAATCATAGTCCTCGAACAACTCTATCCATCTCCTCTGCCTCAAGTTTAACTCCTTTTGGGTGAGGATATACTTAAGGCTTTTATGAACCGTGTATATAAGACAATTCTCACCGTAGAGATAATGTCTCCAAATTTTAAGAGCAAAGATTACTACAACTAATGCAAGATCATGAGTAAAGTGGTTACGTTCATGTGATTTCAGTTGTCTAAAGGCATAAGCCACAACTTTTCCATCTTGCATCAACAAGAATCCAATACAAGTGTGAGATGCATCACTATAAATCACAAACTCCTTCCCAAACTCGAGTTGAATCAAAATGGGCACTTGAGTCAACACAGACTTAAGTTTCTCGAAACTAACTTGCTGCTCCACGGTCCACTTGAAAGGGGTACTCTTCCTTAATAGTTTGGTCATCAGAGCTGCAATCAAAGAGAAACCTTCCACAAACCTCCTAGGATAACTTGCAAGGCCAAGAAAGCTCTAAATCTCACTAACATTCTTAGCCTGATTCCAACCGAGTATAGCCTCAATCTTCTTTGGATCGACATGGATATCATCTACTGATACCACATACCTCAAAAAATCACTTCACGAAGCTAAAACTCATACTTACTCAACTTAGCATACAACTTTTTATCACGGAGGGTTTGAAGAACTACTCTCAAATGCTCCTCATGCTCAGCTTTGGTCTTAGAATAAATCAGGATGTCATTGATGAATACCACCTCAAACTAATCGAGATAAGGTTGAAAAACTTGGTTCATGAGTCCATAAAAGTGGCTAGTGCATTAGTAAGACCAGAAGGCCACACTAAGAACTCATAGTGATCGTATTGAGTTCTAAAAGCGGTTTTAGGTATATCCACTTCTCCCACCTTTAACTGATAATAACCTGACCTCAGATCAATCTTAGAGAAAACTACGGCGCCTCTACATTGATAAAAAAGATCACCAATACTTGGCAACATATACTTGTTCTTTATTGTCAGCTTATTCAACTTTCGGTAATCAATGCAGAGTCTTATCGATCTATCCTTCTTCTTTATTAACAAAATTGGAGCTCCCCATGGTGACACACTTGACTTTATAAATCCATAATCCAAGAACTCTTGCAACTGCGATAAGGAGCTATAGACACCGGAGTTTTCCCAGGTAGCAACTCGATCCAAAAATCAACCTCGCGCTTTAGAGGTAAACCAGGCAATTCCTCCGAGATGACATGAAGAAACTTTCTCACTAAAGGAGAGATTACAATACATAAGTAATCTCGACAATCCCTAATCATAACTATTTCCTTTCCTATCGGAGTTCTCAGAGTAACCCGCTTCATATCACAATCTAAACTGACTTGATGTTCCTTCAACCAGTCCATACCCAAATTAAGGTCAAATTATCAAAAGGTAGCTCCATAAAGTCGGCTAGAAACAATTCTCCCTAAATTTCTAAGGGACATCTTCTATAGATTCTTTTTTACAAATATAGATAGCCATAGGGGACTAATTATAGCTATATCACTAATATTTTCTTTCACTACAACTCCTATTTTATCAGACATACAGCAGGCAACATAAGAATGAGTAGAACCTGCATCTATGAAAGAAAGGTACTGTACGAAAATGATTGTAAAAGTACCTTCGATGACATTAGCTACATCACTAACTGCCTCTGAACGTACTCTTATTCAGTGTGTGTTTTCGAGCTTCCACAAGTATACGGTTCAGGTTGTAATATAGTTTGTATAACGAAATACTTGGTAGTATTCTGAGGATCGTACCCAAAGGAGGCTTAAAGCAATAGTGATTTAAATCCTTGCAAAGAAAAAAATTAATTAGTACTATCTTTATGTTTATAGTATGATAGTAAAATAAAGGTTTTTGATTTGGAAAGCATAAAAATAAATTAAACAAATTAAAATAAAGAGACAAGTGAATTAAATGAACAGATTTGGGGAGATTAGGTCGCTTCGGTATGGGTTCTTCTATCGTCATTTTTGGGGATTTTACTTCAATAAACTAGTCTCTACCCTAGAAGGATCTTCCGATCCCCCACCAACATAACGAGTCAATAGAGACTACTTATCACTAGATGTCAAAGTCTAAACTGGTTTGGGGTAAAGATTTTCATGGATAGGCAATACCAATTTTGGGTTCATTCGCACCTAAATGACTTTCTAAGGTTGTCAAGCATAGTGTTTGTTTCATGTTCTTCCTTTCCCAAACAATTGGTCCAATTGCAAATCCCTGTATTCAAGAATCAAATAACCATACCTCCACTCTGTAATTCCCCCAAATAGGATTAGTTCTTCATGGTTTCTTTAAACTTCACAAAGACAACAATATAAATGAGCATAAGATTGAATTAATGAAATGAAAAGAAACTTGAATTGTATAGCAATCTGTCAGGAAATAATTCCATGATCATTTATGCAAAGTTACAAATCTCGTTTCTAAAACGGAAAGGAAATGACAAAGTAAAAATAAAACTAAGTTACAATGTGTGTAAAACTCTAGTGCTAGAGGCCTTATTTATAGCCTTGGATGGTCGTTTTCCTCAACCCTAGGTCGGTTGTTGTTTCTCATGCTTAAGTGGCATTATAAAGACCGAAACACCCTTTACTCAATGTTAAATCTATATCCAGAAGTTTATGTCACGACACTTCAGGTCCTATGTCGTGACAAAGTAGTCAGTCTACTCCTTTGGTGCAATCGTATAGGCATTGTTGCGGCATAGATAATGTATGTCGTGACAAAGAAGTCAGTTTCAAGATTCTTCAAGGTTGATCCCTTTGTTGCTACATAGAGCAGTCTATGTCGTGATATAGTGATCAGCTTCATACTTAGTTGGCTTTTAAAGGTCTCCTTCACATTCACGAAGTATGTTAGCTAACCCTTAAGCCTCAATTGGCCTTAAAGATGATAAAACAAACCTTCTTGCAGTTTTTACACAATTTATTCAAAAACAAAAAACTAAGTTAAATCCTATAGAAATAAAAGGAAAATGCTTAATTTCAAGCTCCTAAAGTTTTAAAATAGTTCAATCTGCTAGGTATAAAACCAACAGATCAATCACGATCTTTTTTACACCTCGCTGCATAAACCAAGGCGAGTTCTCTAACATTAGTGCAATTCGTACCCTGACTAACTGCTCTTTATCCAATGTTACCAACTTTTTGATTACCATGTTCCCTTTGATTTTGATTCTATTGGGGTTGTGATGCTTGCCTCTGTTCTCTCATTTGCAGACAATCTTTCATCAGATGCTCAAAAGATCCATATCTCAAACATGCCCCTGGTTTCTTCCAACATTCTCCCTATGAGGTTTCCTACAATAAGCACAATCTTCAGCTCTGTTTTAATATCATCTACAACTGGGTTCTATTAAGGTCTATTATCTCACACTCTCTTCGCAAAGCGCGAGTTAGAATTTCCCAAGCCAAAGTCCCTCTTCATTAGAGTCATAGTCTTATCCCTTCTATCTCGCTCATCCCCTTTAACCGCTTATAGAATCTTCAACTTATCCACTAAGATCTCAAAGACTCTCTCCTGTAGCATAACAACTTGGACCTTCAGATCATATGGTATCCCATTCTCGAACCACACACAATTGTCCTATTCAGAAGCTACCATCTCTTGCTCATATCGGGTCAACCTCAAGAACTTAGTCTCATACTCAAATACGGTCTTCCCCCCTATTTTAACTCAATGAACTCCAGTCTTCGGGCTTCAACAAACGTCCAGCCAACATACTTATTCCAGAATGCAACTTGGAAATATTCCCAGTTTATCCTATCAGTTTGCATACCCTTCATAATGGATTGCCACCAACAATAGGCCTCATCTCTTAGAAGTGACACTGTACCCATAAGTTTCTATTTTTGGGCACAGTCCAAATCATCTAGGATTCCCTCGTAGATGCCATCCAATAGTCAACTACCATAGTAGTCGTCCCAGCAACTCCCCTAAACACTTCGGGAGTTTTATCTGATAATTTTATAAACAATTTTATGTTATCACTTTGAGTTATTAACAATCAGAGTCCCACTATCTAAAAGTATATAATCTTAAGTATAAGATTTCATAATCTAAAGTTATATATAATACTTATCTTGGATCAACTTCATGAGTCTTGGATTTTTGAAATTTTAATTTTAATTTTTAATAGCAAAATACTTTTCTAAAATACCTTTTAAAATATGCATGCAGATCTTTTTAAAATCCACATTCTGAGTTTTTAACTCGACTCTAATACCATTAAATGTAACACCCAAAATCCCACCTAAACGTTAAGACTGAATCTCGAAAGTCACATTAAAATTGTTGGAAACATTTATTTGTTAAAGTAGCTAGATTACGATTATTTTTACAAAACTTAAAAAAAAATCCAAATATCGATTTAAAAAAAACAATTATTTAAAAGCTAGATATTTTGGGAAGTTTATTATAATGTCATAGAATCTCGTCATAAATCATTTAAGTAAAGATTTGGTAATAATCTTAATTATTTCTCATTTAAAAAAAAAACAAATTATTTTGATAAAAAAATTTCATAATGGTCTTTTGTAAATATTTAGAAAATCACAAAGTTATATAGTTTGTTTAAAAATCAAGTAAAATAAAAAATGATTTAAAAGATATAAAATATTTGTAAATTCATCAAGTATGTATGCATGGAAATTTAAAATTGTACAATAAAGAAACAACCCAATTAAACAGTTCAAAGTCCCAAAGTCCTAAAGTCCAAAATAACATCCATAAATAGTTTAATAACCATTATTAAAAATATCCATCTGAGAGGCACCCCCGAACACCGAGTCTAAGCCCTAACTCCGTGTATTACCTGAATGGTTTAGAACTAATGGGGTGTGCTTTTAAAGCCCAGTGTGGGTCTTATATCAAGTTAAATAACAAATAAACACATATTCATCATATAACATAATCAAATTTGATGCACATGATCATTGCAGTGCAATTTTTCTAAAACAGTCATGCGAGTTTTTATAAATCATCCTATCCATCATTGTTACACTCCAAAAATAGTTCCCCAAAACTTATCCATCCAAACACTCCAATGTAGAAGAAGCTACCAATATTTGAAATCAAGCTGCCATATAGGTTGTGGACAAAGCTACCATGTAGGTTATGGACGAAGCCACCAATTCTTCCTCCTTACAATATCTGATTTATCGGTTTCATACCTAGCAGATTGAACTATTTTTTACACTTAAAGAGCTTGGAATCAATTGTTTTCGTTATATTTTCAAAGGAATTAGTTTAAATTTTCTATTCAAATAAATTGTGTAATCTAAGTGTTAAAATGTCATTTTATTTGTCTTTAAGGTCAAATGAGGCCTAAAGGTTAGCTAAATACTTGGTAAGTGTGCACAAGACCACAAGAAGTGTAATAATAGGAGACTGATCACTTCGTCACAACATAGGTTGAGCTATGTCACAACCAAGGGACCAGACTTAGGGAACTCGAAGACTGACTTCTTTGTCGTGACATACATGAGCTATGTCATAAAAATGCCTGTAGCATGACACCTCACATGAAGACTGATGTCTCTGTCGCGACACAAGACCTAGTGTGTCACGACATCGATCCCTAGATGCAGATTTCACATTAAATGAAGGGCGTTTTGGTCTTTACAATGCCACTTAGACACGAGGAACGGTAGCTAACCTAGGGTTGAGGGAAACGACCATCTAAAGCTATAAATAGGACTTTTAGCACTAAGGTTTTACATTAGCACTAGGGTTGTACACACCATTGCTTAAACTTTAGTTTTCAGTCTTAGTTTTTAATTTTCAGTTATGAAACGAGATTGTAGAAGTTCGCATAAATGTGGGGAGTTTTTCCCGATAGATTGCTTAATACAATTCTAGTTTCTTTTTCATTCGATTCTTTATTTATATGTTTTCATATATTATGTTCTTAATGAATAAAGAAACCATGTGAAACTAATTTCATTTTAGGGAATTAAGGAGTGGACGTATGAATAATTGATTATTGTTTCATAGGGATTTTACCTTTAGGATCAACTGTTTAGGAAAGGAAGAGAATCAAACAAGCACTAAGCCTGACAGCCCTAGAAAGTCATCTAGGTGGGAATGAACCCAAAATTGGTATTGCCCATACGTGAACACCTTTTCCCCAAACCGGTTTAGATTGTGACATCTAGCGATAAGTAATCTCTATTGACTTGCTATGCTGGCAGAAGATCGAGAGATCCAACTCGGGCAGTAACTAGTTGATTGGAGGGAAATCCTTAAAACCCAACGATTGAAGAAATCATACGAAAATTATCTAATCTCCCTAAAGCCATTTATAAGATTTTCTACAACTCAAACTTTTCCTTTATTTTCTATTTTAGTTTATCTTTTATTTTATGCTTCCAAAATAACTCTTTTATTTGTCGTAATATAAACCCTAAAATAAGTACTAATCACTTTTATTCTTTGCAGGAATTTTATTTACTATAGCTTTACGCCTCCTTTGGGTATGATCTTCGAAATACTTCCAAGTGTTTCATTGTAAACACACTATATTTATAACCTGACCCGTATACTTGCGAAAAACTGAAATCTACAACGAATGGGAGTACGTTCGGGGGCGGTCAAGTTGTTGGCACCGTTGCCGGAGAGGCAACGCTTTAGTAAATTTTATTTCTCTATTGCTAATAAAATAATTAGAAAAATTTTAGGTTATAGATACAATTATATTTAAATTCCTTTTTTGATATATTTTTTTCTTACTTCGGCTAACAAAATGATAAAAAATGCATTAGAGATGTTTTTTCGATTTAGAATGGTTACAATCTAGTATTGCTAGACGTCAATTTATCAAAATCGTTTTGAATTAAATTCATCCTTAATATTTTGGATTACTAACAATTTTACTTTTTCTGATCCCTTGAAAGAAGATTTTGTTGCATTTTTACGAAAATTCGAGGAAATATGTAGCACAGTTTCTTATGTAGGGGTGGCCCCAAGTGTGATTCGATTGTTGTTGATTCCTTTCGTCTTAAACGGAAAAGCCAAGTCATGGTTGGATACTTTAACCCCAAATACTATTATTACTTGGGAAGAATTTGTGCATATGTTTTTTCAACGAATGATTTCTATGCCCAAGGTTATGCAGGGATATAAACCATGAAGGAAACCTTGGGACAAGCTTGGGAAAGATTCAAAGCCATACTTCAATTCATATTAGACGGAGGAGTTCATATTGCTATACAATTTCAACATTTTTATGACGGGTTGTGTACAAAAAGCAAATGCAAGGTAGATATAATGATTGGAGGAAGCATTTGGACTAGGAAATGCAAGATGTTACAGAATATTGGAAGGAGCAAGTGCCAATGAAATATTTTACGAGGAACAATTAGAACCTCCAGAAGAGATTAGTAACCCTGTTTGTAACTATCTTGTGACTAATCATTGCAAAGAGGAAGACTTAGAGGATGAGGAACTCATGGAAGATGAGATGAATGAGGAATCTTTAACGGCTCAATTAGAGTGGTGGTTGCAAAGTAAAGGGGTGATGGATCAATTGATGCCAAATGCTACCAAAATGATACCATCAATTGTGAAGCAACCAAAAGTGGAGTTAAAGCCATTACAGAACATTTAAAATATGAAATTTTGAGCGAGAAAAATACTTTACCTGTTATACTTGCATCAAGATTCAGTAACTCACAAGAAGAAGCTTTATTGGATGTGCTTAAACGTCATAAAAAGGCTATTGGGTGGATGATTGCAGATATAAAAGAGATAAACCCAACCTTCTATCAACACAAAATTCGATTGGAGAAAGGTAAGAGACCCATTGTTGACACACAGAGAAGACTTAATCCGACCATAAAGGAAGTAGTAAAATGGTTAGATGCAAGTATAGTTTATGTCATCTTCGATATTGAGTGGGTGAGCCCTACGTAATGTGTACCAAAAAAAGGTGGGTTGACATTTGTAGAGAATGATCACAACGAGCTTATCCCTACAAGAACAATTACCGGATAGAAAGTTTGTATTGATTATAGGAAATTAAATGATGCAACAAAAAAATATCACTTTCCACTACCTTTTAATGATCAAATTCTAGATCGTTTGTCGGTAAAGAATATTATTGTTTCTTGGATGGGTATTCAGGGTATCATCAAATCCCAATACATCCCGATGATCAGGAAAAAATGACATTTACATGTCTTTTCGGGACATACACCTTTAAACGTCTACCTTTTAGACTGTGTAATGCATTCGCTACTTTTTTGAGATGTATAATCGTAATTTTAGCAGATATGTTAGAAGAAGGGTTAGACATTTTCATGGATGATTTCTCAGTATATGGAGACTCTTTCGAAGATTACTTGCTGAATTTAGAGAAAATTTTACAGAGGTGTGAGGAAACTAACCTAGTGCTCAACTGGGAAAGATGTCATTTCATGGTAAGAGAAGGGTTGGTTTTGAGGCATCAAATATCACAGAGAGGACTAGAAGTGGATAAAGTAAAGATCGAGGTAATAAAAAACCTACCACCTCCAACAAATGTCAAAAGTATTCGAAATTTTTTAAGACACGCTGGATTTTATAGAAGGTTTATAAAAGATTTTATGCACATTTCTAAACCTTTAAATTTATTACTACAAAAAGATGTTTCATTTGTATTTGATAATAATTACATTAAAGCTTTTGAGACAATACAAGAGAAGCTAATAACTGCCTTATTATTATCACACCAAATTGGAATGAACAATGTCTGCTGGTAGCCTACTGGTAGAAGTGGTAGTGAGTAGGAGTGCATTTCGTGTTTTCTCCAAGATTCCCCGATTTTGTTCTTGTTTTTTATTAGTCCATTCTCACCTTTGCGATTGAGTGGGAAGGTTTACTGTGGTGTCTTCCGTGGCGTTTAACGGTGGAGGGTTTGGTTTGTATTAATTCTACCGTGTACCCTTGGAGATTTTCCTCTAGTTTGTGTTTTCATTCGTGGATCTTGCTCTCTGTCATTGTTGGTGATCTCGTCCGGTGATCTTTTTTTGTATGTTCTCTGGTTATGACAAGTGTTACTGTTTCTTGGAAAGGGGTCTGTTCATTATCAACCCGCTTTCTTGGTAATGTCAGGTGTTGTTGCTTCATTCTTTATTCTATTCTAAATTTTCCTCAAAAAGTTTCTTTATCTTTTATCCTATGGATTTTCTTAATCCTTCAGGCTTTTGTGGGTGGTGTTTCCTCGTTTGTTCAGAGGGTTTTTGTGGAGTTGTTGTGCCTGGCCTCATTGACGGGACTTTTCTTGACTGTTTCTGCGTCCTGTTGCTCTTTTAGGATCGATGCCTTCAACGTTGGCTTTTGGCTTGGCAATGTGAGGGGCCCACCGATGCGTGTCTCCATCTCTGCTAATAGTAGACTAGTTACCTGCCAGATTTTATTCTTTGACTTTTCTTCGTTTACATTCTCTTTCCTTCTTTTACTATTTTTTATTTCTTGTTTACGTGATTTTTGCATGGCTTTGCATGGGCTTCTAAAAATCACATCTTCTCTCTCTTCGATATCTTTTACGTTTCTACTATGTTAGGGTGCTTGGGGTCCTTGTTTTCTTGGTTTTCTTGTTTTTCCTTCTTGGGGCATTGGTGTGGTTCATGCTAGAGGTACATTTAGGGTGTTTTTTAGGGGTTTGCATAGGGTCGTATTGACAGGAGAGGGTGGTGGGTGGTGCCCTTCTAACATCATGAACGAAGAGGTTAGAGAGATGCTGGCCAAACTTAAGCTTTCTAAAGAAGAGACCAAGAAGCTATTTACAATGGATTCGATATCTCTAGAGGCAGTAGGATGGGAAGCTTGGGCTATGGAGAACTTATTGACTGAGGCAAGGGTGAAAAACGAAGCAATGTACAGGGTCCTTCGGTCCTTGTGGTACACAAATGATTGGGTCAACTTCGTGGAAGTGGGATCGGGCTGCTTTCTAATCATGTTTGGGTTTGTGGAAGATAGGGATCGTATTTTTAACATGGCACCTTTGTTGTTTGACCAACACATCCTGTCGATGGTGCCATATGTCATAGACAAATGGTGGGAGGAGTATGAGTTCTCCTTGGTGTCATTTTGGGTGATAATCTTTAATATCCCCATGGAAAGAAAGGTGGCCATGGAAGTTTAAGGGGCCATCGAGAAAGTATTAGCCATTGATTGGAGGGATAAAAAGGGTTGTTGGGTGGAATTCATAAGGGTTAGGGTCCTCTTTCACACGATTAAACATCTGAGAAGGGTGGGATGCTTCGTGGACAAGAAGGAGTAGGAGGTGACATGCGTTACCAAGGAGGGGAAGCTTTTGTCTCTGGGCAGTAAGGAAATAAGCTAGTGGTTGTGCAACAGGTGGACAAGAAGCAAGGAAGATCTTCTGAGGAAGCTTTGATGTAGTGCACCCCCTCGACTAAACACCCTACCATGCTTTTATGTGCAAAGGATGGGAGAAGCAGACCTAAGACAAAAAAGAATAAAGGCTACTTAGAGGGAAATGAGTTCAGCCCTATTCAGTCTGTGAGAAGAAAGATAATGGAACAAACTTCCCCTTCCCAGGCGAAGGCTGGCGACCAGCCTCGTTGCGAGCCATAAGCTTGTTTGTTGGAACTGTTATTGGTTAGGGAACCCTGCGACAGTCTCGAAACTTAGGTAGTTGCTCACTTCCATTCACCTCGATGTGCTTTTTCTTTGTGAAACTAAAATTAGAAAATGTGAATTCAACAGGATTAGAATGAGGTGCAACATGGCTAGGTCTTTTTCTGTGGATGCGAATGGAAGGCTTGGTGATCTTGCTGTTTTATGGAATGAGGAAAGTAATGTAGATGTACAGAGCTTTTCCCTGAACCATGTGGATATGCTCATTAAGGTGGAGGGTGTGGATTGTTTTTGATTCACAAGGTTCTATGGGTACCCTGAGCTTAATCTTAGGAATCAGTCTTGGGAGTTGCTTCGAGATATTGGCAATAGAGTCAATGAGGATTGGGTCATGAAAGGGACTTTAATGAAGTCCTCGATGCCTCCTAGAAGTGTGGGGTTCATCACAAGAGTGGGGCTGCAATGGATAGTTTCATAAGGTCATTAGTGATCTAGCGCTGGTGGATGTGAAGCCTAACCGAGGTTGGTTTACCTAGTCCAACAACAGGAGGGGTAACGGCCTGGTGAGGGAAAGACTCAACAAGTTTCTTTGCTTCAACAAGCTGGCTAAGTAAAGTCCCTTATCTTGCGTCAGACGTGATATGCTTGGCTTACTCGGACCGCGACTTGGTTATTTTAGATACTCTCGGGAGAAGACCTAGGAATAAGCATAGTGACCTGATATTGTGCTTTAGGTATGAGGCGTGTTGGGCCAAGGAAGGAGAGGCTAAGAATGTTATCAAAGATGCTTGGAATAAGAGGCAAGGTGACGTGCTAGAGGCATGCAAAAAGGTCAGAACCTCTCTCGAAAGGTGGTAGTACAAACGCTACAAAGACAGAGAGTGTCGAATCAAATCTCTCTTAAAGGAGATAGATGATATTATGGACATGCATGGGAACTTTGTAGATGTCGATAGACTTCAACGTACAAGGGAGGAGTTGGCTGGCTTGTACAACTCATAGGAAGTCTGCAAGGCCTAGAGTTCGCATGTTACGTGGATACGCAAGCGGGATAGGAATTCTAGGTTCTTCCACGTTCAATCCTCTCACAAAGCAAGAAAAAACCATATTGATGGTTTGTTGGATAGGAAGGGCAGATGGGTCACGGACATCAGAGGAGTTTGCAACTAGCTAGATCATATTTCTTAGACTTGTTTAATTTTGATTACGACAGTAATATTGATAACATTCTTTGTTTGATCCCCAGGTGCATTACAAGTAACATGAACTTAGACTTGATCAAGCCTGTGGAGGACAAAGAGATATCGTGGGCCTTCTATCAAATGGACTTGAGGAAATCCTCGAGGAGTGACGGGCTCTCGTGGATGTTCTTTCAGGAGAACTGGAGCATGGTGGACAAGGACGTCTTGGGCTATTATAAAGAATTATTGAATGGAGGCAGGAGCGTGAGGGAGATAAATGACACTATTTTGGTGTTGATTCCCAAGGATCCCCAGCCACAATCCATGACCAGCTATCATCCTATTAGCTTGTGTAGAGTCATTTACAAGCTGGTTGCAAAATTGTGGGTGAATCATTTGAAAGTTCTCTTCTCTTAATACATCAGTCATAACCAAAGCTCCATCGTGCCTCGGGGGATAATCCATGACAACTTTATAATCGCCCAAAAGCTAGTTCATTATCTTCAGAGTGACAAGAATGGTCTCAACAAATGCTTTGTGGCCAAGCTCGACAAGAGTAAGGCCTACGACCACATGGAATGGTCCTTCCTCGAGAAAGTCATGCTCTAAATGGGTTTTGATGAGTTGTGGGTGCACATGATTATGGATTGTGTGTGCACTATAATTTACATGGCGAAATGCAACTGGATTTTTTCCGATACCATCCACCCGAATCGTAGCCTCAAATAAGGAGACCCTCTTTCCCCTTATCTTTTCTTATTCTGTATGGAAGCCCTTTCAAGAATGTTTTCTCATGCACAAGAAAATGGGTAAATGCGTGGCATTCGTGGTTGTCAGAATAGCCCAAGCATCAACCACTTATTTTTGTTGATGATGTCCTTTTCTTTAGGAACAAGCAAGGCGACGCGGAGCTAGCAAAGAGGATACTTCACAACTTCGAACAAGCCTCGGGATAGAAAGTTAACTTAGCTAAGTCTACCCTACTTTTTAGCTCTAAAATCTCTAGTGAGTAGAAACATATTCTTGCCAACATAATGGGGATGAGAACAATGGATAAGTCAGACAACTACCTTGGTTTGCCCTTCTGTGTTGGTTAGAATAAAACTGATGCTTTTAAGTTTTTGGTGGACAGATGCATGAATAGGATTAAAGGCTAGTCAAAAAGGCTTTTCTCTAGGGGTGGAAAAGATGCGTTTCTCAAGGTTTGAATGAGGCTTCTAAGCTTGTTTGGGATTTTAGGATCTTTAGGATATTAAATTTGAATAACGATGCCATGCAGCCTAAGGTAAACAGTCTTGAGGGTTGGTTGAAACCTTTGGAGAGAACTTTAAAAATTAATATGGATTCTGCATGGAAAGACCGTATGGCTGGCCTTGGCTTTGTTGCTAGGAACAGTGATGGTTTCGTGCATGAGGGGCATGCAGTTTTTGGAAGACGTGGCAGGCGCTGGTTGAGGGAAGCTGAGGCCCTTTTATGCGGGATTAAATGGGCTATTGAGAATAATACTTCACCCGTGATTATTGAGAGTAACCATGCCGATGTTGTCAACAGGCTAATTAAGCCTCATGAGGATGTCACTTTGCTGGGTTTTAAAATTCAAGAAAGTGTCAGGCTAACAAATAGTATTGAAAATTTTATTGTCGGATGGTGGAATAGGAGTTGTAATACTATAGCTAATAAGCTTAGCAAATTTGTCTTAGAAAATAAGTATACGATTTCTTTCGATATGGATATCCCTGAGATTATCCAAACTCTTGTAATTCATGATTCTTATTAATAATATTTGAGGTGGCCTTCGAGTCGTTTTTGTTAAAAAAAAATTGGAATGAACCTTTTATTATTATGTCTGATGCTAGTGATTATGCTATAGGTGCTGTCTTAGGACAAAAGAAAGACAATCTATTCGGAGCAATTCATTATGCCAGCAAGACTCTTAACCTCGCTCAATGCAATTATACTACTACTGAGAAGGAAATGCTAACTGTAGTTTTTGCTTGTGATAAATTTCATCCTTATTTAATGTCTAATCGTGTGTATATTTATACAGATCATTCAGCTCTAAAATATATGATGAAAAAAACAGAAACCAAAGCAAGGCTAATGAGATGGGTATTGTTGTTAAGAATTCAACTTATGGATCATGGATCGAAAAGGAACGGAGAACCAGATTGCAAATCATCTATCACGATTAGAAAATCCTACCACCAGTTTATATTTAGGAGAAATAAAGGAAACTTTTACAGATAAGCAACTTTTTAGAGTGGAGACTCGATTTCCAAATAGAGGAGCACTATGGTATGCAGATTACTAAACTATTTAGAAAAAAGGGTGTTCCCAGCAAAAGCATCGTAGCAACAAAAGAAACGGAATATGCATAAGGCAAAAAGTTATATTTGGGAAGATTGTCATGAATTTCAATAATGCACAGATCAGTTGGTACGGAGCTGTGTGCCTAAGGAAGAAATCAATGACATCCTTAAAGGATGTCACAACTCTCCTTGTGGAGGACATTTCGGTGGAAAATGTCCAGCTCAAAAAATTTTGCAATTCGGATTCTATTGGCCTACCATGAATCGAGATGCCCATATGTTTGTGCAAAACTATGATCGATGCCAGCGAATGGGGAATATATCTAAGAGGGATGAATGCCACATGTGGGAATTATTGAGGCAGAAATCTTTGATGTTTGGGGAATTGATTTCATGGGTCCTTCCCCTAGCTCATTTGGGAACCAATATATCTTGTTAGTAGTTGATTATGTTTCCAAATAGGTAGAAGCAGTGGCATTACCTACTAACGATACCAAATCAGTGGTAAAATTCTTGAGAAAAAACATCTTTTCAAGAGTTGGAACTCCCATGACATTGATTAGTGATGAAGGTTCACATTTTTGCAGTAAACAATTTGAAGCCACTCTTTCAAAATATAGTATCCGACATAATATTGGAATTGCATATCATCCACAAGTGAATGGTCAAGCTGAAGTTTCCAATCAAGAGATTAAATAGATCCTTGAAAAGAAAGTAAATCCTAATCGCAAGAACTGGGCGGAAAAATTGGATGATGCTTTATGGGCCTATCGAACAACACATAAAACACCTCTTGGTATATGTCCCCTTATAAACTCATGTATGGAAAAAATTGTCACTTGCCTATTGAATTAGAGAAAAAAGCATATTGGGCTATTAAAGAATTGAATTTAGATCCTAAATTAGTGAAGAAAGAAAGATTGTTTCAATTACAAGAATTAGAAGAGTTTAGATTCATGGCCTACAAAAAAACAAAACTTTACAAAGAAAGAAGTAAGTTGTGTCATGATGCCAATATTCGAAAACGAACCTTTAAGCTAGCACAAAAGGTACTCTTGTTTAATTCTAAACTCAAATTATTTCCAAGGAAACTCAAATCACGATGGACAGGGACATATATCATCAATCAAGTAAAATTATATGGGGCAATTGAGTTGATAGTTAAGAGGGATGAAACTTTTCTGGTTAACGGACAAAGGATAAATTCATATTATAGGGATATACAGATTTAATTATTAAGGAGCAACCTTTGCAGTGCAAAATGGTATGCGATACAAAGCCAGTGTTAGACTTAGACATCAAAAATACCCTAGGGATAGAGAATAGTTCAGATTCAAAATCAAAAGAAAATTGGTTTGGACGTCACGACAACCACATTCAATGTCGCGACAACCCCGTAATAAGGCAACATGACTACTGGTCTCGATGTCGCAACACGACACCTTTACGCCTTGACGAACAAAACTTCACAGAATAGTAATTCTGGTATCGATGTCTCGACATACCTAGTGTATGTCGCGACACACCGACGTAACACCAACAGTACAGGTAACACTAACTCCTAATAGTTTTAATCAAAACTAGATACTGTAATTTTTTAATAACACTTAACTTCTAAATTTACTAAAATTCCTACTAATCAGTCCCTATAATTAAACATCCCTCCCATGGTTACTTTTCCATTCCATAATCAAAAAACTTCAATCATAAAGTCAAATGGTTAATTCAAGTGAAAGTGCTGCTAACCCTATTTTTGAATTCCCAGAAGATGATCTAGACAAATATCTCCAGCAACTGCAACCACATAATTTCATTCAGAAACAAGGGTTTGATCCTTTGATGCGAATTTGCCAAGGTATTTGGGAAATAGTAGATGGGCTCAATTTTGCCTGCGCTACAAAGAACCGATAAATATTTCAATAGTTCAAGAATTTTATTTAGCCCTGAAGAAACATGAAGTTAAGAGAGCTTGTGGGCAGATTCAAGGTCCAATGAAAATTCGAGGAGTTGAAATATACCTGAATGAGGTCCAAATTTGTAGATTCTACAATGTCTCGTATTATTACCAAGATTATCTCCATAGAGTCGACTTAAATGAATTTAAGAATATCGACACTAAGAAGATATTAATTTTCTTAATAGCAGGAAAAGAGGTATGGACCCACCACAAAGGTACGGCAATCCAAGAAACTTTCAACCAAAAACTTGTGACGTCTAAAGCCAAGATGTGAATGAAATTCGTTTGTTCCCGAATACTTCCCACTTCTGATATGATTGAGATACGTACATCCAATTCATGCCATAATAACATATGGAATTCTCAAGAAGAAACAGATTTGTGTAGGAAACAATATTCACCGAAGCATGGTGGAATTTGCACAAAACTTAGGGAAAGGTATATTTTTCCCTCATCTAATTTCTACTATGTGAACAAAGGCGGGAATACCAACTGGGAGATTTGATTGTACCATGAATCCACCAAGCAAACTCTTATGCGATAACTTGTTCGCACAATTCACATTACTGCAGAAAAGTCAAAGTGAAGAACGGAGGAAAACAGGATTGAATGATGAAGAAGAATAGAGACTTATAATATGACTTCTTTTCTTTTTAATTTTTTATTTATTTTATATTATTTTTCTTATTAGTTTTATTCATTGTTTAAAACAATTTTATTTTGTAACTTTTGGATAATTTTTGGTTTTTAGACTTAAATAATTCGTACGAGTAGGAATATAATTTATCCTTGTATATATGCTTAAATTCTTTTCGTAGGAACCCTACATTATGGAAGACATAACAATTTCTAGCATTAACGCCAAAACAAGAAGGACAACCACCATAAAAAGATGAGAACCTTCATGATAAATCGAGTAACTTCTTTCTTTTATTATTTGAGGGGACTACACATTAAGGACAATGTGTTTTCTAAAGTATGGGGGTAACATAGGAATTTTTTTACATAGTTTTTATTTTTAATTTTTTTTATTTATATGTGCTTGAGCTTGTAGAGATACAAGTGATTGGTTAGGAGCATGTATAATATGTGTTGATTGGTAAATTTTGCATGATGATAAGCAATTTTTAATTTTTAAGCATGAAATTTTTTAGTTCTATAGGTTATATTAAGTATAGATAGAAAGGTATTATTAATACCAAGTGATATGCAAGATATGAGGAAATAAGCATGCTAGTATATATGATAGATGATAATTTTGAAATTATGTGATGAAATTGATATTGTACATATTAAGATGTTTAGGGATGACCTACGACATTGTTTGGACTCACTTAGAGATAAAAACACAAACCCTATTCTAAATTTCCAATTAGTACCCATCTTTGAGCCTTATAACCCTTTTTGATGAACCACACTATAAGCCTCTTTAGCTTTAAAATGAAAATTTTATGTATAGTGTTTTCTTTGGTCCCGTTTTGCATGGAAATAGACGTATGACCATTGGTATTGAGGGTAAGCAGACACATTAAGGTGGAGATTACAAAATAAAAATAGGAAACTCAATATAATGTATGAACTTTAGTTTAGCCAAAAAGAAAGAAATAGAGAAAAAATCAAAAGAGAAAAGAAAAATGAGTATAAACGAAAGAATCATGAGTAAGAAAACATGTGAATAATGACAAAATTATAAAGTCACCCAAAAAGACAGAAAAGAAGAAATATTACTCAAAGAAACAAAAAGAAAAAGAATACTCATAGGCTAGCTAAAGGGATTGCTTTATAATTGAGAGTTCCTAAAATGGAGAGAAAAGGATGGTGAGAGAATGAGAAATAAGGGAGTGAGATGTAGTAGGACATAAAAGGGAAGAATAGGAAACAATACAATGTGCCAAATAATTTTCGTGTTTGTAACCTTTTGTGCTTGACTATTTTTTGAAATTCATTTCTATCCTAAGCCTCAACACGTTACAAGTCGAAAAGCCCTATGTGACCTAAACAGCTTTATGCATAAATAGATATGGAAATTACATAATTTCATTATGGTCACTTTTATTGTGTTAGGATAATTAAAATACTCATATTTGGCATTGATGGACATATATTGATAATACCTTAATGTGTGTATTCCTTATAACTTAATGAACTTATATTGTTTCTAATAAAAAATGGTAAAGATGCTTAATTATAATGTCAAAGTTACTAAGAAATATACAATGCCTAGACTACATGTTATGAGCCACTCTTTGTATGACTATAAACTCAAGCTCTTTATTTTTCTTTATTTTTGTTTTGTTTGCTTGAGGACAAGCAAAGACCTAAGTGTGGGGGAGTTTGATCTACCGGTTTCATACCTAGTAGATTGAACTATTTATCACAGTTGAAGAGCTTGAAATCAAGTATTTTTGTTATATTTTCATAAGATTTAGTTTAGATTTCTTATTCAAATAAATTGTGTAATCTAAGTGTTAAAATGTTGTTTTATTTGTCTTTAAGGCCAAATGAGGCCTAAAGGTTAGCTAATGCACTTGGGTAAGTGTGCAGGAGACCATAAGAAGTGTAATAATAGGAGACTGATCACTTCGTCACGACATAGGCTGAGCTACGTCACAACCAAGGGACTATACTTAGGGAACTCGAAGACTGACTTCATTGTTGCAACATACATGAGCTATGTTGCGACAACGCCTACAGGATGACATCTCACATGGAGACTAATGTCTCCGTCGCGACAAAGGACCTATCGTGTCACGACATCGACCCCTTAACATAGATCTCACCTTAAATGAAGGGTGTTTTGGTCTTTACAATTTCACTTAAACACGAGGAACAACAGTTGACCTAGGTTGAGGAGAAATGACCATCTAAAGCTATAAATAGGACTTTAAGCATTAGGGTTTTACACAATTTGCTTAGACTTTAGTTTTCAGTTTTAATTTTTAGATTTCAGTTGTGAAACAAGATTGTAGAAGTTCGCATAAACGTTCGGGGAGTTTTTCCCGATGGATTGCTTAATACAATTGTAGTTTCTTTTTCATTCGATTCTTTATTTATATGTTTTCATATAATGTGTTATTGATGAATAAAGAAATCATGGGGAACTAATTCCATTTTAGGGAATTAAGGTGTGGACGTATGTATAATTGATTGTTGTTTGATAAGGATTTTACCTTTCGAACTAGCTATTTGGGAAAGGAAGAGCATCAAACAAACACTAGGCTTGACAATCCTAGCAAGTCATCTAGGTGGGAATGAAACCAAAATTTATATTGCCTATCTGTGAACATCTTTTCCCCAAATCGATTTAGATTGTGACATCTAGCGATAAGTAATCTCTATCAACTTGTGATCTATCAGTTTCGTACCTAGCAGATTGAACTATTTGTCGCACTTGAAGAGCTTGAAGTCAAGTATTTTCGTAATATTTTCATAATATTTAGTTAAAGTTATTATTTCAATAAATTATGTAACCTAAGTGTTCAAGTGATAATTTATTTTGTCTTTAAGGCCAAATGAGGTTGAGCTAAGTCGCAACTAAGGGACCTGATTTAAGAAACTTGATATCTAACTTCTTTGTCACAACACACAGGAGGTTTGTCGCAATAATACTTATAGAACGACGCTTCACAGAGAGACTGATGCCTATGTCACGACACAGGACTTGGTTTGTCGCGACATCGACCCCTAGACTTACATCTCACATTAAAATGAAGGATGTTTTGGTCTTTACAATGCAACTTAAACACGAGAAATGGCAGTTCACCTAGGGTTTAGGAAAAACGACTATGTAAAGCTATAAATAGGGCCTTTAACATTATGGTTTAGACACAATTACTTATTTTTTAATTTTCAGTTTTGGTTTATTTATTTTTAGCTTTTGAAATGAAAGTAGATACTCGTGAAAACGATCGAGGAATTTTTCTCGATAGATCGCTTAATACATTTCAGTTTCTTTTTCATTTAATTCTAACTTACATATTTTCATATATTGTGTTATTGATGAATAAAGAAACCATGAGGAACTAATTCCATTTTTGGTAATTAGGGAGTGGATGTATGAATAATTGATTGTTTTTTTACAGGGGTTTTAACTTTCGGATCAGCTATTTAGGAAAGGACGAGCATCAAACAAACACTAGGTCTGACAATCGTAGAAAGTCATCTAGGTGGGAATGAACCCAAAATTGGTATTGCCCATCCGTGAACACCTTTTCCCCAAACCAATTTAGATTGTGACATCTAACGATAAGTAATCTTTATCGACTCACTAAATCGGTGGAAGATTGAGAGATCCAATTAAGCTAATGACTAGTTGATTGGAGGAAAATCCCTAAAACCTAACAATTGAGGAAATCAAACGGAAACGATCGAATCTCCCCAAAGACGTTTATAAGAATTTTTACAACTCATATTTACTTTGTTTTATTTTGATCTTTTATCTTCATGCTTCAACAAACTCTTTTATTTTCCCTCGTACTATAAACCCTAAAACTAGTACTAATTAATTTTATTCTCTGCATGAATTCCATTTACTACCATCTCAAGCCTCCTTTGGATACGATTCTCGGAATACTTCCAAGTGTTCCGTTGAAAACACACTATATTTACAACTTGACCCGTATAGTTTGGGAAGCCAAAATCTACACTAGACGAGAGTACATTCGAGAGCGGTCAAGTTGTTGGCGCTGTTGTCGGGTAAGCAATGCTTTAGTAACTTTTATTCTTTTATTGCTCATTAAATAATTAGGAAACTTTCAGTTTATAGATATGATTTTATTTTATTTTCTTTTCCTCTTAGTTAATTTCCTTTAATCTATTCTTTAATAAAAAAAATGATGAAAAACACATTAGGGATGTTCTTTGATTTGGAATGGTTACAGTTTAGTATTGCTAGACCATCAATTTATCAAAACCATTTTGAACTAAATCCATATTTAATATCTTGGATTACTAATAATGTTATGTTTTTTGACCCTTCGACAGAGGATCTTGTTGTATTTTTACGAAAATTTGAGGCCATTTGTAGATCAGTTTCTTATTACGGAGTCGCCTCAGGTGTGATCAGGTTGTTGTTGATTTCGTTCGCTTTAAATGGAAAGGCTAAGTTATGGTTGGAATCTTTATATCCAAATACTATTACTACTTGGGAAGAATTTGTACATATGTTTTTCAGTGAATGATTTCTATGCCCAAGATTATGTAGGGATATATACAAATGTTTCATTTCAGTAAAATGATGACGGAAACATTGAGACAAGCTTAGGTTAGATTCAAAATGATACTTCGATCCATATTGGGAGGAGGAATTCATATTATCATCCAGCTTCAATACTTCTATGACGGGTTGAGTATAGAAAACAGATGCAAAGTGGATATAATGATTGGAGGAAGCATTTAGACTAGGACATGGTAAGATGTTATAGAGATATTGAAGGTTGCAAGCGCAAATGAGATATTCTGGGAGGAACAAGTGAAACCTTCAGAAGAGATTAGCATTTTTGTTCGCAACAAACTTATTACCAATCAATCCAAGGAAGAAGATTCAGAAGATGAGGAAATTATGGAAGAAGAGACAATTGATGAATCTATAAATGCTCAATTAAAGTGGTGGTAGCAAAGCAAAGCGGTGTTGGATTAATCGATGCCAATAAGTACTAAGATGATACCATCAATTGTAAAGCCACCTGAAGTGGAGCTGAAATCATTTGCCAGAACATTTGAAATATGGATATTTGGGTGAGAAAAATACTTTACCTATTATATTTGCATCAGGACTAAGTAACTCACAAGAAGTAGTTTTATTAGAAATAATCAAGCTTTATAAGAAAGCTATTGGCTGGACAATCGCTAATATTAAAGGGATAAATCCAGCATTTTGTCAACACAAAATTCGATTGGAAGAAGGTAAAAAACCTATTGTCGATATAGAGAGACGATTGAATTCAGCCATGAAAGAGGTGGTGAAAAAGGAACTAGTAAAATGGTTAGACACAAGGATAATTTATGCAATCTCTGATAGTGAATAGGCAAGCCCGACACAATCTGTACCAAAAAAAAGTGGGTTGACAGTTACTGGATGGAGAGTTTGTATTGATTATAGGAAATTAAATGATGAAACAAAAAAGGATCACTTTCCACTACCTTTCATTGATCAAATGTTGGATCAGTTGGCAGGTAAGGAGTACTATTGTTTTCTAGATGGGTATTCAAGATATCATCAAATCCCAAAACATCCCGATGATCAGGAAAAAATAACTTTTACATTCCCTTTTAGGACTATGCTTTTAAACGTATGTCTTTCGGACTTTGTAATGCACCGGCTACTTTTATGAGATGTATGACAGCTATTTTTGTAGATATGCTAGAATAAGGGCTAGACGTCTTCATTGATGACTTCTCAATATATGGAAATTCTTTCGAGGAGTGCCTGCAGAATCTAGAAAAAGTTTTACAAAGATGTGAGGAGACTAATCTAGTGCTCAACTGGGAAAAATGTTACTTCATGGTAAGAGAAGAGTTGTGTTAGGGCATCAAATATCATAATGAGGTTTAGAAGTAGATAAAGTGAAAATCGAGGTAATAAAAAACTTGCCATATCTTACAAATGTCAAAGGTGTTCGAAATTTTTTAGGTCATGTAGGATCTTATAGAAGGTTCATAAAAGATTTTGCTCATATTTCTAAACCATTAAATTTATTATTGCAAAAAGATGTTACATTTTATTTTTATAATAGTTGCATTGAAGCTTTTGAAAAGATAAAAGAGAAACTAATAACTCCCCCTATTATTGTCACACCAGATTAGAATGAACCTTTTTTCATTATGTGTAATGCTAGTGAGTATGCTATAGGTGTTGTTTAGGACAGAAGAAAAACAATATGTTTGGAGCGATTCATTATGCCAACAGGACTCTTACCCCCGCTCAATGCAATTATACTACTATTGAGAAAGAAATGTTAGCTTTAGTTTCTGCTTGCGATAAGTTTCACCCATATTTTCTGGCTAATCGTGTGTACATTTATACTGATCATTCAACTTTGAAATATGTAATGAAGAAAAAAGAGACCAAAGTGCGATTTATGAGATGGGTATTACTACTGCAGGAGTTCGATTTATGGACATGGACCGGAAGGGGATAGACAATCAAATATCAGATTATCTATCACGCTTGGAAAATTCTACTATCCTTATACCTTTGGAATAAATAAAGGAAACTTTTGTGGATAAGCAACTCTTTAGAGTAGACACACTATTTCCCAACACAAGAGCACCATGGTATGCCAATTATGTGAATTATTTGGCAAAAGGGGTGTTCCTAGCAAAAGCCTCTTGGCAACAGAAAAAACGGATCATGCATGAAGCAAAAAATTACATTTGGGAGGATCCTTATGTATTTAGGCAATGTACAGATCAATTAGTACGAAGATGTGTAGTTGAGGAAGAAATCCATGATATCCTTAGAGGATGTCAAGACTTTCCTTGTGGAGGCCATTTCGATGGAAAATGTACAGTTCAAAAAATTTTGCAATCCGGATTCTATTGGCCTACTATGAATCGTGATGCTCATGTGCTCGTACAAAATTGTGATCAGTGTCAAAGAATGGGGAATATGTCAAAAAGGGATGAAATATCACATGTAGGAATTATCGAGGTGAAATTTTTTGATTTATGGGGAATTGATTTCATGGGTCCTTTCCCTAGTTCATTTGGGAATCACTACATCTTATCGGCAATTGATTATGTCTCTAAATATGTCGAAGCAGTGGAATTACCTACTAATGATACCAAGCCAGTGGAAAATTCTTTAGGAAAAAACATTTTTTCAAGATTTGGAACTCCTAGAGCATTGATCAATGACGAAAGATCACATTTTTGCAGTAAACTATTTGAAGCCGCTCTTGCAAAATACAATATCTGACACAAGATGGTAATTGCATATCATACTTAGGTGAATGGGCAAGCTAAAGTCTCTAATAGATAAATTAAACAGATTGTAGAGAAAATTGTGAGTCCTAATCGCAAAGATTGGGCGGTAAAATTGGACGATGCTTTATGGGCTTACCGAACAACATATAAAACACCCCTTGGTATGTCTCCGTATAAACTCGTGTATGGGAAAAATTGTCACTTGCCTATTAAATTAGAAAGAAAAGCATATTGGGCCATTAAGGAATTAAATTTAGATCCTGAATTAGCAAAGAAAGAGAGATTGTTTCAGTTACAGGAATTAGAGGAATTTCAATTTATGGCCTATGAGAATCAGAACTTCATAAAGAAAGAAGTAGGTTGCGCCATGATGCCAAGATTCATAAACGAAACTTTGAGCCAGGACAAAAGGTACTATTATTCAATTCCAAGCTTAAACTATTTCCTCAGAAACTTAAATCACGATGGACAAGGTCGTATATCATCAATCAGGTAAAACCATATGGGGCAATCAAGTTAATAGGAAATAGAGGCGAAACTTTCCTAGTTAATGGTCAAAGGATAAAACTGTATTATGGGGGAACTACATACATACTTATTGAGGAACAACTTTTACATTACAAAATGATTTGGGACAAAGAGCGAGAACTAGACTCAAACATCCGGAATACCCAAGGAATAGAAAATAGCTTTGATTTGGAATCAGGGAGAAGCTAGTCTCAATGTTGCGATAAAATACCCTACTAATTAGTCCCTATAAATAAACGTCCCTCACATAATTACTTTTTCATTCCATAATAAAGCAATTTCGTTCTTAAAATTAAAATGGCAAATTCAAGTGAAAGTGCTGCTAATGCTCTTTTGAATTTTCAAAAGACGATCTAGACAGGTATCTTCAACAATTGCAGCAGCATAATTTTGTTCAGGAACAAGGGTTTGATCCTTTGATGCAAGTTTGTCAAGGTATTTGGGAAACAGTAGTTGATCACAAATGGGCATTGTTTTGTCTACCCTGTAAAGAATCAAAATCCCACATTATGGAAAACACAACAATTTCTAAAATTAAAATGCCAAAAGGAGAAGGACAACCACTATAAGAAAAAGAGGACCTCAACGATAAATCGGGTAACTTCTTTCCTTTATTATTTGAGGGGATTGCACATTGGGGACAATGTGTGTTTCTAAAGTGTGGGGGTAACATAGGAATTTTTAGCATATATATAGTTTTTTTTATTTTTTATGTGTGCTTGAGCTTGTAGAGAAACAAGTGATTGGTTAGGAGCATGTATAATAGGTTGATTGTATTGATTAGTAAAAATTGGCATGATGATATGGAATTTTTAATTTTTTAGCATGAAACCTTTAAGTTCTATAGGTTATATTAAATTATAGATAGAAAGGTATTATTAATACCAAGTGATATGCGATATATGAGGAAACAAGCATGCTAGTATATATGATAGATGATAATTTTGAAATTATGTGACGAAATTGATATTTGTGCATACTAAGGATAGATGATAATTTTGAAATTATGTGACGAAATTGATATTTGTGCATACTAAGGTGTTTAGGTATGACTTAAGGCATTGTTTACACAACTAAAGTTAAAAAGCCAGACCCTATTTTGAATTTTCAATTAGTACCCATCTTTGAGCTTTATGACCTTTCTTTGGCCTCTTTAGCCTTAAAAAAAATTTATTCACTTTTCTTTGGTCATGTTTTGCATGGAAATAAACGTATGGCTATTGGCATTGAGGGTAAGTAGACACATTAAGGTGCATGTTACAAAATAAAATTAGGAAACTAAATATAATTTATGAACTTTAGTCTAGCCAGAATAAGAAAATAGAGAAACAGTCACTCAACTTTCATTTTTCGAAACAAATAGTCACCGGGTTAACATTTCAATCCCTCAACTTTGAAAATGTGACAAAATAGTCAATTTTTATGTTTTTCGTCACAAACGTCACAGAACAGTGACATGGTAGTTAACGAAGTCTTTGTTGTCGTCCACATCAGCATAACCTTCCATCTCCCTTTTTTCTTCAGTTTGACCATCTAATCCTTCTTCCTTTTCATCCTACCACTTCCTCATCTTCATTCTCCTTCTCGGCGTCTTCTTTTTCCCTATTCTCTTGATTTTCTTTTGATACTTCGTTGGATAACTTTGACTTATCCTTGTCTTTTTTCCTCTTTGAAACATGTTTCTCATTCTTTTTTCTAGATTTATGTTCATAAGCAACTAAAGGCAAAGACCCATTAGCCTTTTTCTCATCTTTTTTCTTTAAACTAGATTCAACCTTCTTTTTGTTATCATTTGCATCATGTTTTTGAAACCAATTCACAGAGGGCGTCGATGTGACAAAAAAAATAGCACTAGCGCACAAGGCCACATCGGCTCTAAAATCCTTGTCGTTTTTGGAACCGCCGCTATCGTTTAACTGAATCACAACTAAGGAGTAAAGCATTGATGCGTGGGAACTAATCACCGCCTTAACCATAAGAAAGGCTCCATTCCCTTAATTTTCCAAACAGTAGAAAAGAATCTGTTGCAAATCATAATAGTTCACTCATTAGAGTGTTTATATTATTATTCTTGAACCTAAACTTGATAAATTTTAGTAAATTTTAAAGCGTGTCTTTAATTTGATAGGAAGCATCATGAGGATTCCTACGACGAAGCTGAAACAAAGAAGAAGAGTAAAGAGAGGGAAAAGAGTGAGGAGAGAGGAGAGAAGAGAGAAGAGGGCTAAAGTTACTAAAGGAAATAAAGAGGTAAAATGAGAGAGAAGAAAATTTAGGGATAAAGCAAAAAAAGAAGAAATTGAGTTCTCTAATGCTGCCAGTGCTGGTGATCCAGTTCAAAATGTAATTCTTTCTAATTTTACTTTAATTTGATATCTATTTTATTACTCTCTCAATCGAAAAGCAATAAAATGCCATTTAAATGCAAAACCATATAACAAATTCAAGTAATTAAAAATTGCTAACTACATGAAGTTTATAGTTGCATATATACTAAGCTTGTTGAATTTAAAACTTCATTATTTGTACTTTTTTTTTCACTTTCTTTTATTTGAAGTAAATTTTAGGAAATAAGAAGCAAATACTACAAAACAAAGTAGTAAAATAACTATTTTAATGGAGCATTAACCTTATTTCTTTGTTTCCTAATAATTTGTACCTTTTTGAAGTTTCTATGAACTTAATTTATGTGAAATTGTATATAAGTAGTGTTTTGAGTAGAAAACATAGTCTGGTTTCTTAGGACTTAAGTGGTTTTGTGCCTGTTTGAACTTTGAATTCTCTTCATGTTATACATTAGTTATAGGTAAAAATATTTTCCTTGTATTTCAAATGACTATTCTAAGTGGATATTGTATAATTCTGTTTCATGTTGTGGTGATTTAGATCTTTGTACATAAATTTTAAAAGAAGTTTATTGAATTTTGTCTTTCGTTGAATTGCTTGCTTAGAGGGTTATATAGCTGGAGGAGGCATAATTGTTTGCTTCTTACTTCTGCAGCTTATTTAAGGCTTGTTAAAAGTAGAATTTATAGTCAAATGATTTGATTTAGCAGAGAAGCTAAAGAAGATACCTGTAGTAAGTTCTTAATCTTTTTGCTTTTGGTCCCGAAGGTTCGAAGGTTGAAATATGCATGTTGTATTGGTATTGTTATATGTAGTTGAATAAAGGCACAGGCTCCAGCTCAGTAGAAACTAGTGTAACAGTTCAGGGACCAGTCTTATCAGTGACTACAACAATTGTAAGTGGACCATCAAGCTTATTAGTGCTTCTTTCTACCTCTACAGTATTAGCTTTTATGAAGCCACCAGTTGGTGCGGTGGCTGATATTCCTGGTCTTGCTTCAATATCAAAATTAGAAGTTGTCAAACATGCTCAAGAGTAAGCTACTAAGATGGGATTCTGCCAGGACCCTCAGTTTTCTCCTCTAATAAACTTGTTCCCTGGACAGGTGCAAATAGATATTTTAGCTCCTTAGAAACCCACCAAGGCACCTGTTCTACGTGTCGATGCGCTTGGTAGAGAAATTGATGAACATGGTAACATCATAAATGCTACTTTCAGGGCCTGCCTTTAACTGATCTATTTGTTTTTTCCAAGTCAATATTAACAAGCAAAAGAAAGATGCATTCTAGATCTTTAAACCTGAGCAAGAGGTGGATCCAGAATCAAATCCACATTTTGATGCGAGGATGGGAATCAATAAAGATAACCTTCTTAGGCCAAAAAGGATGACTTTTCAGTTTGTAAAGGAAGGGAAATGGTCGAAAGATTCTTAGATAATCCTCTTCTTCTCTTTTTACCTATCCCTCGTAGGAATCTTTAGTAACATTAATGGCTGCATTTTTTTCAAAGAGAAGGAAAATGGGTTGTAGAGAAAAGAGGGGAAGAAAGTTAATGATGAGAAAAAGGAAAACTCAATCATCTTTTTTTTTTTTTGGCCTTTTGACTACTTGTCCAACGTGGCAAGTTAACTAGCCATATCAGCTAGTTAACTTGCCACATCATCATTTCATTAAGTCCCTAATAGAAACTGTTAATCAATGACTGTTTTGTCACTTTTTGATAACGTTAGTGGCTATTTTGACACGTTTTCAAAGTTAAGTGACTGAAATATAAACCAGGTAACTGTTTGTTACGAAAAATGAAAGTTGAGTGACTGTTGGTGTAATTTACCCTAGAGAAAAACCAAAAAGAAAAAGAAAATTGAGTAGAAATTAAAGAAGTATGAGTAAGACCATATGTGAATAGTGACAGAATCATAAAGTCACCAATGAGACGAAAAAGAAAACAATCTTACTCTAAGAATCAAAAAGAAAGAAAGACTCGTAAGCTAGCTAAAGGGATTATTTTATTTTTGAGGGTCCTAAAATAGAGAGAAAAGGGTGGTGAGAGAAGGAGAAATAAAGGGGTGGGATGGAGTGGGACATAAAGGGGAAGAATAGGGAGCAATACGATGTGGCAAACTATTTTCGTGTTTGCAACCTCTCGTGCTTAACTGTTCTTTGAAGTTCATTCCTATCCTAAGCCTTAACATGTTACAAGTCTGAAAGCCCTATGTGACTTAAACAACTTGATGCATGAATAAAGAGGGAAATTGCATGATTTCATTATGGTTGTCTGTATTGTGCTAGGATAATTAAAATACTTATATGTGGCATGGATTGTTATATATTGATAAAACCTTAATATGTGTATTTCCTATAAACTACTAAACTTATATTATTTCAAATTAAAAATGATAAAGTTGCTTAATTATCATGCCAAAGTTATTAAGAAATATATGATACCTAGACAACATGCTATGAGCCATTCTTTGTGTAAATATAAACTCAAGCTTGTCATTTTCCTTTATTTTTTTTTGTTTGCTTGAGGACAAGCAAAGACTTAAGTGTAGGGGAGTTTGATCTGTCGGTTTCGTACCTAGCAGATTGAACTATTTGTCGCACTTGAAGAGCTTGAAGTCAAGTATTTTTGTAATATTTTCATAATATTTAGTTAGATTTCTTATTTCAATAATTTATGTAACCTAAGTGTTAAAGTGATGATTTATTTTGTCTTTAAGGCGAAATGAGGCCTAAAGGTTAGCTAACATACTTAGTGAGTATGCAAGAGACCATAAAGAAGTGGACAAAAAGGAAACTGATCACTTCATAATGCTATAGGTTGAGCTACATCGCAACTAAGGGACCAGATTTAAGGAACTTGATATTTGACTTCTTTATCCCGACACACAGGAGGTTTGTCGTGACAATACCTGTAGAACGACGCTTCACAAAGAGACTGATGCCTATGTTGCGACACAGGATCTGATGTGTCATGACATAGACCACTAAACGCAGATCTCACATTAAAAAGAAGGGCATTTTGGTCTTTACAATGCCACTTAAACACGAGAAATGACCTAGGGTTTAGGAGAACCGACCATGTAAAGCTACAAATAGGGCCTTTAGCACTAGGGCTTAGACATAATTACTTATCTTTAATTTTATGTTTTAGTTTATTTGTTTTTAGCTTTTGAAATGAAATTGTAGATACTTACGTAAACGATCGAGGAATTTTTCCCGACAGATCGCTTAATACAATTCAGTTTCTTTTTCATTCAATTTTGATTTACATTTTTCATATATTATGTTATTAACGAATAAAGAAACCATGAGGAACTAATTTCATTTTGGGAAATTAGGGACTGGACATATGCATAATTAATTGTTGTTTTATAGGGGTTTTACCTTTCGAATCAGCTGTTTGGGAAAGAAAGAGCATCAAACAAACACTACGCCTGACAACCCTAGAAACTCATCTAGGTGGGAATGAACCTGAAATTGGTATTGCCCATCTATGAACACCTTTTCCCCAAACTGGTTTAGATTGTGACATCTGGCGATAAGTAATCTCTATTGACTCACTAAATCGGCAGAAGATCAAGAGATCCAACTAGGGTAGTGACTAGTTGATTGGAGGGAAATCCGCAAAACCCAACAATTGAGGAAATCATTCAAAAACAACCTAATCTCCCAAAAGACGTTTATAATAATTTCTACAACTCATATTTACTTTGTTTAATTTTGATCATTTTATCTTCATACCTTCAACAAACTCTTTTATTTTCCCTCGTACTATAAACCCTAAAATTAGTACTAATTAATTTTATTCTTTGCAATAATTTCATTTACTATTGCCTCAAGCCTCCTTTAGGTACGATCCTCAAAATACTTCCAAGTGTTCCTTTGTAAAGACACTATATTTACAACCTAACCCGTATACTTGCGGAAGTCAAAATCTACACCGAATGGGAGTACGATCAGGAGTGCTCAACTTTCTATGGTGGCAGAAGATCGAGAGATCCAATTAGGGTAATAACTAGTTGATTGGAGGAAAATCCCCAAAATCTAACAATTGAAGAAATCATATTGAAATGACCTAATCTCCCGAAAGTCGTTTATAAGATTTTCTACAACTTAAACTTTTCCTTTATTTTCTATTTTAGTTTATCTTTTATTTTATCCTTTCAAAAAAACTCTCTTTTTTCGTACTATAAACCCTAAAATAAGTACTAATTACTTTTATTCTTTCCGGGGATTTTCTTTATTATAGATTTATGTCTCCTTTGAGTACGATTATTTGTCCTTTTGTATCATATTTAGCATCAATTTTTAGCATTTCATACTTAGTGTTTGCATTTTCTAACTCAATGGTGTTTTGATCTTAATTTCTTTCATTTTAACTCTTGTATGCTACTAATGTCATTGTATTTAGCACTTTGTTTTGCATCTGATGTTGTCAATGCAAAAATCTACCTAGGAGGATAAGAGTAGGGAAGCATTCAGAATTGCGGTCACAAGTTTATCCAAATTTGCGACCAAATATGTCGTCACATGAATGTTTCCACAACTTATCAAGGATTTCATGCTACTAACATATCTAGAAGCACCAGTGCAGGGGAAAATTATCGGAGCAAGTTAAAGTCATAATTTGTGTCCAGAGATGTCGCGACAATCTACAACTACTCAAAGAACAAATCAGATCTACGTGAGTGCATAACTGGCAAATAACAACTTCTACAGCTGCAAAAAGATGTTAGATCTAAAAAGAGAGAAAGATCTAGAAGGAATCAGTGATTATAAATAGAAGGACAAAAAGAGAAGATGATATCAAGTTGTGAAGATTTCAAATCTAAATTTCTCTCATCCAAAGCTGCCATGGAAGCTTGATCCAGAGGACGATGATCTGATCCAGCAAGGGTGCAACATCTTCTGATGAGAAGAGCTTGATGAGACGCAAGAGGAGCGATTAAGGGAGAATCCTAGTAGCATAGGAATAGTATGCTTCGATTCAGTTGTTAATCCCTCTTTTAATGCTGATGATTTTCAATTGATAATTGATTGTACACGGAAGTGTCTTTTAATGTTAGATTACTTTGATTCTTATTCAATTCTACTCATCTATTTATCTTTGGATTTAATTGTTTAGACCACAGAAGTGCAATTGCAGTCACAGACACTGGAAGGTGCGGTGACAAGTTACATTAACGAGCATGACAGCGGAAGTTGCTTGAGACTAGAAGGAATTCTGATAACTTGTTCTTGAGTGCAAAGAATTACCAGCACTGGAAGGTGTGGTAATTGTGACCACTTGAGTCTTTGATAAATAGTGAGTTGAAATTAGTAAGATTTCATTGGAGTGTAATTAAGACAACAAATTCATCTATAAGAAACCTTATAGTCACATTTAGCGTTGCCACTTATGATGTCAACGATCCTCTCCACTTCTTTATACTTGTTCCACTTACTTTAAGTTCTGAATTTACTTTACAACATCTCAACAATCCATTCATTTTCTATAATTTGCTCTGACATTTAACATTCTGATTGTGCTAACAGATTTACTTCTTAACTTGTATAACTTTAACCTAGTTGCGTTGACATAACTCTTGATAGATCTTTCATTTCAACTCAGAATGCTTCGACTGATTAAAAAAAATAGTCATCTCTGTGGGATCGATATTCGATAGATTCATTTCTATCTACTATTTTTCCATCGACATTGTACACTTGCACATTATTTGCTGTGACGTTCATAGCGCGATCAACGATCCTCAGAATACTTTCAACTGTTTCATTGTAAACACACTATATTTACAACCTGACTATACTTATGGAAAGCAAAAATCTACGTCGAATGAGAGTACGTTCGGGGGAGGTCAATATCCCACCCTATGCATGTGATATGGTCATAATTGCCACACCTCAAAATTAGGCCTAGAAGTTACGAGGGTAAAATAAGAATTTTAGTCTGTATGTGTTCAGAATTTCATGAGTTTAAAATACCTTTAATTTTGAATATAAGAATAATTTTGTAAAAAAGTCAAAATTATGAGTTTTTATGAAGCAATTTGACCAAAAGTCCAAAATCAACCTAAAAACCCCTTTTCTCCATATTTTTCTCGTCAAACTACTCCTTCACATATTTTGTGTTGTCCCTTCATCCTCTCATCTCTCTCAATCAATTTTCAACTCCAATTCCTAATCCCTTTTGATTTCTTATAACCCTTGAACCTTAGACCTCTATTAAAATAAAGAAAATCACCGAAAAACTTCATCATCTTCTCCAAATGTGGGTTTTTTTAGATTTGTGTCAAAGCTCGTTTTTCTTTCAAAAGAGGTAACCATTCAATTTCTTATGAGTTTTAAATGATATATAGACCCTTAAACTGAATTTTTAGTCATTGAAATACTTGTTTTAAATAAAATCAAAAAATCAAGTCATTATTTGTGAATTTTTTGTTTGTAAACATGATTGGAAGGCTTCTAAACATACTTTGAAGTTTTGTTAAAGATCTATAGTGTTTTGATGAATTTTAGTTATTATAGTATTGTATGTTGAAAATTTTTGATACCTTAAAATGTATATTTTTGTGTAGTTTAAAGATTGAGAATTATTTGTAGATGAATATGTAGATAAACGGAATTTGTTTCATGCGAAAATATTAAGTGTACACCCAGATATTAGAATTCTAAGTTTTCTATGTTAAAGGTTTCGATTAAAAGAGAACGTAGCTTAGGCTTATATTTATGACTATTTGAGATGAATTGATGACTAATTTTTCCTTGTATATTTGTGTGGTATGTCTTGTTGAAGCATCAGAGTCAATAGGACCTTCAACTAGTAAAGATAAAAGCAAAGGAAAGCTTGTCTAAGCTTTCAGTTTTCTGCAAAAGAGTATATTTTGGTGAGTGTTTTTGAATCGCTACTCGCAGATGATTCTGTGTATTTGAGAATTTAGAGGTAGCCTAAGCCCCTTCTCTAAATTTTGAATATAATTGTTCTTGCACCTATGATTAAATGTGAAATATGTATGCTTGTGAAATTGTGAAATGTGAAATTGTGAACATATATGAGATGCTATGACATGTGCTATAAGCTTATGATGATAGTTATGACAGTGAAACATGAGGGTTTGTTATTCATGCCATGTTACAGTAAATACGTGGGTATGTTTTCATGCCATGTGATAGTGACGTTGTTGTGCTAGAAATGTGAATATGCTGTGAATATGTGATAATAATGTGGATATATCAGCCTTGTGACCTTATGCAACCGTTGGATATAGTTGGAATGTCATAGGATTGTGAGTATTCACCTTTCTGTTGTGATATATTGGGTGTTGAGGCCTAGGGACAATTACCAAAGAGATAAGGGACTGTGAGCTACGCTCCATTCATCGGGATATGTATGTGTGGTGTGTTTGGAGAGTGTTAGTTATATGCTTCACTTGTGGGACATGTTCGACTCTATGATTCATATTTGGCGTATTTGGATATAGTGTGTGGTGATAGAGTGCACTTTATGTTACATAATCTCAAGAGTCAAACTATCATTAAATGTGATTAATTATCATGAAGTGTGATTAAATGTGATTATATGTGACTATATGTGGTTATATGTGATTAAAATATGACAGAATATAATCTCAAGAGTCAAACTATCATTAAATGTGATTAATTATCATGAAGTGTGATTAAATGTGATTATATGTGACTATATGTGGTTATATGTGATTAAAATATGGCAGAATATATGCTTAAATATTTGTATAATTAATGTGTAAAAGAAAGCATGAAAGATGATTAAATGTTTAAAATATGGCACTAAGTTAAATATGTTTTGATAATACTATGTGTTGTTTGGTTGATGCATGACGAGTTGTTTACGTAGTGGTTATTCGGAGCATTCACTGAGCTTGTTAAGCTCACCCACTCCTTTTTCACCATTACAGATACTTAGTGTCGGTGTGAGCAGTGTGGTCTCGAGGTGTGCTACAAGCTAAGCCGATTATTTTAGCTTCTATTAGTAGGTGTTATAAGTTTATTTATGTTTGGGGAATAGAGGCAATGTGATAGGCCAATGTGGTAGATTTTATATCAGTTTTTGCAATGGTTTTTAGTTGTCTGCATGCCTATTATGTTTGGTGATTTACGAACCATAAATATGGTTTTTTTGAACTATCATTTGAGATGTTTATTTTATGAGGTATTTATTGCATGAGGATTAGGACTTGTCTAGTATGGTCTATATGTTTATATATGATGTATTTTTAAGGTCTAGAACAGAGATATCGATATTTGGGTTTTAAAAATGATAACTCTATAATTTTTGAAGTGCGAGAAGTCAATTTTGCTTGTCGGTATCAATATTTTTTTACGAGTACCGATACTCAAGGTGAAATTATCAATACTTATCTTGAAGTATCGATATTTTTCAACATATAGGTTTTAATTCGAGAAACAGTAAGCTAATTTGGTATCGATTTTTGAAGCGGTATCTATATCACTTATGAAACTATCGATACCTCATTTTGTATTATTGATGCCTACGTAACAGATTTGGGAGAATTTTTTAAATGGTCCTAATGCATGATTAATAATTATTTGATGTTTATTCGATGTTTGATAGCATGTTTTATCGTTAATTTGAGTATGTACGTATACTTGTAATAAGTATGAACACTAAAATAATATAAGAAAAAAATTTTGCATGTGTAATAATATGCCAATATGAGATGAACATGATGCAAGATGGTGGTGTGGTGTCCTAGTATTCAGGCTCGAGAATCAGGCCAGGTATTGGGTGTTACAATAATGAACATATATAAACATTTTACTCATTTCAAGATTTCATTTGTCACAATGGGCATGTCAAATATGCAAATTGAATAATATCATGTAGGGCATGTTTAACATGCAAATCGAATAATATCATGTAGGGCATGTTTAACATGCAAATCGAATAATATCATTTAGGGCATGTTTAACATGCAATTAAATCTCAATTTCAATATCGGTGGCTTGATTTGAATATTATGCCTATCATATAATGTCATCATTTAGATGTCATGAGAAATAGGAATATGCACAGAGTTTCTCAACATTCACCAAATCACATCAAATAACACATGCGATTATTAAATGATCAATTCGAGATACTTACTTTAGAATCACCCTTTTTATCGGTTTAACATCCCTTTTTTGAATACTTTGTGTAATCTCAACTTTTCATACTACAAATATTTTTAACATGGTTTGGATTATAAATAATTATAATTTTTTTCTAGTAAGTTAACCCACACTTGATTGTAGATCCACAACAAAACTCCACCCTAAGAACGCCTACACTTGGGTCTACTCGATAAGTTACCTACTTATCAACAAAAGCGATCTTACAATTAGGGGGTCATTTTAATAATTTTATGGCATAAGGCCATTTAATAATACTCACCCTTAAAAATTCAATCGTAATGTGATCTCGTTCCTAACATTAAAAACTTTTCGAGTTGGTACCGATCGGCCCTTAAAGAAAAATAGTATACAATATGTTAACATTTAAAGGAAAACAATATACCATGGCCTTTAAATACATTCGACCTCTATGAAAAAGAGAGACGAAGGAGTGGCTTTTTATACCATTATCATACTCACCTAACTAATTGAATTGGAAGGGGTGTTGGATCACCGGAGTCTCGAGTCAGAGAAGAGAAAGAGTCTAGTAAAAAATCGCTTGAAAAAGTGAGTCAAGAAACAAATTTTAAATTAAATAAAAAAATTTAAAACTAAAGGATAATAGAGATATAGGATTTCGATTTTTAAATAGGATAAAAGAGGTTAGAAAATAATTAAGAAAAATAGAAAGGTTACCGAAACCAGTGCAGGTGCGATGGCGCGACAATGGCAGTAACAGTGGTCTAGCGTCCGCTTGGCGAGAACCTAACAAAGGAGGGAAATAAAGATTGCGGAACAAGGGTTAAGGGGAAGAAAAAATCAAAGAGGGAGAATAAAATGGGAGAGTAGAAAAGAAAAATAATTATTTTTGATGGAGGTGCAAAAAGGTGGTCATGGTGGTGCAAGGTGGTGCAAGGTGAAGGTGTTGAAGCAAAATAGTTGAAGTGAGTGGCATTAAGGTGGTGGTCTTATGGTGGATCGATTGTGATAGGTGGTGAAAAAGAGGAGAAAAGCTAAGGTAAAGGTGTAGGAAAAGGTGGCCAAAACAAAGAAAATGAGAGGAGTTAGGGAGAGTGATGACGATGGGAGGGGGTAAATTGGGAAAAAATTATTCATAGATGAAAAATATGTGTCTAAGTACAAAGAATTGGTTAAGAAAAGGGCATGTGGAGTGAACGAAGGAGTAAAAAGGGGATTATGTTTATGAACTTTTGGTATGTTCTTGTTAAAAAAGGAAATGAATCCTCCCGTGCATGAAAATATATGGACGATAAAGGGTGAAGCATTAAAAAGTTGACCAAATAAAAAATTAATTAAAAATTTGGGAGTGAAGAGACTTGAACCTAGGACTTTTAAAAAACCTTTAAAGCTCTAAACCACTTAACTACTCACTATCTTGTGTTCAATTTAAAAGAATTTATTTAAAAAAATATGGGATGTTTCAGAATTTTCCAATAGACGCATACACAAAGTCCCTTACTTAAACAAAACTAATACCTTACTCATAATTACGCTTAGTATAATAAATAGTAACTACATATAGAGACTTCGTCGAGCAGGCTACTACAAGTCTCCCCCACTTAGAAAATTTTGTCCCTAAAATTCATACCTGAAAATAATTATGGATATTGCTTTCTCATTTTGCTTTGTCTTTCCCCTATAGCTTTTTCAGTACTATGATTTCTCCATAAAACTTTTACTAAGGAAATTCTTTTATTTCTCAGCTCTTTTACTTCTCTTGCTAGAATATTGACATGATCTTCTTCATAGGACAAATTCGATTCAACCTCTAATTCTTCAATCTGCTAAACATGATCAGGAATTGATCTATAGCTTCTTAACATATATACATGAAACATGTTGTGAATCTTTGACAACTCAGTAGGTAAAGCCAATCTGTAAGCTACAGGTCCAACTTTCTCTAGAACTTCATAAGGCCCTACAAACCTTGGACTTAACTTTCCTTTCTGGTCAAATATGATTATTCTCTTCCAAGGAGAGACTTTCAAAAATACCTTATCCCCAACTTTAAAGGAAATTTCTTTTCAGAACTGAATATATGCTTTCTAACTATACTATACAACTTTTAAATGATTTCGAATGAAAATGGTATGAAAATTTCCTTATCCCCATACAAAGCCTCAAATGGAGACATTCTCTATGTAGCTTTCACTAAGCTCCATCCAACAAGTAGGTTTTTTATACCTTCTACCATACAAAGCCTCGAATGAAGACATTTTCAAAATTGCATGAAAATTATTATTATAAGCAAACTCAACCAAAGGAACATACCTTTCCTAATTTAATCCAAAATTAATTACATAGCTTCTCAACATATCTTCTAGAACTTGAATAATGACAGAAACTCAAACAAATCAAGAATACATCAAGAATTATTATTCTGAGAATCATGAATATACAGACTCTTTACAACTGTATTTATAGCACAAATCTAACTGCTAATAGTAACTGATAACAGTCTTTAACTAACACCAACTCACACTTAGTCTGCTAATATTCTCCCTACGCCCTATAACTTAAACTGCTTAATAACACTACATTCAACTATGTTCGAAAATGCTCGAATGCTCCCACAGTCAAAGGCTTTGTTAATACATCAGCAACTTGGTCATTCCCTGGCAAGAAATTTTCTTGTAGCTGTCCATTTGTAACCTTATCTCAAACAAAATAGAGATCAATTTCAACATGCTTGACCCCGAGCATGCAACACTGGATTTACAGCTAGACATACTCTGGGTCAGCTAATAGTGACTGAAACCAAGTCAGTTCTTTAACTGCATTTGCAAGACTCCTGTACTCTGCTTCTGTGGTAGACCGAGAAACCATAGTTTGTTTCTTAGATCAGTCAATAAGATTGTTCCCCAAGTAGATATAATAGCCTAAAGTAGACTTTCTATCCTCCAAGGAACTTGCCCAATCTGCATCTGAAAAACCCTCCAAAGTAACAGCAGAAGGTTGAAACCATAATCTAACGTGCCTTGAACATATCTCAGCTCTCACTTCACAGTTGTCCAATGCACATCATGTGGCAACTGCATATATTGACTAACCTTGTTCACAGCAAAGGCAATATCAGGTTTTGTTAAGTAGAGATATTTTAAACCACCTACAATCTTTCTATAAGTTGTCCCATCTGTCAGGAGAGTTTCTACTTGTGCAGATAGTGTTGGAGCACTCATCATAGGTGTAGGAACAGGTCTAGCATTAGCCATACCTGCTCGTTCAAGCAACTCACGAGCATACTTCATTTGAGACATATGTATACCATCTCCAACTCGATCAACCTCCAAGCCAAGAAAAAACTCAACTGCCCAAGATCTTTTAAAGAGAATTTCTTATGAAAACAGTCAACAACTTTTCTTATCTCATCAATGAGAGAATTTGTTATTAAAATATCATCTACATAAGCCACCAAAATAACACAACCAATGGTGCTTCCTTTAAAAAAAAGGAAGAATCAACCTTAGAATTTTGAAATAGTAGCTCCCCAACCAAAAAATTCCTCAATGTGTAGAACCAGGCCCAAGGTGCCTGCTTGAGACCATATAAGGATTTATTCAACTTGCACACAAAAGGCTTGCCTGTTGTCTTACATACTTCAAAACCGGGTAGCTACTTCATGTACACTACCTCAGACAATGGTCCATTCAAAAAGCCATTGTTTACATCAACTTGCCTGATCTGCCATTTTTGAGAAACTGCAAGAGCAAATATCATTCAAACTGTGTTAGCCTTGATAACAGGACTGAATGTCTCGTGATAATCTGTACCAGCTGCTTGTGAGTACCCTTGTGCCACTAATCTCACCTTGTTCCTTGCTATGCTACCATCAGGATTAGTTTTCTTCTTAAACAGCCACTTACAGCCAACTAAATTTTGATCTTCTAGTGGATCAACAAGCTCCCAAGTGCCATTTCAAATCAAAGCCTATAGCTCATCATCCATAGCATTTTTCTATGAAGGAGTAAGCACAGCTTCATGTATATCTTTTAGTTCAACTTGACTGACTTCAGACATAAACACCTTTAGCTTAAAATTTTCATTTTTGCTTCTAGTAACCATAAGGTGTTGATTACCACCTATTGTAGGAATTACCTCAGAATCAGCTACATGTACATCCTCACAATCTATAACTTTAACCTACGCATCAAACTGATCAGGAGATCTATAACCTTTATACTTATTAGTATACCCCAAAAATAGAAGGAGTAGATCGATACTGAAGTTTATGTCAGTTATAAGGCCTAAGCAATGGGTAACACCTACACCCAAAGACCTTCAAGTGATCATAACTTGGTGATTTACCACTTAACTTCAGCACAGGAAAAACCCGATTTAGAGCTTTAGTAGGCAATTAATTTACAAGATACACAGCAGTCTCAAATGCATAACTCCAATATGATAAAGGAAAAGAAGCCTGAGCTAGAAGAACTAAACTTTTCTCCATTATCTGTCTGTGTCGGTGCTCTACAAGACCAATTTGCTAAAACAAATGAAGACAAGTCACACGATTCTTAATATCTAAATTCTTTAGATGTGAACCAAAACACTGAAACTCACCCCCTCCATCAGTTTGCAACTACTTTATTTAACACCTATTTGTAGCTTAACATGGTTCTTAAACACAAAGAATGAAGATAAAGCATTTGACTTTCATTTTAGGGAAAAAATCCAAATGTGTCGAGAGAAAGCATCAACAAATGAAATATAGTATTGCATTCCCTTAGAAAAATAGGGTGCAGGCCCCCATAAATCAACAACTATCAATTCCAAAGGAGCACTATATACTGATTTAGATGCACTAAAGGGCAATTTATGAGATTTGCCTAAAGCACAAGCGTTACAAAACAAAATACCCTTAGTCCTAGGTACTTACAAATTGTAAGACTCCAAACACTTAGCCAAAACATCAGTAAAAGGATGCCCCAACCTCCTGTGCCACAAATCAACTAGAGAAGACCTTGATGTAACCCTCAAACTATCTTGACTCGTGGTAACTGCAGTAAAAAAGCTACTCATCTGTACTAGACTATAGCTGGTACAATCCTTCACACTCAGGCCCTTGTAAAAGTATCTGATGAGTTACTAGATCCTTCACATAACAGCAAGTTGGATGAAATTCAAAGTAGACATGAATATCCTTTGCAAACTTAGAGACAAACAATAAATTTTTATGTATTTGAGGAACATGTAGTAGATCCTTAATCAACAACTTGTCACTACTAGAAGTTAAACAAGAACTACCAGTATGCAAAAATGGAATTTTCCTACCATTACCAAGAACCACCTTACCTGCAGTATAAGGCTGAGTGTGAGCAAGCGTGGTAGCATCATTTGTCAAATGTGCAATAGCACTACTATCCAGATGCTAAGTGGAGTCATTCACAATTCGAGGAGTTGGTACAGTAGACACAACACGTGCCTGTGCAAGAGACACCGATTCAATATTAGGATTAGAACCAGCAGTACAACCACACACCTGATGACATGACCCATAGTCAACATAACAATAATGTACTGCAACATCTGAACCAGAAGAACGAGTTTGCACCTTAGGAAATGGACCATCAGCATTATCCTCTTCATATCGATAAAAACAATTATGAGCTACATGACCAATCTTCCCACAAATCTGACACTTTGGTCTCATGCTCCCAAATCTACCATGACCACGGCCTCTTGCATAGCCCATAAAAGATCGTCTTGTATATGCAGGCAACACACCACCAGAACCACCAGCTATATTATTATGCACAGCCACATTTGCATTAACTATTACTTATGCCAAATGAGCACTTTGATGAGCCTTCGCATCAAGCAAGGCAATTATGATTCCTTGCATATCAAAGGGTATCAGACTCGTGGTAATAATTGACACGATATGTTCATATTCTGGAGGTAAACCATTAAAGATTGCAGACTTTTGTTCTTCAAGAGAGATTTGTTGTTCACAACCAGCCAAGCAATCACAAAAATGTTTAATCCTAGCAAGATAATCCGACATAACCATATCATTCTTGCGAAAATTATGAAGCAAGGAATGATACCTTATTGCCTTGGTAGCAGACTGATGGCCAAAGATACGACCTAAAGTTACCCACAACTGAGCTACTGAAGCTGAGTCACCAATCAATCTGTTATGAAGAGCTGGACTAACTGTGAACAGCAACCATGCAAAAATAGTAGCATCTTGTTGTTTATACTGCACAAACAAAGGATTCTCAACTGAAAAACCATCCTCACCAAGAATCGTGGATAAAGGCACAATAACAATACCATCAAGATAACCATGAAGTCTATGAGTCTTGATGACCAACAACACATGTTGCTTTCATGCAAGGAAATTTCCATCATCAACCAACGTAGCCACCTTTTGAGAAGCAAACGTAAGGGGGTTGAATGCCCTACCACCGGTAACAGTGGCAGACTCCATCACAACATGACAAAGAATTGTAACTAACACCAACTCACACCTCTGATACCATGACAGAAACTCAAACAAATCAAGAATACTTCAAGAATTATTATTCTGAGAATCATGAATATATAGACTCTTTACAACTGTATTTATAGCGCAAATCTAACTTCTAATAGTAACTGATAATAGTTTGTAACTAACACCAACTCACACTTAGTCTACTAATAAATAACTCTTTCAGATTGACCATCAGATTAAGGATGAAATACAGTACTGATTTGTAGCTTAGTACCCAAACCTTGGATCTTTATCAAACACTATGGAAGAAGAAATTCCATGAAGGCATACTATCTTAGCAATATAAAGTTTAACTAACTTTTCTAAAGAATAAGTAGTATTCAAAGGAAGAAAATGAGCTGACTTAGTAAACCAATCTACTATTACCAATACAAAATTCTTTTTAGAAGGATTGAGAGGCAAACCTGATGCAAAATCCATAGCAATTCTATCTCATTTTCATTCTAGAATTTCTAAAGGATACAATTTACCTGAAGGAACCTGATGTTCACCTTTAACTCTCTGATAAGCTAAACAGGTTGAAACATACTCTGCAATTTCTCTTTTCATATCAGGCCACTAATATGAGCCTTTTAGATCTCTATACATTTTTATGCTTCCTAGATGGACTGAAACAGGTCTTTGATGAGCTTCTCTAAGCAACTCTTTTCTCAACTCATTCCCAACTGGTATAAACTTTTTGTCCATAAATCTTAACTCACCATATTTTCCTAAACTGGAGTTTGTTGCTTTGCCAGAAATCATTATCAGCTTAAACACCTCAATTTGAAAATTTTTCATCTACTCTTCTAATATCTATGAAAGAAAAGTTAGCTTTACCACTAACTTTGCTAACAGTGATCCATCATCAAACATACTTACTTTTGCACGAAGAGACAATAAGGATACTATAATTTTTCTACTCAAAGCATTTGCTACCACATTTTCTTTCCATGGATGGTATTCAATGGTCAAATCATAATCTTTCAACAGCTCCAACCATCTTCTTTAGCGCAAATTAAGATCCTCCTGAGTTATTAAGTACTTTAATGTCTCTAGATTTTCAATGCTAACACCACTACTGCTAATTCTAGATCATGAGTTGGATAGTTTCTCTTATGAGACTTAAGATGGCGTAATGCATAAGCTATAACCCTTCCTTTCTACATGAGCACACATCCTAACCCATTCAAATATGCATAAGTGTAAACTGTATACTTTGTCCCAGGCTCTGGTTGTGCCAACATTGGTGCCTCAATCAAAACTGTCTTCAACTTCTCAAAACTATGTTGACATTGATCACTCCGCTCAAACTTTTCTTTCTTTTTCAATAATCGATTCAAAGGTGAAGCTATCATAGGAAAACCCTTCACAAATCATTTGTAATAACCGACTAACCCCAAATAACTACGAACTTTAATACCATCAACAAAGATAATATGTCCCAAAAAATGTACCTCTCTAAGTCAAAACTCGCATATTCTGAACTTATCATACAATTGGTTATGACGAAGAGTTCTTAACACAATTTTGAGATGTTCCTCATGATCAGTCTCATTCTTAGAGTAGACTAATATGTCATAAATAAAAACCACTACAAACTGATCTAAAATGACTAAAATACATTGTTCATCAAATTCATATATATAGCAGACGCATTTGTCAACCTAAAAGGCATTACCAAAAAGTCATAGTGACCATATCTTGTTCGAAAAGTTGGTTTAGTTATATCATCACCCTTAATCTTTACTTGGTAATAACCAAAACTCAAATCAGTTTTGGAGAAAATAGTAGCCCCACTTAATAGATCAAATAAATCTTCAATCCTTAGCAGAGGATACTTATTCTTTATAATGACTTTATTCAGCTGGTGATAATTGATAAATAGGCGCATAGTTCCATCTTTCTTCTTTACAAACAAAATTGGTGCACTTTACAGTGACACACTTGGTCTAATAAAGTCCTTATTCAATAGGTCTTGCAACTGTTCTTTTAACTCTTTAAGCTTTAGTGGTGTCATCATATACGGAGTATAAGAAATGGGTGTTGTTCCAAATTCCAGTTCAATCAAAAACTCCACCTCTCTCTTAAAAGGCATTTTAGGAAGTTCCTCAGGAAACACATTTGCAAATTCTCTTACCACATGAACTTGGCTAAATTCTTTTATTGATTCTGATGAATCCATTATATAAGCCAGATAAGCATCTGCACCCTAAACAATCATTTTTCCGACGGACCTTCATCATTTCTCAGGCATACAACTCTAATTCGACAATCAACCATAGCATTGTGTCTTGCCAACCAAACTAACCCCAAACTTGCATCAAACTCATGAAAACTTAACACACTACAGCAAAACAGGTTATTAGCAGCACTTTTTTGCGGCGTTTGAATAGAAAACACCGTAAAAGGTAAAGCAATAGCAGCACTTTTACATAAACGCCACAAAAGGTAGAGCAATAGCGGCGCTTATGAGAAAGCGTCGCTAAAGGTCATAGCAATAGCGGTGCTTATGGGAAAGCACCGCTAAAAGTCAGAGCAATAGCGGCGCAAAGGTTAGATCAGTAGTGGCGCTTATGGGCAAGGGCCGCTAAAGGTTAAAGCAATAGTGGCGCTTATGGGAAATCGCCGCTAAAGGTTAGAGCAATAGCGGTGCTTATAAGAAAACACCACTAAAGGTCATAGCAATAGCGATGCTTATGGGCAAGCACCGCTAAAGATCTAAGCAATAGCGACGCTTATGAGAAGTGCCGCTAAAGGTTAGATCAATAGCGACGCTTATGGAAAAGCGCCACTAAAGGTCAGAGCAATAACAACGCTTATGTGCAAGCACCGCTAAAGGTCAGAGCAATAGCGACGCTTATGATCAAGCCCCGTAAATTAATTTAAATTTAGTATATCTTAAATTAAATTTCCCACAAGCGCCATTTTAACTTTTGATTTTTGCTAAAATAAAAAGAGGGGAAATCCAAATTCCGCTCAGTCCCAAAAAACAATTTTTGGTTACCCACTCGTTACTCCCTCTTCTTCTCATCTCCGTCGTGTGTCCTAAATCCCCCAAATAAAAGTTTGTACTTCCATTTTAATCTCAAAATTTGCCCCCAAATTTCCCATTTCACTACACTGAATTCATTCACCATAGCTGCTCCTTTTCTCTCCATCTACGGTTCGAATCAAAATCATCTACGGTTGCCACGATGACTGACACCAGTACACCGTCTCCAGATCTGGCTTTTACTAATCTTGCTTACTACTCACCGTCCGATCTTCAGAGCTTCGCCGTCCCTAGCTCCAGACTCTTCCTTGTTAATGTTGGCGAAATGAAGGTTGTTACAGGCAAGTCCAGGTTAATGTTCAAAATGTTTTCTCCTTTTCTCTATCGTCTTTATGACTTATAGAACTTGTTCATGTCTGCAGTCGGTCCAAATTTTATATCTGATATAATGTGGTTATTTTAACATCCATTCGGTAAATATGATTTCCTTGGCGGATCTTTTGTTGTTTTTTGACCATGAAAACTCTCTTCTAACGTGTTCAGATGTTGTATATGTTTATTTTTTCATCAGTGAAAGAGCTCGATATGGTATGGGAAGTGAAACTCCTATGCACCCTTCACGAACTCCTTTACATCCATACATGACTCCTATGAGAGATTCTGGAGGTACCTTTTTTTTCATGTATTTAGTGTTTTCCTGTGCTTTTGAAGTGTGGATACTTCCATTAATAACTGATATTGTTATATACTAAGACCATAGTAATTAGTTACTTTTATGTTCTCTGTTGCAACACCAATCCATGATGGCATGAGAACACCTATGCGTGACAGGGCATCGAATCCTTATGCACCAACGAGTCCACCCAGGTTTATTTGTAGATTTCATTTATTGAGTGCATCCTGCTTTGGTAGTTTAATCATGGCTGGTTAATGATTGGTTGTTGATGTTTTTTAATTATGATTGCAAATTAGGGATAATTGGGAAGAAGGAAACCCTGCCTCTTGGGGAACTAGTCCGCAGTATCAGGTTAGGTTTCTTCCAAGTTTGGTGCTATTAGTGATATAGTTATTTTTCCTAACTGAAAATATATGAATTTGATTCGTTCTTTGTAAAATAACTGTAATGCCTGTGTTATTTCCATCTCATATCTTTTTTTTTTTTTTTTGGTGAATTGATTCACAGTTTGAATCTCAATTTATACGATACGTTATTGTTGCATTCTTCATTATTTTTGTTGGTCGTCATTTCCGTGCATACTTGAGTTTAAAATTAGTTGTTAATCTCTGTATATTGTTAAAATTAAATATGTTCTGCAAGTTCAGTGAAATTATGAATTTTGAAGTCATAAAGTTTGTCTATGTTGTTTGCGATGGATGATTTAGTAGATGTAAATTTTTTATTAATTGTTTTTCACTTAATTAGGAATAGGATTTTTTTTTTTTGCCATTTATTTTTTATTAAAATTAGATGATTATGCATGTTTGGAAATCTTATTTTTTTAGTTTAGATGGTACGTTATTGTTGCATTCTTCATAATTTTTTTTATGGCCATTTCCTTGCTTACTTGAGCTGAAAATTAGTTGCTAACCTCGATATATTGTTAAAAATTAAATATACTCCGCAAGTTTTAGTGAAATTATGAATTTTGAAGTCATAAAGTTTGTCTATGTTATTTGCGATGAATAATTTAGTAAATGTAAGTTGTTAATTTATTATTTTTTCACTTAACTAAGAATAGGATTTTTTTAAATTATGTTTTGCTTTTTCTTTTCGATTAAAATAAGATGAATATCCATGTTTGGAAATCTTATTTTCAGTTTTAAGCTTGCTGTTCTTTGTATTCAAATTTTGTGATCTTTTTTTTTTTTCTGTAGCTGGTTGTATACTTGTTTTGTTGCCTTTAACTTATAAATACTCCTCATGAAAGCATACGCAGTAAATATATTGCACTTAATGCTATTCATCATCGGCTTGCGAATGTTTCTAATGGTGACACTGTATCATTGAGCAGGTTAATTAACTATACCTTTCAATTTTTGATGTCCAAACTGTTACTAGTCACTAACGAATTTTTCCTCGAACAGATTTGTTCCACCTGAAAATTTCAACCTTGCATTGCTTAGGGTTGAGTTGGAATTTGTGAAGGAGGGTACCAAAAATTTCAATGCATTATGATATGTTTGTAATCTTAGAATGAGTATTTACTTCCATTCACTTTTGGTTTAGGGAATATAAATTTAAGGAATGCTTAAGCTTTTTTATGTCTTCAGCTTGGTTGATATGCTACCTCATATATCTCATTAGTGGTCACGGTGGTTTCACGAAGCGGGTTCATATCATATAGGCAATTTAATTAGATTCAATGAGATCGCACATGTCCACTAGGAATAAATTAGATTAACCTTGTGTTCCTTTTCTGCTACGCTCATGGCTCTTTCTTCTGATGGCCACCGCATCTGCCTCATTATCCATTAGTTCATTATTCTGGCTTTTTTTGTTACATGTTACATTTGTCTGTGTTAAGCACTTGAATTAATTCTTATTTAGTTATATCATTCTTGCTGTTTTACTGATAAAACAATAATTTTAAATCCGTCATATTTGACAGAATGTCTTTAACGTATCATATTAGAATCTTCTATTAGTATTGTTTTAATTTAAATTAATTGATTGCTTGCGTCTTTCTTAGAATTTGTTTGTGTGTGTTTTCATTTTGTCTTTCGTACTATTTTGTTATGAATGCTCCCTAATCATAACTTAAGATCATGCACTGGTATTTCCTGTCTCTATGATATTGACCTTATATTAATCAATAAAAGGAAATATGTTCTGCAGTGGGAAAGCAGACATTGTACGAAAATTGTTTGATATGTGGGGTTTGCCTTTTTTATTGTCATTGAGTTTGAATAAGTGTGATGATAAATACTTGAAATGGTATTGTCCCTGAGTTAAACTATAAAATCTTAAAGGTTTTAGTTAAAATAGATAGATGTGAAGACTCTTGAACCCTAGCCTAATCAAAACTTGCTCTCATAAGTTCATATCAATAGTTCATTCTGGATTGCCTCTTGAAGTTTTCATTTAATATTTGACTCAAGATTCTCTTGGATGTTAGACAGATCCATGTGATACTTTTTTCTTTTAAAGAGTATTGTTCATGGTCATTGAGCTTTTCTGGTACTACATGGTCTGCCCTATTTGTTTCTGACGCTATAACTTGTTTCAGTGGCTTTCAAGTTGCTTTTTATTGAAGATACATTGCCCATGCTTTACTGTGTATAAGTTGTTTTTCATCAAGTGGAAATTTCTTAATAACCGTTGTATTATCTTTTTCAGCAGGAAAAACAAAAAGCAAAAGTAAGAGAAAATTTTGACTAATGTGTTAAAGAAAAATTGATTGATTTCTGTTATTTACTCAACATTCCAATTATGAAGACTTGTGTAAGAAAGGTAAGTAAGAAATGTATTAAATGTATAATATTTAGAGCAATAAATGTTTATATGCTTATTTAACTTCATGCTTATTACGGTGAAGTTTAGAGTTTAAGATTCAGGAGTCAGGACTCATTTGTATGTCACATTTGAGTATGATTTTGCATTATCTCATTTATTAGAAAATAGTTCGATTAAATTTTTTTCTCGAATTTTCTTCATTTACTAGCCATTGACATAAACTAATTTATAATATTGTATGAATCAAATCGAACCGAATCAAATTTGAAAATGATTATATTGTTTATGTTGTTGCAGTAACTTGCGAAGATGATCTTCAACTCTGTGCTATAAGAGGGACCTTGACTAGCAATATCTTTTGCAATTTAGCTTTAGAAATAATTGATGATGTTTTATCAATAAGTACAGTTTATGTATTTTTATTTTTATTTTTATTTTTTTGATAGAATTTTTTTGTCTAGATTTTACACTTTTTGTTTCAATTTTGTTAAGAATTTTTGTTCTTTTTTAATAATTCGAGTGTAATTGAATTATTAGATTTTTGGACATGTATTTAAATATTCTAGCTTTGCAAGATTTCATCACTAACACTTAAAAAAGCTCTATCTTTCAAGAAATTTATGAAGGTCTAAATAAAAATCCAATTGAAAATGAATTTGAATTTATAGGAAAAATATTGAAAATTCGGGTTTTATATGAATTAAAATGAGGTGGAAAAATTTGTTAATGTTAGCAGCGTTTGTGGAAAAAGCGCCGCTAAAGACCGTGTTCTTTAACGGCGTTTGTGGGTGAAGCGCCGCTCGCTAAAGACCATGTTCTTTAGTGGCGTTTGTGGGTGAAGCGCCACTGAAGACCATGTTTTTTAGCGGTGTTTGTAGTAAAAGCGCCGCTAAAGACCATGTTTTTAGTGTCATTTGTGGGAAAAGCGCCGCTAAAGATTATGTTCTATAGCGGTGTTTATGTTCTATAGCGGCGTTTTTTTCATAAACACCGCTAAAAATCTTTAGCGGAACTTTTTGCGGCGCTTGCAAAAACGTAGTTATAGACCCAAAAAAACGCCGCTAAAAACCTGTTTTCCTGTAGTTACAATAACATGTCTTCCAAAAATATATGCTCGTAAAAAACTAATGGACAATTCCTGATCAACTTATTCGCCATAGTAATCTGACACAAGGGATTTGTTACTAGCAAATTTGGTTTTGAATATTCTACCTCAAGACTAAGACCCTCTATAACCTTAGTACAGATATATGAATGAGTAGATCATGACTCAATCAAAGCATAAATACTGTTGCCAAGAAAATAAATTTTACCAGTTACGTCCTCTTTAGCTTTCATCACATAAACTCCAGTTGATACCCCAAATTTTTGCTTACTAAAATCTTTCCTCTGTGATCCCTATATTGAACTAGATTTAGCTGCCATTCCAGATATACTTTCATGCTGAAACTTTTAAGGACTTCTGACCGATTGTTTAGTGCTTACTTCATTTTTAGATGGGCAATCCTTAACCATATGATCTCTGGACCCACAACCATAGCATGCTCCTACTTCCTGCATTCACCACCATGGTTCCTAGCACAAAATTCACCTTCACTTTTCACCATTCTGGAACTACCAGAACTTGCCATAGAAGTAGTTGGTTTACTAAATCCTTCACGTTTGAAACTTGTGAGCTCTGAATCCTTTCTCGAAGCTGAAAAAGTTTGATCTTTAGGCTTATTAAAACTTGCTGATGATAGATGACTTGACCTACCTCTTTTCATCCTTTCCTTTCAAAATGCTCGCTTCTATCTCTTATGATCGATTCCATCTTATGGGCTTTTGTTTTCATTACTTCAAGAGTTTTACATTCAGTCACTGTAACCAATGCACGAATCTCATCCCTTAGGCCCCTTTCAAATTTATCACATATTTCATTTTCAGTCTGAAACATTTTCTTTGCATAGAAACTAAGTCAAAAAAATTCCCTCTCATATTCCATATCTATCATTCTCCCTTGCCTCAGATACAGAAAATCCTTCTTCATTTGTTCCACATACATGATCTGATTAACATGTCTTTCTCTAAACTTTTCTAGAAGTCTCAATTAATCATTTGCTTAGAAGTCACTAGAAAAATTGAAAACTGGTTTCCACGATCCTTTGTGTGTTCACAATGTAAAAGGGATTCACTTGTGAGGAAAGGTGGGAGGACAAATTAAGAATTATTTACATCAAGAAAAAAAAAGGAATAATCAACAAGAACTTAACAAGGGAAAATTGATGGTTTCCCAATTAAGAAATGTTTGGTGATGATGTCCCAAGTGGAGAAAAAGAATTGTGCACTTCGTGACATGACTTTGAGTGGAATGGAAAGGTTGCATTCACTTTGTAAACTCATATGTGGTCGCTTTGATATTAATTCAAAGATGGAAAGAATTGGCAAATTTTTGTGTTCTTCTTTCAACTTTCAAATTGACAAATTGTGGTGGTATCAATTATGGGTCGGTGATTTGATTTCTGGGTAAATTAAGCATGCGGTGCTTTAAACGAAAATTGCCCTTTTTGGTTAGAATAAAAAGGACTCCACTAGTGATCACCATTTCCATCTAACCCACTTTCGTATTTATGTAAGTCATTTATTTATGATTATTATTATTTGGTCACAACAAGAATGCTATCATTCAATTCTCCTAGCCGTTAAATATTATCCAAGTCAATGCACTCTTCGTTAGAATTGAAATAAACATAATCTTATCAGGGTTGAACTTAAACATATTTAAAGGATGAGACATATTGTCGTTGTATTGTGGGTTTAGTGAGGGACGAAATCAAAAAATTTTGGGGTCAAATTTAAATTGAATATTTTTATAATAGTAAAAATGTAATTTTATAATTTTAATAGTCTATATCTTATAATTTTTAAAAAATTAAATTGAACTTTTATCATTTTGGAGGGTAAAGTATAATTTTATTTTTACAAACTTAAAATTTTAAAGAGTTTAAATGAAAATTTTTCATTTTAAGAGGACCAAGCCACTGCGAGCTCCTTGGATTTGTCACTGGATATAATATGGAATGAATCCTTCTCTAGTACAAACAAAAGTGTGAATTTTTTTGCTTAATTTTTAAAGTTGCACGATGAAAATTTAAAACTCGACAAGTTTCTCAATAATTTTGTTTAAATTAAATTAATAAGTCAATTAAACACTTGGGCATTAATTCCTTTAGGAATGAATCTATTGATCTAACTTTTTGTGCGTAAATTGATCTTGGATAGTTCTCTTTGGAACTCCGATAAAATCTTTTAAGGTGTGGCTTTGATATACAGATGACATACAAAATTATATAGAAGGCTTGTTTGAAGAATTTGAGAAGTGAACTGAATCTTAGCTAAGTTAGTAATAATGTGGTTAGTGCAGGAAGATGTATGTTTAAGTGTACTAAAATATATTTATCTTTTTATTTAAAAGTTGATAATGATTATATATAATTTTAAGTATTATATAAAAAATTATATATATATATATATATATATATATATGAACGCAAAAGAAAGGGTAGGTGCAAAGTTAGAAATTTTGTACGAGCTATCAAAATTGAAATAAATAATTTTGGAAGGATCAAAACAAAAATTTACTCTTTTATTAATTAAATTTTACAAAAATGTAAAGATCTAAACAAGCAATATTATCAAATCAAGGAGGGTCATATCCCTTGTCTGCCCCATTGGTGATATCCTCAATATAGAAGAAAATATTTGGTACACTACCACTCAAGTTCAAAAAATTTACAAGTAAGATTGGAATGATAAAAAGTGGATATAAGATATAATAAATAATTAAAAATAAATAAATATAAAAATATACACTTATAGTATATATATTATATATAAAAGCATGAGTTCGGAAAAGCTATTGAATCAATGAGAGTACACTTTATTTCTCATCATTTTATTAAATTAACTTTAAAAATAATTATAATTTAATTTAAACTTATTAGTAAAAAAAAATTGTGCTAATTTTAAAATTGAGTTATTAATTAAATAAAATTCTAAGCATAAAACATAAAAAAATTATAATATTAGAATTATATATCAATTAAATTTTAAATTTAGCTTTATAAATAGCATCCAATACTTAAACATATTCAATCAAGTAACATCTAAAGAATTACTGATTAAAAAATAGAAATTATTTGCATTGATAAAAAAGTAAAATATTAAAACAATCGTTCTTCGAACAAGAAATACCAAATCATAGTCGAACTACAATAAAATCGAAGAGTGGTTTTACAAATAGCATCCTACTTACCATTATTTACACTTAAAACTAAGTCCATTTATAAATTAAAAGCTTCGCTTTGACTAAGCCACATACAAGTTACCAATTCCCTAGCATATTAGTCAAATCATAATCATTTTCCATTAGCCATTTCACAGCTTTCTTCATTATATAACTTAAATATAGCACATATATTTTTTTTTTATGAATTACAAAAAAAAAAAAAAAAATCTTAACAATAACGCGATTGATGCGATTCGAATCAGATCATATTTAAAATAACGAATATTTTTAACCATCAGATCAACACACGAAATTTATATAACACATATATTCATGTCACTTATTTGTCGCATAGCACTTTAATCTTAAATTCTAACTTACTAACTCAAAATAGTAACGCCATTAATGAATTCACTTAAGTCCCCTCTTATTCATTTTTAAGTCACGTCACTTTACCTCTATCCATTTAAATAGTTATTGTAATTATAAGTCCAATTATCATAATTTATGAACACTTAGCATACATCACTTTTGTTTATATTTAAAAAGTGATATTCATTAATGATGCTTATTAGTCAAATCTAAAACAATTTGTCTTTAGTAAACCTTAGCAAAAAAACACTTGGGTATTAAGAATTTCAATCCAACACCGTACACTGATTTGCACTAAAGGTGCAATCAATCTTACCCCAAAACACTTAGACCCTCACTATGCACTTACATGTTATGTCATATGACATAAATAGTCTTCACACTAAACAATGTTTTCAACATAAATGCACACACTAATGTCTTTGGCATCCAACTCTATCCTAATTATTCTATTAAGTTTATTAGAGATTTCGCTTTTTGAACACTATTGAGCACATTTTAATTTCAAAATTGATTGCAATAGGCACTTTTAAAAAATAAACATATCAAATTATATATATATATATATAATAAATCACTTTTAAATGCTCAATGAACAATTTATTGCCACTCTCCAATTAATTAACAAATTTTACTTTCCAAGTAAGTGAATTCAATCATTGATTCATTTACGCGCAATTATATTTAAAATACAATTCGTATTCTTATAATTCCTTCATTTAACAAGGTTTCTTAATATTGCTTGATAATGTGTACAATTGACATATTTTTTTAATGTATTGATATATTATATGGTAGTATTTATTCATACTTTTTTTTTTATCTTTTGACAACGTATATACACCTTGCACACACATGTACTCGAACCCGAATCCCTTAAGATAAAAATCATCCTCTTTTTCACTAGAGCCACTCGTAATATTTTCATATATTTTTTGAATGAGATGTCACTAATTTTAGTCTTACTATTTAATTTTTATTAGGTGAAAAGCAAATCCGAAAAATTCGAAAAGAGTTAGAAAATGTGAACTGCCAAAAGCTTTTGAGTTGGAGAACAAATTAATGGATTGGGAAAATTTATTCTGGAATTTTATTTATAAAAATAATACTTTTAAACTTTTATTAGGATATTATTTTATCTTCCAATATTTTATCTTTTATTTATTTTTGATAACTTCGTAATATTAGATTCAAGGTTTAAGGAGATAGGCTTAATCACCTCATAAAGTCGTAATAGCATCAAGTTAAAAAGAACTTGTCGATTTAGTGTTGTGCGACGTACAGTTGGGAGAACCGATACAATATATAATTATTGTAATCGGTCCACCAAGAAACTAATTGATGTGACCAATTGAATGAATGATTGGATCCGTCAAGGAAAATAATGATTGGATTTAAAGACCAGCACAATTGAGGCCGTTGATTCGAACTAGGTCCTTTTAGTTTGCAAAGCTATTGAGAAGCTAAATCGTAGATACAGATTCAGGTTTGTTTATTGGTAAGGGTTAGCTATCGAGCGTTCCCACGGTTAATTTACATAAGGAAGGGTTGGTGGTTTGAGGCATTTTTCGATCACTATAACCGACTTATCAGTTGGAGGAGAAGATTTGTTGTCAAGGATTGGTTCAAAGTTGAAACCTAAATTGTGCTTGAAGCTATAACGTCATCTTATCATTTTTTTACTTAGTTTTAATTCATTCCTATTTAGTTTACTTCACTTTTTATTTCTATTTATTTTCGCTTTTTTATTTTTTATCAAATGTAAACCCCCTTTTATTTTCGTACAGGTCGACACATGTTGTGGGCACGCCAACTGCCTATTAGGCCTCCTGCTTAATAAGAAAATACAATTTAAATATTCAATCTTCGTGGGATCAACCTTACACCTTATACTGGTATTTACATACGATTAAACATAAGAAATTTATTTTTTGTAGATTCAACACCCATCAAATTTTGGCGTCGTTGGTATGGACTATCAAAATTCTAACTTTTTTTTTTCTTTGTGACCTGACTAGATCCAAGGGAACCATTAGAGTTTGATTCTGAAATTATGAAAATCACCCAGCAAGACAAAAAGAAGTAATAAGACACTGTAAATGACCAAAAGGGTTTGATGTTTCAAACAATGAAACCAAAGAAGGAAGCAAAGTAGTTTTAGAAATCAATGAAGAAAAACCTTTTGCGCTAGAAACCATGGCTCTAGAATGTACCATAAGGCAACTTTGTCGTGGAGTCAACCAAACAACAACCATTATGTATCACTTATCCGACAATGGATGCACCATTTAAATTGAAGTTAGGATTGATACACTTACTACTCAACTTTCATTGTTTGCAAAATGAAAACCCTAATAAACATCTCAAGGAAATCCACATGGTTTGCTTGAGTATGAAACCCCATAGTGTTATCAAAGACCAAATAAAACTTTGCGCTTTTCCTTAAACGACTCTTCTAAAGAGTGACTATTTTATTTACCTCCTAGTTCAATTAACACATGGGTTGAAATGTCTCATATATTTCTTGGTTCTTTTTGTCATCCTGAGTAGCTGAGTTAATAAGGGAGATCTGTGGAGTTCGACAAAGGGATCAGAGTCTGTTTATGATTACTAAGAGTGTTTTAAAAAGATGTGCGTGAATTGCCCACAATAGTACATTATTGAATATTCTCTTTTTAAATATTTCTATGTAGGATTGTTCCCACAGTGAGGAAGATGATAATGTCTCAAGTGGAGGAGCGCTTGTCAACATGACCCCTCAAGGGGCGCGAAATTTAATCTCCACCATGGTAATCAACTCTCAAAATTTTCAAGCTAATACATAACCTATGAGATCAGTTCATGAGATAAGTCCTCCATCCTTAAAGGAAAAAACAACTTCAATTTGAGTTTGTTGTATCAGTGTCGTCCCAAATTATATGACCAATTCATGTTCGATCTTATATGACGATCCCACCTCATAAGTGGCGAAATTGGAAACTTCTTGAATCCAACACAAAATTGATATGACCCATATCCCAACTCGTATAATGTTGGATGGAGGGACCACCCTAATCTCAATTATGGAGAAAACCCCCATACAATCAACCATACCAATCGAGGCCTCCTACTCCTCGACGGCCCTAAGCTTTAGGTATTAAAGCAAGTTCCCTGCTATTAAAGCAAGTTTCCCGCTATGCAAAATTCCTTAAGGAATTATGCATTAGGAAAAGGAATCTAGTTGGTAATGAAAGAGTAAATGTAAGGGAAAGCATTTTCGTTGTTCTTCAATAGAAACTTTCACCAAAACGTAAGGACCAAGGTATGTTCATTATTCCATGCAAAATAGGTAATGTGAGCATAATGAAGGCTACGCATGATTTAGGTGCTTCTGTAACGACCAAATTTCTAGTGGTGCTGAAAAAAGCAATTTCAGTACCCCGTTTTCATAAATCGAGTTCGTAATTATTAAATAAAAATATTTAAAGAGTTATTATATAGGTGAATTAAATTTTTGATAGTTAATTTAGCTAAAACTGTGATTAATTAGGACTCAGGGACTAAATTGTAAAGTTCAATCACTATAGATATTTAATTAGAAAATGGCTTAAGGACCTAAATTGCAATTAACCCAAGGTTCAATATAGCAATTAGACCTTATTATAATGAGATTTAGACGGTGTGTGGTTAGATGATTAATTAAACAAATAATTATTATTCATAAACTTAATTAAGGTTAATTATAAAATAAACCAAATATAACAGATAAAATGAATAAAATGTTGTAATCTTTTTCATTTAGCAAAACCAAACAACAAAGAAAGAAAAGAAGAAATGTCATTTTAATGAAGTTTAAGCTTTTAGCTTAAAAATTCAAGTCCTTAGTTATTTTCTTGTATATTTTTTATATTCGAGGTCATGAGAGTTTGATTTAGCTAGCCCATGTATCAATTTGTAAAATCGTTAAAGTTTTGAAAGTTTCTTTAGTTGAGAATTGAAAGGTTTAGGTGTTAAATTAATAGATTTCAAACTTAGATGTGAAACAAGACTAAATCATAAATCTTAATTGATAGTTTCGTACATTATATGCTAAATTAAGTATAAAAATTTACATGATTTAGCATGCTTTCAGAAAATTTACATACGACAGCATACATAATAAATTATAATATTTTTCTAAACTCATGCTTCAACCCAAAATGTGGCCCTAATAACTGCTCAGATTGAACCCACACAGTTATATGGCTCAAATGCCTTATCTGACCAAACCATCTGGCCCATACACCCAGGCACACACCCATGTAGTATAAACGGCCAAGCACACGCCCATATGACGTGACTACCCACATTCGGTTTCACTTGTAATTTATGGATTTTTTAAATTAAGAACACACACTTAGGGCACTACAGCATTCCCACAGAATTTGGCCCAAGCATTCAACCAAGACCATTAGGGCATTCAACCCTTGCAAAAATAACAGAAGCTAGCCCCTAAACTAGGGCATTCAACTACTCACCCTTAAAAGCGAAGGCTACATTCTCAATTCACCATTGGAGTATTTTACACACGTTCCTCACCTTAGTAGAATCACACGAAGAAAAGAAATAATCAAACCGACATTGTTAGGCCAAAACCTCTACCGCAAACCTCTCTCGTAGCAATTGAAAAAAAAAAACCCTTAAGAAAAGAACGAACATACAACAGAGTATCAAAATTTCCTACCATGCATGGCCAGCAATGAATCAAAAGAGAACGACAACACAGGTAAAAACAACAACAGAAAAAAAAGGGCGGCAGAAGGAAAAGAATGAGAGGTTGATAATGAGAAATTATGGAAGAAATGCATGAAGAAGAAAGGAGCAGAGAAAACAGAAAGAGAGGAGATTTTTTATAACCAAAAGTGAAAAACAAAAGAAGTGGAGAATAAAAGGAGAGGGGGCAGCACTAGGAGAGATTTTTCAGGATAATTCTTCAAATTTAAATATATATATATAATTAAATCCTAGTTGATCTAATTAGTTATTATCTCAATTAGGTTTCTTACAGTTTGAGTTTGACCAACTTCTTGACAACATGGGCGGCACCAGCAGGGAAGAAATAAAAATTATTTCACTTGAGCACAACAATATTTGAACTTAAGACACAAAAATACTACAACACTCCTTAACCACTAGGGTAAATTAATTACTTTTTAACAAACATACCAAATCTAAAGAAAAGTTAGGCGTGACCAGTTAGATCTTTGGCAAAAATTAAAAAAAAAAATTTAAAGGAAGGGAATCGAAAACAAAACTACAAGCACATAACCAAATACCTAACTACTAAGCTAGTTCAATTTGCTTAACACAATTTAGCAATAAAAAATTAAGAAACTAGGGGCGTTATAGTATGGGCCCCTTCCTCCATTACTGGACAGTTTGGGCTCATTTGGGCTGTCTAGACTTTTTAATACATTCTAGAATTGGGTCAAGAGGAATTTTGAAAGTCTAATTAGCATCTTTGGGGTGTCCAAAGATGATAGCACTTTAGCCCAATTTCGTAAGTCCTTTGTTGCAGCATTGAGCATCAATAAGTGAGTTTCAAGTCCTTCTTTCCTCCTAATGCACCAACTACCTTTAAAGATGCAGAAATCATATGTTTAGCATCTAAATTAATCAAGATAAAAATTTTATCTTAGCATTATTCACAGAAACAAATTATAATGAAAACTACTAAATTTGTTATCGACTACTCATAATTTGCATTGTTTTTAGAATGTTGGCACTACAGCATTCCCACATAATCAACCTAGGTATTCAGCCAAGACCATTAAGGCATTCCGCCCTTGCAAACATAACACAAGCTAGCCCCTAAACTAGGGCATTCAGCTACTCACCCTTAGAAGCAAAGGCTACTGAAATTCTCAATTCATCATAAGAGTATTGTCGAAACGTTTATTTTTGGGAAAACAAACAAGTCTCGAACAATATTTTAAAAATATCAAAAATTGGAAAAAAAAAAATGGGAGTCGCCACTAATATTTTATTTGGTATGATTGGATCACCACAAAACGTTTAAAGTCCGTTTCGAAAAACATTTTGGTCCTCGAAATCCAGAAAATGGGTTCGGGAGTCAATTACGTGAGAGGAAGGATTAGCACTCCCACACGCCCAAAATTGGTACCACATTGATTATTTTAGGGTGTTGTTTGTAAACTTTTGAAAACTCGAATAAAGTTGTAAAGTACGATCCTTAAATGCATAAGTCATGTTTAAGAAAGAAATCGATTTTTATTTGGAAGTCTCGTTATTTCGAGGTGATCGAGAAAGAAAGTCACATCCAGTGAGTTAGGACATAACGTTTCGAGATCCGGAAATAACGAGCCTTCCTTTGTTGTAAACTTTTAAACTTAAAAAAGGATATTCGATCATCTCGGTTTGAAGAAAAGTCACGCCTGGTAAGTTAAGGCACAAATTTTAAAAAACTCGAAATAAAGGAATATTGCCTCGATTTAAAGGTATTCGATTGTCCGGATTTGAAGAAAAATCGAGCCTAGTAAGTTAAGGCATGAATTTTCAAAACTCGAAATAAAAGAATATTACCTCGATTTTAAATATTTTGGAGAAAAATCAAAAAATGACTTTAATTAAAAACATAGATAAAAATAAGCATGCAAATTAAATACGAGCTATGAATTAATGATAAAGTTAAACAACATAAAGAATGAACAAATACGAGAAAATAAATATGAGAAAAATAAAATACGAATTATGAATTAAAATAAATGGGAAACACAAAATTACTAAAAGAAGTGAAAATTTTATATACGAAAGTTAAAGAAAGAGAAAAAAAAAAAGGGCCGAAAATGAAGTTTTGGAGAGTTCGGAATGAAAACGTAATTTTGGAAAGTTTGAGGTTAAAAATGTGTTTTTTGGAAATTCGAGAGCAAAATGGTAATTTTTGGAACTTTAGGGGTAAAAATGTAATTTTTAGAAAGTTCAAGGGTAAAAATGTAATTTTGGAGAAGTTTGGGGGCTAAAATGTAATTTTTGGAGATTTTAGGGGTCAACATGTATTTTTTGAAAGTTTAGGAACCTTTTGGGTAATAAAACCAAGAATAGGTGACACGTGGCAGCTTCTCATGCCTTTAGAAGTCAGAGGACTACTTTTAAAATCATTTAAAATTTTTGGGTAAATTTATAATTAAATGAAACTTGATTTAAGGACAAAATTGAAACAAATGAAATGTATAAATAAGCCAAAAAGGACACATGGCAGCTTCTCAGGCCTCTAGAGAGTTTAAGGACCAAATTGAAAATGTGATAAAATTAATGGGCAAATTTAAAATTAATTAAAAATATAAAAAGGATGAAATTATAAATTAAAAAATGCTGAAGGATCAAAGGGGAAATTTCCCCATTGTTTAAAAAAAAATTGATTCTCATAGGCCAAAATGACATAGCAAAAGGGGAGGCAATACTTAAGACAAATTTCTAAAAAAAACTCATTTTATTCATTTGTTTTTCAACAAAAAAGCTTTTTTTTTCTCCTTCTTTCTCTCCATGGTCTTCACACCGTCTGAGCAAGGGTTGGTCCTCGGTCTGCCGTAGCCTCTATCGTCAGTTTTCACCTACTGTCGCCTCTATCGTTGAGCTCTACCACACACGCATCATCACGCGCCTCCGTTCACAGTGGTTCAGGTAAAAACTACTTTGTTTTCATTCTTTTTTCGAGTAAAAAAAATAGATCTGGGTATAGATCTAAAGGATCTGACCCAGATCTTCGAAAAACTTTCAAAGAAAATCAAATCCACCTCTCTTTTTTTTAATTAAAAAAACCAAATCGAAACTGCTTCATCCCTATTTTAGTTTTCCTTTTTCTCTTTCGTGAATATGTTTCACTTTTATTTTATTGTATTTCTATTTTTTATTTTCGTTTTTGAAATCTAGATTTTTCTTGTTAAAATCGTTTTTTATTCCCTTTTTTTCGTATGTTCGAACGAGAGTATGGCCATAAAAACCCCGACGAATGGAGAAACTCCGATCGCAATCCCATTGGCGTTTCAAATCCAGGTGTAAACTTTTCAAATCTCTTTATTATTTTATTTATTACTATTATTAATATTATATTTATTTATTAAATATCTCATAATAAATACTAACAAGATAATAATGCGTACTTGAATACTAATACAGAATGTGGAAAGGCTTGTCGGTTTGCTCTCTGTTTGATTTTCAACTCTCTCGTACTTGAATGCTTTATGTGTATGGAATATTTGTTTTGTGTTAATTTCAAAATAGTCCCCGCATTGATTTCGAAAGAAAAAACTAGTATCTGTGTATTGATTTTTGAATGTTCAAAGTGGTTCGTAGTAAAAAAAAGTCTCATACAGATTTTCATTTTTGCTCTTTTATAGCTATTTTTACAATCATTATAATGCGTCTTTTTGTCATTGAAAATGCTGATTTCTTTCTTCAACTTGTTCTAGCAATGGCGGTGATAGGAGTCTTCGGCAGTGGCAGGTGGTGGGTAGCCCTAGGTGACGTGGCAAGCTATGAGTGGGCGAGAGGGAGGCAACAGCACAAGTGGCCTAGCAAATTAGGGTTTTTGTATTGGGCTATTCAGGCCAAACTTAGGTCTGTTTGTAATTGGCCCATGTATTTGGGTTTGTTTGGGCCCAAAAATTTGTAATTTGGACATTTGGAATTTTTGTATTTGGACTTTTAAAGTTTAAATTTAATTTAAAATAAATTTAAATTTAAAATTAATACAAACTCAAAAAGAGTTTTAAATTTATAGTAAATTCAAATTTAAATAAATTAAAATTTAAAATTAGGTTCATTTTAAATGTTGGGCCCGGTCAAAATTGGGCTCCAACAGCTGCCCCTCCTTGCTCGTTGCTGTGTAACAGGAACGAAGAAAAGACTAAAAGGAGGCCCAATTTTGTTAGGTCTCATCTCTTTGACGCTCCTTTAATTGGCCCACACTTTGCCTTATTACTCGTTCAACTTCACTGCATCCGCTTTTCCACATCTTCGGTGTTGTGATTCCATCTTGCCCTAAGGCAATTTCAAAAAGACAAAATTTGCTACTGTAACTTCACTCAATTCACTTGCAACTTCAAGGGGATTGAGATTAGTCATCGTAGTCTTTGAGTCAATTCATTGACACTCTAGGTGTGTCGTGGCTTCATCTCTCGGTCTACTTCTCTGTATCTTATTAGGAAGATGACTGCATCACTTGTTTTAATCCGCTTCTCTGTATCTCATCAGGAAGATGGATTTGGTTCACTTCTCTGTATCTTATCAGGAAGACGATCGCTTTATTGCTTCAACTCTCTTCTCAGTATCTCACCAGGAGGCTGGGGTTCGAAGTTTCGCTCACATTGAGCTTTGTTTCCTTGATTTGGTCTACTTCTTATTATCTCATTAGGAAGATGACCACATCACTTGTTTTAATCTGCTTCTCTGTATCTCATCAGGAAGACGGATTTGGTCCACTTCTCTGTATCCCAGCATGAAGACAACCACTTTATTGCTTCGACTTGCTTCTCAGTATCTCATCAAGAAGCTGGGATTCGAAGTTTCACTCACATTGATCTTTGTTTCATTGATTTGGCATACTTCTCTGTATCTCATCAGGAAGATGATCGTATCACCTGTTTTAATCCGTTTTTTTGTATCTCATCAGGAAGACGGATTTGGTCCAGTTCTCTATATCCCATCAGGAAGACGACCATTTTATTGCTTCGACCTGCTTCTCAGTACCTCATCAGGAAGTTGGGGTTCGAAGTTTCACTCACATTGAGCTTTGTTTCATTGTTTTGGTATACTTCTCTGTATCTCATAAAGAAGGTGACCGCCTCACTCGTTTTGATCCACTTCTCTGTATCTCATCAAGAAGATGGATTTGGTTCACTTCTCTATATCTCATCAGGAAAGTAACCGCTTTATTGCATCGATAACTACAATTTACCCATGATCGGGTAAGAGATTGAATGGTTGTGATCTGCCCCATGGTCGGGGTAAAAGGTCGAATGACTGCAATCTGCCCTAGGCTTGGGGTAAGAGATTGGCTAATGGTGATATGCCTCAAGCTCGGGATAAAAGATTGGAATCATCATTCTGCCCCTCTTGATTAAGGGTAAAAGACCGAAATCTTTAATCTACCCTTCTTAACTAAGGGTAAAAGACTGAATGATGATGTAACTTCACTCTATTCCACTATAATTTCAAGGAGATAGGTTTTAATGTCGCAGCTTTATCTTGCTCTTACTATAACTTCAGAGAGATAAAGACTTGCATTTGCAGTTTTGGTATGCTTCACTATAACTTCGAGGTAGAAGATTTACCATTACAACTTCAATTCTCTTCTCTTCGAATTTATGGTATAAGATTCGCCATTGTGGCTTCAACCTTTTCCATCTTGTTTTTTAAGGTACCGAGTTCGCCGTTACGGCCTCAACCTTTCTTGTCACATCTTTTAAGGTACCGGGTTCACCGTTGTGGCCTCAACCTTTCCTATCACATTTCATGGTACCAGATTCGCCGTTGCGGCCTCAATCTTTCCCATCACATCTTCTAAGGTACCGGATTCACCGTTGTAGCCTCAATCCTTCCCTTTATCTCTTCATAGTACCGGGTTCACCATTGCGACCTCAACATTTCCCATTGCATTTCATGGTATCGAATTTACCGTTAGGACCTCAATCTTTCCCATCACATCTTTTAAGGTACCAGATTCGCTGTCACGGCCTCAATCTTTTCCTTTATCTCTTCATGGTACTGAGTTCGCCATTGCGGCCTCAACCTTTCCCATCACATATTTTTAGGTACTGGGTTCGCCGTTACGGCCTCAACCTTTCCCTTTACATCTTCATGGTATCGAGTTCGCTGTTACGACCTTAACGTTTCCCATCACATCTTCTTAGGAATTTGATTCACCATCGTGGCCTCAATCCTTCCCTTCATCTCTTCATGGTACCAGGTTCGCCGTTGCGGCCTCAACCTTTCCCTATCAAACTTGTAGAACATGCTTTCATGGACCTCTGTGTAGGCCAGATTATTAGGATGCCATGATTAGAATGAGTCAAATGCTCCTATCCACATGGGTATGAATGATGGATGCAAAAATGTCATCTCTGAGAATGATTTTATTTTTTGTCCTTAGGTTGACATTGTTCGTCATTTGTCTAAGTCCTATCACTGATGTGTTATCATGTTCTTTTTTTGGTATGATATTCTTTTCATGGAACCTAAAGAGGTAGTCATTTGATTCAAAACTCTTTTATCCCTCGAGTTTGTGTTATTTCCAACTAGTGATCCTGTTTTAGGTCTTTGTACTATTTAGAAATTTTCCAAAATGATATGCAAAAATCCTTCTATTCCTTATATTGTTGACCACTAACCATTATTTCAAATACAAAGATGCTTGAATCAAGGTTATAAGGTGGATGAAATTAAATTTGATTCCGAACAAAGGTTGCATAAATGAAAAGGTTATTGGCTTATTAACCGCTATTTAGATGCAGAATTGCTTGAACATGGTCGCAAGGCGAATGAAATTTTATTGGAGGCAAAGCTCACATGAATGAAAAGATTAAAAATGACCCATATTGATCAAAAAGTTTCCAAACATAAAGTGAGCCAAGAATAGGGTTAGGTGCCCTAGATATCAAAGTATGAGCTTCACTGAGCAAACTTGATGAGGACTATTCTGAGCTTGACATGTTTTCATGAAACTTGGAGTACTTCGTCAATGCTTCAAGATGTAAAGTTTCTCCACCTTTCTAATTTTGAGAGAGAGGACCATTTCACGCTCCTTTCTTCAAAATTAAGCCTCCCTTTCAGGTTTTCAACACAAGTCTCCTTAGGTTTCGAAATGCCCTTTACGAGTTTTCACCTCGACCTCTCTTTTTCTTTTTCCCGTTTTTTTCTATTTCCTATTTTTTATTTTCCTTTTTCTTTTCCTTTTTTTTTATATTTATTTTTTTCTTCATTAAATCCGAGTTCACGAAGTTGACAAGTCTTTGCCGTCCATTTTGATCAAAGCTTCTCCAAAAAAACTTTCTTCACCTCATGGGGCCTTTCCCAATTCAACATCCATTTTTCATGGAAGACTTTTCTAAGCAAGATCCTTTTTAAAAACAGTGTTCTCTCATGAAATTCTCTAGAGTGGATCCTTTTTTGTCATAAACCCTTGTCATTTGAATCATGATGGATGACTTTTAGTATCTTTTCTTCAATCAAGTTTAGCTGACTACATCTAGATTGGATTCATTCTGCTTCATCAGCTCTAACAAAATCTAGAGGGAAAGAAACTCAACTTCAATGGGTAGGACGACTTTCATTCTAGTGAGAAAGGTGTTGCCCCGGTGGATTTTCTGATAGATGTTTGATAAGTCTCAAAGATAAAATGGTGATTTCGCATGTCGAGCCTTTGTAGGTCTCTGTTATGAATCCTTTTGATGTTCTTATTTGTCACCTCTAATGCCTTATTCACCTTTTTTTTTTGTGATGTGGTGCTGAGTCATGATACTTGTTCTTGAATTGCCTGTAGAATTTCGCTATCATGCTGTTGCTCAAATTCAAGTCCTCGTCGGATATGATCCTTTTTGGCATCCCATATCGACATATAATCTCATTTTCAATAATCTGCTTAACCGTTAATTAGCATAGGAAGTAATAATCAATGATCATGAGGACGAATGAATGCTCATTAGAAACTTTTTTACAAAGTCAACATGCAAAAATGAAGGAAAATAAATTTTCAAGATGCTCTTTTGTAGGTTTTTGTCTTGACTTTCCTTTCTTTTTTTAAAACACGTCGAGCCTCAATTTTTGAAGTTTTCATTGAATTTGATTTCATTGTTCCTTTTATGAGAGCCTGTGTGTTACGACATCGGTTCCTTAAACCTAGCATGTTTTGATAGGATCATGAAAAGACCTTTGGATTTTTGAGGCAACTTGCTTTGTTTTTACCAAGACACATGTCTCGATTCTCACTTAAAATCACAACTCTTCAAGGTGATGTTTGTTTCATGTCTTGCTCAACCATCCGTAGCGGATCCGAAGACGAGTTACATTCTTGATCATTTTCAAAGCCTTAGAGTTTTTTCGGACACATGTGTTACTTAAAAGGGTCTAAGTCAATAGCAGTGTCGCTCGTGTCTTTGATATCAAGGGATTCAACATATAGGTAAGAGAATGAATTTAAGAATGAACAACTATTTGGCTGAAAAAGAAATACAAGATGTTTACCAAGTGAGACACAAGAAATGCATCATTTTCATCGAAATAAAAGACAGTGGTCATGTACCCTTTCTAAAAGGATCCCTATTATTCTCGGACTTAGAGTGATAAGTGTGTTCTGAATATTTTTCTGGAAAAGTCCTAAAACTACAGGAAGCTCCTCCACAGTCTAGTTGTCCACAATACTTTCGAGGGTGTAGGGACGAACTCTTAATAGGTTCCACTCTTCACATGACTTTTTCTCAAAATTTTATCATTCCCCATCTTGATTTATCATGTTTCCTCTCAGCTTTCATTTAGGTCTGATAACTCTCTCTCACACAAGTGTTTCAAATATGGGGGATTTCATTGAAATTTAATACATGAAGTGCAATGCAAATGAATGGTAAAATGTATGCAAAAAGGCGTTGATTCTAGTTCAATTTCGTTTAGAACAACTTTACTAGAAAACAAATTCTTGTACATAAGGTAGATACATGTATGGTCGTGTATTAATGCTCAAAGTCCTAATCTTCCAAGCTAATTTGCTCCAGTTTGATCCTGATTTCCAGTCCAAGGTACCAGTCTTGAATGGCTAAAGTCTGCAAATGGTTAGTCGTTTCTTGCACTTGGTGGAGTTATTGCTTGCGACATGGTCCCTATTTTAGACTTGCCCCTAAGAGCATTGGAGTCATTCCTCATTTAATTCCAATTTCTTTGGCAAAGTCCTCTTGTCTTTGAATAGCCATAAATTCCTTCGATGGAAAGTAGTCCTCAGAGAATATTCGACAAGAGATCTTTTCTACTTTCCAAAAATGGCTCCGGAACTGTACTAACAAAAATTGTGGACCAATACACCTTCTTTTACCCTTTCTTTGACAAGTGTTTTTTTCGGCTAAGATTGCCAGAACATGGGTGATTCTTTTGTCAAGTCGGTCAAACAAATATGCAACCGCGTCCTCTACATGCCCTAATATTTTAGGGAAGACGACTACTTCATACGAAGATGTCAACATTCTTTCTTATATCTGAGTCTACGATGTCTTACAAGTCTTTCAAAGCAATGTGCTCGGTCTCTTCTTTTTCCTTAATTAGGTTTGCAACCCAATGCTCGCTTGTCTAGAATAAGCTTTATTATTCTGAACCCTTGAGTAGTGGAGGGACATATTGTATTGTTTACGTTTTTGAAAATGAAGCAATCTAGCTTGAGTAGGTAAGACAGATCATCAAATTAGACATCTACTTCATTTGTCTTCCATACTTCTTTTATCTCTTGCAAACTGATATGAATTTCATTTATTTTGGTGTAATCTTGAATCCCTGATATGTACCCCTTTGACAGGTCATCACCTTTATCTTTGACCATATATGCACAACCACATTGCCTTCTGCCTTATCAAGGAATCCATTTCCTTGTGACTAGTTCTCTATTTGGCAATAGAACATGAATCAACACTTTTTTATTTTTATGAAAATGCAATGCAAACAAATTCAAAATAAGTTAGTACAATTAATACTAGAAAAAAACTTGTAATTAAAAGCAAAGAAACAAAAATATAACCGTGTCTCTTACCTTGTTCGAGTAACCACTGAAGGTTTGGCACAATCTCACTTAAGGTAGGCTTGTATAAAAATTACACAAGTTAATAAAAAGTGCTGCTTATGAATACATGAATGCATAAGAAATGTATTGACTTATAGCTCAAATCTATTAGAAAAATCTTACTAGAAATCAAATTCCTTTACATAAAATAGATACGTATATGGTCGTGTTGCGGTGTTCAAAAGACTTAATCTCCGTAGGAAGTCATTCAAATAGTCTTGGCTCGTCTCTGACTTTCAGTCCACAATATCATCTTGAAAAGGTTAAGTGATCAGTTACTTCTCGTATTTAGGCCAAAGCTCGGATGGTTACACAATCTTTCTTTTTGTCTTGCTCATTTAGCAGTTCATCGATTTTCGTTTTCTTTCTTTCTTTGCCATGTAAGCTCGACCATATTGTCATCTATTTCATCAAGGTACCCGTTTTCTTATGACCAGCTTTTCTATTTAGTAATTAAGCTTAGAACTATACCTCTCTTTGTATAGGGATGTAATGCAAGCAAAAATAATCAAAAAGGCAAAAGAGAACACAAGTCAATATAATAACAAAATACAAATATAAAATAAAGATTCTAATCTTAGGAGACTACTAACAACTTGGTGTAATTCTATCCTAAGGCAGGCACTTAAGGCTCATTATATGTGGTTCAAGTTCTAGAGTAAGGGTACCTAAACCAGCAGATTCCTCAATCCTCACCCATTACAGGCCCATACGAACGAGTTCGATTTAGGGGGACACATTTCCCACATGTTTACACGGAAGTGAAAACTGCACGAAACATGGGTACGGATGTAATCCCGAAAGCGATCCACTATCCTGCACGGAGGTGAAAATCTCACGAAGGAATAATTTCCAACTTCCACTTAAAGGGATAGTAATAGATGCTTATGAATGCAAACTTAGACTAACAAGTATCGGCATAATATAGCATCACACAAAATGTTTAAGGATTGTATATTAAACAAAATCGAGTACTTAAAAATTTTAACAAAGAGACTCGAAAATAATCAATTTTTGGCTTGATTCTCTTTTATTTTAAAACCTGCCCAATGGAGTCGCCAAGCTTTCAAAAAGTTTATTTTTGGGAAAACAAACAAGTCTCGAACAATATTTTAAAAATATCGAAAATTGGAAAAAATGGGAGTCGCCATCAATCTTTTATTTGGTGTGATTGGATCACCACAAAACGTTTAAAGTCCGTTTCAAAAAACATTTTGGTCTTCGAAATCCAGAAAATGGGTTCGGGAGTCGGTTACGTGAGAGGAAGGATTAGCACCCTCACACGCCCAAAATTGGTACCATATTGATTATTTTAGGGTCTTGGTTGTAAAATTTTGAAAACTCAAATAAAGTTGTAAAGTACGATCCCTAAATGCATCAGTCATGTTTAAGAAAGAAATCGATTTTTGTTTGGAAGTCTCGCTATTTTGAGGTGATCAAGAAAGAAAGTCACATCCAGTGAGTTAGGACATAACGTTTCGAGATCCGAAAATAACGAGCCTTCCTTTGTTGTAAAATTTTAAACCTTGAAAAAGGGTATTTGATCATCCCGATTTGAAGAAAAGTCGCGCCTAGTAAGTTAAGGCACAAATTTTCAAAAACTCGAAATAAAGGAATATTACCTCGATTTAAAGGTATTCAATTGTCCGGGTTTGAAGAAAAATCATGCCTAGTAAGTTAAGGCACGAATTTTCAAAACCCGAAATAAAGGAATATTACCTCGATTTTAAATATTTTGGAGAAAAATCAAAAAATAACTTTAATTAAAAACATAGATAAAAATAAGCATGCAAATTAAATACGAGCTATGCAATTAATGATAAAGTTAAACAACATAAAGAATGAACAAATACGAGAAAATAAATATGAGAAAAATAAAATACGAATTATGAATCAAAATAAATGGGAAACACAAAATTAATAAAAGAAGTGAAAAATTTATATAAGAAAGTCGAAGAAAGAGAAAAAAGGGGGCTGAAAATGAAGTTTCAGATAGTTCGGGATGAAAATGTAATTTTGGAAAGTTTAAGGTCGAAAACGTGACTTTTTGGAAATTTGAGGGCAAAATGGTAATTTTTGGAAGTTTGAGGGTAAAAAAGTAATTTTTGGAAACTTTAGGGGTAAAAATGTAATTTTGGAGAGGATCGAGGGTAAAAATGTAATTTTTGGAAAGTTTAGGGTTAAAATGTGATTTTTTTAAAAGTTTGGGGTCAACATGTATTTTTGAAAAGTTTGAGGGTCAAAATATAATTTTTGGAAAGTTTAGGGACCTTTTGGGCAATAAAACCAAGAATAGGTGACACGTGGCAGCTTCTCATGCCTTTAGAAGTCAGAGGACTACTTTGAAAATCATTTAAAATTTTTGGGTAAATTTATAATTAAATGAAACTTGATTTAAGGACAAAATTGAAACAAATGAAAAGTAAAAGGGACCAAATACATAAATAAGCCAAAAAGGACACGTGGTAGCTTCTCAAGCCTCCAAAGAGTTTAAGGACCAAATTGAAAATGAGATAAAATTAATGGGCAAAGTTAAAATTAATTAAAAATATAAAAAGGATGAAATTATAAATTAAAAAAATGTTGAAGGACCAAAGGCTAAATTTCCCCATTGTTTAAAAAAATCTGATTCTCATAGGCCAAAACGACATAGCAAAAGGGGAGGGGTACTTAAGACAAATTTCTAAAAAAAAAACTCATTTTATTCATTTGTTTTTCAACAAAAAAGCTTTCTTTTTCCCCTTCTCTCCATGGTCTTCACACCGTCCGACCAAGGGTCGGTCCGCCGTAACCTCCATCATCGATTGTCACCTGCTGTCGCCTCTATCGTCGAGCTCTGCCACACGCGCGTCATCACGCGCCTCCGTTCACAACGGTTCATGTAACAACTACTTCGTTTTCATTCTTTTTTCGAGTAAAAAAAAATAGATCTGGGTATAGATCTAAATGGATCTGACCCAGATCTTCGAAAAACTTTCAAAGAAAATCAAATTTGCCTCTCTTTTTTATTAAAAAAAACCAAATTGAAACTGCTTCATCCCTATTTTTGTTTTCCTTTTTCTCTTTCGTGAATCTGTTTCACTTTCGTTTTATTGTATTTCCATTTTTTATTTTCCTTTTTGAAATATGGATTTTTCTTGTTAAAATCATTTTCTATTCCCTTTTTTTTCCACATGTTCGAACGAGAGTATGGCCGTAAAAACCCCAGCGAACGGAGGAACTCTGACCGCAGCCCCATCGGCGTTTCAAATCCAGGTATAAACTTTTCAAATCTCTTTATTATTTTATCTATTACTATTATTAATATTATATTTATTTATTAAATATCTCATAATAAATACTAATAGGATAATAATAATAGTGTAATAAATAATATATAAATATATATAGAATATAAAAGAGGGTTTAGAAAATTTAAGTAATTAATAAACAATAAGTATGTATGTATTCGAACTAACCTTGCTAATACAGAATGTGGAAAGGCTTGTTGGTTTGCTCTCTGTTTGATTTTCAACTCTCTCGTACTTGAATGCTCTATGTGTATGGAATCTTTGTTTTGTTTTAATTTCAAAATAGTCCCCGCATTGATTTCGAAAGAAAAAACTAGTATCAGTGTATTAATTTTTGAATGTTCAAAGTGGTTTGTAGTAAAAAAAAGTCTCATACAGATTTTCATTTTTGCTCTTTTATAGCTATTTTTACAATCATTATAATGCGTCTTTTTGTCATTGAAAATGCTGATTTCTTTCTTCAACTTGTTTTGGCAATGGCGATGATGGGAGTCTTCGGCGGTGGCAGGTGGTGGGTAGCCCTAGGTGACGTGGCAAGCTCTGAGTGGGCGAGAGGGAGGCAGCAGCACAAGTGGCCTAGCAAATTAGAGTTTCTGTATTGGGCTATTTGGGCCAAACTTAGGTCTGTTTGTAATTGGGTCATGTATTTGAGTTTGTTTGGGCCCAAAATTTTGTAATTTGGACATTTGAAATTTTTGTATTTGAACTTTTAAAATTTAAATTTAATTTAAAATAAATTTAAATTTAAAATAAATACAAACTCAAAATAAGTTTTAAATTTAAAGTAAATTCAAATTTAAAATTAAATCCATTTTAAATATTGGATCCGGTCAAAATTGGACTTCAACAAATATTTACCACACATTCTCAACTCAATAGAACCACACGAAGAAAAGAATTAATCAGACCGACAATGTTTGGCCAAAATCTCCACCGTAAACCTCTCTCATAGCACTTGAAAAAAAAACCCTTAAGAAAAGAATGAATATCACTTACAAAAAGAGTACAGATACTAAACCAAAATTTCGTACCACGCACGGCCAGCAACGAATCAGAGGAGAATGACGACACATGTCAAAACAACAGTAGAAAAAAAAAAAGCAAAGGGCGGCAAAAGGAAAAGAATGAGGGGTTGATAATAAGAAATTATGGAAGAAATGAATGAAAAAGAAAAGAGCAGAGAAAACGAAAAGAGAGGAGATTTTCTATAACCAAAAGTGAAAAACAAAAGTGGAGAATAAAGGGAGAGGGGACGGCATTAAGAGAGACTTTTTGGGATAATTCTTCAAATTTTTTAAAAATGAAATGTAATTAAATCCTACCTAATCTAAAGTTAGTATCTCAATTAGGTCTCTTACAGTTTGAGTTTGACCAACTTCTTGATAGCATGGACAGCACAGCAGGGAAGAAATGAAAATTGTTTCACTTGAGCACAACAAGATTTGAATTTAGGACACAATGGAACTACAACACTCCTTAACCACTTGGCCAAACTAATTACTTGGTAAGAAACATACCAAATCTAAGGAAAAGCTAGGCGTGAAAAGTTAGATCTTTGGAAAAATTAATAAAAATTTTAAGGGAAGGTAATCAAACACAAAACCTCAAGCACACAACCAGATACCTAACCACTAAGCTAAATCAATTTATTTTACATATTTTAGCAATAAAAAATTAAGAAACTTGAGGCATTATAGTATGGGCTCCTTTGGGCTATCCAGACTTTTTAATGCACTCTAGATTTGAGTCAAGAGGAATATTGGAAGTCCAATTAGCATCTTTAGGGTGTCCAAAATGATAGCACGTTAGCCCAATTTTGTAGGTCCTTTGCTGCAGCATTGAGCACCAAGAAGTGAGTTTCAAGTCCTTCTTTCCTCCTAATGCACAACTACCTTTAAAGATGCAGAAATCGTATGTTTAGCATATAAATTAATCAAGATAACAATTTTACCTTAGCATTATTCATAGAACAAGATTATAATAAAAACTACTAAATTTGTTATCGACCACTCATAATTTGTATTGTTTTCGGGATGTTGGCACTACAGCATTCCCATAGAATCGGCCTAGGCATTCAACCAAGACCATTAGGGCGTTTCCTCGCAAAAATAACAGAAGCTAGCCCCTAAACAAGGACATTCACCTACTCACCCTTAAAAGCAAGGGCTACATAAATTCTCAATTCACCATAAGAGTGTTTTCCACACGTTCCTCACCTCAATAGAGTCACACGAAGAAAAGAAATAATCAAACCGACACTGTTACGCCAAAACCTCCACCGCAAACCTCTCTCGTAGCAATTGAAAAAAATCCTTAAGAAAAGAACGAATATCACATACAAAAAGAGTACAGATACTATATCGAAATATCCTACCACGCACGGTCAGCAATGAATCAAAAGAGAACGACAACACAGGTCAAAACAACAACAGAAAAAAGAAAAGAAAAGGGTGGCAAAAGGAAAATAATGAGGGGTTGATAATGAGAAATTATGGAAGAAATGCATGAAGAAGAAAGGAGCAGTGAAAACGGAAAGAGAGGAGATTGTTTATAACCAAAAGTGAAAAACAAAAGAAGTGGAGAATAAAGGGAGAGGGGGCGACACTGGGGGATATTTTTCAAGATAATTCTTCAAATTTAAAAAAATAATTAAATCCTATCTAATCTAATTAGTTATTATCTCAATTAAGTTTCTTACAGTTTGAGCCTGACCAACTTCTTGACAGCATGGGGTGCACAGCAGGGAAGAAATAAAAATTATTTCACTTGAGCACAATAAGATTTGAATTTAGGACACAAAGGAACTACAACACTCCTTAACCACTAAGCCAAACTAATTACTTGATAATAAACATACCAAATCTAAAGAAAAGCTAGGCGTGACAAGTTAGATCTTTGAAAAAATTAATAAAAAATTTAAGGGAAGGGAATCAAACACAAAACAGATACCTAACCACTACGCTAGATCAATTTACTTTACATAGTTTAGCAATCAAAAATTAAGAAACTTGGGGCTATATAGTATTGGCCTTCTTCCTCCATTAATGGACGATTTGGGCTCCTTTAGGCTGTCCAGACTTTTTAGTACACTCTAGAATTGGGTCAAGAGAATTCTGAAAGTCCAATTAGCATCTTTGGGGTGTCCAAAGATGATAGCACATTAGCCCAATTTCATAGGTCCTGTTCTGTAGCATTGAGCATCAATTAGTGAGTTTCAAGTCCTTCTTTCCTCCTAATGTGCCAACTACCTTTAAAGATGTAGAAATCATATGTTTAGCATATAAATTAATCAAGATAACAATTTTACCTTAGCATTATTCACAGAACAAAATTATAATAAAAAAACTAATAAATTTATTATCGGCCACTCATAATTTGCATGAATTATTAGTTTAAAAGAAGCTAAGATAACTCTATATTCTAGAGTTATCACTTTACAATTTTTATATAATTCTAACACCTTACCAGAATCACTTTATCGTCACTACCAAATCCATAGAGATTTTGTCACTATTGATTATGTCGAGTCTCAAAATCTCATCACCTTTACCCTCCTATATGGTATGTAAATCTAGAATTGGCTCGCATGCTTGATTTAGTTCTAGAAATGAATAAACTCCATCTTTAATACCCCTAAATGTAACACCTATAACAGTTTGACTTTCAGTGATACCGAACATGCACTTTCGAAACTCCATTTTCACAAATCGAGTCTATAAATATAAAATAAAAATATTTACAAAGTTTATATAGATATATATTAAAGAATGGTCAAGTAATTTCGTCAATGAAATAGTCAATTAAGGCTTAGAGACTAAATTGTAAAAGTTCAATCGCTATTTAGTTTTAATTAAGAAAAGATTTTAAGACCTAAATAGCAATTATCCAAAGGTCCAAAATGGTAATTAAACAATTTTTTAGTGGGAGTTAGTGGATGATGATGCGAGAAACCATTAAGATTAATTAACATTAAGATTAGTGAAATAAAGTTGATTAAGTTTAATTAAATTAAATTAATTATTTTTTAATCAAGTATATTAGTTAAAAATTAGTGGAGACAAAAGTGTCATCTTCTCCATTTCATTTTTGCCATCCTTAAAAGAAGAAAAATAAATCGAAAAAGCTACCAAACCCTTGAACCATTCGACCATTAAAATAGGTAAGAAAACCAAGTCATTTACTTGTAATTTTTAATAGATTTATTATAATGGAAGCAATGCTTTAGCTAGCTCTTGTATCAATTTGAAATTTTAGCAGGTTTCCATTGTTTAAATAGGCTTGAAATTGATAGATATTGTAACATCCTATTTTCTAATGGTGTCGAAAATAGTGGTTTTGAGACCATAACTTTGACTTGTGGTTTGTAAATATTAATTATTTAATATTTATGATGTCATTAGTGTCATATTAAATTTTTTTTAAAAAAATTTATCGTTTAGATAGTTAATTAAGTAAAGGACTAAATCGTAAAAATTGTAAAAGTTAGTCTATATTAATTAAAGGTACCAAGTGATAGTGGAAAGGTAGATTAATGGCTTTAAATGGTAATTATACCATTAGGAAGGTAGGGGACGATTCTAGAATTGTAAAATTATAGAATTTGGTTGAATAATCAAGGGTAATTTGGTAAAATGAGAAATAGGTGGATTAAAACAAAACTAAAATTTACAATAAAGCATTTCTATCATCATCTTCTTGATATTAAACAATTAAAACCCTAAAAGGAGTAAAGGAAGCATTCAGCCAATTTGAATCTCCCAATAGGTAAGTGTAATATCGCTTATTTTTAGTGATTTTTATGTTTTTGAGCTTGTATTAGCTTAATCTAGCTAACCCAAAGACCAATCCATAAAATTGTCAAATGTTATAAATTTTCTCATTGATGAGTTGAGCTTATTCTTTAAGTTTTATGAAATATTATAAGCTTTGTTGTTAGTTAGGACTATTTTGTAAAGTAGTTTTGATGATTTTAATGTTAAAGGACTAAATTGTTAAAAGTGATAAACTACGAGGATTTGATGTGAATTAAAAAAATATAGGAGCTGTAGATAGGCCTAATAGGTTCAATCAAGGTGGTGTTTTAATAAAAATTGTTAATTTGTATGTTTGGGGCTGAGGGACTAAATTGAATAAAAGTGTAATATAGAGGGAAATTTTGTAAAAAATGTCAAAAAGGACTTACTTGCATAAAATGATTTAAATAGTTTTTTATTTAGTTAATTGAATGAAATTTCTATTTTGGATCAAGAATGTGTTGATAATCGAAGATAAGACAAAGTAGTTGAGTAGTCCTTGTACGTTAGTTGTTACTGCAAATTAGTCTGGTAAGTTCGTTTAGTTTAATTTCTATACAATTTAACTTATGATGTGGGAACTTGATATTGAATGTTGACTTAATGAACTAATGATTGTACATGGAAACTAAAACAGCGAGTATTCATATATTGTACTTTAATGGAACACTCTAGACCGATGAACGTAGGATAGAGTATGATTGACATGCCAATAGGTTATATTACGCGTAGTACAAGGTTAAAGGGAGTAGTGGAGATGATATCTTTATAGTTTCTATTCACTGGATATGTTGAGGTCCTACATTTGTTAAGAACTTCTTAGGTATATTACAGTGCTTTTGTGTGTTGGATGGATTAGCTCTTACGAGCATTTGGTGTGCTGGATGGACTGGCTCATACGAGCATCTGGTATGCTACTTGTATCCACTTATCATTCATCGGGCTATGTTTATTGATCTCTAAAAGTTAATGAAATATTGAAACTAACTTGTATTATTTGAACTAGCATTACTCACCTGTTGTGAGCTGTGATTGACAGGAATACTCTTCTAAAATATTTTTAATTGAATTGTTATGTTAATTCGATAAGATTTATTGTTTAATCGACAAACTTAATAAGCTTTACGTAAGCTTACTCGTGTCTTGTCCTTTGTCTTGTAGATTACATTTTTTTGATGAAAGACCAAATCAACTCGAGGAAACACATTATCTTGAGAACATCTTTGGTAGATTTTGTAAACAACCTGGCTTATATGGCATGTAATAGGGATAATTGAATGTGTTAGTATATGTCATAGCTATGTGTATGGTAATTGGTGTGCATGTATGTTGTGGATTGAGGACTTCATATGATATGCTAGTTTAAATCCTATGATGAGTATATGTGAATGAGCATGATATGGTAATGCTTGGCTTGGAATTAAGTATGGTGTTTGAGGCCAAATGTAAGTCAATTAATGTGTGTTTATGGTAGGTTATATGTTTGATTTAAGAGATGAAGTTTTTAGGTACTATGTGATGTGATTTTGGTTAATAATTTGGTTATGTTTAGGTGATCATATTTGGCATGTTTTGGTTGCTCTTGATGTGTTTTAAGGTATTGAGATGATATGGTATGAATTGGTCTAGGTTCCTATGAAATTGTATGAAGAATAAGCACGATTTTAGTTACTTTTGGGCGCACACGGGCAACCCACACAAGCATGTACCCGAAATGTGTTAGGTGTAGGGTTTACAAGGGCTGTGACACGAGCTGAAATACGAGCGTGTGACCCAAGTTAGTGAGTTACACGGGTAGACACACAGATGTGTGGAGTAGCCACACGGGCATGTGGGATAGCCACACGAACGTGTGGTATAACCACACGACCATGTTGGGAGCCACACAGGCTAGGCTCTGTCACATGGTGATGTGACCCTTGGAGTGGAAATTTTTTCATTTTTCTTGAAATATTCTGAATTGTTCTAATTTGGTCCCTGATTGCTCATAAGCTGTTTTTAAGGCCACATAGGCTCAATTGAAGGTCTGCAAATGTAGGTTTTATTCTATTATGACTTAAATATGTGTTTGTTAATTCAATTTGATAATTGTACGCTGAATGTTATGGGTTGTTCCGTTGGGTACGGTAGTACTCTGTAACCCTACTCTGGTGATGAAAACGGTTATGGGTGTTACAGATATTAAGCTTAGATTATAAAAAGGACCAAATTGCAAAGTTAATTAAGCTTAATTGTAATACTTATTTTTTTAATTGAGGACTTAGTTGAGAATTTTAGGAAATTTTAAGGTTTTTCCAAAACCTTAAAATATTTTAAGGACTTTCGAGTAAATAACTCTATTTCATGGGGTATTTAAACACCTTATTTTCTCTTTTTGTCTTTTCTTTTCCCCTTTGTTCTTCGCTCTGTCGAATTTTCCCATCTCCCTCTCTTTTTTTTTTCGACGAAGCTTTGTTCAAGCCTTTACCGCCATTCATGCTCAACATCGCCACCATCAAAGCCTTTCTCCATTCCTCGCGAGCAAAACTTACTATCTAAAATCCTCCTTTTTCATCGCAGTTCGTGTGGTTCAAGAGCCAAACCATTCGACTGTTTGCCTTGGTGGTTCTTTTGTGTATTCATTGGATTTGGGTGTTGGTAAGTTGTAAATCATAGTAGTGATTTGGTTTTGGAATTGTTTGGGTGTTGTTCACGACGGTCGGACGTCTGTTGTAGTGTTGTGGAGCTGACGGCGCCACAAGGAGGGAAATGGAAGGCAAACCCTAATTTTTACCTTTGGTTTGTGTTTAAAAGATTGGGCCTTAACTGCTTAAAACCCAAACCAAACAAGCCCAATCTCTAAATCTTTTAAAATTAAAACCAATAACCCAAACCTAAGTGAACCAGGTCAAACCAACCCAATTCCTTAACCAAGTGGATCGACCCGAACCCGACCGGCCGACCCGAACCCGACCGGTCGACCCGAACTCGACCCTTGACCATTGACCATTGACCATTTATCATTAACCGTTGACTTTGACCGTTGACCGTTGATTTTGACCCATTGACTTTTTTTTCGAGAAACCCTACTCTGTTATTTTCGACGTTCTGATTCTGATTCCGCTGTCTGTTTTGTCAAATTCGAACCCGAAAGCCTCGTCTTGACTGTTTTATCTTTTGTGTTGTCCTTTAAGTTATTTAGAGCTTTAATTTGGGATTACTAATATAAGATATTCATGTTTAGGTGATCACGATTCTGAGGCGGACGATCTACCTCCTCCTCCACCTGTGCAACCCGCTCCTGCATTGGTTCCGAGAGCTACATGTAAGTTATTTTAGTTTAGTCTTATGTTAAAGTGGTGCCTAGGATTGTAATAATATTATTGTATTTGTAGGATCTAATTTCGTTAGACCAGGTATTCGTACAACACGTGGCAGATGACCTCCTCGTCGTTAGAGTTCTATTTGCTAGAGGTGTGTGTTTCTAATTGTACTTAACCTATCATTGAAATGTTGTGATTTGGGTGATTGCATGATATATTGAGATACATGTTGTTTATGTGATGATTGTGTTGAGATATGGAAATGGTATGATTGAAACTGAGTTGAGTTATATTTGTTGATCATGTTATGCATTTACTCAGAGCATGTGTTGATTAAATTATTGTGTTACTCTATCGTGCTTTGAGATAATTAAACATATGAGAATCATTATGAAATTGAGATAATTACGTAATCATACCATTGTGTGTTCATGGGGTGGGTTTGTATGGTGGAAGAAGTGGTTATCATTCCTGTAAGGTTGATAATAAAACAACACTGCAATTGGTGATGATTGGTTGGGAAAGGGTTCTGGGGAACCTTTTCAGTGTGTTGGTGTGTTGGAGTATCGGGTGCATTGCATAATGCTTGTGGTTGCAACATGATTTATGGTTACTTTTTGAGTTATATATATATGATTGTGATGATATATGTCAGGTTGTATGTGCCTTAGAGACATTCTAGGCTTTATAGCTCATATCTCTACAGTTCTTTTACAGATATTCTGGATTTAGGTGACTTGGTACTGGAGGCGTTATTACAGACTTTGTACACATTATTTTACCATATAATTATTTTGATTTTGGGTTTTTATTATACTTTGTTAATTATTTTTATAATTGAGGTTGTAAATACATTTTATTTTGAGAATTTTGATATTTTTATTTTGAGATATTAATTATGTTGTTTTATTTTAATTATAGACTTAATATTGTGTATTTATATTTATAATTATTTTTGTAAATGAGTTTGGACTTTCGAGTTGTGTGTGGGTGAAATTACTTAGATAATCTTCTGGATCCGTTTGAACACTCTGGATCGGGTAAAGGTGATACATTTAGTGGTATCAGAACTGAGTTCAACCCACGGACTGTGAGGCTGTCCAGACTTGGTTTTAAAATTTCTGGGTTACATGGGGATTTTAAAAAAAAATTGATGAGTTATAATAATTTATGATATATATATATATAAATGTGTGATTTATTCTAAACCTCCGATACCGATTCTTACTTTAGTACTTTTTACTGATGTAGATAAATAGTATGCCACCACGTAAGAGTACTGAACTTACGATTGACCGAGGCCAAGGTCGAGGTCGAGGCCGTACTGTTAGGGCCGTAAGTGACCCTACTCCTGTGTTCGAGCCTGAGGGGAATGTGGAGGAGATGCCTCATGTTGACGAGGGTGAGTTGGCCGTAGGTGCTGAGGGTCAGACAGCTGTTGGAGGAGACTTGCCTACTAAGGAAGCTCCTGTTAAAGATGTGCCTGATATTGGGGACAGTGAGACCATGGAGTTGGACAGTGCCACGATTAATCGAGAGTTACAAAGATTACTTCGTGGATCCACTAGGGGTTCAATCTGAGGGTTCGTGGAGGCCCATTTTTACTGATTTTATAGCTGCAAGGATTAAGGTGTTTGAGGGTAGAACTGGTACAAATCTTTCAGTTACTGAGTATTGGCTGAAAGATTTATAGAGATTGCTTGTTGAGATGAACTACCTTGCTGGATAGAAGGTTAGAGCTACTATCTCTTTACTGAGGGGTGAGGCCTAAAATTGGTTGGACACTGTGGAAGAGTCTACTCCTACCGGATAGATTACATGGAATTATTTCAGGGAGTCTTTCTAGGATCGTTATGTGAGTGAGGAGTTTCTCAACAAATGTAGGGACGACTTTATGAAATTGAGACAGGGGGCACGTCCGTTAATGATTATGAGATTGGTTCATTATATGTCAGGGCTGGTGACAAATGAAAAAAAAAATGTGATTGGTTTAGGAAAGGACTTCGACTCTCACTTCAGGCTGGGGTTAACATGTATCAGGATAAGGTGTTTAATGACTTTGTAAGTCGAGCTAAACCTGCTGAGAGTTTGGAGGCTCATACTAAGGCTTAGAGGGTTCAGGACAGGAAATGTAGTAAAAAGCCAGTGGGCATATCAACTCAGCCTATTACGGGTGGTCTTTCTGTTAAGAGGCCTAAGGAGGAGGTAGCTCAGCCTAGTTATTCAAGAGTGAAGCCTACAGTTTCGACAGCTCTGGTGGGTAGTGTTGGTGGTTCTATTGGACCTCGTCCCATGCATCTCTATTCTTATTATAATAAAAGACATGAAGGCGAGTGTTGGAGAAAGATCGGGGCTTGTTTTAGGTATAGTTCATAGGAGCACTTCTTTAGAGATTGTCCCCATCCTCCTATTGGTTCTTTTGTCCATTCAGTTCAGGCTCCTGCTGGGAGTAGAGGGTAGGTTAGATCGGTTGCTTCAGGTTCAGCTACTAGAGGTAGGTCGGTTCAGAGTGGTGGAGCTTTTAGATCTAGGGCGAGACAACCTGGATTGGTATATGCTACTAGGAGGCATGAGGATCGTGATGAGCTTGACGTTGTAACAGGTACTTTCTCTGTTCATTCTATTCCTTATTTTGCTTTGCTCGATAATAGTTCGACACATTCTTATGTGGTTAGTACTGTGTCTTAGGGTCTTAAGATTACTGCTGAAAATTTTGAGTCTGCGGTAGCTGTTCAAAGTTCGGTGGGTAACTCTGTGGAGGTTAATAGAATATATCGTAACTATCCCTTAAAGATTCAAGGGGAAATCTTTCCTGCTGATTTACTAGAGTTGGCATTCAGTGAATTTGACCTTATACTTGGTATGGATTGACTTTCTAAGCACCGAGCTAATTTGGATTGTGAGAAGAAAAGGGCAACTCTGAGAATTTTTGAGGATCGACAGATAACCTTAATTGGTAAACATAGAGGGTTTCTGTCTAATGTGATCTCAGCCCTTAAAGCTGAAAAGTTGATTAGAAAGGGATTCATGGCTTATTTGGCTTACATTCTAGATCCAAGGCAATCTAACTCTGGAATTGACAAGATTCGAGTGGTGAAGGACTTCCCTGATGTGTTCCCGAAAGAATTACCTGGTGTGCCACCTAAGTGTGATGAGGTTAAGTTTTGCATTGAGGTCTATCCTGGTACAGCTCCTGTGTCTATGGCACCTTATCAAATAGCACCTAAGAAACTCATGGAGTTGAAAGTGCAGTTGCAAGAGCTATTTGATAGGGGTTTTATTTGACCAAGTGTTTCACCTTGGGGAGCGCCATTCCTGTTTGTAAAGAAAAAGGATGGAACACTTCGGTTGTGCATTGATTATCAAAAGTTGGATAAGTTAATGATTAAGAATAAGTACCCCTTGCCTCGTATCAATGACTTATTCGATCAGTTCCAAGGAGCTACTATATTCTCCAAAATTGACTTGAGATTGAGGTACTATCAGCTTAAGGTGAAAGATTTTGATGTGCTCAAGACAGCTTTTCAAACTTGTTATGGGCATTATGTGTTCTTGGTAATTCCATTTAGGTTAACTAATGCCCCTGCTGTTTTTATGGACATGATGAATAGAGTGTTTCAACCCTACTTGGATCAATTTGTGGTGGTATTTATAGATTGCATTCTGGTATACTCTAAGTCTGAGGCTGAGCATGAGGAGCATCTGAGGGTTGTTCTGCAAACTTTGAGAGAAAATAAACTTTATGCGAAGTTCAGCAAGTGCAAATTTTGGCTATCTGAGGTGATGTTGTTGGGTCATATAGTTTCTACTGAGGCTATTCGTGTGGATCTGAAGAAGATTGAGGCTATTATGGGCTGGAAGCAACCTAAGAATGTTTCTGAGATTCATAGCTTCTTGGGTTTTGCTGGATACTATCGGAGGTTTGTTAAAGGTTTTTCAATTATTGCGGCACCTCTGACTAAGCTTTTGAGGAAGAGTGTTCCATTTGTTTGGACTGAGGCTCAGGAAGCTAGTTTTGAAAAGTTGAAGTCTGTGTTGACCCAAGCATCGATTTTGATCCAACCCGAGTTTAGGAAAGCTTATACTGTCTATAGTGATGCTTCTCACACTAGATTGGGATGTGCGCTAATTAAAAGGGAAAGGTTGTAGCTTATGCCTCTCGACAGTTGAAACCGCATGAGATTAATTACCCTACTCATGACCTTGAGCTTGCTGCGGTAATCTTTGCTCTTAAAATTTGGAGACACTATCTCTATAGGGAGAAGTGTTATATCTTCACTGATCATAAGAGCTTGAAGTATTTTCTTACTCAGAATGAGCTTAACTTGAGGCAACGACGATGGTTAGAGCTCCTTAAGGATTACGACTGTGAGATTGAGTATCACCCTGGTAAGGCTAATGTGGTTGCTGACGCTTTAAGTCATAGTGCTGTGACTAAGTTGAAGGCATTGTTTGCCGGAACGAGCTTGTTTGAGAATGACAGTCTTTTGGCTGAACTCCAACTTATTCCTACTTTACTCTCTGAGATTAAGGTTGAGCAAGCTAATGATCCTTATCTAGAGCACCGTATGAGGGAGGTAGAGGAAGGTACACCAGTGGATTTCTCCATGGATTAGAATGGTTTACTATGTTTTCGTGGTTGATATTGTGTTCCGAGAGATTCTGAGATTCCTTATTCCATGCATCCTGGAGAAGATAAGATGTATAAGAATCTTCGTGACAGGTACTGGTGGAAGGGTTTGAAAAGGGATGTTATGGATTTTGTGTCGAAGTGTCTGACTTACCAGAAAGTTAAGGTCGAGCATTAATGTCTTTTGGGGTTACTGCAACCGATTGAGTTCCTCAGTGGAAATGGTAAAAGGTGACTATGGATTTTGTGAGTGGTTTTCCCTTAACACCATCCAAGAAAGATTCAGTGTGGGTGATTGTGGATCGACTCACTAAGTCCGCGCATTTCATTCCAGTAAGAGTCGATTATCCTTTGAGTAAGTTAGCTCGACTCTACATCTCAAAGATAGTTCGTCTTCATGGGGTACCGTTATCTATTATTTTTTATCGAGATCCGAGGTTTACTTCGAGATTTTGAGAATCCTTGCATCGTGCTTTGGGTACTCGATTAAACTTTAGTACTGCTTACCATCCACAGACTGATGGTCAATCCGAACAGGTGATTCAGGGCTTGGAGGACATGTTAAGGTGTTGTGTGATTGAGTATCAAGGGAGTTGGGAAGATTTCTTACCACTGGTTGAGTTTGTATACAATAACAGTTATCAAACCAGTATTAAGATTGCCCCTTATGAGGCTCTGTATGGGCGCAAGTGTCGTACCCCTATCGGTTGGACTGAGTTGACTGAGCATCAGTTGTTGGGACCAGATTTTGTTCACGAGTCTGAGGAGACTGTTAAATTGATTCGTGAGAGGCTTAAGGCTTCTTTTGATAGGCAGAAGTCTTATGTCGACCTGAAGCATCAGGATATTGAGTTTAATGCAAGAGATAAGGTTTTTTTAAAAGTGTCTCCATGGAAAAAGGTGCTTAGATTTGGACGGAAGGGCAAGTTGAGTCCTCGTTTTATCGATCCATATCGGGTACTTCGACGAGTGGGACCAGTTGCTTATCAACTTGAGTTACCACCTTAGCTTGAGCGGATTCATGATATTTTCCATGTCTCCATGTTGAGGCGTTATCGATCGGACTCGTCTCACATTATGCCTATTGAGGAGATCGAGGTTCGTCTTGACTTGAGTTTTGAGGAAGAATCTATTCAAATCATTGCTCAAGATGAAAAGGTTCTTAGGAGGAAGACCATTAAGATGGTTAAGGTCTTGTGGTGCAGCCATGGTTATGAAGAGGCTACTTGGGAGCCCAAAGCCGTCATCAAGGCCCAATATCCACATCTTTTTGGTTCAGGTAAATTTCGAGGACGAAATTTCTTTTAAGGGGGGAGAGTTGTAACACTCTTATTTTTTTTTAATTGAGGACTTAGTTGAGAATTTTAAGAAATTTTAGGGTTTTTCCAAAACCTTAAAATATTTTAAGGTCTTTTGGGTAAATAACTCTATTTCATGGGATATTTAAACACCTTATTTTCTCTTTTTGTCTTTTCTTTTCCCCTTTGTTCTTTGCTCTGCTGAATTTTCCCATCTCTCTCTCCTTTTCTTTTTTCGACGAAGCTCCGTTCAAGCCTTTACCGCCATTCGTGCTCAACACCGCTACCATCAAAGCCTTTCTCCTTTCCTCGAGAGCAAAACTTACTTTCCAAAATCCTTCTTTTTAATCGTCGTTCATGTGGTTTAAGAGCCAAACCATTCGGTCGTTTGCCTTGGTTGTTCTTTTGTGTATTCATTGGATTTGGGTGTTGGTAAGTTGTAAATCGTAGTTGTGATTTGGTTTTGGAGTTGTTTGGGTGTTATTCACGGCGGTTGAACGTTGGTTGTGGTGTTGTGGTGTTGTGGAGTTGACGGCGCCGTAAGGGGGGAAATGGAAGGCAAACCCTAATTTTTGCCTTTGGTTTGTGTTTAGAAGATTGGGCCTTAAGTGATTAAAACCCAAACTAATCAAACCTAATCTTTAAATTTTTTAAAATTAAAACCAATAACCCAAACCTAAGTGAACCAAGTCAAACCAAACCAATTCTTAAACCAAGTGGACCGACCCGAACCCGATCGGCTCGACCCGAACCCAACCCGTTGACTTTGACTATTGACCGTTGACTTTAACCCGTTGACTTTTTTTCTCGAGAAACCCTAACCTGCCATTATCGACGTTCTGATTCTGATTCTGCTGTTCGTTTTGTCGAATTCAAACCCAAAAGCCTCGTTTTTACTTTTTTATCTTTTGTGTTGTACATTAAGCTATTTAGAGTTTTAATTTGGGAGTACTAATATAAGATATTTGTGTTTAGGTGATCACGATTCCGAGGCGGACGATCCACCTCCTCCTCCAATTGTGCAACCCGCTCATGCATCAGTTCCGAGAGCTGCACGTAAGTTATTTTAGTTTAGTCTTGTGTTAAAGTGGTGGATAAGATTGTAATAATATTTAGTTGTATTTGTAGGATCTAATTCCGTTAGACCGGGTACTCGTACAGCACGTGGAGAACGACCTCCTCGTTATTAGAATTCTATTTTCTAGAGGTGTGTGCTTCTAGTTGTACTTAACCTATCATTGAAATGTTGTGATTTGGGTGATTGCATGATATATTGAGATACATGTTGTTGATGTGATGATTGTGTTGAGATATGGAAATGGTATGATTGAAACTGAGTTGAGTAATATTTGTTGATCATGTCATGCATTTACTCAGAGCATGTGTTGATTAAATTATTGTGTTACTCTATCTTACTTTGAGATAATTAAACATATGAGAAACATTGTGAAATTGAGACTGAGATTATATTGAGATAATTACGTAATCATACCGTTATGTGTTCATGGGCTGGGTTTGTATGGTGGAAGAAGTGGTTATAATTCCTTTAAGGTTGATAATAAAACCACACTGTGATTGGTGACGATTGGTTAGAAAAGGGTTCTAGGGAACCTTTTCACTGTGTTGGTGTGTTGGAGTATCGAGTGCATTGCATCATGCTTATGGTTGAAACATGATTTTTGGTTACTTTTTGAATTTTATATATATGATTGTGATGATATATGTCAGGTTGTATGTGCTTTAAAGACAGACTAGGCTTTATAGCTCATATCCCTACAGTTCTTTTACAGATATTCTGGATTTAGGTGACTTGGTACGGGAGGCGTTATTACAGACTTTTTAAATATTATTTTACCATATAATTATTTTGATTTTGAGTTTTTATTATACTTTGTTAATTATTTTTATAATTGGGGTTGTAAATACATTTTATTTTAGGAATTTTGGTATTTTTATTTCAAGATATTAATTACGTTATTATATTTTAATTATAGACTTAATATTGTCTATTTATATATACAATTATTCTTGTAAATGAGTTTGGACTTTCGAGTTGTGTGTCGGTGAAATTACTTATATAACCTTCTGGATCTGATCGAACACTTTGGATCGGGTAAAGGGGGTTACATTAATTGTTAGCTTTGTAACATTAGGGACCAAATGGAATGTAAAACCTATGAAAAAATTATGCTAGAAATAGAAAGTATAAGGTCCCTAATGAGAGTTTGTGAAATTGGATTTTAATTCAAAGTTAAGAATCGAAAGTTATGTGTATCCCAAGTTAAGGGACTAAATTGAATAAAATGAAAAATATGTGGAAAAATCAAAAAATGGGTTTATTTAAGATCATGCATCTCATGGAATTGTATAATAATATATTTTATTGATTTTGTATATTAAATATTCATATAGATCAAGAATTGGACCAAGTGGAGCAAATGATAGAAAAACAAAAATTATGGATTAGCCCTTGAAGAATCCACCCATTTTGTGTTTTGAATAGGTAAGTTCAAATGGAACTTACTACCCTTCTTTGTGTTATATGTATGCTTGTGTTTATTTCATTATAATTATGTTTGAACATGACTTTAAATCTTAATTAAGTTGGCATACATGGCTAAAATTAAAATGGAATTGGAGAAATAAATTAAAATTGATGATTTATATGAAATGGTACAGGGTATGATATGTAACTATGGATAATTATAGGGTATGAACATGTGAATATGAATAATTACAGGGTATGATAATGTGAATATGTATAATTGATGCCCATGTGAACTTAGTAAAAGGTTAGGAAATTATTAGCATGCCAATAGGGTCATTTGTGTGCTTGTATAGGATATGTGATGATACGGAGCTTATGACAAGTTATATCGAGATCCACATTTGTTTCGGATCATCGAGCATTATTTGTATCTACAGAGACTTTGGTGTGGTGAAGGGATGTAATTAAAATATCAATACATTTTGATGCCTATGGGCTTTGCACTTCGGCGCTTTGGTGTGGTGTAGTTTAAACTCCTATGAGCTATCTGGTGTGGTGTAGTTTACCCATGTATCCGAGTTTTGTTTTACTAGGGTTCCATTAGGCGAAATATTGATAATGAATCTTAATATCAGAAAAAGGGTAACAGATCGAATTCGATATTATAATAATATATGATTCAAATTGAAAGAGTATGGAAATTGTAGGTTGATGATGGTACATGAATTGTAATGATCTTATATGGTATAATATGAATTTGGTGGTATTTTGGTTATGTTACTATGCCTAACCCTTATGTGTATCTATGCATATTAAGCTCACTTGCTTGTGACATTATATGCCAAGTTAGCCAAATGTATGCCAAAACTATGGTAGTTAACATGCTTATATATTATCAAGGTAAGCATTGTATTTTCCATTTAAACTTACTAAGTATTTTAAATGCTTACTATCATTGTTTCCCCTACTTGTAGATTATCAATTTATGGAACTCTCAAAACTGAATCTTTGCGGACATCATATTCTCGATGAAACAGTAAAAATATGTTCATTTTGGTTCCTAAAGTTGTGGCATGTATATAGGGTCATTGTGTTATGCAATAGTCATCTTAATGTGAGGGTTAATGTGGTAATTGTAGCTAAAGGTATGTTTTCATTTTAAGCTTTATATATGGTCAAATTAAGGCTTTATTTTGATCATGTTAAATGCCATTTGAACTCATGATTTCAAGCTTACTTAAGCCTTATATGTCAAAATTTGCAATATGAGGTATCTTGGCATGTTAATGTTGGAGTATGAATTGAAATGTTTAAGTTTGAGCATGTGTTTGTGCTATGTGATCAGTGAGTATTAAAGTGTTATAAATTTGATTTGGCATAGTTTGGCATGATGTTATGCATTTGGAAAATTTGGTTAGGTTGTTGTTTGTTGGAATTCACAAAGTTCATATGGATGTTAAAACATGTTGGTAGGGAGCATGAAATAAGTACCAATGTGATTTTTGCCTAAACAGGGGCAACGTCACGACCACATCTCCCAACGTTTGACATAGATCGATAGTGAGTGGCGTAGCGACGTTGAGATTTCTAAAGTCGCAATGTAACTCACTAAATGACAATGTTGTGATGTGAAAGCCATGATGTCGCGACGTCAGCCCACAAGTTTCCAATCTCGAGTTAGTAAAAGAGATTTCATAAACACGTATAAGACCTAGAAATGATTTTACATCATTTTGAAATGTGTTTAAAATAGTAAGTATACTAAATTGTTAATATGTATTGAAATTTTTTTGTAGTTGCTCCGACTAAGAATATAGCATTATGTAGCTCGGACTCGAGGATCAGGTCAGACAAGGGCTATCCCAATTATTGAAATGACTAGGAGAAGCCATTGAAACATGTAGCAGTAAGAATTTTAAAATTTATTTAAGAGATATAAGTTTAAAATATTATATAATCATTAAAATAAAAATGAGACAAATTGAAAGCTTTGAAAACAATTTAAAATCATTTAGAATTGATTCAAGGTTGACTGAAAGTGATCAGAACTCAAAACAGGCCCTCAAATGGTCAAAACAACTTAAAATGATGTAGTGTGAATAATGTGGTGTACAGAGATAAAACAGCGAGTGAGGTCGCGATGTCAAAACAAGAGGCATCATGGCATCATTGGTTCTCTGACAAATTCATTACATGTTAGATGCAAGATCGCAATGCTGAGAGATGAAGCTGCGATGTCGTGAAGCCAAGGTCACGGCTTCACTTATTGGACTACCAAAGACACTTTAAAATTTTCCCACTCTAACACTATATTATATCAATAGGTTCCAAATCATTTTTAAAACATGTAAATCATTTCAAGTGTCAAAGTATAACTTATAATTTATCAAATTAATACATTCTTCGTTTAAAATCATCGGACATCACAGGTACAATTTTGTAAAGCATTTAAAAATTATTTAGAAAAAAATGAAAATATTATAAAAATTTTAGAAGTTATAGAAAAATATAAAAAATTATTAAATTTATAAAATACTGTTAACATATTATGGAAAATATTATAAACAATTAGAACTTATAGAAAAATTTTAAAAAATATGAAACTATAAAAATTATGAAAATTATTAAAAAAATTATAGAATTTTTTTTTGTTATTTAAGGTTTGAAGTCTTTGTTTTTTTTTAAAAACAAAATGGAAAGCTTTAAGTTGATGGTGATCAGACTTGTATAGGGTGTCGAATAAAGGGTTTGAGTGACTATGAATTCAATATTTGATTGCTTAAGTTGAGCGATGAGTTATAGTTTTGGTTCAAGAGAGGTGATGGAAGGAAAGTTGATAAAGATGGCCTGAACTATTATCTATAGCAATGTGTGAGACAAAATAAAAGTGTTGTAATTTGTTTATAAAAAAGTTTTTAAAATTATTATAAGTTTAGAAAATTATATAAATTATTAAAAAATTTAAAAATTACTACTCATTTATATATTTTTTAATATTTTTATCATTTTATTATATTTTCTATAAATATTTTATAGTTCGTTAGGATTCTTTGATAATTTCTAAAAAAATAGGCATAATGTCAAAAATAGCCCTTAACGTTTGACTGTTTGGTCACTTTGGCCATTTATGTGTTTTTATGGAGCATTTTAACACCTAATTTTTTTTGTCAATTGGTCTATTTTTAACGGACATGCTGACGCGACTGTTACTTGATTAACGGTCAACACGAACCGTTGATGTGACGGTCCAAATGTAATTTACTGATACTAATATGACACTATTTTGTCTTATATGTCACGTCAATCGATTATTTTAAAATTATTAAAGTTATTAAAATTATTATATTATTTTTTAAAAATATAAAATTATTTTGTCTTTTTCCCCATTGTTTCTTTCCTAAAATCATCATCATCATCACCGTTTCATCTTCTCCATTGTTTCTCTCCATCGTTTATCATCATCATCACCGATTCCCCCCTTTTATGCCCCTATTTCAAGCAGTCAAACTCGTCCCTCCCTTCCTCTCTACTTTTACTTTGCTAAGTACAAGCTTTCATTTAACCATTGATGATGACTGCTTTGTAAGCAAAAAAAACTCATCTCTTTCCTCCTTTTCAATTTTGGGTTTCGGGTTTTATCAAATTAAAAAAACAAGTATTTGGTACTTTTGGATATATCAGTTTCAACCAATTCTTGGAATTGGAATTTGGGTTCTTTTATTTTTTTTACTGTTTTTTATGTGGGTTTTATGTTTTGGATCTTAATGTAATTTGGGAATTTTAAATTTTGTTTAGTATTAGAGTTAAAATGTTCTTTTTTTTAAATAAAATTTAAAGGTATTCCCTATCTTGATATGCTATTTTGATCTGTAATTTTTTCCCTTTCGCTTTATATTTAGGAAGGTTATTAAGTCTAGGGTAGGTCAATCGTCCTTCATTCAAGGGTATATACAGAGGGTTGATTCGAGACAATGACTCAAATCCCGTTCCATTTTCATGCGAGGATAGCTTGCTTTGTCTTTCATGACAACTGTTCGGTTGTTTAACATCACAGCAATAATGTGCAAGCGTACACTATCGTTGCAAGTATAGTAGACAGATCTGAGTCTATCGGATATCAATCCCACGAGGATGGTTGTCTTTTTGCCTATTAATGTCAGTGCAACGAATAAGTAAAAATGAAATAAATTGTGAAACTAGTTGTCAGAGCAATAACTTGAAAATAAAAACAAAATGTGATAATGATAAAATGGGGTCCTCAATGTGAATATTTAACAGAATACTAAGTGCTGCCCACAAGATATGAAAGGATAAGTGATTGTCGTTGTAATGAAGTGCAATGAATATCTTACAAAGCTTACTTCTATATTCAATCTAGGACTGAAACATGCACATTAACCACACCTTCCGATGATGGCAATGCAACATAGTTGAGAATAAGTGGATTAAATTCCTCTAATCCCCAAGCAACTTCCGTTGTCATGCTTGTTAGTTTAAACGTCGCTATACCTTCCAATGACAATGACCGCAATAACACTTCCATGCTAAAAACATTCAAACCTAAATATTAAATAGTAGAAGCAAGATTGAATAAAATAACATTTAGTCCAGAAATCATGTGTACTTCCATACAAACATGAAATAAATAGTAATCACCAGCGTTTAGAAAAGAAATGTAAAAGAAACAAGTGGAGAATACTATTCCTAAAAGAACTCGACTTGATCTTTAGATTCCTTATTGTGTCGCACTTAGGGCTCCTCATTAAGAGTTGATCTGCATTCTTTCCACGTCGATTCACCCGTGAGAGCCTTAAGCCTCCATAGCCGAAAGCTTCCAAAGCTAGATTGAAGAAAACAATGCCCCAAAAGACCTTCTTTTTCTCTTTCCTTCTGAGTATTTATATTTAGCCAAATTGTGCAAGTGTCCTTTCATTAGAATCAAGCTGTCTCTGATCGTACAAGTTGGTATACCAGAATGGACAGCTCACGTATTTTTGTTCTTATTCGGACAGCTGTCGGATGCGACGACAATCCTAGGCGCAATCTGAAATTACTCATACAACGACATTAGTACCAAAACATGACAAAATTAAGGGTAAGTAGGCTAAGGTTTATTGAGTCATAAAATACAATTAACTAAGCTAAAAAGATGCTAAAATATGTGCTAAATATAACTAAATAGAACAACTTAACCAATAAGTAGGGAGAAAACATATGTTCTTTCTAGCACTATCAAACAACATAGGAAATTCAGAAACTGAAAGCTTGAGGTCTTCAAGGTTTGGTTTTTGGTCTGGGAAAATCATGGTTTTTAAGAAAAGAATCAATGGAGAAGAAGGCATTTTTTGTGTTTAAAATTTTGGGTTTTCTTTTTATGGATTTGAAGATTGTGAATTGATTGGTTGAAAAATCAGATGGATTATTTTATTCTATAATTTGACAAGGGAAAATCATATTTAGAAGAAGAAACAAGGAAAAATCAGATTTAGAAGAAGAAACGATCATCAAAGAAGACGACGGTTCTAGTTTGCTTTAGAGAGAATGCACATAAAACTAAGGAGAGAAGGGGGTTTAATTTTTTTCAATTTAAAAAATAAATAAAGTATAAACTAGAAAATCAGAAGAGCGTCATTTAATAATTTTATTATTTCAGAAAAATAATTTTAATAATTTTAAAATCATTTGTTGACGCGGCATATAAAATAAAATAGTGTCACGTCAGTACTTAAATACATTTGGACTGTCACGTCAACGATTTATGTTAACCGTTAGTCAACTAATGGTCACGTCAGCATCACCTTATTGACTAATTTGACCAAAAAAACAAAGGTTAAACATGAAAGTGCTCCAAAAAAAATTAAGGGCCAAAGTGACCCAACACCCAAACATTAAGGGTTATTTTTGTCATTTGCCAAAAAATAATTAAACCCTTAAAAAATAATTAAAAACAATTAAGTCTTTGTAAAATAGTTAAAAGTTAAATTAAGATTTCAATGTCAAATTTTTCCAATGACAACCACCACATCGTCATTTTTTCCATTCCAATTGCCATATCAGTTGCCATGTTAGCTCTTAACGACCTATAAAGGATTTTGGTGGAAAATTATATTTCAATGTTAAATTGATTACTAACTTTCAATTAAGGGTATAACTAAATTTTTTAGTGCCTTATATACACAATTTTGGTACAGAAGCCACAAATTATATATGAAATTAGAGTAATCTTACCACAAGCAAATAACACCAACATAAACATGGAAAATAAATTAATACATGTCAAAAACTAATTAAGACATTACCAAAATTTTAAAATAATTAAATTTTCATAACATAAATTCTTTTTAACTATTTTTCATGTTCGTTTTATGATTCATGTTCGGGGTGTGTGATTGCCCCTCCCAACAATGTCGCCTCCAAAGTTCAAACTTGGGTTCTTCCCTTAAGAATGCAATGTGCTTTATCATTGCACCCAACCACTTGATTTATATTTATCCATTAAGAATTTAAGCAATGATATTATCTTGGAGATTCTAAGGCAATGTATTAAAATATTTTTTTAAGAGAAATTCAACTAATTCATTCAATGAATAATACCATACAATTTGGAGGAAATGTAACAGCCCGTTTTTCAGTGGTGTCGGGAATGGTGGTTTCGGGACCATGAACTCGACCAGAAAATTTTTATAATGAGTGTTTAAATTAAATAAGTCAATAATAATTTTATATTGGATTTTGAATTGAAGAATTTTAATTATTGAATTAAAAGTTAGTATAAGTGGTTTGGTTCAAACGTCAAGTGGTTTTAGAAAATGAGGTATCAGCACCTTGTTTCTGAAATTTAGGACCATAAATATTTTTATTAAATCTTTACAGAGTCTTATTATATGTGAATTGAAGTTTGGTCGGGTAATTTTGTTGATTAATTGCTTAATTAAGGAAAAAGGAGTAAATTGTAAAAGTGATAAAAGTTAATTGCTATTGATTAAAAATAGTAAAGGGACCAAAATGGTAATTAAACCATGGTCAAAAAGTCCAAGCAATGGTGGATATGATTATCATCCACTAACTTTTGGGTTATTTGTTCATTTAGTCCTAATTAGTTTAAGGCTAAATTGAAAACAAGTTTGTTTAATTGAAATTTAATATAATTGAAGGACCAATTGTGTAATTGGACCCTTCTTAAGTGGCTTAATAATAGAAATTATGAGGAATTTTTTAGATTTTGGTAAATTGCAATTAAATCCTAATTAAATGAGGATTTACTAATTAGTTTATTTTTAGTATGATTGGGAATGATGTTTTCGAGGCCAAATTCCATTTTCTTAGACCATAAATATTAATTATTTGATATTTACGAGTTCATTAATATCGTATTAAATTTTGGTTACGAAATTTTGTTATTTAAATAGTTAATTAAATAAAAAGGATTAAATCGTAAAAGGTGCAAAAATTGAATTCTATTAATTGAAAGGTAAGTTAAGGTACTTGAATGGTAATTATACCATTTTAAATTTAAGTGGACGGTTTAGCCATTGAAATGGGTTGAAATTGAAAGAATTATTAAGGGTAAATATGTAATTACAAAATAAACCTAATTTAATTAAACAAAAGGGTGAAGAATTTTTTTTCTTTCTTCATCTTCATCTCCCTTAGCCGAAAACCCTAAGAAAAGGAAGGAGCATATTCAGCCAAGCTTGTTCCCTTGGTTGGTGAGTGAAATCTTGCCCCTTTTTAGTAATTTTTATATTTTTGTGTTCGTTTTAGCTCAATTTAGTTAACCCGATGACTAATTTGTAAAACTGTTTAATGTTGTGGATTATGCCATTGAATATTTTTGTACATTCTTGGAATATTTTGATGGATTATTAATTATGGTTGTTAAATAGGATAGTTTTGATGATTTTAACGTTTAAGGACTAAAACGTGAAATTAGTAAAAGTATAAGGACTGGAGGTTAAATAAAAACAAATATGGGTTGTATTGAAGTGTTATAGTATTTGGTTGAACTTAGTTTTATTTTAAAATTGGTTAAATTGCAAGTTTTGAGCCTAGGGACTAAATTCAATAAAAGTGAAAAGTTAAGAGCAATTTTGTAAAAATATCAAAAAGACTCAATTGCATAAAATAAGTTTATTTTACTATTGGAATTAATTAATTGAATGAAATTATTATTTTAGATCAAGAATGGGTTGAAAATCGAGGCAAGGGAAAATTGCGGATTAGTCTCTAGAGTTCATTTAACTACAATTGAGAAATTAGGAAAGATGAAATAGAAATGAATGAAAGAGATATCAGGCTTTGAGCCAATGATTTGAAACCGACGCGATGGTTGAGGTACCACATATGTTACGAGTCCTCGACAGCTCGTGTGAGCAACATCGTTAGGGAACAGTTATATGCATAGATACCGTATTGATGGCTGAGGTATCGCATATGTTACGAGTCCTTGACAGCTCGTGTGAGCATCATCGTTAGGGAATAGTTATATGCACAGATATCGTATCGATGGTTGAGGTATCGCATATGTTGCGAGTCCTTAACAGCTAGTGTGAGCAGCATCATGTACTGGTAACAGAGATGATACAGACAAGAGGTTGAAATTCTAGTTACGGCTTGTCGAAGCAAGGTCTTATTCTGGTTCGAATGAGTCAAAGACTGTTCAACATAGGATATTTGGTAAATTATTAAACTCTACGAATTTACTAAGCTATCTAAGCTTACTTATGAAATTGTTATTATTTTGTAGATTCCATTTTGCTGTTAAAATATCGAATCATCTCGAAGAAATCACATTATCTCAGGAGCTTGTTCGGTAGTATGTACATCACTTGGTTATATGGCATGTACTAGGATGATGTCATCTTTGAAATGCTTGATTTTGGGTTGATTGGTTCATTGTCAAACTTAGAATGTTGAACTTAAGTTTGTACGCTGGCTTAATGTTTTAAGTAAGTAAGCTAGTATGCATTGAAATGTAATGTCATGTGTGCTCATGAATAATTGTATCTTGTGGTTATGTGACGAAACAAGTGCTATCATGTATAGGTTATGCAAGCTTTGATTCTTGACTAATTGCCTTGTGATGAAGAATGCTTGCAAACTTGGAAACTTATGTGTATATTAGAATTCTATACACTTGTTTTCGGTAGAACCCTTGCATGTATCGGTAGAAGTATAGGGAATTTGAACTTTGGTTACTGACTTGCATTGTTTCGGTATAAGTTTTTGAGGTATCGGTAGTTCTGTACATAGTAGTATCGGTAGTCTGAACACTTGTATCTGTAGAAGCTACAAGGTAAAACTTCTTAGCTCTCTAGAGTTTGTTGTATCGGTAGATGTTATAATTGTATCGGTAGTAATCATACTTGTATCTTAGAACCTTTCCAACTATCAATAGGTAACTGCAGCTATTTTAAAGTTGTTTACTGACTTGACTTCTACCGATACTTGTCTAACAGGTACCGGTAGAAGTCCCTAGAATTGTGAAATTACATTTTTGCCTTAAATAGATTGTATTGTTATTTAAGTTTATAATTATTTTCATGTATGATATATTAATTTATTTAATTATATTAAAATGAAGTGATATTGGAAATTATTCAACGGTAAATAATCGAAAAGACCTCGAAATCTTAATCGACGACGATGTTGAGTTTGGGTACTACATAGTGATAGTAGAATGATTGATGTAACTTGAATGATATTGTGATATTATGATTTGACATGGAATATAGATGTCATGATATGTGATATGAATATTGATTCCTTCTTGCAAACGTATTGATGAGTATGTTTTGGGTTATAATTTGGTTAGCTAGTGATGAACGTAGTATGTTTCAGACACAAGGCCATGTGATCCTAAGTTATTGTATGATTACACTTGATCCCTGATTGGTTGAAATGTCATAAATGAAAGTGCGAGATTAAATGGGGTTAGTATTCTGGGTTGTTAGTTTGTAATTGTATAAATTGTGATAGATTTGTATGTATGAAAAAAACTCATAAAGTTTTGTAAACCCTGAGACCTTAGATCGGAGATGGGTACGATTTTTGGGTGTTACAGGGAATAACAAACACTCGTTGTACACGCTAAAGGACAAGCTCCATCAACACAACAAAAGCTTTAGCTTTAGCATCAATAGAACATTATGACACGTTGACAATTGACTCTGTCATAACTCAAGCACAACATATCATGAGTGATTGTAAGCACTTAATACAATAAGGAAATCAACCTCGGATGGTCCAAAGCGACGGGCATAAATCGGCAAAAGAACCAAGCATCCACCAAATTGGAGGAGACAACGAAAAAATCAACCCTAAAATTACTCGCAAAAGCAAGACTACATGCATAAGAAAAATAAAAAAGCGTACTACAAAAGTAGACAAAAACTTCTAAAAGTGAAGACTTATTAAACAATGAAAAAATAAACAAAACATATAAAACTAATACAAGTCCAAACCGACTCATAAAATCATATATTATTCTGAAACTCTCAAAATAGAAACAGATTAAAAAGTCAACGAAGAGCTACCCACTTTCTAAAAGAAATTGTCGGTGGTCGGTGGTGTTTCAACGATGATAGGCACCATCATCTATCTATCACAACTTGTGAAGACAACAAAGATACCCATAAAATAGATCTGTAAACTAAAAAGAGAGAAAACGCATAGAGTGAAAGAAAAAAAAAAGATTGATGGACAGGAAAAAAACGGAATGATAACTAACCAAAAACTAACACCGTCGCTAAGAAAAACAAAAAGAAACAAACACAATGTATTAGAAGTTAAAACACCATTCTCAACGTTGATAGTCAAATTCTAGTGAATAAAACGAAACACTAAAGAAAATAGTGAATACAACTATTTATTAAGTCATTGATATTTCCTTCCATTGAATAAACCAAAACATAAAGCCAAAGCCAAAATAGTCATATATTAAAAAGTTCTAGGCAATTTATCACACTTCAAACTCAAGTCACATACCATAACCATAATAAAACAAAACATGTTTGTAAATATATACGTCTCCTTTTATGAGCTAAAGTTACCTTTAATCCCAACGATAAAAGGAAAAATTTACATTTAATTCTAGCGACAGATCACAGATATATAATAAAAATTTTCACCATATGAGTTTTATTTATTTTTATTTGATTTAGTTATTTTCGATTCTTCATTTAGTGTGTTTTGTATTAATTTTATTCTACATATTAATTTATAGGCATATATATAATTGTATTGTAATTGTGAATACATCATATTATAGGTGAAATCCGTTGGACTCATCCAATCAAAATTGAACACATCAGCCAATAAAGAATGTTTTTAGAAAGAACACTAGAGACGAAAGAAGAACTATTTTAATTTTTAGTATTTGAATCATACTTTATCGTATTATTTTCCTGTAATTGTTTCCTGATTTTAATTTACACTAGTGACAAAGTTAAATTCATTGTTGAAAGACGAAAGAATAAAATGGGTTTGAGTGGGAAGTTGAAGACGGGGACATCCACCTAATCATTTATTAGTTTAGTGCTTATATTTTAATTTAGTTTCTTACACAAATTTTAGTTTTCATCAAATGGTAGTTATTAAATTGGTTAAAATATGTTATAAGTTCATATATTCTTCAAAAGTTTAGAATTTAGTTTTTATAATTTTACTTTTAGGAATTTCATCCTTTTTATTTTCAGATTTTAAAATTTAGATCCAATTGTTGAAAAAGTTTCTTTTTTTTTGTTAATTTACTGATGTGATATTTTGGAATAAAATTTAAACTTTTCATTAAGCAAAATTTAGTGTGGCAAGCATATTATCATAAATGTAATATCATGTCAGATTGTTATTTTTTCATATTACTCAAAAAAATAATTAATAGATTTAATGACTTTACACATGATATAGATTAAATCTGCAACTTTACGCATAATACATTGCTAATAACATAATTTAACCAATTAAGACAAAAATTTCAAACTTTAAAAAGTACTAGGGATTAAAATTGACCAATTCGAAAAATACAAGACTAATCCAAGACTAAATCCACAACTTAAGCAAAGTACAAGGTCTAATGAGAACTTGACCTAATGTCTCCTATTTTTCGCCGGGGACTGGATGCGGAGTTGCCCTCCGTTATAGAGGACGAGTCGTCCTTTCCTGAGAATCAAGAACGAGCTATAGTTCTCTTCACCATTATGATAGTTCCTTCTATCTGCTTAAATTCTGACCTTGTCCCTAGCCCTTCTTTTCCCGTAATATTTCATGTGTTTCCAAGTTTCGTGGTTGTATACGATTTCCTTGTTCAGTTTTTGGCATTGAAAATAACGTGGGCGAATGACATGGAATTAGCTGATATTGATGTACAAGAAAACAACAGCGGATGTTATTCGTTCATCACTCCAATCACACGGCTTTTTTCTTGACTTCCTACATGAGCCATATTTCCTTACTTTTATCAAGCATAAAACAGATTCTGCGTTCATTGTCCAATACCGTGCAAAACAGAACCAAATATCAAATCAGGTCATTCTTTTAAACCACCACTCTGAAGCAATCAAAATAATTAGGCAAATATACAGAGTACCTTTGCTTTTGAATTAAAAGCACACAAAAATCATGCACCCCACCCAAGGGAGGGGTAAAGTAACCGGTGATTACATTGTTTACATGCACCGTAGTAAACAAATTATTATAGGGTTCTTCTAATTCTCAGAATACTGGGGTAAAAAAAATTGGAATAACAAAAATTATATAAATTAAGCCTTGTATTGGAAGTTTCTGGTATTTAAGCCATGCCTTGCACTCTTTCTATCTTCCAATAATACTCTGTGTCTTCCACAGGCTGATATAATCATCTACATCAATATGAATTGTTAAGGCAGCATGAACAGATGTACCAAACTTGCTAACATTATAAACCTAAATCATCTACTCTCCTGCGACATATGTCTTCTCTTCATAGTATTTCCTTTCACTCTGTGCCTTCTTTGCATTGCGTTTCTGCATTGAAATTCAGCACAAAATTTTGAGAATATACCCAAGCATACGGTAAAGGGTTAAACATCTGAAATAGCACTAACTTGCAGGACTTAAAATGAAGAAACTAGTAAATGCAGAAAACACCCATGATTCAGGTTACTTGTAAGACATTTTGATACGCAAATCAGATACAAAGGAACCAGAAAATTACAACTGATCTCTCTTCTAATTCAAAATGACCAACAAAACACAATTGATGTTTGAAGCACACACCTTTCAGTGCATGCCTCATGCAAAAAGTTTCAACAATATCCATAGCCAAGATATAATCTGTAATCCATAAATTAAATGTCTAGCAAGTAATGTTGTTCTGAAAGAATGTGAACAATTGCTGATCAATTTCCATTTCTATTTAAGCATCAGATAATAAAACAACAACAAAAAATTCCCATGCAGTCAAGTGTAACTAAGTAGTACCACATAAGCCTCGTGATTGGCAACTATCCTTTGGGCTACAGAACTCGTGGTTAAACTTTTTGGGCTTTCAAGCAACCGAAAAATTCCCATGCTCTTCGGAAATGCATACGGATCAGTTTCACCCTGTACAAAGCAAAATCAGCAATTCTTCCAAATCAATAGACACAAGGGACCATAACAATGAAATAAATCCAAAGAGGGTCAGAAAACTTACAGGCAACAAAGAATTACTCTCTGCAACAGTTCCATGCACAACAATAGAAATGTTGAAGGTCGTAATCTGTTAAAACAAAGAAATATCATGAGCCATGACAGCTTTCCAATTTTGAAGAGTGAGAGAGTTGGTGATAGTAGTAGTAGCCGCAGCAGCAATAATGCAAATTACCAATAGCATTGCTGTAGAGTATAGAAATGCACAACCAGTTAACAACAAACAGAAAAATAAGTAATTCTTAAAGAAAAGAAATGAAAAGAAAAACATATTTCTTGTATTTTTTTTTTAAGCCTGGGAGGGAGGGGGGATTTCTAAATCCAAGACCTGGCTACAGAAACTAGCAACGACTAAATCATTAAGTCGTATGGTACAAGTATTTAATGGATGGACATGCTTTGGCATATAAGGAGGATGCATTTATTCTTTAAAAGAAACACAATATCTTGAATCTAAATTCTTGTTTCTGGATGCATTATTATTTTGTACAAGATTTGATAAAATGCTTAAAAATGAAAATTGGGGTCCTCATCACCATGATTAGGTCATATTAAAACTTACAGCCAACAGACTATAGCTTGTTGCATATTTTTGTGCCACCACCAAGGAAATAACTATGCTAAACCAATACAAATAAATAGATACGTATTCAAAGGGATGTACTATCTTAGACACAGATTAATTTATAGACATAGCGATATAAAATTCGAAAGAAAACCACACCATGTCCTTAGTAACTTCCCAAGGAGCACCAATGATAACTTCATCAACATAACGGCAGGCTAACACACTAAGACTGCGCTCATGAACATGCATAACTGGGTAAGGCATCCCCCTGTGCTCTCTGCATGCAAAGTAGATGCATGAGTAATATCTTATATAGAAACTCTTTAGTAACACTACATTTTGTCACACTCACGATGCAGGTGAAAGAAAATATTGTATGTTAAAAATATTTTTTGTTAAAATTTATTCAATAATGAACATAAGTGGAGTGGTAATGAACTTGAATTTTAATACTATTGAACATGTGTTCAATCCTTGGATTTGTAATTTTTAATTCTTTTAATTAAAGATGACACAAAAGTATGAAAAGAAAAAAGTGTCACCATAATATATTAATTATAATTTAAAAGAATAGGTATTTTTATAATTTCATAACTGAGTTAGTGACCCGGTTAAGGGTGACACCAACTCAATAAAGTGCTTAAATATAGTATAGATAAGCAAATTTACAAACGAGTATCTTAAGTTAACTCTCAACCTTCTAAACTCAAGTATTACAACAAAATTTAAAGATACCAACAAAACATAAAGATAAACAAAGCATAAAATAAATAAAGTACCTCACAATATGGTCAGTATGGATACCAACAAGCAAAAAGTCTCCAAGCTGCCTTGCCTTCTTAAGGATCTGAGTAAACATGGACAACATGGAATGAGTTGCAGAACTTCCAATTTTCCAGAAAAACAAGTAGCATGGAACATAGATCAGTGGATCACAAATTATAGCATTTCTTTTCAACTCTTAAAGTTTATGATGGTATATACCCTCTCTCACTCTTTCAGACAACTCCTCACCCAGCCCGGGCCCCCTCACCCAAAAACATAACTAAATAAATAAATAAGGTTGTTTGTCCTATTCTCCCAACAATCAGAAATCATAAACTCGTAAGTTTAATATTCTTATTTCTTCAATCTTACTCAGTAGCCACAAGAACATCTCATTCTAAGCATTGCAGTCCTCCTTCAACTCCAAACCTTTTTCTCCCTTTCCAATGACTAACTGCATATTTTTAGCAGTAACCTCCAAGTTTTTGTTACAGTTTCTATTTTCTTTGTTGATCCACCAAAGGATCACAATGCATTCATAGAACTTTCAAGATATATGGTCCATCACCTACATAGGATGTGGGAGGTGATGGCAGTTTAAGTTCCTGCAAAGGCTTTCTTAACACCAAACATTGTTATGGATTAACCAAAGAATATAAGAGCACATTTTCTGATCTTGATTATGAAAAATAATATCAGCTAATTGAGGATGAAGCATTAGACTACTTCCATATTTAAGGCAATGTCCTTTACAAATGAGAATAATTGGCCTTTTCCCTGAAGGATCAGTCAGAAGATGTCCCCATCCAGACTAGCATGTTATTGATTGAAAAAAAGGTTCTCAATTACAAAGTGTAATAAATGTTACAACAAAACACATCAGATGGTGCCATGTTGGAATTAATTACTTGTTTGGTAGTATGATGAAGATTACAGCATTTCAACAACAAAAATGAGCTTTCAAATAGTAATCTCCCATTTGACAGTGAGGGGTAAAGTTGCTTTCTAATCATACCTACCTTAAATCTTAAATATGTCATGCTACTTCACTCAACATTGGGAGACCCCTAAATCAAAAGAATGAAGTACATAATTTAGAACTTTTGGCATTTAACTTAGTAATTATTCCCCACACGGGTCCCTGCAAATCAATTATGCCTTTGACTATCACAAAGGTGTTAACCTAAATTATTAAATAGATTGAGCTGCATCAACACCCAGCCTTTTAACAATATTCTGTTCACCACTCTAGTTTAAAATTTGATAGAGAAAGTGCATATCTAATGGATCCTCATTACAGGATAGGCATCCTATATTTTAATTATCATCAGGACTAAAAGTTTCAGTTGGGTTATTTACTCTCCATAGAGCAACAATATCAGCTAGCTGCAGCTCATATATGCAGACAATGGTAGCCAAGCCAGATAAAAGTAAGCTATGCTCAAAATTTGCACGAATATGTGTATTAAAAGAGGCTACAATGTGACAGCTTATCTTACAACAAAACTTGAATTAACATGTAGATCTGATTGAGAGCAATCACCAAATTCATGGAATCATAATAACATAAAAAATAAGAAAATCGGATGAGAGAAAAGTATCAAAGGGATGTAATACCTCCACATGCCCTGCATGAAAGAGATCAAATGCCCCATCAATGTATACAACGCGAGCATTTGGTCCAGGTCCCTGAGGAAAAACTGAATGAGATTGGCATGCAAAGAGAGCCATGCATTCTCGTAAACATACAGTTAAAAGGAGAAAGAAAGCAAAAGAACTAAATTGGCACCACATCCATCCATACCCCCACACTCTCCCCCACATCTGATAAAGAAGAAAATAGCTCTTAAAACTTTTTACAAGAAATGGTTGCAAGCATCCCTTGTGCTAGGGAATTGACTTATGACAGAATTTTAGGCCATTTTGAAACAATATTACTACTAGTGAGATAAAAAAAGAGAAAGAAAAACAAAGTGAAGAATGCACCAAACCATTGATCCATATTATACTTTAAGGTCGTCCAATAAATTGCTTTAATCAGCTTCCTAAAGATTATCTTTCAAGCAAAAGATTTACATAAGTATTTTATCCAGACCTTTACATTCATGATGCTACAGAACACATCTTTAATAAAACATTGCAAAGAGATTATAAGCCAGAAGGGCAGTCGGGCAGTTTGGTCATAACAAGACAACAGCTATGGTAAATGAGTAGTTCGGCCAACCTAATTTGAAGAAAGATGATATAAAATCATCTTTCTCTTGTTACTGTCAACTGCCAAAGGAGAGAAAGAATTAGTACTTTGTATGCCTTTACCAACTGAACTTGACAAATGTAGTGTAACTTTAGTATAATTTTTAGTAATAGGCTCGCCAAGCACTTTGGAGTTTTTGAGGCTATAACTCTTTCTTGCAAACAGATTTTAAAGAGTGCACTCTTTATTCCATGTTCATGCTGCATAAAATTATAATTTCTTAAGTACCTATATCAATGAGCTAATCTTGAAGAAAGTTCCGGAGGATCCTTAATATGAAGCTTAGTTTCTCTTAGGCTGGCTAGTGTGAAACTAAATAGTACCTTGCCATTTGAAAATTGCACAATCCGCTGAGATGTTGGTAGAAATTGAGAAATCTGAGCCCTTTGTGAATCGCATCTTTCACCTAAATCTCCATTCAAAAGTGTGCTAGTATGATCTCCACCCCCTTCAGTATCCTTTACAGAACAAAGTATTCTTCCTACATATGTATAATTAGTAAAATATTTAGAAATAACTGAAATTTACAGAAGCTAGTAGATGAAAAGGGTTCAAGCAAAGGAATCTTGAATACATCTCAAGAAAATTTTTATTACCAACAATATCCGTGCTGGAAACACCTTCAGTGCGCTTAATCTGCTTGTAGCGGCCAGCTTTCTTTGCCAAGGCATAAGCATCAGATCCATCAGGGAGAAGGCAAGGATCATCACCATGTATTATATAGTCAATCTTATGCTCATTGAACAGACTGTTCATGAATTGCTCAGTAATTGCATAGGGGGCATTTGCTATTACTTGATCCACCCACTTTAATCCACTAACAAGTGCCAGCCTGGAGAGAACTTCAATGAGATCCATGGAACCACAGACTACAGTAATTATAAAAATCTTACCAACAGTAGCGAGTTGACAAACAAACCATCAAGGGATAGACCAGCATGCAGATTAATCAATTTGAAAGTTAAGAATTTTACTGCATAGGAGATATTAATCTCAATACAGCTTAATAAGTTAGAAGCAAAGATAATAACCAAGGTACACAGCCTTCTTACCTACATGCTCCTGGAAAAGAAATTGTTGCACCAGATAACTAGCCTCTGCAATTTCATGCTGTTCATTAACTGATTTAACATGCATGTGAAGGTTCATTGTAAAACAGCTAATCTGTTACAATTTATTAGGCTTCCTGATTCTCATACTTCAGATTTGGATACATATAGACTTTCATGCATGCAAACACACACACACATACACATATATAATCTTTTTCCTCACTGTTTTCTTTCAAAAATTTTAATTTTTCACATACGAGGATATCACAGTATTTTGAGCTGTGCTTGTTTTCAAAACCTTCATTAATAAGCCAAGACATTGTGAATGCTTTCAATGTGATTAGAGTTAATGACGATTCAAAACAGAGCAGTGTTTATATGTGCAAAACACAAGGATAAGGCATAAATGAACTACAGGTCATGAAATAAAATCTTGAAGGAAAAACAGTGTCTCATAGTACCTCTCTTCCATGGGCAGAACAGGAGGACCTTTATTGGCAATAATCTCCTCATCACTTACAACCCCAACCACCAATTCATCTCCCAAAGCCTTAGCTTGCCTCAACGCATTGGCATGGCCATAATGCATGAGATCAAAGCACCCATCCATGTAAACTCGAATGCACTTCTTCTCACACTTCTTCTTGTGGAAGATCCCTGAATCTGACCAAACATATGACAATGGGAACAGTCCAATTCCACCGAAATAAGAGGTAGACAAACCAAGCAAGGCAGCCGTTAGCATTAGGCCACCAAAGAGACGCGGGCAGTAATACACCCCATCCCAAATCCAATTGTTACTCTCGTATTCCATTGCCATCCTCTCTTCGAATCGCAAAAATAGGAGACACAGAACCTAAAACATGGCAATACCAAATAATAATTATTTTATTAATAATGATACGAAGAAATGTAAGATTTGCAATAAAGGAAAATTTACAAGACCTTTCAGACTAACCTTACACGAAAGTTAGTGTGTAACAGAAGGCAATTAATATAATTTTTATTTTCTAATTTGGGCAGAAAGGAGGGCCTTTATTGGCAACGATTCAAAGAGAATCTCAAACTTGTAAAACATACAAATTAATAAATGCGTTATGGGTTATATACAAATACATGCAAAAATGAAATTCAGAAGTATGAAAAAGCTTAACTAAAACTGGATTCGTTAAGAAATTGTTAAATCTGAATCTTACACAAAATCAAGAAGCCAAATCATATGAAATTTAGTTTAAAACGGGCAAATCTAATTGAGTTTGAGGACTGCAAATTCCAACGAAAGGAAACGGAAAAGCATGAGAATTAGAATATGTGAAGATGGTAGATCGAATCTTTACTTTTCTTTGCTGCAGTTTTTCTTTAATTCTGGGTTCGTGTCTCCTCCTTTTCTTTCTCTTTGTTCTGTTTTTTTTTTTTTTTTCCTTCTCTTGTTTCTATCACACGGGATTTGTGAGTGGCAGCTGGCCCAGTATATATTGAAATTTCGTCTAATTAAATTAAACAAGTTGCAAATCCCACAAATACCTTCCAATTGTTTGTTTTCTTTCCCAAAGCAGTCGGGTCGGGTTTAATTTCCATACATCAAAATCACACATATAATACAACAAAATAAACTTTCCTTAAAAAAAGTTAAACTACCAAAATAGTCACTTTTATTTACCTCAAATTATATTTGAGTTACTTATACTTGAAATATTACATTTTAGTTATTTATGTTATTATTTTATTACAATATGGTCACTCAATCATTAAGATCTGTTACATCCCAAACGACAGTCCGATATAACAGTTAAAATGAGTTTTAAATGTCAATGTGAATGTCCAATTGATATGAGAAAAGTTAATTTTTTTTATGAAAATATAATACAAAATTTTGTCCTAAAACTCAATTTTTATGGTTTAAAAAGAATGAATAGTTGGGTTCTTCTCCTTCTTCTCTGTCGTTCTGCTCTTCTCTTCTTTGATGGTAACAAAAAACACTCCATTGTTGCTTCTTTTTAAACTAGAGAAAATTGGATTTTAGGGTTAAATTTTGTATTCTATCTTTATAAAAAATTCAACTTTTTTCACCCTAGTTAGATATCCACATTGGCATTTAAAACTCATTTTAACGATCACGTCGAATTATCGTTTGGGATGTAATAGATTTTATGGGTAGAATGACTATTTCGTAACAAAATGATAACGTAAGTGACTAAAACATAACATTTTAAATATATGTAACTAAAATATAACTTGAGTCAAACAAAAGTTAATGATTTAATTCACAAAATGACCATTTTTAAAAAAATCTTCAGAAAATTTAATTCAGTATTTTTATTTACATTATACATTATTTTTATTTAAAATTTCTCTAAGAACAAAATAATACATTTCCCTTGATAAATAAATATTTTTAAATTTTATATATTTAAAAAAACTTACTATCACTATACGGAAATTAATTAAAATGCTTCTATATTTATAAAATACTTTTAAGTATAAATATACTTAAAAAATTTTAAATAAATCTACTTTTAATATATAATATTTTTATTTTTATTTTAAAACATTATTAAACTAATATATTTATGTAATTGTGTTATAAATAAAAACTATTGTTAAATTATATATTATATATGCTTTGACGTACTCTATTCAAATTATTTGCACATATTTTAATATTTTTCATTTTTCAAATGCCCCTATTTTTTTTTTTATTCAATTTAATCTTTAAAATTAAAATTGTAATTTCTTTCAAATTTGAACTTCAATTTCGAAATCGATCCTAATTATATCATTTTAGAACCCTCTAATATCGATAATTATAGAAATTTCATACCAAATATTTAATTTATGCACTTTAGTCCTTTTAAACAAAATTAACAATTTATATTTTACAATTAGTCATTATCACATCTAAGCTTAAAATCTATCAATTTAACACCTATTTATTCAAGAATTCGTCAATGAAAACTTTTGAAAATTTTAACAATTTTGAAAATTGATAGATGGACTAACTAAATCAAGCTCTCACGACTAAATCGAACATACCAAATCAAGTCCGAAAAATTAAAGCTTCCAAACCCTATTTTTCTCTTGTTGCTACGGTGAAAAAGATGAATAGGTGGACAAATGTTTATTTTCTTTTAATTTTTTATTTTATTCTTAGTTTAATATTTAATTCATCCTAATTAGTTTAATTAAACTTAATTAAGTTAATCATAAACATAATTAACAAATTTGGTGGATTCCAATGGTCATCCACCACCGATTGTCACTTAAAAAAAGTCTAATTGCTCATTTGGTTATTTAACTATTTAAAAATCCATAATGATAAACTCTTACAACTTTTACAATTTAGTCTTTATACCTTAATTAACTATCAAATGGGCAAAATTAAGGGACCAAACTGTAATAAAATTTAATACTAACCTCGTAAATATTAAATATTAATATTTAAGGACTCAAACATCGAAAATGAGATTCCGAAATCATCATTTCTGACACCATTGAAAAACAAGTTGTATAACACCTCAATCCTCAACTGTGAACTTAGACATTACACAAAAAGCAAACATATACTTGGTTCGATCCCTAATTTAGTTTTTGAAGTATATCAAATTGAGTTGGGGCTTTAACTCAAAAAAATTTTCATGATGAAGCATTCAAACAAGTATACACCAATAACATAAACATAATTGAGTTTAAAACTTTAGGCGAAAGTCTCGCAAAAACCAGCAGGTCTATATAAAATGTACAATAAGTTCTTTCCTTTATGAAAATTTAAAATAATATAACATTGGCAATAAAACAACAGTTAAATCAATTTGGCGTATACAAATAGAAAATACCTCAAAAAAACCATGAGTCACACAGGCTTAACCAAAGCTTCAAGGGTAACATTCTTTTAAGATGGCAGTTTAGAAAAGAAGTAATTTATTATAGATCTTAATTACAAGGCAGAACCACACGCCACCCCCGAAAGTACTTATGCATGTTACAAAACAAACACAGGCGAAGCTCACAACAGAGGTCACTCTTTCTAGCTGAGTAACAAGCTTTACGATGAAGTACCACCTGGAAAAAAGGGAAAGAAAGGGCGTAAGTTCAAAAGAACTTAATGAGCTCCAGAAAAGAAAATACTCGCCCCTTTTAAGACAAGTTACAAGAGCAGGTATAATGTAACAACTGCATATACATACACATAAATTAATAAAACAATACTCTACACACAGAGACATTCGGGCAAATATTCTCATACTAATTGTGGATGCCTATCTTTGGTGGACAGTAATCTTAGGCGGACTCTAGTACCGGGAGAATACTTTCTTCCTTACTTCCACAAAGATCATTTACATGAACAGAACTGACACTTTCCTAAGGAACGCAATCTCTATCAATCACAGACATAATATTAAACTGATTCTTACACACATTTGAACTCACCTTCACTAAGGTGGATTCTATACGCGAAACACAAACACCTAACGAAAACATTACATGTTCAACACAACAAAAAGGGGTTAAAGATTTGGCACTTAACATTCAATATTATCAAACGTTCATATTCAACATCTATTTTCTATTTGCATATATACAGAACATACAACACATTCAGAATCATATTTTCTTACTCTTTCTCTCATTTTTCCTTGGGCTAAACCTCGAATCCCACGTTCACATATCAGAATCGATATCATAATCACTATCGTTTCAACACATGCGTATTCTCATGACTCTTTTCCTTGGTTAACAACTAATATGTCTTACCGATGGCAACACTCATATCGCTAGGCTAGTTAGCAACTATCATGCCCTACTAGAACCCAACACGTACACCAATCTAGTTAGCAATTAGCATGCCCTACATACGACCCATCTTATTCTCCCACCTAGTTAGTAACAAGCATGCCCTACTAGTGGTCCATCACATTACATTTCTGGTTAGCAACTAACATGCCCTACTTGTGACCCATCTTATTCCCACTTGGTTAGCAACTAGCATGCCCTACCAGCGACCCATCTTATTGTATCCGAATACCGAGTTTACACTGTAACAGTCTAGTTTTCAGTGGTGTTGAAAACAGTGATTTCGAGATTACAACTCTGATGGATCGAGTCATAAACTTATTTATTTATAATATTTATGATGTCATTATCATCACATTAAAATTCAGATAGTAAATTTGAATGTCTAGATAGTGAATTGAGTAGAAAGGACTAAATCATAAAAGATACAAAAGTTGAGTTGATAAATTAGAGGGGTCAAATGAACAAATTGACCTAAAGTATTTTAGTGGTTGCTTTATGATGTAAAATAGTAAGAATAAGTGGGATTAATTAAAGTTAAACAAATGATTAATTAAGCTAATTATGAAAGTCTAAATATTTACAAAATTACCATGGATATATATTAAATTAAAAGAAGAAAATAACATTTTCTCATCTTTCTTCTTCCTTTGCACGGTTAAAACAAGAGAAACCTAGGTTTTTCCATTGATGAACTTTGAGCTTTGATTTGGGTGAGTAAACCTTGATCGTTTTTAGTAATTTTTATGTTTTTGAGTCTGTATCAACTTAATCTAGCTAAACCAAGGACTATTTTGTGAATCTGTCAAATGTTATGAAACTTACCATTGTTGAATATGCTTGTTTTTAAAAGTTTTTGATGGATTTGTATGCTTCATGATTGGGTTTGATATTCTTGTAAAGTGATTTTTGATGAAATTAGGGTTTAAGGACTAAAATGTTTAAATGATGAAATTAGGTGTACTTGGTGTGAAATAAAAAAAAGTGTAGGGACTTGTGTGAAGGCTTGGAACATTCGGTTGTTAAGAGTTTAGAAAGGGAATGATTATTTTGTTGTTTTATGCTTAAGGACTAAATTGAATAAAAGTAAAAAGGTTAGGGTAAAATCATAATTTCTCCAAAAATGACCAAATTGTGTTAAATGATCTGATTGAGTGATTTAATGTGAGAAATTGGGTGAGTTGTGGATATAGACTACGATTGTGCCACAGATCCCGAAAAAGAGAAATTAGCAAAATAATCCCTAGAGCCTATCCACAACTGCAATCCAGTCCGGTAAGTTCGTAATGTTAAATTCTTACTTGTAACTGCTTATAACTACCTTTTTATGGATGTTTGATATTGGAACAATAAATTGATGATGTGTAAGATATAAACGATAAAAGAAAGATTACCCGGCCTTGTGCCAAAGTTAAATGGTCCGATGATTGAGATCCTGCATTTGTTGCGGATTCTCTATGGCATCGTGAGTCACTGTAAAGGGAATAGAATTCAAGAATGGATTACAAGCCTTACGATGGCTGAGATTTATGCCTGTTGCATACTCTCGTCAACTTAGTGTGAGCAACATCGTAGGGAACAAATATACCATATCGATGGCTAAAAATAGCATCATATATTGGTAAGCATGACGGGTTAACAGGGAGAAAAATGAGCGTAATGACCTTTGGGTCAATAGGGAGTAAAATGAGCATCATGACCTTTGGGGTCAACAAGGAGTAAAACGAATAAAGATCATTGAAGTACAATTTTGTTTTGGCTCGACCGATTTACAGTTTTGTTCAACACATGTTATTCGGTAAATTGATAAACCTTGCGAACTTATTAAGCTATGAAGCTTGCCAGTGAAATTGTTGTTGTTTTATAGATTCCATTTTATGACTTGAAGAATGGACCATCTTGAAGACATCACACTATCTTGGGAGCTCATCGGTAGTATTTATATCACTCGATTATATGACATGTACTAGGATGAAATGACTTATTTTACTTGTATGGATGAATGAATCTTTTGCTGTGAAATTTTAGTTAAATATTGCACAAGTTTGTATGTTAGTTCATTGTGATATACACATACTATGTGAGATGTATGAAATGTTGAATCTATGTACAATGTATTTCCAAGTTAAGTCCTTAAGGTATGAAAGATAAATGGTTGATAACTTGAGTTTAGGCATGATTCCTTGAATTGTATACACTTGTTTTGATAGAACACATGCTTGAATCGGTATAAGTACAGGGTAAGAGAGAGGTTGTTCTTTGACTTGAGTTGTTTCGATAGTTCTGTACATTGAGGTATTGGTAGTTTAAATGCTTATATCTGTAGAAGTACAGAGTAGGAGAGAGGTTGTTCTCTAACTTGAGTTGTTTTGATAGTTGTATAATAGGTATCGGTAGTTTTGTAAATAGAGGTATCGGTAGTTTAAATACTTGAATTGGTAGAAGTTGCGGGGTAGGACTTCTCAACTCTCTAGAGTTTTTAGTATCTATAGTATTATAACTTGTATCGGTATTTGCCTCACTTGTATCGGTAGAACTGTCAAGGGTTTTAATAGAAGTCTGCATTATTTTATGAATTGTTTACTGACTTGACTACTATCGATACTTGTCCAACAGGTATCGATAGAAGTCTCCAAAAATTTTGGAAATGACCTTTTTTCCCTTGTTGAATTGTGATTACTATTAAATGGTAATAAATGATGTGTTGAGTGTATCAAATGACATAAATTTAAAGATGAATAGTGATTGATGAATAAAGTGACATCGGAACCCTAGCCGACGGTCTCACCTGAATTCTAAACTATGACAACCAGGATTTAGCATTATACTCAAAACTAGAAGGAAACTCAGAGAAAATTTATGCAGTATAGATACTCACAAAGGATCTCAACGAAATTGGTTACACCATCTCTTTTGCTACACTTATAACCTTATTTTTAATATTCAAACTTGTAATGATTCTTCTTCGACGAAGAACTCCCTATTTAACGAGATACTAGACTAAAAATAAAGAAAAAGAAAAAGAGGAGGAAGGAAGGATGGAAGATTCCCCCCACAACAACAAACTCATCTATTTATATAGCTCACAGTTCTCACACTAACTTACACGTGGCTTTGCTGACTCATCATCTTAATGTGGCAAACATAATAATTTTTAAGCAGTCCCACCTTAAATATCGAAAACACTCTAGTTTATTCTTAACTAGATCTTGACAATAACTAACTAAAACTATACAGTATACTCACGTGCTCAAGAAGAATACTATCAAGTCCATAACTCAACAATCTGCCATTGGTGGATACTAACATAAGGGTTTGCCACACAAAACTTACTAAGAGAAACCATTAATTGGCAGGTTCTCCCCAACAACCACACTAAGACATAAAGACTAATAACCTATACTTCGCCAAAAGGTGAATCCTTCAACCAAAACATTACAAACTTACCTGATTAATGAAATAGTTTGCCATTCTTGACATGACACTCATCACTAAAACAATATTGGCCAATAAGGCGCAAATCAGCCTTCTCTGGCTTAAACTTAGCCAACTATCCACCCACATAAACCACCAATAATGACTACGCCAAGTGGGATGTTAGAGGTTATTACACTCATCCTAACTTGGGAATCTAATTTTTAACATTTCCTTAATTTTTTGTAATACAAAAATACGCAAAAATTTTACATCCAAGCTTTCCAAGCTTTTACTTAACATCTAAAATAAATACCAAGTTAGGAGAGATGAAAATCTCCACTTCATACCTTGATGAAGCTTTCTCTCTTTAGTTTCAAATTTCTATCTCAAGACTAAACTAGACCTTAGGCTTTAATGGAGAAGATGATTAATATGGAAAGCCTGGAGTTAGGTTTTCTACAAGATTTTAGTAAGAAATCAAGGTTTGGTGTGGAGAGATGCCTTGGATTGAATAAGAAATCTAAAAGGGAAGAACAACAAAGAAGCTCTCTGTAATACCTTAATTTGATTAAAGGGATTAAATTGGAAATTCTGAGAACTTGGGGGTCTATTGCATAAATACTATTAATTTAGGGACTTAATTGAACTCTAGTTAAACTTTATGGCTAATTTGGGATGTTTTGGACTTAATTGCAAATCGGGCTAAGTTTATAGGCTGTGTTGAAAACCCAGAGATCTTTAAGGACCTCCGAGTAAATGTCTCTATTTCTTTGGTATTTAAACCCTTTATTTTCCTTTGTGTGAGACCCTTGAGCTTCTTTTGTTATTCTCTTGCCTATTGAACCCCTAAACTCCTCCCTCTCCCTTGCTCTTCAAGTTTCGTTCACCTTCGACGACCAATCGTTCGACGGCCGTTCGCTTCACCGCCACTATTAAAGCCTTCCTTGTACCTTCGCAATCAAACCCCTCATCTCAATTCTTTTTAGCTGTCGTCATTTACGTGAATCAAGGTTAAAAACCATTCAGGTCTCGTCCGTTCGCATCGCCTCCACCATAATCCATCACTTTTTCACTGTTTGAGACCTTGGTAAGTTGTGCATTGTGTTGGGGGGCCTTGTTTGGTCTTTTTTTGTGTTTGTTGGTAACATATAACTACTATTCGACAGGCTCTGATCAGTACTGCCGATGTGGGGTTAAAAACCCTAACTTTTTCCTTATGAACAAGTTTGTGAGTTGGGCCATTTGGTGCAAGACCAAAGTTGACCCAAGTAGCAACCGAAAAACATTAACCCATTAACCCTTTTGCCTTGACCCAAATCTGATGGCCCAAGCTTGTGAGCCAATGCCCTAATCTAATAAACCATTTGACCCAAACCCAAACCCAAACCTTGAAACCCTAAACCCAAATCAAACACCCAATCGATCCAACCTAATAAATCGACTCGACCTGTTGATTGAACCCGACCCGAACCATTGACTTTGATCAAACCAAACCAAACTGTTGACTTTGACCGTTGATCGTTGGAACGATGAAAATGTGCAAGTGTACACAATCGTGTTCAAGTAATAAAGTGACAAATAAATGTCGAGTATCGTACCCACAGGGACTGTAATATGAAAAGTATTTATGAAATATTTAATTAACAAATTAGACAAACACGAGATAATATTTGAGAGGGATATTAACCTAAGTATTCTAAACTAATTAAGCTAAGTTAAACTAAGACTAAATTATATTTCTATGCATAATTTCTAAAGTTTTAATCAATATGACATAAATGTGTTACGTTAATAGCTTTAATCACTTAATTAAATATAAACCATGTTCATGCTTGTTACGAATTAATATTCAAAGTAACTTGGTATCTTGCTAACTTATGAACAACATCACTTACAAAAATTAGTTTATCTCTTGAACGTACACCTATGCCAATACAACCGACTAAACTAATATTCATAAGCATGTAAAGGATTAAGTGAGGTAACAACATACACCTATATTGAAACAATTTAATCACAAAAATCCTGCAAGTTATGCAAGGCTAGTATTCTACAATACCTCACAATTTTAACCCTCAGATTCCTTAGAGGATTAAGCATGCACAAATTAAATAGTGTGTCTAATAATCATAATTTCAATGCGCTTAAATGATTAATTCAATAGTTATATCACAAGGGTACTACAATAATGACTTAGGCATGATAATATTTAATTAAATAAGATATTTAGGGCCTATAACAGCATAAACATGATTAATATAAACAAGCAATTAGACACTAACAACCCAACACTTAAAGAATTTAAGTCATTTTAATTAAAGAATTAATAGCATTCATAATAGCATTCATCATATAACAAACAAGAATCTAAAAAATATGAGAAAAAGAATAGGATTAAATCCAGCAATTTCTCAAGAATTGCTTCTGCGTTCTTCGTCGTTCTTGCTCGAATCTTTCCAGATCAAGGTCTCTGATGGACACTCAAAAAAGGCCATGGAAGGCTAAAGAATTAATCTTTTCCAAGAGAAGAAATTGACAAGGGAATGGAAGGGAAATTATGATGGAAGGCTAGAGAGAATTAGAGAGAAAGAAGAGAATATGTGAGTGAATTGGTGTGTTGAAGTGAGGGAATGAGGGGTGTATTTATAGGTGGAGTTGAGGAGGGGTTGTGTGGCTATTTTTGGCAAATGAATATAAGCCACACAACAATGGGTGGCCGACCATGCATAGGCAACTTTGACTTGTTCAAAGTTTGCTTAAAATGAGCTAGGGGTGAGAATATAAAGCATGAAAAGTGGAAGGGTTGGAATGGTATTTTAGGAAATTTCAAGGGCTTTTTTGCAAGGTTGAAATGGTCAAAATAATTAGCTGAAAATGTCAGCACATGGACGGCACATGGCTAGCCCAATTGGAGGTGGTTCAACCCTCGGTTGCATGCACATCGAGCCACTTCAGCTTAGCCTCTATAATTAATTTTTAATCCAATTTAATTTTAATTTAAAATATAATTATAAACCATAATGTAGATTCATATTGGAACGGCCCTTGACTAGAAAAATATTCTTCATAGCTCTTCACTAACTTGGTGTAAAATTCCCTCAACGGTGTAAGTTGTCAGTAATGTCTACCGAGCCGATTTTCACTAATTGTGAAAATCTGTCGAAAAATTATCAAATTTATGTTGAATATTTATAAAAATAATTAAAAAAAATCAATATGTTGTTAATTTTAGTACAAATTAATTATTTTATAAATAAATTTTATTTTTTGACATTAATTACTTAAAATTTGCATGAAATTAGGTTAAAAAGGATATGAAAAATCTATATATTTTCATCATTGCACAACCTCCAAACTTAATTCATTGCTCGTCCCGAGTAATGCACAAATCATAAAAGAGTTGATCATTTCTCCTCATACTTATGAATTCAGTTTAATTAAGCATGAAAACAAGAATTTAGAAGTTATTTACCTCAAGTATTTTTTATTCAATTATCTTCAATTATCATCATGCTTATCTTAATAAGGACATGTTAAAACCCTATCACTCAATTTTTATTTCCTCAGTTAAAACCAAACTGCAATCATTAAGTTTAACTTATGTCTTCATATGTTGAACATAGCAATTTCTCTCCACTAATGTAGGTAGCATTGAAATCTTGAATCAAATAGGTCTTTTGCATAGGTTGTAATGGGGATAGGCTAGGGGTAAATAAAAGTTAGATAAATTTAAGCTAAAACCCTAGACTCAGCTTGTAGCAGACCTTCAATTTCACCAACTCTTTCGAACTCTGAATGCTTATGCCTTTTTCTTTTGAGTACATATGCTCTATTTTTTTCTTTTTCTTTTTCATTTCTCTTTTTTTTTCTAAGCATCATTTTTATATGAACTAAAATTTTGTTGAGCATTTTGGTACTTCTACTTAACTCTCCAAAACTTATTTTCAGAACATAATCTTGATAGACCGAGTCTAGTAGTTGGGACAATTTAGAGATAAGTACAAGAGATAAGATGGCTTATAACTGTAAGGTACAAAGAAAATCAGGCCGTATAATCTCAAAGTTGGCTTCAAGGGATAACATTTATCAGGGTTGGCTTGAAAGGTTCAAACGATCCAAACAAATGTTGCGTAAATCATTTTCAAAATTTCATGCTTCCTAGGATTTCGCCTCAAGAAATTACTAAGTCAATTCTGGGACATAAACTTTCATGCATATCTAGCTTTTATAAGGAATAAAAAATTTTATGATATGATTTCACATATTTTATTAAGAGTAGCATGCATATCATGGTTTAGCTTAACATTATAACCATTGAGATAATTAAATTTTATTTATACTAAAGCTTAACGTAATTAACATAAATTAAAATTTTTAAGCAAAATTATAACTAAATTCATAAAATAAGAAGAAATAATACTTATCATGAAGTTTTTTATTTTGGGTCTCCCTACTTAAATTAAACAATGTCCCCATTGTTAAAAACAGTAGAGAAAGTAAAAATAAAAGTGAATAAATATTGTACACCAAGTAGGATCATGAAAGAGGAGGTGAGTCAAATTTGACTGCTTAAGTACCAAGCTCTTTCAATGTCCAATCCTAGACATGTACATATCTATTACCACACTCTTATTTATATAATTTGTTCAATTATTGTCTTCAACCTCTTAATTTATTATGCAAAAATTAAAAGCTAACCTAATGACCTAATCCTAAATTCATTCAATAATTAAAGACTGAAAATAAAAGAAATTAAAGAAAGACAATAAATTCCCCCCTTTTTATTAATTTGTGTCATCTCCCTTTTTTAGAGATTGCTACAGCGCGGGGAAGTGATGTTGCGGCGAAGGGAAGGGACAATGCGTGTTGGATATTTTTCTCCTCGTCACTGTTCTAGGCCTTAAGCCCAAAATTGCTACAATTTTATTGCCTACACAAACTTGACAGAAAAAAACTAATTAAATCTTAGGTTAACTTGACCCTCTTATTCAAAATAAAAATAAAAATAAACTTGAAATTGAAACAAAAATTAAAGTTCCTTGTAGGCTACTTAGAAAATTTTTCTCAGAAAATTAAATAAAATTAAGTTCCCAGTAAAGGTTGGAGGGGTCACAAATGGTCCCACTTAAGTTCATAACTCCTTAGACAAAATTAATTTAATGTACTAATTCAAGAAAAATTTTCTAATCATGCCATTTATTCAAAATGAGAAAAAAAACTTAAAATAAGTTAACGGTAGAAAGAGTGAAGAGAACTCCCTCAATGTTATTGGTGATTGTCACTGATAAAGGCGATGTTGAACGGTCATTTATCATACCAACCATATCCATCTAGAAAGAAAAGATAAGGTTGCTTAACAATTACATTCAACATTTGATCAAAAAGTAGCAACGAGAGATTTTTTTTTTGTTGCTTTGCTCGACTTCCTTTCATTAATACAAATCTGCGTACTCGTGATGATCCTCAATGGAGTCAGCTCATCATTTGTTAGATATTCATTCTTTGGTACAAGTCCCACCAACTGAATGTCATAGATGGGATCCATGAACCTTACTTTTAACCCTTGAGACTCGAGTTTCTAAAGATCAAATACTCAAGATTGACTTACACTTTTTTGTCCCTCAATAAAACTCTTTTCAGTATCTAATGACCTTTTCAAAATCAATAAGTCTAACTTGAGTGACTCTTCTCTTGATGGGTTGGTTTGCTTGTACTGATGTGATGACAGCTCTAATGGTTCAAGCTGAACTCTTGAACTGAATCCTTTTGCGTTAGCTTCCAAACATGTATCATCCTCATCTTGATGTGCAGAGTTAGATGAAATACCTTCCGATGGATCTTTGTATCTTAATTTTGCAGGAGCTAGCGGATCTACCTTGGAGATAGTAGAACAATATTTAATCTCATCAAGAGATCTTACGACTTTGAGTACATTAAAGGTCACCTGTTCATCTTGAACTCGCATGGTGAGTTCACCTTTTTGTACATCGATTATCGTATTGCCAGTTGCCAAGAAAGGCCTTCCTAGGATGATTGGTACTTTTTTATCCGCTTCAAAATCTAAGATAATAAAGTCAGCAGGAAATATGAATTTATCAATACGTACCAGGACATCCTTGATCTTTCCTTCTGGATATGCCAAAGATTTATTCGCCGATTGGAGTGCAACTGTAGTCGGTCTAGCCTTACCAATACCTAATCATCTAAACACAAACATAGGTATTAAGTTGATACTAGATCCTAAATCACAGAAAGCTTTACCATAAAAGGTTTCTCTAATATTGCAAGGTATGGTGAAACTTCCTGGATCCTTCAACTTAGGAGGTAACCTATTCTGGAAGAATAAGCTAAATTTTGTAGTAAGGGCTATAGTTTCAAATTCCCCCAACCTTCTCTTCTTAGATAGAAATTCCTTCATGGCTTTCGCATAATTCAGCATTTGCTCCAAAGCTTCTACCAATGGAATGTTGATACATGGTTGTCTCAATACATCGAAAATTCTCCTATATTGCATATCTTGCTTATGTTGCTAGACTCTTTAAGGATATGAAGCTTGTGGAAACTTGGCTTGGATTGGACAACTCTTCCGAGGTAATGTCTCTGTATCTGACATAGATGTTAGATTCTCAGAATTGACAAGTTTACAGTTTACTTCATCGGAGTTTTCAAAAGTTTATTCTTGTGGCATGAGTGTTTCAATTTTCAATTGAACCTCTTCTTTTTCTTGAGCATCAGTGTATTTATTTTTTACCTTGACAACATTGGGCTCTAGTGTTCTTCTAGTTTGTAAGGTGACTGCTTCACAATTCTCCTTGCTCGGTTTTTTTGGGTTCTCCGAGTAATTGGGCAAAGCTCCTTGTGATCTATTTCGAAGTTTGTTAGCTAACTGCCCTATCTGGTTCTCCAAATTCCTCAAGGTTGCATCAGTCTTCACCATGTATGCCTTCAATAAGCTCTCAAGATTATTAGAAGACTCGGCTAGTAGAGGATTTTCTATGTTGCGTGGTACAACACCTTGGGATTTGCTTCTAAGCTCATTAGCTAATTGTCCCACTTGATTTTCCAAACTCTCCAATGTTTTTGCTTGGCCTTGAATCAAGGCATCATTTCTAACAATGTATGCCTTCAACAAATTCTCCAATTTATTGGACGATTCAGCTTGTGGTGGCTGAGTTGCAACATGATTTAAATCGTTCATCATATAAAAAACAACCAAACACTTAAAGAATTTAAGTCATTTTAATTAAAGAATTAATAGCATTAATAATAGCATTCATCATATAAAAAACAAGAATCTAAAAAATATGAGAAAAAGAATTGGATTAAATCCAACAATTTCTCAAGAACTACTTCCGCATTCTTTGTCGTTCTTGCTCGAATCTTCCCAGATCGAGGTCTCTGATGAACACTCAACAAAGGCTATGAAAGGCTGAAGAATTACTCTTTTCCAAGAGGAGAAATCGACAAGGGAATGGAAGGGAAATTATGATGGAAGGCTAGAGAGAATTAGAGAGAAAGAATAGAAGATGTTAGTGAATTGGTGTGTTGAAGAGAGGGAATGAGGGGTGTATTTATAGGTGGAGTTGAGAAGGGGTTGTGTGGCTATTTTTGGCAAATGAATATTAGCCACATGATCAGCCTATAATGCGACAACATTTATGCAAGCGGACACACGTCGATGCAAGTATAGTTGATAGAATAATTCTATCGTACATCGATCCCACAAGGAATGGGTTCTTGATGTTTATATGTTGAAGCAATTAAACTAAGATTAGAGATAATGTGAGTAAAGATGTCAGCGCAATTAAATCTAATCTGCACATTAAAATAGTCAAAATTGTCAATGTAATTATGGAAGTTAAATGTCAGTGCAACTGAAAGTAAATCAAAATGTTGTTGAAGTGTTGAAATTTGAATAAAGTAAAGTAAAAATGTGATCAAGTGCAAAGGGTTGGAGTGGATCACTGATATCACTAAGTAGCAATGCTGGACGCGTTGACAAGGTATTGTATAGATGAATTGTCGCAGTAATAAGGCTCCAATGAAATCTTACCAATAACAGCTCTCTGTTTAATCGAGACTCAAGTACCCACAATTTCCCTATCTCTCGATGTTGGCAACTCTATGTACTTAAGAACAAGTGATAGAATCTCTTCTAATCCCAAGCAGCTCTTGCTGACTTACTTGTTAATCTAACTTGTCACCGCGTCTCTTGATGTTGGTAGACTGTAATTCGACTCTTGTGTTTAAAGTAATTAAATCGAATAATAAACAGATAAGAAGGATTAAGAAGAATCAAAGTAATCTAACATTGAAAGATATTCTCATATTCATTCAAGTATCAAGAATAATTCATTAGCATTAAAGAAGGGTTAACAAATACATCGAAGCTTACTATCTCTAGACTACTAGGACTATTCCTTAACCGTTCCTCCTGCGTTGCACCGAGCACTCCTTGTCAGAAGTGGTTGCTCCTTCGATAAATCAGCTCACCGTTCTCCAGCTTAAACCTCTAAGAACACAAAGTATTAGCAGAATTTAATTCCTCTACCTCTTCATCTTTTCACCTCTATTTATAGGCTTCAAGAACGATAGATCTTCTCTCTTCTCAGATCTAGATCCAATTGTAGCTGTAAAAGTTTGTTACAGTCCAGTTGTGCACTCAAGCATATCTGGTCTGAACTTTATGGATTTGTAGATTGTCGCGACATCGCTAGACGTAATCTGAAACCTTCAATTGCAGTGATAATGTGCTTTTCCCCTACGCTAGTGCTTCCAGTTGTGATTACAGCTTGAATTCTCTCCTTTTAAGTAAATATTCATATGTGGCAACATTGATAGTCGCAATTTCAAGCTGAATTTGTGGCTACATTTTCAGATTCTTTTTTAGCTTTGGTCTTCTGAAGTGGATCCTTGCACTGACAATTTTAAGACGCAATATATATGCTGCATGTGACGACATTAGTGCACAAAAAGATATAAAATAACAAGAATTTAAACCAAGCATAAATGAGTTAGAAAACATAAATACTAAGTATGAGTTGCCTAACATGCATTCTAAATATGGTACAAAAGAGACAAATAATACACAAATTTAGGGAGAAAATAGGTGTCATTTCTAATGCTATCACACCCCTAACTTGAGTGTTTACTTGTCCTCAAGTAAACAAAAATCAGCAAAATCACATACAAACATGTCACCGTAATTATTTTTCTCACAACTTTAATTTTTTTGGATCCTAATGTACAAATTGCATTCACATGATAGAATAATGTGCTGCCAATTTAGAGGCATGAACAAATAAAACTGCAACATCACTCATGTTAGTAACATGCTTTGAACCTTACCTTTTCTTAAACCAATACAAAATTTATAGTAATTTTTCTTTTTCTTTTGTCTTTTCTCATTCAACTTTTTTTATATGTGACTGAGAGATGTGATTGCATTACTCAACCTTGGTTCCTAGGTAGTAACGATGAGGTGCAACAAACCCTCAGGAGGTATGTAATTACGCTGACACACACTCTTGCAATAACAACCTTTGGCTAGATGATATTTTTCTTCTTGTGTTGCGTCGAGGGTTGTGCTGATAATAACAGGTAACGTATCCTTGTCACCCAAAAAGACGTATTTCAAATGCATCGACAATAGCTTCAACTCCAAGGTAAGAGCTTGTTTAATCGATGGTAAAAACACGGGGATCATCGTAATAGACAAATCCAAAGATTCCAATTGTCAATTCTGCCTTTGCTCACAACTGCTAACCTCAATATTGTAGTCACATTCAACTAGGACTTCATCAACGGATGTCACTAGATCTTCATCTAGGACTGCTGAACTCTGTTCATTGAACTCTTCTAATTATTTCATCCAGCACGTTAATGTGGTAACATTACTCTTCACTCTTGGACATAGATGCCTCAAACACACTGAAGGTCACATGCTTATCGTTATGACGCATGACAAGCTCACCCTTGAAAATGTCGATAAGAGTGCATCTTGTTGCCAAGAATGGTTGCCCCAGAATAATGGGCACTTACTTGTCAGCCTCGTAGTCAAGGATTATGAAATCAGTAGGGAACATGAGGTTATCAACTTGCACTAGGACATCTTTAATCTGGCATTCAGGTTGCGTTAGAGATCTATCCGCAAGTTGCAATGTCACCGTAGTGGGCTTCATTGATCCTATTCTTAACTTCTTGAATGTGGAAAAAGGCATAAGATTAATGCTAGCTTCCAAATCACATAAAGCTTTACTTAGATAATGATTTCCAATGGAGCAAGGAATTATGAAGTTGCCAGGGTCTTTCATTTTTTGTGGTAACTTGTTTGTAAGCACAGCTCTGCACCCCTCTGTGATTACAATCGTGTCGATTTCGAACAATTTCTTTTTCTTTGATAACAACTCCTTCATAAATTTTCCATAACTGGGGATCTGCACTAGAGCATCTACAAGAGGTATATTAATATGTAATTGTTTCAAAGCAGAAACAAACTTTTGATAGTCCTTATCATGGCCTTTTCTTTAAATCTTTATGGAAATGACAAAGGTATCGTAGCAGTAGGTTGTTGTGGGTTAACCAGTTGCATCGACACAGACAGTTATGTCAACGTCTTTGTTGGGTAAATAGTAGGCATAGATGTAACTAAAGTTGGCTCTTCCTCATTTATTTTTGTTGAGTTTCCTTCAGCTACAACTTCTCTTTGTTGCGTTGGTTTGGATACATCGACATGGTTTTGGTTAGAGTGTCTACTAGGCTCAGTCGTTTGTTTTCCACTTCGCTGTGTGATAGCCTTACAATGCTCCTTCCCTCTTTGCGTTGGATTCTCAGTATCACAAGGTAGAGCACCTAGTAACCGTACACTTAGATTAGAAGCCAACTGTCCTAGTTGGGCTTCAATTGCTTGGATAGAAGAATTGTCTTGCACTATTGCTTCAGTTCATGTGATATACTTTCGCATTAGCGCCTCAAGCGCAACCATAAGATCTGACCTTTATTGAGAAAATTGTTACTGTGGTTACTGATGCTATCCTTACTTATGTGGCATTGCATTATGTTGTGGCTACAATCAAGTCTGTAGTTGCATCTGGCTATATGCCTACAATTAATCAAGATGCAAATGTACCTGTGAATTCTGAATAAAATTCTTCTGTTAATTGTTGTGGTAACACCCTTGTCTATAATTCCCTTGGTTTGAGGAATTTTCATATCTATATGTGGAAGCATTTTGATTCCCCCAAGGTTGTTGAACTCTGTTGTTGTATGAATTACCATAAGAACCTCCTCTGATGTTATTAACGTAAAATGCATTTTAAGCATGTTGCAGGCAATCCTCGTAACTGTGGTTGTCCCTGCAAATTTCACAAGAAAATGTTGGTACATCCATCTGTTGGGCCATTTGGATAGGAGCAACGTCACTTGTCCCTTTCATAATATTGGCCAAAGAGGATACCTGCGCACTCAAAGCAGAAATAGCATCTAATTCAAGAACACCAGGTTTAGTTTTTACATGAGTAGAACGAGAGATTGGATACTAATAATCATTCTGTGCAATTCTCTTTAGAATTCTTACAGCTTCCTTATAGGTGCAATCCAATAGAGGACCATTAGCAGATGCGTCGACAAGATTTCTTATCTGAGCATTCAATCCATTATAAAAGATCTCTATCTTGGTCTCTTGCTGAATTCCATGCATTGGGCAACGTTTAAGCAAAGTTTTATAATGCTCCCATGTTGTATGTAGGTTCTCATCATCCAGCTGATGATATGTTGTAATGTCATTATGCAACCTTACGTTCATTTTTGGTGGATTAAAACGCAAAATAAACTGCATTGCTAACGCATTCCAAGATGTAATGAATCCAACCGGCAATCCTAAGAACCATGTTCTCGCTTTACCCAGCAATGAATAAGGAAATAATTGCATTTTCAAGGCATCATCAAGGACACCATGTTGACTAAAAGATGCATAAATAAGCAAAAATGATTTTAAATGTTCTCTTGCGTCTTCATGAGGCAAACTAGAATATTGCCCATTTGAATTAAGCATCTGAAACATCATCGGTTTCAACTCAAAATTTCCAGCTTGTATAGCTGGTCCCACAACCCCTGGTTGTAAATCATCAAGGATAGGAACAGCAAAATCTCGGAATGTCCTATTTTGCACTTGTTCAACTTGTGGTGGCGATGGCGGTATATTAGTAACAACTTGTGGTTTTACTGGAGGAACATCATTTTGTGGCAGTAATGGTGGTAGGTTATTGTTGTTACCAGCCATTTTCTTTTGTTCTTGTCTTTTCCTCCTAAGTGTTCTCTCGAGTTCTGGATCAAAGTTCACAATATCCTTCGGATTTCTCCTTGTGGAAATGCAACACTTAAAGAATTCTGAAAGAAATTAACAACAAGAAAGTAAACAAATTAGTAAAAGTTAGAAGTTAAGTAAGGAAAATTAATTGCATCTACAAACATAAACATTAAACAAACACCAATTCCCCGGCAACGGCACCAAAACTTGATCGGCCTGTAATGTCACAGCAGTTGTGCAAGCAGACACATGCCGATGCAAGTATAGTTGATAGAATAATTCTATCGGATATCGATCCCACAAGAAATGGGTTCTTAATGTCTATATGTCGAAGCAATTAAACTAAGATTAGAGATAACGTGAGTAAAGATGTCAATGCAATTAAATCTGATCTGCACATTAAAATAGCCAAAATTGTCAATGTAATTATAAAAGTTAAATGTCAATGCAACTAAAAGTAAATCAAAATGTTGAAGTGTTGAGAATTTGAATACAGTAAAGTAAAAATGTGATCAAGTGCAAAGGGTTGGAGTGGATCACTGATATCACTAAGTAGCAACGCTGGATGCGTCGACAAGGTATTGTATAGATGAATTGTCGTAGCAATAAGACTCCAATGAATTCTTACCAATAACAGCTCTCTATTTAATCGAGACTCAAGTACCCATAATTACCCCCATCTCTTGAAGTTGGCAACTCTATGTACTTAAGAACAAGTGATAGAATCGCTTCTAATCCCAAACAGCTCTCACTGACTTTCTTGTTAATCTAACTTGTCACTGCATCTCTCGATGTCGATAGACTGCAATTCCACTCTAGTGTTTAAAGCAATTAAATCCAAGAATAAGCAGATGAGAAGGATTAAGTAAGAATCAAAGTAATCTAACATTGAAAGATATTCTCATATACATTCAAGTGTCAAGAATAATTCATCATTATAAAAGAAGGGTTAACAAATACATCAAAGCTCACTATCTCTCAACTACTAAAACTATTCCTTAAACGTTCCTCCTGCGTTGCATCGAGCACTCCTCATCATAAGTGGTTGCTCTTTCGATAAATCAGCTCACTGTTCTCTAGCTTAAACCTCCAAGAACACAAACTATTTGTAGAATTTAATTCCTCTACCTCTTCATCTTTTCTCCTCTATTTATAGGCTTCAAGAATGGTAGATCTTCTCCCTTCTCATATACAGATCCAATTGCGGCTGTAAAAGTTTGTTACAGTCCAGCTGTGTACTCACGCCGATCTGGCATGAACTTCATGGATCTGCAGATTATTACGACATCGCTAGACGCAATCTGAAACCTTTAATTGTAGTGACAACGTGCTTTTCCCCTACATTGGTGCTTCCAGTTGTGATTGCAGCTTGAATTCTCTCATTTCAAGTAAAGATTCCTATGTGGCAACATTACTAGTCGAAATTTCAAGTTGAATTTGTGGCTACATTTTTGAATTCTTTTTTAGCTTTGGTCTTCTAAAGTGGATCCTTACGCTGAAAATTTTAAGATGCAATATATATGCTGCATGTGACGACATTAGTACACAAAAAGAGATAAAATAACAAGAATTTAAATCAAACATAAATGAGTTAGAAAACATAAATACTAAGTAGGAAATGCCTAACATGCATTCTAAATACGGTACAAAAGAGACAAATAATACACAAATTTAGAGAGGAAATAGATGTCATTTCTAATGCTATCACCACACAACAATGGGTGGCCAGCCACTTGTTCAAAGTTTGCTTAAAATAAGCTAGGGGTGAGAATATAAAGCATGAAAAGTGGAAGGGTTGGAATGGTATTTTGGGAAACTTCAAGGGTTGTTTTGCAAGGTTGAAATGGTCAAAATAATCAGCTAAAAATGTCAGCACATGGACGGCACATACTAGCCAAATTAGAGGTGGTTCGACCCTCGATTGCATGCACATTGAGCCACTTCAGCTTAGCCTTTATAATTAATTTTTAATCCAATTTAATTTGAATTAATGATATAATTACAAACTATAATGTAGCTTCATATTAGAATGACCCTTGACCAGAAAAATATTCTTCATAGCTCTTCACTAACTCAGAGTAAAAATTCCCTTAACGGTGTAAGTTGTTAGTAGTGTCTGTCGAGCCAATTTTCACAAATTGTGTAAATTTGTCAAAAAATCATGAAATTTATGCTGAATATTTATAAAAATAATTTAAAAAATCAATATGTTGTTAATTTTATCACAAATTAATTATTTTATAAATAAATTATATTTTTCGACATTAATTACTCAGAATTTGCATGAAATTAGGTTAAAAAGGGTATGAAAAAGTCTATATATTTCCATCGTTCCATAACCCCCAAATTAAATCAATTCTCATCCCAAGTAATCCACAAATCACAAAAGAGTTGATCATTTCTCCTTATACTTATAAATTCAAAATAATTAAGCATGAAAACAAGAATTTAGAAATTATTTAGATCAAGTATTTTTTTATTCAATTACCTTCAATTATCATCATGCTTATCTTAATAAATGCATGTTAAAACCCTATCATTAGATATTAATTACTCAAATTTTGCATGAAATTAGGTTAAAAAGGGTATGAAAAAATCTATATATTTTCATCGTTCCAACCGTTAATTTGACAGTTGACTTTTTCTTTGACCAATTGACTTTTTTCGTGAAATCCTACCCTAACATTTTTCAATGTCTTGAGTCTGTTTTCGCTGACCGTTTCGTTAAGTTCAAACTTGAAAGCCTTGTTTTAGCTGTTTTACTTTTAATTTTGTACTCATAGTTATTTAAAGGATTTATTTGAAAAATCTAATGTGAGATATTTGTGTTTAGGTGACCACGATTCTGAGGCTGACGATTTACCTCCTCTTCCACCTATGCAAACTACTCTTGCACCAGTTACAAGAGCTACACGTGAGATATTTTGGTTAGTGTTATATTTAGTTGGTGGTTTGAGTATGGTTCTAATGTAGGACTTGTGTTCGTAGGTTCTAATCTCGTTAGAGCAGGTGCTAGATCAGTGCGTGGTAGACAACCTCCTCGTCATTAGAATTCAACTTCCTAGAGGTGGGTTTCTAATTCGACTTATTCTATTTCATGTAATGTTGTGTGGTGATATTGTGTAATGATTTACATTGTGATGACATTGTGATATGGAAATCGTATGACTGTGTTTTGAGTTGCATTAAGCATGTTGATATTATTATGCATGTCCACAAGAATGTGAAATAGAAGTGTGAACTCTGATATATGGGTAATATCATGTGATTAAGATTAAGTTTGAGATTAAATTTGATATATACATGTGATCATACCATTGTGTGATCATCGGATTGAGTTTGTACGGTGGAAAAAGTGGTTATTGTAACACCTCTATACCCGGTTTATACGTATAAAAGTATTTTATTAATATACGATATATCAATACCCTAGCTTCAAAATTAGCCATTAAGGTAGGAAAATTTAGTAAAACCCCCTGAAACATGTGAAAACTTAACCAACAATTCAATTTAGTCAGAAAACACAATTTCATCCAAAATACCTCATTTCATTTCGTCACACAAAACATTTCAAAACAACATTTTTGTCTTCTAATAAGTACACAAATAAGTTCCGTAGTACATGCCATTTTACATCAAAAGTAATATACCTAAATTTGAGCTCCAAGTGATGTGATGTGATGAGAGGTCTCGATTTAGCTTCTTGTGTTCCTTGTACCTACGCGTTAAAATAAACGCGTTAAGCTGGTGAAGGCTTAGTAAGTACTACAAAAGCAAAGTATAAACTTTTAAATTTTCTCATGTAATTTACTCTTTCGCCTTACCAGTATATAGCTTGTATCTTACCACATTGACATTCATTTCACTTTGGTCCACATTTTAGCCCAATGTAAACTTCTATAGAACCCATCGGATAAACGGAATAGGAAGTACCAAAGTACTTAACAGTAAGCACACAAGTGCTGGGGAAACAGTAAGTACACACAGTGCAATCCAGTAGGCACACACAATGCAATCATTAGGCGCACATAGCGCAAATCAATAGGCACACGAGGTGCGAAACAGTAAGCGCGCTGGCATTCCTTAATGGCATGCCACTACTATCTCAATGGTTCTAACTTGTCTACATGGGCATAACACTTCATATTCATCATTTCTCATTATTTCACACATCACAGTTACATTTCTATTCACATATACATAATCATCATATATCTCTTTACTCTTATTTTTACATTAATTTTCAAAGTTGTCCACTTGAATCACAGTCACTATATTATTTAAATCTTGAGCTACAGAACTCAAAATTATATTCCGCTTGATGTTTATGAAATTAGACTCAAATATATTTTTACCATAAAAATTTCAGAATTTTTACTTTAGCCAATTTGTACAGTAAATTCTTTCAATTTACCCCTTCTCTGCAGCCTGACAATTTGACCTTTCTTCACTAAAAATTATCTATATTTCGTATAGAAATCAAATGATGTTCCTGTCTATTTATTTTGAAAATAGACTCATTAAGGATTCAGCCATATAAATTTCAGTCTCTAATAATTTTTCTATATTTTTCTATGATTTTTTAAAGTCAGAACAGGGGAACTCGAATCTACTCTGACCTTATTATACAAAAACTAGTATATCTCGAAATATACAATTCCTTTTCTTTCACTGTTTCTTCCATATGAAACTAAACTCAATAAGCTTTAATTACATATTTAATTCGACCATTAACTCATTATATACAATTTTTTGTGAATTTTCAAAGTTAATCCTCTATTCTGTCCAAACTGTTTTACTCAATCACACATTAATCCTTTCATTTTATCATTATAAACATTCAAAATATGTACCTATATAACAATTTTTATGCTAATAATCCATATACCATTAGATAAAGTAAACTATAAATCAAAACTTTTGTAGTACTTACAACAAAAAGGCTGAATTTCCTCTCTTTTACCCCTTGCTCTATTATTTTCCTTTGTCTTCAATTTGATCCTTGCCTCTCTTCTCTTTTTCTTCAATTTGACATAAACACATATAAGCTATAAGCTATAATTCAATAATTTTCATACTAAATAACAGTAAAATACATGTATATCATGAGAATTTAACCATTTCTTACCTTAACCCTTAAATTCAAATTTTCTCAATTTAGTCTTTTATCTCTCTAACACCCCAAAAGTAACTCTATATGAGATTTGAGGTGTCTACTAACTCTCTTTTATGACTTTCTTTTAGAAATTCCAAAGAAAATGGAAGGTTTTGGAGTTTTGAAAGCTTAAAAATGATGGAAGGACCTATTTGAAATAAAAGCAAAAGTTGGAAATGGAATAAAAGGGCATGGACGGCTAACATATGAAAAATATGATATTTTCATCTTTTTAATCACTTTTTCTTCTCTCAAATTCTCTAGAATTTTCACTTAAAATATCTCACTTAAAAAAATGGTAAAATTGTACTTTTAGTTCTTGGGCCTTTTAACTTTACACTTTAGCCCAAAACTTTGCCTCCAAAAATATCTTCTACCAAATTACTCTTTTGCCCCTCCTCAATCAATCTAATTCTCATGATAACTCAAAATTCAATTTGGATAATTCGCTATTTAGTCCCCCACATTTTCTCTCCTTTACTATTTAATCCTTAAATTTTTCTAACCTTCCTTACTTGAACTAAACATTTCTAGTTCTCAATTCTATTTTATCACCATTCCAAATTTGGTTTAACACACGGATGTTATAGTTATCACCCTTTTAAACGATTGATAATAAAGTCACACTACGATTGGTGACGATTGGTTGGGAAGGGGATTTGAGGAACCTCTTCATTGTGTTGGTGTGCTGGAGTATGGGTGCATTGCATATTGCTCGTGATTGTATCTTGTTTTATAATTTATTTAATATTTAGTTTTATATTTAAATTATATATATGTATATTTATGTGAATCAATGTGGATTACCAAATTTCGTGATAGTATAATTATAGAAGTGACCTTTTAGATACAGTCATATCTCTTAGGCCGAGTAAAGGGGGTTACATTTAGTGATATCAGAGCTGAGTTTAACTCTCGAACTGTGAGGCTCTTCAGAATTATTTCCAAAAGTTTTGAAAAGTTTTGGGGTTAAATGGGGATTTTTAAATAACTTAGCATGTTAAAATATATTTTCGTATATATATATATTAAAGTTGTGATTTATTTTAAACTTTGGTATCAAATCTTACTTTAGTGATCCTTACTTATGTAGATAGATAATATGTCACCTCGTAGGAGTTCTAGAGTTACGATTGATCGCGAACAAGGTTGAGGCTGGGGTCGTACTGCTAGGGTCGTTAGTGACCTAACTCCAATGATTAAGCCCAAGGTGAATGTGGATGAGTTGCCTCATGTTAGGGAGGATGAGCTGCCCATTAGTGCTGAGGGTCAGCAAGCTACTGTGGAAGACTTAGCTGCTGAGCAAACTCCTAGTGAGGATGTGCTTGATACTAGAGATAGTGAGACCGTAAAGTTGGATAGTGTTACGGTTAATCGAGAGCTATTGAGACTACTCTGTGGTTCTGTTGAGGGTCAGTCTGAGGGTTCAAGGAGGCCCATATCTTCTGACTTTATAGCTGTTGAGATGAAAGTATTTGAGGGTAGGATTGGTACGGATCCTTTTGTTGCTGAGTACTGGTTGAAGGATCTTCAGAGACTGTTTGTGAAAATGAACTACCCTGCTGGACAAAAGGTTAGGGTTGCTATTTCTTTATTACAAGGTGAGGCCTAGAATTAGTGAGATACAGTGGAAGAGTCTACTCCTGCTGGTCAGTTGACTTGGGATTATTTTAGAGAGGTCTTTCAGGATCGTTATGTGGGTGAGAAGTTCCTCGATAAGTGTACGGATGACTTTATGAATCTCAAGCAAGGTGACATGTCAGTGAATGATTATGGGATTGAGTTTCTGAGGTTGGTTCGATGTGCATCTAAGTTAGTTACTAATGAAAAAGAGACGTGTGATTGGTTTAAGAAAGGACTACGACTCTCACTTCAGGATAGGGTTAATTGCACCATGATAAGGTGTTCAGTGATTTGGTTAGTTGAGCTAGGTCTATTGAGAGTTTAGAGGCTTGTAAAAAGGCTCAAAGGGCTCAGGATAGAGAGCATGGTAAAAAGTAAGTGGGCACATCAATTCAGCCTGTTTTTGGTGGTTATATTGCTAAGAGGCCTAAAGAAGAGGCTATTCAGCCTAGTTATCCGAGAGTTAGGCCTGCAATTTAGGTAGCTCCTATGGGTAGTGTTGGTGGTTTTACTATTCCTCATCCTTTGCATCTCTGTTCGTATTGTAATAAAAGACATGGGGTTGAGTGTTGGAGGAAGACTGGGGCATGTTTTAGGTGCGATTCACATGAGCACTTCTTCAGAGATTGTCTCCATCCTCCTACTGGTTCATTTGTGCAGAGTCAATCTTAGGATTCGGTTCAAGCTCCTGCTGAAGGTAGAGGATAGGTTAAATCGGCTGCTTCGGGTTCAACTACTAGGGGTAGATAGGTTCAGAGTGATGGAGCAACTTGATCTGGGGCGAGATAGCTTGAGTTAGTGTATACTACTAGGAGGCATGAGGATCGTGATGAGCCTGACGTCAAAGCGGATACTTTTTCTATTCACTTTGTCCCTTACTTTGTTTAACTTGATAATGGTTCGACACATTCTTATGTGACGAGTACAGTATCTTGGGGTCTAAATATTTTTATGAAAAATGTTGAGTTTGCGGTTACTATTCAAAGTTTTGTGGGTAATTCTGTAGAGGTTAATAGGATATATCGTAACTATCCTATTCAGAACCAATGGGAGATCTTTCCTACTAATTTGTTAGAGTTAGCATTTAGTGAATTCCTTCTTATCCTTGGAATGGATTAGCTTTCTAAACACCGAGTTAATTTGGATTGTGAGAAAAAGAGGACAACTCTAAGAACTTCTGACAATCGAGAGATAACTCTAATCGATTAATGTAGAAGGATTCTATCTAATGTGATATCAACCCTTAAAACCAAAAAAATGATTAAAAAGAGTTCAATGGCTTATATTTCTTACATTCTAAATCTTAGACAGTCAGATTCTAGTATTCAAAAGGTTCATGTTGTGGACTTTCCTGATGTGTTCCCAAAAGAGTTTTTTGACGTGCCACCTAAGCGAGATGAGGTTGAGTTTGGCATTAAAGTCTATGCCGGTACAACTCCTGTGTCAATGACACATTATCGAATGACACCTAAGGAACTTAAGGAACTAAAAATTTAGTTGCAAGGGTTGCTAAATAGGGGTTTTATTCGGCCTAGCATTTCACCTTGGGGAGCTTTAGTCTTGTTTGTTAAGAAAAAAGATGGGACATTTCGATTGTGCATCGATTATCGAAAGCTAAATAAGCTGATGATTAAGAACAAATATCCCTTGCCTCGTATTGACGACCTATTCGATTAGTTTCAAGAAGCTACTGTGTTTTCTAAGATAGATTTGAGATCTGGGTATTATCAGCTTAAGGTTAAAGATTCTGATGTATTCAAGATAGCTTTTCGAACTCATTATGGGCACTATGAGTTTCTGGTGATGCCCATCGTTTTAATTAATGCTCCTGCTGCATTTATAGACATGATCAATAGGATGTTTCAACCCTACTTGGATCACTTTGCGATGGTGTTCATAGATGATATTCTACTTTACTCTATGACTGAGGCTGAGCATGAGGAGCAGCTTAGAATTGTTCTGCTAACTCTGAGGGAGAAGCAGCTTTATGCTAAGTTTAGTAAGTATGAATTTTGGCTCGCATAGGTTGCCTTTTTAAAGCATATTGTTTCTGCTGGGGGGATTCGTGTGGATCCCAAAAAGGTTGAGGATATTATGGGCTAGAAGCAACCCAAGAATGTTATTGAGATTCGTAGTTTCTTGGGTTTATTCGGTTATTATCGAAGGTTTGTTGAGGGTTTCTTAATTATTACGACTTCACTAACTAAGCTTCTAAGGAAGAACGCCTCATTTGTTTGGACTGAGGCTCAAGAGTCTAGTTTCGAGAAGTTGAAGTTTGTGTTAACTCAAGCATCGATTCTTATCCAACTTGAGCCTGGGAAGGCTTATACTATTTATAGTGATGCTTACCATATGGGATTGAGATGTGTGCTTATGCAAGTGGGTAAGTTTGTGGCTTATGCGTCTCGTCAATTGAAATTCCATGAGATTAACTACCCTACTCATGACTTAGAGCTTGCTGCAATGATCTTTGCTCTTAAAATCTTGAGACACTATCTCTATGGAGAGAAGTGTTATATCTACACCAATCATAAGAGCTTAGAGTATCTGCTTACACAGAAAGAGCTTAATTTGAGACAACCCCGTTGGTTGGAACTTCTTAAGGACTATGACTGTCAGATTGAGTATCACCTCGATAAAGCTAATGTGGTTGTCAACCCTTTAAGTTGTAATGTTATCACTGAGCTAATGGCTTTGTTTGCCAGAACGAGTTTATTAGTCGAACTTCGAGTTATTCTCACTTCACTCTCGGAGATTAAGGTTGAGTAGTCTACTAATACGTATTTAATGCACTGTTTGAGAGGGGTTGAAAAAGATATATCTGAGGATTTCTCTATTGATCAAAATGGTATTCTATGCTTTCGAGGTCAGTACTGTGTTCCGAAGGATTCTAGAATTAAATAGTCTATTCTCCATGAGGCGCATTATAGCCCTTATTCCATGCATCATGGCGAAGATAAAATGTATAAGAACCTTCGTAAGAGGAATTGGTGGAAGGGTTTAAAGAAGGATGTTGTTGACTTTGTATCAAAATGTTTTATTTTTCAGAAAGTCAAGACGAACATCAGTGTCCTTCTAGGTTGCTTCAATCGATTGAGATTCCGCAGTGGAAATAGGAACGTGTGACTATTGATTTTGTGAGTGGTCGTCCTTTAACACCGTCTAAGAAAGATTCTGTTTCGGTGATTTGGATCGACTCACTAAGTTTACGCACTTCATTCCTGTTAGAGTTGACTACCCTTAAGCAAGTTAGCTCGACTCTACATTTCTGAAATAGTTCATCTTCATGGAGTGTCTTTGTCTATCATTTTTTACTAGGATTCGAGGTTTACTTCAAGGTTTTGAGAATCTTTACCCCGTGCTTTGAGCACTCGATTGAACTTCAGTACTGCTTACCATCCACAGACTGATGGTCAATCCGAGCGTGTGATTCAGATTTTGGAAGACATGTTAAGGGGTTGTGTGATTGAGTATCAATGTAGTTGGGAGGATTTTCTACCACTTACAGAGTTCGCCTATAATAACAGTTATCAAGCCAGTATTAAGATGGCTACATATGAGGTTTTTTATGGGCAAAAGTGTCGCACTCATATTGGGTAGACTAAGTTGACTGAGCATCGTTTGTTGGGGCCAAATATTGTTCAGGAATCTGAGGAGACTGTTAGATTGATTTGAGAGAGACTTAAGTTTGCTTTTAACATGCAGAAGTCTTATGTCGATCTGAAGCGTCGGATATTTAGTTTAATGTGGGCGATGAGGTCTTCTTAAAAGTATCTCCATGGAAGAAAGTGCTCAAATTTGGTCCTTCTCGCTTTATCGGTCCTTATCGAATACTTCATCGAGTGGGACCAATTGCCACCTGAGCTTGAGTGGATTCATGACATCTTCCATGTCTCTATGTTGAGATGTTATCAGTCAGACATGTCCCATATTATGCCTATTGAGGAGATTAAGGTTCGTTCTGACTTGAATTTTTAGGAAGAATCGATTGAGATCATTGCTCAAGATGAGAAGGTTCTTCGTAGGAAGACCATTAAGATGGTTAAGGTCTTGTGGCAGAACCATGGTTACAAGGAGGTTACTTGGGAGCCCAAAGCCGTCATCAAGGCTAAATATCCGCATCTTTTTGGTCCAGGTAAATTTCAAGGCTGAAATTTCTTTTCAGGGAGAGTTGTAACACCCTAATTTGATTCAAGGGATTAAATTGGAAATTTTGAGAACTTGAGGGCCTATTGCATAAATATTATTAATTAGGGACTTAATTGAACGCTAGTTAAACTTTGTAGCTAATTTGGGATATTTTCGACTTAATTGCAAATTGGGCTAAGTTTATAGGCTGTGTTGAAAACCTTAGAGATCTTTAGGGACCTCTGAGTAAATGTCTCTATTTTTTAGGTATTTAAACCCCTTTTTTCCTTTATGTGAGACCCTTGAGCTTCTTTTGTTATTCTCTTACCTACTAAACCCCTAAACTCCTCCCTCTCTCTTGCTCTTCAAGTTTCATTGGCCTCCAACAATCGACCGTTCAACGGTCGTTTGCTTCACTACCACCATTAAAGCCTTCTTTGTCACTTCGCGATCAAAACCCCTTATCCCAAATCTTTCTAGCCGTCGTCATTTGCATGAATCGAGGTTAAAAACCATTCGAGTTCCATCTATTTGCATCACCTTCGCCATAATTTGTCACTTCTTCATTGTTTTAGACCTTGGTGAGTTATGCATTGTGTTAGGTGGCCTTGTTTGGTCTCATTTTTTGTGTTTTTTGGCAACATATGACCGTCATCCAACGGGTTTTGATCAGCTTCGCCGATGTGAGGTTAAAAACCCTAACTTTTGCTTTATGAAGAGTTAATGAGTTGGGCTATTTGGTGCACGCCCAAAGTTGACCCAAGAAGCAACCCAAAAACCTTAACCCATTAACCCTTTTGCCTTGACCCAAATCTGATAGCCCAAGCTTGTTAGCTAATGCCCTAATCCAATAAACCTTTTAACACAAACCCAAACCTAAAAACCCTAAACCCAAATCAAACACTCAATCGATCCAACCCAATAACCCAACCCGTTGATCGAACTCGAACCGAACCATTGACTTTGACAAAATCGTTGATTTTGACTGTACCGAATCGTTGACTTTGACCCTTGACCAGTTGGCTTTTTCCTAGAAACCCTACCTTACCATTTTTCGATGTCCTGAGTTTGTTTTCGCTGTCCATTTCATCAAATTCAAACTCGAAAGCCTCGTTTTAGCTGTTTTACTTTTAATTTTGTACTTAAAGTTATTTAGAGGATTTATTTGGGAAATCTAAAGTGAGATATTTGTGTTTAGGTGATCACGACTCTGAGATTGACGATTTACCTCCTCCACCTGTGCAACCTACTCCTGCACCAATTCCAAGAGCTACACGTGAGATATTTTGGTTAGTGTTATATTTAGTTGGTGGTTTGAGTATGGTCCTAATGTATGATTTTTTTCGTAGGTTCTAATCCCGTTAGAGCCGATGCTAGATCAGTGCGTGGTAGATGACCTCCTCATTATTAGATTTTAGCTTCTTAGGGGTGTATTTCTAATTGTGACTCATCCTATTGCATGTAATGTTGTATGGTGATATTATATGATGATACTGAGTAATGATTTACATTGTGATATGGAAATGGTATGATTGTGTTTTGGTTGCATTAAGCATGTTGATATCATTATGCATGTCCATAAGAATGTGATATACATATATATATATATATATATATATATATATATATATAATGATAAAAATAGTGTGAACTCTGATATATGTGTAATATCATGTGATTGAGATTAAAATTGAGATATACATGTGATCATACCATATTCTGCTCATGGGATTGGGTTTGTACGGTGGAAGAAGTGGTTATCACCCTTTTAAACGGCTGATAATAAAATCACACTACGATTGGTTGGGAAAGGGTTCTGGGGAACTTCTTCATTGTGTTGGTGTTCTAGAGTATGGGTGCATTGCGTATTACTTGTGATTGTATCATGTTTTGTGGTTATTTTACATGCGAAGTTAATATTGTGTTAATGCCATAGGACGTATTTAGCTCATTTCCCTACAGTTTTCTTTCCAGGTGCCCGAGACATAGGTGACTTGGTACCCGGAGACATATTTATAGTTTCCTTATTTCATTCTATTAGTTTATAATACTACGTATAAGTTATTTTGAGATTTCAGTTTATTTTTTTATTACTATTATTTTTATTTGGGATAATTTGGGGATTTTGGTATTTGTTTCAGAAATTATTTAATATTTAGTTTTATTTTTAAATTTTGTATATATGATTTCGTGAGGGTATAATTACAGAAGTGACCTTCTAGATCTAGTCATATCTCCTAGGCTAAGTAAAAGGGATTACACTCTCTCTTCCTCCATGGTGGAAGACTAAAGAAGAAAAAAGAAGAGTTGAAAAATGTTCTCTTCCATGTAACATCCGCGTTTTTTAACCGGAGTTGGAACAATAATAGTGTCGAGTTAAGAGTTAGAATATGTGGTTAAATAAGAAGATTAGGAAAAATTAAGGATTAATTAGAAATTGTGAGAAAGCATGAGAGACTAAATAGCAATTTAACCAAAATGAAATATAAGTCATTATGGTAATTATAGTGATTAAGGAGGGGAAAAAGAGTAATTTGGTGTAAATATTTTTGGAGGCAATGTTTTGGGCCAAAGTGTAAAGTTGGAAGGCCCAAGGACTAAAAGTGCAATTTGACCATTATTAAAGAAAGATATTTTCATAAAGAGAAATTGATAGAAAAATCTAGAGAAATGAAGAAAAGAAATGATGAAAAAGCTATAAAAACTATCAGCCATTGTGTTTCACGTTAGCCACCATTTTTCCACCATTTCAACTTTTGCTTTTCTTTCAAATTAGTCTTTTTTTCACCAAATACAAACCAATTAAGCTAGTTTCTTCCAAATTTCTTCAAGATTAGTGAATAAAATTAATAGAGAAGTGTAGTAGTTATCCAATTGTTAGAAGAAATGCATCCATACTTGTCTTGGAGGAGAAAGAAAATGGACATTAGTGTTGAATACAAGTGATTAAGGTAAGAAAGTTAAACTCCTCTTTAAATGTCTGTTAGTTTTTTGTTTAGAAACATAGATTATGATATGTTAAAAGGATTTTAATATGAATATATGTGTTTTGTATGAAATGGAAGAGAAAGAAAAGAACGAGAAGGACCAAATTAAAGGAAAAAGGAAAGGCGAAAGCCAAGGAGTGAAAAGGGATTATCTACAAGAGTTGTAAGTACTACAAGTATTAAAAGGTTTAGAATTAATTAAGTTAAAGTGTTTATAATTTTAACATATATGGTTAATTATGATAAAAATGATATGTTTAATTATAAATGTTAATTATGTATGATTGAATGAAATTTAGTATAAAGAAACATGAGAAAGGAATTATTCTCATTAAAACAGATTGGACAGAATCAGAGGACTAACTTCAAAAATTCACCAAATATTGTATATAATGAGTTAAGAGTTGAATGAAATATGTAATTAAATATTATTTAGTTTAGTTTCATATGGAAGAAACAGTGAAAGAAAAGGAATTGTATATTTCGAGATATACTAGTTTTTGTGTAACAAGGTCAGAGTAGGTTTGAGTTCCCCTGTTCTGACTTTGAAAAATCATAGAAAAATTTAGAAAAATTATTAGAGACTGGAATTTATATGTTTGAATCTTTAATGAGTCTATTTTCAAAGGAAACAGACGAGAACATTATTGGATTCATGTACTAATAAATTTTAGTAAAGAAAGGTCGAAACTGTTAGGCAGCAGAGAAGGGGTAAATTGAAAGAATTTACTGTACAAATTGACTGAAGTAAAAATTATGAAAATTTTATGCTAAAAAGATATTTGAGTCTAATTTCAGAATCATCAAGCAGATTATAATTTTGAATTCTGTAGCTCAAGATATAAATAATTTAGTGACTATGACTCAAATGGACAGTTTTGAAAATTAATGTGAAAATAAGAGTAAAGAGGTATATGATGATATATATGTGATGAACAACGTATATGTGAAATATTATGTGTTTAATTATAAATATTGATTTTATGATAAAATGGTGATATTGTGAAAGCCATTGAGGAAATAAAGGTGAGAAATACATGATTATGTATATGTGAAGAAAAATGTATATATGATGTATAAGTTGTAAATGATTTGTGATCAAAATTGAAAGTGAAAGTGAAAGTGAAAGTGAAAGTGAAATTGGAATTGAAAGTGATATGAATTGTAAATTGAAAATCCCTATTAACTAGTCGGGCTAAGTCGGATATATTTGGCATGCCATAGGATTGGAAGAGTTCAGGGATACTTTGACCTTGAGTCGATGAGACACTAGGTGTCATTATTTTACTTCGGATAGATTCGATGAGGTACTGGGTACCACTTTACTTCGGCTAGGCCGATGAGACACTGGGTGTCACTTTATTTCTTCGAACTATCCAATGAGGCACTGAGTGCCATTCTGGTGTGTTTGGTTGGATCCGTGTATCTGCCAAGGTCCGAGTCTTGTTAATAGGGTAAACAATGTGAAAAAGAAAGAACGTACAAATTGTGACATTGAGGTAAGTGAAATGATAATCACATGAAAGGTAAGTACAATATATGTATAAGAATTCAAAGAATGATAAAACTAAGTCAGCTAAGAGATCGAAATGGCTAAAATGTGAAATGAGGAAGAATATGTGAATTCATAGCACTACTGTAAGTTAAATGTTATACACATAAAAGGTATGTATTTTACATGAATAAATAATTATATGAATGAGTTTGAAATGTGTGATTAAAAGATGAATGATTAATGACTCTTGTAGTACTTACTAAGCCTTCACCGGCTTAACGCGTTTAATTCAACGCGTAGGTACGAGATCTCTGAGAAGCTAAGGTTGGATTAGATGTCTCTCATCAAATCACATCAACATTGGAAAATTACAATACAAGGTATACTTATTTTGAGGAGAAATGACATGTACAAATGGTACTTATATGTCCTCAATGAATGGGTTATAAATGTTATCTTGGAATACTATGAACTTATGAAATGAGATTATGAATTTTGAATGGAATTGTGTTTTAGACTGAATTGATTTATTGGTAAAGTTTTTATATAATTTCAAGGGGTTAGTTTGAAGTTTCTAGTTATATTTCTTGATTTTAGAACAGAGGTATCAATATTTTTATGGTGGTATCAATATTTTCCCTGTTTTGAGTAAAAATTACATTTTCATTATTTTCAAACTGGTTTTAAGTCTCGATTTTGATTATACTTGATTATTTTGTGATATTTTGAGTAAAACGATTTAATTACACAGTATTTAAAAGAAAATTTTGTTATACTCATTTTTAGTTCTCTGACACTGTATGTAATACTCTTATACCTGGTTTATACATGTGAACCGAGTGTAGGGGTGTTACATTCCACCCATTTTTCCATTTAAAAAAATGGATAGTAAAAAAGTCAAGGCCATAACAAAATATGTGACCTACAATTAATATTAAAACATATCCATTGACTCTCACTTATCAAATATATTTTCAAGATATTATTTTTATTATAAAATTATTAAGAAATGACCAAAATATCATTATATGACAAAATTATCATTTTACCTCCTTTTATCACAAAAACACAATTTCTTCACAATAATAAGAACTTATCTAATCAAAATATCATAGTTCACATATAGAACTTAATATAATTCCATTAATGGTGAAAATCACATTTTTACCCATTTCTTGGTAAAAATGGAAATTTTACAATTTAGTCCTTATACTTTCCATTTTTTCTTGTTTGGTCCAAAAAGTGATTTTCATCACACCAATACATATTCGAACTTATTTTCATTAAAATTAATCAATAATAACTCACATTTTCCATTTTGGTCAAATATCCACTTTAGTCCTTTAACTTCTTATAAATTACACTTTAATCCTTTTCACCACAGTATCGCTTCTAAAACTCTTTTCATTAATTTTCATCTCAAATATCAACTTTTTTCCATAATAATACTTTAATTTACTCATTTTCCTATTTTCTCACGAATTCACTATGTTCCCTACTAGAATAGTGCCACGTGTTTATGGTGTTACACATTCCATTATCATAAGTGAAGCTATTTCATGTAGAATTCATATACCCAACATACCAGCTTTTGGCTCTATTACCAATTGAAATCAGTCTTTTAATACATCAAAGTATACGACTCACGCGCACATAGTTCATCACTTATTCGGGATTGAGGTAAGCCATACTATGAATGTGACAAGTAAAAAAAATCATAAATGGATTTAATATTTATTCTACCTAGGTCTTGTCCAAAGTACTTTCAATCCAGACAATCACATTTGTATCTCTATCTTTTATTAATCATCCGTTTCGGTATCCAAGACAAGGTATCTCCCTTATTGCACTTGATAGATGACATAATAGTCTTTTAGCCATTGCTCAGTTTTGATTAAACTATGGACCATTTAGATTATATGCTAATATAAGTTGTCTTTTTGCAGTATGATCCAACTATATAATGCAACTCAATATTAGTTAAACATTGATAAGCAATGAGCTAATATTTGCTTACATTTTGTTTTGCGTGCAAAAATCGTTAGGGACATAATACAAAAGATATTAATATAAATGATGGGATTTTACCAATTCGTTCAAAAAATTTCAAGTACATTTGACATTAAGGGCACTAAATCTCAACACATATAAGGATAGAGCAAGTTGATTGTTATCTTATTCAAATCATTTGTAAAGTTTGCTCTTACTCGAAGTTCTTTGGCCGACCTTGGAGAATTCTACTTTGGGTATGCTTTCTTTCAATTCCTTTTCATTATTGCCTTGTAAACTTGGCTAAAGCACTTGGAAACTTGTTGCTTTGCCAAATATTAGAGTCCTTTGGGTCTTTAAATCCTTTCCTTGTTCTTTGGAGAATTTTTAGTTTCTTTCTTATTAAGAAGGTAGAATTCATCAAGAACTCCTCTTGAATAGGCGACATTTTAGAGTTCAAGTTTGGAGTTTGTTTCTTTTCCCTTTTCTTTGGTTTGTCGATTTAAACCAAGGTTGGTCGGCCTCCCTCATGTAACTTTGCATTTGAATTTATTCAATAAAATACTCTTGGGAGAGTTTATTAGAGACTTTTGTTGAATTTGTTGGGGTGATCTACTTTGAATTGGCTATGTTCCTTAAAACAATTCAAATAAATTTATTTGTTTAATTCATTCAAACTGCTTCTCTTTAATTCTGAATATTCCTTTGATAACTCCCATCATATAACCGAACTGAGGCAATAAAATAGGGGAAGAGACAACTTTCCAACATCTATCCATCTATTCATTCATCCATCTATTCATTCAAACAATGGTAAACGAGCATGAGATCCATGTAACCCAACTTGAATAGCTGAGGACTAGTGGCTGCTCACAATTCTAATATGAACAAATAACATTCAAACTCTAAGGTATTCTTGATACACAAACAAGTAAGGAAACGTAGATAAATGAAAGAAGATCTGTACATGGAAGGAAGAGACTAAACAGGGGGAATGTTGGAGAAGGAGAAGCCTTTGTATCCCTTATATGCATAATAAGCAATTCTCGTATAATAGAATCCCGGAATGAACAATAGGCAGCCCAGTAATACAAAGAAAACCCCTGAAACCAACAATTATAACTAACCTCGTCAGTCTTAATTGAAACAAACCTTTTCTCAAAAGAGAAAGAAAGAAGGATATACCATGGGCTCGGTCACCGCCGACTCTGTTGTAGGCCATGAAGATACCCAAGATGATCCCAAGCGTGCCAAAGACGAGAAGAGACACAGCAAGGCCGATCTCCTTAAACGGAGGCCGATTGTTAACGGCGTAGGAGGTGTCCACCAAGATGTCCTCGTCGGTTATGGAGAAGGCATGGTCTACGTACGCCATACAACGCCAAGATCTCTAAAACAATATGATTACTCCACTCAAGAACTAGGGTAAGAGGTGTGGGATTTCAACTTTCAAGAATCTTAAGCTAAGAGGTATCCGACGCTAGAAGCAAGCTTAAAAAAAGAGAGTCAAAGCTTCATTTCATTGTTGCTATCATCAATTGCCGTCGAAGTTGATTATTCCAAGGCAAGAAGTCTAACATAACGGGATAGTGGGCCGGCTGCCGGTCAAGTTTATTTGGGCTTGCGTGGCCTCCAATTTCTCAGCCCTACTCATCCTTGTAATTTCGGCTCCATACAGCATTTTGCATATTAAATAATATTAAAATAATAAAATATTTTATTTTTTTATACAGAAATAAGCATGCATGATGATTTATTTTTAACTAGTTTTCAATGTGACTTGCATTACAAGTGATATTTTACTCTTTTCCTCTTTTTTAATTATTTAAATAATATATTTGAATTTATATTTTACTAATTATATTAGGATTGATCTAATTTATAACAAATTTAGTTTTAAAAAAATTGAAAAATAAAATAACATTTTTAATGTAATGTAAATATAAAGGAATTGATGGCTTTTATTTTTTTTTTTGAAATTTAAATGTTTGGTTTGGAATTAATAACCAAACCATGAATATCTAATAATAAAAAAAATTGATCGAATTTTAATTTGATTGGTATTAGTATTGTTTTCAATGTTGGAGAATGTGGATTTAAGTGCGCTGAAACGAATTATCTTTCTATTTAAATGTTAGGAAGAAATTATGAGTAATTTTAGACATTATATCAAAAACAATAGATATGATAAGAACTTATAATAAAATTAATGTTAAAAAATAACAACAAAAAAGTAATATATATATATATATATATATAATTAATACAAGTAAAAAGATAAAAAGATATTCTATAAAAAAGGTAAAAATATATAATTAATTAAAAAGTGTAAAAAGATAAATAAAAAAAATAAAAAAAAACTATTCCATTGTCACAATATAACTATACTTAATACTAATTATGTTATTTGTTTATCTAGGTGCTTTTCCAAATTATCAAAGAAAACAAAATATTTTGTAGTTGTTATTTACAACAATATATGAAGTCATTGACAATTCAATCTTATTATGAACATTAATAAACTTAATAAATGATTTATTTTTCACTACTTTACTTGAAATATTTAATATAATATTTGGTACATGAACTTGATTTTTTTTCCTAATTTGATACTTAAATTTTTGTTTGATCCAATTTGATATTTGAACTTAACACTTTTTCTTAATTTGGTACCTAAACTTTTTTTGGACCCAATTTGGTACCTAAACTTAGCTTTTTTTTTTCTTAATTTGGCACCTAAGCTTTTTTTAGATTCAATTTGGTACTTAAATTTATTAAATATTATAAAAAGTACGCAAAACAATCACGATGTTGAATTTTTTTTTGTTATGCTACAAAAATATTATCAATTTTAAAGAAAATTCATGTTAAAAATAGTTATTAAGCTATGCTTAACGAATTAATATTAAAAAAAAACTTAGGTACCAAATTAGGAAAAAAAAGTCAAATTTAGGTATCAAATTGGACTCCAAAAAGTTTAAGTACCAACTTAAAAAAAATGTCAAGTTTAGGTACCAAATTAGGAAAAAATGTCAAGTTTGAGAACTAAATTTGACCAAAAAAAAGTTTAGGTATCAAATTTAAATACCAAATATTATATTAAACCTACTTGAAATGGTATATGGAGAAACATATGGAGTTCAAAAGGCGTATCGAGATCGGGTGTACGTTGGAGGATTGGTTCTGGACTTTCGGAACAAGAATTGTTACGGAACGGGTAGCAGAATTGGAACGTGTAAGTGACCTCATTATCCCTGGAACGAACTGTTGGGATCATGCCTTAGTTTTCTCGACTTTCTCAGAGGAGGAGGCGAAAATGATTGTGAGTATTCCTTTACCTTTGACCCCTCAAATTGATAAGTTAATTTGGCCTGGAGAGCATTCTGGAGTTTTTTTCTATGAGAAGTGGTTATAAAGCTCTGGTTAAGCCATTAAATTTGGATATAATTGAGTGCAACACGTACAAACAGATTTGGAATTTAAATTGCCCATCAAAAGTTCGTATTTTACTGTGGAAATTTGCTTGCAATTTTATTCCTACACTACAGAATCTTCATTTTAGAAGAATTTCGTTTGAGAATCGATTCCCTCGTTGTCAAATTTATAGCGAATCTAATTTGCATGTTAGTCGTGACTGTTATTTTGCAAAATAGGTTTGATTAAAATTAAAGGTTCAGTGGCTTGATAATGTTGGGGATGCAAATTTTTTTCAGTGGTTATGGCTTTTCGAACATGCAAACAGGGAAAGAAAAAAAGACATAACATTTACAATTTGGGCCCTTTGATTTTCTCGAAATAAACTCATTCACGAAAGGGAATCGCAAAGTGTTAATGAGGATGTTACCTTTATTCGTGGATACGGTAGAAGTATCGGGATCTGACCTCAATTTTAAATCACCCAAAGCCCTCAACAATGGTTTGATGGCCTCTCTACCTCCATCTTGGGTCAAGGTGAATGTTGATGCAAGTTACTCGATTTTAAACCAAAAAGCAGTATCAAGTATCATTAGCCGAGATAAAATAGGTTAAATAATGGGTTCTTGTTTTAAAATTCATAACTTGTTTAGCTCGGTGTTTATGGCTGAAGCGGTAGCAGTTCTTCATGGTTTCCAATTTGCTCAAGAAATGGGTTTTTTGCATGCTATCTTGGAAAGCAATTCAAGGACTGATATATTGAAATTATAGTCAAAAGAGAATGGCTATTCTAAAATTCGACCGATTACTTGGGATCAAGCTTAGTTTTGGAGCCATCAAGAGGTGCACCTAAGACAAGGTTAAAAGGAATCTAAATTTTTTTTTTAAAAGAGTCCAATTTTTTTCAACTTTTAAATGTCAAAATTTTTTTTACCAAATTTTAAGAGACTTAAAAAAATTTCTCTTTAATTTTTAAGGAACTTAAAATTCTTTTTTATTATTTTGCTTAGGACCCAAAAGTGTCAAGAATAGGCCTATTTGGGATGTGAAAGCATTATCTTGAAGCTTCTCAGCATGTCGTTTTAACTTCATCATCAAAGAAGTAGGGGTGAAGCCAAAAAAATTGTTGGGCACAATTAAATTGTAATATTTAGGATAGTAAAAACATAATTTTTAAAATATTAAATCAAAATTTTATTATTTTTAGGATGATTAAAGTGTAATTTTATTTTTATTAATTTAAAATTTTAAAAAATTTAAAGGCTTAAAAGAAAAAAAATTCATTTTAAGGGGGTCAAAGTCTCTGCTAACTCTCATGGGTTTGCCCTTACAGAGGAGAAAACACTACTGAACATGCAATGGCAGTAGAGGGCTTGAAGAGCACGGAAAATCGATTCTGGATTGAAGACGTGCCTTTAGGGATCATCGATCTCGTAACATTAGACTGTTGTTTCATAGAGCCACCATGAGCTTTTACGTATCTGGATCTTGTTTTTTGCATTGAATATTTTATTTATTTATCAAAGGATTAACTCGTTCTCTATTGATGAATTTTAATTCTCTATAAAAAAATTTATCGCTAGATCTCTCTAATAACTTGAAAGAGTTTTTTTGAAAAAATCTTAATTTTTCTTTTAATTCTTTTTGAAATTTTTTTTCTTCCTAAATTACCGTTGTTTCATATGTAATTAATGGACATTCAAAGGGATTATTTAAAAAAACCATCCGTAACAATTATTTGAAAAGCATATACTTCTCGGACTAAAAAAAGTTGAATAAAATGACATCACTTTTGTTTTGTTTTGTTTTAAAGAAAAAGGGGCAGTGGCGCACTGTGTATTGGTGGAGAGCGGCAGATAGTAGGCAAAGAAGATAATTTCTATTTCAAACCACTCGTTCATTTCAACTGCTAACACTCCAAAAACCAGGGGAAGAAGAAGAAGAAGAAGAAGAAGTAGGAAATGCCCACCTTGAATTTATACACCAACGTACCTGTGGACGCCGTCACCACCTCTGACATCCTTAAGGACGCCACCAAAGCTGTTGCAAAAATCATCGGCAAACCTGAATCTGTTTGTTCTTTTTTACTCCTTTTTTTCCTTCTCTATTTTAATTTTAATGGCTTTATTTTGGTTAATTATTTTTTTTTGGGAGGGGGGTAAAAATGGGTTAACAGTACGTGATGATTTTGGTTAATGGCGGAGTTCCCATGGCATTTGCTGGGACGGAAGCCCCTGCTGCTTATGGAGAATTGATTTCTATTGGGGGCCTTGGACCTTCTGTTAATGCCAAATTGAGTTCAACTGTCGCTGATATTCTTCGAACCAAGCTCTCAATTGATAGCTCCCGCTTCTACATCAAATTCTATGATGTTGAGGTCATTTTTTTCACTCTAACTTTACTCTTTTCATTCCATGGTATTTATGGATTATTTTCTTCTTTCCACAGATAATCTTTAACGCATATATGCTTTGTCTGATGTATATTATGTAGTTGTAATCATAATCTTTATCATTCATACCCAATTTTATCTTCTTTGAGCTCAACTTTAGCCAAAATATTGTAGAAGGCAAACAGAAATAAATTGTTTGTATATCTCACATTTTAGATATTCTTTGGAACCTTTGTAAAACAATGCTTTTTGGCTTTTGATGATGCTTCAACTATGCTTTGGTTTGATTCTACTCTCTGCCATGCAATAAAATTGCATCATACTCATCAGAATGAGGCCTACAAATGATATTATCACTTGCAAGAAGACCTTTCTAGCATCAGTTTTACTCATTTCAAGTGACTCTTATCAATTTATTGTCTTTCCTTCTAAGGTGGTTGCGATTTTGATCTCTTATGCATAAGAAAAATTAAAAATAGAGTAATAATTCTTGGTTTTGGGTTCAATGAGATGAAGCAATTTCATCTAACTTTGGATCTATTTTTCTGTTAAAACTAAGAGTAATCATTTTAGCACTCCTTAATACTGAGTAAAGTATCTATCTTGCTTTTTAAGTACTTATTTTTGTGGATCTTTTACTAGGATATTCTTTCATTGCCACTTGAAATCTCTGTTATAAGACTGGGACTGGCCTGGCAGTCAAACCATCCTACCCAGTTCCTAGTTTTTACTCTTCCTTCCTTGACCTCATTCGAGAACCTGACATTTCATTCAAAGCATTGACTTGAATGATCCAACGGATGGACTAATGGACTTGAAACTCAAAACCTTGAATCAATAACTGTCCTGTCTGATTCTGATAATGATGCTAGGAATTAAGCATCCTATTTCACTTTTGGCTGTTAACAGTTGGATAGGTTTTTAAAGGTTAGTATGTGATTACCCTGTTTGATTATTTAACATGATGTCGTCTCCTTACTGAAGGAATACCTAGAAATAAGAAATGTTTTTTTCAAAATATAAATGATTTTACTGTGCACAAGTTTATCTGAGAGGACTGGATTGTAGCATATATACAAGATTGACAAGCTATAGGAGTCATAATTCTTACACTTCTCTTGAGTGGATACATGACAAGGTTCTCTGGATAAACAATTCGGGCAACTCAAGACTGTATCTTGAACAATTGAAGTTGATTCCTTAGCATATCATCTATCTTAAATACATAATCCTATTACTATGTATGCCAATAGGAAGACATGCCATCTGTCTACTTGCATGCCTTTTTGTATGTGCAAATGTGTATCCATATTCGAACTTCTGATTTTATGAATGTGCTAAGATCTAAAGAAACATGTTGTTTCATCAGGTTGCTGAAACATAGCAATGCCATTGGACTTGCATTTAAATAACTTGCATGAAACGAAATTTATTTTTGTTGGACGGAGTTATTAGTGCTTTAATTGGTGCTCTGAAGTTCAATTGCCATTCAATTCATCCATCACTTCTAGTAATTCATCTTGATGTCTGTTCTTGTTTTTATTGGTGCAGCGGTCGTTCTTTGGATTTAATGGTTCGACTTTCTGATGAATAGCTGAAAAGCATCCGGAGTCCAAGTCAGAATCATATATGTGCTGTAATGATTTGTTTTTATCAATTGAAGACTTCTCTCTCTCTCTCTCTCTCTCAAGACTTTCCTCCTTTAAGAAATTGTTCAACTTTCTCTGAGTAACTCATCAAATGTAGAATTGCCACGAAAGCGTTGCAAGTTGAATCAGGTGCGTTCTAGACAGTAATATTCCTTTTATCTGTAATGTTGCCTGATTGACATTGCCATGGTCATGTTATGATGATTAGTTAAAAACCATGGAAGTGAACCTCAACTGTAAGTAATTCTTATGATTATAACACCAAATTCCAATCACATTTCATCATATTTGTGATTGTAATAGAAATATATGTGTAGGTGTGATTGTTGGATACAAGTATGTATCTGACACGGGTATGGTAAGTCTTATTTTATTGAATATATTTAACAAAATACATCTGTTGTACTAATTTTGTTATTTCAATTTTAATTACAATATGCATAATGATGCCATAAAATTTATTCTTTATTTTGTAAGTGATAATGGTCTTGGGCATATATTATATGTTATTAAATAGTGTATGTGATTTTCTATATTATAAATATACTATGTCATTTTTAAAACTTTAAATCAATAATAGCTACACCATCTTAAGTTGATTTATTTAAATAAAATTAGTTGTTATTTAAGATAAAGTTTTATTTAAATAACTACAAATTGTAATAACATTAATATATGTTTGAAAATTCTAGTAATATGCTAACATGATTTAATATTACTTCAATTACTTTATGATAAATTTTGTGCCTGCATGATTAGAAGTCTACTAAGGGTGGGCAGTGCATTTACCTACGGTTTGTGTAAAAACAACGGTGACGATAATATTAGATATTATAACGTGAGGTAAAAAGTAAGTTAAAATACACTGCATCACACTGTCCATCTAAATTCACACGAAGTTTCTAAATAATCAGTGAGAGTAGCCATAGCATAGAAATTATTCCATATGCCATTCTCACCACTTAAGCTATCGATTCCAGCCAATTATTAATATATAATTTTTATACGTCCTTGCTTCATTGTTTAAGAGTATCGATACTCAAAAGGTGAAGTATCGATACTATAGTGCTCTTAAAAGTTCATTTCAACGTTGCAAATATTAATACCCTGACTTAAGATATCGGTACCTGGATGCAGTGAAGCCTAAGTAAGGCATCGTAAGGTTCCCTTGCTAGAAATTCCTACCATAACTTTGGTGTCACTCTAGAGTTTTTAGGCTAGGTTTTAAGTCTAAGTAAATATCAGCTTCAACCTATGCACGATAACAAGAACTATGCACTGAGTTACAAGAGCTCAGTAGTGCTCGATTGAATTCTAATAATGCCATATATAGTAAATATCAGTCTTAACATTGAATAGTTCTCAAAATTTTAAGTGAAGTCTATGACACAACTCTTCCTTTAATGCTGAGACCTTTTATATGCAACCTTCTTTTAGTTAGACTTTAGCCTTATGTCTTCTTAACTTTACCATGCTAGTCTTTATTCTTTTAATCATTCCTTTAAAAATAAGTTTGGGGTCTTTACCTCAGTTCTATTCTTTCAATACCAATGTCTTTGAAATCTATTATGTTTCCTAAATCATTAGGATAAATTTTTTATGACTTTCTCAAAGAAAACCTATAACACCCCTAAAATCGATATATTATGAAAGTAATATTAAATTGAAATAGTGTATAATTGATTTACAGGTAAAATGAGGAGAAGATATAAAGTTGATAAAAGAAAAGGGGTAAGAGATGCCAAAGAAAAATTTGAATTAAGAAGAATGTTGATATAAGGAAGGGACTAGATTGTAACAATGTCAAAAGTTTTGAGACACGAGTACATTTATTCAAAATTCAAGGGGTTAAAGTGTAAATATGAGAAACGTTAAAGAATCAAAAGTAATAGCCCAATTTCTTAAGATACGAAATTGGGATATAGGGACCAAATTAGATAAGTGAAAGAAATACGAGGAATTAAATCACAATTTTATCAAAAGTGAGTAATGATTTAATAATGGAATTTTGAAGAAATGTGAAGGGCAAAATAATCATCTCTCAAATTAGATAATTATATGGTATAATAATTAAGGATGAAAGGTGTTCAATTGTAATTAGTTGATTATTTTGTTATTTTATAAGATATTTTAATATTTTAATTAAATGAGATATGTTTGGAGAAAAGTGTGGAAAATTTCCTCATCTTCCTCATCTTCCATACATGTCACGTTGGTTATAAATAAATGTAGAGGGATTTTCATTTCTTTACAATTTGGTCTTTTACCATGAAATCCCATTTTCTCTCTGAAATTCCTTGATTATTTTCATAGCCACCCAAAAGGAGAAGTGAAATAGAGACACTAGAGAGTTAGAATATATCCTGCAAGAAATAAATTGCAAGTGGAAGTGGAGAAAGTGGTGAAAAAAGTGAGGAAATTAAAGAGACAAGGTAAGTATTTCAAGAACTTTACTTTATTTAATTTTAATCAAGTATAGAGTAAGCTAAATAGTTGAATTAGTTGTGAACGTGCAAATATTATGTATGAAAATTAAATTGATATATGAATCCAATGTGATGGCTTGATGGTCAAGGGTATTTACCGTCTTAGGTATGACTTGAGTTTGAGTCGCGTTAGTCGTGTTTGTTGTTTGGGCTTTGCCTTGTTATTGTAATTTACCAAAAAAAATTAAATTGGTATATTGTAGTAGAAAAAGGGACTAAACAAAATAGGTTATGTGAAATTGAATGTTAGAAAGAGAATACAAATGAAGTGTGATGAAATTGTGATGATATAAAAAGTGAATGTGTGGGAAAATTTCAAGTTACATTAAAAATTTGATAATAAGGATTAAAATGTAAAGTGTAAAAAAAATTTTGTGTGAAATAAAGTATTGTGTTAGGAAGTTTAAATGGAATGTTGGGTGTAGTGAATTAATTACAAAGTAATGTTAAGGTGAAATTATAGTAAATAATAAATTTTTATGATGTTAGGGATTAAATTATAAACTTGTGAAATTTACAATTGAAATAAGTCGGCTTCCACTACGCATAGTTTAATGAACAAAGTATCAATAGTACTCAAGTGATTGAACTACCTTTCTTCATCGATTCTATGTTAGTTAAGTGAGTTCAAAATCTTCTTCAAGTTCGTTTAAAGTTTTCTCTAATACCAATTAAAAAGTACTCATAATTTGCTTTTGATGAAATTTTCTATCAATTTTGTTATTATAATTTCGAACTTGATTTATGCTATATAAAGCTTCAACTTTAAAATACTTAACTCTAAATTTAAAATGTTATATGATGAACAAGTGAGCTGCCCAACTTTATCAAATAAAGTATAAGCAATTTTGAACTTTTTCACACTTTTCAAAATTCCTACAAAAGATTAGACATTATCCAAACTTCCTTTTGTACATTAAATATCTTGTATTTGCTACTTAATAGTTAATACATCCTTCGATAAAAAAACAGTAAGCATTTACAACTCAAAATCACGAACACAAACTACTTTGAATGTCACAGAAAACTTCTTGTGGTTCATGTAATAACATGAAGTTCAACAATGAAGTATAACAATCAAAGTTTCTAACAAGCTTTTCATTTGGCCTTTTAACAAAACCCCGCAGCAAATGAGAGAACTTACAACCCATACAGATTCAATTTATTAAAAAGAACTGTAAGCCACCTCAAGATGTAGGATGGAGGCTAAGAAGACCACACTACCAGTGGTCTGGTAATTGTTGATTGCTGCTATTTCATATGCAGGGTGGAGGTTGAGACCATATTACACCATATTTAGGGTTATCCTGCTGCAATGGTAATTTGGAGGGAAATGAGTTACTTTTAAACGAGTGAATAACTTTTTGAAGGCTTGGTACCATGGTTTTCAAAGATCTATAAAGAAAAGGGGTTTAAACAGTAGCCATTGCAGTGGTTATTCTATGGGTTTTTTGGACAAAACGAAATCTGGCAACTATTGTCTTTGATTGGGCCACTTATTGTCGAAGGAAGGCCTCTGCCAACTTTATCGTATAGAGCATGTTTCAATGTAGCATTTCATATTCTTGTAGAGCATGGTTTAGTGAAGATGATGGACAATCTAGATAAAAGATATCCCACCATATTAGTGGATGTAATAAATGTTTCATGTACCACACATTTGATTCATTAATAAAATTAGTATTTTATTTAAAAATGATTAATAAATTGTATTCAAAATTTTTATTTAAATTAATTGAATCAGGTTACATAAAAATTTTAATGTAGCCTAAAAAATTACAATGAACTTACTCGATGATCCAAATAAATTTAAATGTTTCCATTAATCAAAATATATACATGAATAAATTAAATTAAACAACAAAAAAATAACATTTAAAATAATGTAGGATGATTCTATTGCAGTGAAGTTGAATTTGGTGGGATACTAAAAAAAAGGAGGTTCTCCAAAGGGATTAAAATGACCCATATGTTGCATTTCAATATTTCGATAGCAAATATGTGTGACTCAAACTCGAAAAATCTGTGAAATTATGCGAAATCGAAATTGGTAATTGATGCCACACGGTTGTGTGTTTGGTCATGCGAGCTACACGGGCATGTGTCTGGCCATGTGCCAGGTGCTTGGTTGTGTGGGCCAGACGAGCTGAACAGGTAGGGTGTGTGGGTTACACGAGCATGTGGGCTCATTTCGAAGGTTAAGTTGGGTCGATCGTGTGAATTGCAAAACTCTGAAATCAATTATGTGATTATGTTTAATATCCATTAAAATTAATAGGCCATACATGACGTTAGATGCAAGCATTCTGTAACCATAATGAATTTGTTAAATTCGTAAATTTGTTGTATGAGTTTTTGAGTGAGCATGTTTATATTTCATCACTCCGATTAGGATTTTGTGCATAATTCTGATCTGTAAAATGGTATACTCTATTAGCACATCTCTGATCTGATAAGCTTGTAAATGAGCATGTATAGTTTGAATAAATCTGTGTATATGTTATGATGTTGCATGTGCATTGGGGTGGGATGTGATTATGACATAAAGGAAGTTTCGGCATACTTTGATTTGCGTTTCTGGCGATTTACCTGCAAATTTCTTTCTAACGGTATCTCCGCAATATATTTGATAGCTCGTCTACATATTTATTATAGTGACATAAGACCACTAATTTTGGTGTGTGGGTTGTATGGGTACTAGTTACCCTAACTAGAGTGTTGTGCGGGACGAAAATGATGTGTAACGAATAAGAGTAGTATCTGATCCGTTTGACTTTTTGCATCGAAAAACATGCCATGCCATCTATATATGCTTTGTTGTGTTGAAATTTGTGCATTAATTTCTGTTATATATCGTGTATGTGGGCCAAGTCACACTAAACTTCTAGTTCACCTATTATTTTATATTTTAGGTAATCTGCAAATTTAGGATTGGGCGACATTCAGGAGCTCGAATTGATCATTCTCTCGTATGATGGTTTAGTTTTATTTTTAACTAAACTTTATGAACTTTTATTTGGGAGGGATTATCGATTTCTGGACTTTTTTTACGTTATGAGTTTTGGTTGGCTTTATTGGTTTAGCTAAACTAAAACTATACACTAAATGATTTTTGGTAAACTAAATTTGAATGATCGTTTTCCAAAATAAACAAATTAACGATTTTTCCGCTGCAAATGTTTAATCAAGAAATCATATTTGTAATAAGGAAATAAGTGAAGTTGATACCATGACTATTTTAATAAACTTGAAAATATATATACAAAAGTTTTGAAAGACACATATTTAACAACTGTCAAGTTTTCTTAACAATGAAATTAGGCAAGTTTTTGCAAAATTTCTGATTCAATAATATGATATGTTTTGAAAGCAAATGATCAAAGTTTTAAAAGTTGATGTAACATTCAGATTCGGTCATAATATTTAGGTCGAGTTTAGGGTGTTATACATTGATCCATTCATAAAAATAGTATTTTATTAAAAAATAATTAATAAATTATGTAGAGACTCAATTTTGATCGGGCCCAAAAAATAAAACAAAAAAAATAAAAATAAAAATAAAATTCTCAAATTAAATTAAATTCAATTTGACAAGTCCATTTACAAGCCCATTTAATTTGAGAAGTCCATTTACAAGCCCAAATCTCAAAATTACAAAACAAATCAGGTCCAAATACCTAAGCCCAAATTCATTAAAAATTTGAAACCCTAATCAGATTAAGGTTTGTTGCTCCAGCAGACACATGCCACGTCCGCATTGCCACGTCAGCGCCACGTCAACCGTGTGACCTTTCAGTGGCTGACCATTGACTCCTCTGCCCAAGACTGCTCCTCTCCCCGAGGCCGTTCCTCTGCCCAAAGCAACCTGTTACCGCCCTTGCACCAAAATGGCCATGGCACTCTCCCCGGCGTCGGTTTGACCCAAAGACCTTACCACTCCGACGATACCAGCAAAAAAGGAAGGAAAGAGATAGAACAGAAGCAATAGAGAAGAAAATATAGGCAAAAGAACATTGATTTTTGTAATTTCTCATGACTATAAAAGCCGATCTAGGATCTGTAACAAAAGGGAGGGGGATACACACAAAAAATTACAGAGGAGATTCATACAAAAATAAATACAAAGAAATCGCAGTTTCCAACGCAAGTGTTCAAGAACATACAAGGTACATCGGTTTAAGCATACACTCACGTACATTCTATTACTACATTTCATATATTCAAAAGTTGTATTTAAATAAATAAATAATACAAAAAGGGTTTTAGAGTCGCACCTAAGAACAAGGTTTTGCCGTCGTGTTCGTAATCGGGGTTTCTCCAAAACTATTATTGTTTGCGAGAGGACCCGATTCTCTAGGTATTTACCAAAGGGATTTTTCTAAAGAAAAATAAAATCAGTTTAAAGGAAATCAGTAAAATACAAAACCCTTTTTGGATTTGAGAAAATCCACTTCAAAATTAAAAAAAACTAAATAAAAAATAAAAAATAATAACAAAGAAATAGAATAGATTTTTAAAAAATAAAAAAGCAAAGAAACCAAACTGTCTGTTTAAGCCCGAATCTAAAGTTTTTTTTTTTTTAATTTCGTTGAAAATAAATATTTTGATCTTCGTCGGTTCAAATTCGGAGTTCTTAAGGCTCTGATCTGAGTTTTTATCGTGGCTTTTTAAAAAAAAAAAACAGTAAAAGAGATGGATTTCTTACCTGACCATCGAGCGTGGCGGTTCGCGACGGAGGATGACGACTCCCGGCGATGAGGCGCAGTAGACAAGGAATGCCGATGATGGGTCGAGCGTGAGGGCAAAGGGGAGAGTGCAGAGAGAAAAGAAAATTTTTTTGAATTAAAATGAATATAATGATTTTTTTTTTTGTCAAAATTCTGACTTAAATACTTACCTCCATGCGACGTCGTTTAAGAGGGGGGCCTAGTGTCAAAACGGTATCGTTTTGATGCTTAAACCGAACACCTGACCCGGCCGAAAGGGATCCGCCTTTTTTTTGGATGGTCTATTTGTTTTAATAGTCCTTCCGCATTTTTAAACCGCTTCAATTTCATCCCTCTTTCACGTTTTGACAAATTTGAAATTTATCCCTATTATTTTGCTCCATTTTCGACCTGATCCCTAAACCAACAACTCATGAGGAACTGACACATGTCAGTGTTTGGGGAATTTATCCCCGGAATCCCTTTGCGTTTTTACCTCTTTAAAATTCGTCCTTCTGTCTTAAATTTTTTCTTATTACTGTCATTTTAAATTTCTTTTGTAAAACAATGTAAAATTCAGCATTTTTAACTATTCCTCTCTCTATATATATGTTACAAATCACCCTTCGTCTCTTTATTTTAAAATTGTTAATGTTTATAAAACATTCTTTGTTGTTTTGTGAGGTTCCCCATGGTTTTGCTTGTTAAAAAAGGGGGGGTAAGTTCATTCGATTTTTTTTCAGTAAACAAATTTTACTTTCTTTGAACATAAATTCCCCAAGTCTCTTTTCATTGGTTATTACTTAAATTCTTTAAATTATTTTTTTACTATTTATTCAAGTTGTAGTTTTTATGATTTAAGCTACCATACTATATTGTTTTTATGCACATCATTGCTTTATTTATTATTATTTTTATATAAAACATGTTTCATGCAATTTACCCTATGTTTTTAATTACTTTTACCTTCTTAATTTAGGATAGGGCGCATACCTATTCACATATCTTTGCAAAATAGCTAAATTAAATCGTGTTTTAAAAAGTATATGAATTGTCCTTTTAGGGTAAAAGTTCATTTACTTCGGGAATTTTGAAGATAATGCTCTAACACATTGAGTGTTATTTTCTTCAAACCTAAGAATCGAATATCCTATTTTAAAATCAAAATTGCTAAAGCATTTTTAAGATATATGTCTAAAAAAGGGGGCACATGGATCTTTAAAAAAAAAAACATAAAAGTAATGCTTTTTTATTTTAGGAATACAAGAAATTGTGCTCTAACGTGATGAGCACGATCTTTTCCTTGAACTTAAAATAATCGAGTATCCTATTTAAAATCGTTAGTTACTCGATATTCCATTATTTTGGCGAATTCGAAAATTGTGCCCTAATGTGTTGGGTGTGATTTTGCTTTGAACCTAAATAATTGAATATCTTATTTTAAACGTTTAATTCATAAATGGCATTTAAATTTCTACTCGAATTTTCGATTTTCAATAATTAAGACACTAAATAATCGACTAGGTACCAATTTTGTGCGTGAGAGTGCTAATCATTCCTTATACGTAATCGACTCCCGAACCTATTTCCTTAGAATTTTGAAGACCAAACGCTTTTACAAAACAAATTCAACCGTTTTAGGTGATCCAATCACACCTAAATTAAAAGATTGGTGGCGACTCCCATTTTCCAATTTTAAAAGAATTTTCGAAACTCGTATTCAAAAAAATAGTTTCGACAGCTTGGCGACTCCACTGGAGACCAATAAGAGAGTCAAGCCGTGAGTCGATTATTTTTGGTGTTTTAATTGAAAATCAAAATTTGAGTCAAATTTAATTTGTGATCCTTGCATTCATGTGTTTGATTTTTTAGTTTAATTGGCTCATTATCGAAGTGAGGGTTTCATGTATTTGCATTGATCGGTTACTTTACCCCTTAAGTGGAAGTGTGAAACTATTCCTTCATGAGGTCTTCACCTTCGTACAGGATAGTGGATCACTTTCGGGAATACATCCGTACATATGTTTTCGTGAAGTTCTCACTTCCGTGCAAACATGGGGGAAATGTATCCCCCTGAATCGAACTCGTCCATATGAGCCTATAATGGATGAGGATAGAGGAATCGGCTGGTTTAGGTACCCATACTTTAGAACTCAAACCGCATGTAGTTGACTTTAGGAGGCTACCAAACATCGCAACAAACCTTAGCGGTCACCTAAATAAGAGAGATATGTTATTATTTATGCTCTTAATTGCAATTTCATGGTAAAATTTTACCCTTATGTTTAACATACTGACATGTTTTATTTTGTCTTTGTTTTATCTCGTGCATTGCATTCCATCATAGAAAAGGTGTTGGTTCGTACTCGATTACCAAATAGAGAGCTTTGACATGGAAAACGGGTTCCTTGATAGAGTGGAAGACAATATGGCCGTGCGTTTATGGTCTGAAGGGAGACAACGCGAGAATGGAGATAATTTGACAGAAGGGCATTTATTGGAATATTGGGATCACACTCAAGTAAATGTGACCTAAAATAGTGTGCAAGAGCTAAAGGATATTTGGGGTCAATGAAATGATGAAATGAAGCAAGTGTTTTATAGAGAATATGGGGATTTACCCTATTTGCTCGAGGTAAAAATAGACAAGTGGCTCTTCGGAGCTCTAACCTAACATTGGAATCCCGCGTATAGTTGCTTTTCCTTTGGGAGTTTCGACATGATGCCCACTGTTGAGGAATACCCCGCGTTGATTCGTTGCCAAAAGACTCAAGTTGACAAGGTTTACTCAAGAGCTGCATGTGTCCCAACCCTTTTGAAGAGGTTGATAAATATAACCGGGATGAGTGAACAGTAGGTGGCATCTAGAATCAAGGTAAAAGGGGATAATAAATGTATCACTTGGAAGAGTCTGAGGGTCTGATATTGGCGCACCCGGATATGAAGAAACGTGTTGACCTTTTCGCTTTGAGTATTTATGGGCTAGTTATCTTCTTGAAGGCATTAGAGCACATAGAGGATGCAGTCGTGGACCTCTTCAACCGTCTTAGTAAGAGTGTTACACCTGTCCCAACAATCCTTGCTGAGACCTTTAGATCACTAAGTGCTTGTCGAAGAAAAGGCGAAGGAAGATTCATAGGTTGTGAACCACTTTTGATGGTCTGGTTTCATAGTCATTTTTAGAAGAAGGAAAGGATTTCGTATAAGACATACTCAGTGGATTATTCGCTTTTGAAGGAATTTGTAGCGACGCAAAAAGAGTTGAATATATCTTAAGAAAAGTGGATGATAGTTCTTCAAAATCTTCGAGAAGAGGACGTAGAATGGAAGGCATCTTGGGTTATCATCGACAAGATTCTTTATCGTTGTGGTAATTTTGACTGGGTTCCCTTACTCGAAGTGTGGGGAGCCATAAGATATGCCATCTCCTTGTGTTAAGGAAATACAAGTCAAGGCAGTTCATACCTGCAACACAAGGCTTGGCCTAGTGGGAGTTCACCCACAAAGGAGATAATTATAAAAAGAGGGTCAGAGAGATAACAAATGCATTGAGACAAGTGCATAGGATGAAGGTATTCGCTACAAACCCGATGACAACACCGAAATATGATTGGTGGAGGAGTAAAAGGGTCAATGATAATATTCCAGCATCAAACCCTGATGACGTTACGTTAGATCGTTAGAAAAATGCTTACAAGTAATTCTATCAGAATTGGACATCATAAAGCAGGATTTTGAAAAGAAGAGCTTGGAATTTGGGAAAAAGATAGAAGTCTTAGAGGAGAATAAGGTGAAGCTAGGGTTAGATGTAGACATTCATAAGCTAGAGGCTGAAAAGCTGAGGAAAGGAAAGAATAAGGAAAAGGAAGACTTGGAAGATTTGAAAAAACATTACAAGAAACTTCGTCAATCCATGAAGAATGCTGGGCTTGGCAAAACCTCTGAACAATGGCAATAGGAGATTCGGGAACGACAAGACCGAGCAGAGTAATGGAAAAGGAATTTTCAAGACGGACAAGCTCGAGAAAATGCCATAAAAGGAGAATTGTTGGAAAGCCAAGTCGAAAAGGCTAAGCTAAAAGCCCAAATAATTGAGATGGAAGCTAGAATCGTTGGATTGGAGGAATCTCTATATAGACACTGCAGCCGAAATTCTGTCATAAAACTCAAGACAAGTCAAGCTGAAAATAGAGAGTTCAGAAAAAGAGTGCAAGAGCTTGAAGCTTCATTTTAGAACAACGAGATAAGGATCGAGATTCTTGAAAGGAATTTAGAGGCAAGCGAATGACACACTCAACAGGCTCAAGGGCAAGTAGAAGAGAGAGACTATGTTATAGGTGAAGCACTTACACGGATGCGAGAAGCGGTTGATCACGTGTAAATGCTAGCCAGGTAAGCTGATGAATTAAGCATACAGTATGAGTCGAAATAAACGCGAGGACAAAAATTGGCCGAACTTCTTAGGAAAGTTAGGGCTTTAGGCACTAAGGCAAAGTCATTTATGTATCTCGTTCTATGTAAAGAAATTTGTGTTCTAGCAAATTGATTTAATGGAATTGAATTCATAATCAATGTCTTCTCTTACATTGCATACATGCATTCATTCGCATTACATTTTCACATTTTAACACATCAACTCTAACTAAATAAAATTTGAAACAGTTAAACCCAAAAACATAGATAACTCACATCCTTACGGTACGCGAAAGGCGATGGACCAAAAAATAGAAAGGTTGGAACAGTTACAGAGGGAAATGCAAGAACAAATGCAAGCACAGTTGCAAGACCAGTTGGCGAGGGTTCAACAAGATATGAGAGACCAAATCATTGAGTCTCAAGGGAACATAATTAATCGACTGACTCAACTATTGCAAGAAGAATAGAAAGGAAAGAACCCTGTAGCAAGCCCAAGAGAGGAGAATGAAGACCCCCGATACCCTCTTGACTTTACCCCCGTACACAATCAAGTTCCACTGGAAACAAACTCTTGAGGAGCTCTCATCTTCATCCGAGCACAATCACATCCCATTCGTACCTCAGGCCAAGCCAATTATCTGACTGGATTAGGGTTTAATTCAGGGGAAAATGTCGTAAACCCCATCAATCCTGATTTTGACGAAATCATGGAGACAGAGAGAACAAAACTAGAAGTTTTCAAACAGATAGAGGAGCGTTACAAGTGGTTGGAAGATAAGGTCAAAGCAATTGAAGGAGTTGACACCTGCTGTGGGATGGATGTTAAAGAACTGAGTCTAGTCTCAAGATTAGTACTACCCCCAAAATTCAAAGCTCCAGAGTTTGAGAAGTAAAACGAGACAAGTTTCCCAGAAGCTCACATCACTATTTTCTGCCAAAAAATGACAAGTTATGTCCACAATGACCAATTACTGATCCACTGTTTCCAGGACAGTTTGGTAGGTTCCGCGGTAAAATGGTACAATCAGTTAAGCCATGCAATGATTAGTTCATGAAAGGACTTAGCCCAAGCCTTCGTGAAGCAATATGGCCATGTCACTGAAATAGCTCCTGATAGGATCACCTTGCAAAACATAAAAAAAAGTCGAGCGAGAGTTTCAGGCAATACGCTCAACGATGGAGGGATATGGCCACTCAGGTACAGCCCCCATTAACGGAGAAAGAGACGACTATGCTTTTCGTCCACACGCTAAAAGTACTCTACCTCAACCACTTGTTGGGAAATGCTACGAGAAGTTTCTCGGATATGGTCATGTCCGGAGAAATGATCGAGAACGTAATTAAAAACGGAAAGATTAACGCTGGGGAAAGCGAAAAGAGAGCTACCCCCAAAAGAAAAGATGCTGAGATAAATAATGCTAGCATGTACAGTCCAAACTATGCAAAGTCAATCATGATGACGCAATCTAAAACCCCTACTAAAAATTACCAAAACCCTTCGAAATTGAAATCAAGCTGAAAGAAAAACACTGAAAGAATTCAATTCACCCCTATCCTGGTGACATACAAAGAGCTTTACCAACAGTTATACGATCAACATGTAGTGGCTCCGTATTACACAGATCCAGTACAACCCCCTTTCCCAAAATGGTATGACACATGCTCAGTGCGAGTATCATAGAGGAGTAGTCGGACACTCTATTGAAAATTGTTTCGCTTTCAAGAAGATAGTGGAAAGACTAATTAAGACGAAGCGTATAAGATTCAATAAGCAATCTAGACCTAACATGGCTGGGAACCTTTACCTACTCACCCTGATCAGGGGATAAATCCGATCGCGGGAGCAAAAGGTAAAAGGATTAGGACCAATGTCGGAGAGGTCACATCATCCTTAAAGTGGGTGTAGCATCAAATGGTTAACAGAGGGATAATCAAACGAAATGATGAAGATACATTGATGACAGTCGAGAACTATTATGATTTTCATGACACTGAAGGACATGAAATTCAACATTGCACAGAGTTCAAGGATTTGGTACAGGATTTGATGGGCCGTAAAGAACTAGAGTTCTTCAAAGAAGAAAAGGAGATCAATGACATTTGTGCCTCTAAAGAAAAAGGGATAAACAAGTCCGATCGCCTTGTAATAGTTATTTTTGCACCTAAAGTACGAGAAAGCAAATGACACCTTGTGTCATTATACAAAAACCTGTGTCATTCCCTTATGAGGATAGCAGGAGGGTCCCTTGGAATTACGGGTGTAACATAGTAACGTCTAAAGAAGAGCAATCCAAAGAAGACATAAGCCTTGTTACCCGTAGTGGGAAATTCTACGATCTGAAAGTAGAAAAGAAAGAAGCAACTAAAGGAAAGGCCTTGGCGATTGAACCAGAAAAGAAAGAAACCAACAAGCTTAAACCAGTAAATCAGCCAGTAGCAGAAAATTAAGCAAAAGAATTCTTAAAATTCTTAAAACACAGAGAGTATAGTATGGTGGAGTAGTTGCACAGACAACCAGCATGCATATCAATTCTAGCCTTGTTGTTAAGTTCAAAAGTCCACCGTAATGCATTGACGAGGGTGCTCAACGAAACATATGTGGCTAACGACATATCCGTGTGCAAGTTGGATCGTATAATTAATAACGTCAACGCTGACAATTTTATTTCTTTAGTGACTACGAGATCCCATCTGGGAGAATGGGGTCGATAAAGGCTTTGCACATCACCACTCGCTGTAAGGGGTATATTTTACTCGGAGTGCTCATTGATAATGCTCAACTTTAAATGTATTGCCACTAGCCACCCTAGAAAGATTACCAGTCGATAGCTCCTATATGAAAACTTGTCACAACGTAGTCAGAGATTCCGATGGAACGGAAAGAAAAGTGATGGGCCAAATTGAAATACCGTTATAGATAGGCCTGAATATATATGAGGTAGACTTTTTGGTAATGGACATTAAGCCCTTGTACAATTGCTTGTTGAGAAGACCTTGGATCCATTGATCGGGGGCGGTACCATCCTCACTTCATCAAAAGCTTAAACTGATAATCGAAGGAAGATTGGTTATGATAAATGCAGAGGAGGATATTATCGCATCCGTGACAAGTGATGCCCCACATGTAGAGAGAAATGAAAGGGCTGTGAAATGCTCCTTTCAGTCATTAGAATTCGTTAATGCAATGTTCATTTCGGAAGGAAGCAAAATCCCCAAACCAAAGTTGTCACGGACTACGAAGATGGGTCTACGATTAACAATTAGAAAAAGGGGCACTACCAGGAAAAGGACTTGGAAAACATCTGCAAGGGGCAATCAATGCACCGGCACCACTAGGAAAATGGGATCGTTTTGGTCTAGGGTACAAGCTAGATATGAAGGAAAAGAAGAAAGAGATAGAACGAAAGCGAGAAATGAGAAAAGCACGATTAGCCGGGGGAGAAATCAACTAGGAGCCAATGATCTTTCCCCACATATCAAAGATTTTCATTTCCGATGGAATGAGGATCAAAGAAGAGAAGAAAACTGAAAAGAGTTACGATAAAATTGGACATTAATGCCATCTCTGAAGAAGACGAAGGAAGGAGCTTATCACAAATTTACTCATACGCGCCAAGAAGCGTTCTAGACAACTGGACTGAAGAGGAGCTCCTTGTAGCCTTTAAGATATTTTCAGAGTAATAATCGAACGCACACCTGTTGCTCTATGCCCAAGAGCAATAGAGATCCTTATAAAGGGCATTTGACTATTATCCTTTGTTTTAATGAAAATGCGTTCTATCACATTTAGCAAATATGTAACATCCGCGTTTTTGAACTGAAGTTGGAACAGTATAGGGAAGGAGTCAAGAATTAGAATATGTAGCTAAAGTAAGAAGATTAGGAAAATTTAAGGATTAATTAGTAATTGTGAGAAATGATGAAGGATTAAATAGTAATTTATCCAAATTAAATTATGAGTCATCATGGGAATTAGATTGATTAAGGAGGGGCAAAAGAGTGATTTGGTGGAAGATATTTTTGGAGGTAAAGTTTTGGGCCAAAGTGTAAAGTTGGAAGGCTTAGGGACCAAAAGTGCAATTTTACCATTTTTATTAAAGAGAGATTTTTGAAGAAAAGTCTAGAGAAATTGAGAGATGAAAAATCAATTAAAAGATGAGAATATCATCTTTTCTTCTCATAACCAACCGTCCATGCCTATATTCCCCATTTCCAACTTTTGCTTTTATTCCAATTTAGTCCCTTCACATTGTTAAGCCCTCCAAGCTTCAAAATCCTCCCTTTTCTTTGAAATTTCCTTAAAAAAGGCATAGAGGGAAGTTAGTAGACACCTTAATTTCTTTATAGAGTCCACCTTGAAGTGTTAAAGTGGATAGGGATTGAATTAGAATTTTGAAAATTCAAGAACAAAGGTAAGAGATAATTCAATTTTCATGACATGCATGTATATTTACATAATCTAGCATGAAAAAGTATTGAATTTTAGTCTTAAGCTTATATGTGTTTGTATGAAATCGAAGAAAGAGGGAAGAAGGAGAAGGAACAAATTGAAGAAAAGGAAAGGAGAAAGCTAAGATGTGAGAAGAAATTATCTACAAGTGAGGTAAGTACTACAAGTATTAAAAGACTTAGTAACAATTAAATTAATGTGTTTATAATTTTAGTATATGATTAATGATGGTAAAAAATGAGTAAAATGATATGTTTAGTAATAAGTATGGTGATTATGTGTGATTTAATGAAATTTAGTGTAAAGAGACATGAAAAGGAAGCATGTCCATTAAAACAGTTTGGACAGAACAGAGGATTAACTTTGAAAATTCACAAAAAATTGTATAAAAGAGTTAGAGGTTGAATTAGTTCTCTTGTTCTAACTTTGAAAAAATCATAGAAAAATGTAGAAAAATTATTATAGACTGAAATTTATATGGTTGAATCCTTAATGAGTCTATTTTCAAAAGAAATAGACGAGAATATTATTGGATCCTTGTAGTAAAAGATAAATAATTTTTAGTGAAGAAAGGTCGAAACTATCAGGTAGCAGAGAATGGGTAAATTAGAAGAATTTACTGTACAAATTGGATAAAGTAAAAATTCTGGAATTTTTATGATAAAATGGTGATATTGTGAAAGTCATTGAGGAAATAAAGGTGAGAAATACATGATTATGTATATGTGAAGAAAAATGTATATATGATGTATAAGTTGTAAATGATTTGTGATCAAAATTGAAAGTGAAAGTGAAATTGGAATTGAAAGTGATATGAATTGTAAATTGAAAATCCCTATTAACTAGTCGGGCTGAGTCGGATATAGTTGGCATGTCATAGGATTGGAAGAGTTCAGGGATACTTCGACCTTGAGTCGATGAGACACTGGGTGTCATTATTTTACTTCAGATAGATTCGATGAGGTACTGGATACCACTTTACTTCGGCTAGGCTGATGAGACATTAGGTGTCACTTTATTGCTTCAGACTATCCTATGAGGCACTGGGTGCCATTCTGGTGTGTTTGATTGGATCCGTGTATCCGTCAAGGTCCGAGTCTTGTTAATAGGGTAAACAATGTGAAAAAGAAAGAATGTGCAAATTGTGACATTGAGTTAAGTGAAATGATAATCATATGAAAAGTGAGTACAATATATGTATAAGAAATCAAAGAATGATAAAACTAAGTAAGCTAAGAGATTGGAATTACTAAAATGTGAAATGAGGGAGAATATGTGAATCCATAACACTACTGTAAGTTAAATGTTATACACATAAAAGGTGTGTATTTTACATGAATAAATAATGATATGAATGAGTTTGGAAAGGTGTGATTAAAAGATGAATGATTAATAACTCTTGTAGTACTTACTAAGCCTTCACTGGCTTAACGCGTTTATTTCAATACGTAGGTATAAGACCTCTAAATAACTAAGGTTGGATTAGGTGCCTCTCATCTAATCACATCAACATCGGAAGATTGCAAGACAAGGTATATTTATTTTGTGTGAAATGGCATGTACAAATGGTATACCTATGTGTCTCTAATGAATGTGTTATCAATATTGCTTTGGAAATTTACATGAATTGAATGAAATGGTTAAAATTGTGTTTTGGACTGATTTGAAACATTGGGAAAGTTTTTAAGTTGTTTCAGGGGATTATTATTAAGTTTTCGGCTATATTTATTAATTTTAGAATAGAGGTATCAATATTTCTATGGTGGTATCGATATTTGCTCTGTTTTGAGTAAAAATTACATTTTCCTTATTTTTAAACTAGTATTAAGTCTCGATTTTGATTATACTTGATTATTTTGTGATATTTTGAGTAAAACGATTCAATTACATAGTATTAGAAAGAAAATTTTGTTATACTCGTTTTTAATTCTCTGACATTGTATGTAATACTCTTATACCGAGTTTATACATGTGAACCAGGTGTAGAGGTGTTACAAAATATCTCTTTATATTCTTTCATTCCATTCAGACAATTTGTTTACACTTAATCTACGTAAATAATCATTCTTAAAGTCTGTATACATATACTCATACTCATACTCATACCATACAATCATTCTTAAATTTACTTTGTCCTTTGGACCTTTCTCATTCTTTTGACAGATCTTTGGGTATCAATGATATGAGCAACACTGTCAATGACTCAGAGCCTCATTTTGCGCAAGATATGTGTCTCGAAGAGCCTCAAGACTATGAAGGTAACCAAGCTAGTAACTTGTCTCCCGATTTGCTGCAAATGATGAAACAAGAGGAAAAACAGATCTTACCCCATAAAGAGTTAGTCGAAACTGTGAGCATAGGGAATGAGGATGAAAAAAGGAAGTAAAAATTAGAACCAGTATTTCGGCAAAAACACGAAAAGAGCTTATTGAGTTACTCCGAGAATTCAAGGATGTCTTCGCATGGTCTTACCAACACATGCCTGGGTTAAACACCGACATTGTAGTCCATAAGCTCCCAATAAAGGAGGAATGTAAGTCTGTCCAACAAAAGCTTCGAAGGATGTGACCGGATGTATTGTTGAAATTAAAAGAAGAAGTTCAAAAGTAGTTCGACGCAGGTAGATAACACGGTAGGTCTCTTTCATAGACGGTTTCTCTTGGTATAGCCAAATAAAATAGACGAAAAAGTACGCATGTATGTGGATTATCGAGACTTGAACAAAGCCGACCTAAAAGATAATTTCTCACTACCTCACATTGATACCCTGGTAGATAACACTGTAGGTCATTTACTATTCTCTTTCATGGACGATTTCTCTGGGTATAACCAAATAAAAATGGACCCTGAAGATATGGAAAAAACTACATTCGTCACAATGTGGGGGACATTCTGTTATAAGGTGATACCATTCGGACTTAAGAAAGCAGGGGCAACATATCAAATAGTCATGGTAGCGTTATTTCATGATATGATGCATAAAGAGATCGAGGTCTACATTGATGATATGATTGCAAAGTCTCGAACTGGGGAAGAACATGTAAAGGTCTTGAGGAAGTTGTTCTTAAGGTTAAGAAAGTTTCAGTTAAAGTTAAACCCGGCTAAATGCACCTTTAGAGCTACTTCGGGCAAGTTGTTAGGCATTGTAGTCAACCAAAGAGGACTTAAGATCGATCTAGACAAGGTTAAGGCCATACAAGAATTACCATTACCCCGTACGCAAAAAGAAGTTCGAGGATTCCTCGAAAGATTGAATTATATCACTCGGTTTATCTCACAGTTAACTGAGAAATGTGATCCCATCTTTCTCTTCTTAGAAAACACAATCCAGGTGTGTGGGATGATGAGTGCCAAAGAAATTTTGACAAGGTTAAGCATTATTTATCTGATGCTCCAATCTTAGTACCACCAAGTCCCAACAAGTTGTTGATCTTGTACTTAACAGTTTTTTAAAATTCTATGGTGTGTGTACAAGGCAACACGACGAGACCAGAAAGAAAGAAATAGCCATATACTACCTCAGCAAAAAGTTTACCGATTGTAAAGCAAGGTATTCATCGATGGAAAAACTATGATACGCGTTAGTTTGGACTACTCGAAGATTACGACAGTACATGCTATATCACACAACTTGGTTAATCTTGAAATTAGATCCTCTTAAATACATGATGGAGTCGACCGTATTGAATGGAAGAATGGCTAGGTGGCAAATCCTACTTTTAGAGTTTGACATAGTCTATGTAAACCAGAAGGCAATAAAAGGGAGTGCGATAGCAGATTTCCTAGCCAGTAGAGCTCTAGAGGATTATGAGCCAATAAATTTTGACTTTCCAAATAAGGACCTAATTTATATTACAACTACTGAAGAGGGGACCGCGTCAGAGCATCCTTGGCGATTAAATTTCGATGGTGCTTTAAATACCACGGGCAATGGAATCGAGGCAGTCTTAGTATCACCAGAGGGAGACCATTATTCCTTTACTAGTAAACTCGACTTCGATTGCACAAACAATATGGTAGAGTACGAGGCATGTATTATGGGAATTCAAATAGCCATAGAACGAGGAATCAAGGTCTTGAAGATATATGGAGATTCAGCATTAGTAATCTACCAGCTCAAGGGAGAGGGAGAGACAAGAGATCTCAAGTTAATTGATTATCAAAAGATGGTCCTCGAGTTGATCAAGGAATTTGATAAGGTTACGTTCCAGTACCTTTCACGTGAGGAAAACCAGATGGATGACGCTTTGGCTACTCTAGCTTCAATGATAAAAGTAAACAGCCAGCGGATATGAAGCCCATTCGAATGAGTATTTATGGGATTCCAACCCATTGTAATGAGATTGAAGAGGAAGGAAAAGACGACCATCCTTGGTATCAAGACATCCCCCAATATGTGAAAAACCATAAATACCCCGAAGAAGCTACTAAAAATGATAAAAGGACATTGAGAAGGCTCGCAAACGAGTACGTCATAGATGGGGAGATTTTGTATAAGAGGAGAAAAGATCACGTGTTGCTAAGATGTGTTGATGCAATCGAGGCAAAAAAAATCCTAGAAGAAGTTCATGAAGTTATTTGCGGAACCTATGCCAATGGATTCAAAATGGGTAGGCAAATCATGAGATTTGGATATTACTGGCCAACTATGGAGAGTGATTGTATCAGCTATGCTAAGAAATGTCTCAAATGTCAAATCTATAGAGATAAAATTCACGTACCTCTATCACATTTGCATGTCATGACTTCTCCATGACCTTTTTCTATGTGGGGCATCGATGTTATCGGGCCAATTTCCCTAAAGGCTTCTAATGGGTATAGATTCATCTTTGTAGTTATTGACTATTTCACCAAGTGGGTAGAAGTAACCTCTTATGCCAATGTTACAAAGTTTGCAGTTAGCAAATTCCTAAAAAAGGAAATTATATGCCGATATGGGATGCCAGAAAGGATTATATCGGACAATGCATTGAATTTGACTAACAACACAATATCGGAGGTTTGCGAGCAATTCAAGATCAAACATCATAATTCATCTTCATATCGCCCAAAAATGAATGGAGCAGTAGAGGCAGCAAATAAAAACATCAAGAAGATCGTGGCAAAAATGACGAAAACTTACAAAGATTGGCGTGAAAAATTACCATTTACCCTTATTGCTTATAGAACTTCAGTCAAAACTTCTACTGAGGCAACGCCGTTCTCCCTTGTATATGGGATGGAAGCAGTTTTACCTATTGAGGTGGAGATTCCCTCTCTCCGAATCTTATTAGAGCTAAATTTGGACGAAGTAGAATGGATCCAAGCCAGATATGATCAGTTGAACTTGATCGAACAAAAGAGATTAAGAACTATCCGTCATGGTCAGATGTACCAAAAGCGAATGATGCGAGCTTAAAACAAAAAGGTCCGCCCTAGAGAATTCCACGAGGGAGATCTAGTCTTGAAGAAAATACTACCCATACACAAAGACTCTCGAAGAAAATGGACACCTAATTGGGAAGGGCCATATATAGTGAAGAAAGCTTTCTCTGGAAGAGCTCTCATTTTGACTAAAATGGATGGCAAAGAGCTATACAACCCAATAAATTCAAACTCAATGAAGAAATATTTCACCTAAAAAAAAACCAGATAGGCCAAGGTGAAAACCCATAAAAGGGCATCTTGAAACCAAAGGGGTTTTGAGTTGAAACTCGAAAAGGGCAGCTCAAATGTGAAGCAAAGGCGGTCAATTGTTCCCTCAAATGTGACAAAACAAAGGAACTTTACATCTTGAGGCATCAGCAAAGTACTCCAGGTTTTCTATACGCATGTCATGTTGGAAAATGACTCTCAGACTAGAGAAACTCATGTTTGATATCTAGGCATTTAATATTGTTCCATGTAATTATTTTGTTCCTTATAAATATTTGGCAATTTTTCTTTGGCTAATAATTCTTCGAGCTTTGACTCTAATACAGTCTCATTCTTTCCCACACTGCGCAAGTATTTTCATACCAAGATAATGAATAATAGACTAATATCACACGAAAATACAAATATCTGCGAGTGTTATTTTAGAAATTTCCTAAATAATACAAAGACCCTAAACAAGAACACCTGTTAAAAGAATCAAGCCTGGAAAGAATGGTTCAAATTAAAAATATTTTGCCAAATCCCTTCGTAGATTTGAGAAGACATAAGGAGTAATCCTAAAGCAAAAGAGATAAATTTTTGAAAATTAACATTAATCATGCACATTCATCTAGTTAGGAGCATTTTACTCATCCTGATCATGACATCCTAAACAATCTGGCCTACCTAAAGGCCCATTTGAGCACATTCTACAGGTTTCATTAGCATGAAGACATGAAGGGAAAGATTTAAGCCGCAACGGCGAATCCAGTTCCGCGAAGATAATTGAGGGAAAGATTTAAGCTGCAACGGCAAATCTAGTACCACGAAGATATAAAGGGAAAGGTTTAAGTCGCAACGGCGAACCTTGTACCTCAGAAGCATGAAGAGAAAGATTTAAGCCGTAACGACAAATCTAGTACCACGAAGATACAAAAGGAAATGTTTAAGTCGCAACGGCGAACCTTATACCCCAAAAGCACGAAGGGAAAGATTTAAGCCGTAACAGAAAATCTAGTACCGCGAAGACATAAAGAGAAAGATTGAAGCCGTAACGGCAAATATTATACCCTAAAACCAAATAGGAGCAAATTAAAGCTGCAACAGTGAATCTTTTACCTCGGAGCTATAGTAAATCAAATCAAAATAGTGAGTCTTTAACTCTCTGAAGTTGTAGTAAGAGCAAGATGAAGCTTCCACATCAAATCCTATCTCCCTAAAGTTACAACGAAGTAGGATTAAAACTACAATAATGGATCTCTCCCTGAAGTTGTAATGGAGTAGAATGAAACTACAAGTAACAAATGTTGTCATTTTGAAGTAGCCGATAATGGAGCTGAGGTTCAACAGGATTGGGCAAAATTGGTCCTCTTTTAGTCTTTGCTCCGTTCCCGTTACACAGCAACGAGCAAAGAAGGGCAGCTGTAGAGGCCCAATTTTGACCGGGCCCAGAAAATAAAACCCATAATAATAATAATAATAATAATAATAATAATAATAATAATAAATAAAAGTAAAATTCTCAAATTAAATTTAATTTAATTTTACAAGTCCATTTACAAGCCTATTTAATTTGAGAAGTCCATTTACAAGCCTAAATCTCAAAATTACAAAGCAGACCAGGCCCAAATACCTAAGCCCAAATTCATTAAAAATTTGAAACCCTAATCAAATTAGGGTTTATTGCTCCAGCTGTCACATGCCACGTCCGCATCGCCATGTCAGCGCCATGTCAGCGCCACGTCAGCCATGTGACCTTTCAATGGCTGACCATTGACTCCTCTGCTCAAAACTGTTCCTCTACCCGAAGCAACCTGTTGTCGCCCTTGCACCAAAATGGCCATGGCACTCTCCCCAGCGTCGGTATGACCCAAAGACCTTACCACTCCGACGATACCTGCAAAAAAGGATGGAAAGAGACAGAACAGAAGTAATAGAGAAGAAAATATAGGCAAAAGAACAGTGATTTTTGTAATTTCTCATGGCTATAAAAGCCGATCTAGGATCTATAACAAAGGGGGGGATACACACAAAAAATTGCAGAGGAGATTCATACAAAGAAATCGCAGTTTCCAACACAATTGTTCAGGAACATACAAGGTACATCGGTTTTAGCATACACTCACGTACATTCTATTACTACATTTCATATATTCAAAAGTTGTATTTAAAAAAATAAATAATACAAAAAAGGTTTTAGAGTCGCACCTGAGTATAAGGTCTTGCCGTCGTGTTCGTAATCGGGGTTTCTCCAAAACTATTATTGTTTGCGAGAGGACCCGATTCTCTGGGTATTTACCAAAGGGAATTTTCTAAAGAAAAATAAAATCAATTTAAAGGAAATCAGTAAAATACAAAACCCTTTTTGGATTTGAGAAAATCCACTTCAAAATTAAAAAAACTAAATAATAAATAAATAATAATAACAAAGAAATAGAATAGATTTTTAAAAAATAAAAAAGCAAAGAAACCAAACTGTCTTCAAAGTGTTTAAGCCCAAATCTAAAGTTTTTTTTAAAAAAATTTCGTTGAAAATAAATCTTTTGATCTTCGTCGGTTCAGATTCGAAGTTCTTAAGGCTCCGATCTGAGTTTTTATCGTATTTAAAAAAAAAAAAACAATAAAAGAAATGGATTTTTTACCTTACTGCCGAGCGTGGCGGTTCGCGACGGAGGATGACGACTCGATGCGACGAGGCGCGGTAGACAAGGAAGGCCGATGATGGGTCGGGCGTGAGGGCAAAGGGGAGAATGTAGAGAGAAATGAAAAGTTTTTAGAATTAAAATGAATATAATGATTTTTTTCGTCAAAATTCTGACTTAAATACTTACCTCCATGCGACGTCGTTTAAGAGGGGGGGCCTAGTGTCAAAACAGCATCGTTTTGATGCTTAACCCGAACACCTAACCCGATCGAAAGGGATCCGCCTTTTTTTTGGATGGTCTATTTTTTTTAATAGTCCTTCCGCATTTTTAAACCGCTTCAATTTCATCCCTTTTTCACGTTTTAACAAATTTGAAATTTATCCCTATAATTTTGACCTGATCCCTAAACCAACAACCCATGCGGAACTGACACATGTTAATGTTTGGGAAATTTATGCCCGGAATCCCTTTTCGTTTTTACCTCTTTAAAATTCGTCCTTCTGTCTTAAATTTTTTCTTATTACTGTCATTTTAAATTTCTTTTGTAAAACAGTGTAAAATTCAGCATTTTTAACTATTCCTTTCTATATATATGTTACAAATCACCCTTCGGCTCTTTATTTCAAAATTGTTAATGTTTATAAAACATTCTTTGTTGTTTTGTGAGGTTCCCCATGGTTTTGCTTGTTAAAAAAAGGGGTAAGTTCATTCGATTTTTTTTTTAGTAAACAAATTTTACTTTCTTTGAACATGAAATCCCCAAATCTCTCTTTCATTTGTTATTACTTAAACTCTTTAAATTATTTTTTTACTGTTTATTCAAGTTATAGTTTTTATTATTTAAGCTACCATACTATATTATTTTTATGCACATCATTGCTTTATTTATATTATTTTTATATTAAACATGTTTGATGCAATTTACACTATGTTTTTAATTACTTTTACCTTCTTAATTTAGGATACAGCGCATACCTATTCACATATCATTGCAAAATAGCTAAATTAAATCGTGTTTTAAAAAGTATATGAATTGTCTTTTTAGGGTAAAAATTCATTTACTTCGGGAATTTTGAAAATAATGTTCTAACGCGTTGAGTGTTATTTTCTTCAAATCTAATAATCGAATATCCTATTTTAAAATCAAAATTGCTAAAGCATTTTTAAGATATATGTATAAAAAAGGGGGCACATGAAATAAAAGTAATACTCTTTTATTTTAGGAATACAAGAAATTATCCTCTAACGTGATGAGTACGATCTCTTCCTTGAACCTAAAATAATCAAGTATCCTGTTTAAAATCGTTAGTTACTCGATATTCCATTATTTTGGGGAATTCGAAAATTGTGCCCTAACGTGTTGAGTGTAATTTTGCTTTGAACCTAAATAATTGAATATCTTATTTTAAACGTTTAATTCATAAATGGCATTTAAATTTTTACTCGAATTTTCGATTTTCAATAATTAAGACACTAAATAATCGACTAGGTAACAATTTTGGGCTTGTGAGTATCCTAATCCTTCCTTACACGTAACCGACTCCCAAATCTATTTCCCTGGATTTCGAAGACCAAACGTTTTTACAAAACAAATTCAACTATTTTAGGTGATCCAATCACACCTAAATTAAAATATTGGAGGCGACTCTCATTTTCTAATTTTAAAAGAATTTTCGAAACTCATATATAAAAAAATAGTTTCGACAAATTATATCTGAAATTTTAATTTGAATTAATTAAATGAGATAACATAAAAAAAAACTTTAATATAACTTAAAAATTACAACAATCTTATTCGGTGGTCCAAATAAATTCAAATATCATTTATTAAATGTTTTCATTAGTGAAAACATATACATAAATAAATTAAATTAAAGAACTAAAATTAACATTTAAAATAATGTAGAATGACTCTATTGCAGTAAGATTGAATTTGGTGGGATGCTAACCAAAAGGAGGTTCTCCAAAGGGATTAAAATGACCCATATGTTGCACTTGTAGTTGTTGATGGTATTGGTAAGGTACCATCATCATCATCATCATCATCATCATCATCATTGGTTGCTGCTGTTGTTGATATTGTTGTTGTTCAGTCAATATTGACATCATCTGTTCATTAGTTGGTGCTGAAATGTGGTTGGGCATTATAAATGTATCTTGAAATGGGTTTTGAACAATAGCCTCCCCAATCAAATCCATTTGCCTGTCCAAAATAATTCACTACAATTACCACTAAATGGATGTAATAACACAATCTTTTGGGTAAGTGTTTTTTTATTTATAAAATTAAATATTGTCATTCAGCCGATAATTCAATTAGTACGATCCAGAGATTAAACCCTGAAAGACATATGCCACACCCCCTACCCCATACTAATAGCATAATGGACATCGAGTAAAAAAACCTGACCAATTCATTTTCTACCACACGAGTTGTATGGTTGCTCGGTGTTGTAAAAAGTGCTAGTTCCCATTGTTCACTTAAATCATGACTTGCTAAATAAGTTCCCTCATGAAGAACAATCAAAAGTTAGTTCACATGATCAATTTATGGATTTTAAATAAAAAGTTCGAAATCTAAATCATTAAAAAAAATATGAACCGTTGATTTGGATAAAACATTGATTTAAAATTTGAAATAGTTCTTCTACTTTAATTTGTTAAATTTTGATCTTTGTACTTTATAAGAATCTAAATTTTATTTCAATTAATGGTAAACAAATGAACTTGAATCACTAAATTTTATTAATACCTGAGGGAACAATTGCAAGAGCCAATGCATTGTTTTTCTCTATTTCTAGAGTTGTTGTATTTGATTCATATGGACCCTTGAGAGCAAACAACAAGTTTAGTAAAAAAAACCTCACCCTACATATATTACATTTAAAAATGAAAATTGAAATACATATTTAAAAAAAAAAAAAAAAAAAACCTACCAACAAATCTCCAATTGGTATAAGTTGTCGAGGTTCCTCCACTTTGTTCTTTTCTTCTTCATTAATCAATAATTTATTAATTCTAACTTCTCCTTGCTTTTTTGTTTCATCTGTCCCTACTTTTGATGCTTGCTCTCCCCATTCATTTTCCTATAATAAAATTTTTAAATTTGTATCTTTCTTCAACACCTCGTAAAATACAACTTTTTTAAATTATTGCTCTCAATCTTTTTTAAAATTAGAAGTGCTCATGAGACGGGTCGAGTCGGGTTCATATTGGACCTAAGCATAATATTAATATACTTTATGTTTGGTTAAGTTCGGTTTAGCCCAAAATCTAGGCATAAAATTTTACTCAAAACTATCCATATTTACAAAAGATTAACCTAAACTCATTTTAAGTCTACTCATATTATTTTTAAAAATTATATTTATATTATATTATATTAATATTTAATAATTTTATATATTTTTTATTTATTGAAATTTTTTATATAATCAATCTTTACATTATTTTAATGTTTATATTAGAGTAGTATTATATATTTAATATAAGTTTATTTTTAAATGTGTTTTAAATTACATAATATATAAAAATAACATAATATAAAGTATTATAAACTTAAAACGAGTCGGGTCAAGCCAAGCACGAACCTTGAATATTCAAGCTCAATCCATATTTTAAATGAGCCTAAATTTTTTATCCAAACCTTTCTAAATTTTAAACAGATTTTTCAGCCTGAACGAATAACCCAATTCATGAACGTCTAGTTTAAACTTATTTATTTCCAACATAATTAAGTAAATCATATCTATATTAAGTAATTGCTATTATAATGTGTTGACTAGTTTGACGTTTTTCATTTTAACTCTAAACATTATAACAAATCCTTTTAAGATTAAAATTTGATATGTAAATAAAATTGCACATAATAATTTTTTTTTTTAAAAGAACTTACCAATTTATTTTGGACAGAACCTGATTGTGGAGCTTCTTTTATATATTTTTCCGTTGTTGCAAGAAACGGTGGTGGTGGCTGCTTCACCTCATTGCAGTGCAAAAACATGTGTAAGACACTATTTGCATTATAATTTATTATTTCATATATATATCAAAGAATTTAACCTGTCGTAATGTTGGAAACTGAAAGTTCTTAGCAAGTTCTAATCCTTTGCAGTATTCATAAAATTCAGCCAGTTCTTCTACCTGTCAACATTTTTAAAAAATATGTATTCCAATAAATAAAAAACATAAAAATGAAACTCTATTCAAAGTAGTGATTAAATATGTCGATTTTTTTTAAGATTTAGAAAAATAAATCAATTTTGGAAAGAAAATATGAAAACGCGTCCAACTGGACGAGCCTTTTATTGACATGTCAAAGAATGGACATCCAATTGGAAGCGTTTTTTGGAAATTTCAAAAAAAATGCGTCCAATTGGGTGCACTTTCTCTGACATGTTAGCAGAAAGCTAGCCTAAATGGAAGAACTTTCCCTGATATGTCAATAGAAAGCACTCAATTGGACACGTTTTCATACTTTCTCTCTAAAATTGTCTATTTCTCTATATTTTGAAAAAAAAAACCTATTCGTCCTATTAAAAAAATCGATATATATTACCTATATAGCCCAAAGTAGTAAAATATTAAAATTAAAAATATTTTTAATAAAAAAATTATCAACCTGTTGACAAGCTTTTTTATATATTTAGAGAGTTTTGATCGTATCATCTTGTGACATTTTAAAAAACTGTAATAAAAGAAACAAAAAATTTAACATCAAACTATAAACTTATAATAATATATTTTTATTAGAATAGACTTTTATCTGAATGCCAACATAACCTACCACGTCTATGAGATTCATAATTCCATCATTGATAGCACAAGTATTTTGAAACTCTCTCTTAATACCTGCATTACCAATATTTAAATATATATAATACAAACAAGAAAAGGTTTATACAAAATGCAACTGAAACATTAAAGTTGAATTTTATTGATTAATAACAATGCGCTAATAGATTGGGTCAAGTTGAGTTCGGGTTAGGTCAGGTTTAAGTATGATAGTAATATATTTTATGTTTGTTAAGTTCAGTTCGATCCTAAATTTAAACTTAAAATTTTGTCCAAACCTATTCATATTTACAAAGAACTAATTCAATCTCATTTTAGACTAATCCATATTTTTTTAAAATTTTTTAAAAATATATTTATTTTAATATTTATATTAAAGTAGTATTATATATTTATTATATGTTTATTTTTTTTAATGTGTTTTAAATTATATAATATATAAAAGTAACATAATATAAAATTTTATAAACTTAAAATATATTGGATCGATTTAGGTTCGGACCTTGAATGTTTAAGCATGAGCCTGACCCGTATTTTAAACGAGCCTATTTTTTTATCCAAATTCATTTTTCAAGCCTAATATTTTTATCCAAATTTCGTACGGATCTTCAAGCATAGGTAAATAATCTGAGCCATGAACAGGTCTATACATAACCTTTAAACCTTAAATTATAAATTAATTTTATAAAGTTTTTAAATATATATATATATATGTATTGAGCACATACCAAAGCTAACGCATATTGGATAAGGTAAATATTGGAAGCCGTTTCTTCAGGCTGTAATAGTTTATAATTAAAATAAACAAAGTATTAGAGAATACTAATTATTTTTTAAAAATTAAAAAAAATATTTGAGTAAAAAAATAAAACCAAATTAAATTGTGAATATATATGTATTAATAAACAAATACCCGACAGCGAATAAGACGAGAAAGAAGTTGTTGTAGTGCTGGCAATTGCTCTATTAATTCCTCACTACTCATTGTTCTACTTTGTCCCTGTAAATATAAATATAATTTATTTATCATATAATTAATTAAATAAGTTAATTAATATTAATTTGATTATAACATCTAAACTAAGAACCTTGGTTGAGCCGCCGGATGTTAATTTTGTCAACCGTTCTGCTTCAATATCATATTGTAACACTCTGAAACAGTCCAGCCTCTCTTCTAGAAAAACTGCTTACCTCTTAACCCATGCTGTGTGACAATCCCCAAAAAGAAAAAACAAGTCTTATTTATTTTCTAATCATATGAGAGTTTATTAGATTTTTTTTGACTAAAAAAAATTATGTATAAGTAAATTAATTTTGATATAACATGTGTTTTGTCTGATTTGATTTCACGAGTCAAATCAGTTAAAAAATTATTAAAATTTTCAATCAGTTATATGAGAATGTTTATGTGTTATTATCTTTTATAAATCAATAAAAAATTAGTCACAATGAAATATGAACTACGAACACATGCATATGAAATATTTAACTTTATCATTACAATTAAAGCATCATTTAATTTTTATATAAAATTTTAATAAGTATATTTGTTACACCAACATCATGAGTTTGTCATAAAATTACATTTTGACTTCTAAAAAATAATAAAAATTTAATTTAATCCTTTAAAAATTATAAATATATAAGTTATCAAAATGGTGAAATTACATTTTTATTATCGTAAAAATATATAATTTAATTCTAGTTAGAGGTGTTCATAGGTTGGGTCGGGTCGAGCCTAAGTATGATATTAATATATTTTATACTTATCCAAACTCGGCCCAGCTCAAAATATGAGCCTAAAATTTTGTCTAAACCCGCCTATATTTACAAAAGATTAACTCAAGCTCGTTTTAGGCCCAGCCCATATTAGTTTTAAAATTTTTTAATATTTAAATTGTTTTATTTTAATATTTAATAATTTTATAAATTTTTATATAATTACCTTAATATTTTTTTAATGTTTATATTAGAGTAGTATTATATATTTAGTATAGGTTTATTTTTTAATATGTTTTAAATTGCATTAATATATAAAAATAACATAATGTTAAAGCTCGAGCTCAACTCATATTTTAAACAGGCCTAATATTTTTGCCCAAGCCCATTTTCGGGCCTAATATTTTTATCCAAATCCTCTCAAATTTCAGAAAGGTCTGGACAAGTAACCCGACTCATGAACAAGTCTAATTCCAGTTCCCAAAAAAATTTATAGCTCCGTCCTTGAAGGTAATATAATTTTTTTAAAAATAATATAATTATTTGTATATACAATAAATAAACTTAAAATGTTGCAACCTAGGTGTTAAGAATCAAAATCAAAATTACATTCAACAATTACACAAAATTAAAATTGATATATGACATAACATACCTAGATGACTTGAATGATGTTTAAAGTTGGAGATTTGGAGAAAATTTCCTCTGTGAGTGTAGTTTAGAAGCTCATCTCGGAAGGTAGGATCTCCTTCTCTTAATGTTCTATGAATAACGATCAATATCTTTGTAGCAACCTGTTTTCATTTAGTAAACCATATGGAAACCAAAAACAAAAAAAGGATCAGCAAATGAAAGAAAAAAAAAAGAATTTTTAAAACTCTAAATGAAAATCAATTTCTTTTTTTCTTCATTGAAAAATAAATTATTTTCTTCAAAGATTTTAAAATTTATTTTACAATAAAATTCTCACGATAAAAAAACATTTTTGTATAAAGTATATAAAAAAATAAATTAATCATGTTAATTTGATCAAATAAACCAAATTAGTAATAGGCTAATACATATAATATATAATATTATTTATTAAGTTCGATTAATTACTCAATTTTAAATCGAATTATCTGTCAATTGAAATTTCAAAAAACCTTTAATTGACCTCTAATCGAACTAGATCAGTTCGGTCGGTTAATTTGATTTTAATCGAAATTTGAACACCTTTATGTATATCTAGGAGAAGGGATTGTATAAAACTGTGATTTCACATCATCCCTATCATTTTTTAATAGGAGAATGACAAATCAGATTTTTTTCTCTTGATTTTTAGTATTTCTAGTTGAATTTGAATTTTTTTTCAGGAGAAAAATTTTGATTTGTCACTCCCTATCGTAAAAAGAATAGAGATGATGTGAAATCGCAACTTCATACAATCATTTCTCATATACCTAGTTAATGAAAAATAACCAAAAACGTAAAATTATAAGTAAATAAATAAATAAGGAGGAAATGAAGGTGAAAAAAAAAAGGTTACAATCCAGTTTCGAGTCTTGGAAAATCTTTTTGCTAAAGCTTGAACGCAATATGCTATATCTGTTTGTGGTCGTGAACTGACGTTGCTGCAAATATTTCTACCAAATGAAAAAACAAATAAGGATCATTAATAATAATAATAATAATAATAATAAAAAGAATGTATTACCAAAAATAAACATAAACTCATGTAGGAAAACTGACTTCGAACATGTCGTTCTTTGGGAGGAGATTCAACATGGTTAGTGGCTTTTACAATTGCAATGTCTATTTCCTGCATGATTATCAAACAATTAATTAATAATTAACCCCCAAAAAAATTAAGAGAAAATAATTTATATACCTTGAAATTACTGTTGAATTTCGCAAGGCCAATCTTGGTTTTGTCCTTCAGAACCCCATATGCCTTTCTAAGACTACTCAATGTTCCCATCTTTGTATTTTTTTTTCTTCTTCTTTTTCTTATTTCTAAAAAGAAATAAGAAAAAGAAGAAATTGTAATACAAATTTTCAAAAATGGGAGAAGAATCGATTAAATGTCTTCAATTTTTGTCTGGAAATGACAGATAAAGTTACGATGCTTCGATATGTTTGACCTTTTGTTTTGTTTTGATTTGCTGTTAACAAGATTGTTGTTTCTTCTAACAAATAAAGGGAAAAAAAAAAATGAGCTACCAAAATTACTCTTATCCCTTTCTCTAAAATGGGTCTAACGAAAAATAGCTAATTTAGATCTTTTGGTAATTTAACCATCTTTAATTAATTTCATTCAATTCTTTTAAACATATTCCAAGCTGTAAAAAAAAATTGAAAAACCAAAAAATCAAATGATATCACAAAATTAAATTTGATTTAAATTCATTTTAATTACTTTTTTTTATTGTTGACCTGAAACAATTGTTAAACTTATAAAAAATGGAATATGAACAAAAGTAAATGAAAAAGCGGGTTGTAATAATTATAACAAGCATAATGAAAACAAGGGACAACAAAGTTGTTTACGTAATTCTGTTTCTTTATGTATGTAAAACCTAATTCCATGAGTAAAATTCATTATCTTTGAAACAAATATAACTAGTGATCCTAGTTCTAGCACACGCCGATGAAAGAATTCACTCTAACCACTAAATTCTCTCTTTAAGAACTAGCTTATAAAACTAACCATACAAAAGTTTTACAATCACAAATACACTCACAAAATAATGTTCCTAATTAAACAAATAAGTGCTCCCAAAAATAAATGCAACAACAATGGCGAAGCCAAAAAAAAATTTAGCGGGCAAAATTAAATTATAATTTTTACGATAGTAAAAAAATGTAATTTTAATTGATTAAATCAAAATTTTATCATTTTTAGGGGGTCAAAGTGTAATTTTATCTTTAATAATTTAAAATTTTAAAAATTTTAAAGAGTTTAAATAGAAAGTTTTCCATTTTAGGGGGTCGAGGGCCCTACCAATCCCTGTAAATTCGACCCTATGCAACAATTTATACAAAACTCTCAATTATATAAAATTTTTAAGACTTGCTAACATAATGAAGATTAATCACAATCTTTTCTAAACAACAACTAAAATAGTTAAGTACAATATAATACAATATAAAGTCTTTCGGAATCTATTGATCCAATTTCCTTTATCCAAAGGGTTCAATATAAATGATTCAATTTTATCCAAACTTCTAGACATGTTTCTCCATAGTAAAAAAATATGAAATAAAATATTATAACTTATACAAGAAATTAATTTATGGACCCTTTTTACAACATCATTCATGACTCCTTTTTAATTATTTAACAACATTTCACTATATTTTTTTTTCATATAATTGATACATAAATTTGGTAATTTTTTTACCATGAACCCCTAATCCTAAATCCCAAACTTGAACCGTGAACTTTGGACCCGAAATTTAGAACTTAGAGTTTAGAGCTCGAGGTTCAAGTTTGAGTTTAAGATTTGAGGTTTGAGGTTCAAGGTAAAAAAAAAAAATTACCAAATTATGTGTACCCATGACATAGAAAAAATTGTTGAAATATCATTAAATAATTGGAAAAAAAAAAGACCATGGATGAAGTGATGAGAATAATTTATGAAATAATTTCTCCAATATATGAGGAAGAGTGAAAAAAAATTACAAACATAGAGATCCAACATTGTACTTGGTATCAATAAACTTTAACATGAGCCATAAATGAAAACATAAACAAATTGATAAAACTAATGAATAATTTTTATTAAACATATTGAGCTATATTTGGGCTTATGTCTTTATTATCTAATTAAAATCCAAATATGGCCCAGACCAGAGCACATAAACCCTCAACCCATACAAGTGGGCCCATAATTCCTAGCTTCTTCCTCTTCTCTTTTTCTCAGCCGCAAAGCTTAATTTTTTGTTTCTTTTCCGGTGCTGTTCTTTTGATCGGCAACCACCACTTCTTCTTCAAAAGCCAATAGCAGTGTCCTTACCCGCGTCGTGTCGAAATTGGTGTGGCTGCCGTTCAGGCGAGTACGAGCATCATAGAATTATAGTCAAAGTCAAGGTTAGCAATAATCGTATCATTTTCATGTCTGTCGTTCAGTTTATTGTAAACACATATCATGTTGAAAAGAACGAAAATATAGGTATAAAATTTTGTACAGATAGCCGAAAAGTGAAAAAATGAACAAGAAGGAGATATTAAAGTTGGCCAAGGGATTCAGGGGAAGGGCAAAGAACTGTATACGGATAGCAAGAGAACGGGTTGAGAAGGCCTTGCAGTATTCCTATAGAGATCGCAGAAACAAGAAGCGTGACATGCGTTCTTTATGGATTCAACGCATCAATGCTGGCACTCGTCAACATGGAGTAATCTCTCTTTTCCTCCCCTTGGTCGTTTTGAATCTGAAATCTCTATTTGCTTACCATATTCCTCTTCTTATTCAAGCTTTCTTGATGTTTTATTCCTTCATTTTGTGAATCATCTTTTATAATGCCTTCTGGATCTTGTTTTGGTTTTGATTTTATTAGCTTTACTGACAGATAACTGATACTGATTGTGACTTGTAGATGCCATTTTTGTACACCAACTAGTTAGTTCTTATCAATGAATAAAAACCGGATTAGAGTTCAAACAAGTTAAACCAGATTATGCAATTAAAATATAAATTTAATGTTAAAAATGTGAATTTTTTATGTGAAACAAGTGTAAATATAGTAATTAGTTACTAAGAATATGTATTTGGCTTAATGATATGATGTTTAATATATCATCTTGAGTTTAAAACTTCAAATCTTATCACTAACAAAAATAATTTTAATACAAAAAAAAAAAGAGATTTTTTTACCTGTTTTCCCCCGGTTCATTGCTTACTCAATTCTTGGGGATGTACCATACCAGACAGGCCACTAGTTCCGGATTTAATTGATCAGTCTGGTTTTTTCTTCACATGGCATGTGTGATTTTTGCTTTTTCTTATAGATTTTAACATCTTGATCCATTGTTTGAAGTTCAAAAAGCAAGGAACGGAATGAGCATGCCATGTTGTATTTATATCATGTAACAGAATGCATAAATGAGTGTATGTTTTTTTTCTTTTGGTGCCTATGGTTTAGTTACAATAAAAACACCATAGCATGATTAATTATATAGGATCAAAATCTTATATGGTCAGTGTTCAAGTAGTTTACACAAGAACCCTGCATTCTATCGTTAAAGGAATTCTAGTGGGCTGAGTTCATATTTTATGATTGTCAATAAAGATATCTAAGCATTTCATTTAACATAATCTTTTGGAATCTCTATACTACCTTTTGGAGTTCTATTATATCAAAAGAGGCCAGCAATTGAATTTTATTATTTAACCATTTTTCTTTCCTCTCTTTGCATCATTATAATATGTGAAAACAAGAAATAAGGTTCCCCTGACCAAGACATAGTAGACCTTTTTGTATATTATACAGCTGCTGAAATAAGTTGGTATTGGTGCAATGAATTTGGAAGTAATGGCAACACCTCAGCTTAACTCTTGTTGCTTGGGGGTGTAGGGTTTGCGTGAAGATAATAGACAGATTAATGCTTATTAAGATCTGGTATTCATGTTTTTCTCATGTATGCTATCTGAAAAAGACCAAAAAAGAAAAGGTGTGAGTAATGGTGGAAATGAGTAAGTAATAATGATTTCATGAATGGTTTTTCTCATGTATTCTTCCATGGATGCACTTGCTTCATTCATCCAATATGCTCTCATGAGATTTCTTGGATTGTTAAACTGTTGCTTTCTTGGAGTCTAAATATACCCATCATAAACTCTGTGTGGAATGCTAAAACCATTTACCAATACTATGCCAGCTTTATTGTTGGTTTATTTTCTGATTATCTAATGAATTTGAAGTTCCTTATTTTGCTTGCCTTGCATGAAATTAGCGTGCTATATTTTGGGGGTATGAGCTTGCTGCTGTAAGCATGATTGTTGGACGCCTTGGCCTGATGTGTCATTCAGATGTTGGTTGTTGACTGTGGACATGTGCTGCTGAGTACAATGCCCTTTTATACCTGTTTCTTTGTTGTCACTCACGCTCAACCGTATATAAGTCCATAACTTTATAGTATAGAAAACTCAACCAAAAAATGTTACTCCTGCTCTTCTTCACTTTTCCTAAATAACCTTTTTTTTTACACGTATTCAGACATTGTTCTTGAGGTATGATCCTTCAAATGTTGGGAATTTTTAGAAAAGATTGTGCATACCGGTATCAAATACACACTTCTACCTGACCTCACCTCCAAGCCAAGTAACATAGACCAGAACTTTTTTTTCTCTATGGTACATAAATCTGTCATTGCCGGAGTACCTTGAATCATAAATTTGTATTCTCTTAACAATTACCAAATTGAGTGCACGAATGCTATGTTTGGTAGGAATATTATTTTTTTCACATGTTTTAGAACATGAGGTAGCAATAAACTAATTCCAATTGGTAAATTTTAACTACTCACATGCATTAATGCTTTGTCTTTTTTGTGATTTGCTTTTGTTTACAGGTAAACTATGGTAACTTCATGCATGGACTGATGAAAGAGAACATTCAATTGAACAGGAAAGTACTGTCTGAAATATCTATGCACGAACCATACAGTTTTAAGGCTCTCGTAGACATTTCCCGGAGTGCCTTCCCCGGAAATAAAAATGTTGTGCTCCCTACAAGAAAAGCAGATGTTTCAATCAATGTATAATTACTTGTTTTTGGTGCCTTTAGTAATGACTTACTCTAAAACTTAATCAACTGAACATTTTGAGAAATAAGAAAGGGTTATTGCTTTCCTGAGTTGTTTCTTCTGCTTCTCTGTGTTCTTGTTAAATAATTTCGAAACGGGTATGTTAAATTGTTTTCCATAGGATCAACTCGAATTTGTCTTGTACAAAATATAGATATTTTTCGATAAAAAATTTATTGCTATAAATATCACAAATTAATTTGATTTTGAAAAATTTTAGTCTTAATTATAAAAAATTGTTCATTTGTTTTGAACTTTGCAGCAGAATTCACCTTCTTTTTGGATAATAAAAGTCATCACTAATCTAAAAAAAACTTTGAATTTATTAAAATAAGATAGATTTAATTGAGTTGAATCTAATTAACTCTCGCCAATAGGATCCGCGATAGAATAATAAACTCTTGTCAATCACATGTGTTGAGAACCCCTTGTGACAAAGATTGCTAAAGTCTTATAATACATACTCAAGAAAGCAGCCGACTTTGATATTAAATTTTGGGAGTAATTAAAATTGTCAAAAAATTTAACAAGAATTTTAGAGGAAACTAAACAAAATTTTCCCAAAATTTTGGGAGGACAAGAATGATCTTCGCATAACCACCCTCAAGGGAGAATCAAGACAGCTACTATATTTACCCTATTAGACTACATACATCTTCAACCTCAGACAACTCTACCATTCCGTCAGAGGCTCTCAACCAACCATCTTCATCAAATACGGGCCTCCTATCCGGCAATAAATGGGAGCCTTAACATTGTCTGTTGTCTGTCATTGTCAAACAACATGAATCTCAAAAGCATTCCATCCCTAAACCAACCAACAAAAACAAATATTTGTGCACTCTCATCTATGGTTTGCGATTGCTAATAGGGCTGCACTTCATATCTCACTAACCATGTGTATATGACAACTTGAGCTATAACCAGACAAGGGTGTGAATGGAAAGAGGATGATGCTATAAGGGTTTCAAGTCACCGGTTTGGCAAACCCTACAACCAACCTAACCTCACTAGCAAAGGTAAAAATACCAAAAAAAATAATTTTATTATTTGCATTTAAAAAACCAATGTAACTACAAAATGTATATACAGATTATATAAGTAGAACAACAAATCTCACATCTCTGATAAAAGGTTGCTGATCTTCCGAAGCTCTTTCAGAGCTGTCATCGCTGTAACTTGTCCTTTGCCAACTAGATTGTTTTTACCCAAGTTGTCCACTGATCCCACTTGAACTCGATCTTGCTGGAAAACAGACTCAAGAACCTGCAAATGTCAATTTCAATATGCAAAGGAAGTCAATCAACAATATCTTTTACATATTAAACATCCTGATCATTTGCCCTAATCTTCCAACTCGCAGAAAGGCCAAGAATGTCTAAAACGAAAACAAGTGTAACATGAAAATGGAGGGATCTACAACATAAGTACACGCAGAAGAAACTATCAACATCATTTAATACCATTGAGGATTGCTATTACCCCTAAATCCCACAATCCTTTTCAGTTTCTAGGTTAATTAGGCATACAGCGTGAATCTACGAAACCCATCTACAAATCTCCACAAGACTATAGATCAAGTTGTGTACAGCTTTCTTCACATGTAATCCAAACACACTATTCAGGAGAGCTTGAAAAATAGACAAAACTAGACTGTTTTGTTCAACAACAAAAGTATTTTCCACATCAGTTAGAAGCTCTGCACAATTAGAAAAACCAAAATATTACCTGAATGTGTTCAAGCATAGACTGCCCCAGATTCTTCAATGTTCCCATTACATTCTGGTCCACGACATCTCTTTGGTTGGTGGGAGATGAATTACGAGAAGCACCAGCAATAGATGAGCCTTCTGTATTGCTCTTGCTATCACGATTTAGAGATTTTGCAGTCTCATTGGTACCTCCTCCTTTATCAGATGCCTCCTGACTAACATTGTTTCGTCCAAACCTCAAAAGCCACTGAAATCTACCTGCGAAATGTCTTCTTTCCTTTATGGCTGAGACCAGCTTCCCTGAAGATTCATTCTCGTGCGGAGAATTTAAAGGGACACCTTGAGGAGGAGGAGAGGAAACTGGCAGAGGTGAGTCTTCAGGGTTACTTTGGTGGTGATCATCATTTTCGTCTGAAGATAAATTCGATGCAACGCTACTTTTTTCTGTGTCATTTTCATGGTCATTAGTACCACTTCCAGAACTTAAAGGATCAGAAAAAATAGAGGAGTTTTCTTCACTGACAAAAGTTCCACTTCCACTCTCACATCTTTCCTCAGCTCTGTAAATTGAGCCTATGTTAGTATCATTTGGCTGCCCCTCTACCTGAGCTTCTGTAGAATGATGATCTTCTAAGTTGGAAGCATCAGAACAGCCTCCCTTTTCGGTATCTTCTTCCTCTAAGCCAAGTTGCCGAGACAAATCGTCAAGTAAACTACGCCTAACAGTTGACTTATGGCCCTTTTTGTATTTCTCTGCTCTTGCAGGTGATGGATCAGATTCAGTTCTGGATAGCATCAGCTTTACTTTTTCTGACCATCTGTTTTTCCCACTTGGAGATAGTTTGTCTAAACTATCTTGCCTTAGTTCCTCTGCCTTATGCAGTACTCTCCACTTTTCTTCCCAGTAACTGTCGGGCACCAGAGATAGAGGAGTTTTTGGAGAAACTGGATGAGATGAAAGATTGTAACCACTAACTGCAGATTTGCTACGGTTATAAGAACCATCAAATATAGGTGTCAAAGGTGAAATTTTAGAATCCAAAGCAAGAATTTGCAGTGGCTTCGCCTTTGCTATAAGTTTTTTCAGATTTATAGTCTCCGGAAAGTTCAAGAGCCTCTGAAGACAAGTTGTTGCATTTTCAGTGGCAAGCAGGGAAGATCTCACATAAAGTATCATAGAGACTGCCATAGCAGTGATTAATGCTCCACGGCATGAATTGAACATTTTAAAACTGGAATTCTCATCATTTCCAGAATTTTTTTCAAGTGGGCTATTATCTGCCGTGAAGATCTCATCCCATACAACTAAGAGATCTTGAAGTGAAAACTCCCGTCCAAATAAAACTCGCAACCAGCGAAGTGCAAAATACTGGGGTTCAACACCAAGCTCGACAAGATGGCTATACAGGGAAGAATCAACAATTGACAGTAAATGGTATAATGCAGCTGAGGCTTCAATGACAGGGGGCAAGCCACTCTGGGACTCAGCAGCAGGAATGGGAGAAAAGAAATCTGCCATAGCAACTGAACCATGAGACCCGCTCATCAGAGCCTCAAACATACAGTACGCATCATGTTCCGTAAATTTCTCAGACAAGACAATACCAAGTTCACCTTCAGCTCCATAAGCATCACTTAGCAATACAATGGTCTGTATCTCAGGATCAAGCTCATCAAGACTCCTAGCTTTCTTTGAATTACCTTGAGATCCAATCTCATCTTCCATGGAATCTAAAAACTTCTTAAAATCAAAATTGTATGTGACATCATTTTCTTCAAATGACAATCCATCAAATTTGTCAATGAAATGGTGTTCGTGTAGCTTTCGCACTTCCGAAAGACGCTCAACATCGACATGAAGAACATACAGAAGAGGTGCCAAGAGTTCATGCATTCCTACAAATAAGCAGGAAAGAGAAACAGATGAAGAGCCAGCTTGATGACTCGGATAATAAAATAGCAAGAACTACTAGTTAGTTGACTTAAGTTATTGTGACACAATTTCCAACGGCTTTTTCATTGCAGACTAAAAAAAAGATATTTGCATTATCAGGTCCAACTAGCTTTCACCTAAGGTAAAGGAAAGCATGTTACTTTTATATCTTACCATGAAAAGCAGTGATTCAAATTCTAGAAAACACTCAATAATTAGGGCAGCAACACATTGCTGATTTAATTTTGCAAAATCTAAAATGTGATGAAACAGAAACTAATATATATGCTGGCAAAGTGCTTAGGAAAAAACCTTGTCTATAACCATACTCTGGATGTCTAAGGCACCACAACAACAATATTCTTCTCAGCATTCCCTGGCATCCAGGAGTCTGGAAGTAGCTTCCATGTTCTGGATATAATCGTGATAAATCCTGGTCAACCATTTTTTCCAGCTCAGCATTCCGAAAGAATCGCCCCCAGGTGCTGTCTGCATCAAGAATTATATATTGTATCAGTAAAGATCAAGCAACGAAGATTTGTAAAAGAAAGGGGAGTATATTGTGATGGAACAAAATAAAGTTTCTCAAAGAAGAATATTCCTAATGTATTGGAGAGTTTAATGGAACATTTTCCTTTGACAAAGACGAGTACCAAGTCCTGGCTTCAAAACCAACCAACCAATCAACCAGGATGGGGTGGAAAAGGAACTGAAACTGAAACGAACATTGGACCCATAAACACTTTCTACATAAGTTCAACGTGAATCAAGATAAGACAGCGAGGTAAACATACTACTTATTAAAACAAAAACTGATGAATCAACAATACAAATAGTTAACCAATATAATGAAGAAAATAATAAGAACCATTGGCAATTACCTGGGTTTTGAGAGAGTGGATTGTCCATGACAAGATCAGGGGATTTACTTCTTCCATCCTTTGGAACATGTGGATCCACTAGCAGCCACCTTCTCAACCCAGCATATCTAAATTATAATAAAATCGGAGATTTGAGGCCATAACTGTTGTTTTTAACTCCAAAAAAAGATGAGAAACTAAAAAAAAAACTCATTTGCAATTTAATGAGCAAAATTTAGAACTAATTTGAACAAGAAAAAAAAAACTCAGTTGTCTTCTCTCTTTTTTGGGGGTAAATTTTAACCTAGAATCAGCTGAGTGTTTACAAAAAATCAAAATAGGAGTTAAAAAAAAGTTCCGGATTTAAAATTAAATAAAAATAAAAATTCTGGTAATCTGTACAAGGAAAGAAAATAAAAAATACATCAAATATTAGAATTTTTATCAAGGAAAAAAAATCACCTTCGGCGAGAATCAGCAGTTACCCTGCGAAGATCATCAACTGAAGAAGAAGAAGAAGGCAAAATACCGAGACTAATACGCCATCGGACGCTTCTCAGAGAAGCAAAGCTACCCGAAACAACAGGGGACAACGAAGGCGCTTCTTCCTTGACAATCTCTTTGCTCATGTTCTTTTTCGTAAACAACCCAAAGTTCCCAAGCACTTGACTTTATAAATGACTTTTTTTTTTCCTTCTAAGAAACGAAACAAAAAAATAATCTAATAAAAAACACAAAAGAGAATAGAGTTACGTTTGGGATTCGATCTATAAAATTATTGGCAGAAGCAAGAAAGAGAGAGAAACGGGATGAGTTGTTGTGTTCATCTTTTACCAAAACTCCTAGCTTCCATTATATCTCTCCCTTTTTCTTGATGAATGGTTGAAAAACAAAATAGAGAAATTTAATAGGAAATTACAACTTCCTTTTACTTTTCTACTTTTTTGCAAGCACAAAAAACCATTTTATTTATTAAACAAACAGCAGCCACCATTATGTGCATTGGCCTGTCTTTTTCAATATTATCATTTAACATATATTAATAATTTATTTTATATAAAATCTTGCATATTTATTTGATGATCAATAGTGTTCATCATTTCAAGTATGATTTGAGTTTGAATCTTGCTAATCGTTGTTTATAATTCACATGAGTATTATTGTAATTGCAGAATGATATCAGCTTGAGTGCGTTAAAGCACATTATTTTTTTATTTATGAATTTGAAAATATTTTATTTTTTCTTAATTTTAAAAAATCAATAAAAATACGTGAAGGATTTGAATTCATGCAAGTCGGATTAGCAAAAACCTAAAATTTATCATTCAACAAAATTTTATTTTAATGTTTTCATACATTTTAATTTATTATGTATATTTTATTACCTTAATCAATTATATATATTATATTAATAATAATATTGTTGATTAAAATGATGTCACAAATTAACTTGTCACTAACTTAGGATTGATGACAACATATTGATAAATAATTATACTCATTTAGTAATATTAATATGATGTATTCATGTATTTAAATTTCGTTTTACTTACAATTTAATTTAATTTTTTATTATTTCTTATGTTATTATTAATCAATCTTAAATCATACATTTCATTATTTATTATATGTTATTTTTAAACACAAATATATATTCTAAATATGGAATTTCCACACATATATGTATAAAGTTTCTAGTTTCTATAATAATTATATTATTTTATTATATTTTAATTATTTTTAGTATCTATTCTTATTTAAGTTCTTTTAAGAATTATATGAAAAGTGTTTTTTATCTTTTTATATAATAAATCAATAAAAAAATTTTTATCATAAACACATTTGAACTCAAAATATCATATGTGGCAAATAGTTAACTTACTCTTGTTACCAAAGCATCAATTAAGTTTTATGCATATTTTAATAAATATATTTGTTACATAATTTTCTTACATATATTATAAGTGTGCCATAAATTTAGTTTTATATAATGTTGTCATATACATATATATATATATATATATATATTAAACATATTAGACTTTACCTTTTTAGTTTAACGTTTAATCGATATTGTTTTAGGTTTTGCTTATTAAATTTTAATTCAATTGATATTATTATTATTATATTAATGTGAAGGATGTAAATTTTAACGCGCTTAAATGCATACATCCTTCATTTTCAAGATTGAATAATAATAAAAGAGATTATTTTAGTTTTTTAGAAAATTGCTTCTAAATGAAATTTTTTATTACAATTGTTCAAATGCAATAGATTATTATAAACATTGAACTGAATAATTAAATCAACAGTTAATTCAACTCTAACTAGTTAATTCTAACCAAAATAAATATAAAAATGAACCCGTATATTTACATGGAATTAAACTTGAACGTATCTATTCATATTTTTTTAATTTTTTAACAACATACACACACTTTATACATATAAGTATTCGAATTCGAATTTTCTAAAATGAATATTTTTTTTTTTACTGAAACCACTCGTTGAGTTATGTAAATGCCTTTTTATTAAATGATAATTTGAAAAAGAAGACAATAAATAAATATTATTATTTTATTGTCTTTTTGTTTAGAATATTCGAAGAGTAAGCAAGTTAACGATGAGGAATATACTCTCAAGTCTTAACATTATACAAAATTAGTATAATCTTGAGTCACATATTCTGTGTTGGGTTAATTATTTTAAATTAAATAGTTAAAATTTAAAAGTTATAATATGTTTCAAATTTCTATATTTTGTATATTTAGAATTTAATTTTTAAGTTTTATTTTTAAGAATTTTTTTATTTTTAAATTTAAAATTTTAAGTTCAATAGTTAATACTTTTAAAATTTTTCGTTAAATTTATTGGATTGATATTTTAAAATTTAATAAAAAAAAATACTCACTTGATAAGCATGTTATAAAAATAACATTATAATGAATTTGAATTTAACAAAAAAAATAAAAATATTATGGATTTATTAAATTTATGTCAGCATTGTAATTACAATAAAATATTTAGATTAATTAATGATATGATAAATGTTGGAATACCAAATTATATTTAAAAAATTCAAATATAAAAATCAATTTTTAATTTTTAATATAATTTAGGGATTAATTTAATTATTTTTATATAATAGAAAATAGAGAAACTAAAAAGGACTTATTCCAAATTTATTAATAAAAATCTTAAGTTAATTAGTATTACAGCCAATCGAGTTTGAATTTGATTAATATTAATATTATTATCAATGCAAAAGCATGTAAATTCGAATATGTTGATACATGTTTATTTTTTTATTTAAAAGTTGAAATGAATTATCGATAATTCTAAATATTATATAAAAATATTTTGCATTATAAAATATTATATAATGTCTAGAATTATCTATAACATCATTCTTAAATAAAAGGATAAACGCGTTTTATCACACTCAAACTCATATTTTCCTACATTGATAATAATATTGATACCAATCAAATTAAAATTCAATTAACCTAAAATAAAAAATTTTAAATGTGTATATTTTTGAAATAAAAATATTAAAAAGTCAAACGCAAGTAAATTGGTGAAACTCCATTGAGGTTTCTTAATAACGAGATACGAGAATTTCGTGTATTGATCTAATAATAAAAAACATTCATAATTTTAAATGTAATTTGATTCCGAATCGTGCTAATTGATGTTGGTAATTCAACAAAATAATAATAATAATGAGAGTGACGACTTTTGCAAAACTAAAACCATGATGAACAAATAGAGAAGTAGTAATATAGATGGCAAGTTTGTTATATAAGCAAGGTTGGTCGCTTATTCTTTTTTCTATAATTCATTCATTCATTGAAAACAAAGAGACATTATTATATCACATGATAACATTGCACCAACTTGCTTCTCATTTGCAAGTATTAGATAATTAGATGTAGGGGTGTTCAAATGTTCGGTTCGTTTATTAATCGAATTGAATTAGTATTACTTAAATTAATTGAATAGTAATCTTTAAATCGTTAATCGAATCAATTTTTTTCAAAAAATTAATTGAATCGATATATTTCGATTAATTCGATTAGCAAATTAACCGAAATTTATATATTTTTATCTTTTGGACAAAACAAGTATACAATATACAAAAAAAAAATACATTGAACTTAACCAAAATATATGTTTTTGTCTTGAAAGTTAACCGAAATTTTATGTCTTGAAACACTACGTAATTAAAAATACTACATTAATCTTGAAATTAACATATATTATTAATTATTAAATTTGATTAATTTAATTAACTACTTGATTTCGAATTGAATTAATCGATAATCGAAATTTTAAAATACCATTAATCGACCTCTAACCGAATTAAACTTAATCACGGACTGATTAATTAAATTAAATTAATTCGATCAATTAATTTAATTTTAACCGAAATTTATATATCCTCGTAGATTGAGTATAATTTAGCTCGGTGTTTCTTATTGGAGGATTACTTTTGCTGAGTGTTGCAATTTCCAAACCCCGAGTCACTCTTACGTTGCCCAACTTCATCCACCATAATTTTATTTTAAATACTACTTTTATTTTTTATTCTAAAATTTATATTTTAAAAATAACAAGAATGATGTATTTATAATTTAATTTTTATCAACTACTTTAGTTAACGTCAAAGACAATCAAAATATAAATATTCTCATTTTATTTGGATGATTGTTCTTCAAATAATTTACCTTGATATTAAATTTAAGGCTGACGCATCAAAAAAAAAAAAATTATATCATTTATTTTCTTTTCTAAAATTTAAATACTTTAATTTTGACATATCAAGTTTTTATATTTTTTATTTAAAAATTCTCTAGGTTGATTTGACTGTTTTAAATAAGGTAAAATAACTCTTTTAATCCTCATTATTTACATTTCATGTCGAATTGGTCCTTACTTTTTAAAGATATAAAAATAATTGCAAAACAATATTTTAAAAGTTAATTTTTTATTTTCAATAAAAATATAAAAATTGTGAAAAATTAAAAACTCTTTAAAATTTTAAAAATAAAACAATCTAAATAATTTTTAAATATATGAAAAATAAAAAAAATTCCTATTTTTTTAAAAAAAATGTTATTTATTTAGACTTATCCATGGATTAGGTCATAGTTCAAAAAAATTTCAAGCCCAAACTCATTTTTCGACCTAACCTGGTACATAAAAAGCCTCATCCAAGCCCGACACAAGTCGTGTCGAGCTTGCCCACCCAACCTATGAACGAATCTATTAATTTACTTCATGAATGTTAATAAGATCTCTCCAAACTTTGAATTATTTATTCAATCCATATTAAATCAAATTTGAATGAGTTTATTTTTAAAAAAATTTCAATCATATCAATTATATATCAAAAATATTTTTATGTAAGTTTAATTATAAACTATATAAAATATTAGTATAAAATAATTTTTAAATATTAGTATAAAACAATCTTTGGTAGCCTTGTGTTTGCTTTTTCTTCTTATTTTTTTCAAATAAAAAGTTTATCTAGAGTATTATTAAATCTTTTTACACGAAGAAGTATAACAATTCAAACATTTCCCTCCGATTACTCAATTTATAGATAACTACTTGCTCTGCTCATAATTATTAAGATTAACAGAGTAAGTGAATAGCTTAAAATGTCAATGTGAATCTACATATTTTCTTTTTAGAATCAAGTCATTGGAGTAAAATTTTCCTTAACATCTAGATTCAAAAAATGGACGAAGTAATTTTCAAATTGTCCGGATGAAAATAAAATGCAAGGAGGAAACAAAAAAAAAATTAAAGAAAAGAAAAAAAAATTGGATTAAATTTGAAGGAAATTGTTCGAAAAAAGGAAAGGAATTGAAGTCCTTGTGCGATCATGGTCGGTGGTCGACTGGGCTATGGAACGGAGAGCTAGAGATGGCGAGTCAACTGCTAGGTGGTGGAGTTATGTTGTTGGTGGGTGCTGGGTAGGAGCAACAGCTAGGTCAGTTGGCTGATGTGGTTGGGTTGCTGTGTGGTGTGGTTTGGATGTCAATGGTGGAGATGATGGCCACGGTTGATGAAGGTGAAGTCGGTTGTATGGAAGAGTTGGGAAGAAGAGGATAAAAAAAAAAAAAAAAGAAAGAAAAATGATTGTCTAGTGGGGAGATTTTGATTTGGGGGGAAGGATTTGACTTGGTCAATGTGTGTTCACTTTTTTTTTTTCCTTCTAAAAATATATCGACACGTAAATTACACAATCATTATTTTTTCTCATCACTCGATCCTATATAAGATAAATAAAATTAAAAAATGGCTAAAATTAAATTAAATTAAATTGGGTTACCTCCTAATAAAAGCCTTTGTTTAATGTCACTAGCTCAACATTTATCATTATGTGGCTCAAATCTAATATTGAATTTGAATTTCTTCTAGATTTCAAGGTGGAAGCTTTGAGTGATATCCTCATAAGGGGCAATTAAAGAGATCAAGCCAATCAAATAGCGGTTTCAGTATCCACTTCAATGCTTGCAGAATAGGTGGACAATGTTCATAGTAAGCATATGGAATTTTCGTGTTATCGACACCATACTCTAGAGGCTTAATACCTCTGTTTTATACACTAGAGCTAACATTTTTTCTTCAGCCATAAGAATTTCTCCAAATTGACTTGATTTTTCCTTGTTAACTTTCATGCAAGGCAATAGAATCAATTCAATTTTAAGGTGCAAGTCCAAAGAATTTTGTGTCACGGGATCAATTATATCCTCACTGCATAGCTCAGACACTTCACTAGTATATTCTATTGTATCATAAATATTGAATTCAACAACCTTATCATCAAACTCCATAATAAGTGTATTGTTAGAGATGTTTAATTTGGTTCTTACAGTGCTATGGAATTGTCATCCCAAAAGAATGTTCGAAGCACCCAAAGAGTCACCATCCTCCCTATTTATGATGTAAAAATCGGTGGGAAATATTAATTTGCCAACTTTAAATATAACATTTCCCATCACTCCGTCTAGGTAGATTATAAAGTTGTTCGCCAATTAGAGGCTAATCTATACATCTTTCAAAGGATCGACATTAAGTGATTCGTAAATAAATAATGATCTTATGTTAATAGATAATGACTATAAAGCTAGGAGATATTGTTTGATCTTGTTCATCAAATTTTCAAAGGAGGTGCTTGTTGAGTGGTACTCGGCAGTGCCAAGGACAAACTGCCACTAAGGTGGCTAAAAACTTGCCTTATTTGGTTTAACAATTTAATGAAGAAAATCTTTGGACCTGTTGATGTGTTGTTTTATTGAAGATATTATGGTCTCTCTATAGAAAACCAGTCCTTTGAATTTAGAGATTAGACTAGATTCGAGTAAATAAAATCAACCCTTGAAAAATGGAGGATCGATGAAGACTATGTAGTTGTTTTGAAAATAAAAACTTTGATTTTTGAGATTGTAATAGCTAGTTTTAAGGAGTTACTTTATGTTCACTTGGATTTCATGTTACCAAGTTGAATTAAAATATATGCTTTTTTTGGTGAAAATAAAATGGATTCAAACGCAATTAGCCTAGGTCCTCAAAGGAGGATCATCAAACAATCTTGAATCGGATCTTCTATCCCGAACCATCTTGACAAGACTATCAGCAATTGTGTTTTCTTCCTGGGGAATATGTTGGTTTTCCACTGTTTTACCATCGACAAGGTTTGTTGTATTCTTTTGATTAGAGTAGAATTAGAGTTACCAACCGGATCATCTTGAATGACATTAGTTACTTCAAGACTATCCGTCTGAATTAAGACCCTTCTATCTCTCCTATCTATGATGAGCATTAAGATTATTTAAGTGCATTTTAATCTGTTCATTGATGAACTATTTTTTTTAAGGGAGTGTAAATTTTATTGTGAGCATTATTTAGTGTTTATTAACTAAGTTCTCAGAGGAAAGATTTGGAGGGAGAGTGAGAGTGTGAATCACTTGTTGTCTTTATAATAAAAGATAATGAATTACTCACTAAGTTAGGTTTCGCAGATGTACAGAAATTGAATTGCATTAATAAACCTAAGTGTTATTTCTATTTTGTTTCCACATTTTTTACAGTACCAAACCGTAATAACCACTACATTTTAACACTTCTATTACATTTATTATTTTAAGCAAATAATAAACTTAAGATAGCAACATTAATCATTTGTTATACTTAAAATTATATATAATAATTTTCCTTGGTTGGATTCGGTAGGTCGGTGCCACGGTGGTTTAGTTAAATAAATTAAATGGTTTAAATTAAGCAGCAAGCAGTTGTTGATTAATTGCTATGTATTATAATATATTAGAGTCCTTATCAGCAAATATATATAGCTGAAACCAACATTAATTTTTTTCTTAAAAATTCAATGTATGTAAGTTAAGTACCATATTTTTAATTCAGGTCCATTCAGTCCACTTCTGATATAATGTATTATATTCGCTTGCATTATTTAATCACTCTACCTTTGGTTCAATTCTTTTGAATAAATAATAATTATTCCTACCATCTTTAGTGGTGAAGAGGATTAGGATTATATAAATACTAGATTTTATCGAATGAAAATATTTTATATTAAAAAACATTTTTACAAAATTAATTTAATAAATTATTATTAGTAAAGTGATAAAAAAGCTTCCTATAAATTTATTAGTTTTGTCTTCAATTCTAAATAATGTTCAACTCAATCCGAAATTGTTCAATTCATTCTGAATTCAAATTAAATAATAATAAATTATTTATTTAATTATAAGAATATCTAAATATTAATATAAATAATTTTTATAATACACGAAAGATAAAACAGGATTATTGGAATTTTTTATCAAAATGATACAAAATAAATATTTATATATTAAAATAGTATCCCCACCTATTAATTATCAAAATGATATATTTTTTTGAGGTGGAGGGTATTTAAGAGGTGGCATCAGGAGGTTTTCTGACATGGATTTTTTTATATTTATACATTAAAAAATTAAAAAAATTAAAATAATGGGTAATGTCATTTTAATAGACAACACCATTATGTATAAAAAAATAATACAAGACCAAGAAAAAAAAATAAGAGAATGAGATAAAAAAAATACTTTATACATGGGTTATACCCTTTTGAAGGGTGGCACTAAAAGTGCCAACTTGAGTGGCAGAATTGAAAGTGCCCTTCTAATGGGCGGCACAGAATGTTTCAAAATGCCCAGATCGGGGCACTATAAAAAGAGGTTAAGGTTTTGAGATGTTTACATTTTATTTAAATTTGAGAAAAAAATCAAAGAAAATAAGAAGAAAACAATAGAAGAGAAAAGGAAAAGAAAGGGAAAAATAAAAAGATAATTTTTTGTTATTTTTATACAGTTTAATTTAGTATATTTTAGTTTAGTTTGATATTTATTTGTTATAAACAAATTTTTAGTAGGGAATATTTTTAAGTTGTTATTTATTGAAATTTTATTTATTTTTAATAGATTTATTGAAGATGAATAATCAATTTTTTGTATGCATTTATTTCGATGAAATAATTTTGACAACATCAATTGGATGTATATTTGAGTGTCGACAACAAATAGCAATGAGATTTCGTCGAAATATCTCGGTTGATGATATGAAAATAAGGATTAGTGCAAAAAAATTTAGACGTTGTCGGAGAAGGATCTACACCCTCAATGATTTGCAAAATATATGCTCGAATGACCCATGTAACCTCCAGTCCAATTGGATTATCAGGCAAATCCACAAAATTGGTCTTCAACCATGTAAAGGTTAACCCCGTAAACTTGCCATCACTAGGGGAGCGTCCTAGTAGGTTGTTGCAAACTACCAACGGCTCTTGGATCGTACTAACGCCGGTGACCACATTACCATCGATCGGGAGCTCGACTTGTAGTGCAACATCCTCCAACGTGATGCTGCACTCCCCACACGACAGATGAAATGTGTGGGTCTCCGGGCGCCAACGCTCTACCAATGCAGATATTAAATCATACCGCAGATCAAAAGTTTGGATCAATGCAGCTGATCCAAGTCCGGCTATCTGCAAGTATAGAAGCAGACGTTCATCTGGTTTATAGCTGAGACTATGCATACGACCCCTCAATGCGCGTTACTTGCAACTACCTTGTTAATTTACCGAAATAGTTAATATAACCTAATTTAATTTCGTAAACCTAATATAATTTCGTAAATGACATAAGGAACAAATAATAATTTTATTACATCGAGATTGCCTTTGTGTGATCTTTCATTCACCGTGTCTGCTATGTGAGAACGCTCCTTATTAATTAAAGAATTCATTCTGCAATTTAAAAAAATTAATTCAATTAGTTCGATACATAAATAATTTTTTGATAAAAAATTAATAAAAACCTAAAAGATCACATTATTAAATATTTTTTAGGGTTTTTTTATCAATATAATACAAAAAAATAATTATATACCAAATTGGTATCTCCACCCCATTTTGGTAATTAATAGGGATGGGATACCATTTTTATATATAAATATTTATTTTGTATCATTTTGATAAAAAAACTCATTTTTTTAATTTTGTCATTTAATTAATTATATTTTTTAAAGTTAAAAATAATAAAAATGTATATGACTTACTAACAAAATAAAATTACTTACTAACAAAATAAAATAAAATAAAATAAAATTAAAAACAACGAAACTTATCTTTTTTCCTCTCCTCTTAATCTACTCTACTAAATAAAAAGAATTAATAACAAATCAATAAAAATTAAATTAAACAAAACAAATAACTTACAATAATTACTAAACAAAATATAACTTTAAATTAACAATAAAACATTTACATTTACCTTTCTTTTAGATTTTTCTCCTTTAATCAATCCACTAAACAAATAAAATTATAATAACAAATCAACCACATTAAACATTAAAATTAAAAAACTAAATAATTACTACTACTACTAACAAATTAAATAAATTTAAAAATAAATTTAAATTTAAAATAACCACACAAAATAAAATAAATTTTAAAATAAAATACATTAACCTTCTTCTCCTTCTTCTTTCTTTCTTTCTTTCATTTCCTTTTTCTCCCATAGCTGCTACCACTCTCCACTCTCTTTACTATTTTTTTTACCTTTCTTTCAACCTTAAGGTCCCCCTCCCTATTTTATAACCTAAATAAACCTCAATTTATTGTCCCCCACCCCCAACCGATCATATGTCTACCTTCCACTCCCCCCCACATACACGCGCGGCTATTGCAGGCATGCCACCTATCAAAATACCCTATGGTGCCGCCACTCAAGTTGGCACTTTAAGTACTGCCCTTCAAAAGGGCATAACCCACCCATGTGTCAGGTGTTTTTTTATTAATGTGTATGTATACATAGTGGTGCCGTCTATTAAAATGGCACAATCCATTTTTATAATTTTTTAATATTAAATTTTTAATATTAATTTTTTAATATATAAATACAATAAAAAATAAAAAAAATCGTTTCAAAAAACCCATTTATGCCGCCTCTTAAGTAGCTTGCATCCCTCAAAATATATCATTTTGGTAATTAATGGGGTGATTATACTATTTTGATATATAAATATTTATTTTGTACTATTTTGATAAAAAAAAAACCTGGATTATTGACTTGAAAGAGAATTTTTTTAGAATCATACTGCAGCCTAAGTCAACTCATAGATACAATAATTGAATACGTGAAAACAATTTAAAATGTGCAAAAGAGAGAAAAAGAAAATGAAAAAGAGGACTTATTGATTTACTTTAAATAGAGTAATAAATAAAGAAAAAAGAAGGTTGTGATTTAATTTTGTACAATTCCTTATTATTACTAGCGAAAAAAAAATGACATGCAGGATAAAAGTAATTAATGTTTGGCTAAATTACATTAACAGTCACTCAATTTTGGTTTGGGGGATAAAACAATCACCTTGATTTCATTTCAGTCATTCAACTTTAAAAAAAGTGACAAAATAGTCACTAACGCTATCGAAAAGTGACAAAAATAGTCACTAATTAACAGTTTCTGTTAGGAGCTTAATGGGAATGATGATGTGGCAAGTTAACTAGTTGATGTGGCCAGTTAACTTGCCACGTTAGGTAAGTAGTCAAAGGGTCAACATGAAATTTCCAAAACAAACCCAAACTAAAACCCTTTCCTCAAACTCTTCCTTCTAAACAAAAAATCCCCGCCATTGTTGTCGCCATGTCCCTTATTGTAGGTTCTTACGAACGTTTCATTTAGGGCTTCAAGTTGAAACCCCTAACTCATGACCCTACTTTTCAATCTCTCACTCTTACCCAAATCTTCTCTTACCCATCCCACATCACCCCATAACCACCGTAACCACCGCTGGTCCAGTCGCTGCTTTCGGCTCTTCAGATGACACCATCCACATCTATGACCTCTCATCTGCCGCTTCCCTCAATCCTCTTCACCGCTTCTCCTCCTTTATCACTTCCCTCTCTTTCTACTCCCCTCCAAACCTCTCCTTCCCTCGTAATCTCCTCTCCACCGCTGTTGATGGCACCATAACCATCTTTGACACAAAACCCTTTATTCTTCTCAAGTCCTTTAGGTCCCATAAAAAGTGTATCAATGATTTGACTGTTCATCCTTCTGGGAAGCTTGCTTTGAGTGTTTCTCATGATGGGTGTTTAGCTATGTCGAATTTGATGAGAGGAAAACGGAGCTTTTGTTGTAGGCTGGGAAAAGAAGTGACGATTGTTAAATTTGATAGGAGTGGAGAGAGGTTTTTTATGGCTTTCGAGGAGAAAATTGGTGTTCATTTTGCCGAAGATGCTAGGTTATTGTTTAGTTAGTTAATAAAAAATGAGTTCTTTGTGCTGCTCCTGGGTGTCAAAATCAAAAACTTATTTTCCAAGACATGGTACGTACCGAATATAAATTGACTTACATTTTCCTTTCAGAAGCTGAAGGCAAAAGCCAGGAAAATAACTATTAAGTTTTGCAAAATGAAATTTCTAGAACAAAGAAATGCTCTTTCAAAAGTCTGAAGAACAGAGAAAATATGTTTTGAAGTTTTATTTGCTTCTTTAAAAGTATAAAATATTTGTATATTCCCTTCCTCTTCTTCTTCTTCTTCTCCTTTTTTCCTCTTCTTCTTCTAAATCCTAAACTGGTGCTAAAAGAGTCTGTTTAAATTGGTGTTGATCATCTAGCTGGCTGGTTAATGACAATAAAGACTCTGTTAATTGCCATGTCACAGTTCCGTGACGTTTGTGACGGAAAAAGACAAAAATGATTGTTTTGTTACTTTTTCAAAGTTGAGTGATTGAAATAAAATCAAGGTGATTGTTTTGTCCCCTAGATCAAAGTTGAGTGACTGTTGGTGTAATTTACCTTTAATGTTTTCATGGATTGATGTTTCCAAGGAATTTTCATAGATGAACAACTCTTTATTATTATTAGCCTACCGATGAACAGGGACGAAATCAATTTTTTTGGAAGTTAAAATTAAATTATAATTTTTATGATAGTAAAAATACAATTTCACCATTTGAATAACTTATATTTTTATAATTTTTAAATGATTAAATCAATTTTTTATCAATTTTAGAGGATCAAAGTATAATTTTACTTTTATTAATTTAAAATTTTAAAAATTTTAAAAGAACTAAATAAAAAAAAATCTTCCATTTTAACGGGAGCAGAGCTCTTGCCAGTCTCCTAAATACACCACTCTTAGTGAATATGCACCAAAACTGTTGAATCTTTTTAAGTATATCTTTTAGGATTTATTGCAACAGTTTATTGAAGTCAAAATATAGAAAAAATCAAATCAATGAAGGATATATTGAAGATTTTTACAATGTGATCATGTTTTCTTATTTGAGTAGATTTGTTTTTCTTATAAGACTATATCATGAAGATCTTTGTTAATTCTATTCCATATTAAAAATTATCAAGTTGAATGGAAGAAGATATAGTTTCAAATTGATTAAAGTTTTGCAAGCCAATAAATGTTTATTTAAAGAATGTTTGTTATCGCTTTTATGTGTGGGATTGAGAGGACTTAATTATCTTTGTTTGTGTAATTTATCTTTGTGCAAAATTGTTATAAGCGGATTGTTTTTATTGTTCAATTTGTAACTAAGTATTTAAGAATTAAATTTTGCACAATAAAAATTATAATGAATTACTCTCTAAATAAGGTCTTGCAAATTTAAGGAGTTTATAAATTACGTAAATAAACTTTTGTTTCCATATTTAATTTTTATATTATCAATTAATAAGTCCAGTTGCAATTCAACATGCTTTTAAAAAGTAAAAATTCAACTAATTCTAAAAATAATTAATTATAAAATACAATTGGAAAGGAAAAAAAAACTAGTAGTAAGTAGAGATATTTAAACTTCAGTTAAAATCGAATTAATTAATCGAATCAATCTAATTTAGGTAATTGGTCGGTTAATCGATCTAATTCGGTCGGAGGTCAGTTAAAGAACGGTTAATGGTTAATTTGGTTCGAAATCGGATAATTAACCGAATTAATCAAACTTAATAAATAATATTATATATTATATGTATTAGGCTATTACTCATTCGATTAATTTGGTCAAATGAATAGTATCAAAAAATTTTTGATATGTTTTATACTTGTTTTAACAAAAAAAATATATAAATTTTGGTTAATTCGATTAACCGACTGGATTAACTAAAATATTTCAATTCGATTAATTTTTTTTTGAAAAATTTTGATTTGATTAACGATTAAAAAATTAAAAAATTCGATTAATACTAATTCGGATCGATAGAGATAAAGTGTTAACCATTTGAACACCCTTAATACGTATAGTCAGTAGAGATAGAATGTTAATGTTTAAATTCATAAAAATAATTGGAGTGTTAAATTTACAAAATAGATAATGACAAAAAATGTTAAAAATGAGAAATGGGGTGAAGCATGACAGTGACAATCCCTTTAGTTTTACACAGTAGCCGCTCTTCAAATGAACAGCCCCAGCCATTGCATCCAATAAAAGAACTGGTCAATCGCACCGACGGTCCCGATAGAACCCATGAGTGGGTGGCTACAGCGTAAGTGATAGTGAAATAGAATGCATAAACAGACAGGCAAGGCAATTGGAAATGATTTGCATAAGCTTTACATGGTTGGTGACCGACCAATGCCATGCAATTTGCATGTAGAGAGGGCCCATAATTCTGATTTCTTAGTCACATGCGCCACCACTTTCTATTATTCATTGCATTGCCATGCTAGGTATGAAACAAAAAAGGGTTACCATGATTGGTGAATATTATTAAAGACCAAGATAATACAGCCAACATCATAATATTGCAAATCGATTTGGACCACAAGATTTACGTCAAAGTTGGTGTGAATGGTCGGCCAACATTATGCGCTCACCATTCTCATCTTTACCTTAATACACTCGAAAGCTTAAACCCATCATTTCTTTTTGTTATCTTCTTTTATTCTATGCTACATGCCGCATAGTCTGCTACTCTTTCTTTTTAAAAAACTACCAGTTTGTCTGCAATTGCTTTATCTTTTTAAAACTTCTTTTTAAATATTTTTTATGTTATGTTCGAGATTGATAGTTGTTTTTTTTAGATGTGTTCATGGATTGTGTCGGGTTCGAGTTAGATTTAAATATGCTATTAACATATTTTATACTTTTTCAAGTTCGGCTCGACACAAATCTTAATTTAAAATTTTGCTAAAACCCACTTATATTTATAAAAATATAAACTCAAATTCATTTTAAATCTGTTTATATTGTTTTTTTAATTTAAAAATATTTATATTAGTTTATTTTAATATTTAATAATTTAATAATTTTTTTATTTATTGAAAATTTTTATATAGTCATCCTAATTAACATTTTTTAATGTTTACGTTAGAGTAGTATTATATATTTAATATAAGTTTATTTTTAATGTCTTCTAAATTACATAATATAAAATATTATAAACTTAAAACAGGTTGGACCGGGCTAAGCTCATGCCTTGATTGTTCAAGCACGAACTTGATCAATATTTTAAATGGACCTAAATTTTTTATCCAAACCTATTTTTTGAATCTAATATTTTTACTAAAACCCTTTCGAATTTCGAGCAGAATTTCAAGTCTAGACGGGTAACCCGACTCATAAACATATCTAAACTCCTCAATAATATTGTCTTCAAAATTCTAAAAAATAATAGTAATGTGGATTAGCAATTTAGCATCACACCTAACATTTATTAATATATATATTTTTTGTTTTAACTTTGATATTTTCTTTAGAGGAAAAAATCAATATTTTAACAACAATCGTACTACTTATTATAATATTAAAATTCAAAAGATTCATCTAACGGATACGTTATATCCACATACTTGTATAGTACAGCTCTATAGTTCATTTTTAAAAATAAAAAAATAAACAAAAAATCAGAAAATCCACTATTGCACCTAATCTATAAATATTTTAATCAGTTCGGTGGGTTCAATCTTTTTTAAATTAATAATTAAATAAATTGATATCCTAAACTGTCTTTAATTGTTTTAATTCATGCATCTTTGTAAATAATAAAATGATATATTATTATTGAATAACACAATAAAAAGATAAATATTAATAATTTTATTTAAATATTAATAATAATAATTATATTTTTTTGAGTTTTAAATTTCGAGTTTAAGGTTTATATTTAAATTTTTTATTTCACCAAAAACAAAATATGATGTTGTTTTTTTTTTTTGGTAAATTATAAAAAAAAGACAAAACTCTAATAACAATATGATTAACACGATTCGAATTTAAATCACACCTGAGTTGATAAATATTGTTATTGTTGTTTATTAAGTAAACATCAAATATTCACGCTTATATTTAACAATGACACAAAAAAAAAGCTGGTTTTATTGAGGTTTTAGTAATATAGAAAGTGGTTAGTGATTGCAATCAGATCAAATTGTCTTCCACGTAAAGGGCAAGGAATTATCATAGGATAATCGATTGTGAATTTTCTTCTTTTTTCGGTTTAATAAATTAATTATAAATCTTAATTTTTAGGTTTGAGATTGGTATGGGTTTAAGTTTTGGGTTGGGTTGGGTTGGGTTTGATATAGGCACTGGTATGGATATGGGTATTTAGATATTGGGTATAATATTTTTTCTAATATTTCTCCACTGAGTTTGGTGCTAATCGAGCATTAATTAAGTAGTATAATAATAGGGGATAAATTTTAAAATTATACATGAACTTTAATTTAATGTGTAATTGTATACATGAAAATTAATTTGGTGTAATTATATACGTCAAATTCTAATGTGATTCAAATATATACTTGAAACAATAGTTTTAATTTAATCATGCACATTTAAAGAAATAAATACATCAATTTATTTTTATATTGGATAAATATAATTATTTATGTATGCACAAAGTTGAAGTGAGACTTTCTTCACGACGCTCACAACAGTTCTTATGCAATGCATCTGGGTGGCAACAAAATGTATAATGACTTGAGACCGTTGTATTGATGACCGAGCATGAAAAAGGAGATAACCGAATACATAGCTAAGTGTTTGGTATGCTAGCAAGTTAAGGCAAAACACCAAGTTTTTTCGAGATTATTACAACCTATAATGATTCCTAAATGGAAGTGAGAGCGAGTCACTATGGATTTTGTGACAGGATTACCATTATAACTGAAAAAGAAAGATTATATTTGGGTGATAGTTGACAAGTTGACAAATTCACCCATTTTATTCTAGTGAGAATTGATTATTCGCTTGAGAAACTGGACGAATTCTACATTTAGAAGATCGTGAAATTACAAGGTGTGCCAGCATTTATCATCTCATATTGAGTTTCGAGGTTTACCACCATATTTTAGGGTAAATTGCATGAAGCTTTGGGTACTAAATTGAGATTTAGTGTGACATTTCATCCCCAGAGTGACGAACAATCGGAATGAATAATCCAAATACTCGAAGATATGTGGCGTTGTTATATAATTGAATTCGAGGGAAGCTAGGAAACATTGTTACCGTTGACCGAATTTGCCTACAATAATAACTATCAATCGAGCATCAAAATGTCACCTTATGAAGCTTTATATGGACGTAAAAGTCAAACTCCTCTCTGCTGGTCAAAGCTAAGTGAAAGAAAGATAGCAAGAACAGACTTGATGCGAGACACTGAAGATAAAGTCAGGGCTATTCGAGATTACTTAAAGGCTGCTTCAAATAGACAAAAGAATTATGACGACTTGAAAAGGAAAGACATTGAGTTTCAAATTGACGATAAAGTCTACTTAAAGGTTTTGCCTTGGAGGAAAGTTTTGAGCTTTGGTAGGAAAGGAAAGCTCAGCATGAGGTTCATTGAACCATATAAAATTCTCGAAAGAACTGGATTGTAGCATATCGATTAGCTCTACCTCCATAATTGGATAAGATCCATAATGATTTCCATGTATCAATGCTGATAAGATACATATACGATCCCTCCCATATATTAACCCTTGAAGAGAACAAATTACAACTTAACTTATCATATGGGGTGGAACCAGTTAAAGTCTTAGCTTAGGAAACAAAAGAATTGAGAAACAAGAGTGTGGCATTGGTGAAAGTTTTATGACACCATCATGGCACAGAATAGGCTAATTGGGAGTCGGGAAAAGCTATGAAATCTTAGTACCCTATCTTTTCTCAAGTAAATTTCAAGGATGGAATTTCTTAAGAGGGAGCCACTAACACATTTGATTAGTAATGTTGTTATATGATTAGTTATGCCATCATGTTCCAAGGATAGACATGTTGAAAACCAAATTATTAGTTTAAATTATGCTTAAAATGATCAAGGTAAGTGTAGTGGTTCCATTTGAAGTTACTAAGCATTCTTAATGCTTACTCTAGTTGTTTTTCTTCCCTGTAGATTGTCACATTACGAAACTTGTCGAGCCAAATTAGTAGAGAAGCTCACACTATCAAAAGATGGTAGACGTATGTTCATTTTGAGTCTAGATATTGTAGTATGTATATCAAGGCACCTTGGTGTGCAAATGATCGTTTTGAGTTGTGAATTATGTGATAAGTATATAAATGTTGATCTTGGATGTTAAGCATAACTTATAATTTAGTTGATGCTTGAATTGGTAAAAGTATGATGCTTGGAAAAAGGATGATCAAGAACATATTTGATTATAGTATGTTCAAAGTTATATAATGAAGAAGTTAAGTTGGAAAGTTGGTGAATGATTAGGAAATGGTAAATCTTGATGATTTATCATAATATGTTTATATGTAGCTTGACTTATGTGTTTGTTTTGGCATAGTTTTTGACAAAAGTTTTTGATGCACCAAATGTACAAGTATGTATGTGTATTATAGTTGTTTGGCTTGAGTTGGTTAGGTGGATAAAGAAATGACTTGAATTAAAATGATGTTTATGGATGGAATGTTATTTTAAATGGTTGGTTTACATGTTTTAAACTTCTTTTGGTTTGTTTGACACATTTTGGTATAAGTGGAATTGATATATGAAAGGATTTGATGATAGTTTGTGTTGGAAGCATTTGAATTAGGTACCTAATGTACATTTTGACAAAAAAAAGGGGTAATGTCGCGACTAGGAGTCTTTGACGTCGTAACCTCATCTGACAGTGAGTGACATCGCGACATGGTTATACATGTTATCGTAACATGACTCACTGATTTGGCAACACCACGATGAGGAAGTTATGAAGTCACGATGTCGACCCAAGATTTTAAAAACTTTACATTTTGGTCCTAATTCATTCTCAAATTAGAAAAAGAGCTTTCTTAAGGTCATGTGAGACCCAAAATTGGTTGTGTAACATGTTGTGAGTGTGTTTGATGCTTATTTACATATTTGGATGAACGAATGGTGTCCAATTATCTATAGTTGTTTCGGAAACGAATGTAGTATCTTGTAACTTGGACCTAACGATTGGGTCGGGTATGAGTGTTACATATGTAAAAGATAAATATTATTTATTCAACCCAATATTTGTTTTCCATTTCACAAAATAAATATTATTTATTCAATTAATTTAATTAATTAAATTAAATTTCCAATTAAATAATTTTTTAACCAGTTCTAATTCCGTTAAAGTTATGACAACTTTACCGTAAAAAATTTACGAGGAAATATATTTAATTTCTTTACTTTAATCAAAATGACTAATTAATTTAATTCTCTTTTTAAAATTTAATTATTTAATTATAATTAATTAAATGATAATTTGAAAACATTAAATTAATTCTCAAGTCATTTCTATACTTAGTGAGAAAATGCATTCATTTGTGAATGCGATTCATTTTTATAACTTTATCGTTTCCATTCATTTACGTTCATTTATTTCTACATACAATTCAATTCTAGTTTCAACAAGCTAGTAGAGAGATCGATTGGACATGCATAATTATGGCTCAAATAATTTGTTAATTAAATTCTAGCTTTTGGCCTAATAAATATAAATTTATTTAGTCAAAAAGTCATTCTACTATATTATTGTGATTAAACTTTTCATAATTACATACCATTACGAAAGCTACTTAAAAAGTGTCAGTCCAATGACCTTGTCATAAGTGTACTAGATAAATTTGTTCTCCTAATATGATTCTATTTTATTTCATGGTAACCATTACAGCCTTCTTCATGAAAAGTGAATCACTATTCGATATTAATCAAGTCATTTATCATAAAGACAATTGACCCGTGGCTGCGTCTACTTTTCATCTATCATGTAATGTCAAAAAGATTATATCATTTACCCATTAGTTGTGTTATGAATTACACTATTGTAAATTATGCTACATACTGCAGAAGTCGTATACCCAACACATCAACTTTCGATTCCTAATCTATTTGAACTCAGACTTTTACTTTCATCAAAGTATACAAGTCAGACATACATAGTCCATTATCCACTCAGGATTAAGGTGCGTCACACTATGAACGTCACAATTGAATAAATCCATAAATTGATTTAGGATCTATTCTACTTGGGTCTTATCCGATGTACTGTCAGTCCAGTCAGCCACATCTATGTGTCTGTCTTCTGGGTGTCATCTACTTCGATGCTCAAGAAAAAATATCTCCCTATGTGAACTTGATAGATGTCATGTTAGTCTTTCAATCGATTTTCTTATTTCCAATTAGACTAAAAATATGTTCAGTTTATCTACTAATACAAGTTGTCTTTTCGTATTACAATCTAACCATGTAATACTTCTTAGTATTAGTTAAACGTTAGATAACCAATGAGCAAATAATTACTTCCATTTTATTTTGTGTGCAAAATCATTGTGGACAATATGCAAAGACTATTTATGTGATTAATGAATAATTTCTTAAACCAATTTTTTCGGAAAAAAATACAAGTATACAAAATGAATATACTATGCTTAAGACACTAGATCCAACATCATTTTCATGTCCGAAATCACATTTTTCAAACATACAAATACAAATTTACAATATTATACACTATATAATTTCAATAAAGTCAACTAAATATAAGATAAGTATATGCAAAAGATTTCCCTAAATCTTACAATTGTTTATGTATTTTAAGCTTGAATCGACACTTGTTGACTTAAAGCAGGACTTTTAATTTGACATATTTTTTGCCACGGTGGCCTTATCTGATATTTTCGTAATAATTACATGGTTCATACATGTCCACCTATACTTCCATGACACCCCAAAATTCTTATGTCATAATTTTAATTCACAAAGCACTTCATGGCTATATAATTACAACTTCACATTTTAATGTGTTATTTCACATCTTAATGTCATGGAATTTCACACTAATATTATCACCATTAAACACGTAGTTATAACATTAATTGCATAAACCCTAAGCTTAAGAACTTAAGAGAAAGATGAGTATCCATGATACTCACCTCAATGGATGCTCTACAATGCTTAATTAAGCTTGTAACACCCAAAAACCATAACCACCTCCGGTTTAAGGTCTCAGGGTTTATAAAAATTTTCGAGTTTTTTTTTTCTTAAACATACAAATCAATCACAATTTATTTAATTACAAACTTGCAACTCAGAATACTACCTACATATTCATTTACAACATTTCAATAAATTAGGAATCAATATTCATATCACATATCATGACATCCATTTTTTATGTCTGTAACACCCAAAACCTGAAAATCACCGTCGGTTAGGGTCCCAGTGTCTTTCTATTCATTTACCACTGTTCATCTTTTAATATCATGTCATAAATAATCAATTAATTATAATCATAACTCAACAAGGGTAAAAAGGTCATTTCCATGATTTTTGGATACTTCTACCGGTACTTGTTGGACAAGTATCGGTAGTTGTCAAGTCAGTAAAAAATTCAAGTACAGTGCAAACTTCTACCGGTACTTGAGACAATACTACCAATACAAGTATGACTTCTACCGAAACACGTCTTGCTTCTACCGATACTAAAAACTCCAAAGAGTTAAAAAGTTTTACCTTACAACTTCTACCGATACAAGTACTCAGACTACCAACACTACTATGAACAGAACTACCGATACTTTTTATGTTACTACCGATACAAAGTAAGTCAGTAACCAACCTCTCCCCTACTCTGTACTTCTACCGATACATGCAAGAATTCTACCGAAACAAGTATGCAGAATTCGATTATTCACACAAGTCCTCAAGTTTATCAACCATCATTCAACACAAGACTCTTATTCAAAATTTCATCTTGCAAAATCTATACACGACAATACTTGTTTCATCATATAACACAAAATACAATTAATCAACATAAGGATTCTTAAATTCACATGTAAATTCATTATCAAACACATTTGCTTAATTACAACATCAAGCAAGCAGACAAGTTTAGTTCAACAAAGAAACAAACAATCCAAAATCAAACATTTCTAATGTAACATCATCCTAGTACATGCCATTTAACCAAGTGATGAAAAAACTACCAAACGAGCTGCGCGATAGTGTGATTTCTTTAAGATGATCCGATCTTCAAGCAGCAAACAATTTACAAAACAACAATAACATCTTTGGTAAGCTTTATAACTTAGTAAGTTCGAGAAGTCTAAAGGAGTTACCTACATATGCATAAAGCAGCTATAACTCAACCGAGCTGGAATAACCTAATGCTTCCTCGAGCCATTTAGCATTTCAAATTTCTTGCGTGTATCATTTCTATTTCCAGTACCCGATGCTGCTCACACGAGATGTCGAGGACTTGCAACATATACAGTACCTTAGCCATCGGTACGGTGTCTATCTATATAACTGTCTCCTAACGATGCTGCTCACACGAGCTATCTGGTGTATGCACTTATGTATAAGTCCCAGCAATCGTAGGGCCTATAATCCATTCTAGGATTCATATTTTTGTGACACCTTATACCCGACCCAGTTGTTGGATCTGAATATAAAATGTCACATTTCATTGCCGAAACAACTTACTTTCTATTATTATTTATTTTTTTAAAAGAAAACATAAAATTATTTTATAAAAATTTTGGCAGCATTTCTGCCTATTTACATAAAATCCCCCTATAAAATTTACATTTCACAATATAGTCACATTCAAAAAATCTCCCAAATCAATTCCCAACACTTCAATTTCTCAAAATATTTCAACAAAATTTGATATCTACGTTTAGCCATTTCATCAAAATATTGGATATAAAGTACTAGCAAAAATAGACATAATAAACATATTTAAATTTAATTTATGACACAATATTATATATATATAAGCCTATGTACATGCAATAAATATTAACCAAAAAGTAAACTTTTCACCAACTTTGTTTGAGCTGATTTTTGGTTCTTCGGATGCTGTTGGAACGATCTACCAAATCTAACTACCTACGCAGGGAAAAATAGACAAACCGTACGCTGAGCAATTTTTATGCTCAATGATGCTAATATCATATAAATCATTACATAAGTATTAAATATAGATTAGTTAATAAAAGTAATTAATTAACAATAAGCTTTTTAATCAAATTTAAAATCACATAATCAATTTAATTCACAAAAATAAGGAAATTCAAATATATTCAACTTTTGGTTTTGCTTTTCTTTCAATCTCAACCCCGTACTAAAATTTAGACTCATAATCAGATACACGAATCCGCCACCCCGAGTTGTTCGGCAATGATGACTATCAGAGTAGTCCACGACCCTCAGGGAATTGGAGCTAACAATAATAAAAACCGACCAATTTGGCCTTTTCTCCCTCGACCCTCAAGGAATTGGGGAGATCTAAATCCTCTAATATAAAGACTCTATGGCATGCCAACTATATCTGATCTAGTCTAACTTAGTGTATCGGGGTAAAATCAAGTTCCATTTCAATTCTATTTTTCACATCGTTCTCATTTTTTATCTCATATCATGATCAAATCATATATTTTGCCTAAGGTAAAATTAGGCTTCAAATTCAAAAACATATTAAATATTTTCTTGCTCAAACATATAAAATCATAATACTCAAACTCAAACCATAACCATGAATTTGCTAATTTAATCATTTGAAAAATAAACATGTTCCATCTCAAATCATAATTTTATAAATATTAACTAAAAAATTCAAACTCATTCAAAACTCATAAAAATAATATAAAAATAAAATTAATAGAATTAATCATAATAGTCTAATTATTCTAAAACTTTATGTAATGAAAATAAGATATTAGCACAAAACGAAATTTTAATTGCTTTACTTCTTCTCTTCGTCTTTCTCCTTCAAGGTTTTCGCTTCGTTTTTAGCTACAATGTGAGCAATTCAATACGAAATAATATCATTTACCCATTTTAATACTAAAACTAATAAAAATAACATAAATATGCATGATTAATCAAGTTAATATACTAAGCTTCCAAATTTGAAATTTTCATATATTTCAACTCGATTATCCGTTTTCAATTCCGTCTTCACCGGAGTACTCACTAATTTATAAGCTATCAATTAGCACCAATATTACTCAAAATAGTCAATTTTCTCTACTACCCCTTCACCATAGCCAAATAAATCAAATAAACTTCTCATCCAATTTCATTTCTTTTTCCCACTTCTAACAAGCTAGAATTCATCTTCTAATAATTTTCTATCAAGAAAATATACCTATTTCACTTAAATTTCCTAAGCTTCCATTAATGCTCTTTAATGACAACTTTCAAAATACTTGATGAAATAAAAAATTATTGGTATATATATGTAGAACAAGCTTTAAATATTCAAATTCTATGAAAAATTTGAAGAAAAATCATAACTTATGCTTAAATTTTGAAGAAAAATGGTGAAAGAAAATTTTTTTCTTTCCCTTTCGTGAGAAACAGAGAGCAAAGCAAAAGAAATTTTGAAACAGAACAAAAGAAAGATGAGAACAAAATGTTCTCTTTCTTTCTTTTCTTTATATTTTATAATATAAATAATAAAATATTATTATTTATTATAATAATATTATTAATTAATATATCATTTGAAAACATAAAAAATCATTGATTTTTTTAAGTAATGATAAAATTGCCATTAGGTCCCTTCCATTAAAATAAAAATAGAATATTTGCACTTTAGTTCCTATATTTTTCTCACTTATTCAATTTAGTTCCTAAACTTGATAATGAAATTTTTTTAAAGTGGGGATGTTACAATTCTCCCCCCTTAAAAAATTTCGTCCTCGAAATTTACCTAAAGAGTTGTGGATATTGAGATCGCATTGTATCCTCAGGTTCCCAAGTAGCTTCTTCTATATTATGATTCATCCACAATACTTTTACTAAAGGAATTCACTTGTTTCTCAACTCTTTTATGTCTCTTGCTAAAATTTGCACTGGTTCTTCTTCATACGATAAATCAGGTCATACCTCAGTGTTTTCCATTAACACAACATGTGATGGATTTGATCTATATCTTCGGAGCATTGATACATTAAACACATTATGGATTCAATCTAATTATGGTGGTAAAGCTAGTCGATAAGCAACAGACCCAACTCTTTCTATAATCTCATATGGTCTAATGAACCTTGGACTTAATTTTCCTTTTCGACCAAATCTCATATTTTTTTTCCATGGAGAAACTTTTAGAAATACTTTATCTCCCACTACATACTCAATTTCTCTTCTTTTTAAATTAGCATAAGACTTTTGCTGATCTGAAGCTGCTTTTAATTTTTCTTTAATCAGTCAAACCTTTTCTTCTGTTTCTTATATTAATTATGGGCCAACCATCTTCTTTTCACTAAGTTCAGTCCAACACAAAGGAGTACGACATTTACGTCCATATAAAGCTTCATATGGTGCGATCTGAATACTTGATTGGAACCTATTATTATATGCAAATTCCGCAAGTGGTAGGTACCGTTCCCAATCAATATCAAAATCAATGACACAAGCTCGTAACATGTCTTCTAACAATTGAATCACGCGTTCTGATTGACCATCTGTCTGAGGATGAAAGGCTGTGCTGAAATTCAATCTGGTGCCAAGTGATTCATGTAGCTTCTTCCAAAATCTTGCAGTAAATCGAGGATCACGATCAGAAATAATAGATTTTGGCACACCATGCAATCTCACTATCTCAGCTACATATAATTCTGCAAACTTATTTAATGACCAGTTTGTCATTACTGGTAGAAAATGAGTTAATTTCGTCAATTGATCCATTATAACCCATATGGCGTTATGCTTCTTTCGAGTGAGAGGTAAACCACTGACGAAATCCATGGTTATTCTATCCCGTTTCCACTCGGGAATCGATATATGCTGAAGTAGCCCTGTCGGAACATGATATTAAGCTTTTACCCTTTGACAAGTAAGACACTTTGTAGCATATTCTGTAATCTCTTTTTTCATATCTGGCCACCAATATAATTCTCACAAATCCCGATACATTTCGGTACTTCCTGGATGCATAGCATAAGGACTATTATGAGCCTCTTGAAGTATCTCATTCTTCAATTCCACCTTGTTTGGTACATAAATCCTTCCATGAAATCTTACTCAACCATTATCTCTAATATCAAAATCACCTGGGCTACTGTGCTCAATTGTTCTTCGTTTTTCCATCACCTTTTTATCATTTTGCTGAGCCTCTCTAATTTGCTCAATTAATTGGGGCTTCACTTTTAATTTAGCTAATAAGGCACCATCATCACAAACACTCAACTGTGCAAACATTGATTTCAAATCAACCACGGATTTTCGGCTCAAAGCATCAGCAACAACATTTGCTTTACCTGGATGATAATCAATCACATAATCATAATCTTTTAACAACTCTATCCAACGACGTTGTCTCAAGTTCAATTCTTTCTGGGTGAGAAGATATTTCAAGCTTTTGTGATCTGTGTAGACGTAGCACTTTTCACTATATAAATAGTGTCTCCAGATCTTTAAGGCAAAAACCACTGCTGCCAGTTCTAAATCATGCGTCGGATAGTTACGTTCATATGGTCTTAGTTGTCGTGAAGCATATTTAATCACTTTTCCATCTTGCATCAAAACACAGCTAAGACCATTAAGTGAAGCATCACTATATACCACAAACTCCTTTCCCGATTTTGGGAGTGTTATCACTGGAGCCTCGGTCAATAATTTCTTAAGCGTGTCAAAAGCTTTCTTGGCACCACTCATCCCATTTGAATGGTACATTCTTTTGAAGTAGTCGGGTTAAGGGTAAAGCTATCTTTGAAAATCCCTCAACGAATCTCCTGTAGTATCCCGCTAATCCTAAAAAGCTGCGGATTTTTGAAACATTCTTCGGTTGTTTCCATTCTAAAATGGCCTCAACTTTCTTCAAATCTACACGAATACCTTTAGACGAGACTATATGCCCAAGGAATACTACTTCAGATAACCAAAACTCACATTTGCTAAATTTCCCATAAAGCTGCTTTTCTCGCAATTTCTGCAACACAATCCTTAAATGTTGATCATGTTCCTCCTCAGTCTTTGAATAAATTAAAATATCATCAATAAATACCACTACAAACTGACCTAACCAACTGGTTTCATACCTTTCACTTCCATCTCTTCACCATTCGAATTTTGTATCATAAACTTTTTCTTTCGACAACCAAGAATTACACTATACTTTGACAGCCAATCCATTCCCAAAATAACATCAAATTCATCAAATGGCATCAACAATAAGTCGACTGGAAATATTTTACCTTGAATCTTAATAGGGCACTGGCTACATACTTGATTTACTATCACTGAATGTCCTATTAGATTTGAAACATTAATTCTAACCTCAAACTTCTCAACTATTAGTTTCTCGATTTTAATCAACCCAGTTCTCATGTATGAATGTGTAGAAACCGGATACATTAATGCATGAATAAATATAGAAAATAGAGAAAAAATACCATAAAAAACATCAATGGCATCACCCTCATCTCTGGTCATAATAGTATAAACTCTAGCAAGAATGGTAGCCTCTGCATGACTCGCAAATGAATCAGTGACGCTTCTCTGATTACCTCTACTACTGGTACCACCTCGAGTACTACCACGACCTCGAGCTATAGAAGTTGATTTCTGAGATGACACAGGAGTAACATCAACCAACTTCAGACAATCCAGAACATAATGCTCCATCGAACTACATCTAATACATGCTTCGATCTTACGCCAGTATTCTCCTTTATGACTCTTTTCGCAATAATCACACTGAGGTATCCAAACAGTACGACCAGGATGGTCTGTTCTGGTTATTGGAGTAGATGACTGTCTAAATCGGCTTTTGCTATCAGCACCAATTTGAAGTGAAGTAGATCTCCCTTGACTTTTGAAATCTCTAGCTCGTTTAGAAGGTAACTGTGAGCTAGAACCAATCGGCCTTTTTCCTTGAGTTTTATCATCCACTTTCTGTTTATCTAACCCCATTGCTTGCTTTTCCATTTTGGCTCTTTCTACCATATCAACAATCTCTGTAATTCTATGAGAAGCCAACTGAACTTTAATCTCATCTCTCAATCCCTGACGAAAGTGTTTGCAGCTAACTTCATCAGTAAGAACCAATTCTGGAGCATACTTGGACAAATGAAGAAATTCTCGTTTATAATCAATAATGTTAATTTTTCCCTGTTTCAGCCCAATAAACTCATTCTTCCTTTCTTCTAAATACAGTTCTCCAACATACCACTTGTTAAACTCAGTTTGAAACAACTTCCAATTAATCCGATCTGCTCGATGAGAACGAACCACTGTTCTCTACCAATGAAAGACATCTCCTTACAGTAGAGACACAACACACTTTAAACACTCAGCTGAGGTGCATTCTAATTGTTCGAATATCCTTTCAACCAATTCTAACCACTCTTCAGCAGTAGAAGGATCAACACCTCTCACACCTCTAAACTCAATTGCCCCGTGCTTTCTTACTTCTTTAATCAAAGACTCTCTCTGTCTAGCGGGAGGTGGAGGCTGAAGTGCAACACCAGCAACTCTCTGTAATAAATCAACAACAATACGCAATAGTAGATCTTCACTTTGAGCCGACTGTCTCTATCCTGAAGTACTCGGGTACTGATGAACACTAGTTCTCTCATTATCAGGTGGATTAGGTCTATTTTTGTCTTCTATTTCTCGTTCAATACTATCTTTCGATTCCTCAAATATTTTACTATACAAAATTTCAAATAAAGCAATTTCAGCATCCGATTTCAGCTTAAACTAAATATTTTAACGATGACATTACACTAGACTTAACTATACACAATACATCAAATTTTTTTACTCACCCAATATCATATTCGATTGGCTTTGATACCACTCAAATGTGACACTTTATACCCGACCCAATTGTTGGATCCGAATATAAAATGTCACATTTCGTTGCCGAAGCAACTTACTTTTCTATTATTATTTATTTTTTTAAAAGAAAACGTAGTGGTAAAATTATTTTATAAAAAATTCGGCAGCATTTCTGCCTATTTACATAAAATCCTCCTCTAAAATTTACATTTCACAATATAGTCACATTCAAATAATCTACCAAATCAATTCCCAACACTTCAATTTCTTAAAACATTTCAACAAAATTTGATATCTACGTTTAGCCATTTCATCAAAATATTGGATATAAAGTACTAGCAAAAGAGACATAATAAACATATTTAAATTTAATTTATGACACAATCCTATGTACATGTTATAAATATTAACCAAAAAGTAAACTTTTCACAAACTTTGTTTGAGCTGATTTTCGATTTTTCGGATGCTGTTGGAACGATCTACCAAATCTAACTACCTACGCACGGAAAAATAGACAAACCATACGTTGAGCAATTTTTATGCTCAGTGGTGCTAATATCATATAAATCATTACATAAGTATTAAATATAGATTAGTTAATAAAAGTAATTAATTAATAATAAGCTTTTTAATAAAATTTAAAATCACATAATCAATTTAATTCACAAAAATAAGAAAATTCAAACATATTCAACTTTTGTTTTTGCTTTTCTCTCAATCTCAACCCCGTACTAAAATTTAGACTCATAATCAGATACACGAATCCGCCACCCCGAGTTGTTCGGCAACGATGACTATCAAAGTAGTCCACGACCCTCAGGGAATTGGGACTGCTCATGATCCTCTGGGAATTGGGGCTAACAATAATAAAAACCGACCAATTTGGCCTTCTCTCCCTTGACCCTCTGGGAATTGGGGAGATCTAAATCCTCTGATATAAATACTCTATGACATGCCAACTATATCTGATCTAGTCTAACTTAGTGTATCGGGGTAAAATCAAGTTTCATTTCTATTATATTTTTCACATCATTCTCATTTTTGGTCTTATATCATGATCAAATCATATATTTTGCCTAATGTAAAATTAGGCTTCCAATTCAAAAACATATTAAATATTTTCTTGCTCAAACATATAAAATCATAATACTCAAGCTCAAACCATAACCATGAATTTGCTAATTTAATCATTTGAAAAATAAACATGTTCCATCTCAAATCATAATTTTATAAATATTAACTAAAAAATTCAAACTCATTCAAAACTCATAAAAATAATATAAAAATAAAATTAATAGAATTAATCATAATTCTTTAATTATTCTAAAGCTTTATGTAATGAAAATAAGATATTAGCACAAACCGAAATTTTCATTGCTTTACTTCTTCTCTTCGTCTTTCTTCTTCAAGGTTCTCGCTTCGTTTTTAGCTACAATGTGAGCAATTCAATACGAAATAATATCATTTACCCATTTTAATACTAAAACTAATAAAAACAACATAAATATGCATGACTAATCAAGTTAATATACTAAGCTTCCAAATCTAAAATTCTAATATCTTTCAACTCGATTATCCATTTTCAATTCCGTCTTCACCAGAGTACTCACTAATTTATAAGCTATCATTTAGCACCAATATTACTCAAAATAGTCAATTTTCTCTACTACCCCTTTACCATAGCCAAATAAATCAAATAAACTTCTCATCCAATTTCATTTCTTTTTCCCACTTCTAACAAGCTAGAATTCATCTTCTAATAATTTTCTATCAAGAAAATATACCTATTTCACTTAAATTTCCTAAGCTTCCATCAATGTTCTTTAATGACAACTTTCAAAATACTTGATGAAATAAAAAATTATTGGTATATATATGTAGAACAAGCTTTAAATATTCAAATTCTATGAAAAATTTGAAGAAAAACCATACATTATGCTTAAATTTTGAAGAAAAATGGTAAAAAAACAAATTTCTTTCCCTTTCGTGAGAAACAGAGAGCAAAGCAAAAAGAAATTTTGAAACAGAACAAAAGAAAGATGAGAACAAAATGTTTTCTTTCTTTCTTTTCTTTATATTTTATAATATAAATAATAAAATATTATTATTTATTATAATAATATTATTAATTAATATATCATTTGAAACCATAAAAAATCATTGATTTTTTAAGTAATGGTAAAATTGCCATTAGGTCCCTTCCATTAAAATAAAAATAGAATATTTTCACTTTAGTTCTTATACTTTTCTCACTTATTCAATTTAGTCCCTAAACTTGATAATGAATTTTTTTTAAAGTGGGGATGTTACAATTTTTTTTCGACTCACAATGTTGCTCACACGAGCTGTTGAGGATTCGCGACATATGCGGTACCTCAACCATCGATATGGTATCTGTGAATATAACTGTTCCGTAACGATGCTGCTCACATAAGCTGTCGAGAATATGCACTCATGCATAAATCTCAGCCATCGTAGGGCCTGTAATCCATTCTTGGATTCTTTACTCATTTCCCGACTCACGATGTTGCTCACATGAGTTTTCGAGGACTCGCAACATATGCGGTATCTCAGCCATCGTGTCGGTTTCAAATCACCGGCTCAAAGCCTAATATCTCTTTCATTCATTTATTTTTTTCATCTTTCTCAATTTCACGTACCATAACATGTTCTGTAACAATCATAAAAGATGCAAATAATGTACTATTTAAATGAAAATTTAATGTTACGAACTTACCGGACGAAATTGTAGATAAAGTGAACTCTGGGGACATATCCACAAATTTTCCTTTTTTTACGATCGAGGTACGATCTCGATCTATTACAATAATTTCATTCAATTATTTAAATCAACATAAATTTTTAATCATTTTATGCAAATAAGTCTTTTTGGTATTTTAAAAAATTGCCCTTAACTTTTAACTTTTATTCAATTTAGTCCTTAAGCATTAAACTTGCAAATTAACCATTTTTTTATTCAAATTTCAGTTTTTCAGAATATTTTAAAGCATTCCTACAGCCCAATTTTGCAATATTTCACCTTTAAGTCCTTACAAATTTATTACTTTAACATTTTAGTCCTTTAACATAAAAATTACTAAAAACTACATTACAAAATCATGAAATCTATCACCCAAGCTTATAAATCTCCCTTAAACTTTCAAAAACAAGCTTATTAATCAATGAAAAAATTTATAACATTTGATAAAATCACAAATTAGTCCTTGGATTAGTTAGATTAAGCTAATACAAACTCAAAAACATAAAAATTACTAAAAGCGGACGAGGTTTACCTACCCAATTGAAACAACAAGCTAGGCCGAATGCATCTTTTCTTCTCCTTAGGGTTTTCGATTCTCTTGTGGAAGAAGATGAAGAAAAATCAATTAAAGTTTTTTATTTCCACTTAAACTTATTTAATTAAAATTTACAAGTTTACCCTTAATGAATTCAACCAATTTTTCACCAATTAAAGACCCAAAACAGTTCACTACAATACCCCATGGTCTAATTACCATTCTAATCCTTCAAATTTCCTTTAATTAATAAAATTCAACTTTTTACACTTTTTTCAATTTAATCTTTTTTACTTAATTAACTATCTAATCAACATAAATTCTTAACCAAAATTTAATATCATACTAATGAACTCATAAATATTAAATAATTAATATCTACGATCTAACATATTAAATTTATGGCCTTGAAACCACCATTCCCGATCATACTAAAAATAGACTAGTAAATTCTCATTTAATTATGATTTAAATGAAATTTATCAAAATCTAAAGATTTTCACATCATTTATATTATTAGACCATTTAAAGAGGGTCCAATTTCATAATTGGTCCTTCAATTATATTAAATTCCAATTACACAAACTTAATTCCAATTTAATCCTAAACTAATTAGGACTAAAAGAATAAATTATCCAAAAGTTAGTAGATGGTAATCATGTCACCACCGCTTGGACTTTTTGACCATGGTTTAATTCCCATTTTAGTCTGTTTACTATTTTTAATCTATAGCAATTAGCTTTTACCTCTTTTACAATTTACTCACTTTTTCTTAATTAAGCAATTAATTATCAAAATTACCCAACCACACTTCAATTCACATATAAAAAGACTCTGTAAATATTTAATACAAATATTTACGGCTCTTAATTTCATAAATGAGGTCTCGAAACCTCATTTTCTAAAACCACTTGACTTTTGAACCAAACCACTTATGATAACTCTTAATTCAATAATTAAAATTCCTCAATTCAAATTTCCATATAATATTAATATTGACGTATTTAATTTAATTACTCATTATAAAAAAAATTTCGTTGAGTTTGTGGTCCTGAAACCACTAAAAAACGAGCTGTTAGAAAGCTTTTATAAGCTTTATTCCACCATCAATCAAGCTTGAAAATCCACTAATCATCATCTCCTTATTTTTCATAAACCAAATATATATTCAAAAAATAATATAAATTCATTCTAAGCTTTCTTAAAGCAACCATTTACAAAATTTAACTTAGGAGATGTAGAAAGTCATTTCATACCTTATTGAAACTTTTTCACTCTAACTTCATCTTCTCTCATAAAAACTCTTATGAATCCTAGGCTTTCATTTGAAGAAATTAATAGAGAAATTGAGCTTAGGAGATTGTTTCCATGAATATTTTAACAAAATCTTAAGGTATGTAGTGACAATTTTGAAAGAAATTGAAAAGATAAGCAAGAAAATGGAAGTAATGGTTGCTTCTTCTATAGCTAGAAAAAGAGGGGGAAATGAGGCTTATGGGGTTCTCATCCTTACAAAAATATCAACATGTGGGCCTTGAACCCATGTCCAACAACTTAAGTCCAAATTTATCCATTTCAAATTCATTTTCTTAATACAAGGTCCCAACCGTCTAAAATAATTTTAGATGTAAAATATCATATTTAAATTTATTTTCATCATAAAAGTATCGAGAATTGGTCAAATTACCCTTTTACGACAACATTATCATTTTGCCCCTTTTTACATTTTCTAACGATTTCTTTTGAAGATTTTACACTTAGACTGATTGAAGTTTATAACTCATCCTAAATCTTTAATATAATTACATTAGTGATAAAAATTGAACTTTTTCTTTTTACTTTGTAAAAATGGGAAAATAACAATTTAGTCCCTGTACTTCTTAATTTTTCCAATTTAGTCTCAGAAGTAATTTTCATCACAAAAAATTCATATTCGAATTCATTTTATGTCAAATAATCTATAATAATTAATATTTTTATTTTCATATAATTTTACATTTTAGTCCTCAAACTTTTCAAAATTTACGATTTGATACTTTTATTGTCATATTTTCACCTTTACGAATCTTTTCACATAATCCCTTCTCCAATATCAATTTCCTTTCATAAAACTGCTTTTTTTAGTCACTCTACAAATTTTCTCATAATTTTTTCGATATTTGAGCTCGAAATTATGTCATGTGTCATATATAAAATTTCAAGGTGTTACATTCTCTAATACTTGGAATTGATTATGAGAAGATATAATATTTTTTTTTACGGTGGATGCAATAACCTCTAGGTATCTTATTAATCTGATAGTTCAAGAAAATTTGACATGCGTCTAATGATAGTTGCTATAAACTTTTATATTAATCACTATATAGTAAAAATTATATTAAAATCCTTGAAGGATTCATAATGTCGGAGGCATATAGAAATTTTTGGGAAATTGTATATATATATGAATTGAAATGATTTGAATATATGTGATAAATTTAACTTGATGAATAATAGTTAGAGGAAAATTATAAATTGATTCAAAATACCTATTTATAGAAGAATCATATCAAAATTTGCAATGATTATTATTTGGGATTGTTTGAAATTGAACACAATCTCTCGTGTTAATAACATAATGCTCTTACCACTTTACCAAGAGATTGTTGGCTACTCTCCTTATTTACTTTATAATGTTTTTAACCTTCTATTAAATACTTAAATTAAATAATGATTATTTAATAAAAGTTTTAAAATAATTAGTTCTATTTAATAAACTCAAAAATTAAATGTTGAAAAAATAAATGTTAAACATTTAAATATTAATTGAAGTTATAAAATTTATTTGATATATTTTATAAAATTAACTACGAAATATAATTAAATTATTTGATAAATATATATTTTAAATTATAAAAAATATATATTCTACATTTTATCTTTAATCTTTAAATATTTTACTTTATTAAAAATAAAAAATTAAATCTTAAACATAAAATTTTTATAAAATAAAATAATATTAAAATAAATAAAATAATTAATTAATTAAAAATATCCAACATTAAGTGATAAATAACCTTTATCTACTTATTATTAAATCATAAATATTAATTTTTTTCAATTCATTTAAATTTTTCAATGAATTGTCATACTAGGGCAGACTATATGATTTTCCTTTTAAATAAATAATCTGTTTGGCTTAATTCTAATTATTACTTTATTAAAAAAATTACTATTTTCCGGAGAGGAGAGTTTTCTTAGTTCATGACTTCCCGTCCTTTTCAGCATATTTGATTCGACTGTGAATTTCTCTTCTTTCTGTCCTTTTTTTTTTCTCTGGTAACTCTCTCTGTCTCTCTTTATAATTGAATGCTCTGATTTTCTTAACATTGTTCTTTTCTTTTAATGTTAATTTTCGCAATATTTTAGATCTCGGAGTTTTCTTTTATTCTGATTTATGCCATTTTTTTTCTTGATACTTATCTCTCTCAATTTATTAATTCAGTGGTGGAGTTTTTCTATATAATTTTTTATACTCGGTAGTCGGGACTGATAACTGCAATTGGTGAAGTTTAGTATGGATTCCTCGGCTTTGCTGTTAAACAAGCTCAAGGTGATGGTTCCCACTTTATTATTCATTATTAGTTTTTCTTTATAACCCGAACTAGTAGTTTCTGTTCAATAATTATATGAATAAATGTTGAATCTCAGGGTGCGGATCCATTTTTCTTATTAGCGGGTCCCAATGTGATTGAATCTGAAGATCACATTCTAAGGATGGCTGGCGCAATCAAGACTATCACTACCAAGCATGGATTTCTTTTTTCTTCCCCCCCCATTTTTTATTGTTTTTGGAATCACTTGTGCAAAACTACTTGAGATTGATCGTAGTAGAACATGTACAAAGCTATGGTCTTTTTTTTTTTTAATATCTGAATAATATCTGCGCGTTTTGTATTTTTGTAGACTTGGGTTGCCTTTGGTTTTCAAATCAAGCTTTGATAAAGCTAACAGAACATCATCAAAATCATTTCGGGGTCCTGGAATGGCTGAAGGCTTGAAGGTTCTTTTCTTTAGTTTCTTTACTTTCTTACATATCATGGCTGCTTTCCTTACATTGCATGATTCATGGTTGCTTGACATGAATCTGCAGTGTTTGTTTTTTTAATTTTGTTATTGAGCTTAGGATGTATTTCTACATATGGTAGAGTTTGGCTTTTCGTACTATACTTTACAATTCTGGAATTGCAAGTACATTGTCTGAGGTCAATTTAAAATTTGTGCAACTTTATCTTGGATATATTTACTTACATTAATATTGCAATTTATTTTTGGGTTGCAGATCCTTGAGAAAGTTAAAGTAGCATATGACATTCCTATTGTAACTGATGTCCATGAAAGTATTCAGGTATGAGTAAACCTTGGAGGTCATCTATCTATACACAAACTTTATTGTTTATTTTAAATCTATGTTCATGTATTCATTTTGGAATTTTTATGAATGTGATTTCTTTGGATTATGTCTTCTCAAATGTATTTTGTTTCAAAAATCATCTATACATCTGCTGATGTACTTTTATATTACCATGCATTACTTGTGCTTATGATGAGAAGTAATCTGGCCAATGCACTATCCTAATTTCTTAATAGGAAACCATAACTTAAGACTTAATGAACAAGCACATAAATGAATCATACGTTGTTTAAAGTAGTTGTGTGGTGAAATAAAAATTTCCATATCAGACCATTACTAACAACACCTTTTAATGTTTTTGGTGTATACTTTTTCATATTGTTAGTCTGGCCATGAGCAAAATCTGACATATCAAATGAAGTAAGCATAACATGAGCCTGCACACCTTTTGCTGGACAGAAATTATTTTGTATATTCCTTCCATTAAATCTATTGTTTGGATAACTATCAAATACCTGTTTGCTTTCAGTGTGAAGCAGTTGGAAGAGTTGCTGATGTTATTCAGATTCCAGCATTCTTATGTCGTCAGGTTAACCTGATTTTTATTATTAACAGCACCATTCCATGTTCATGAAAAGAAAAGTTATGATTGACCTTGGTCTATGGTTGACAACATTTTCTCATTGTTTGTTTGACAGACGGATCTTCTAGTTGAGGCAGCCAAGACTGGAAGAATTATCAATATTAAAAAAGGCCAGTTTTGTGCTCCTTCTGTGAGTGTTCTGCTTTTTATACTAAAACAAATTTCAAAATTCGTATTTGGAGTACAAACTCTCAAGTTTAAGTAAACTCTACTTTTCTGTTATTATACATGGCTGTTCATTGTAATTATGCATATCTGTAGGTTATGGTAAATTCTGCTGAGAAGGTTAGATTGGCTGGGAATCCGAATGTGATGGTTTGTGAAAGAGGCACCATGTTTGGCTATAGTAAGTTGTTCTGGACATTTTGACATAAAAGAAAGAAATTATTTTGGATCTGTATTTAGGCTCTGTAGGAAGGTTTTCTTGGTTCATGACTTCATACATAGATCTATTTAGTACTTGTGTGTTGTTTACGCACTCTTGAAATAAGTAGTAATATGGTAATAGTATAGAATGTTAATGGATTCTCAAATCTTTCTGGTAATTTTCACTAACATTCTTCAATAACTTATTTAGGAAACAATATACGATCATTTGATTCATTGAATGATGTTAAACCATTCAAACTAAAATTAATTGGTCATAGGTGGTGGTGATGTCCAACTTGGATATAGAGCCACAATAAACTCTAGGCTAAATTTAATATAACCTTATGTCTCCCTTCACATGTAGGGCGATAAATTATTCACATGAATGTTCTTATAAACTAGACTTGAAAACAAGGCAACAAGTAACATGTAATATTGTGTTAATCTATTCAATGCAACAACTAGTGAGCAATAGATGGAGAGGGCCCAATCTCAATATAATACATGTTGTCAAGGGCACAAGCTACAATCTAGGCTTTACAACCCTTATATTGCCTTAGGTACAACACAAGATAGAAAAAGTCACTCAGTTGAGTGAAGTAAGGCACAATAGCATATTTGTGTGTTTTTCAATGTGTGTCTATGTGTCTGTATAAGCTTAAGATATATAATTATGACAAATACTAAGGAGTGATCCGGTTTATCTAAAAACATGCAATTTTTGTTGGCTAATATGCATGATTTCCTTGTGGTGTCATGTCTATTGTTGAATACTCAAATATTGTGTAGTAGAGAATTTAATACTATCCCTTTGCATACTAAATGAAAAGAATAAATAAATAATATATAAATAAAAGAGTTAAAAATAAAATAAAATAAAATAAAGAAAACTTCATATCAAGCTTTTTTCTTTCTTTTTTAATGCCTATCACATAACAAAAATATGTGCCTACATGACATGGCAAGTGTCTAATCTAATGCGCCTTGCCCAAAAGCATCTTGAGTCACTTTTGTTGTCTAGGGCTCTGGGCACAAGTTGTAGATGGGTGTTTTGAAGGGGCATTAGGTATGACAACTAGAAAGTATTAGAGATAATATCATAAATGACCCCTAAAGGTTATCGTTTTTGTCAATGCTGTACCTCTACTTCGAAAAAATGACTAGTGTGATACCTATACTATAGGGGCAGATCTAGGGGGGCTGGTAGTGGCCCCGGCCTCCCCTTAAAATGGAAAATTTTTCATTTAGGCCCTTTATAATTTATAAAATTTTAAAATTTAAATTAGTAATGGTAAAATTGCACTTTGGCACCCAAAAATGATAAAAATGTGATTTAATTTCTAAAAGTTATAAAGATAATAGGCTATTAAAATGACGAAATTCATTTTTACCATCATAAAAATATATAATTTAATTCTGGCTCCCTAAATTTTTTTTCTGATTTCGCCCTTGCCGCCCCCCCCCCCCTAAGTTGTATTTTTGAATCTGCCACTCTATACTATGAAACCATCGTCATTGTGTACTCAGGATTAAATCTGTTAAATATGAGCTATGATGTGGCTTTAACCTATCAAGTCCCGTCATATGGTTGCAGGACCTGATTTATTTTTAAGTTAACATATAGAATTTCCTTTTAAAAGATAAAAGAGGAATAAAGTTATTTTTAAAATATAACATATTTAAAAAATATTATTTTAAAAAATATGAGATTCTTCAATTATATATATATTTAAAACATTTCATTTTTTAAATTAAGAAATTAATTTTAAAAATAAAAAATAGAATCATTTTTAAATATAAAACTTTTAAATTTACTCGTTAGGGATTTATATTGTATTTTTCAAAAATATTTTAAAAATTAAAAAATATAAAATATGAAATTAAATTACTTTATTACTTTATTTTTCTTAAATCATTTTAAAAAGGAAATTATTTAAAATTACATGTTTTAAAAAACTAATAATTAGTTTTAAAATAAATCTTGTTTAAAATTAAATTAATTAAATTAAATTCAGGAATTTATTTTAATTTAAAATTTAAAAGTTTTTATTTTTAAAAATAAATTTAGATATTATAAGTACATTTAATTTTTTTTTCAAAAAAAAAATAATGTTGGTTAAATACTACATATTTAAAAAAATTTTAAACGAGTAAATCTAAAAATTTCGTATTTTGGAAATAATATTATTTATCTGTCAATATAATTTTATTTTTATTTTTTAATAACAATATATTATTTTAATATAATTTTAAATATTTAGTATTTTAAAAATAGTTGCATTCTTTTTTTTTTTTAAAAAGAAAACCTTAAGTTAATTTCTAAATAAATCGGGTTTTTCCGTGCGTCTGGACATGTCACATCATAACTAATATTTAATGGTGTTACCACAATGTTAAAAAGTTTCATAGTATAGGTACATTATTGAACATTTTTAAAGCAGAAGTGTTACATTGATTCAAGACATTAAGCCTTAATCTTATAAAGCAACATGAATTGAGGAACGTTATGGGAAAGGTGCAATCACCTCAGCCTTGCTTTCAGCATGGTAAGTTTTGGAAATTCTAATTTATAGGTTCTCATGGATTAATGTTTCTTGAACAATTGAGTGGTCATCCCTTTTCTGTATTATCAATGCATAAATAAAATATTCATTTAGTTTTTATTTCTTGTTTCATCTTTTCGTGTTCTAATATCATTAATCAACCCCCTTTTGTTCTATCAGAATTTTATTGTAATTCAAGCCTAAGATCACCTTTACTGAATATTCAAATTGAACTTTTTGATGCATTGTTATTTTTGTTTACCCTTTTTGATTGATCTTATTGCATTTATTTTGATTTACAGATGATCTTATTGTTGATCCACGTAACTTGGAGTGGATGAGGGAAGCGAATTGTCCTGTTGTAAGCATATGGCTTATGCTATGCAATTTCTATACTTTCTAATGTTTCTTTCCTCTCTGAAAATATTTAAATCATGCATTCAGACTCAGGGGCAGGCCTGGAGATAGGTCTGGTTGACTGTAGTCTATGATGCTTGCTTCAGTCATATGCGTTTATTTGCAATATGTCACTTCCTATGTTTATTTTGAAGAGACATATTACAAACAAAAAGTAGTTATTTGCAGTATGACTTTTTCTTCATCTGTGTGTAACTTTAACAATTTTTGTTCCATTTTCATGCTGTTAACTGGTGGACTTCATTATCTGATTTAATAATTTCACTCCAGGTTGCAGATATCACACATTCACTGCAACAGCCAGCTGGAAGAAAGGTTGGGATAACTTTGCATATGACTTTTGGTTTCAAAAACTAGATTGTGATAGAGTGCTCTCATGTTATGGCTATGGATGATGTTACTTGTTAACTGATATTTTGATATTGTATAGTATCTTTCAATCAGGTATGTTCAAGAAATTCGAAGGACCTGTCACTGATTTTGAAATGGGATAGTTGACTAACATTATTTATTTTTCTTGTTATTTTTGCTGTAAGGACAATCAATACAGGATAGGCTAATGGAGATGTAATTTTAACCAAAAATGGTTTTTGACCTTGCATCTGCTTGTTTCATATTCATTTCATCTTCGTGTTTTGGTTGGGAGTTGATGGTTATAGTTGGAATTTATTTCTTTTAAAAATGATGATACGTCTAGGGCAGTTTCATACCTTCAAGGTCCAGCATATTTCACAGGATTAATTAATTTTACAATGAAAAAGATAATAGGATGATAAGCTTCCTTACCTATCATTTCCTGTATAGTTCTTATTATTTTGCCCTTTTTCTTGACTAAAGGGTAGGTTACTGCAAACTCAAATTCAAATTTTGTTAGTGTACCTGTCATTTCCTTTATAGTTCTTATTCTTTTGTCCTTTTTCTTGATCAAAGGGAAGGTCAGTGCTAATTCAAACTCACTTAATTGTGTCAGTGGCGAAAGCTCCAAAAATCACATTAAATCTTCTTATGTTGCATTTTGTTATTTGCAATTCTGTCCTTTTGATATTGTGTGGCCAAAGCATTGGTCAGAAATATTTGTAACATATTAGGTTGAGGATTAATATTCTATGGTAACTTTTCTTTCATTCTCGTTTTCTGCTAAATACTTTTGCTATATAGTTGGTGTTCTTTATGATATAGGTTTCCTGACCGTCATCTGTTTTCCTTTTAGTTTATTAGTTCATATGGCTTCTGTGTTTCACTTTTTATAATGTTAATTCTTTTCTTTCTTATATAGTTGGATGGTGGAGGTGTAGCCAGTGGAGGTTTCCGTGAGCTCATACCATGCATTGCAAGAACTGCAGTAGCTGTTGGAGTGGACGGAATTTTCATGGAGGTATGTTTTGCTTGAGTGCCTTGTGGAAAGCTGTAATATAAAGTAATTAAGAGACTAAGCTGGAGTTTTGGGTTGGCTTTTACTCAACTTACAATTTACAGGCATTTCTTTTTACTTTGATTATTGAAATAGCATGTGTGCAAAATACATTCTCATATAGTTTCTATGGAGATTGATATTGGTTTAGGCGCTTAAAAGTTTCTCTTTGATACCCAGGTGCATGATAATCCTTTAAATGCACCGGTTGATGGTCCGACTCAATGGGTGAGTTAAATTTATAATTTGCTCTTGCTCAAATACTAGAACATTGTGTCTTCAGGTTAATTAATGTAGAGAAGTTATATTATCAGACCTTATTATCAAGTTGTAAACTTATCCGAATATGTTTTGCTTGTTACTGGAGATAGCCACTCCGCCATTTGGAGGAACTTCTGGAAGAGCTAATTGCAATAGCTGTAAGTTCTTTTCCCATCATTGATGTGAATGGTTATGTTATTCGGTTCCAATAGTTGAATGGTAATTTTTTTTCTTGAGCAATTTGAATTGTTTATGAGAAACTGATATTAAGATAGAACAGCTATGGATAGCTTGAAGCTGTGGTGGGGATGTCCTTCCCAAGCTGGTTAATAGGAACTTTCCCTCCAAATCCAATCCTCTCGAATGTGGGAGGAAAACACTTATCAACTTAATTAACAATTTTATTTACTACTTTACCCATAACCGCTTAATTTCACTCCATTTCTCATCCTTTATACCAAACACAATGAGGAAAAATGATTTTCCTTCCTCCGTTTCTCTTTTCCCACTTTTTTCTCTTCCCTCTATTTCTACAAAACATAGTGTTAGGCTTTTCTTTTTCCTTCTAACCTTTGCATTGAGTTTTGAGTTGAAATAAGAAGTATGAAATAAGCAGTAAGTAGATTTTTTTTTTTTTTTAAATTCCATAATAAAAAACGGAACAAAACAAAACAAACCAAAACAAAAAATAGATCCAGTATAAAGTCACCAGATATACAGACCTTTGTATAGATATGGTTGGTTACTAGGATTTTGGGTAGTAAATTCCATAAATCTTAATTAAAGGAGATGTGATATTATTGGTTTAAACAGAAACATATATATATATACATCAAAAGAGTAAAGTGAATTTGTTGTCAAAGAGACACACAGAGAGGTAAAACAGAGATCTTGGTGTTGAGAACAAAGAGAAGGAAAAAGAATGTTGGAGGGATGGGTTGAAAAGGATATTAGAAAAGACAAACTATCGAAGGAGGAATTATGAGCTCTTTTTTATAAATAATCTTTCTTCTGTAATCTGTTGTTTCTCAAATGATATTGTTGGAGAAGAAGGTTATACGGTATTAGCATGAGTGACTTGAGGAATGAGAGAAACAGCACTAGTTTGTTTACTAAGAATCCCTTTTATGATGTATGTTGGAGCAACCACTCTTTAACCAGAAACAAAGCCCAATTCTGATATTTGGTAAGGAAAATTATATTGCGACCAGTCACATATTTGGAGAGATCTTAATTCAAGATCGGATAAAGTTCTAGAATTTGTGTCCATAATAATTCATAGCAATATAACTCTGTTTGCAGTTTGCACGTTTTACTCTGCTATTTCTATTCTTGGGTGTCCCAAGCTTATCTGTTGAAACCTAAATACCCCATCAGGCATTGTAAATGAGAGAGGTTATTTAAGTAAAATAAACTTCACACTCTCAGAAAGACTGAATTTGAGCTTTGTTAATCTGCTGTCTTGTTTTCTAAATGGCTTTTCTTAAAATTACTCTTGCTAGTGGGAGAATATTGGAATTTCCTCACAGAAGCTTATAATTCAACTTCATCTTGTTTGCACATCTAGCCACTTAATCCTAATGGAGCACATATAAAGGGCTTATTGGGCTAAGGCCTACACTGTCATCTCACAATAGCCCAATAGGATGTGCTAAGCCCATAGTTTATCATATTAACTTAATTGGCTCTCATGCATGTTTCATGTAGTGCTAAATTATAAGCTTGTTTTATTAACATATTATCAAATATTCAAATGGAAGGAAAATGTTTGTTTGTTAGGTAGAGGTTACGTAGCTTTTGAATTATTATTTTTTCCCCTGAACGGTCTCTTGTTAAATGTGAATCCCGGCAAAAAAGTAGTTGATTCTGCTTGGAGAAAGAGTTTTTATGTAACTTTTGGTTGCCATTTGGGTGTTTTCTAGGTGGACTTTCAATCATTTTGACCACTTTTTGGATGATAGATTTTGAAGAATGATAGGATGTTGTTTGGGCTCTTCATTTTTCTTAAAGTTCCTCTGTTTGACACTTGTGTGTTGGATATGGGGATATGACCTCCAAGGATCCTCTGAATACATGGAAAAACTTAGAAAAGATTAATCATACTGGTGTGAATCATTTTGTCTCAGTAACTTAGACTATAGGAACCAATTTCAGAAATGTTGGAAAATATGGCTGCATGTGAATCATTATTCTTTCAAAACTAATAGACTTTTGCTTATCAAACACCTTCTAAACCTCCCCATTTAATTTATCTCATTTTGTCTCATCTCTTGGGGGGTGACTTAAGAACAAGGCAACAAAAAATTTGTTTTCTTTTAAGGGATTATGGGTGATGATTTTAATTTCCATTTGGTTACATGGGATCTGGCCAAATAACCAATGGAAGTTTCTCGTATCTCTTATGAAAGCTCTTCTTGGAAAGTGGCTTTGGAGATTTCTGGTGGTAAAAGTTTCTTTAGTTGTACTAACTGTTGCTATTGTGAAGAGATTGGTGATTAGTATTTTAAATGGTTTAGAAAGTAATGGCACTAGTTTTTGGTTTGTACTTCTTTCAAGGTGGATAGTAGGCATTCTATCTTTTCTGCTTTATGTTTACTGTGGAGACGGATTTACTTGGTGTTATTTCATACTATACAGAATCTATATGAAGTTTACGTTTCTTGAGATAGGATTGCTCCCTTGGCAACTTGTGAAGAATATAATTCTAGGGTAGGTTGAAGGAATTTTCTTTGTCAAGCTATTCAGAAGATAAGGGCCCTAAGGAAGGTTTTTTATTTTTCTTTTTTCGGAAAACATCTCAGGGGATAATTTTAACACTAACTTAAAAAGAAAAAGCTTGTCATCTTTTATTGAGATATTCGTGGGCATAACAGTATTACTGTCTTTGTGTTATGTGCTACTCTTTTATTAAAAAAGCATCAATTCTTAGATATTCAGGATATCTATGATTTTGGTAATAATAACTGGTCTTGTGCATGGGTTGGTACCACTTTGATGCCTTTCAATGCAGCATTATCTTTATTTATCAAATAAGTAGGAATGTCGGTATTTATGATTTCTTTAATTGATGTTTTCCAGAGAGTAAGCAAAGGGAAGAAACGCTTCAACATTGATCTCACACCCTATTCAGGTTAGGAAGATTCCAAGAGTTGTTCGAGTGGATAAGCAGGTAATTATCATTCCATTCATGGCATTATAAGTGTTGAACTAGCAGCTTATGCCTTTTGGATATAACTCCATATAAATTATGCTGTTCTGTTGTTTGATAATATCATTTCGCTAACTCAAAGATGAGTACTCAACCTATATTCCACTTTCAGTGTAGAATAAATACTCAAGTACTTGACGTCCCATTTTGGCATAACACGAGCAGTCATGCATTATAATTTTCATTCTAGTGATAATAATCACAATTAAACACAAATGAAGAAGAAACACCGTTCTTCTCGTTCTCTCTCTTATTTAGGCATGTCAGCTAAAAGCAATTGAAACTAGTTATGCTCGGTGTTTATTTATAATTTAAACGTTCCTTCTGTGCACAAAAAGAAGGGAAAAAGGCCTGAAAAGGAATCAGGAATAAATCTCCTTTTCTTAACCAAGATCAGAAGTCTTCTCCACTCAATTTTCTTTCTCTATTTTGATTTTTCCTTGTTCTTGGATCTTCATCTTTTCCCTGCTTCACATCACCACTTTGCATGGCCAATCTATGACACACCAAGCAGAACTTTCATCTTTTTTCATTTGTTCTCATCTGTTTAACCTCATAATCATATCATATTTCTCCCACAGGAAAAAACACTTAATTTCGGAAAGTGGATTCATATTCTTCTTTGATTCACTTCATTTCTATGTACATTTTCGTATTTTCAATTGACTGTTATTGTCTGCATTAGTCCTGTGTTAAATTTTAACTAAAATTGGATATATTTTTATGATTTTCCACATAGATGATATTCAGTAATTTAATTGTAGGAAATGAAACCCATTTTCTGCTTCAGTCCACCCCCCTCCCCAACCACCTAAAAATAGGTGTCAAGGTGTTTGGCAGTTGAAAATAATTGTTTTTTTTTCTTTTTGAAATTGAACAAAATAATACTTCAATCCTTTAATTACGTGCTTGCTATATCCAAATCCATAAATGTGAGATTCCTAAGAATGTTTACTGGTATTAGTACTGTTGCTGCTATTCTGTAATTAAGTATTGCCCATGTTTGAAGTTTTGATATCTTGTTTTTTGGATTTCAATTGATTGTTTACCATTAAAGCAGGTTTAAGTAGAAACAGCGATTGATTCTTGAATGTCCCATTGTTAGTAGGCTGTGTAAGGTATCTGGGATTTTAGCCCCATTTGTGATGGAAACTTTCCATAGGCAAAACTTTCCTACTCTATTTATCTATGGAGGAGCAGTCATGTGAGTTGTTACCTCAAGTTTTTTCTTTTCTTTGTACGACTTTTTTAAAAAAAAAAAGAATCGGGGATGGGGAATGAGGCAACTTGGGATTGAACACAAGTTCCCATACCTACAACATAATGCTTTTGTTACATGACTTTTCTTTGTATGACTTGAATACCACTTGTGTAATTTATTTTCTAAAGGATTATGATTAGTAATTAAACCCTATGTTTCAATGTTCTCTTTTTCATAAAGAAAATTAAACAAGATTATTTTTTTCAAGTTTCACTACTACAAAGATAGTGCAATAATGTCAGATCAATAGTAATGTAGAATTCAATTAATATAATGCACAGTAGACAAAGAATCAAATAAAAGTTAGATTAAATTTGGAAAAAATAATTAGGGCATACATAGGTTGTGAGGGAGATTTGCACGCTGCAATTGTAAATGGTGAAATTCAAACTCCAACTTTTAGTAATGCTAATTCCTTATTGACAACAAGAACATTTTTTGAATAAATTATTATATTACATACAAATATAACTTAGCTGTGCAAGAATTTACTCAAATACAAATTGTAATAGTTAAAAACTCAATCCAAAATTAATTTAATAAAATAAAATATAAAAAAATTAAGATATTAAAATCTTAATAAATTGTTAGTTATAAGATAATATAATAAATTATACGAAAATTTTTATACTATGATGTCGATTATTATATTCTATAATACTATATTGTATATATTATAACTATTATTCAATTTTTTGTTTAATAAAATCTATCATACACTATAACTATGTTATACAATATCAGACATCTCATTATATTACAGTAATCACAAAATTATAGTATATAATTGAATTTAACTAAAAATTAATATTATATCATATATGTTTAAAAGTTATATTAATAATTCTATAATATATTATTATCTTATGTAAAACAATATCATATTCTATAATATATAGTATACTAATAGTTATATAATATATTATTTTATTAGGTAATACTATATGATCTATTAATAGTTTTATAACATATTATTATATTATATAATATTAAATAGTATAGTATAGTATATCATCTACTATAATCTATATAATATATTATTATAGCTAACTTGATTAAAATCAAACTATTTTTATCAATTTTGGTTAAGTTAATTTTGATTTTAATAGATTAAAACATTTGTACTCGAATCTAAATTTAAATATATTATATAAAAGTTCAAATCCATTTTATAGTTTAACATAAATATTTATTATTAATGAACTCAATGAGTGACTTTAGTAGTAAAGAGGATATTGTTTATCCTAAGAGACCCGGGTTCGAGCATCTGTGTGTATAAAGTGTGTGTGCGTTGTCAAAGGGTTAAAAAAATATGAACAGATACTACCATGTAATCACACTAATATATTCAAAAAAATATTTATTATTAATTACTTTTTTTGTTAATAAATTTTCAATATAGTTAGATAATGTTTATAAATATATTTTCATAAAATAAAAAATGTCATTTATTTATATTTTATTTTTATTTTAAATATTATCATATAATCATATTAATTATTAATGGTTGTTATGGTTGTTTAGTTCAAAATTCAAGCATTTTCAGATTTTGGATCAGATTTATCTCGAGCTTGGAGTAGAACGGTCTTGAGCTTTGATTATTATGAGCTTGAGCTTTCTTGAACTAAAATTTTCATGAGTTCAAGATTTTACGAGCTCAAATTTTCTTGGATTTTGTTTTTTAAATTGTTATGTTCGAGATTCGGTATGTTGTGGTATTATGGATCTTTTGAGCCTACATGATTTGGAAGGATAGTTTGATGATGTGTATGGAAATTCTGGTAGGTTTTAGAATACTTCTTACCTAAACAAATGTTACTGTCATAAAGTTAGAACTTTAATCTCGTAATTCGTGATGTCTTAGGTGATTTTTTTGGGTTCAAATCTGTCTAAGTCAACCTAACTCTCACAAAGTAAAAATTGTTGATAGAAATTTTTTTTAAAGCATCGAAAATAAAGTGAAAGCATCTCAAAATGAAAGAGCATTGAAATAACAGAAAATCATAAGGAAGCAATGCATGTCATGTGTTTGAGTAAATGCTCTCAAAGTATTCTATTACTCCCAAAAGAATACTAAGAATGGGATGATTACAAATGATGGACCTATCTCAAAACCAATGATACAAATCGTGTTACAACGATAGTCAAAGATTAAAATCTACTACAATTGAGATTTTTAAGGGATTAACTCAATCCTTTAAAATTAAAAAGTCAAATTTTATCAGATTATAAATTTTATAAAATTACTTTTTATATTTATTAAGATAATCCCATTTAATCGATTGATCTCTACAGAACACTCTTTACGTAATCATCACGGATTGATGGCATGCTCTTTTTATGTCTAGCAATAAAAGTTGTTGGATTCATACGTTATGGGTTCATCTAGTGATGCGTAGATGACTCCAAAATCACTTTCTGTTGAAGTTTTTCCATTGGAAAGAAGTGTTTTCTCCAAATTCTAACCATCAACATTGCTGGATTGAGTTTTTATTATCATTTTCATAAATATTAATGTTTAGGTCTCCCACCAATTTTATTTGATTAGATATTTATAATTATTATTTTCAATTAAATCTCTCAAAACGAGTCGAATTGATTTTGGGTCGGTTCAATTTAGATTGAACTATTTTGGAGTTTAAATTTTTGAATTATTTCATGTTGGGTTAGTTTCAATTTCAAATGTTTTCGAGTTGGATTATCTAAATTTTATTTAAAAATAGTTATTTAATGCATAGATTATATCAAAATGAATTATTTTAGATTCAAATTATCTGGATTTTTTAGGTTTGACTACTAAAATAGATAAACTTCAATTTCTTGACTTTAAAATATAATAAAATTTAGGTCAATTAAACTATTTAATTAATTTGAAATTATTATGGAATTAATAATTATCATAAATAATTTTTACAAATTAATTAACTAATTGAATTAGGACAATAGTGATTATTTAGTTTATTTTTATATTTACATTATAAATGCTTTATTATTAATAATTATTAATCTAAAATTTTGATAGTTTATTGTTAACAATTATATTTTATTTATTAATACCATTATCTAATTTAATTTTTGAGAAATAAGCACAAACTAATTAGATTTTTAGGATTTAAAACACATATACAACTAAAGGAAAATTAGCCAAAAAAATTAATGATTTTTAGGATTTTAATAAATTAGACGAAAATAAAAATAAAATTTGAAACATTGTTAAATATTTTCGAAATACGAGATTTTGAAATATATCATTTATTTTTTATATTTTGCATTGTATTTGAATAATTTCTTTTTAGTTATCAATTTTATTTGCGAATAAAAAATTAATAAATATTTTTATTAAGTGTTTATTGTATTTACAATTTACTATCAAGATCAGCGAAGTTATAAATAAATTATACATGAACTTTAATTTAATGTACAATTGTATATATAAATTTTAATTTGGTGTAATTATATGTGAAACTTTAATTGTGGTTCAAATGTATACTTGAAACTTTAATTTTGATTTAATCATACACATTTAAAGAAATAAATATATCAATTTATTTTTATATTAGATAAATATAATTATTTATATATGCAATATATAAACATAAAATAATGTTATATCAATAATTGTGTTAATAATTTACAGGAATTGCATCAAATCAAAATTTCATGTATAAAATTACACAAAATTAAAGTTTATGTATAATTTTAATATTTTTCTCATTTTTTTTATATACTAATTTGATTACATAATAATATCTACTCATACTTTTTTAACTTTTTTACAAAACACAAAGTTATTTTCAAAATATCTTAGGCCAAAGCTGAGACAATTCTCCTAACATTATTATTCTCTATATTTCTCCTTTCTCATTATCATTGTTGTCATAATCCAATTATTGCTGTTGGTTGAATCCACTATCAATTCTTCTTCTCCTGCTATCTATAAATATCTATTAATAATGATTTATCTGATCTTTTAATTTACAAAAATAATATATTAATTTTTATTTAATATTTCTCTTTGATTTTTTTATTTATTAAATTACTTTAAAATTTTAATTTTACTGATGTAGTATGAACTTAAATTATCATGTTAGTATTTAATTAATTTTTTAAAATTTTAAAAATTCAAAAAAATATTATAAAATTTAATTTTAAAAACTAAAAATCATTAAAATTGTTAAAAATATAAATTATATAATTTTTAATATTTTTAAATTTTAAAAAATAGATTAAATGTTTATATGGTACCTGTCGAAACCATCTTTTTTTTTTTTGAAAAACGACGTGTTTCGAAATTTATTTTAAATGTTGGAAAATGGGAGTCGCCACCAATCTTTTATTCGGTGTGATTGGATCACCACAAAACGTTTTTTTTTTTAAAAAACCGTTTTGAAAACATGTAGGTCTTCAAAATCCAGAAAAACAGGTTCGGGAGTCGGTTACGCATGAGGAAGGATTAGCACCCTCATACGCCCAAAATTGGTACCGTATTGATTATTTTCGGGTCTTTGTTTGTAAAATTTTGAGAGCTAGAATAAAGTTTAAAATACGATTCTTGAATGCATGAGTTAAGTTTAAAAGAAATCGAGTTTGTTTGGAAGTCCCGCTATTTCAAAGTGATCGAGGAAGAAAGTTACGTCCAGTGAGTTAGGACACAACATTTCAAGATCCAGAAATAACGAGCTTTCTTTTGTAAAACTTTTTAAATTTTTGGGAAAAGGATGTTTGATTATCTCGATTCGAAGAAACGTTGCACCTAGTAAGTTAAGGCGCAAATTTTCAGAATCGAAGATAAGGAAACATTGCCTCGATTAAGGGTATTCAATTATTTCGATTTGAAGAAAAATTGCACCTAGTAAGTTAAAGCGCAAATTTTCGAAACTCGAAATAAAAGAATATTACCTCGATTTTAAAGTTCTTATGAAAACAATTTTGAAAACAAACATGCGAGTTTAATATGAGTAAACAATTAATAATGGATAATAAATAACATGAAGTAAGATAATTAAGAAGATAAATGGTAAAAAATAAAAAATGCAAAATACGAGTGCATAAATAATTAAAATCATATGCAAATATTGATGATGAAGAAAAAATGATGCAATCGGAGTTGAAAATGAGACTTTTTGGATACTAGGGGGCAAAATGGTAATTTTGGATTCTCGAGGCAAAATGGTAATTTTGGGAAAGTTCGGGGTTAAAAATGAAATTTTTAGACATTCGGGGGTAAAAGAGTAATTTTGAGAGTTTTGGGGTCAAAAATGGAATTTTCGAAAGTTCGAGGGTAAAAATGGAATTTTTGGAAGTTTTGAGATCAAAAATGGAATTTTTAGAAGTGTTGGGGTTAAAAATGGAATTTTTGGAAGTTTAGGGGTAAGATGGAATTTTTGGAAGTTTTGGGGTTAAAAATGTAATTTTTGAAAGTTTGGGACTAAAAATGGAATTTTTAGAAGTTCGGGGGTAAAAATAGAATTTTTTGAAGTTCAGGGGTAAAAATGGAATTTTTGGAAGTTCGGGGGTTAAAAATGGAATTGTCGAATGGTTTAGGGACCTCTAGGGTAATAAAACCAAAAACAAGTGACACGTGGCAGCCCCTCAGGCATCTTGAAGTCAAAGGACTAATTTTAAAACCGTGCAAATTTTTTTGGCCAATTTTGTAATTAAATAAAACTTGATTTGAGGATTAAATTATAACAATTTAAAATAAGAGGGATTTTTTGCAGAAATAAACCAAAACAATAACACGTGACAGCTCTTGATGCTTTCAAAAGGTCAAGGGACTAAATCGAAAAGTATTAAAAATTATTGGGCCAATTTAAAATTAATTAAATGTACGAAAAGGACCTGATTCAAAATTTGAGAAAAAGCGAAAAGACCGAATGCATAAATATACCATTAACCAAAAACACGCGGATCCTAGGTCAGGTCGGGTCGGATTCATGTCGATCATGGGTTAAAGCTCAAAACTACGCCGTTTTGGGGCTGAAACTTTGCCCCCAAAACGACGCCGTTTTGGAAGCCTATATAAGACATGCTTTAAGCTTTTTTTTTTCATTTTCTCTTTTCTTTTTACAAAAAGCCCTTCAAACTCTCTCTCACTCTGTCCTTCTTCATCCTTGGCCAGCCTAAAACTGGTCGGTCGGTCCGCCGTCCGTCCTATGCGTAGGGCATCACGCACGCCACGTGCCGCCTCCCAACATCGTAGTCTGCCACGCATCGCCGTCCACCGCTGTCTCCGACGGCCGGTAAGGTAAAACGCTTTTTTTTGTACTCTTTTATTTAAAAAAAAAAGATCTGGGTTTTGAAAGCTTTAGACCTAAAGCACTACTGTCGAAAGTTTGCTTATTCCACTTCTTTTTCGAAATCCCAGGTACGGAATGAAAGATCCAGATTTTTGAATGTTTTGAGAACTTGTTATTTGTTAAAAATCCCATTTTTGTGCATTATTATTATTGTTAACATCTTTGTTGACGCATGTGTCTTGATCTGCCGGATTCTAGGCGATGAGGACGACAATGCTTAGTGTTGCAATCTTCGGGGGGGTCACGAAAGGATTCCGTTCACCGATCCGGGGTGGCCGATTGAAAACAGTAAGTCCTTTTGACTCCCTTTATTTATTTATTATTAATAATATTATTTATTAATATTTTTTTAATATTTATTATATATTTATTGCTTATTTATTAAATACTATAGAGAAAATATTAACAAACAACAATAATGACTCAGTAAATGATATGCATCTATATATGGAGAACATAATAGGTTTTTGCAAAATATCCAGAATAATAAATGTGCAATAATTATGTATATATTTGAAACGTATACCTTCTTAATATGGGATTCAAGAGTGTCCGATTGTTTGACCTTTGCTTGCTGTTAACTGCTTCTTGGGTTATTTATTGCACCTACACAGTTTATCTTCTTGACTAAAATGCCTATCTTTGTATTGATTTTGGATGAACAAAAGTCAGTAACCAGTTACAAGATTTTCACTCTGGCTTTATAGCTATGTTCACAATCATGCTGTTTTGTATTTCTCACATAAATGCATGTCTTGTTTTTCTTTTTGCAGGTCGGCTATGGTGGATTGTAACAGTGGCGGTTAGTGCAGAGGCAAGTTGATGCTGAAGATGGTGGCAAGTTGCTGCTGACGTGGCAATCCCTGACTGGTTGAGGTGGATAACAGTAGTGCATGTGGGTAATAGATTAGAGGTTTCTGTAATGGGTTTTGGTGTTCGATAGAATTGAAATTAGGTTTGTGATTGGGTCAACTGAATCCAGCCCAATTGTACATTTTTGGACTTGTAATTGGACATTCGGACTTGGGCCATATTGAGTCCAAGATTGTAGTTTGGACTTTGTATTTTATTTTGGGTTTTTAATTTAATATCAATTTAAATTTTGATTAAATTTAAATTTAAAGCAAATTTAAATTTAAAAAGATAAATTTAAATTTAAGATAAATTTAAATTTAAAAATAAATTTAAATCAACTTAAAATAAAAGGCTTAATCCAACCCTCGGGCCCTGTTAAAATTAGGCTTCAACAACTGCCCCTCTTTGCTCGTTGCTGTGTAACAGGAACGGGGCAATGACTAAAAGGATGCCCAATTTGTCAAGTCTCCTCCCTTTGATGCTATTCTTTCAATCAGCTCGCCTTTCATTTGTTAGTTGTCTAATCTTCGCTGCATCCACCTTTCTACATCTTTGATGTTGTACTTCCATCTTGCCCTTAGGCAATTTCAAAAAAGACAAAATTTGCTACTGTAATTTCACTCCATTCCCTTGAAATTTCAAAGAGATTGGAATTCGTCACCGTAGTCTTTGAGTCTGGTTTCATTGACTTGGCCTTCTTCTCAGTATCTCATCAGGAAGACGACCATATCACTTGTTTTGATCCACTTCTCTGAATTTCATCAAGAAGACGGATTTGGTTCACTTCTTAGTATTTCAATAGGAAGCTAACCATTTATTGCTTCGACTTGCTTTTCAGTATCTCATCAGGAAGCTGTGGTACGAAGATTTGCTCACATCGAGCATGAGTTTGATTTGGTCTTCTTCTCAATATCTCATCAGGAAGATGACTGTATCGCTTATTCCAATCCGCTCCTCTGTATCTCATCAAGAAGACGAATTTGGTCCACTTCTCAATATCTCATCAGGAAGCTAACCATTTTATTGCTTCGCCCTGCTTCTTAGTATCTCATCAGGAAGCTGGGGTTCGAGGATTTGTTCGCGTTGAGCGTGAGTTTGATTTGGTCTTCTTCTCAGTATCTCATCAGGAAGGTGACCGCATCGCTTGTTTCAATCCGCTTCTTTGTATCTTATCAGGAAGACGAATTTGATTCACTTCTCAGTATCTCATAAGGAAGCTAACCATTTTATTGCTTTGACCTGCTTCTCAATATCTCATTAGGAAGCTGGGGTTCGAAGATTTGTTCGCATTAAGTTGGTTTGATTTGGTCTTCTTCTCAGTATCTCATCAGGAAGATGACCGCATCGCTGTTTGTGGATAATTGCAATCTGCCCCGTGATCGGGGTAAGGTATTGGAGTCCTGCTCCTTTTCAACTTTTCCTTGGTGATCTTAATGATTCATCTCGCCATGTGGCAGGGATGTGACCTGTGAAATATGCTCCTATGGGCCTCTATGTAAGCCCAAATTATAAAGTCATGATTAGAATGAATTAAATGCTCCTAACATGCATGAATGTTTATGATGAATGTCAGATTTATTTATTATTCAGGTAGGCATGGTCTATCGCCCGTCCAAATTCTGTCATTGATGCGTTGCTCCATCTTCTTCTAGGCTGTTCTTGGATTGCTTGTTTTTAAGTTTGTCTTCCCATTGGTGATCTTGTTTCGAACCTCTGTAATTTTTAAAAATTCCAGAATAATGCTCATAACTTTTTGTATGATTTAATAGTTCATTACCGTTATTTAGAGGCGAAATGCTTGAACAAAAATTGTGCAGAAACAAAGTCGTATTTGAAAATTCTATTCAAAAGAGGATCAAAGGAAAAAACATTAGTCGAAAATTGCCAAGTATACAATAAAGGATAATTAGTTGCCCTGGATATCGCAAAATGAGCTACTCTGCGCCGACTTGTTGAGGATCATTCCTAGCTCAGATGCGTGTCTAGAAGATCTAGAGTGCTTAGTTGATGCTTCAAGTTGTAACCTTCCTCCATCTCGTCGACCCGTTCTTGGATCTGAGCCGCCCTTTGCGGGTTTTCAACTCAAAATTTCCTTGGTTCCAGGACGCCCTTTGCGGGTTTTCATCTTGAACCTTTTTTTTTCGAGACGCCCTTTGCGGGTTTTCATCTAAATTCCTTAGGCGAAGTATTTTTTCACCGAGTCTGAATTGACGGGGTTATACAAATCCTTGCCGTCCATTTCTATTAAGATGAGAGCTCCTCTTGAGAAAGATTTCTTTACCACATAAGGTCCTTCCTAATTGGGCATCCATTTTCCACGGAAATCTTTATATATGGGAAGTATCTTTTTCAAAACTAGATCTCCCTCATAGAATTTCCTAGGACGAACCTTTTTGTCGTAAGCTCGCATCATTCTTTTCTAGTACATCTGGCCATGGCGAATGGCTTTTAATCTCTTTTCCTCGATTAAATTCAACTGATCATATCGAGCTTGGATCCATTCAGCCTCATCTAGTTGAAGCTTAGTTAAGACTCGAAGAGAAGGTATTTCAACCTCAATAGGCAAGATTGCTTCCATACTGTATGCGAATGAGAATGATGTTGCCCTAGTAGAAGTCCTGACTGAAGTTCTGTAGGCAAAGAAGGCAAATGATAGTTTTTCGTGCCAGTCTTTGTAAGTCTCAGTCATTTTTGCCACAATCTTCTTGATGTTCTTATTAGCTGCATCCACTGCTCCATTCATTTTTGGGCGATAGGGAGAAGAATTATGATGCTTGATTTTGAACTGTTCGCAAACTTCTGCTATCGTGCTATTGTTCAAATTCAAGGCATTGTCGGATATGATCCTTTCAGGCATCCCGTACCGGTAAATAATTTCTTTTTTTAGGAACTTGCTAATCGTAGACTTGGTAACATTGGCATATGAGATTGCCTCTACCTATTTGGTGAAGTAGTCAATCACCACAGAGATGAACCTATGACCATTGGAAGCCTTTGGAGAAATTGGCCCAATGACATCCATGCCCCACATAGAAAAAGGCTAGAGAGAAGTCATGACATGGAGGTGTGATGGAGGTACATGAATCTTGTCTCCATAGATCTGACACTTATGGCACTTCTTGGCATAATTGATGCAATCGCCCTCCATAGTAGACCAGTAATACCCAAATCTCATTATTTACCGTGCCATCATGAAGCCGTTGGCGTGTGTCCCACAAATGCCTTCGTGAACTTCTTCTAAGATCTTCTTAGCTTCAATTGCGTCGACACATCTCAGCAACACTTGATCTTTTCTCCTCTTGTACAAGATTTTCCCGTCTAGGACATATTCACTAGCCAGTCTTCTTAATGTCCTCTTTTCATTTTCTGAGGCTTGCTCAAGGTACTTTCGATCTCTCACAAATTGAAGAATATTCTGGTACCATGGGCGATCATCCTTTTCTTCTTCTTCCTCTGCCTCAATATCACAACAACGAGCATAAGCTTCATAGATACTCATCTGAATGGGCTTTACATCTTCTATCCTACTCACCTTAATCATCGAGGCTAAAGTGGCAAGAGCATCGGCCATCTGGTTTTCTTCTCGTGGGAGATAATGGAATGTGACGTCATCGAACTGCGTGATCAACTCGAGTACCAATTTACGGTAATCCACTAGCTTAGAATCCCTTGTTTCCCATTCTCCTTTGAGTTGATAGATTGCCAGTACGGAGTCTCCATAAATCTCTAAAATTTTGATTCCCCGCTTTATGGTCGCACGGATTCCCAAGATACGTGCTTCGTATTCAGCCATGTTGTTTGTGCAATCAAAATCGAGTTTGCTGGTAAAAGGGTAGTGATCTCCTTCTGGTGATACCAAGACTGCCCCGACCCCATTACTTGTGGCATTTGAAGCTCCATAAAAATTCAATCTCCAAGGTCATTCTACCGTCATTGCCCCTTCAGTAGTCGCAATATACATTAAATCTTTATTCGGGAAATCGAAGTTTATCAGCTCATAGTCCTCTAAAGCCCTGTTGGCTAAGAAGTATACTATCACACTCCCTTTTATTACTTTTTGATTGACATAGACTATGTTAAATTCCGAGAGCAAGATCTACCATCGAGCCAATCTCCCATTCAATGCAGCTGACTCCATCAGGTACTTTAGAGGATCTAATTTCGAGATCAACCAAGTGGTATGGTATAACATGTATTGTCTTAATCTACGTGTGGTCTAGACTAGTGCACAACATAATTTTTCAATTGGCGAATATCACGTCTCGCAATCAGTGAATTTCTTGCTGAGATAATATATCGCCCTTTCTTTCTTTTCGGATTCATCGTGTTGGCCTAGTATGCATCCCATGGAATTTTCAAAGACTATAAAGTACAGGATCAATGGCTTATTAGGAATTAGAGCTACCAAGATAGGAGCTTTGGATAAATAATCTTTGACCTTGTTAAAGGTTTCCTGACATTCATCATCCCATACACCCGAGTTGCGCTTTCTAAGTAGGCGGAAGATAGGATGGCATTTCTCAGTCAACTGTGAAATGAACCGAGCAATGTAATTTAGTCTTCCTAAGAACCCTCAAACTTCTTTTTATGTGTTGGGTGGTGGTAGCTCCTGTATGGCTTTGACTTTATCCGGGTCAATTTTAATTCCTCTTTTGCTGACTACAAAGCCTAACAATTTTCCTGATGTGGCCCCAAAAGTGCACTTTACTGGGTTTAGCTTTAGTTGATATTTCCTTAACCTTCCAAATAACTTTCTTAGGATTCTTACATGTTCTTCCTCCGTTTGGGATTTCGCAATCATGTCATCGACGTAAACTTCAATATCCTTATGCATCATGTCATGGAATAGGGTCACCATGGCCTTTTGATAAGTTGCCCCTGCGTTTTTGAGTCCGTAAGGCATCACCTTGTAGCAAAATGTTCCCCATAGTGTGATAAATGTGGTTTTGATCATATCCTCAGGGTCTATCCTTATTTGATTATACCAAGAGAAACCATCCATAAAGGAAAACAGAGAATGTCCTGCCGTGTTATCGACTAAAGTTCGATGTAGGGTAAGGGGAAATTATCCTTTGGGCTAGCTTTATTTAAATCTCGATAGTCCACACACATGCGCACCTTTCTATTTTTTTTAGGAACAAGGACTACCCATTCAGAGTATTTAACTACCTGGAGAAAACTGACGTCAAATTGTTTCTTAACTTCTTCTTTTATTTTTAACAACACATCCAGTCTCATCCTTCGGAGTTTTTGCTGCACGGGTCTGCTTTCTTCCTTTATAGGGAGTTTGTGCACCACAATGTCAGTGCTCAAGCCGGGCATATCTTGGTAAGACCATGCGAAGATATTTTGAAACTCTTGAAGCAACTCGATAAGATTCCTTCTGGTTTCTACGGAGATGCTTGTCCCAATTTTCACCTCTTTCTTTTCATCTTCGTGCCCCAGATTAATAGCTTTCACTGGGTCCGAATGAGGTAGGATATGTTTTTCTTCCTGTTCCATCATTCTTAACGGATCATGAGGTAGATTACAATCTTGATTATCTTCAAGGTCCTGAAGCTCTTCCAAACACGTATCTTGCTCGAAGTGAGGTTCTAAGTTAGTGTCAGGGTTGCTCATATTATTGATATTCGAGGACTTGTCAATGGATGAAAGGAAGGTCCAAAGAGCAAAATAAATTTACGAAAGAATGATTATGTGGTATATGTATGAGTATGTATGTATTAAAGAATAATTAATCTTGTTTATTGGATATGTACGAATGGTTTATTAAGCTGAATTAAGAAATGAAAGAATAATTATGGAGAAGAATATAAGATGGAAAGTGCATTTCATTCAAAATAACTGAATAATGACCATGGACCCTTTTACAAAAGGATCCATTTTGCTTTCGAGCCTAAAGAAATAGGTGCTTTCGAGCATTACTCCGAGGAAATCTTAAAAATTACAGGGAGTTCCTCCATGGTCCAATTATTCAAGGTGCTTCCAGGTGCACACAGACCAATTCTTGATAGATTCCCTTCCTTTCCTTTATCTGATATAGCATTAATGCCTAGATCTTTCATGATGCTCCCTTTGGTTCCAATCGTCACTCGCTATTTTTCCCGCTCTGTTTTCTGGTTGATCACCCCTCCCGAGACGAAAGTCTCATAGATGTGCGGGAAGACCATGGGTTCCCACGAGATTTCCTTTCCAGACAGTCTGACCCTCATTCTTTCTTGCCTTTTTTCTAGCTCTTTCCTCTTTTGTTTCGTGTCCGGCTTGTACCCCAAGCCATAACGATCCCGTTTTTTATCAGCATCGGCACATTAACTCTTCCTTGGAGTTATTTTCCTAGTCCTTTCCCAGGTATAGCTCCCTTTTCGACTGTTAATTGCAAGCCCATTCTGGTAGTCGATGATATTGTAGGCACAAGTATCTTGCTCCCTTCCGAAATAAAAGTTGCATTGACAAACTCTAGTGAGCGGAATGAGCATTCCACAGCCTCCTCGTCTATTCCCACGTAGGGTGGATCGCTTGTTATGGACGCGATTATTTCCTCCTCAGAATTAATCGTGATTAGCAAGCCTTCATTTATTAGCTTCACTTTCTGGTGCAAAGAAGAAGGTACTGCTCCAGCTGAGTGGATACATGGTCTTCCCAACAGACAGTTATAAGTGGGCCTAATATCCATCACTAGAAAATTCACTTCATATGTATTCGACCCAATTTGAAGAGGTATTTCAATCTTTCCCATTACCTTCCTTTCTATCCCGTCAAATGCTCTCACTATGTTATTACACTCATTCATATGAGAGCTATCAATTGACAATCTTTGCAGTGTAGCTAGCGGTAGTACATTCAGGGCTGAACCATTGCCTATAAGTACTTTAGGTAGCGTATACCCTTTACAACAGGTAGTGATGTGTAAAGCTTTGGTGGAACCTATTCCTCCCGTCGGTATTTCATCATCGCTGAAGAAAATGAAGCTATCAGCACTCACGTTATTGACCAATCGATCTAGCTTACTGACGGAGATGTCATTTGCTACATATGTTTCGTTCAGCACCTTCATTAGTGCGCTTCGATGGGCTTCCAAGCTTAGGAGCAATGACAAGATCGATATTCGGGCAGACTATTTGTGTAGTTGTTCCACTACACTATATTCCCTATGCCTTAAAAACTTTAGAAACTCCTTAGCCTCCTTCTCAGATACAGGGTCGTTTTTGGGTACTTCGAGCTTGCTAGCTATTTCTTCCTCAGGCTCATACATTATTGCTTTCCATTTGCTGACCTCTTTTTCTTTATCTACTAGGTCATAATTTTTACCACTACGGGTAACAAGATTCATGTTCTTCCTAGGTTGTCTGTTCTCTTGTCGCGCCACTTGTTGGTTTACAAATAATCACCTTTGGGCGATTAATTCCATAAGCCTTAGCTGTTCCATCTCGGAGGCACAAACGTCATTAACTTCCTCTCTTTCTTCGAAAAATTCCAGCTCTCGATTGTCCATCAACACCTGCACCATGGCTTGAAACTCGACCAAGTCTTAAATTTCATGCCCCTTAACGGCATGAAACTCGCAATGGTTATCAACCCCTATTATCATACTCTTTTTATCCTTCACGATTATCCCTTCTTTAACCAACTCTTGCCATACCCACCGAAGTGGAGACTTAATTTTTTCAACATTTCTCTTAATTTTTCGAACTCTTTCTTCCAGCAAGGCATTCACCCCTTGCTTTGGGTGATTAGGTAGAGAATTCCTAGTTATATTGGGCTTTGTTGGCTCTTCTAATTTTACGACTCCATGCTCTATGAGTCCTTCGACTCGTCTTTTAAAAGCAGGGTAATTTTCAATCGAATGTCCTTCTGCCCCTGCATGGTATTCACAGTGAGCATTCGCATCGTACCAAGCCGGGAATGGGGGTTTATATGGTCTCACACACTGAGGAGCTACCTCATGCACGCAATATTTTGTAGAGCTCTCCGTATGACATCAGAAGGGGAGTATATTGAACTCTTCCTCTATTTGGCATGATGCCCGATTCTTACCGTGAGGCATTTTGGTAATTACCCATTGGAGCTTTGGGATGACCTGTCACGAAGGGTTTGGTGTAGCTAGGTCTGTATATGCTTGCGTTGGTGACTTCATTATCCCTTCTTCTGGGGGCAAGCCTTTTAGGGTTTTCTCTGGTTTCAATCTTGCCAGCCTTGATTGTATTTTCAATCATCTCCCCCGATATGACCATATCAGAGAAACTCTTGGTGGCATTTCCTAACAGGTGATTCAGGTAAGGAGCTTTGAGGGTATTAGCAAATAACATCATTGTCTACTTTTTTGTTAGTGGTGGCTGTACTTGGGTTGCCTCCTCTCGCCATCTCTGCGCATATTGTCTAAAGCTCTCGTTTGATTTCTTCTCTATATTTTGCAATGTAAGCCGATCAGGAGCTATTTCTATCACATGATCATATTGCTTTAAGAAGGCTTGTGCTAAATCTTTCCATGAATGAATTTTTGATCGACTCAATTAATTGTACCATTTGACTGTCGACCCGGCCAGGTTGTCTTGAAAGCAATGGATCAACAATTGGTCATTATGCACGTGCCCCGCCATCTTTCTGCAAAACATGGTTAGGTGGGCTTCAGGACAGTTTGTCCCGCTATATTTTTCAAATTCTAGAACCTTGAATTTGGGAGGGAGAACTAGATCCGGAACCAGACTTAACTCTTTGGCATCTACCCCATAAGAAATTTCAATTCCCTGTATCGCGTTGATTTTCTCCTCTAATCGCCTGTATTTTTCCTCTATTTGTCTAAGGAGATCCTCTTTTATCATCTCGTCGAAGTCTGGGACACCTAGATTCGCAGCATTATCCTCTGGGTTTGACTCAGATCCAATTGGATAATTGGCTGGTCTTGACGTGTCCATGGCTTGTTGCTGTGCTCTTATTGTAACGGTGGGCTCTCGCGCTGGCATTTCATGTGAAGCCGGGTTATGGAGAGATAAAGCCTGGGGGAACCATTGGGTCCTCTTCCTCCTCAATAGTAGGGCTCTTTCCTTTATTGGTCTTGCTCTGTTTTACTTGTGCTAATTCATTCATTATACTCTTTTGTACCTCCATGAATTGATTTTTCATTTCTCTGCACATTATTTTCATTTGTTCTTGGATACGCTCTTGCATCTGGTCTTGTAATTTTTTCTGGATTTGTTCGAGTCTTTGCTCCATGGCCTTAGTTTTCTTTCGAGTATTATAGCGATGCAAGTTTTCAATTATTACTGATGTAGCTGAATTGTAAGTTTTTAATAAGTTAGGATTGTTATGCAAATATATGCAAAAATGTGATGCGAATGAGATGCATGCATGCAAGAGAAAGGCATTGACTTATAATTCATTTCCCATTTAGAAAACTTCATTTGGATAACAAGTTCCTTAACATAAAGCAAATTACACAAATGATTTTGCTTTGATGCTCAGAGCCTTGACTTTCTTAAGGAGTCCTGCTAGCTTTTATCCTCGTTCCGTCTTCGTCTCGTATTGCATGCTTAATTCTTCTGCTTCAACTACCAGTGTTTGCACCTGATCAACTACTTCGCGAATTTGATTTAAAGTCTCACCCATAACATAATCCCTCTCTCTGACTTCTTTCTGAGCTTGTTGAAGATGCCAATCATTTGTCTCTAAAGTTCTTTCCAAAATCTCAGTTCATATTTCACTATTCTGCAAAGAGACTTCTAATTCATCCACCCTCTTATTCAGTCTCTCGATCTCAGCTCGGCTTGCCTTCAACTCCATTACTGAATTTCGACTACGATGCCTGTACAAGGATTCCTCCAATTCTCGTACTCGAGCTTTTAATTTAGTCACCTCAGCTTGGCTTTCTAGAAGGCTACTCTTCATAGCATTTTCCTGAACTTGGGCATATTGAAATTTGTTTTTCCAGTTACTTGTTTTATTTCTCTCTTCGTGGATTTCCTGCTGCCATTGCTCTGACGTCTTACCTAAACCGGCAGTTCTCATTGACAAGCGAAGCTTTTTATAATCTTTTTTTAGGCTGCTAAGATCTTCAGCCTTATTCTTCCCTTTTATCAATTTTTTCGCTTCTAGCTTCTGAACATCAACGTCCAATCCTAAAAGCACCTTTTCTTCTTCCAGCTTTTCTATCCTTTTTTCCATCTCATCATTTTTCCTTTCGAAATCTTGTTTAATTATTTCTAATTCAGTAGGGACAACCTGCAAGTGTTCTTCAATTGGGCGGACAATCTACGGGTTTGGCACAAGAATGTTGTCGTTGATCCTTCTGTTTCTCTACCAATCATATTCTGCAGTTATCACGGGATTGGCGTCGAATGCTTTCATTTTTCGAACCTGGTTCCATGTATTTGAGATTTCCCGAATCCTTTTCTTATTGTTTTCTCCTCTGTACGCGAATTCACATTAAGCTAACCCCTGAGTCGCAGGTATGAACTGTCTTGAAACCAGCAAAGGTGCATATCCTGTTTCTCCCCATATCCCTACCAATGAGACCCAGTCGAGATCTTCACACCATACAATATTTCATCAGGAGCGAACCATGATGCTCGTCACTCTATGTCTTCGTCTTTGAGGCTTTGGAGTATGGCCATCCACTTTTCTTCTGAGAAGTTTTCTTGTCTTTGTGTGGCCACGAACTCTTTCAAAGGGGAGTAATCTTTAGACAAGTACTGATAAGAGACTTTTTCTGTTTTCTAGAAGTGACTATGAAACTATACCATCAATAGCGGTGCGCAAGTAATAAATCGACCTTCTCCCTCTTTTATGCACGCATGTAAGGATCTAAAAGTTTCAGCCAGTATGGCCGAGACAGGTGTCACTCTTTTACTCAATCTATCAAACAAATCTATCACTGCGTCTTCTATATGCCCCAAAGCCTTTGGAGAAACGACCAACCCGTAGATACTCAGGCTAAGATGTTTATATTTTCTTTGCATCTGGATGAGCCAGTATCAAATCTCGCTGACTTTTCCACGTGATGCACTTGTTATCGCCTTTGACCTTAACTCGAGCTGCAACCCATTGTTCGCTCATGCCGGTGATGTTTATTAATCTTTTAACAATGGTCGGGAGATTTGGAGCTCTAGAATAGGCCTTATCTACTGAAATCTTCGGACAACGGAGTAGAGTGGTGTATTCTTCTATCGTCGGTGTCATGTCTATATTCCCGAAGGTGAAGCAATTGTAAGCTGGGTTCCAATACTGTGTTAAGGCTCTAAAGAGGGATTTGTTTACCTTTCATGTTGTTGTCCCAACTGTCCCATATCTCTTTCAACTCTAGCACATTGTTTTGAGCTGTGCTGATCTTGGTATAATCCCAAAGCTCCGACTCATATCCTTCTACTAAGCTGTCCTTCTTTTGGCGCTGAGTCTCCTCTGACCACATACTCACGACCATATTGTCCTCCACTTTATCAAAGTATTTGTTTTCCATGATTGATTCTCTTATCGATAACTGAACTTTTGAGTCTATACCTTTCCTTTATATGATGATGAAATGTAATGCAAAAAGAGACAAAATAAACAAGTTAGCGAAACACAACAATATCAATATACAAGTGTAGCACAGAATCTAAGAGTTTGCCTTGGAAGGTTGCTAAATGGTTCAGTATAACTCCTTCTAAAGCAAGTTCCTACAGTTTACTATATGTGGTTTTAGGCTCTAAAGTAAGGGTACCCAAACTAGCAGATTCCTCGATCCTCACCCATTACAGGCTCATACGAACGAGTTCAGTTTAGGGGGACGTATTTTCCACATGTTTGCACGGAAGTGAAAACTTCACGAAAACAAGGATACTTTGTAATCCCGAAAGTGATCCACTATCCTGCACGGAGGTGAAGACCTCACAAATGAGTATTTTTCGGCTTCCACTTAAAAAGGTAATATCATATGCAGATGTATGCAAATTTACACTAGCAATATCACATAATATAATGTCACACAAAAGATGTCGAGGATCGCATATTAAACAAAACCGAAGCTTAAAAGTTTTCAAAAAAGACTCGAAAATAATCAATTTTGGCTTGACTCTCATTTATTTTTAAAAATTCCCCAGTGGAGTCGCCAGTTGTCGAAACCATCTTTTTTTTTTTTAAAATGACGTGTTTCGAAAATTTATTTTAAATGTTGGAAAATGGGAGTCACCACCAATCTTTTATTCGGTGTGATTGGATCACCACAAAATGTTTTTTTTAAAAAACCGTTTTGAAAACATGTAGGTCTTTGAAATCCAGAAAAACAGGTTCGGGAGTCGGTTATGCATGAGGAAGGATTAGCACCCTCATATGCCCAAAATTGGTACCGTATTGATTATTTTCGGGTCTTTGTTTGTAAAATTTTGAAAGCTCGAATAAAGTTTAAAATACGATTCTTGAATGCATTAGTTAAGTTTAAAAGAAATCGAGTTTGTTTGGAAGTCCCGCTATTCCAAAGTGATCGAGGAAGAAAGTTACGTATAGTGAGTTAGGACACAACGTTTTAAGATCCAGAAATAACGAGCTTTCCTTTGTAAAACTTTTTAAATTTTTGGGAAAAGGATGTTCGATTATCTCGATTCGAAGAAAGGTTGCACCTAGTAAGTTAAGGCGCAAATTTTCAGAATCGAAGATAAGGAAACATTGCCTCGATTAAGGGTATTCGATTATTTTGATTTGAAGAAAAATTGCACCTAGTAAGTTAAGGTGCAAATTTTCGAAACTCAAAATAAAATAATATTACCTCGATTTTAAAGTTCTTATGAAAATAATTTTGAAAACAAACATGAGAGTTTAATATGAATAAGCAGTTAATAATGAATATCAAATAACATGAAGTAAGATAATTAAGAAGATAAATGGTAAAAAATAAAAAATGCAAAATACGAGTGCATAATAATTAAAATTAGATGAAAATATTGATGATGAAGAAAAAATGATGCAATTGGAGTTGAAAATGAGACCTTTTGGATACCCGGGGGTAAAATGGTAATTTTGGGAAAGTTTGGGGTTAAAAATGGAAATTTTAGACATTCGGGGGTAAAAGAGTAATTTTGAGAGTTTCAAGGTCGAAAATGGATTTTTTAGAGGTTCGGGGGTAAAAATGTATTTTTTGGAAGTTTTGGGGTCAAAGATGGAAATTTTGGAAGTTCAAGGGTAAAAATGAATTTTTTGGAAGTTTCAGAGTCAAAAATGGAATTTTTGGAAGTTTCGAGGTTAAAAACGTAATTTTTAGAAGTTCGGGGGTAAAAATGGAATTTTTGGAAGTTCGTGGGTAAAAATGGAATTTTTGGAAGTTCGATGGTAAAAATCCAATTTTTGGAAGTTCGATGGTAAAAATGAAATTTATGGAAGTTTGGGGGTCAAAAATGGAATTTTTGGTAGTTTAGGGACCTCTAAGGTAATAAAACTAAAAATAAGTGACACGTGGCAGCCCCTCAGGCATTCTGAAGTCAAAAGACTAATTTTAAAACTGTGAAAAATTTTTGGGCCAGTTTTGTAATTAAATAGATCTTGATTTGAGGATTAAATTATAATAAATTAAAAATAAGAGGGGCTTTTTACAGAAATAAACCAAAACAATGACACGTGGCAGCTCTTGATGCTTTCAAAAGGTCAAGGGACTAAATCAAAAAGCTTTGAAAATTATTGGGCCAATTTAAAATTAATTAAAAGTACAAAAAGGACCTGATTGAAAATTTGAGAAAAAGCGAAAGGATTGAACGCATCAATATATCATTAACCAAAAACATCCGGATCCTAGGTCGGGTCGGGTCGGATTCGGGCCGGTCATGGGTTAAAACTCAAAATGACTTCGTTTTAGGGCTGAAACTCAGTCGCCAAAACGACGCCGTTTTGGAAGCCTATATAAGACATGCTTTAAGCTTTTTTTTTTTTCATTTTCTCTTTTCTTTTTACAAAAAATCCTTCAAACTCTCTCTCACTCTCTCCTTCTTCATTCTTGGCCGGCCTAAATTCGGCCGATCGATCCGCCATCCGTCCTGTGTGTAGGCCATCACGCACGCCACGTGCCGCCTCCCAACGTCGCAGTCTGCCACGCATCGTCGTCCACCGCCGTCTTCGACGGTCGGTAAGGTAAAACGCTTTTTTTTGTACTCTTTTATTTAAAAAAAATAGATCTGGGTTTTGAAAGCTTTAGACCTAAAGCACTACTGTCGAAAGTTTGCTTATTCTACTTCTTTTTCGAAATCCCAGGTACGGAATGAAAGATCCAAATTTTTGAATGTTTTGAGAACTTGTTATTTGTTAAAAACCCCATTTTTGTGCATTATTATTATTGTTATCATCTTTGTTGGCGCATGTGTCTTGGTCTACCGGATTCGAGGCGATGAGGACGACAATGCTAGGTGCTGCAATTGTCGGGGGGGGTCACGAAAGGATTCCGTTCACCGATCCGAGGTGGCTGATCGAAAACAGTAAGTCCTTTTAACTCCCTTTATTTATTTATTATTAATAAAATTATTTATTAATATTTTTTTAATATTTATTATATATTTATTGCATATTTATTAAATACCACAGAGAAAATATTAACAAACAACAATAATGACTTAGTAAATGATATGCATCCATATACGGAGAACATAATAGGTTTTTGCAAAATATCCAGAATAATAAATGTGCAATAATTATGTATATATTTGAAACGTATACCTTCTTAATATGGAATTCAAGAGAGTCAGATTGTTTGACCTTTGCTTGTTGTTCACTTTTGTTCTTTGGAGTATTTGTGTTGCAAATAGGTGCCTTTAACCTGCAATGGCAGTACTAAACACCTCTTTGCCCATTTGATTTTTTGCTAGTAGAACAAGACATGGTCGAAAATGAAACGAAAAATGAAAGAGATGTTGAGGGAAAAAGAAATAGATGCAGAGGCAAAACGAAAGGAAATGATAAATGATGGTGAGGGAAAACAATGGTGAAATCGAAAAAAAAGGGTTAATATTTCTTTGAAGAAAAAAGGGAACACAATGGCATAAACGAAAGAAATTTTTTTTTTAAGAAGAAGATGAGGGAAAACGAAATGAAAACGTTTTACATGGGTTATTTAAAGGAAAAACAAAATTTAAAAAATGGGCTAAAATGGGTCGGGTCAAAGTTAGAAAGAATGGGTAATCTGGGCTCACTAGATTGCGACATGCGGTGGCGTGCGATTGGCCTGCGTTGTCACAACATAAAAAATTAAATGGAGTTAAGGTTAGGTACCAAACTAGTGGACGGAAAAAAAAAGTTCGAGTATGAATCTGGGACAAAAAAACTTTAGGTACCAATCTTGGACAAAATAATTGAAAAAAGTTCGAGTACCAATTTAGGACAAAATAAAAAATCGAGTACTAATTTCATATGTAATCCAAAATAAAAAAAAAATCAAATTGAAAAATTAGTCAAATTGACTTTCATATTGAAAACTCAAATAATTGTTTAAAAATCAATAAAATTTTTATTTTATTTTATTTTATTATATTCATATTCTTTTAATAAAAAATTGTCTTTTTTATTATGTTTTGATTCAATTTCATTTTGGTTTTTTATAATTACAATATTTTCTTTTTAAAATTTTCATATTTTATATATATTTTAAAAATTTTAAAGTTTTTAATAATTATTATTAATTTAAAATTTTAACTTAATAAAAAAAATCAAATCATTTCTAAATTTTTACACATGTTTGATAATCTAAAATTAAAACAATTTGATAGAATTTTTTCTAAAAAAATGTAGAAAATAATAAGTAGGTAAGAACTACTTATCGAAGAATATTTTCAATTAACTTAATATTATTTTATTACCTTATAAAAACTTTACATTTAAAATTTTATTTTTTTAGAATAAAGTAAAATATTTAAAAATTAAGGATAAAATATAGTGTATAATTTTTTTTATAATTTAAAATATATATTTATCAAAGAATCTATTTATATTCTGTAATTAATTTTAAGCAATATATAAATAAAAGTTATTTTTTTAACATTTAATCTTTTTCTTTACAATCTTATTTATTATTCAGTTAGTAGAACGTGTGTCTCCAAAACTTAAAGCCATAGTTTCAAATCTTACATAACGTTTGATAAGAAAAATAGAACAACAATTCGAATTTGACTATTAAATTATTTAATTCATATTAATGAAATTATTAAATAAATTAAATAAAAATTAAAAAAAATTAAAGGGTACGTTACTTATTTAAGATAATTAAATGATTCAATTGAACCGGTTGAAAGATTGTAACCTTTTCTTCACCAAAAAAGAATCTTAAACTAATTAAATTGCAGGTTTAACTAAATAGAAAAATAGTATACTCTTAAAGTAATTCGAATACGAATTCTATTTATTGATCTGATAGTTAAAGTATTTCATCATTTCAAGTGTAATTCGCTGTAGAAAAATAGTATACTCTTAAAGTAATTCGAATACGAATACGAACACATATCCTGCCTCTGAAATATAACATTCCATTTATATCAACTGTGAACCCTGTGGCAGCATCGCTCTGTATCTGTTCTTTTCTAGTCACCAGTTTCGGATCATTTTTTGCAACTCTTGAATTCGCTGTAGAAATAACGGTCTCGTCCTAAGCTCTACGGTGATAGAACCATCACGTTCCAATGACAGGTGAGCATTCATCGCCCTTAAAGCAAACAAAGATTTCAGACTCAGGGCATCAGCAACAACATTAGCCTTTTCCGGATGGTAGTCAATCACAAGGTATAGTCTTTCAATAACTCTAACCATCGGCGTTGTCGCAAGTTTAGCTGTAATGACCTAAATTCACGGGCACCCAAAAAGTGAGTTATAAGGCCTCCGTCTTAGTAAACCGAGTTCATAAATAATTATTAGAAGTAATTATGAGTCTAGTAGTGTGTTTAATTAGGCTTTGATGAGGTGAATTTAGTTTAATTTAGAGTAATTAGTAAAAAAGACTAAATTGAATAAGAGGTGAAAGCCTAATTATAGATTAAATGAAAGAAAGAGGTACTAAAATGACAATTATGCCTATTGTTTAATTTGAGGCGACAAACAATGAGAAAAATCTAAAGATTTTTCATGATTTAAGTTATTATTAATTAATATTAGAATATAATTATATAATTTATTATTTAATTGGTATTAATTTATTAGATTAATGGAATATATATATATATATATATATTTAAGTCAAATGTATGGTAATAAAATATACATGTGCAAAAATTATATTTGTACATTTGTAAAATAAATATTAATATACTTATTATTTAAGTAAATAGATATTTATAATTTATTAATATTATTATTAACTAATTTTTATATATATAAGATATAAAAGAATAAAGAAAAAGAAACAAAAGAAAAAATAGAAGAACAAGAGGTTTAAACGAAAAAGGGAAGAAAGAAAGGGAAAGAAAAAAAAAGGAGAAATTAGAATTTTGAAGCTTTAAGCTTTAATTGTTAAGTCAATTAAGCCCTTTTCTCTTAAATTAGCTGTTTTAGAAGCTTTAGAACAAAGTTTTGATGAAATTAAGTTGAGGTCTTGGAAGTTTTAAGGTTCTTGAACATAGTTCATGTTGAACAAAACAGTGAATTAGGGATTTAATTGAATGAATTTCAAGTTAGAATTGATAAAGAGATTAAATTGTAAAAGAAGCTATAAGTTTTGTGATAGAGGGATTAAATTGAAAGAAATTTTAAATTAGGGTTTTATTATGAACATTAGATAGTTAAGTAGAATATGGAAGGAAATTGAATAAAAATAAAGTATGAATTGAGTTAGAAAAATAAATGAGTTAATTAGGATTAAATTGGAATTATGGTATAAATTGGATAGAAATTCAATTATTATTATAAATTAGTGCTATAATTAATGGCGTAAATTATTATTATTTTCGTAGCTAGCAAAGAACTCGAAGCATCAACACAAAAAGGAAAGGAGAAAGTTACCGAGGAGTAATCGCGAAATTCGGGTTTGTATTACTATAATTTGAATTATTCATTATTTAATGTTTATTTCGATATTTATATTTAATAAGTGAAATTGGAATTGAAAGTGATATGAATTGTAAATTGAAAATCCCTATTAACTAGTCGGGCTGAGTCGGATATAGTTGGAAGGCCATAGGATTGGAAGGGTTCAGGGATACTTCGACCTTGAGTCGATGAGACACTAGGTGTTATTATTTTACTTCGGATAGATTCGATGAGGTACTGGGTACCACTTTACTTCAGCTAGACCGATGAGACACTGGGTGTCACTTTATTGCTTCGAACTATCCGATGAGGCACTAGGTGCCATTCTAGTGTGTTTGGTTGGATCCGTGTATCCGCCAAGGTTCGAGTCTTGTTAATAGGGGTAAACAATGTGAAAAAGAACAATTGAATAGAAATGAAAAATTGATGCATATAAAGTGATATGTGATGAAATTGAAAAATGAGAATAAAATGGATAAATCAAAGGTTTTAAAAGTTATGAGTACCTAATTGTTTATGATATTTGGTTGTTAATTGGTTAAATTGATTTGTTATTGATATGGAAAGAAACTGGTGTATAAATGAAGATAATATGTCTTCATGTATTATATGATTGATTATGTGAAATTTATTTGGTTGTTTATAATTGGAATTATAGTCACTGAGTATGAAATACTCAGCGTACGGTTGTTTCCATGTGTAGGTTAGTAGAAATTAAGGTCCTGGTTAGCATCAGATCGATCCGGACCTCAGTATAAATTCGGTGATGTAATTCTCCCCTTTTGGTAAAAGTGGCATGTACTAAGTGTTGTATAGGGTACATGTATATGCTTGTAATGTTAGTTGTCAAATATATATATGTGTATATATATATACTATATTTTGATATTAGTTTAATAAAATGGTAAAGAGTATATTATAAAATTTGGCATTAAGTTTGAATGAAAAATGAATAAAGTTATTAGTAAATTTTGAATAATATTAAGAATGTTTAATTATTGAATTAATATGTTAATGAAATGATTATGATTTAGGTGAATTTGAGTATAAATTGTTTTGGTTGCGGGTTGAAATTATAGGAAAGGTTAGATGTTTATAAAGGGGTTATATCGAGTTTGAAAAAAAAATTTACGAAAAATTTGTGGAGCACCAAAACAAGTCTCAATTCCCTTCTAATACGTATTTTGAGACTCGAGGGTCCAATTATGGAATTTTATGATTATTTTATAGTATGTTCATTAATTATTTATTTATTATTTGTACATTGTCCGATATGTCTGGTAAGACCCTGTAATCCTATTTCGATGATGGTTTAGGGTTAGAGGGTGTTACAATTATTAGTATCAGAGCTATCAAGTTTAGCCGATTCTCGGACTAAATCGAGCTCGAAAATTGAGTCTAGAAGTACATGCCACTGTTGAGTCGAAGCTAAGTTGGGATCTTTGGATGCTGACCTATTTGTCTTGTTTTTGTTTTATAGATTAAAGATATCAGATGAAAGAATAGATGATACTGACCAAGAAATGTACACTGGAGATGAAGAGTCGTATAGGTTAGATGAAACGGAGTCAGTAACACCTAACGTAAACCCAGTAAGAAATCCACCTCTTAGAGTAAATAGAAGAAATGATAGAGATGATTTTGATATATTACGAGTAATTGCTGATGCATTACAAAGAGTAGTAGGGACTTCTCTTGCTATGACTTCAGTACCAACTCAGAGACAAGCCCCGATAAAAGAATTGAGAAAATATGGTGTCACTGAATTTATGGGTCTGAAAGGAGTTGATTCATCAACAGCTAAAAATTGAATGAAGTCGACCAAAAGAATTTTACAGCAATTCAAATGTACCCTTCGGGAATGCTTGATTTGTGTTGTATCGTTGTTACAAGGGGAAGCTTATTATGGTGGGAATCAATGGTTCGACATCTACCGGAGGATCATATAACATGGGACCTATTTCAGAAAGACTTTCAAAAGAAATATATCGGAGAAATGTATATCGAAGACAAGAAGCAAGAGTTTTTAATGCTGCAACAGGGTGACATATCAACAATAGATTATGAGAGGGAATTCTCGAGACTCAGCAGATACGTCTCAGAATTTATACCAACAGAAGTTGATAGTTACAAAAGATTTTTACGGGGTTTACGAGACGAGATCAAGGTACAGTTGGTATCTCACCGTATTACTGAATTTGTAGATTTGATTAAACGGGCCAAAATGGTAGAGCAAGTTCTAGGCCTCGACAAAAAGACTAAAAGTTTTAGACCAACTGGGAAGCGTATGAGAACTACCAGTTTGAATCCTCAGTAAAAAAGATCAAAGGAATCTCAAGGTGGATGGAGATCCAATTTTGGATCGGATAAAAGTGGAAGAAGCAGGGGTAAACAGATGATGGTATCCACTGGCAGTGTGAGAGGTTCATCTCGAGAAATAGAAATTCGAAACTAACAGCACTTGTGGGAAGAAGCATAGAGGGGAATGCTGGAAATTAACTAGGGGCTGCTTCCGATGTGGTTCTACAGATCATTTAATCAGAGATTGCCTGAAAATTGATAGTGCTGCACCAGTAACATCACAGAGATCAGTATCTACAGCTAGAGGTAGAGGATCTGGTAGGGGTGGTTTGATTTTCAGAGGAGGAAGTGTTAGAAGAAGCAGTGATATTGTTACCCAACAGTCTAAAGCTAAAGTACTGGCCAAAGCCTATACGGTCAAAACACGCGAAGAAGGCGATACTCACGATGTAGTAACAGGTATATTTTTATTGTATTCTGAGCCTGTTTATGCTTTGATTGATCCCTGATCTTCACGTTCCTATATAAATTTAAAACTAGCTGAGTTAAGGAAATTAAAGTCCGTGGTGTCTAGAGTGTCAATAGAGGTGTCGAGTCCATTGGGGCAAACAATGTTAGTAAATCAAGTGTGTTCGAGATGCCTATTGATTATACAGAATAAAAATTTTCCTGTTGACTTGTTGATCATGCCATTTAGGGACTTTGATATAATACTGGGAATGGACTGGTTATCTAAATATGGAGTGATTTTGGATTGCTATAAAAAGAAATTCAGTATTCAGATAGAAGATGAAGGTTGGATTGAGGTAAATGGTATCCGTACTAATAGGCCAGCACGTCTTACTTCAACAATAAAGGTTAATGAGTTACTTCAGCAGGGCTGTTCAGCATATTTGGCCTATGTCATTAATTCAGATTCAGTTGGAAGCCAATGCAGTAAAATCCGGACAGTTTGTGAGTTTCCTGATGTATTTCCTGATGAACTATCGAGTTTGCCACCAGACAGAGAGGTTGAGTTTGCTATAGAGGTTTATCCGGGTACCGCTCCAATATCTATACTCCCGTACCGAATGTCACCTACAGAGTTAAAGGAGCTGAAGATACAGTTGCAAGACTTATTAGATCATGGTTTTATTCGACCGAGCATATCACCGTGAGGAGCTCCAGTGTTATTTGTTAAGAAGAAAGATGGCTCGATGCGACTTTATATTGACTACCGACAGTTGAATAAGGTAACAATCAAGAATAAGTATCCACTGCCTCGCATTGATGATTTGTTTGATCAGTTGAGAGGAGCTTCTGTATTTTCGAAGATTGACTTAAGTTCAGGCTACAACCAGTTGAAAGCAAAAGAAAGCGACGTTCCGAAGACAGCTTTCCATACGAGGTATGGTCACTATGAGTTCTTGGTAATGCCATTCGGATTGACTAATGCCCCAGTTGCTTTTATGGATCTCATGAATCGTATCTTTCAGCCGTATTTAGACCAGTTAAAAATGTCTAACTTAAATCTTAATGACATGAAGATTGATGTTGGAGTTAAGATTTATCAGTAATATAATCTCATAATTCGGTATAACAATTTTATATTTTAAATTAATACATTTTTATGTAATTTTAGGTTTATACATTTTTAAAATTATTGTATAAAAATGTGGATTGTGCCTTGCATTTATTAGACAATTTGCAAGCACTTATCGAAGATAGGCGCAACTGTCATACAACAGGGGCGATGTCACGACAAGGAGACTCGTGACATTGCAACAGTTTCTTCAATTGAGTAGTCATGTTTTGACAACTCAGTAGGATTAAAATTGGGTTGAGAAAATTATTTAAATTGAAAATTAAATTATTTAAATTAATTTAATAAATAATATTTATTTTAGGAAATATAAAAACATGTGTTGGGTAAATTATAAAGTGATTGGTTAAAAGTTTAGGAAGAACATATAATTGGACCCAATATAGGAGAGACCAAAAACCCTCATAATACATATGAGGGACATCAACCCTAATATATTTAACTAGGGTTGGCCGCCCCTCTCTCATAGTAAAATTAGGGGACTACTTTTTCTTTCAAATAAATATTATTTATATTCTACTAATTCAACCAGGACTTTTCTATCTCTCCCTATAAATAGATGACATTGGTAAGACTAAAAAATACAAGTAATATACAACTTTAAGATATTGTTATTCTGCCCAAAAATAGTGTGAATTTGTTTTTAGGTATAAATTCTATTTTTTTAAGAATAACAAGTCAACCAATTTCTATTGAGAGAGATTTACTTTCCTACTGAAAGTAAGAAAATTGTTTCTAGCTTTGTGTTTGATTTGTGATTATTCGAGCCCAAAATCAAAGTGATTCATGGTACGATAATGGTGGAGAAAGCCGTTCAGTTGAAAGTTGGGAATGTCTAGGATCCATCTTGCACAAAGCGCGTGTAATTTTCGGGAAAATTTTATTGCTATAAATATCACAAATAGACTCAATTTTCAAATTTTAATTTTCTGTTGTGACAGAAAACCGTTTTCAATCCCAATTTTTTTCAACAATTGGTATCAATGTCAGGTTGTGCTTTGTTTATAGCATAAACCGTTTTCAATCCCGATTTTTTATTAATGTTTTATAAGATGTGACATTCTTATAATTATTAGCATGTTTTAGGTTATTTATGTGAATGAATGTATTTTATTATTTTATATTTATATGATAAATTAAGTTTTCCAAAATTTTGATTCCTAGAAATTAAAGTGGTTGTAATTAGTATTTTAATCATTTTTTGGATATGTAATTAAATTGTGGACTATCATCTCCATATAGTTTTTATTAATTTATTTTTTTGAATAAATCATGTGAGCCGGAAATGGACGTAAGTCTTATGTAACCAATTTTTCTAGTGGAACTTGTAGAATTGAGGCCATCCAGGACTGATCAAGACGACACAAACTTGACCTAGCCAACTGGAACGAGATCGACGGTGGTCTAGTTGCGAAGGTTGCCAGTGGTCCTATGGGGTGGCTGGCAGTGGTTTGGTGGTGGTCGGTGGCGGCCCAAATGACGTCAACCGTGATCGTAGCAGAAGTCCTTAATGGCGATAGAAGTTTGACAATAGATCCCTTTGGTTTATTTCAAGTCATTTGCGGTTTTGAGAAACATCTCGAAATTCAAGATATTTGGATTTCACCCAAGAAACCCAAAGTATGCTTTGGGGAAATAATTGTATTTTTTTTATTAATTTTTTTAGGATGGAATCAAAAAATTTTGGCTAGTCAGGGTGTTTAATTTTATACTTTTCTGTGATAGAATGATGATAATTAAATTGACTGCAAAATATGTCTATGTATATGTATGATAAGTATGCCATATAGTTTAGGAAAAGAATAAAATATGTAATTGGTTAAAAAAAAAGGGTTAAATGTAAAATTAGTATTCAAACTTGTCCACTTCTCCCAGATTGATACCCGAATTTTTTTTCCATTCACTGGTTTGGTACTTGACCCTAACGCCGTTTAATTTTTGATGACGTGATAGTGTTGGCCAATCGTGTGCCGCCACGTGTCGCAATATTGTGAGTCCAGATTACCCGTTTGTTCCAGTTTTGACTTGATCCATTTGAAAAAAATTAATGAAACATTAAATAAAAATTGAAAAACTAAAAAAGAATTAAAAACTTTTTAACACCATTATAATTGTTTGGGGAAGAATATCTGAATCGAAACATTATGTTTCTTTTGTTGAAGATCAAAAGGCAAATTAAGTTATATAAAACAATTATTCTTCCTCTCAGAAACCTTTTGGTTCAAATTGTTTGAAAGCTTTCCCAATCTTAGAAAACCCTTTCGATTTTTTTCGATTATTCACCCTTTTGTCTAAAAAAAAACCCGTGTTTCATGATCGAGTAAACATCTATTTCAATTACTCTGCTATTTGTTTTATGATCGAGTAGTTGACTGTTTCATGGTTGAGTAGTATTCAAATCAAGATTATCATATTTCGACCATCAGTTACATGTATTAACTCTATTTTTTTGGGTTTATTTTCATCATCAAATTAAGAATGACATTTTTAGCATACAAACTATCGATGGGGTTTTTGTTTTTATTTTTTTTTAAAATACCATCAATGGGGTATTCATTTTTATGTTCTTTTAAAAAAAACCCTTTTGTTTGGACTTATTCTCACAAATTGATTGTTTTATTTCATATTATATATAACTTTTATTATTTGTTTTTGTTGGCATTCGCGAGTGACTGGGATTTTCTTCAAGCGTTTAAGAGATTGAGGGTGAAAGGTATGTCTGCTATGTGTGTTTCTTTATTGTTTGTGTATGTATGTATAATTATGTATGTTATGCACTGTTATGTATGTTATGGTCCATACTGTTATGTATGTTATGTATATATAATTATGTATGTTATGTTTACAATAATTTTTTTGTATATTTGTATGTATGTTATGTATGTTATGTTTACTGTTATGTTTGTATGACTGTTTATTAATGTTTATGTACAGTTTGGTATAATGTCTTGGGATAAATGTGTGGTGCATATGCATATGGGTGGACCTTTTGTTACAAACCCATGTGCATCCTATGTTGGAGGGGAAGTGCTGCAATGGGATTTTGATCCTGATTTTTTGTGTTATTATACGTTTTATGAGATGGTAGTGGAAACTAGGTATAGAGCTATGAGAAACTTTGCATATTCTAAGGGTGGGATAGATTTCAATAAGGGACTCTGTCTTTTCTATGATAATTCATCATTCATAGTAATGATTAACCATATTATACAATAAGGGTTCATACATATATATGTTGAAAATGAGGTAAACACACTTGATATTGTTGATGATACCATGTTGTTGCTTGGCAGTAGGGAAAAGGATGTAAATATTGGTGTTGGGGAATAGAATTGTAATGAAGAATTAAACTGTAATGAGAGAGGTAATGGTGAGGCTGGGGAAACATTTACAAAGTTAGGTAGGGAATCTAATGTGAAACCAGACTTTAGTGGGAGTAGTGAGGCATGTGCTGAGAGTGGGGAAAGTAATGAAAGCAGTAGGGCTAGTGATATAGACAACTCCTTGAGTAGTGGGGATTTAGGGGTAGAATTTGAGGATGAAGAGGTGAGAAATATAAAGGATTAGTATAGAAAATGTAAAGGGAAAAAAACAGAGAGAAGGAGCAAAGATAGGTGAAAGTAGTGAAAGGGGAGATAAAAATGGTGAGGTTCCATCAGATAGGGGAATTGAATACGTTGATTCATCGGATTCGGAGTATTACGAAAGTGATTAAGATGGTGAGGTAGTTTGTAGGAGTAGCAGACATGTTTCTTTTGATCCTGATAACCTAATACAACATTTGGAGCTTGATATCGTGTTTAGGGGACCAGTGAAATTTAAGACTGCATTATCAAAGTATACAGTAAAGAAAAGGTTTGATATTGTGTATCTTAGGAATGAGAAGGGTAGGGCTAGGGAAAAATGTAGGGTAGATAGATGTCCATTTAGAATATATGTTACTGTAGATAATAGTGATGGTTTTTATAAGACAAAAACCTTTATAGAAACCCACGAGTGTTCTATTACTTTTAAGAACAAAAGGGCATCTTACAAGTTTGTTGGGAAGCATTTCTTAAGTAAGATTAGGGTGATCCCGAAGCTAAAGTTAACTGAGATGCAGAAACTAGCCAAGGAAGAGTTGAAAGTTGAGTTGAGTAGGGGTACAAGCAACAGAGACAAGAAATGGGCTCTAGAGGAAATAAATGGAAGGGTTTGCTATGAGTTTAACAAACTATGGAACTATGCAAATGCACTTAAAAAGGCATATCCGAATGGCAATATAGAGGTGATGGTAGAAAGACCAACCCTTATTGAAATTCCCAAGTTTAAGTGATTTGATGTAGGGTTTAGTGCTTTGAGAAAAGGGTTTTTGGAGTGTTGTAGACCTTTTATTTGTCTAAATGGATGCTTTTTGAATGGGAGATTCAAGGGGGAACATTTGTGTGCTGTGGGTAGAGGTGGTAATGACCATATATACCCTATCTCATGGGTAGTTGTGGAGAATGAAAGCAGAGAAACATGAAGATGGTTTCTTAATAATCTTATTTCAGATTTAGTAATCGGTAATGGTTCTGGATTCACTTTTATAAGAGACAAACAAAAGGTATGTTTTCTTAATAATCTTAAATAATTCCAAAGCTATTATGCCTCTTAAACTCTAAACAATTCATCTAATGTTATTATTTTTGTTTGCATTTAGGGTTTGATGGAAGAGATTTTTGAGTTATTGCCAAGGGTTAAGCACAGAGTCTGTGCAAGGCATCTATATGCCAACTGGAGGAAATAAAATAAATGCTTACAAGACTTCGTAGTAGGGGAAAACAAGTTGTGCAAGAGATTGGGTTATACATCGATGAGAGGACATGAATGAAATTTTGAATGTAAGTAGCCAACCTCTAAACTACCTCTTGTATTTTTATGACATGTTTTTTAATTACTTATTTTATGCATTGCAGCTTGGTATGAGAGAGGAAACCATTGTGACTACCCTAATCAATTGCACCGATAAAAGAAAGGACAAGGAAACTATTGGTGGGACTCAAGAAAGTAGAAACACGAAAAAGGCTAAGTCCGAAGACCTACCGAAGCACAATCGTAAGCCATGGAGATAGTTTTGTTAACATACGCTGGATGGTTTTATTAGATACGATGGATGATTCTTTTTTAGATATGATGTTTAATTTAATGGTCATATTTTGTTAACATACACTGGCTGGTTTTATTTAGATGAATGATTTTGTTGGATGTATTTCGATGATGGACAATGGTTGTATTTTGATGAACACTATATTAATAGTTGTGTTTTGACAATTTATGGAAAACAAATATTTTCCATTTCATTCAATTCATTCATTCTTACAAAATATTTCACCATCCATAAGCAATATAACCGAAAAAAATTATCCATGATACAATTAACAAAAACTTATAAGTAACTATTACTTCGTTGTTCCTGGACAGTCTTGTACAATTTTATCTTCTCTTCCAAACGAGTTACCCTCGTCCACATTCTTCGAATTTTTTCAATATTGAGCTCATTGTTCTCAAGTCTTAATCTTCTGTTCTCTGTCAATAACATCTTATTTTCTACCATTATTTGACCATCGATTGTACATCCTTCTCCATTTACAGTTGAGTCCGTCCCTTCACTATCACCTTCAACCCATTGAAAAAAATCACATCCCCCGTTCTTCATGTTATATATACAACAATAAACATCTAGAATATTAAAAAGCCTAAAAGCAAACATAACACTTCTCTGCAAATTGCAATAACAAATAAAAAACCCAAAACCTAATTTACCACTTTGAAATTCGAACACCCAAAGAATTTTTCACTTTTGTTCTTTGGAGTATTTGTGTTGCAAATAGGTGCCTTTAACCTGCAATGGCAGTACTGAATACCTCTTTGCCCATTTGATTTTTTGCTAGTAGAAGAAGACATGGTCGAAAACGAAACGAAAAATGAAAGAGATGTTGAGGGAAAAATAAATAGATGCAGAGGCAAAACGAAAGGAAATATAAATGATGGTGAGGGAAAACAATGGTGAAATAGAAAAAAAGGGTTAATATTTCTTTGAAGAAAAAAGGGAACACAATGGCATAAACGAAAGAAAATTTTTTTTTAAGAAGAAGATGAGGGAAAACGAAATGAAAACATTTTACATGGGTTATTTAAAGGAAAAACAAATTTTAAAAAATGGGCTAAAATGGGTCGGGTCAAAGTTAGAAAGAATGGGTAATCTGGGCTCACTAGATTGCGACATGTGGTGGCGTGCGATTGGCCTGCGTTGTCACGACATAAAAAATTAAATGGAGTTAAGGTTAGGTACCAAACTAGTGGACGGGAAAAAAAGTTCGAGTACCAATCTGGGACAAAAAAACTTTAGGTACCAATCTTGGACAAAATAATTGAAAAAAAGTTCGAGTACAAATTTAGGACAAAATAAAAAATCGAGTTCTAATTTTATATGTAATCCAAAAATAAAATAAAAATCAAATTGAAAAATTAGACAAATTGACTTTCATATTGAAAACTCAAATAATTGTTTAAAAATCAATAAAAAATTTATTTTATTTTATTTTATTATTTTCATATTCTTTTAATAAAAAATTGTCTTTTTTATTATGTTTTGATTCAATTTCATTTTGGTTTTTTATAATTACAATATTTTCTTTTTAAAATTTTCATATTTTATATATATTTTAAAATTTTTAAAGTTTTTAATAATTATTATTAATTTAAAATTTTAACTTAATAAAAAAAATAAAATCATTTCTAAATTTTTACACATGTTTGATACTCTAAAATTAAAACAATTTGATAGAATTTTTTCTAAAAAAATGTAGAAAATAATAAGTAGGTAAGAACTACTTATTGAAGAATATTTTCAATTAACTTAATATTATTTTATTACCTTATAAAAACTTTACATTTAAAATTTTATTTTTTTTAGAATAAAGGAAAATATTTAAAAATTAAGGATAAAATATAGTGTATAATTTTTTTTATAATTTAAAATCTATATTTATCAAAGAATCTATTTATATTCTGTAATTAATTTTAAGCAATATATAAATAAAACTTATTTTTTTAACATTTAATCTTTTTCTTTACAATCTTATTTATTATTCAGTTGGTAGAACGTGGGTCTCCAAAATTTAAAGCCATAGTTTCAAATCTTACATAACGTTTGATAAGAAAAATAGAACAACAATTCAAATTTGACTATTAAATTATTTAATTCATATTAATGAAATTATTAAATAAATTAAATAAAAATTAAAAAAAATTAAAGGGTACGTTACTTATTTAAGATAATTAAATGATTCAATTGAACCGGTTGAAAGATTGTAACCTTTTCTTCACCAAAAAAGAATCTTAAACTAATTAAATTGCAGGTTTAACTAAATAGAAAAATAGTATACTCTTAAAGTAATTCGAATACGAATTCTATTTATTGATCTGATAGTTAAAGTATTTCATCATTTTAAGTGTAATTTAAATTTAAATCACATTAATCAATTACTATTAAAAGTTTACTTTTCTCTTCTAAATTCAAAAAGAAAAAAAATTCGAATGCATGATCTCCAAGTTGCTGTAAAACCAATGGTGTAGGTGTCCCTTTCTTTTTAAGCATGAGGACACAGGAAGTCATGATCTTGGAATCTTCCTACGTTGGAAAAATCAAGAGGAGAGGTGAGTTGACTGAGTTCGTGGGTACAAATTGAAGATCTAAACCAAATACAAAACCAATTGAAGGGTTCATCTTCATTCATCGGTGACTGCAGTGGTAGCTAGATGGAACACGTACAGGCATATCCTCCCCCGGCTGCACCAAGTGCTTACCCACCATTGGCTACTCCTTTTTCCGTGATTGGGCCTCAATACTGCTACCCTCAACCAGTAGATCTGGCTGTCGTCAGAAAGGTTTTGACCATCACTGAGGGCAACTTTGCTGTCACTGACATCAATGGCAACATCATGTTCAAAATCAAAGGCAAATTTTTCAGCATCCGTGACCGTCGCCTCTTAACCGATGCTGCCGGAAATCCCATTTGCACTCTTCGACCCAAGGTTTGGTTTTTGTTGTTCAAGTTTCTCAGACGTAGCTTTATTTCAACTCTACATATAAATCTAGCTATCTTGATTTGTTTATAGATAATGACTGTCCACGAAAGATGGCAAGTATTCAGGGGGGAAAGCACGGAAGAAAAAGATCTGATATTCACAGTGAAGCGATCATCAGTGATCCAATTCAAGACCAAGTTGCATGTGTTCTTGGCTACCAACCCAAAAGAGGATGTTTGTGATTTCAGAGTGGAAGGAAGCTGGCTGGAAAGATCCTGTATCATTTATGCCGGGGAGTCCAACACTATTTTGGCCCAGGTACTTAACACCCTCTTTACATGTGAAATGAATTTATTAAAAATTAAATATGTGGTTGAATTGATAAAATGAAGGGGTTATTAAGGTATTTTGGATTCAACTTTATCATATACTATATATTTTTAATTTAATTTATGAAAGTATAAAGTAATTTAAATATCCTATAAATAATATTTCTTGTTTTGTCAAATAAATCATTTTTTGATAGATTCACTAAAAAAATTAGGATTTGATTGATGGGTGATACAAATTCAATTAAATGCATTTTGTCACACCTTCAATTAAAATTATATTTATAAAAAGACAGTAATTGAGTTATAAGTGAAATAGTGAAATAGTAAAATAGTTATGTTTAAATATTTCTTAGCCATGGGTTCAAATTTATTTTTTGGTTCAATTCTTAGATATTGTATTTTTAGTTGTCTTATTTAAGCATTTTATATAAAAATGCTAAAAGGCAAAAATATCAATATATTAACATTTTAACCTTAATTAATAATAGAAGATTCGATATATTCTTAATACAATGATGTCCCAACTTGTAAGATTATATTAACATAGGAATAATGATATGTGTGAGCACTGCAGATGCACAAGAAGCACAGTGTGGAAAGCGTATTGCTTGGGAAGGACAAGTTTATGGTGACGGTATATCCGAACGTGGATTATGCCTTCGTGGTGACTCTCATTGCCATCCTTGATGGGATTAACCAAGACGACGATGTTAAGTGATCACTCATCAAAATTCAATGTTGCTATTAGAACTACGAGTGATAGTGTGTTATGTGATCAGTTAGAATAAAGGAGGAAGTCCTTATGCCTGTTTGATGCTTAATTTGGTGAAACCTACTTTTCACTATAATATGTTGTCATCTACACTTTTGACTTGGGCTTGTTTACTTCTCTGTGCCTTACCAGTCAGCTTTCACCGTTGTAACATATTAAGATTAAACCAGTTTGATGTTAATTCGTGTGTTCATCATTAAGAACCTTAGCTAATTTATTACTCAGCAGTATCTAAACCTATATATATTAGAACCCAACATCTTCAAAATGAAAATTAAAGGAATATTGGTGATAGGTGGCAAATGACAGTGATGCCAAGAAATCCCACCATAGCATGCTAATTGGGCTGGATGAGGGGAGTGAGGGTGCAAACATTTTGCTTCGTTTTGGTACAAAGAAAGAAAGGAAAATTCTACCCTTCAATAAATAGGACTAAATTGCAATTTAACCCTACCATTGGGTAGGCAAAAGAATCGGTGTTAGTGGTGAGTCTCATTAATCAAACAAGGCATGATGACACCTTGAAATCTAGGTCTCAAAGTATGGGAAATTAAGAGAATAGTGAAGGTAGGTGGCAACGAATTTGAAAGCCAAGCAACCCCAAAATAAAGGCACTCACGGCTGAATGAAGGAGAGATTGATGCTAAAGCAATCAGCTAACATTTGACAAAAGGAGAAGGTGAAAAACTAAGAGAAAAATTTAGAGAAAGCCTAACTATACATGAAAGAGGAGAAAAGATTTCTTTTCATCAATTCTAACGTATGATTGTAATGAATCCACCAAACAGTTCAATTAGTATAATTCATAATAGAAGGAAAGTGTACAAGTGAGGAGATTGGTGGTGGTAGAAGCCAAAAATTCTTACTCAAATCACTAAGGAAGATAGTTAATTAAGTCTGAATTGTTTAAGTTTTACTTCTAATACTAAATTCTCTGATACTTAGGATCTCATACGGCCCGATAAATCGCGGTCTCAACTTTTCTTTTTTTCCAAACTGTAGTACCTTTTTCCAAGGTGAAACTTTCAGGAAGAATCGATCACCCATTGCAAACTCTATATCTTTTCTTTTAAGATCTACGTGCTACTTCTGTCGGTCAGACACTGCTTTCAAACAATCACGGATTACCTGCACTTTATCCTAAGTCTCATGAACCAAATCGATTCCAATCAACTTAGGCTCGCTCAATTCTGACTAATACAAGGGTGTTCTGTATTTCTGACCGTATAATGCTTCAAACGGTACCATTTTAATATTGGATTGATAGCTGTTATTATATGCAAATTCTACCAACGACAGCTATCTTTCCCAGCTACCTTCAAATTCAAGTATACAACATCATAGCATCCTCAAGAATTTGTATCACCCGCTATTACTGACCATTCTTTTGCAGATGATAAGCAATACTGAAATTTAGCCTGGTTCCCAAAGCTTCATGCAACTTACCCCAAAACCTCGAGGTAAAATGTGGATCCCTGTCAGAGATAATAGATGTTGGTACTTCGTGTAATCGTACGATCTCGGACACATATAACTCAGCTAGTCTCTCAAGCGGGTAGTCTACTCGGATAGGGATGAAGTGAGCTGACTTTGTCAATCTGTCTACAATTACCCAGATCGAATCTTTCTTTCTCGGGGTTACTGGAAGTCCTATGACAAAATCCATTGTGATTCGTTCACATTTCCACTTCGGAATGGTAATAGGTTGTAGTAATCCAGACAGTACCTGATGCTCAGCTTTTACTTGCTGACATACCAAACATCTAGTCACAAACTCAGAGATTTCTTGTTTCATACGTGACCACTAATACATCTTCTTCAAGTCGTTATACATTTTACACTTCTTAGGTGAATAGAATAAGTACCGCTACGAGCTTCTGTCAAAATATCCTGTATCAAATCAGAATGGTGAGGAACACATATCCTGCCTCTGAAATATAACATTCCATCTATATCAACTGTGAACCCCGTGGCAGCATCGCTCTGTATCTGTTCTTTTCTAGTCACCAGTTTCGGATCATTTTTTGCAACTCTTGAATTCGCTGTAGAAATAATGGTCTCGTCCTAAGCTCTACGGTGATAGAACCATCACGTTCCAATGACAGGTGAGCATTCATCGCCCTTAAAGCAAACAAAGATTTCAGACTCAGGGCATCAGCAACAACATTAGCCTTTTCCGGATGGTAGTCAATCACAAGGTATAGTCTTTCAATAACTCTAACCATCGACGTTGTCGCAAGTTTAGCTGTAATGACCTAAATTCACGGGCACCCAAAAAGTGAGTTATAAGGCCTCCGTCTTAGTAAACCGAGTTCGTAAATAATTATTAGAAGTAATTATGAGTCTAGTAGTGTGTTTAATTAGGCTTTGATGAGGTGAATTTAGTTTAATTTAGAGTAATTAGTAAAAAAGACTAAATTGAATAAGAGGTGAAAGCCTAATTATAGATTAAATGAAAGAAAGAGGTACTAAAATGACAATTATGCCTATTGTATAATTTGAGGCAACAAACAATGAGAAAAATCTAAAGATTTTTCATGATTTAAGTTATTATTAATTAATATTAGAATATAATTATATAATTTATTATTTAATTGGTATTATTTTATTAGATTAATGGAATATATATATATATTTAAGTCAAATGTACGGTAATAAAATATACATGTGCAAAAATTATATTTGTACATTTGTAAAATAAATATTAATATACTTATTATTTAAGTAAATAGATATTTATAATTTATTAATATTATTATTAACTAATTTATATATATATAAGATATAAAAGAATAAAGAAAAAGAAACAAAAGAAAGAATAGAAGAACAGGAGGTTTAAACGAAAAAGGGAAGAAAGAAAGGGAAAGAAAAAAGAGAGGAGAAATTAGAATTTTGAAGCTTTAAGCTTTAATTGTTAAGTCAATTAAGCCCTTTTCTCTTAAATTAGCTGTTTTAGAAGCTTTAGAACAAAGTTTTGATGAAATTAAGTTGAGGTCTTGGAAGTTTTAAGGTTCTTGAACATAGTTCATGTTGAACAAAATAGTGAATTAGGGATTTAATTGAATGAATTTCAAGTTAGAATTGATAAAGAGATTAAATTGTAAAAGAAGCTATAAGTTTTGTGATAGAGGGATTAAATTGAAAGAAATTTTAAATTAGGGTTTTATTATGAACATTAGATAGTTAAGTAGAATATGGAAGGAAATTGAATAAAAATAAAGTATGAATTGAGTTAGAAAAATAAATGAGTTAATTAGGATTAAATTGGAATTAGGGTATAAATTGGATAGAAATTCAATTATTATTATAAATTAGTGCTGTAATTAATGGCGTAAATTATTATTATTTTCGTAGCTAGCAAAGAACTCGAAGCATCAACACAAAAAGGAAAGAAGAAAGTTATCGAGGAGTAATCGCGAAATTCGGGTTTGTATTACTATAATTTGAATTATTCATTATTTAATGTTTATTTCGATATTTATATTTAATAAGTGAAATTGGAATTGAAAGTGATATGAATTGTAAATTGAAAATCCCTATTAACTAGTCGGGCTGAGTCGGATATAGTTGGAAGGCCATAGGATTGGAAGGGTTCAAGGATACTTCGACCTTGAGTCGATGAGACACTAGGTGTTATTATTTTACTTCGGATAGATTCGATGAGGTACTTGGTACCACTTTACTTCAGCTAGGCCGATGAGACACTGGGTGTCACTTTATTGCTTCGAACTATCCGATGAGGCACTAGGTGCCATTCTAGTGTGTTTGGTTGGATCCGTGTATCCGCCAAGGTTCGAGTCTTGTTAATAGGGGTAAACAATGTGAAAAAGAACAATTGAATAGAAATGAAAAATTGATGCATATAAAGTGATATGTGATGAAATTGAAAAATGAGAATAAAATGGATAAATCAAAGGTTTTAAAAGTTATGAGTACCTAATTGTTTATGATATTTGGTTGTTAATTGGTTAAATTGATTTGTTATTGATATGGAAAGAAACTGGTGTATAAATGAAGATAATATGTCTTCATGTATTATATGATTGATTATGTGAAATTTATTTGGTTATTTATAATTGGAATTATAGTCACTGAGTATGAAATACTCAGCGTACGGTTGTTTCCATGTGTAGGTTAGTAGAAATTAAGGTCCTGGTTAGCATCAGATCGATCCCGACCTCAGTATAAATTCGGTGATGTAATTCTCCCCTTTTAGTAAAAGTGGCATGTACTAAGTGTTGTATAGGGTACATGTATATGCTTGTAATGTTAGTTGTCAAATATATATATGTGTATATATATATACTATATTTTGATATTAGTTTAATAAAATGGTAAAGAGTATATTATAAAATTTGGCATTAAGTTTGAATGAAAAATGAATAAAGTTATTAGTAAATTTTGAATAATATTAAGAATGTTTAATTATTGAATTAATATGTTAATGAAATGATTATGATTTAGGTGAATTTGAGTATAAATTGTTTTGGTTGCGGGTTGAAATTATAGGGAAGGTTAGATGTTTATAAAGGGGTTATATCGAGTTTGAAAAAAAAATTTACGAAAAATTTGTGGAGCACCAGAACAAGTCTCAATTCCCTTCTAATACGTATTTTGAGACTCGAGGGTCCAATTATGGAATTTTATGATTATTTTATAGTATGTTCATTATTTATTTATTTATTATTTGTACATTGTCCGATATGTCTGGTAAGACCCTGTAATCCTGTTTCGATGATGGTTTAGGGTTAGAGGGTGTTACAATTATTGGTATCAGAGCTATCAAGTTTAGCCGATTCTCGGACTAAATCGAGCTCGAAAATTGAGTCTAGAAGTACATGCCACTGTTGAGTCGAAGCTAAGTTGGGATATTTGGATGCTGACCTATTTGTTTGTTTTTGTTTTATAGATTAAAGATATCAGATGAAAGAATAGATGATACTGACCAAGAAATGTACACTGGAGATGAAGAGTCGTATAGGTTAGATGAAACGTAGTCAGTAACACCTAACGTAAACCCAGTAAGAAATCCACCTCTTAGAGTAAATAGAAGAAATGATAGAGATGATTTTGATATATTACGAGTAATTGCCGATGCATTACAAAGAGTAGTAGGGACTTCTCTTGCTATGACTTCAGTACCAACTCAGAGACAAGCCCCGATAAAAGAATTGAGAAAATATGGTGTCACTGAATTTATGGGTCTGAAAGGAGTTGATTCATCAACAGCTAAAAATTGAATGAAGTCGACCAAAAGAATTTTACAGCAATTCAAATGTACCCTTCGGGAATGCTTGATTTGTGTTGTATCGTTGTTATAAGGGGAAGCTTATTATGGTGGGAATCAATGGTTCGACATCTACCGGAGGATCATATAACATGGGACCTATTTCAGAAAGACTTTCAAAAGAAATATATCAGAGAAATGTATATTGAAGACAAGAAGCAAGAGTTTTTAATGCTGCAACAGGGTGACATATCAACAATAGATTATGAGAGGGAATTCTCGAGACTCAGCAGATACGTCTCAGAATTTATACCAACAGAAGTTTATAGTTACAAAAGATTTTTACGGGGTTTACGAGACGAGATCAAGGTACAGTTGGTATCTCACCGTATTACTGAATTTGTAGATTTGATTAAACGGGCCAAAATGGTAGAGCAAGTTCTAGGCCTCGACAAAAAGACTAAAAGTTTTAGACCAACTGGGAAGCGTATGAGAACTACCAGTTTGAATCCTCAGTAAAAAAGATCAAAGGAATCTCAAGGTGGATGGAGATCCAATTTTGGATCGGATAAAAGTGGAAGAAGTAGGGGTAAACAGATGATGGTATCCACTGGCAGTGTGAGAGGTTCATCTCGAGAAATAGAAATTCCAAACTATCAGCACTGTGGGAAGAAGCATAGAGGGGAATGCTGGAAATTAACTAGGGGCTGCTTCCGATGTGGTTCTACAGATCATTTCATCAGAGATTGCCTAAAATTGATAGTGCTGCACCAGTAACTTCACAGAGATCAGTATCTACAGCTAGAGGTAGAGGATCTGGTAGGGGTGGTTTGATTTTCAGAGGAGGAAGTGTTAGAAGAAGCAGTGATATTGTTACCCAACAGTCTAAAGCTAAAGTACCGGCCAAAGCCTATACGGTCAAAACACACGAAGAAGGCGATACCCACGATGTAGTAACAGGTATATTTTTATTGTATTCTGAGCCTGTTTATGCTTTGATTGATCCTGGATCTTCACGTTCCTATATAAATTTAAAACTAGCTGAGTTAAGGAAATTAAAGTCCGTGGTGTCTAGAGTGTCAATAGAGGTGTCAAGTCCATTGGGGCAAACAATGTTAGTAAATCAAGTGTGTTCGAGATGCCTATTGATTATACAGAATAAAAATTTTCCTGTTGACTTGTTGATCATGCCATTTAGGGACTTTGATAAAATACTGGGAATGGACTGGTTATCTAAATATGGAGTGATTTTGGATTGCTATAAAAAGAAATTCAGTATTCAGATAGAAGATGGAGGTTGGATTGAGGTAAATGGTATCCGTACTAATGGGCCAGCACGTCTTACTTCAACAATAAAGGTTAATGAGTTACTTCAACAGGGCTGTTCAGCATATTTGGCCTATGTCATTAATTCAGATTCAGCTGGAAGCCAATGCAGTAAAATCCGGACAGTTTGTGAGTTTCCTGATGTATTTCCTGAAGAACTATCGAGTTTGCCACCAGACAGAGAGGTTGAGTTTGCTATAGAGGTTTATCCGGGTACAGCTCCAATATCTATACTCCCGTACCGAATGTCACCTACAGAGTTAAAGGAGCTGAAGATACAGTTGCAAGACTTATTAGATCATGGTTTTATTCGACTGAGCATATCACCGTGGGGAGCTCCAGTGTTATTTGTTAAGAAGAAAGATGGCTCGATGCGACTTTATATTGACTACCGACAGTTGAATAAGGTAACAATCAAGAATAAGTATCCACTGCCTCGCATTGATGATTTGTTTGATCAGTTGAGAGGAGCTTCTGTATTTTCGAAGATTGACTTAAGGTCAGGCTACTACCAGTTGAAAGTAAAAGAAAACGACGTTCCGAAGACAGCTTTACGAGGTATGGTCACTATGAGTTCTTGGTAATGCCATTCGGATTGACTAATGCCCCAGTTGCTATAAATATCACAAATAGACTCAATTTTCAAATTTTAATTTTCTGTTGTGACAAAAAACCGTTTTCAATCCCAATTTTTTTCAACAATTGGTATCAATGTCAGGTTGTGCTTTGTTTATAGCATAAACCGTTTTCAATCCCGATTTTTTATTAATGTTTTATAAGATGTGACATTCTTATAATTATTAGCATGTTTTAGGTTATTTATGTGAATGAATGTATTTTATTATTTTATATTTATATGATAAATTAAGTTTTCCAAAATTTTGATTCCTAGAAATTAAAGTGGTTGTAATTAGTATTTTAATCATTTTTTGGATATGTAATTAAATTGTGGACTATCATCTCCATATAGTTTTTATTAATTTATTTTTTTGAATAAATCATGTGAGCCGGAAATGGACGTAAGTCTTATGTAACCAATTTTTCTAGTGGAACTTGTAGAATTGAGGCCATCCAGGACTGATCAAGACGACACAAACTTGACCTAGCCAACTGGAACGAGATCGACAGTGGTCTAGTTGCGAAGGTTGCCAGTGGTCCTATGGGGTGGCTGGCAGTGGTTTGGTGGTGGTCGGTGGCGGCCCAAATGACGTCAACCGTGATCGTAGCAGAAGTCCTTAATGGCGATAGAAGTTTGACAATAGATCCCTTTGGTTTATTTCAAGTCATTTGTGGTTTTGAGAAACATCTCGAAATTCAAGATATTTGGATTTCACCCAAGAAACCCAAAGTATGCTTTGGGGAAATAATTGTATTTTTTTTATTATTTTTTTTAGGATGGAATCAAAAAATTTTGGCTAGTCAGGGTGTTTAATTTTATACTTTTCTGTGATAGAATGATGATAATTAAATTGACTGCAAAATATGTCTATGTATATGTATGATAAGTATGCCATATAGTTTAGGAAAAGAATAAAATATGTAATTGGTTAAAAAAAAAGGGTTAAATGTAAAATTAGTATTCAAACTTGTCCACTTCTCCCAGATTGGTACCCGAATTTTTTTTCCATTCACTGGTTTGGTACTTGACCCTAATACCATTTAATTTTTGATGACGTGATAGTGTTGGCCAATCGCGTGCCACCACGTTTCGCAATATTGTGAGTCCAGATTACCCGTTTGTTCTAGTTTTGACTTGATCCATTTGAAAAAAATTAATGAAACATTAAATAAAAATTGAAAAACTAAAAAAGAATTAAAAACTTTTTAACACCATTATAATTGTTTGGGGAAGAATATCTGAATCGAAACATTATGTTTCTTTTGTTGAAGATCAAAAGGCAAATTAAGTTATATAAAACAATTATTCTTCCTATCAGAAACCTTTTGGTTCAAATTGTTTGAAAGCTTTCCCAATCTTAGAAAACCCTTTCGATTTTTTTCGATTATTCACCCTTTTGTCTAAAAAAAAACCCGTGTTTCATGATCGAGTAAACATCTATTTCAATTACTCTGCTATTTGTTTTATGATCGAGTAGTTGACTGTTTCATGGTTGAGTAGTATTCAAATCAAGATTATCATATTTCGACCATCAGTTACATGTATTAACTCTATTTTTTTGGGTTTATTTTCATCATCAAATTAAGAATGACATTTTTAGCATACAAACTATCGATGGGGTTTTTGTTTTTATTTTTTTTAAAAATACCATCAATGGGGTATTCATTTTTATGTTCTTTTAAAAAAAACCCTTTTGTTTGGACTTATTCTCACAAATTGATTGTTTTATTTCATATTATATATAACTTTTATTATTTGTTTTTGTTGGCATTCGCGAGTGACTGGGATTTTCTTCAAGCGTTTAAGAGATTGAGGGTGAAAGGTATGTCTACTATGTGTGTTTCTTTATTGTTTGTGTATGTATGTATAATTATGTATGTTATGCACTGTTATGTATGTTATGGTCCATACTGTTATGTATGTTATGTATATATAATTATGTATGTTATGTTTACAATAATTTTTTTGTATATTTGTATGTATGTTATGTATGTTATGTTTACTGTTATGTTTGTATGACTGTTTATTAATGTTTATGTACAGTTTGGTATAATGTCTTGGGATAAATGTGTGGTGCATATGCATATGGGTGGACCTTTTGTTACAAACCCATGTGCATCCTATGTTGGAGGGGAAGTGCTGCAATGGGATTTTGATCCTGATTTTTTGTGTTATTATACGTTTTATGAGATGGTAGTGGAAACTAGGTATAGAGCTATGAGAAACTTTGCATATTCTAAGGGTGGGATAGATTTCAATAAGGGACTCTGTCTTTTCTATGATAATTCATCATTCATAGTAATGATTAACCATATTATACAATAAGGGTTCATACATATATATGTTGAAAATGAGGTAAACACACTTGATATTGTTGATGATACCATGTTGTTGCTTGGCAGTAGGGAAAAGGATGTAAATATTGGTGTTGGGGAATAGAATTGTAATGAAGAATTAAACTGTAATGAGAGAGGTAATGGTGAGGCTGGGGAAACATTTACAAAGTTAGGTAGGGAATCTAATGTGAAACCAGACTTTAGTGGGAGTAGTGAGGCATGTGCTGAGAGTGGGGAAAGTAATGAAAGCAGTAGGGCTAGTGATATAGACAACTCCTTGAGTAGTGGGGATTTAGGGGTAGAATTTGAGGATGAAGAGGTGAGAAATATAAAGGATTAGTATAGAAAATGTAAAGGGAAAAAAACAGAGAGAAGGAGCAAAGATAGGTGAAAGTAGTGAAAGGGGAGATAAAAATGGTGAGGTTCCATCAGATAGGGGAATTGAATACGTTGATTCATCGGATTCGGAGTATTACGAAAGTGATTAAGATGGTGAGGTAGTTTGTAGGAGTAGCAGACATGTTTCTTTTGATCCTGATAACCTAATACAACATTTGGAGCTTGATATGGTATTTAGGGGACCAGTGAAATTTAAGACTGCATTATCAAAGTATACAGTAAAGAAAAGGTTTGATATTGTGTATCTTAGGAATGAGAAGGGTAGGGCTAGGGAAAAATGTAGGGTAGATAGATGTCCATTTAGAATATATGTTACTGTAGATAATAGTGATGGTTTTTATAAGACAAAAACCTTTATAGAAACCCACGAGTGTTCTATTACTTTTAAGAACAAAAGGGCATCTTACAAGTTTGTTGGGAAGCATTTCTTAAGTAAGATTAGGGTGATCCCGAAGCTAAAGTTAACTGAGATGCAGAAACTAGCCAAGGAAGAGTTGAAAGTTGAGTTGAGTAGGGGTACAAGCAACAGAGACAAGAAATGGGCTCTAGAGGAAATAAATGGAAGGGTTTGCTATGAGTTTAACAAACTATGGAACTATGCAAATGCACTTAAAAAGGCATATCCGAATGGCAATATAGAGGTGATGGTAGAAAGACCAACCCTTATTGAAATTCCCAAGTTTAAGTGATTTGATGTAGGGTTTAGTGCTTTGAGAAAAGGGTTTTTGGAGTGTTGTAGACCTTTTATTTGTCTAAATGGATGCTTTTTGAATGGGAGATTCAAGGGGGAACATTTGTGTGCTGTGGGTAGAGGTGGTAATGACCATATATACCCTATCTCATGGGTAGTTGTGGAGAATGAAAGCAGAGAAACATGAAGATGGTTTCTTAATAATCTTATTTCAGATTTAGTAATCGGTAATGGTTCTGGATTCACTTTTATAAGAGACAAACAAAAGGTATGTTTTCTTAATAATCTTAAATAATTCCAAAGCTATTATGCCTCTTAAACTCTAAACAATTCATCTAATGTTATTATTTTTGTTTGCATTTAGGGTTTGATGGAAGAGATTTCTGAGTTATTGCCAAGGGTTAAGCACAGAGTCTGTGCAAGGCATCTATATGCCAACTGGAGGAAATAAAATAAATGCTTACAAGACTTCGTAGTAGGGGAAAACAAGTTGTGCAAGAGATTGGGTTATACATCGATGAGAGGACATGAATGAAAATTTTGAATGTAAGTAGCCAACCTCTAAACTACCTCTTGTATTTTTATGACATGTTTTTTAATTACTTATTTTATGCATTGCAGCTTGGTATGAGAGAGGAAACCATTGTGACTACCCTAATCAATTGCACCGATAAAAGAAAGGACAAGGAAACTATTGGTGGGACTCAAGAAAGTAGAAACACGAAAAAGGCTAAGTCCGAAGACCTACCGAAGCACAATCGTAAGCCATGGAGATAGTTTTGTTAACATACGCTGGATGGTTTTATTAGATACGATGGATGATTCTTTTTTAGATATGATGTTTAATTTAATGGTCATATTTTGTTAACATACACTGGCTGGTTTTCTTTAGATGAATGATTTTGTTGGATGTATTTCGATGATGGACAATGGTTGTATTTTGATGAACACTATATTAATAGTTGTGTTTTGACAATTTATGGAAAACAAATATTTTCCATTTCATTCAATTCATTCATTCTTACAAAATATTTCACCATCCATAAGCAATATAACCGAAAAAAATTATCCATGATACAATTAACAAAAACTTATAAGTAACTATTACTTCGTTGTTCCTGGACAGTCTTGTACAATTTTATCTTCTCTTCCAAACGAGTTACCCTCGTCCACATTCTTCGCATTTTTTCAATATTGAGCTCATTGTTCTCAAGTCTTAATCTTCTGTTCTCTGTCAATAACATCTTATTTTCTACCATTATTTGACCATCGATTGTACATCCTTCTCCATTTACAGTTGAGTCCGTCCCTTCACTATCACCTTCAACCCATTGAAAAAAATCACATCCCCCGTTCTTCATGTTATATATACAACAATAAACATCTAGAATATTAAAAAGCCTAAAAGCAAACATAACACTTCTCTGCAAATTGCAATAACAAATAAAAAACCCAAAACCTAATTTACCACTTTGAAATTCGAACACCCAAAGAATTTTTCACTTTTGTTCTTTGGAGTATTTGTGTTGCAAATAGGTGCCTTTAACTTGCAATGGCAGTACTGAATACCTCTTTGCCCATTTGATTTTTTGCTAGTAGAAGAAGACATGGTCGAAAACGAAACGAAAAATGAAAGAGATGTTGAGGGAAAAATAAATAGATGCAGAGGCAAAACGAAAGGAAATATAAATGATGGTGAGGGAAAACAATGGTGAAATAGAAAAAAAGGGTTAATATTTTTTTGAAGAAAAAAGGGAACACAATGGCATAAACGAAAGAAAAAAAAATTTTAAGAAGAAGATGAGGGAAAACGAAATGAAAACATTTTACATGGGTTGTTTAAAGGAAAAACAAATTTTAAAAAATGGGCTAAAATGGGTCGGGTCAAAGTTAGAAAGAATGGGTAATCTGGGCTCACTAGATTGCGACATGTGGTGGCGTGCGATTGGCCTGCGTTGTCACGACATAAAAAATTAAATGGAGTTAAGGTTAGGTACCAAACTAGTGGACGGGAAAAAAAGTTCGAGTACCAATCTTGGACAAAAAAACTTTAGGTACCAATCTTGGACAAAATAATTGAAAAAAAGTTCGAGTACCAATTTAGGACAAAATAAAAAATCAAGTTCTAATTTTATATGTAATCCAAAAATAAAATAAAAAATCAAATTGAAAAATTAGTCAAATTGACTTTCATATTGAAAACTCAAATAATTGTTTAAAAATCAATAAAAATTTTATTTTATTTTATTTTATTATTTTCATATTCTTTTAATAAAAAATTGTCTTTTTTATTATGTTTTGATTCAATTTCATTTTGGTTTTTTATAATTACAATATTTTCTTTTTAAAATTTTCATATTTTATATATATTTTAAATTTTTTAAAGTTTTTAATAATTATTATTAATTTAAAATTTTAACTTAATAAAAAAAATCAAATCATTTCTAAATTTTTACACATGTTTGATAATCTAAAATTAAAACAATTTGATAGAATTTTTTCTAAAAAAATGTAGAAAATAATAAGTAGGTAAGAACTACTTATTGAAGAATATTTTCAATTAACTTAATATTATTTTATTACCTTATAAAAACTTTACATTTAAAATTTTATTTTTTTTAGAATAAAGTAAAATATTTAAAATTTAAGGATAAAATATAGTGTATAATTTTTTTTATAATTTAAAATCTATATTTATCAAAGAATCTATTTATATTCTGTAATTAATTTTAAGCAATATATAAATAAAACTTATTTTTTTAACATTTAATCTTTTTCTTTACAATCTTATTTATTATTCAGTTGGTAGAACGTGGGTCTCCAAAACTTAAAGCCATAGTTTCAAATCTTACATAATATTTGATAAGAAAAATAGAACAACAATTCGAATTTGACTATTAAATTATTAGATAAATTAAATTCGAATGCATGATCTCCAAGTTGCTGTAAAACCAATGGTGTAGGTGCCCCTTTCTTTTTAAGCATGAGGACACAGGAAGTCATGATCTTGGAATCTTCCTACGTTGGAAAAATCAAGAGGAGACGTGAGTTGACTGAGTTCGTGGGTACAAATTGAAGATCTAAACCAAATACAAAACCAATTGAAGAGTTCATCTTCATTCATCGGTGACTGCAGTGGTAGCTAGATGGAACACGTACAGGCATATCCTCTCCCGGCTGCACCAAGTGCTTACCCACCATTGGCTACTCCTTTTTCCGTGATTGGGCCTCAATACTGCTACCCTCAACCAGTAGATCTGGCTGTCGTCAGAAAGGTTTTGACCATCACTGAGGGTTGCTGTCACTGACATCAATGGCAACATCATGTTCAAAATCAAAGGCAAATTTTTCAGCATCCGTGACCGTCGCCTCTTAACCGATGCTGCCGGAAATCCCATTTGCACTCTTCGACCCAAGGTTTGGTTTTTGTTGTTCAAGTTTCTCAAACGTAGCTTTATTTCAACTCTACATATAAATCTAGCTACCTTGATTTGTTTATAGATAATGACTGTCCACGAAAGATGGCAAGTATTCAGGGGGGAAAGCACGGAAGAAAAAGATCTGATATTCACAGTGAAGCGATCATCAATGATCCAATTCAAGACCAAGTTGCATGTGTTCTTGGCTACCAACCCAAAAGAGGATGTTTGTGATTTCAGAGTGGAAGGAAGCTGGCTGGAAAGTTCCTGTATCATTTATGCCGGGGAGTCCAACACTATTTTGGCCCAGGTACTTAACACCCTCTTTACAAGTGAAATGAATTTATTAAAAATTAAATATGTGGTTGAATTGATAAAATGAAGGGGTTATTAAGGTATTTTGGATTCAACTTTATCATATACCTATATTTTTTTAATTTAATTTATGAAAGTATAAAGTAATTTAAATATCCTATAAATAATATTTCTTGTTTTGTCAAATAAATCATTTTTTGATAGATTCACTAAAAAAATTAGGATTTGATTGATGGGTGATACAAATTCAATTAAATGCATTTTGTCACACCTTCAATTAAAATTATATTTATAAAAAGACAGTAATTGAGTTATAAGTGAAATAGTGAAATAGTAAAATAGTTATGTTTAAATATTTCTTAGCCATGGGTTCAAATTTATTTTTTGGTTCAATTCTTAGATATTGTATTTTTAGTTGTCTTATTTAAGCATTTTATATAAAAATGGTAAAAGGCAAAAATATCAATATATTAACATTTTAACCTTAATTAATAATAGAAGATTTGATATATTCTTAATACAATGATGTCCCAACTTGTAAGATTATATTAACATAGGAATAATGATATGTGTGAGCACTGCAGATGCACAAGAAGCACAGTGTGGAAAGCGTATTGCTTGGGAAGGACAAGTTTATGGTGACGGTATATCCGAACGTGGATTATGCCTTCGTGGTGACTCTCATTGCCATCCTTGATGGGATTAACCAAGACGACGATGTTAAGTGATCACTCATCAAAATTCAATGTTGCTATTAGAACTACGAGTGATAGTGTGTTATGTGATCAGTTAGAATAAAGGAGGAAGTCCTTATGCCTGTTTGATGCTTAATTTGGTGAAACCTACTTTTCACTATAATATGTTGTCATCTACACTTTTGACTTGGGCTTGTTTACTTCTCTGTGCCTTACCAGTCAGCTTTCACCGTTGTAACATATTAAGATTAAACCAGTTTGATGTTAATTCGTGTGTTCATCATTAAGAACCTTAGCTAATTTATTACTCAGCAGTATCTAAACCTATATATATTAGAACCCAACATCTTCAAAATGAAAATTAAAGGAATATTGGTGATAGGTGGCAAATGACAGTGATGCCAAGAAATCCCACCATAGCATGCTAATTGGGCTGGATGAGGGGAGTGAGGGTGCAAACATTTTGTTTCGTTTTGGTACAAAGAGAGAAAGGAAAATTCTACCCTTCAATAAATAGGACTAAATTGCAATTTAACCCTACCATTGGGTAGGCAAAAGAATCGGTGTTAGTGGTGAGTCTCATTAATCAAACAAGGCTTGATGACACCTTGAAATCTAGGTCTCAAAGTATGGGAAATTAAGAGAATAGTGAAGGTAGGTGGCAACGAATTTGAAAGCCAAGCAACCCCAAAATAAAGGCACTCACGGTTGAATGAAGGAGAGATTGATGCTAAAGCAATCAGCTAACATTTGACAAAAGGAGAAGGTGAAAAACTAAGAGAAAAATTTAGAGAAAGCCTAACTATACATGAAAGAGGAGAAAAGATTTCTTTCATCATTTCTAACGTATGATTGTAATGAATCCACCAAACAGTTCAATTAGTATAATTCATAATTGAAGGAAAGTGTACAAGTGAGGAGATTGGTGGTGGTAGAAGCCAAAAATTCATACTCAAATCACTAAGGAAGATAGTTAATTAAGTCTGAATTGTTTAAGTTTTACTTCTAATACTAAATTCTCTAATACTTAGGATTTCATACGGCCCGATAAATCGCGGTCTCAACTTTTCTTTTTTGCCAAACCGTAGTACCTTTTTCCAAGGTGAAACTTTCAGGAAGAATCGACCACCCATTGCAAACTCTATATATATTTTTTTAAGATCTACGTGCTACTTCTGTCGATCAGACACTGCTTTCAAACAATCACGGATTACCTACACTTTATCCTAAGTCTCACGAACCAAATCGGTTCCAATCAACTTAGGCTCGCTCAATTCTGACCAATACAAGGGTGTTCTGTATTTCTGACCGTATAATGCTTCAAACGGTACCATTTTAATATTGGATTGATAGCTGTTATTATATGCAAATTCTACCAGTGGCAGCTATCTTTCCCAGCTACCTTCAAATTCAAGTATACAACATCTTAGCATATCCTCAAGAATTTGTATCACCCGCTATGACTGACCATTTGTTTGCAGATGATAAGCAATACTGAAATTTAGCCTGGTTCCCAAAGCTTCATGCAACTTACCCTAAAACCTCGAGGTAAAACGTGGATCCCTGTCAGAGATAATAGATGTTGGTACTTCGTGTAATCGTACGATCTCGGACACATATAACTCAACTAGTCTCTCAAGCGGGTAGTCTACTCGGATAGGGATGTAGTGAGCTGACTTTGTCAATCTGTCTACAATTACCCAGATCGAATCTTTCTTTCTCGGGGTTACTGAAAGTCCTATGACAAAATCCATTGTGATTCGTTCACATTTCCACTTCGGAATGGTAATAGGTTGTAGTAATCCAGACGGTACTTGATGCTCAGCTTTTACTTGCTGACATACCAAACATCTAGTCACAAACTCAGAGATTTCTTGTTTCATACGTGACCACTAATACATCTTCTTCAAGTCGTTATACATTTTACACTTCTTAGGTGAATAGAATAAGTACCGCTATGAGCTTCTGTCAAAATATCCTATATCAAATCAGAATGGTGAGGAACACATATCCTGCCTCTGAAATATAACATTCCATCTATATCAACTGTGAACCCCGTGGCAGCATCACTCTGTATCTGTTCTTTTCTAGTCACCAGTTTCGGATCATTTTTTGCAACTCTCGAATTCGCTGTAGAAATAACGGTCTCGTCCTAAGCTCTATGGTGATAGAACCATCACGTTCCAATGACAGGTGAGCATTCATCGCCCTCAAAGCAAACAAAGATTTCCGACTTAGGGCATCAGCAACAACATTAGCCTTTTCCGGATGGTAGTCAATCACAAGGTATAGTCTTTCAATAACTCTAACCATCGGCGTTGTCGCAAGTTTAGCTGTAATGACCTAAATTCACAGGCACCCAAAAAGTGAGTTATAAGGCCTCCGTCTTAGTAAACTGAGTTCGTAAATAATTATTAGAAGTAATTATCAGTCTAGTAGTGTGTTTAATTAGGCTTTGATGAGGTGAATTTAGTTTAATTTAGAGTAATTAGTAAAAAAGACTAAATTGAATAAGAGGTGAAAGCCTAATTATAGATTAAATGAAAGAAAGAGGGACTAAAATGATAATTATGCCTATTGTATAATTTGAGGCGGCAAACAATGAGAAAAATCTAAAGATTTTTCATGATTTAAGTTATTATTAATTAATATTAGAATATATTTATATAATTTATTATTTAATTGATATTATTTTATTAGATTAATGAAATATATGGTGTCATTGAATTACCGATGCATTACAAAGAGTAGTAGGGACTGCTCTTTCTACAACTTCAGTACCAACTTAGAGACAAGCCCCGATAAAAGAATTGAGAAAATATGGTGTCACTGAATTTATGGGTCTGAAAGGAGTTGATTCATCAACAGCTAAAAATTGAATGAAGTCGACCAAAAGAATTTTACAGCAATTCAAATGTACCCTTCGGGAATGCTTGATTTGTGTTGTATCATTGTTACAATGGGAAGCTTATTATGGTGGGAATCAATGGTTCGACATCTACCGGAGGATCATATAACATGGGACCTATTTCAGAAAGACTTTCAAAAGAAATATATCAGAGAAATGTATATCGAAGACAAGAAGCAAGAGTTTTTAATGCTGCAACAGGGTGACATATCAACAATAGATTATGAGAGGGAATTCTCGAGACTCAGCAGATACATCTCAGAATTTATACCAACAGAAGTTGATAGTTACAAAAGATTTTTACAGGGTTTACGAGACGAGATCAAGGTACAGTTGGTATCTCACCGTATTACTGAATTTGTAGATTTGATTGAACGAGCCAAAATGGTAGAGCAAGTTCTAGGCCTCGACAAAAAGACTAAAAGTGTTAGACCAACTGGGAAGCGTATCAGAATTACTAGTTTGAATCCTCAGTAAAAAATATCAAAGGAATCTCAAGGTGGATGGAGATCCAATTTTGGATCGGATAGAAGTGGAAGAAGCAGGGGTAAACAGATGATGGTATCCACTGGCAGTGTGAGAGGTTCATCTCGAGAAATAGAAATTCCAAACTATCAGCACTGTGGGAAGAAACATAGAGGGGAATGCTGGAAATTAACTAGGGGCTGCTTCCGATGTGGTTCTACAGATCATTTCATCAGAGATTACCTGAAAATTGATAGTGCTGCACCAGTAACATCACAGAGATCATTATCTATAGCTAGAGGCAGAGGATTTAGTAGAGGTGGTTTGATTTTCAGAGGAGGAAGTGTTAGAAGAAGCAGTGATATTGTTACCCAACAATCTAAAGCTAAAGTACCGGCCAAAGCCTATATGGTCAGAACACGGGAAGAAGGCGATACCCACGATGTAGTAACAGGTATATTTTTATTGTATTTTGAGCCTGTTTATGCTTTGATTGATCCCGGATCTTCACGTTCCTATATAAATTTAAAACTAGCTGAGTTATGTAAATTAAAGTCCGTGGTGTCTAGAGTGTCAATAGAGGTGTCGAGTCCATTGGGGCAAACAATGTTAGTAAATCAAGTGTGTTCGAGATGCCTATTGATTATACAGAATAAAACTTTTCCTGTTGACTTGTTGATCATGCCATTTAGGGATTTTGATATAATACTGGGAATGGACTGGTTATCTAAATATTGAGTGATTTTGGATTGCTATAAAAAGAAATTCAGTATTCAGATAGAAGATGGAGGTCGGATTGAGGTAAATGGTATCCGTACTAATGGGCCAGCACGTCTTACTTCAACAATAAAGGTTAATAAGTTACTTCAGCAGAGCTGTTCAACATATTTGGCCTATGTCATTAATTCAGATTCAGCTGGAAGCCAATGCAGTAAAATCCGGACAGTTTGTGAGTTTCCTGATGTATTTCCTAAAGAACTATCGAGTTTTCCACCAGACAGAGAGGTTGAATTTGCTATATAGGTTTATCCGGGTACAGCTCCAATATCTATACTCCCGTACCGAATGTCACCTACAGAGTTAAAGGAGCTGAAGATACAGTTGCAAGACTTATTAGATCATGGTTTTATTCGACCGAGCATATCACCATGGAGAGCTCTAGTGTTATTTGTTAAGAAGAAAGATGGCTCGATGCGACTTTATATTGACTACCGACAGTTGAATAAGGTAACAATCAAGAATAAGTATCCACTGCCTCGCATTAATGATTTGTTTGATCAGTTGAGAGCAGCTTCTGTATTTTCGAAGATTGACTTAAGGTCAGACTACTACCAGTTGAAAGTAAAAGAAAGCGACGTTTCGAAGACAGCTTTTCATACGAGGTACGGTCACTATGAGTTCTTGGTAATGCCATTCGGATTGACTAATGCCCCAGTTACTTTTATGGATCTCATGAATCGTATCTTTCAGCCGTATTTAGACCAGTTAAAAATGTCTAACTTAAATCTTAATGACATGAAGATTGATGTTGGAGTTAAGATTTATCAGTAATATAATCTCATAATTCGGGATAACAATTTTATATTTTAAATTAATACATTTTTATGTAATTTTAGGTTTATACATTTTTAAAATTATTGTATAAAAATGTGGATTGTGCCTTGCATTTATTAGACAATTTGCAAGCACTTATCGAAGATAGGCGCAACTGTCATACAACAGGGGCAATGTCACGACAAGGAGACTCGTGACATTAAAATAGTTTCTTCAATTGAGTAGTCATGTTTTGACAGCTCAGTAGGACTCTTTCTCCCAATCGAACTTTGATTATACTAGAGATATTTTAGTATGATTAGAACTTTAAACTTAACTTATTTAAAGGGGCTATTATATCCCTATTTTTGATAGACCAATTAAGAGGCGACAAGATGTAGTTGTAGGATGAGTTTTAAAGAGAGTTTCATGATAGCTAAGGAGAAATTTTTTTACTCGAGTTAGAGCTTTGTATTTGAGGTTTGGGTTTTGTACATGTAATACATTTAGATTTATTTTCTCCATATCATACTCTTGTTTGTTTACTCATAATGGTAACTTTTAATAACATTAAAGGAATATGATTTAATGTCTTTAAATATGATTCGGGATGCAAAAATTATTGTATGGTTTAAATGTTTGGCTGCCTTTCAAGTACGAGAACTTGCCGATTTTTTGCTTTGGTTGTGACCGAATGGGCCATGGGGTGAAGGACTGCTTGCAGATCTCAATAGAGGATTGAGAGAAGGTGGAGTAGGATTTTCTCTAATCTATAGCTTCGAAAGCAGAATCTAGTGTGCTAGGAAAAGAAAATCAGACTTTCGGTATATCTACACGTAAAGCACTGAATTTTAGATGTTACACAAGCGAATTTGATGGTGGTGAATCGGATCAGCAAAAATTCGATGAGTCGAATCGTGAACGTGGAAAGGATGTCAAGCTAGCGGCAGAGATACCAAATTCGGATATGGAATCTGATTTATTAGGTAAAGATTCTTGCGGATTGATTGTTGATGTTTCTCCAAAAAAAAGGCTAGTGACTATGAGGATATGGGGACTTTGAAAAGGGAATTATTGAGTTGACTATGTCGAAACTACTTTTTTTGGAAAATGACGTGTTTCAAAAATTATTTTAAAATCTAAATACAATGGGAGTCGCCACCAATCCTTTATTCGGTGTGATTGGATCACCACAAAACATTTTTCTTCTAAAAAAAACGTTTTGAAAACACGTAGGTCTTCGAAATCCAGAAAAAACAAGTTCGAGAGTCGGTTACGCGTGAGGAAGGATTAGCACCCTCATAAGCCCAAGATTGGTACCGTATTGATTATTTTCAGATCTTGATTTGTAACATTTAAGAGCTCGAATAAAGTTAAAAATACGATCCCTGAGTGCATGAGTTAAGTTTAAAAGAAATTAGGTTTGTTTGGAAATCCCGCTATTTCAAAGTGATCGAGGAAAAAAAGTTGCATCCAGTGAGTTAGGACACAACATTTCAGGATGATGACGAGCTTTCCTTCGTAAAAAAAAAAAAAATTCAATTTTTGGGAAAAGGATATTCGATTATCTCGATTCGAAGAAAGGTTGCACCTAGTAAGTTAAGGCGCAATATTTCATGATCAAGGATAAGGAAACATTGCCTCGATTAAGGGTATTCGATTATTTCGATTTGAAGAAAAAAATGCACCTAGTGCGTTAAGGCACAAATTTTCGAAACTCGAAATAAAGGAATATTGCCTCGAATTTTTTTAAAAAAATATCTTGAAAACAAGCATGCGAGTTAAATATGAATAAGTAGTTAACAGTGAATATTAAACGCAACATGAAATAAATAGGAAGATAAATTATCCACGAAAAATCAAGATGCAAAATACGAGCGCAAAAAAAAGTTAATGAGAGAGAAGAATGATGTAATCGAAGTTCAAAACGAAACTTTTCGGATGCACGGGGCAAAAATGGGATTTTTGGAAGTTCGAGGGTAAAATGGTAATTTTTGAAAGGTTCGAGGTCAAAAAATGTGATTTTGGAAGTTCGGGGGTAAAATGGTAATTTTTAAAAGGTTCAGGATCAAAAATGGAATTTTTTTGAAGTTCAGGGGAAAAATGGTAATTTTTAAAAGGTTCGAGGTCAAAATGGGATTTTTGGAAGTTCGGGGGTAAAAATGGTAATTTTTGAAAGGTTCGAGGTCAAAAATGGGATTTTTGGAAGTTTGGGAGTAAAATGGTAATTTTTGGAAGTTTCGAGTTCAAAAATGGAATTTTTGGAAGTTCGGGGGTAAAATGGTAATTTTTGGAAGGTTCGGGGTTAAAAATGGGATTTTTGGAATTTTAGGGGTAAAATGATAATTTTTGGAAGTTTTGGAGTTAAAAATGGGATTTTTGGAAGTTCGGGGGTAAAAATGGTAATTTTTAGAAGTTTCGAGGTAAAAAACGGGACTTTTGGAAGTTTGGGAGTAAAATGGTAATTTTTGGAAATTTCGGGGTCAAAAATGGGATTTTTGGAAGTTCATGGACCTCCGGGGTAATAAAACCAAATACGGGTGACACGTGGCAGCCCCCGAGGCATCCTGAAGTCAAAGGACTAATTTGAAAACCATGAAAATTTTTTCGGTCAATTTCGTAATTAAAACGAACTTGATTTAAGGATTAAATTAAAACTAATTAAAAAGGAAAGTGACCGATCGTAGAAATAAACCTGAATAATGACACGTAGCGGCCCCTGGTGCATTTAAAAAGGTCGAGGGGCTAAATTGAATAACGGTGAAAATTATTGGGCCAATTTACAATGAATTAAAAGTACGAGAAGGACCTGATTAAAAATTTGAAAAAAAGAGCAATGACCAAAGGCACAAATATCCCTTTTTTTGAAAACACGTGGATCCTTCAGGCGGGTTGGGTCGGATTCGGGCTATAGCTCAGAACGGTGTCGTTTTAGCACTAAAATTCAGCCTTCAGAACGACACCGTTCTGAGGGCCTATAAATAGCTAGTTTTAGAGAAAAAAAACATTTCTTAGCCCCTTCTAAAAAAAACAGAGAAACTCTCCAAAAAGGCTCCCCCTTCCCCTTTGGCCGACCTTGCTCCGGCCCCGGGCTTGTCGCCCGTCCGTCCCGCGTAGGGCCATACGCGCCATCATCCCCGACCGCGCGTCATCGCGCGTATTCGTCGTGCCGGGTCACGCGCAACGGTTCGTCCATGTTCCTGTCAACGTCGTCGATCCTCACGCGCCGGCTAACCACCGACGAAGGTAAAAAAAAACCTTTTTCTTTTTCCGATTTTAAATCATTCCTTCTTTTTATTATTCTAGTTCTTGATTCTGTTAACCCCTGTTAAAAAGATCCTTCGTTCTTTTACAGATCTACGCTCGACAAGGCACGGACGGTGCTGGGCGGAACTTCATCGGGTGTTCCGGCGCGAGCTCCGGCGATGGCGAGCACGGCTCAGGGGAGTGACGCTTGACCTTTTATTTTCCTCTTTTTTATTTATTTATTCTTTTTAAAAGAAATAATTAATAGCATTTATTAGTATTAATAATTATTATTGTCATTAATATTACTAATGTTATTAGTAATATTTATTATTATTATTAATATTATTGTTGTTATTGTTATTATAACCAAAGATATTTAGGGTATTTATTATACTTAAGAAACGGGTCAAGATAATAAATGACATAAAGGGATTTAATGCATGCATGAATACGTTTTGAAATCGATTTAATGAAAACTTCTTTAATTTATATAGGATGATAGATACAAATTAAAAATATCTGGGTAACTTAATGGAATCTGACTTGTATTTCTCGGTTACTTATCGGGGCTATTCGAACCCTTCTGTTGTTGCTTACTGCTTCTGTTTAGGCTTGGGAGATACCTTAAAAATCTCTTTTCCTTTTTTATTCATTCGTAAAAAAAATCAAACCCCTTGAATCTGGTTTTTATAACCAGTATTACAATCATGGCGATTTAATCTTTTCTTCTTGCAGGTTCGGCTATGGCAGTGGCGGTTGGAGCTGGAGATGGTGACTTGATTGCTGATGTGGCGTGTCCTGGTTGGCTGAGGGGAAGGTGGTAGCAGCAGATTAAGGTTAGGCAGTGTAAAGTTGGGTCTATTTGGGCCATTGTTGGGTTTTGGGTGTAATAGATTTTAGGTAATTTGGGTTTGTATTTGCAATTAGGCCAAATTCGGGTCCAAGAATGTAATTTGGACTTTTTGTAATTATTTGGACTTTTGTATTTATTTTAAATTTTAAATTTGAAAATAATTTTAAACTTAATTTAAATTTAAATTTAAAATAAATTTAAATTTAAAATAAATTTAAATTTTAAACAAATTTAATTTTAAAATAAATTTAAAGAGAGTATGGGCCCAGTCAAAATTTGGGCTTCAACAGCTGCCCCTCTTTGCTCGTTGTTGTGTAACGGGAACAGAGCAAAGATCTAAAAGAAAGCCCAATTTTATCAAGTTCTACTTCTTAGCTGCTCTTTCTTCAACTAGTTCACCCTTTGCTTTATGTCTGTCGCTTAACTTCACTGCATCAGCTTCTCCACATTTTTGATGTTGTGATTTCATCTTGCTCTTAGATGACTTTAAAAGAGACAAAATTTGCTACTGTGATTTCATTCCATTCTCTTGAAATTTCAAGGAGGTTGGAGTTCATCACCATAGTCTCTGAGTCTGGTTTCATTGGCTTGGCCTTCTTCTCAGTATCTCATCAGGAAGATGACCGCATCACTTGTTTTGATCCATTTCTCTGTGTTTCATCAGGATTTGGTTCACTTCTTAGTAACTCGTCAGGAAACTAACCTTTTTATTGCTTCGACCTGCTTCTCAGTGTCTTATCAGGAAGCTGAGGTTCAAAGACTTTGCTTACTTTGAGCCTCGTTTGGGTCTTCTTCTCGGTGTCCCATCAAGAAGATGACCGCGTCGTTTGTTTCAACCCGCTTCTCTGTATCTCATCAGGAAGACAAGTTTGGTTCACTTCTCAATATCTTATCAGGAAGCTAACCTTTTATTGCTTCGACCTGCTTCTCAGTATCTCATCAGGAAGCTAGGGTTCAAAAACTCTACTCACTTTGAGCCTCGTTTGGGTCTTCTTCTCGGTGTCCCATCAAGAAGATGACCGCGTCATTTGTTTCAACTCGCTTATCTGTATCTCATCAGGAAGACGAGTTTCGTTCACTTCTCAGTATCTCATCAGGAAGACGAGTTTATTGCTTCGACCTGCTTCTCAGTATCTCATCAGGAAGCTGGGGTTCAAAGACTTTGCTTACTTTGAGCCTCGTTTGGGTCTTCTTCTCGGTGTCCCATCAAGAAGATGACCGCGTCGTTTGTTTCAACTCGCTGCTCTGTATCTCATCAGGAAGACGAGTTTGGTTCCCTTCTCAGTATATCATCAGGAAGCTAACCTTTTATTGCTTCGACCTGCTTCTCAGTATCTCATCAGGAAGCTGGGGTTCAAAGACTTTGCTCACTTTGAGCCTCGGTTTGGTTTGGTCTTCTTCTCAATACCTCATCAGGAAGATGATCGCGTCGTTTTGTTGGATAATCGTAATCTGTCCCGTGACCGGGGTAGGGCATTGGAGTCCCACACCTTTTCATATTCGTGATCTTAATGATTCGTTTCGCCCTATGGCGGGGTGTGACCTGTGAAATATGCTTCTATGGGCCTCTATGTAAGCCTAAATGCTCCTATCTTGTATGAATGTGTATGATGAATGTCAAATTTATTTATTATTTACTCAGGTCGGCACGGTTTGTCGCCTGTCCAAATTTTGTCTTTGATGTGTTGCTCTATCTTTTCTAGAATGTTCTGTAACTGCTTATTTTTTTAGAGTGCCTTCCAGTTGATGGTCTTGTTTCGGGCTTCTTGTAATTTTCGAAAACTCCAGGATAATGCTCGTAACCTTTTGTATGATTTATTAGTTCATTACCCGTTATTTAGATGAAAAATGCTTGGACAAAATTGCGCAAGAGACAAAGTTGTACTTCAAAAATTTAAAGGAAACAAGATTAAGAAAAGGATCAAAGGAAACAATCATTAGTTTGAAAGTTGCCCAGTATACAAGGAAGAATAATTGGTTGCCCCAGATACCGCAAAATGAGCTACTCTACGCCAACTTGTTTGAGAATCACTCCTTATCTCTGATGTGTGCCTAGAAGATCTAGAGTGCCTTGTTGATATTTCAAGTTGTAACCTTCCTTTTTCTCATCGACCCATTCTTTGGACCTGAGTCGCCCTTTGCGGGTTTTCAACTCTAAGTTCCCTTGGTTTCAGGACGCCCTTTGTGAGTTTTCATCCTGAACCCCCTTTTTTTTTTTAAGAAAGACGCCCTTTGTGGGTTTTTATCTCAATTCCCATTTTGTTTCTAGGCGAAGTATTTTTTTTACCGAGTCTGAATTGACGGGGTTGTACAGCTCCTTGTCGTCCATCTCTGTTAAGATGAGAGCTCCTCTTGAGAAAGCTTTTTTTACCACGTAACGCCCTTCCCAATTGGGCATCCATTTCCCACGGAAATCTTTGTGTATGGGAAGTATCTTTTTCAAAACTAGATCTCCCTCATAGAATTCCCTGGGACGAACTTTTTTGTTGTAAGCTCGCATCATTCTTTTCTGGTACATCTGGCCGTGGCGAATGGCTTTTAATCTCTTTACCTTGATTAAATTCAACTGGTCATATCGAGCCTGGACCCATTCAGCCTCGTCAAGTTGAAGCTCTGTTAAGACTCGAAGGGAAGGTATTTTAACCTCAATAGGCAAGAGTGCTTCCATGCCGTATACCAATGAGAATGGTGTTGCCCCAGTGGAAGTTCTGATTGAAGTTCTGTAGGCAAAGAGGGCAAATGGTAATTTTTCGTGCTAGACCTTGTAAGTCTCAGTCATTTTGGCCATAATCTTCTTGATATTCTTATTAGCTGCCTCCACAGCCCCATTCATTTTTGGGCGATAGGGAGAAGAATTATGATGCTTAATTTTGAACTGTTCACAAACTTCTGCTATCGTACTGTTGTTCAAATTGAGGGCATTGTCGGATATGATCCTTTCGGGCATCCCATATTGGCAAATGATTTCCTTTTTCAAGAACCTGCTGACTGCAAACTTGTTAACATTCGCATATGAGGTTGCCTCTACCCATTTAGTGAAGTAGTCAATCACCACAAAGATGAATCTATGGCCATTGGAAGCCTTTGGAGAAATTGGCCCGATGACATCCATGCCCCACATAGAAAAAGGCCAGGGAGAAGTCATGACATGAAGATGTGATGGAGGTACATGGATCTTGTCTCCATAGATCTGGCATTTATGACATTTCTTGGCATAAATGATGCAATCTCCCTCCATACTAGACCAGTAATACCCAAATCTCATTATTTGTCAGGCCATCGTGAAACCGTTGGTGTGTGTCCCACAAATGCTTTCGTGAACCTCTTCTAAAATCTTTTTAGCTTCAATTGCATCAACACACCTTAGCAACACTTGATCTTTTCTTATTTTGTACAAGATTTCCCCGTCCAGGACATATTCACTGGCTAGTCTTCGTAGTGTTCTTTTTTCATTTTCTGAGGCTTGCTCGGGATACTTTTGATCTCTCACAAACTGAAGAACATTCTGATACCACTGGTGATCATCTTTTTCCTCTCCATCCTCTGTCTCAATATTGCAACAATGAGCAGGAGCTTCATAGATACTCATCTGAATAGGCTTTACATTTTTCGTCTTACTCACCTTAATCATTGAGGCTAGAGTGGCAAGAGCGTCTGCCATCTAGTTCTCTTCCCGCGGGAGGTAATGGAATGTGACGTCATCGAATTCGGTGATCAACTCGAGAACCAATTTGCGATAATCCATTAACTTGAAATCCCTTGTTTCCCATTCTCCTTTTAGTTGATAGATTACCAGTGCAGAGTCTCCATAAATCTCCAAGATTTTGATTCCCCGTTCTATGGTCGCACAGATTCCCAATATACATGCTTCGTATTCAGCCATATTGTTCGTGCAATCAAAATCAAGCTTGCTGATGAAAGGGTAATGATCTCCCTCTGGTGATACCAAGACTGCTCCGACCCCATTGCCTGTGGCGTTTGAAGCTCCATCGAAATTCATCCTCCAAGGTCGCTCTTTCGTGTCATCCTCTTCAGTAGTCGTAACATACATTAAATCCTCATTCGGGAAATCGAAGTCTATAGGCTCATAGTCTTCTAAAGCCCAACTTGCCAGGAAGTCTGCTATCGCACTTCCTTTTATTGCTTTCTGATTGACATAGACTATGTCGAATTCAGAGAGCAAGATTTGCCATCGAGCTAATCTCCCATTCAATGCTGCTGACTCCATCAAATACTTCAAAGGATCCAATTTCGAAATCAACCAAGTAGTGTGATATAGCACGTATTGTCTTAATCTACATGTAGTCCAGACGAGTGCACAACATAATTTCTCAATAGGTGAATATCGTGTCTCGCAATCAGTGAATTTCTTGCTGAGATAATATATCGCCCTTTCTTTCTTTCCGGATTCATCATGTTGGCCTAGTACACATCCCATGGAATTTTCAAAAACCGTTAAGTATATGATCAATGGTTTATTAGGAATCGGAGGTACCAAGATGGGAGCCTTGGATAAATAGTCTTTGACCTTATTAAAGGTTTTCTGACATTCATCATCCCATACACCCGGGTTACGCTTTCTAAGCAGGCGGAAGATAGGATCGCATTTCTCAGTCAACTGTGAGATGAATCGAGCAATGTAATTTAGTCTTCCTAAGAAACCTCGAACTTCTTTTTGAGTGCTGGGTGGTGGTAATTCCTGCATAGCTTTGACTTTATCCGGGTCAATTTCAATTCCTTTTTTGCTGACCACAAAACCTAACAATTTTTCTGATGTGGCCCCGAAAGTGCATTTGGCTGGATTCAACTTTAGTTGATATTTCCTTAGCCTTCCAAATAACTTTCTTAGGATTCTTACATGTTCCTCCTTCGTTTGAGATTTCGCAATCATGTCATCGACGTAAACCTCAATTTCTTTTTGCATCATGTCATGGAACAGGGTCACCATAGCCCTTTGATAAATTGTCCCTGCATTCTTGAGTCCAAAGGGCATCACTTTGTAACAAAATGTTTCCCATAGCGTGACAAAAGTGGTTTTGGTCATATCCTCAGGGTCCATCCTTATCTGGTTATACCTAGAGAAGCCATCCATGAAGGAAAACAGGGAATGTTCTACCGTATTGTCGACTAGAGTGTCGATGTGGGGCAAAGGAAAATTATCCTTTGGGCTAGCTTTATTTAGATCCCGATAGTCCACACACATACGCACCTTTCCATCTTTTTTGGGAACGGGGACTATATTAGCTACTCATTCAGAGTATTTAACCACCTGGAGGAAACCGGCGTCAAATTGTTTCTTGACTTCTTCTTTTATTTTTAACAACACATCAGATCTCATCATTCGAAGTTTTTGCTGCACAGGCCTGTTTTCTTCCTTTATAGGGAGTTTATGCACCACAATGTCAGTACTTAAGCTGGGCATATCTTGGTAAGACCATGCAAAAATATCTTGGAACTCTTGAAGTAGCTCGATCAGATTCCTTCTGGTTTCTACGGAGATACTTGTCCCGATTTTCACCTCTTTCTCTTCATCTTCGTGCCCCAGATTAATAACTTCCACTGGGTCAGAATGAGGTAGGATCTATTTTTCTTCCTGTTTCATCATTCTTAACAGATCCGAAGGTAAATCACAATCTTGATTATCTTGAAGGTCCTGAAGTTCTTCCAAACACATATCTTGCTCGAAGTGGGGTTCTAAGTTAGTCTCAGGATTGCTCATATTATTGATATCTGAGGATCTGTCAATGAATGAAAGAAAAGTCCAAAGGGCGAAATGAATTTGCGAAAGAATGACTATATGGTATATGTATGTGTATGCATGTATTAAACCTTTTTTATTAGACATGTACGAATGGTTTAGTAAGTTGAGTTTAGGAAATGAAAGAATAGTTATGGAAAGAGTATAAAATGGAAAGTGCGCTTCATTCAAAATAACGGAATAATGACCATGGGCCCTTTTACAAAAAGATCCATATTGCTTTCGAGCCTAAAGCAATAGGTGTTTTCGAGCATTACTCTGAGGAAATCTTAAAAATTACAGGGAGTTCCTCCGTGGTCCAATTATTCAAAGTGCTTCCTGGTGTACACGGACCAATTTTCGATGAATTCCTTTCCTTTCCTTCATCGGATATAGCATTAACGCCTAGGTCTTTTACGATGCCTTCCTTGGTCCTAATTGTCACTTGCTTCTTTTCCTGCTGGTTGATCACTTCTCCTAAGACGAAAGTCTCATAGATGTGCGGGAAAATCATGGGTTCCCACGAGATGTCCTTTCCAACTAGTCTGGCCCTCCTTCTTTCTTGTCTTTTCTCCAGCTCCTTTCTCTTTTGTTTTGTGTCTGGCTTGTTCCTCAGGCCATAACGATCCCGTTTTTCTATCGGTATCGGTACGTTAACTCTTCCTTGGAGGTATTTTCCTAGTCCTCTTCCAAGTCTTGCTCCTTTTCCGACCGTTAACTTCAAACCCATCCTGATGGTCGATGATATTGTAGGCACAGGTATTTTCCTCCCTTCCGAAATGAAGGTTGCATTGACGAACTCTAGTGAGCGAAACGAGCATTCCACAGCTTCCTCATCTATTCCCACATATGGTGAATCGCTTGTTATGGACGTGATTACTTCCTCCTCCGCATTAATCGTGATCAGCAGCCCTTCATTTATTAGCTTCACTTTCTGGTGCAAAGAGGAAGTTACTGCCCCAGCTGAATAGATTCATGGTCTTCCTAGCAGACAGTTATAAGTAGACCTGATGTCCATTACTAGAAAATCTACTTCATACGTATTTGGCCCAATATGAAGGGGTATTTCAATCTTCCCCATTACCTTCCTTTCTATCCCATCAAATGCTCTTACTATGTTATTGCATCCTTTCATGTGGGAGCTATCGATTGGCAATCTTTGCAGTGTAACTAGTGGTAGCACATTCAGGGCTGAACCATTGTCTATGAGTACTCCAAGTAGCGTATACCCTTTACAACGGGTAGTGATGTGTAGAGCCTTGGTGGACCCTATTCCTCCTGTTGGTATTTCATCATCGCTGAAGAAAATGAAGTTATCAGCACTCACGTTAATGACCAATCGATCTAGTTTTCTGACGGAGATGTCATTCGCTATGTAGGTTTCGTTTAGCACCTTCATTAGTGCGCTTTGATGAGCTTCCAAGCTTAAGAGCAATGACAAGATTGATATACAAGCAGGCTGTTTGTGTAGTTGCTCTACTACACAATATTCACTATGTCTTAAAAACTTTAAAAACTCCTTCGCCTCATTCTTAGTTACAAGTTCGGTGAAGGGTGTTTCCAGCTTGTTAGTCATTTCCTTTTCAGGCTCACGTATTCTAGCTTTCCCTTTATTGACCTCTTTTTCTTTGTTCACAAGGTCATAATCCTTACCGCTCCGGATAACGAGGTTAACGTCCTTCCTGGGTTCCTCTTCCTTTGGCATGGTCACGTTGCAATTGTAACTCCATGGGACTCTCTTGCTGTCTTTGTAAGGAAACGTCGCGGGCTTTTGTTTGATAATGCGGGGAGTTGTTTGTTCTCTCATCGCACTACGAATAATCACCTTGGGACGATTACTTTCGTAAGTCCTAGCTATCCCGTCTTCAGAGGCGCAAATGTCATTAGCTTCCACTCCCTCTTCAAAGAATTTCAGCTCTTGATTGTCCATCATCATTTGGATCACGACTTTGAACTCGATGCAACTTTGAATTTTATGCCCTTTGACAGCGTGAAACTCGCAATGGTCATCATCCCCGATTATCACACTCTCTTTATCGCTCAAGATTATCTCTTCTTTAACCAACTCCTGCCATACCCACCGAAGTGGAGACTGGATTTCTTCAATATTTCTCTTAATTTTTCGGGCTCCTTCTTTTAGCAAAGCATTCACCCCTTGCTCTGGTGATTAGGCGTAGGATTTCCAGCTATATTGGGTTTTGTTGGCTCTTCTAACTTCACGATCCCGTGCTCTATGAGTCCTTCAACTCGTCTTTTAAAAGCGGGGCAGTTTTCAATCGAATGCCCTTCTGCCCCTGTATGGTATTCGCAGTGAGCTTTTGCATCATACTAAGTCGAGAATGAGGGTTTGTACGGTCTTACATGTTGAAGAGCTACCTCATGTGCATCGTATAATATTTTGTAGAGTTCTCCATATGACATTGGAAGGGGGTATATTGAATTTTTTCCCTATTCAGCCTAGTGTCTGTCTCCTGCCTTGGGGCATTTTGATAATTGCCTATTGGAGTCTTTGGCTGACTTCTCACGAAGGGTCTGGTGTAACCAGGTCTGTACATGCTTCCATTGTTGACCTCGTTATCCCTTTTTCTTGGGGCAGGCCTTTTAGGGCTTTCTCCAGTCTCAATCTTACCGGTTTTGATCGCATTTTCAATCATTTCCCCCGACATGACCATATCGGAGAAACTCTTGGTAGCGTTTTCTAGCAGATGATTTAGGTAAAGAGCCTTGAGTGTATTGACGAACAACATTATTGTCTCTTTTTCTGTTAACGGTGACTGCACTTTTGTTGCCACCTCGCTCCACCTCTGCGCATATGTTCTAAAGCTCTCATTTGACTTCTTTTCCATGTTATGTAGTGTAAGCCGGTCAGGGGCTATTTCTATTACATGGCCGTATTGTTTTAAGAAAGCTTGTGTCAAATCTTTCCACGAATGGATTTTTGATCGGCTCAGCTGATTGTACCATCTGATCGCTGACCCGGCCAGGCTGTCTTGAAAACAATGAATTAACAGTTGGTCATTGTGTACATGCCCTGCCATCTTCCTACAAAACATGGTTAGGTGAGCTTCAGGGCAGCTCGTCCCGCTATATTTTTCAAATTTTGGAGCTTTGAATTTGGGAGGGAGCACTAGTTCCGGAACCAAACTTAGTTCTTTGGCATCTACCCTGTAGCAATTTCAACCCCCTACATTACGACAATTTTCTCTTCCAAACACCTGTATCATTCTTCTATTTGTTTGGGAAGATCTTCTCTTATCATTTCGTCAAAATCTGGAACACCCAAATTTGCGACATTATCCTCTGGATTTGACCCTGATCCAGTTGGATAATTAGTCGATCGTGACATGCTTGTGGCTGGTTGCTGTACCCTTACAGTAATGGTGGGTTACCGTGCCGGCACTTCTTACGACACTAGGTTATGGAGGGGAGTAAAGCCTGGGGGGACCATCGGGTCCTCTTATTCCTTAATGGCTGGGCTCTTTCCTTTGTTAGCCATGCTTTGTTTTACTTGCGCTAATTCGTTCATCAGGCTCTTCTGTACTTCCATGAATTGATTCTTCATTTCTCTACACATCATGCTCATTTGCTCTTGGATGCGCTCTTGCATCTGGTCTTGTAACTCCTTTTGAATTTGTTCAAGTCTTTGTTCCATGGCTTTACTTTTCTTTCGAGTATTATAACGGTGTGAGTTTTCAATGGTTACTGATGTAGCTCTGGGTAGTAAATATTAATAAGTTAAGTTTGCTATGCAGAAGTATGCGAAAATATGATGCATGTATGCAAGAGAAAGGTATTGACTTATAATTCATTTTCCATTTAGAAAACTTCATTCGGATAACAAATTCCTTAACATAAAGCAAATTACATAAACAGTTTCGCTTTGATGCTCAAAGCCTTGACTTTCTTAAGGAGTTTTAACAGCTTCTGTCCTCGTTCAGTCTTTGTCTCGTATTGTATGCTTAACTCTTCTGCTTCAACTGCCAGGGTCTGTACGTGGTTAGCTACTCCGCGGATTTGATTTAAAGCTTCACCCGTAACATAATCCCTTTCTCTGACTTCCTTTTGAGTTTGCTGAAGATGCCAATCATTTGTTTCCAACGTCCTTTCCAGAATCTCAGTTCGTATTTCACTATTATGCAAAGAGGCCTCTAATTCTTCCACCCTCTCATTTAGTTTCTCGATCTCAGTTCGGCTTGCCTTTAACTCCATTACTGAATTTTGGCTACGATGCTTATACAAGGATTCCTCCAATTCTCCTACTCGAGCTTTTAATTCAGCTACTTCAGCTTGACTTTCCAGAAGGCAGCTCTTTATAGCATTTTCCTGGACTTGGGCGTCTTGGAATTTGTTTTTCCAGTGACTTGTTTTATTTTTCTCTTCGCGGACTTCCTGCTGCCATTGCTCTGATGTCTTACCCAAACCGGCAGTTCTCATTGACAATCGAAGTTTTTTATAGTCCTTCTTTAGGCTGCTCAGATCTTCTTCAGCCTTATTCTTCCCTTTCCTTAATTTTTTCGCCTCCAGCTTCTGAACATCAACATCTAGTCCTAAGAGCACCTTCTTTTCCTCCAGTTTTTCTATCACTTTCCCCATCTCAACATTTTTCTTTTCAAAATCCTGTTTAATTATCTCTAATTCAGTCGGAATTACCTGCAAGTGTTCTTCAATTGGGCGGACAATCTCCGCAGTTATCATGGGATTGGTGCCGAATGATTTCATTTTTCGAACCTGGTTCCATGCATTTGAGATTTCTCGAATCCTTTTCTTATTATTTTCTCCCCGGTACACGAATTCACATTGAGCTATCCCCTGCGTCGCGGGTATGAACTGTCTTGATCTGTATTGTCTTGAAACTAGCAAAGGTGCATATCCAGTTGCTCCCCATATCCCGGCTAATGGGACCCAGTCAAGATCTCCGCATCGATATAATATTTCATCAGGAATAAATCATAGTGCTCGCCACTCTATGTCTTTGTCTTTGAGGCTTTGAAGTATGGCTATCCATTTTTCTTCTAAGAAGCTTTCTTGTCTCTACGTGGCCACGAACTCTTTCAAAGGGGAGTAATCTTTAGACAAGTACTGATAGGAGACTTTTTCTGTTTTCCAAAAGTGACTATGAAACCATACCATCAGTAGCGGTGTGCAGGTGATAAATCGACCTTCGCCCTCCTTTTTGCATGCATTCAGGGATCTGAAAGTTTCAGCTAGTATAGCCGGGACAGGTGTCACTCTTTTACTTAATCTATCAAACAAATCTATCACCGCATCCTCTATATGTCCCAAGGCTTTTTGAAAAATGACCAACCTATAGATACTTAGGGCTAAAATGTCGATCTTCTTCTTCGCATCTAGATGGGCCCATATTAAATCTCGCAGGCTCTTCCATGTGATGCATTTGTTATAGCCCTTGACCTTAACTAAAGCTGCAACCCACTGCTCGCTCATGCCCGTGATGTTTATTAATCTTTTAACCGTCGTCAGGAGATTTGGAGCTCTAGAGTAGGCCTTATTTACTGTGTTAAGGCTCTAAAGAGGGATTTGTCCATCTTAACTTCGCACAAGTATGGCAGATCTCCATATTCCTGGAAAAAGGTCTGTTTCATGTTGTTGTCCCAACTGTCCCAAATCTCCTTTAATTCCAGCATATTGTTTTGAGCCGTGCTGATCCTGGTATAATCCCAAAGCTTGGACTCATATCCTTCCACTAAGCTGTCTCCTTTTTGACGTTGAGTCTCCTCCGACCATATGCGCACAACCATATTGTCCTCCACTTTATCAAAGTACTTGTTTTCCATGATTAATTCTCTTATTGGTAACTGAACTTTTGAGTCTATACTTTCTCTTTATATGATAATGAAATGCGATGCAAAAAGAGACAAAATAAACCAGTTAGCGAAATATAACAATATCAATTTACCAGTATAACATAGAACCTAAAAATCTAATTTGGAAGATTGCTAAATGGTTTAACACGACTCCTTCTAAAGCAAGTTTCTACGTCTTACTACATGTGCTTTTAGGCTCTAAAGTAAAGGTACCCAAACCAACAGATTCCTCAATCCTCACCCATTACAGGATCATACGGATGAGTTCGGTTTAGGGGGACGCATTTCCCACATGTTTACACGGAAGTGAAAACTTCACAAAAATAAGGGTACTTTGTAATCCCGAAAGTAATCCACTATCCTGCACGGAGGTGAAGACCTCACGAAGGAGTAGTTTTAGGCTTCCACTTATTAGGGTAATATCATATGCATATGTATGCAAATATACACTAGCAATATCACATAATATAATGTCACAAAAGGTGTCGAGGATCGCATATTAAACAAAACTGAAACTTTTAAAAGTTTCTAAAGAATACCCGAAAATAATCAATTTTGGCTTGACTCTTGTTTATTTTAAATTCCCCAGTGGAGTCGCCAGCTGTCGAAACTACTTTTTTTGGAAAACAACGTGTTTCGAAAATTATTTTAAAATCTAAATATAATGGGAGTCGCCACCAATCCTTTATTCGGGGTGATTGGATCACCACAAAACATTTTTCTTCTAAAAAAAATGTTTTGAAAACACGTAGGTCTTCGAAATCCAGAAAAAACAGGTTCGGGAGTCGGTTACGCATGAGGAAGGATTAGCACCCTCATACGCCCAAGATTGGTACCGTATTGATTATTTTCGGATCTTGATTTGTAACATTTAAGAGCTCGAATAAAGTTTAAAATACGATCCCTAAGTGCATGAGTTAAGTTTAAAAGAAATTGGGCTTGTTTGGAAATCCCGCTATTTCAAAGTGATCGAGGAAGAAAAGTTGCGTCCAGTGAGTTAAGACACAACATTTCAGGATCTAAAAATGACGAGCTTTCCTTCGAAAAAAAAACTCTTTTTTCAATTTTTGGGAAAAGGATATTCGATTATCTCGATTCGAAGAAAGGTTGCACCTAGTAAGTTAAGGCGCAATATTTCAGGATCGAGGATAAGGAAACATTGCCTCAATTAAGGGTATTTGATTATTTCGATTTGAAGAAAAAAATGCACCTAGTGAGTTAAGGCACAAATTTTCGAAACTCGAAATAAAGGAATATTTCCTCGAATTTTTTTTTTAAAAAATATCTTGAAAACAAGCATGCGAGTTAAATATGAATAAGTAGTTAACAGTGAATATTAAACGCAACATGAAATAAATAGGAAGATAAATTATCCACGAAAAATCAAGATGCAAAATACGAGCGCGAAAAAAAGTTAATGAGAGAGAAGAATGATGTAATCGGAGTTCAAAACGAGACTTTTTGGATGCACGGGGGCAAAAAATGGGATTTTTGGAAGTTCGAGGGTAAAATGGTAATTTTCGGAAGGTTCGGGGTCAAAAAATGGGATTTTGGAAGTTTGGGGGTAAAATGGTAATTTTTAGAAGGTTCAGAATCAAAAACGGGATTTTTGGAAGTTCGGGGGTAAAATGGTAATTTTTAGAAGGTTCGAGGTAAAAAATGGGATTTTTGGAAGTTTGGGGGTAAAAAAGGTAATTTTTGAAAGGTTTGAGGTTAAAAATGGGATTTTTGGAAGTTCGGGGGTAAAATGGTAATTTTTAGAAGGTTCGGGGTCAAAAATGGGATTTTTGGAAGTTCAGGGGTAAAAATGGTAATTTTTAAAAGTTTCGAAGTCAAAAACGGGACTTTTGGAAGTTTGGGAGTAAAATGGTAATTTTTGGAAGTTTCGGGGTCAAAAATGGGATTTTTGGAAGTTTAGTGACCTCCGGGGTAATAAAACCAAAGACGGGTGACACGTGGCAGCCCCCGAGGCATCCTGAAGTCAAAGGACTAATTTGAAAACCATGGAAAATTTTTGGGTCAATTTCATAATTAAAACGAACTTGATTTAAGGATTAAATTAAAACAAATTAAAAAGGAAAGGGACCGACGTAGAAATAAACCTGAATAATGACACGTGGCGGCTCCTGGTGCATTTAAAAAGGTCGAGGGGCTAAATTGAAGAACCGTGAAAATTATTGGGCCAATTTAAAATGAATTAAAAGTACGAGAATGACCTGATTGAAAATTTGAAAAAAAGCGCAATGACCAAAGGCACAAATATCCCTTTTTTCGAAAACACGCGGATCCTTCAGGCGGGTTGGGTCGAATTCGGGCTATAGCTCAGAACGGTGTCGTTTTAGCACTGAAATTCAGCCTTCAGAACGACACTGTTCTGAGGGCCTATAAATAGCTCGTTTTAGAGTAAAAAAAACATTTCTTAGCCCCTCCTAAAAAAAAAAACAGAGAAACTCTCCAAAAAGGCTCCCCCTTCCTCTTTGACCGGCCTTGCTCCAGCCCCGGGCTTGTCGCCCGTCCGTCGTGCGTAGGGCCATACGCGCCATCGTCCCCGGCCGCGCGTCATCGCGCGTATTCGCCATGCCGGGTCACGCGCAACGATCCGTCCATGTTCCCGTCAACATCGCCGATCCTCACGCGCCGGCTAACCACCGACGAAGGTAAAAAAAAAACCTTTTTCTTTTTCCGATTTTAAATCATTCCTTCTTTTTATTATTCCGATTCTTGATTCTATTTATCCCTGTTAAAAAGATCCTTTGTTCTTTTACAGATCTACGCTCGACAAGGCACGGACGGTGCTGGGCGGAACTTCATCGAGTGTTCCGACGATGGCGAACACGGCTCAGGGGAGTGACACTTGACCTTTTATTTTCTTCTTTTTTTTATTTATTCTTTTTAAAAGAAATAATTAATAGCATTTATTAGTATTAATAATTATTACTGTCATTAATATTACTAATGTTATTAGTAATATTTATTATTATTATTATTATTATTATTATTGTTGTTATTGTTATTATAACCAAAGATATTTAGGGTATTTATTATACTTAAGAAACGGGTCAAGATAATAAATGACATAAAGAGATTTAATGCATGCATGAATACGTTTTGAAATCGATTTAATGAAAACTTCTTTAATTTATATAGGATGATAAATACAAATTAAAAATACCTGAGTAATTTAATGGAATCTGACTTGTATTTCTCGGTTACTTATCGGAGCTATTCGAACCCTTCTGTTGTTGCTTACTGCTTCTGTTTAGGCTTGGGAGATACCTTAAAAATCTCTTTTCCTTTTTTATTCATTCGTAAAAAAAATCAAACCCCTTGAATCTGGTTTTTATAACCAGTATTACAATCATGGCGATTTAATGCCTATCTTTTCTTCTTGCAGGTTCGGCTATGGCAGTGGCAGTTGGAGCAGCCGATGACAGTGCAAGTTGGAGTTGGAGATGGTTACTTGATTGCTGACGTGGCGCGTCCTGGTTGGCTGAGGGGAAGGTGGTAGCAGTAGATTAGGGTTAGGCAGTGTAAAGTTGGGCCTATTTGGGCCATTGTTGGGTTTTGGGTGTAATAGATTTTAGGTAATTTGGGTTTATATTTGCAATTGGGCCAAATTCGGGTCCAAGAATGTAATTTGGACTTTTTGTAATTATTTGGACTTTTGTATTTGGGTTTTATTTATTTTAAATTTTAAATTTGAAAATAATTTTAAACTTAATTTAAATTTAAATTTAAAATAAATTTAAATTTTAAACAAATTTAATTTTAAAATAAATTTAAAGGGAGTATGAGCCCAGTCAAAATTTGGGCTTCAACAGACTAAACAGGAGAATGTGATTAATAGGGAGGGGTCCACAAATCTGTCAATTTCAAGTCAGTTTAAAAAAAAAAAAAAGAATAGATGGAAAAGAATGGGGAGAAGTGTGAAAGTTGATGTGTACATGGTCGAATTGGGATTTTGTAAGAGGAAAGGGACTAAATTTTTCTTTTCGCATGAGTCATATGGGGATGAGTAAAAAAAATGCAGGCAGACTTTAGGGAGGTGGATATTTCTGTTCTATCGGATTCGTCTATTTCTATTTTGAAGCATGAGATTTCTCCATAAAAATCTTGAAGAGACGACTGCCAAGAGGCAGGCCGATTGGGATCAATGAAGCTCTTGAGTTGGAATGTTCGCGGATTGGAGAATGCTCGGGCATGTAAGAGGCTCCAGTATAGTCTGAAGTCTCATAATGCTCATATTGTCTTCTTAATGGAGATGAAACTCGATAGTAGACGTATGGAAAGAGTTCGATGAAAATGCATTTATGTGAATGGTATAGATGTCTCTATGGATGGTTCTAGAGGGGGACTCAATTTGGCATGGAATGGTAATGACTTGGTCAGCATTCGGAGCTACTCAAAGAATCATATGGATGCCGTGATAAGTGGTGGAGAAATTAATTTGAAATGACAGTTTACCGATTTTTGTGGTAATTCTGATGTTAGGGATAGAAACATTAGTTGGGATCTGCTTCAAAATCTTTTTGGTGAATGTAATCTACCATGGCTCATATGTGAAGATTTCAACGAGATTCTGTTCTCTAACGAAAACGTTTGTGGGATCCCCAAGGATGAACGTCGACTGGAAGAATTTAGATAGGTGCTAGAGGATTGTGATCTAGTGGATGGAGGATACTCAGGGCCCTAGTTTACATGGGAACGTTGCAATTTACCAGAGACGAATATTTGAGAGAGATTGGATAGAGGGTGGTTAATTATGAATGGTCGAACATTTTTCCCAATTATGTTATTGAACATCTACTGCATTCATTCTCGGACCATTGTCCTTTTTTGGTACAAACGAATAAAAGCTTGTCACACTTTCCGAAACCTTAGTTTAGATTTGAGGCTTGGGGATGTTAAAGGATTCATGTCGGGATGTTATTCAAAGTGCATAGGAAAATAATAATGGTGATGTCTTGATCAAATTAAATGCTACTAAGGAAGCCCTTACGAAGTGGTCACAACGAGAAAGGAAGAAAAGAGGGGACTCGTCGAAAAAATTAGAAAGACGCTTGGCGGCTTTGATTGATGGTCATAGGAATGATGACTCGATGGCTGAACTGTTGGATGTTAAATTACAATTGAATAGGGAGATGGAAAAATAGGAGGCTTATTGGGAGCAGAGGGCTCGGGCCAATTGGTTAAAGATGGGAGATAAAAACACTGCATTTTTTCATAAATATGCTTCTTAACTACGCAACATAAATCGGGTCCAAGGGCTTAAAGATAGGTCGGGGTTGATTACTACTGATGAAGATAAAATTGCAGATGTTGCAATGAATTATTTCGCGCACCTGTTCACCTCAAAAGGTGTTTGAAATATGGTAAATGTATTGTCTGGAGTTAAGGAATGTATCATGGCGGAAGTGAATCAGATTCTTATGGTGCCATATTCGACGGAAGAGGTGTTTGAAGCTTTAAAATGCATGGGGCCCTACCAAAGCTGCTGGCAATGATGAGTTTTCAGCCATTTTTTACCAACAATTCTGGGATATCATCGAGGAGGATGTGAGTGACTATTGCCTACAGATTCTTAATAATGGTATGTCTTTCGAGCCTTGCAATTTTACAAATATTGTACTAATACCAAAATTCCCAAGCCAACTAATTTGTATAATTTTAGATCGATTAGTCTTTGTACGATCCTTTATAAAATTATATAAAAAAACTGTTGCAAATCAATTTCGTAGTGTTTTGGATTATTGTATTGGTGAGGCTCAAAGTGCCTTTGTCCCTGAAAGGCTAATTTCTGATAACATTCTACTTGCCTACGAAATTCTACATTCCTTTAAAAAGAAAAGGACGGGGAAAGAAAGGAAGTATGGCTTTGAAATTGGATATGAATAAGGCCTAATACTGGGTGGATTGGTCTTTTTTGAAGAATACGTTGTTGAAAATGGGATTTGATAAAGTTATGGATGAATTTTATTCTCCATTTCTTGTCAACTATTACATATTATGTTACTTTAAATGGAAAATAGGGGCCAACTTTTCAAGCCGCTAGAGGGTTGAGGCAAGGAGACCCTTTAAGCTCTTACCTATTTTTGATATACAATGATGACTTATCTACTTTGATACAAAAAGTTGCAGGTGAGGGTCAGATGGTTGGTTCTAAAATTTGTAAAGGACCCCGAATTAGCCATCTCCTTTTCACGGATGATAGTATCTTGTTTGGGGAAGCTATAGAGGAATGTGCTTAGGTGTTAAAAGGCATTTTGAAGGAATATGAATCAGTCTTGGGACAGTACGTGAACTTCAATAAATTCCACGGTGTTTTATAGCTCGAATATAATGACTCAGAATAAAGCTCCGGTGTCACAATTGTTGGGGGTAAGAATTTCGGTAAATACAGAAAAATATTTGGGTTTGCCAAAATTTGTGGGCAGAGGAAAGAAGTTGGCTTTTCAGTCGTTAAAGGATTGTTTCGGCCAAAAAAATTAATTCATGGAGTTCTCGCTATTTATCACAAGGAGGAAGGAGGTGTTCGTAAAATCTGTTTTGCAAACCATTTCGACTTATACGATGGACTGCTTTTTATTGTCTAAATCTCTTTGTACAGAATTAGAAGGGATTTGTAAGAAATTTTGGTGGGGGAAGGGGTCGAATAAGAGAAGTTTGCATTGGTACGAATGGTAAAAATTATGTGTCCCCAAGGAAAATGAGGCTATGGGATTTCGCAGTTTGTCTCATTTTAATTTAGCATTACTTGCCAAGCAGGGCTTGCGTTTATTAAATTACCCAAATTCTTTGCTTGCGGTTCGTTGAAGGCTAAGTACTATCCAAAAATAGATTTTTTAAAAGCTAGTGATGTAGTCGAAACAAACTAAAAATATGATTAAGGCAAGTGCACCTATCAATTAACAGTATAGTTGCGGTGAGCACAGATATCGCTCCCACGAGGACTAAAAGTACTAGTAGTTGTTGTCTTCCTATTATTTAACCGATCAAATGAAGTGATTGTTTAAAACTAAAATTAAATAAATTAATAAACTAAAAGTACGTTAAAGAATAAATCAGGAAATAACAAATGTTTAATACCAAGAAGCAAGACAATACCCAAGAAAGAATCCACCTAGATTTCATCTGCCATTATCATTATGAATTAAGCAATTTATTCACTTAGTATTTTGATCTGTAGAAATCCCTAAATTATGCTAATACCTCTATTCAAGCATAAAAGCAACTGACTCTAGGTTGATTAATTGAAATTTCTTTTTAATTAAAACCCCTATTGTTACATTAGTTCGATCTATGGATTCTCCTATTAGATTTGACTCTAATTTGGTATATTTATGCCGTCCTATTTCTAGGATTGCATGCAACTTCACTTAATTATGCTACATCTACTCTTAAATAGGGTCTATTCCTCCTCTGATTTAAGCAGATCAAACAAGAATCAAAATCCGTTAAATACTAAATCAAGAATTAAGCACACACAATTAAGAACAAAATTTAAGTATTTATTGCGTAACCTCAGAAATCAAATGACAGAATTCATTATAGTGTTCATCTTCCCTAGGTATTTAGGAAATTAGTTCATGCTAACGAATAAAAACATCTCAAAGATAGTATAACCGCAAGATGAAGAAGAACTCATAATAAAATCAAAAGAAATTAGAAAGAGGTCTTCAATCTTCGTGGAACTATGCTTCAAAGACGGCTTCAATGGTGTTTCTTCAGTTATTTTCTTGAATAATCTCTGATGGCTAGGGTTTAGGGAATGGAGGATTTTATAGAAAATTTGAAGTGCTAATTCATATCACTCCATCCCCTATTTATAATACATGAAAATCTCTAGTTGGATCCAAATTAAATTCTAAAAAGATAATTAGAATTAAATATAAACAATAATTCAGTAATTGGATCCAAATTAAACTCTAAATTATAAAGCCTAAAAGATAAATTAAAATTAAATATAAACAATATAAACAATTTAACAATAATAATCCTAAATATTAATCCTAAGAAATAGGGTCTAAATTTAAATAAAGTCTTATGTCCAATAAATCTCTCTCTAACTCTTTCACATTCACCTTTTTGCTCCAAATTTTCCTTTTTGTCTTTGATTTAGTCCTTGCCCATGTGTCCAGCCTGCGTGGCTCTTAAAATATGCTCTTTTTGTACGGTTTTCGCTTGTTTTTCGCTTCTTTCGCTCTCAAATGCTATCCTAAGTATAGAAACATGAATTTAAAGGATTATGAACATAAAATTCATTATTTTAAATCGACTAATCATCCAAAAACGCATTAAGAATGAGGCTAAAACATGTTACTTTTGGCACTTATCAGCTAGTTTGGGAAGCATATCATCTCTTACATGGAGAAGCATCTAGGCTTCAAGAGGGGTGTTGGAGAGAGGGCTTTGCTGGCGAGTGGGAGATGGGGCAAATATTTTAGCCGTGTGTCCTTCATGGATCCCAGGTGCTAGAAATGAGGTCATCCAAGTTAATGGCAATTGTCAAAACTCTTTAAAAGTTAGTGATCTAATTGATAGAACAAATAGAATCTAGAATGAAACTACAGTATGAAATACCTTTTGCGAGGATGTTGCTAGGCGAATTTTTGAGATCCCATTGTCTAAATACTCGCATGCTAATCATCTAGCTTGGGTGGGAGAGGCCTCTAGAGAGTTTACAATACGTAGCGCTTACAGATTGATCCTACTCAAATCTCCTATGGCTCATGATTTACAAAACAGTTGTGTTTATAAGAAGTTCTACAAAAAGCTCTAGGACATGGACATTCCTGCTAAATTGAAAATTACATTTTGGAGGTTTACAAGGAATTTCATTCCTACTTTTTGTAATCTCCATCTGAAGAAAATTTCTAGTAAGAAACTCTATTCGCGTTGTTCTGCTAATACTGAAACGATGGTGCATGCATTGTGAGATTGCCCTGTCTCAAAAGAAATATTGAAGCATATGAATTGTATTTGGATAGAGAGAATTGTAAAATGGATTTTTTGGATTGGATTACCTATTTCTTTAAACAACATTCGAGTTCTGAGTGCAAAATGTTTGTAAGCATAATGTGGATGATTTGGTTCGAACGCAACAAATGGGTGTATGAGGGTAAGAAAAGAATTGGGTGAGAGATTGCAAGATCTGTGTGTCAATACATCAGAGAATATGAAGAGTTGCAAGGAAAAAGTTCACTTATTTGTGTGAGAAACTTGATTCAATGGGAGACACCAGGAGATTCGTTTGTGAAAGTAAATTTTGATGTAGCTTTTAGGGAGAGAAACCATAGATTTGGCTCAGGAATAGTGGTTAGAGATGCTTATGGACAAATATTGGGATTGAAGGTGGTGATAAACAACAACATTCCTTCTCCTTTTGCGGCTGAAGCTTTAGCTTGTGTTCAAAGCGTCCAATATGGAAAATATTTAGGTTTTGGGGATGTTATTATGGAAGGCAATTCTCTATCGATTATTAAGAATATACAAAGTGTGAATGATGATAGATTGATAATGATGATATTAATTATAAATATATATTGTGAGTATGATCCTATTGATTTGGGCTATTGGTGATTCTTTTATCTTATAGGGACTAAATTGAAGATAAATGACAAATTGGGGCAAAAAGCGTGATTTTGGAATAGAAAGTGTGAAAGTGTGGAAGACTTGAGAAGAGTTTTTGTTGGACATAAAGACTTTATTTTATTTTATTTTAAACTATATTTTTTAGGATTAATATTTAAGATTATTATTAGGATATTGTTTATATTTAATTTATATTTATCTTTTAAGCTTTATCATATTTAGAGTTTGAATTGGATCCAACTAGGAAATTATTGTTTAGATTTAATTCTAATTATCTTTTAGAGTTTAGATTGGATTCAACTAGGAATTTCTATGTAATATAAACAGGGGATGGAGTGATATGAATTTCTCACTTCCCATTCACCATAAAATCCTCCATCTCCCAAAATCCTAGTCACTTTATTTCAATAAAAAGTTCTATTTCAATAACTTATGTTTTCTACCAAAAAAATATGAGCAACTAAAACACTTCTAGTCGAAGATTATCAACTTTCCTCCAAAAGGTTCATGAGGCTTAGAACCTTCACTTAACCCTTCTCGACCAAGTATTCATCAATTCTCTGTATTACGGGATCGACGTTTTCGTCCAAAATCCCTTCAAAAGTAATCTTTTCATTCCACGTGAAGCCAACCACTTTGTGTGTTTTGAGAAGGTTGCACGGTCAATTCACTAACTTACTACGTCAGAGGTTGTCAAGTCAAAGAGACAAAATGGCGTGACATTCGTCATTGGGAAGAGATGATCTAGTGTAAGACGGTCTCATTGGAGCGACGGTTAGCTAGAATCAGGTTCCTATAAATCAAAGTTATAACTGGAGCTGGTGGTCATAGGCCTCCTCTTCCACTATAACTGGCTTATTCGAGCACGAGAAGAACCATCTAAAAGTTTATGATTGAACCAAGGAGGAATTAAGATAACTGAAGGCTGGAACTCTCGATATTGATAAAACCTTTCTTCTTCGACTCTGTTTATTTTTATGCAATTTAAATTATTTCGACACTTTAATCTCTTATTTCTTTTAATTCTGTTTTTTATTTTCTCCAGGTTAGACGCTTTTCTTGGGGACGATTTCGCCCATGATCTCGACAAACAAAATTCTTTGCAACACTTCAATCCCTGAGGATTTGACCCTACTTCCCTTTACTACTATTTTTTATATTTTTAGAATTAGGTTATATTTGGTGCTCCCGACAGCACACCAAATTTTGGCACAGTTGCTAGGGACTGGTAACATACTAATCTTGTTTTTTTTCTTATGACTAGATATGCTCTAGGAAATCTTGCGTACCCATATGATCCATAGATTGAAAAGATTGCAAAAGCTAATCGCAAGCAAACAAAGTTACGAAAAAAGTAGTCAGAGGTTGCAGGAACTAAGCATAACCCACCTTTAGAAGTAGAAGAAGGCGACGAAAGAGAATCTAGGGTAAACGAAAACCCTAATCCAACACTAAAAAATCAAAGAGTTGATCCATCGAAGGAATTGTCAAACGTTAAGGTTAACGAAAATCGAAATTCGGCACCACAACCTATGGCTCAGACAATTCGACCGAGGCTCCTGATGATCAACCGCCATTATGCATTGCGTATCCTATTGTGGATGCTAAATTTGAACTTAAATCAAATTTAATCTAATTAATGCCGATTTTCTATGGATTTCAAAATGAGAATCCACATAAACATCTGAAGGAGTTCCATATGGTTTGTCTTAGTATGAGACCTCAAGGGGTAACTGAGTATCAAATTAAATTATGCGCTTTCCCTTTTTCTTTAGCAGACTCTGCTAGAGGGTGGTTATTTTTTGTACCTCTTGGGTCAATTACAACTTGGGCTAATCTTTCTCGTTTGTTTCTTAACAAGTTTTTCCTAGCCTCGCGTGCTGCCAAATTAAGGAGGGAAATTTTTGGGATTAGGCAAAAGGATGTGGAGTCTCTTTACGACTATTGGGAGCGATTTAAAAAGTTGTATGCAAGTTGCCCACAACATGGGATAACAGAACAATCTCTAATCCAATATTTTTATGATAGCCTGAAACCTATGGAGATGAATATGATAGATATCGCCAATAGAGGAGCATTGGCTAATATGAATCCCCAACAAGCAAGGAACTTGATATCCATAATGGCCGCTAACACTCAGCAATTCCGAGCCAATCCTAAACCCCTTGGAAGGGTTCACCAGCTAAGTATTTCAAATTTAGAAGATAAAATTGATAGACTTACTAATCTAGTGAGCTCTCTTTTTGCAGTAAAAATAGGATCGGCCTGACTATGCAAAATATGTGCGAAACCTGAACATACAACTGATACATGCCCTAGTTTATATGATGATTCTATTACCCAATTAGATGTTGTGGGAAACTTCTCTGGACTACCCCAAAGGTGATATGACCCTTACACAAATACATAGAACCCAAGGTGGAAAGACCATCCTAACTTGAGATATGGGGCGAATCCATTCTATAACTAGCCAACTCAAAACCGATTCCCACAATAAGCGTAAAATTCAGGTACTTCTCTAGAAGCCATGGTAAATAAATTAGAAGCTAATATGCTTGATTTTCAGCAACAAACTGTAGATTTTCAAAAGAAAATCAAGGCATCTATTGAGGAGTTGACCACGTCAATGCAAAAATTAAGCACACAGGGTAGGTTGTCGTCATAAACAGAACCTAACCTAAGACAACACGCGAATGCAGTAACGTTACGAAGTGGGAAAGTACTCAAACCAAATCTCGGCACAAATCTTGCCCAAGAGAAGCAGAAGAACGACGAGCAGGTCTGATTGAAACCTTCATTACCTAGAATTCAATCCCCATTTCCAGGATGGATGAAACAAGACCAAAAAGGTAAAGAGGAAAAAGAGATCCTCGAAACGTTCAAAAAGTTGAGGTAAACATACCGTTGTTAGATGCCATTAAACAGATTTTGTGATATGCCAACTTTCTTAAAGAGCTTTGCACCAACAAGCGAAAATTAACTGGAAATGAAAAGGTATGTGTTGATGAGAATGTATATGCGGTGTTGCGGTGTTGCAGTGAAGGATGCTAGAAAAATGTAAAGATAGGGGCATGTTTGCAATACCATGCAAAATAGGCCACTTAGGAATTAAAAAAGTTATGTGTGATTTAGGGGTCTTTATAAATATAATGTCATTTTCTATTTATGAATCACTTAACATGGGTTTTTTAAAGAAAACAGGTGTTATCATCCAATTGGCGGACAGGTCTATTATGCATGCTAAAATTTTTTTCATGATTGTTAGTTAGTTGTCAAAACTACTTGATTATTTTTTCTAGTCCTCCTAAATTAAAATTCTCTGTCAAGAGAAACAAGAAAAAGAAAAAAACTTTGATGATTTTGCGGTTATGAGCATAGCTTAAAATGTGACTAACTGAGTAATCGGGGTAGGGTGCTTGGGTTGTCATCCTACTTCGCGTAAAAGTTTGTGTGATGTGTTAGGTAAATCTCTGGTAACCGGAATTATGGAATAATAAATTAGAAGTGTGTTGGACCGAGTAATCGGAATGGACTGAGTAATCGACGATGGTTTGACGGTAAAGGCTATCAGTGGTCTGATGGGGTGGCTAACAGTGGAATGGCGGTGGTTGAAGATGGTCGATGATGACCCAATGACGTCAATCGTGACTGTAACAGAAGTCTATGATGGCGATAGAAGTTTGACAATAGATCCTTTCAATGTTTTTCAACTCATTTGCGATTTTGGAAAAAATATCAAAATTCAAGATAATTAAATTTCACCCAAAAGATCCAAAGTATGCTTTGAAAAAATAATTATAATTTTTTTTTTAGGACGAAATCATTAAATTTTGACTAGTCAAAGCATTTAATTTAATGTTTTCTCTGATAGAATAATGATATTTAAATTGACTGTAAAATATATCCATGTATATGCATGATAAACATAACATATAATTTAGGAAAATAATAACACATGTAATTGGTTAAAAAAATTAAAAAAAAATCAAATTGAAAAATTAGTCAAATTGACTTTCATATCGTTATTTGATTCAAAAATCAATAAATTTGTTATTTTATTTTATTTTATTATTTTCATATTCTTTAAATAAAAAAGTTTACTTTTTTATTATGTTTTGATTCAATATCATTTCGGATTTTTTATAAGTACAATATTTTCTTTTAATTTTTCATATTTTATATATTTTAAAGTTTTTAATAATTATTGTTAATTTAAAATTTTAACTTAGGCTTTCTTTTGATAAATCGTTGAAAATAATTAAATTTATTTTTATTTTTTACATATGTTTAATAAACCAATATTAAAACAATAAAATTCTAAAAAAGTGTATAAAATAATAAATATATAAGAGCTACTTATGATAATATTTTTAGTTAATTTAATATTATTTTATTACCCTATAAAAACTTTAAGTTTAAAATTTTATTTTTTTTCTTTGAAATATTTAAAAAATAAATATAAAATATAATTTTTTATAATTTAAAATTTATATTTGTCAAACAATTTATTTATATTTAATATTTTTTTTGTTTGAAAATATTGGTGTGATTACATGATAGTATTTGTTCATAGTTTCTTAACCCTTAGACAACATACACATTACACTCACAAGTGATCGTACTCGAAATTCTTAAAATGAACAATATCCTTTTTTTTTTTCACTAATTTTAACTAATATATCAAACAAATTTTATAATTTAAATTCAATACTGCTACCCTCAACCAGTAGATCTGGCTGTCGTCAGAAATGTTTTGACCATCGCTGAAGGCAAATTTGCAGTCGCTGACATCAATGGCAACATCATGTTCAAAATCAGAGGCAAATTTTTCAGCATCCATGACCGTCGCCTCTTAACCGATGCTGCCGAAAATACCGTTTGCACTCTTCCACACAAGGTTTGGTTTTTGTTGTTCAAGTTTCTCAGACATAGCTTTATTTCAACTCTACATATAAATCTAGCTACCTTGATTTGTTTATAGATAATGACTGTCCATGATAGATGGCAAGTATTCAGGGGGGAAAGCACGGAAGAAAAAGATCTGATATTCACAGTGAAGCGATCATCAACGATCCAATTCAAGACCAAATTGCATGTGTTCTTGGCAACCAACCTAAAAGAGGATGTCTGTGATTTCAGAGTGGAAGGAATCTGGCTGGAAAGATCCTGTATCATTTATTCCGGGGAGCCTAACACTATTTTGGCCCAGGAACTTAACACCCTCTTCCTACGATTTAATTACATACATATGTGGTCGAATTGATTAAATGAAGGGGTTATTAAGGTATTTTGGATTCAACTTTATCATATACCTATATTTTTTTTAATTTATGAAAAAGTATAAAGTAATTTAAATATCCTTTAAATAATATTTGTTGTTTTGTAAAATAAATAATTTTTTTATAGATTCATCAATAAAAATTAGGATTTGATTGATGGGTGATACAAATTTAATTAAATGCATTTTGTCACACTTCCAATTAAAATTATATTTATAAAAAGATAATAATTGAATTATATGTGAAATAGTAAAATAGTTATGTTTAAATATTTCTTAGCCATGGGTTCGATTTTATCTTTTGATTCGACTCTTAGATATTGTATTTTAATTGTTTTATTTAAGCATTTCATATAAAAATGGTAAAAGGCAAAAATATCAATATATTAACATTCAAACATTAATTAATAATAGAAGATTTGATATATTCTTAATACAATGATGTCCCAACTTGTAAGATTATATTAACATAGGAATAATGATATGTGTGAGCACTGCAGATGCACAAGAAGCACAGTGTGGAAAGCGTATTGCTTAGGAAGGACAAGTTTATGGTGACGGTATATCCGAACGTGGATTATGCCTTCGTGGTGATTTTCATTGCCATCCTTGATGGGATTAACCAAGACGACGATGTTGAGTGATCACTCATCAAAATTCAATGTTGCTATTAGAACTACGAGTGATAATGTGTTATGTGATCAGTTAGAATAAAGGAGGAAGTCCTTATGCCTGTTTGATGCTTAATTTGGTGAAACCTACTTTTCACTATAATATGTTGTCATCTACACTTTTGACTTGGGCTTGTTTACTTCTCTATGCCTTACCAGTCAGCTTTCAACGTTGTAACATATTAAGATTAAACCAGTCTGATGTTAATTCGTGTGTTCATCATTAAGAACCTTAGCTAATTTATTACTCAGCAATATCTAAACCTATATATATTAGAACCCAACATCTTCAAAATGAAAATTAAAGGAATATTGGTGATAGGTGGCAAATGACAGTGATGCCAAGAAATCCCACCATAGCATGCTAATTGGGCTGGATGAGGGGAGTGAGGGTGCAAACATTTTTGCTTCGTTTTGGTACAAAGAGAGAAAGGAAAATTCTACCCTTAATAAATAGGACTGAATTGCAATTTAACCCTACCATTGGGTGGGCAAAAGAATCGGTGTTAGTGGTGAGTCTCATTAATCAAACAAGGTTTGATAACACCTTGAAATCTAGGTCTCAAAGTATGGGAAATTAAGAGAATAGTGAAGGTAGGTGGCAACGAATTTGGAAGCCAAGCAACTCCATAAATCAAGGCACTCACGGCTGAATGAAGGAGAGATTGATGCTGAAGCAATCAGCTAACATTTGACAAAAAGAGAAGGTAAAAAACTAAGGAAAAATTTAGAGAAAGCCTAACTATACATGGAGGGGAGAAAAGATCTCTTTTCATCAATTCTAACCTATGATTTTGAAGGAAAGTGTACAAGTGAGGAGATTGGTGGTGGTAGAAGCCAAAAATTCATACCCAAATCACTAAGGAAGATGGTTAATTAAGTTTGAATTGTTTACGTTTTACTTCTAATACTAAATTCTATGTTACTTAGGAGTGGTGAATAAGTATGGTTATGTGCTCACCGAATTTTGCTCATCTTAAACATGTGTAGTTATGTTCAAAACATGAATTTTTAAAGGTAAGTTAAAAATGTCTAACTTAAATCTTAATGACATGAAAATTGATGTTGGAGTTAAGATTTATCAATAATATAATCTCATAATTCGGGATAATAATTTTATATTTTAAATTAATACATTTTTATGTAATTTTAGGTTTATACTATTTTTTTTTTCATGCAATGTATAGTTGACAGTGTATGTTTATTAAAATATGTTATATTTATTTTTTAAAATTATTGTATAAAAATGTGGAGTGTGTCTCGCATTTATCAAACAGTTTGTAGGCACTTATCGAAGACAGGCGCAACCAATCACACAGTAGGGGCGATGTCACGAGAAGGAGACTCGTGACATTGCAACGGTTTCTCCAATTGAGTTGTCATCTTTTGACAGCTCGGTAGGATTCTTTCTCCCAATCAAACTCTGATTATACTAGAGATATTTTAGTATGATTAGAACTTTAAACTTAACCTATTTAAAGGGACTATTGTATCCCTTTTTGATAGACCAATTAAGAGGCGACAAGATGTAGTTGCAAGATGAGTTTTAAAGAGAGTTTCATGATAGCTAAGGAGAAAATTTTTTACCTGAGTTAGAACTTCGTATTCGGGGTTTGGGTTTTGTATATGAAATATATTTAGATTTATTTTCTTCATATTGTACTCTCGTTTGTTTACTCATAATAGTAAGTTTTAATAACATTAAAGGAAGATGATTTAATATCTTTAAATATGATTCGGGATATAATAATTATTGTATTGTTTAAATGTTGTACCAATCAGAAGATTAAATGATAATGAGGTTTCATTTGTTCATCGATTGGTAATATGGTTTAAATAGTATTTGTGTTAAAATAGAAAGGAAAAATGGTATATTTTATAAAAAGTTTTTTAATACTTGAATTTATTTAAAATTTGTTAAACAAACACAAGGTGATTGAAACCTCAGGTCAAGATTGCTCTCTCTAGTTCTCTCAGAGAAACAGTGGAGTCTGTGGTTAAGTTGGAGATGAACAGTGACTTTGGGGGGAATGAGTGGTGATGAGATTTCTTTACTCAAAGACGAATTTATGCAACACTCGGTGAAGAGTTCGTTGGTGGTACCAAAAGAAAATCCATTGTTGATTTGCTCAGTCTGGACAAAAAATCTTACAATCCAGACAGTTTTCGTGCACAGATCAGAAGCATATGGAAGACGAAGAGGAAGTTCGAGATTGAAGTCGTTGGTCAAAATTTGTTTTTGATCTCTTTCGTAGATGAAAACGATTTGGAATTTGTTTTAGAAGGATGTCATAGGTTTTTTTCGAAAACAACTTATTATTTTTGATAAACTTACGCAACTCATGGAGAGGAGTAAGATTTGTCTCATCTCGTCGCCATTTTGGCTTAAAATTGGACCATGTTTACCGCAATGCGATAAGAAGGACCTAATGCATGTTGTGGGTTCAACTTTTAGGGGCGTTATCTGATCGGAATCGAAAAGGTAGTTTTGTAGATTAAAAATTTGTTTGGATGTGCCACGTCCCCTAAGGAGAGGAATTTTTATTTCAACAGAAAACCAAGAAAAAGTTTGGTTACCTTTCAAGTACGATAACTTGCCAATTTTTTGTTTTGGTTATGGCCAAATGGGCTATGGGGTAAGGACTGCTTGCAAATCTCAACAAAGGATTGGGAAAATATGGAGGAAGATTTTCTCTATTCTATAGCTTTGAAAGCATAATTGAGTGTGCTAGGAAAAGAAAATCAGATTTTCAGTATATCTACACGTAAAGCACTGAATTTCAGATGTTACACTGGCGAATCTGATGGTGGTGAATCGGATCAGCAAAAATCCGGTGAGCCAGATCTTGAACATGAAAAGGATTGCAAGCTAACAGTAGAGATACCAAATTCGAATATGGAATCTGATTTATTGGGTAAAAATTCTTGCGGATTGATTGTTGATGTTTCTCCAAAGAAACGGTTGGTGACTATGAGGATTTGGGGGGCTTTGAAAAGGGAATTATTTAGTTGACTAAACAGGAGAATGTGATTAATAGGGAGGGGTCCACAAATCTATCAGATTTTAAGTCAGTTTTAAAAAAAAAAAGGAATAGATGGAAAAGAATGGGGAGAAGTATGCAAGCTGATGTATACATAGTTGAATTGGGATTTTGTAAAAGGAAAGGGACTGAATTTTTATTTTCGAATGAATCATAAGGGGATGAGTAAAAAAATGCAGGTAGACTTTAGGGAGGTGGATGTTTCTGTTCTATTGGATTCGTCTATTTCTATTGTGTAGCATGAGATTTCTCCAAAAAAATCTTGAAGCGACGACTGCCAAAGGCAGGCTGATCGGGATCAATAAAGCTCTTGAGTTGGAATGTCCGCGGATTAGGGAATACGCGGGCATGTAGGAGGCTCCAGTATAGTCTGAAGTCTCATAATCTCCATATTGTCTTCTTAATGGAGACAGAACTGAGTTCGACGGAAATGTGATTATGTGAATGGTATAAATGTCTTTACGAATGGTTCTCGAGGGGGACTCAATTTGGCATGGAATGGTAATGACTTGGTCAGCATTCGGAGCTACTTAAAGAATCATATTGATGCTGTGATAAGTGGTGGAGAAAATGATTTGAAATGGCAATTTACTGATTTTTGTGGTAATTCAGATGTCAGGGATAGAAACATTAGTTGGGATCTGCTTCGAAATCTTTATGGTGAATGTAATCTATCATGGCTCATATGTGGAGATTTTAACGAGATTCTGTACTCTAACGAAAAAGTTGGTGGGATTCCTAAGGATGAACGTTGACTAAAAGGATTTAGGTAGGTGCTAGAGGATTGTGATCTAGTGGATGGAGGATACTAGGGGCCCTAGTTTACATGGCAACGTGGCAATTTACCAAAGACGAATATCCGAGAGAGATTGGATAGGGGTGGTTAATTTCGAATAGTTGAACATTTTTCCAAATTATATTATTGAACATCTACCGCATTCATTCTCGGACCATTTCCCTTTGTTGATGCAAACGGATAAAAGCTTGTCACACTTTTTGAAACCTCAGTTTAGATTTGAGGCTTGGTGGGTGCTAAAGGATTCATGTCGGGGTGTTATTCAAAGTGTGTCAAAATAATTTTTTTTTAAAATTCCCGACTTATATTTTAAAATCGAAAATGAAGTCGTCACCAATCATTTTTAAATAGGTGCGATTGGATCACCTTAAAATTATTTAAATATCATTTTGGTCTTTGAAATCAAAAGAAAATGGGCTCGAGATTCGGTTACGCATGAGGAAAGATTAGCATCCTCATGCACCCAAAATTGGTACCTAATCGATTATTTGATGTCTTAGTGTTGAAAATCGAGAACTCGAAGAAAATTTAAAAATGCGATCCTTGAATGTGTAAATGGAACGATTTGATGATATTTTAAATCTCACGAAAAATAATCTTTTATTTTGAGTTAATTGAGAAAAATCATATCTCGTAAATTAGGGGCACGATATTTCGAGGCCTTGAAAAATAAAAACGATTCATCGATCGATCAAAGAAAATTTAAAATATAGTTGAGAATAAAGTCGTTTAACAATAAAAACCATAAGTTAGGTGTCGTTTAAAAATTAAATTTCACGAAAAACGATTTTTTAGCTAGAGTTAGTCGAGAACGAAGTCACATCCCGTAAGTTAGGAACACGATATCTCGGGTACTCAAAAGTAAAGAACATTTATCATTTAATCATAATATATGCGTTTTAATTTTAAATAGGGTGTCCATTTACATAGGTTCAAAGAAAAAAATGCACCCTGTAAGTTGAAGCACAATTTTATCGAATTCCCTAGATAACGAACATTCCCTTAGTTTTAAAAATCATTTATATATATATCGCATAAAAAATTAAAGTATCATATGATTTATTTGTTAAAATATTATAAAAAAATGCATGAGTATGTATAAACCTGATTTGCAATTTGATGACGGCAAAACTTGCAATAAACACATAAAATAGATGAAAATAATAGAACAATAAAATAATAATACCATAATTTATGTCAAGTCATGGCAATAATAATAAGCAAAAGAAAATTGCAATCATAATGTAATTAAAAAATAATAACAAACTAACAAATGATCAAAAGATAAAGTAAATAAATAGAAAAACGATATAATTAAAGGACAAATATGTAAATGTATGTGTTAAAAAAATACTTAAATAAGGAAACAATGAGGTATAGATTGCAAAGAACAGAAATTTAAAGGGTAAAATTAAATGCTTGAAGGACTTAATTAAGATTAAAATAAAATTAGAGTCTAAATTTTAAAAAACGGAACTAAAGGATTAGATTAAAATACTATAGAAATGCAGAAGGATCAACTCATTAATAAACCATTTTGTGAAAACACACGAATCCAAAGCAGGTATGGATTGAATTCGGGTATGAGGTTTAGAACGACGTCGTTTTGAGGGTCAGATTCCAAACCCAAAACAACATCATATGGGTTTGCTATATAAATAAAAAAAATTTCTTTAAACCTCATTTCTCCCTTCCATTTTTAAAAAAGTTTCAAAAAACCCTATTCTCTGTCAAACAATCTCCATGTTCAACCCCATGCTCGGTCTTCCAACCACCGTGGCCACCGATCATCGGCAGCGGTGATCGTCGCCTATGATGGTTGGAGATCCCTGAAAAACCCCTTTTTTTCCTTTTTCGAACCCTAAGTCCAAATCTAGGATTAAAATCCTTAGATTTAGCCCCAATAACCCAGAAATTCAAGAAGACCTTTTGGTCTTTTAGGTTTCTTTTTTTAATTTGTTTTTTTTTTCCTTTTATCAAAAACCTTGCACACGAGCATGGGGTTGCTCGGTAGGCCCTCGGTTAAGGGATGAACCACCCTTCATCGAGGGTGGTGGCCTTGACCATACAAGGTGGCGACGTCCGATTGAGCCAAGTATGCCCTTTTCCTTTTTCTTTTTATTATTTTTAATTTACTTTCGAATAAAATACAAAATGAATATGCGTATGAAAATACCTCAAAATTTCTTTGTTTTTTCTTCTATTTCGTGCGTAAAAACATTACAAATATGATGATGGCTTTTATAGCCAATTGGGATACATGTTTTATTTTTTTGGTTTTGCCTCTGCTCTCTCTCTTTGCAGGGTTCACCGGTGGTGGCAGCGTAATTTTCAAGTCAATAGTGGTGGTAGCAGAGGGACCTCTAGGCATGGGTGTCTTGGTTTGTGTGCTCGTTGACGTGGCATGGCGAGGAGAAGTAGTAGAAAACCCTAGCAAATTAGGGTTTTTGATTTTTGGTTAAGATAGCGGGCTATTTTGAATTGGACTTAGGTTTAGTGGTTTGGGTTTGTATTTGGGTTGTGGGTTAGGTTAGTTTGGGTTTTGTAATTGTTGACTATCATAATGGACTTGTTTTTTGGTTTTTATTTTGTTTATTTATTTATTTGGGTCCAGACAAATTGAGTTCCAACAAAATGCATGGGAAAATAATAATGGTGATGTCTTGATCAAATTAAATGCTATTAGGGAAGCCCTTATTGGTCACAGCGAAGGAAGAAAAAGGGGGGAATTGTCGAAAAAATTAGAAAGATATTTGGCGGCTTTGATTTATGGTCATAGGGATGATGACTTGATAGCTGAATTGTTCGATGTTAAATTACAGTTGAATTGGAAGATGGAAAAACAGGAGGCTCATTGGGAGTAGACGGCTCGAGCCAATTGTTTAAAGTTAGGAGATAAAAACACTGCATTTTTTCATAAATATGCTTCTCAACGGCGTAACATAAATCGGGTCCAAAGGCTTGAAGATGGTTCGGGGTTGATTACTACTGATGAAGATAAAATTGCATATGTTGCAATGAATTATTTCTCACACCTGTTCACATCAAAAGGTGTTGGAAATATGGTAAATGTATTAGCTGAAGTTGGTAAAAATGAATCAGATTCTTATGGTGCCATATTCGACGACAGAGGTGTTTAAAGCTTTAAAATGCATGGGCCCTACCAAAGTTGTTGGCAATGATAGTTTTTCAACCATTTTTTATCAACAGTTCTGGGATATCATCGGGGAGGATGTGAGTGACTATTGCCTACAGATCCTTAATAATGGTATGTCTTTGGAGCCTTGCAATTTTACAAATATTGTACTCATACAAAAAATTCTCAAGCCAACTAATTTGTCTAATTTTAGACCGATTAGTCTTTGTACGATCCTTTATAAAAAATTATATAAAAAACAGTTATTAATCAATTTCGTAGTGTTTTGGATTGTTGCATCGGTGAGGCTCAAAGTGCTTTTTGTCATTGGAAGGCTAATTTATGATAACATCATGCTTGCCTATGAAATTCTACATTCCTTTAAAAGGAAAAGGACGAGGAAAAAAAGAAGTATGGCTCTGAAATTGGATATGAGTAAGGCTTACTACCGAGTGGAGTGGTTTTTTTTGAAGAATATATTGTTGAAAATGGGATTTGATAAAGTTTGGGTGATTTTTATTCTCCATTTCTTGTCAACTGTTACATATTTTGTTACTTTAATTTGAAAATAAGGGCCAACTTTTCGAGCTACTAAAGGGCTGAGGCAAGGAGACCCTTTAAGCCCTTACCTGCTTTTTATTTACAGTGATGGCTTATCTACTTTGATCCAAAAAGCTGCGGGTGAGGGTTAGATGATTGGTTCTAAAATTTGTATGAGAGGACCTCGAATTAGCCATCTTCTTTTCGCGAATAACAACATCTTGTTTAGGGAAGCTACAAAGGAATGTGCTAAGGTGTTAAAAGGCATTTTGAAGGAATATGAATCAGTCTCGGGATAGTGTGTGAACTTCGATAAATCAACGTGTTTTATAACTCAAATATGACTCATAATAAAGCTATGGTGTCACAATTGTTGGGGTAAGAATTTCGATAAATGTAAAAAAATATTTGAGTATGTCAAATTTGGTAGGAAGAGAAAAGAAGCTGGCTTTTTAGTCGTTAAAGGATCGTTTGCGCCAAAAAATTAATTCGTGAAGTTCTTGCTATTTGTCACAAGGAGAGAATGAGGTGTTCGTAAAATCTGTCTTGCAAACCATTTCAACTTATATCATGGCTTGCTTTTTATTGCCTAAATCTCTTTGTGCAGAATTAAAAGGGATTTGTGCGAAATTTTGGTGGGGGAAGGGGTCGGATAAGAGATGTTTGCATTGGTGCGAATAGTAAAATTTTTGTGTCCCTAAGGAAAATGGGGGTATGGGATTTCGCAATTTGTCTCATTTTAATTTAAAATTACTTGCCAAGCAGGATTAGCGCTTATTAAATTACCCAAATTCTTTGCTTGCGCATTTTTTGAAAGCTAAGTACTATTGAAATAGATTTTTTTAGGAGCTAGTTTGGGAAGCATACCATCTCTTACCTAGAGAAGAATCTAGGCTTCAAGAGGGGTGTTGGAGGGATGACTTTACTGGTGCATGGGAGATGGGGCAAAAATTTTAGTCGCGTGTCCTTCATGGATCCCAGGTGTTGGAAATGAGGTCATCCAAGTTAATGGCAGTTGTCAGAACTTTTAAAAGTTAGAGATCTAATTGATAGCACAAATAGAACTTGGAATGAAACTACAGTACAGAATACCTTTTGTGAGGATGTTTCTAGGCAAGTTTCTAGGTGAATTTTTGAGATCTCATTGTCTAAATATCTGCATGTTGATCATCTAACTTAGGTAAGAGAGGCCTCTAGAGAGTTTACATTGTGTGGCACTTACAGATTGATCCTATTCAAATCTCTTATGGCTAATGATTTAAAAATAGTAGTGTTTACAATAAGTTTTACAAAAAGCTTTGAGACATGAACATTACTGCTAAATTGAAAATTACATTTTAAAGGTTAATAAGGAATTTAATTCCTACTTTTTGTACTCTCCATATGAAGAAAATTTCCAGTACGAACCTCTGTCCGCGTTGTTCTACTAATTCTGAAACGACGATATATGCACTGAGAGATTACCCTGTCTCAAAAGAAATATGGAATCATATGAATTGTATTTGGACAGAGAGAGAATTGCAAAGGGATTTTTTGGATTGGATTACTTGTTTCTTTGAACAACATTCGATTTTTGAGTGCAAAATATTTGTAAGCAGAGTGGGTTAGAGATTGCAAGATTTATGTGTTAATACATTAGAGAATATAAAGAGTTGCAAGGAAAAGTTCACTTGATTATGTAGAAACTTGATTCGATGGGAGACATCAAGAGATCTATTCATGAAAGTAAATTTTGATGCAGCTTTCAGAGAGAGAGACCATAATTTTGGCTCGAGAATAGTGGTTAGAGATTCTTATGGACAAATACTGGGATCAAATGTGGTGATAAACAACAATATTCATTCTCCTTTTGCGACTAAAGCTTTAGCCTATGATCAAAGCCTCCAATGGGGGAAAGATTTAGGTGTTGGGGATATTATTATGGAAGGCGGTTCTCTATCAGTTATTAAGAAAATACAAAGTGCGAATAATGGTAAATCTCTAATCGGTGCATATATTAAGGATTGCAAAGATATTGGGAAAGAATTTCATACCTCTTCTTTCAATCATATCCACAGATCAACGAACGGGGTTGCGCACGCGTTGGACATTAAGGGTCTACGAATAGGGATTCATTAGAGCATGCAAAATGGCATCATGGATTTCACCAATTAAGCTGTTCAAAGAGATAAAGGGAACGGAGGATAGAGACGGCTTTGGTAGTTGAAAGGAGCTTGAGACTTGTTGTATTATGTTATGAGTTGTCAATTAATTCTTTTTACTTCTTTTAATGGTAATTAGCTAAATGGTGCATATAATCCTATTAGTATACGGTGAGTTTTGGACTTATGGTTATTAGTTAAACGGTGAGTTTTGGATGTTGTCGGTTGATTGTATGACAACATGTATGATCGTTACTCCTTCCTTTTATATGTTCGGGGGAAGGTTATTAAGTTTTATGCTTATACTGAATATTGTTGTTCTCTGTTTTCTCTTTAAATTCAAATCTACCTTTTACTTCTTCTTTTTCATTATTCCTTTGAATTTTTACTGTAAGTTTGAACCATAACAAGGGTATCAAAGCTTCAACAACCCTCATGATCGTCGAAGGAGTTTCCACTCGTCTACAGAAAGATATGGCACAGTTATAATAGGAGATGGCTTATTTCAAGACAAAAATGGATATGAAAATGAATTCGAAGTTTAAGGATTTTAAGGAGAAGTTCAGATCTGATAGGTGTTTAGAGTTGTACTCCCTTTTGGAACAATTTCTAGGGCAAACGTAAACTTCAAATGTTGCAAGACCTAGATAGAGTAAGGGTAAAGGAATTTCCCTCCTCAAGAACCATTGATCGTGTCACCACAGACAGAGTTGAGAGCATACTCTCAAGCTAATTTTATGGAATCTGGTACAAAACAAGTTAAATTTGATTGCCCTCACTTTGATAGAGTGGACTTCCGTAGTTGGTGGTCCAAATTGGAGCAATATTTTGAGGCGGAAGGCATAGGAGATTATGTTAATGTGCGCATGGTGATGCTTCATTTAGAAGGAAGGGCCTTAGATTGGCACCGTTTTTTTGCTCAGAGGCATAGAGGTGTACAGCAGTTGACATGGGAAGTATATGCTAAAGGCCTTAAAGATCGGTTTGGATCTGAGATTTACCATGATGCTATAGAAGATTTGGTGTCGCTTAGGCAACAGGGAATGACAGTTGAGAAATTTAATGACCAATTCGTAAGTTTAATGAACCAACTTCACCTTTCTGAATCATATGCTTTGAGCATATTTATCAGTAATTTGCGTTTGGAAATAGGTCAATATCTTAGACTTTTTAAGCCTCAAAATTTAATTGATGGATATTTGGTAGCAAGGCAAGTAGAAAGCATAGAGGGGGAAATCTTAAAAGATGCTACAAGCTGGGGTGATCAGAAACAGTACCAGCCCATTTGCTTCACATATAGTCATGGTTAAAAAGAAAGATGGAAGCTGGAGAATGTGTGTAGACTATAGGCAACTTAATCAATTAACAATCAAGGATAAATTTCCCATTCCGGTGATTGAGGAGCTTTTAGATGAGTTGGGGAAGGCTACTATTTTTTCCAAGATTGATTTACGGTCAGGCTACCACCAGATCAGGATGTGAGAACCAGATATTTATAAGACGACCTTCCAAACACATGAGGGACATTATGAGTTTATGGTCATGCCTTTTGGCTTTACCAGTTCTCCCTCTAGTTTTCAATCCTTGACGAACCAGGTGTTCAAATCCTTGCTTAGAAAATCAGTACTAGTATTTTTTGATGATATACTAGTATATTCAAAGGACTTCTAGGAGCATTTGTGTCACTTGAGGGAGGTACTCACTTTATTAAGAGACAATCAGTTGTAAGAAAAGCAATCTAAATGTAGCTTTGGTACAAATCAGGTGGAATATTTGGGCCACATTATTGCTACCGGTACTATCAGCGTGGACAAGGCAAAGGTGGAGAAAGTGTTGTCTTGGCCTACACCCCAATTAGTGAAGGATTTAAGAGGTTTTTTAGGACTTTCTGGTTATTATCGAAGGTTCATTAGGAGTTATGGAGTCTTGGCTACATGATAGCATTAGAAATGACACTTATTTTCTCCCTAAATTTGTGTAGTATTTATCTCTTTTGTACTATATTTAGCACGCACGTTAGGCATTTCATACTTAGTATTTATGTTTTCTAACTCATTTATGCTTGGTTTAAATTCTTGTTATTTTATCTCTTTTTGTGCACTAATGTCGTCACATGTAGCATATATAATGGGACTTAAAATTGTCAGCGCAAGGATCCATCTCAGAAGACGAAAGTTAATCCGAAAATGCAGCCACAAATTTAGCATGAAATTATGACTAGTGATGTCACCGCATAGGATTCTTTACTTGAAATGAGAGAATTAAAGCTAAAATTACAATTGGAAGCACCAGTATAGGAAAATCACATGTTGTCACTGTAATTGAGGGTTTCAAATCGCGCCCAGCAATGTCGCGACAACCTACAGATCCATAAAGAACACACCGATCTGCGTGAGTGCACAGTTGGACTATGACAAACTTTGACAGCTGCAATTGGTTTTGGATCTGAAAAGAAATGAGATCTAACATTCTTGAAGCCTATAAATAGAGGAGGAAAGATGAAGAAAAATATCAAGAGGTACAGGAATTAAATTCTGCAAATACTTTGTGTTCTTGGAGATTTAAGCTAGAGAATGATGAGTTGATTGATCGGAGAAGCAACCACTTCTGACAAGAAGTGCTCAATGCAACACAAGAGGAGCGGTTAAGGAATAGTCCTAGTAGTCTAGAGATAATAAGCTTCGATGTATTTGTTAACCCCTCTTTTATGCTGATGAATTATTATTGACACTTGAATGAATATGAAAATATCTTTCAATGTTAGATTACTTTGATTCTTACTTAATTCTTCTCATCTATTTATTCTTGGATTTAATTACATTAAACACGAGAGTGAAATTATAGTCTACTGATATTGAGAGATGCTGTGACAAGTTAGGTTAACAAGCAAGTCAGTGAGAGCTGCTTGGGATTAGAAGAGATTCTATCACTTGTTCTTAAGTGCACAGAGTTGCCAACATCGAGAGATAGGGTAATTATGGGTACTTGAGTCTCAATTAAACAGATAGCTATTATAGGTAAGATTTCATTGGAGCCTTATTTTTGTGACAATTTGTCTATACAATACTTTGTCGACGCATCCAGCGTTGCTACTTAGTGATATCAGTGATCCACTCCAATCCTTTGCACTTGATCACACTTTTACTTTTCTGCATTTAAATTCTCAAAACTTCAACAACAATTTGATTTACTTTTAGTTGCACTGACAATTAACTTTTATTACATTGACAATTTTAACTATCTTAATGTGCAGATCAGATTTAATTGTGGTAACATCTTTACTCACATTATCTCTAATCTTAGTTTTAATTGCCTCGACAGATAGAATTAATCTATCAACTATACTTGCATCAACGTGTGTCCACTTGCACAACTACTGTGACTTTACAGGCTGATCAAGTTTTGGCGTTGTTGTCGGGGAATTTGGCATTGGTTTGATTTTTATGATTGTAGTTGCAATTAATTCTTTTTACTTAACTTCTAACTTTTACTAATTTGTTTACTTTCTTTTTGTTAATTTTGAAATTTTACTAATTTGTTTACTTTCTTTTTGTTAATTTCTTTCAAAATTCTTTAAGTGTTGCATGTACACAAGGAGAAATCCAAAGGATATTGCGAACTTTGATCCAGAACTTAAGAGACGCTTAGGAGGAGAAAACAAGAGCAAAAGAAAATGATTGGCAACAACAACAATAACAACCTACCACCATTGCTTCCATAAAATGTTGTTCCTCCAGTACATCACAACTCATAAATATAATACCACTTCCTCCACAAGAAGAACGAGTACAAAATAAGACAATCCGAGATTTTTTTTTATTCCTATCATTGATGATTTACAACCAGGGATATGAGACCAGCTATACAAGTTGGAAATTTTGAGCTGAAATTGGTGATGTTTCAGATGCTTAATTCAAATAGGCAATATTCTGGTTTGCCTCATGAAGATGCAACAGAACATTTAAAATCATTTTTGCTTATTTATGCATCCTTTAGTCAACATGGTGTCCCTGATGATGCCTTAAAATGCAATTATTTCCTTATTCGTTACAGGGTAAAGCGAGAACATGGTTTTTGGGATTACCAGTTGGATCCATTACATCTTGGAATGTGCTAGCAATGCAGTTCGTTTTACAATTCAATTCACCGACAATGAACGCAAGGTTCCAAAATGACATTACAACATATCATTATCTAGATGATGAGAACTTACACACAACATGGGAGCGTTATAAGACTCTACTTAGACGTTGCCCTATGCATGGAATTCAACAAGAGACCCAGATAGAGATATTTTATAATGGATTGAATGCTCAGACAAGAAATCTTGTCGACGCATCTGCCAATGGTCTTTTGTTGGATTGCACCTACAATGAAGTTGTACGAATTCTAGAGAGATATGCACAAAATGATTATCAATATCCAATCTCTCATTTTGCTCAGGTAAAAACTAATCCTGGTGTTCTTGAATTAGATGTTATTTCTGCTTTAAGTGCGCAGGTATCCTTTTTGGCCAATATTATAAAGAATATGAAGGGGACAAGTGATTTGCCCCTATCCATGTAGCCCAACAGATGGATGTGCCGACATTTTCCTATGAAATTTACGGCGACAACCACAATTACGAGGATTGCCCATAATATGCTGAAAATGCATTTTACGTTAATAACATTAGAGAAGGTTCTTATAGTAACTCATACAACAATAGAGCTCAACAACCTTGGGTAAATCATAATACTTCCACATTTAGATATGGAAATTCTTCAGCTCAAGGGAGTTATAGACAAGGGAGTTATCACAATAATCAACAGCAGAATTTTAATCAGAATTCGTAGGTACATTTGCACCCTGATCAATTGTAGGCATATAGCCAGATGCAACCACAGATGCGATTACAGCCACAACAGAATGCAATGCCACATATGCAAGGACAGCATCAACAACAATAGTAGTTTTCTCAACAGAGGTCAGATCCTATGACTGTGCTTGAAGCGTTGATGCGAGAGCATATCACGAGAACTGAAGCAATTGTGCAAGGCAATTCTTCCTCTATCCGAGCATTAGAGGCCTAACTAGGACAGTTGGCTTCTAATCTGAGTACAAGGTCACCAGGTGCTCTACCTAGTGATATTAAGAACCCAACGCAAAGAGGGAATGAGCATTGTAAGGCTATTACAACGATAAGTGGAAAGCAAATGGCTGAACCAAGCAATTCTAACCAAGACCATGTCGACGCATCTGAACCAATGCAACAAGGAGAAGTTGCAGCTAAAGGAGACTTAGAAGAATTAAATGAGGAAGAACCAATTGAAATGACATTTATACCTACAATTCGTCCGACAAGAAAGTCGACACAATTGCCTGTATCAGTGCAACCAGTTATTCCATAACAACCCACTCATAGTATATCTTTGTCATTTCCTCAAATATTTAAAGAGAAAGACCATGATAAAGAGTATCAAAACTTTGTTTTTACTTTGAAACAATTACACATTAACACACCTCTTATAAATGCTCTTGTACAGATACCTAGTTATGGAAATTTATGAAGGAGCTGTTATCAAAGAAGAAGAAATTATCCAAAATCGAGATGATTACGCTCACAGAGGGGTGCAGCGCTATACTAACTAACAAGTTGCCACTAAAGATGAAAGACTCTGGCAGCTTCACAATCCATTGCTCCATTGGAAATCATTATTTAGGTAAAGGTTTTTGTGATTTAGGAGCTAGTATTAATCTCATGCCTTTATCCACATTCAGAAAGTTAAGAATAGGATCAATGAAGCCCACTGCGGTGACATTGCAACTTGCAGACAAATCTCTAGCGCAACCTGAAGGACAAATCAAAGATATCTTTGTACAAGTAGATAAGCTTGTGTTTCTTGTCGATTTCATAATCCTTGATTGCGAGGCAAATAAGAAAGTGCCCAGCATTTTGGGGCGACCATTCTTGGCAACAGGACGCACTCTTATTGACGTTTTCAATGATGAGCTTGTTATGCGTTATAACGACGAACATGTTACCTTCAGTGTGTTCGAGGTATCTCTGTTAAAAAGTAAAGAGCAATGTCACCACATTAACGTGCCGGATGAGATTATCGTGGAAGTATTCAATGAACGGAGTTCCAGTCCTAGATGAAGATGTAATAACATCTGTTGATGAAGTCCTAGTTGAATGTGACTACAATGTTGAGGTTAATAGTTGTAAGCTGAGATAGAATTGGCAAATGGAATCTTTGGATTTGTCTAATAGGATGATCTCTGTGTTTAAACCATCAATTGAACAAGCTGCTACCTTGGAGTTGAAACCATTGCCAATGCATTTGAAATATGTCTTTCTGGGTGACAATGAAACATTACCTGTTATTATCAGCGCACCCTTAACGCAATTCAAGAAGAGAAGCTCATCGTGATTTTAAAGGAACACAAAAGAGTCATAACCTAGAGCATTACAGATATCAGAGGCATTAGTCCCTCTTTTTCCATGCACAAGATCAGGTTGGAAGATGAAGGGAAGCAATCTATTGAGTAACAGGGAAGACTCAATGAGAAAATGAGCGAAGTAGTGAAGAAGGAAATTATCAAGTGGCTAGACGCGGGCATCATCTACTCAATTTCTGATAGCAATTAGGTGAGCCTTGTTTAATGTGCACCCAAGAAGAGTGGCTCTACAATTGTAAGCAACGACAAGAACGAGTTGATCCCTACTCGCATTGTGACTAGCTGGCGAGTATGCATGGATTATCATCAACTCAATACGGCCACAAAGAAGGACCACTTCCCACTACCTTTCATTGATTAGATTTTGGATAGGCTAGCTGGTAAAGCCTATTATTGCTTCCTAGATGGCTACTCTGGATACAACCAAATTGTCATTGCACCGGAAGATCAAGCGAAGACCACATTTACATGCCTATTTGGTACCTTTACCTTCCGACGTATGCCGTTTGGATTGTGCAATGCACCAGCCACATTCTATAGGTGTATGATAGTTATCTTCTCGGACATGATTGAAGATTCTTTAGAGGTATTCATGGATAATTTTTTGGTTTATGGGCAGACTTTTGACTAATACGCTGACAACTTGGCAAATGTTCTGAAGAGATGCGAGGACACAAATTTAGTTCTGAATTGGGAAAAATGTCACTTCATGGCAACTGAAGGCATTATCCTCGGCCATCGCATATCATGTCAGGGAATTGAAGTAGATAAACCAAAGGTCGAAATCATCGAGAAATTGCCACTGCCAACAAATGTTAAGGGAATCATAAGCTTTCTTAGACATGCTGGTTTTTATAGGAGATTTATCCATGATTTCTCTAAGATTGCTAAACCGTTATGCTCATTGTTAGAGCAAAATAAAAAGTTTGTGTTTAATGACACCTGTTTGGATGCATTCATTATAATTAAGAAGCAGTTGGTACAAGCTCTAATTGTCATCACACCGGACTGGATGCAACCGTTTGAATTAATGTGTGACGTAAGTGACTTTGCTATAGGAGCTATACTGGGATAACGCAAAGAAAAGGTATTTCATTCTATTTATTATGCTAGTAAAACTTTGACTGGAGCGCAAGTCAATTATACAACTACTAAGAAGGAATTGCTAACAGTAGTTTTTGTATTCGACAAGTTTCGTTCATACCTTGTCGATGCAAAAATTACAGTGTACACAAACCATTCTGCGTTGAGGTACCTTTCTACGAAGAAAGATGCCAAACCGAGGTTAATTAGATGGATCCTGTTACTTCAGAGTTTGATGTTGAAATCAAGGATAGAAAGGGATCTGAAAATCAAGTAGCTGATCACTTATCTCGATTGGAAGTTAGAAGTGAAGATAGGGATAAAATCTAAATTATCGATGTATTTCCAGACGAACAGTTGTTCTTTGTCGATGCATCACCTTGGTAAGATGATGTTGTCAACTATCTTATGTGTGGAAAGCTACCCTTGAGTGTTGTTTTTCATAAGAAAGTCAAATTTTCACATGACACTACAAAGTACCATTAGAACGAGCCATACCTGTTCAAGGTACGCACTAACAATATTATTCGTCGCTACGTTCTTAAAGAGGAAATGGCCTTTATCCTGAGACATTGCCATGATGCTCCTTATGGAGGTCATTTTGGTGGTATGAGGACTACTGTAAAGGTCTTACAGCCAAGATTCTATTGGCCTACATTGTTTCGAGACGCTCACAACTTTGCACAATAATGTTATCAATGTCAACATACTAGCTCAATATCTCGATGCAACGAGATGCTTCAAAAACCTATTAATGAGGTGAAGCTATTCGATGTTTGGGCTATAGACTTCATGAGTCCATTCCCAAACTCTTTTGGGAATATGTACATTTTAGTTGCTGTTGACTATGTCTCGAAGTGGATCGAAGCAATCGCGGTGCCAAAAGATGATGCCCAAATGTTGTTAAAGTTCTTCCACACTCACATCCTTATGAGATTTGGAACACCTAGAGCACTAATAAGTGATCAAGGTACTCACTTTCACAATAATCAAGAAGCGACAGCTTTGAAAAGATATGGTATGAAGCATCGTATTGCCACAACGTACCATCCACAAACAAATGGCCAAGCGAAGGTTTCCAATCAACAAATCAAGAGTATCCTTAAGAAGGTGGTTAACCCATTTAGAAAGGATTGTATAAAATCCCGTTAGGGATGTCGTTATATCAACTAGTGTTTGATAAGCCATGTCAGCTACCAGTTGAGCTTGAGCATAAAGCCATGTGGGCAATCAAGCAGGTAAATATAGACTATGATACTGCTGGAAGGAAAAGATTGTTAGACATTATTGAACTAGAAGAAATTCGCCGTAATGTTTATGAGAATGCCGTAATATACAAAGAAAAGACCAAGAGATGGAACGACAATATCATCTTGCATCGACAATTTAGTCCTAGTTAGTTAGAACTTTTGTTTAATTCACGTTTAAAACTGCATCTAGTTAAATTATGTTCAAGATGGTCAGGCCCTTTTAAGTTTGTCGAAGCATTCCAAAATGGAACGGTGACAATTGAGAATCTGAAGGATGGGCAACAGATCAAGGTGAATGGCCAACGTCTGAAGCATTATATGAGCCCAGAAGTGAAAGAACCAAACGAGACCATTGAACTGGTTACATTTAAATAATGTCAACTCATTTTACATTTCCTTTCATCTTTTCACTTTTACTTGTTTCCTTTTCAATTTTATGCAGGTATAAAAATAGTCTTTTTGTCTATGCATCACAAGCACAACTTGTCGGCGTAATCTGTGATGACTCATCAACGTTTTTTCAGTAAGGATCGTACCAGTTGATCTTCATCTTTTCCTAACCATTGGATCAACCAAAAAGGTACGATCTGTAGCCTAGCATTTATTGGCTACAGATATGACGATTTTTCCAGATGTTTGCAATAATCACGACTATTGCTATTGAAAGGTTATAAAACCCTTCTCTGCCGATTTCCTTTTCCACTCACATTCGCCATTGCTGCTGCAACTATTCTTCTTTGTTATTTTCATTTTTATTCTCACGAGTTACTCTTTTCTCTGCAAGTTTCTTTTAACCTTTTTCCTAAGATATTATGACCACAACAAGAGGTACCAAAACGCCTTCCAAAACCCCTAAAACTTTTCTCACTGTGGTTCGAGCCACAGAGCAACCTCTACAAAACGAACCAGTCTTATTCTTATTTAAGGCAGCAAAAGAACGTTACCATGATGTGATGCTTAAGCGCAACTACCACCCGGAGCAAGGCTTACAGTTTTCCTCACACCAGACTTTGGGGAAGTAAATCGTACGAACAATCAGTCGGCTGGGTTGAGAATTCTTCTACGAGCATCCAATCGGATATTCCCCTAAAATGGTAAGGGAATTTTATGTCAACCTTGTTGATACTAAGCAGGAATTCGTCTTCGTGTGGGAGAGGTTAGTACCATGGAGTGCTACCCACATCAACACTCTATTTCGGATGGCTGAAAAAGAAGACACACATATTGCATTTTTGGAAGAACTGACTGATGAAGGTACCAATTAGATACTGAAAAATCTTTGTGTTGGTGGTGCAATGTGGATGGGCACTGGTCCGAACAACTTTACCATGCACCGTCGATATTTGACGACATACAGCAAGGTATGGTTCCACTTTGTGAATAGTCGCATCCTGCCCTCTACACACAGTACAACAATGACACTAGATCGCATGTGTATTCTGCATTCAATCTTAAAGAGTCGTCACATCAATGTCGGCGTAATCCTTCATGACCAATTTACTGAAGCAGCATCTAAACAGACAGGTATATTATCGTTTCCTTCTTTAATCATGTTGCTATGTAAACAAAGGGGGATTGTGCCCAGAGATGGTGAAGAGGTATTAGAGAACAAGATCTCCATCAACAATATATCTATAGAGGTATGACGAGGTGTCAAGAGACGCCACTGGCAAGAGAAGCACCAAAGAAGAAAGACAAGGGAAAAGGGAAGAAGAAGGAAAAACAGACTGATGCACCCATAGACCTTAAGTTTGGAAAAAGGTTAGCTGCTATGGAAGTCAACATTGACCACATCAACATGTGAAATATCTGTATTGTCAGCATATTATAAGATATGGACTATCGGCAGAACATATTTTATGCATACACAAAAGCGTGAAATGACACTATTATCGCTGCATTAAAGAACATGAGCCCAAGTCCGCTGCCAGATTTCTATGTCTTTCCCTTCATTTTTCAACCAATGCCATCATCCTCTTGATGGTAGGCCGCAACATGTCTCTCTCCAACGAGAATCCACATTTCAGATGATGGAGCATGAGAGGCATTTTAATGTTCAGGAGGATTACTATAAGACTATAGTCAGCTTGTTCAAAGAGGAGTTCTCGAATAGTCTTGGGCTAATATGGCAGACCGGACGGCTATGGTTGAGGAAGTGACTACCCCAATTGTATCTATAGGTGTAAACGTAGAGGAAGGCACTGACAAAACCCCACTGAGCAGAAACAGCCTTGGGAAAAAGAAGCAGAACAAGAAGAAGGCCTACAAAAGATGAATAAAGGAGAGGAAGTTGAATTTGAGAAAAAGGACCCTGTAGAGGAGTAGGAAGAAAAGAAGGGAGATGCCCCGACAAATATCGCTGAGTATATTATCGGTACACCCGTAAGTGTAATGGCATCTAGTGAAAACATGGCTCCACTTGACGCGAGCCTTGTTGAGGCAGTTACAAGCAGCGCAAAAGAGTTCAATCCTCTCGCCATTGTTCCCTATGTGGCTCCGCTAGCTGAGATCCACCCATCAGATGTAACTATCGATGAGGCCGTCACCCAACTAGTTGTGAAGGAACAATCCGCTACCCCGATTGGTTCAAATGATAAAAAGAGGAAGCACAAAGACAAAAAGAAGAAACACAAATGAGGAAGGATAGCGTCCAAGGAAGAAGAAAAGAAAACCAAAGTAGCCACGACATCAGCTGCTGAATAAATGAGTTAGTTTAATTTTTTGTAGGTAGTTGCATGCATTTCTTTGTCATTACATTTTCCATATTAGTTTAACTGCATTGTAGTTGCATTTTCATTCTTATTTGTATAATATTGTCAGTGCATTGGGGACAATGCAAACATTAAGTTTGGGGGGATATTGTGTGAAATGGAAATGCGATTGCACCCACATATTTGAATTTTACTTGTTTCTTTAGTTAATGAAAATATGCAGAATTCCAACAAAAATGTGACCATAATTTTTTTATTTATTTTGATGCGTAAATCTTGAATTGATTGGGATGCTAACATATGAATTAGATGAATGTGAATGAATATTGAGCTCTTCTATTTTTGAATGAATAATTAAACTGCTTCAGTAATGAATGGAAAGTAGCAATCTTTGAATCTTGCACTAACTTGCCAATTGCAGTGACATTGTATTAATAAAGAACACTCCAATGTGAGTGCATTGTGACTTATCAAGGGAGAACACTCTGCTGCATATGTTAGAAATATCATCTAGCCAAAGGCTGTTACTGCAAGAGTGTGTGTCAGCGCAATTACATACCTCTTGAGGGTTTGTTGCACGCCATCGTTACTGCCCAGGAACCAAGGTAGAGTAATGCAATGACATCTCTCAGTCACATATATAAAAAAATGTTGAAAGAGAAAAAGAGAAAAGAAAAAAAAAAGAAATATTGTTATAAATGTTGTATTAGTTTAAGAAAGGGTAAGATTCAAAGCATGTTACTAACATGAGTAATGTTGTAGTTTTAATTGTTCATGCCTCTAAATTTTCGGCGCATTATTTTATCATGTGAATGCAATTTGTACATTAGGATCCCAAAAAATTTAAGTTATGAGAATAATAATTGCGGTGACATGTTTGTCTGTGATTTTGCTTATTTTTATTTACTTAAGGACAAGTAAACACTCAAGTTTGGGGAGGTGATAGCATTAGAAATGACACATATTTTCTCCCAAAATTTGTGTAGTATTTGTCTCTTTTGTACTATATTTAGCATGCATGATAGGCATTTCATACTTAGTATTTATGTTTTCTAACTCATTTATGCTTGGTTTAAATTCTTGTTATTTTATCTCTTTTTGTACACTAATATCGTCACATGCATCATATATATTGTGTCTAAAAATTGTCAGTGCAAGGATCCATCTCAGAAGACCAAAGTTAATCCAAAAATGCAGCCACAAATTTAGCTTGAAATTGTGACTAACGATGTCACTGCATAGGAATCTTTACTTGAAATGAGAGAATTCAAGCTAAAATTACAATTGGAAGCACCAACGCAGGAAAATCACACGTTGTCGTCGTAATTAAGGGTTTCATATCGCGCCCAGTAATGTCGCGACAACCTGCAGATTCATAAAGAACACACCAGATCTACGTGAGTGCACAGTTGGACTGTAACAAACTTTGACAGCTGCAATTGGTTTTGGATCTGAAAAGAAATGAGATCTACCATTCTTAAAGCCTATAAACAGAAGAGAAAAGATGAAGAAAATTATCAAGAGGTAGAGGAATTAAATTCTGCAAATACTTTGTGTTCTTGGAGATTTAAGCTGGAGAATAATGAGCTGATTGATCGGAGGAGCAACCACTTGTGACGAGAAGTGCTCAATGCAACAAAAGAGGAGCGGTTAAGGAATAGTCCTAGTAGTCTAGAGATAGTAAGCTTCGATGTATTTGTTAACCACTCTTTTATGTTGATGAATTATTCTTGACACTTGAATGAATATGAGAATATCTTTCAATGTTAGATTACTTTGATTCTTACTTAATTCTTCTCATTTATTTATTCTTGGATTTAATTGCATTAAACACGAGAGTGGAATTGCAATTTATTGACATCGAGAGATGTGGTGACAAGTTAGGTTAACTAGCAAGTCAGCGAGAGCTGCTTGGGATTAGAAGAGACTTTATCACTTGTTCTTAAGTTCACAAAGTTTCCAACATCGAGAGATGGGGTAATTATGAGTACTTGAGTCTCGATTAAACAGAGAGCTGTTATTGGTAATATTTCATTGGAGCCTTATTGTTATGACAATTCGTCTATACAATACCTTGTTGACGCATCCAGCGTTGCTACTTAGTGATATCAGTGATTCATTCCAATCCTTTGCACTTGATCAGACTTTTACTTTTCTACATTTAAATTCTCAAAACTTCAACAACAATTTGATTTACTTTCAGTTACACTGACAATTAACTTTTATTACATTGACAATTTTAACTATCTTAGTGTGCAGATCAGATTTAATTGTGCTGACATCTTTACTCACATTATCTCTAATCTTAGTTTTAATTGCCTCGACATATAGACATCAAGAACCCATTGCATGTGGGATCGATATCCGATAAAATTAATCTATCAACTATACTTGCAGTCTTCTTTTCAGCAGCCCAAAGAGGCCATTTGCAGGGCACCTATCTTGGTATTACCTGATTTCCAAGAAGAGTTTCGTGTGGAAACAGATGCAAGTGGTCAAGGGGTAGGAGTTGTTTTACAACAAAAAGGGAGGCCTATAGCTTGTTTTAGCAAAGCTTTGGGGGTGAGACACCAGGCCCTATCGATCTATGATGAGGAGATGATGGCAGTCATAATGGTAGTTAGGAAATAGCACCCTTATGTGGTAGGTAGGCACTTCCAAATCAAAACTAGTCAGCAAAGTCGTAAATTTTTGACAAACAAGTAGGCTATAACACCATACCAGTAGAAATGGATAGCTAAGATGATTGGCTATGATTTTTCTAATACATACAAGAAGGGCACTCAAAATAAAGTAGCTGATGCTTTGTCTAGAAGGCCACATGTGCTGGAGGGACAATTTTTTCAATGTGCAGGACATGCTACTCTTACTTGGTCAAATGTGTGGGCACAAATTATTGAGTCCTATGCTCAGGATTTACAAGTTCAAAAATTGTGCCAAGAAATTCAAAACCAACAGCAGACTCACCCTAAGTATTCTTAGGATGGTATTTTTCTGAGGAGGAAAGGTAAATTAGCAATGTGCAGCAATCCAGTATTTAGGAAAACTCTTTCTGAACTATTTCATAGGGGAGCTATTGGTGGACATTCTGGCACTCTAATGCAGTCGAAACTAATTAAAAATATGAATAAGGAAAGTGCACCTATCAATTAATAGTATAGTTATAGTGAGCACAGATATCGTTCCCACTAGGACTAAAAGTACTAGTAATAGTTGTCTTTCTATTATTTAACTAATCGAATGAAGTGATTGTTTAAAACTAAATTTAACTAAATTAATAAACTAAAGTGCTACAAAGAATAAATAAAGAGATAACAAATGTTTAATACCAAGAAGCAAGACAATACCTAAGAAAGAATTCACCTAGATTTCATTTGTTATTATCATTCTAAATTAAGCAATTTATTCACTTAGTATCTTGATCCGTAGAAATCCCTAAGTTTTGCTAATATCTCTATTCAAGCATAAAAGTAACTGACTCTAGGTTGATTAAATGAAATTTCTTTCTAATTAAAACCCTATTATCGCATTAATTCGATCTATGGATTCCCCTATTAGATTTGACTCTAATCTAGTAGATTTATGTCGTCCTATTTCTAGGATTGCATGCAACTCCACTCAATTATGCTAGATCTACTCTTAAACAGGGTGTATCCCTCCTCTAATTTAAGCACATCAAACAAAAATTAATATCCAGAAAATGCTAAATCAAGAATTAAGCACACACAATTGAGAACAAAATCTAAGTATTTATTGCGTAAAATCATAAATCAAATGACAGAATTCATCATAGGGTTCATCTCCCCTAGGTATTTAGGAAATTAGTTCATGCTAATGAATAAAAACATCTCAAATGACAGAATTCATCATAAGGTTCATCTCCCCTAGGTATTTAGGAAATTAGTTCATGCTAATGAATAAAAACATCTCAAAGATAGTATAACCACAAGATGAAGAAAAACTCATAATAAAATCAACAGAAATTAGAAAGAGGTCTTCAATCTTCGTGAGAATTTGCTTCAAAGACGGCTTTTATGGTGTTTCTTTAGTTGTTTTCTTGAATAATCACTGACGGCTTGGGTTTGGGGAATGGAGGATTTTATAGAAAATTGGAAATGTCTAATTCATATCACTTCATTCACTATTTATAATACATGGAAATCTCTAGTTAGATCCAAATTAAATTCTAAAAAGATAATATTAATTAAATCTAAATAATAATTCCCTAATTTGATCCAGATTAAACTCTAAATTATAAAGCCTAAAAGATAAATTAAAATTAAATATAAACAAAATAATAATAATAATAATCCTAAGTATTAATCCTAAAAAAATGGAGTTTAAATTTAAATAAAATCTTATATCCAATAAATATCTTCCTAACTCTTCCACATTCCCGCTTTTTACCCCAATTTTTCCTTTTTATCTTCGATTTAGTCCATGATCATGTGTCTAACCCATGTGGCTCCTAAAATCTGCTCTTTTTGTACGGTTTTCGCTCCCAAATGCTTTTCTAAGTATAGAAACATGAATTTAAAGGATTATGAACATAAAATTAATTATTTTAAACTGACTAATAATCCAAAAATACATTAAGAATGAGGTTAAAACAAATTACTTTTGACACTTATCACATGCAAGCAACCAGACATAGATTGGCCAGCATTGTGTATTGGAAGAGCCTATCTAAGGATGTGATGAAGTGGACTCGTGAGTGTACAGTGTATCAAAGGCGTATGGGAGACACTTCAGCATATCCTGGGTTGTTACAACCCCTGTCTATTCCTACCAGGGCATGGTTTGATGTTAGTATGAATTTCATAGACGGACTTCCAGTTTCGAGGGATAAGACTACTATTTTTGTTGTACTGGATAGATTGACCAAGTATGGTCACTTCATGGCACTACAACATCCTTTTATTGTAGCATCAGTGGCATCTGAGTACTTGCAACAGGTCTATAAACTTCATCGAGCACATAGGACCATTGTTTCATATAGAGATTGAGTGTTTTTGAGCCATTTTTTGTAGGAGTTGTTCAAACATCTGGGAACACAGTTGTATTTGTCTATTGCTTACCACCCATAAACAGATGGCCAAATAAAAGCTCTAAATAAGTGCCTTGAGAACTACCTAATGTGTATGTCAGGGAAGAAGCCATCTAATTAGGTTGTTTGGTTACCTTTAGCTGAGTGGTAGTACAACAACACCTATCACTTTACTATCCACATGTCCCCATATGAAGCATTGTATGGCCAAGAACCACCAGTCCATTTGCCATACTTGGTAGGGGTATCTCGAGTGGTTGAGGTAAATAAGGGATTACAACATAGGGAAGCTGTGAGGGTCATGTTGAGGTTTCATCTTAAGAGGTCTTAAGATCGTATGAAGTAAATAGTTGATAAGAAAAGATCTGACAGAGAATTTGAAGCTGGAGATCATGTGTAGGTCAAGCTGCAACCATATAGGCGGCATTTTTTGAGGCAAATTCGAAACTAGAAGCTGGCTCCAAGATATTTCGATCCTTTTCCTATAGAAGCTCGAATTGGTAAAGTGGCTTACAAGCTGACATTGCCTACTGGTGCTAAAAGACATCCTCCATTCCATGTTTCACAACTTAAGAAACATGTGTGTTCAGCTGTTACTTCTCCTCTTTTGCCGTTTTCCAACTCAAATGGCTCTTTGTTGAAAGAACCAGTTTGAATCCTTAACCGTCGAATGATTAAAAAGGGCAACGCAGCTACTACAGAAGTGCTGGTGGAATAGGCTAATTCATTTCCTAAAGACTCTACTTGGGAGAATTGGGGTGATCTTCATCACAAGTACCCACTTTTCGATCCTTGAGGACAAGGATCTGTTTTTGGGGGGGTATTGTTATGAGTTAGTTAATTCTGTTTACTTCTTTTAATGGTAATTAGCTAAACGGTGCGTATAGTCCTACTAGTATATGGTCCGTTTTGGACTTATGGCTATTAGTTAAACGGTGAGTTTTGGATGTTGTTGGCTGACTGTATGACCATTACTCCTTCCTTTTATATGTTTGGTGGAAAGTTATTCAGTTTTATGCTTATGCTGAATATTGTTGTTCTCTATTTTCTCTCTAAATTCAAATCTACCTTCTACTTCTTCTTCTTCATTCTTCCTTTGAATTTCTACTGTAAGTTTGAACCATAACATATTGTTTCTCATTGTTGGTACAAATGAAAGGTTGGGAAGGTCAGATATGTTTTTACGCTTCTGGCGATTTTCAAATTATTGCTATGGGTTCCCAAGGTTCTGTCATTTTTTCAGGGGGTTTTAATTACTCTAGTTTGCTGAGACAGTTGGAAGTCCCGAGAGCACAACTCCCTTTACAATTGGGGCTTTACTTTATTTATGGTTTTGCTTAGTTTTTAAGTGTTAATTTTTTCAAATATTTATCTTTGGTTCTTTCTGACTTTTTAATTAGGTTTTTATATTTGGGGTCTGGGCCGCTGTTGGTTTGGGCCCTAAAATATAGTTTGTTTGGTGTGGACTCTTGTATTTGTTTTCTTATTATTATGTTTTCAATAAAGGGCTCCAACTATATTCTTTCAGAAAAATTGTTAAACAATTAATTGATGTAGTGCATGGAGTAATTAAAGAACATTGAAATAATAATGTAGCAAAAGTTGATAAAAAATAGAAATAAAAAGCAAACACGAAAAGTTTAGACATATAGAAATAATAATAATGGAGATTTTTTTATTTAAACGATAAGATTGTTATTGAATAAAAAAAACATAAATTAAAAGTAAGTTCTAATAATTAATGTTAAAAAAGCAAATTTTTATCAAATTATTCTTAGTCAGCAGAGAATCTAGGGGCTGGCAGGGGTTTTGATCTCCCTAAAATAATTTTTTTTTTGTTTAGACCCTTTAAAATTTTTAGAATTTTAAATTAGTAAAGATAAAATTACACTTTGACCCCTTAAAATGATAAAATTAGATTTAATCCTTCAAAAATTTAATTTTCACTACCGTTCAAGCTATGAGAGCTCGTATAAGTTATTTTTCTCAAGCAAAAATCATAGGGGTCTTTCATATAAGAGTCCACCAAGGATTATCTTTAAAACATGAGTATGGAAGTGACTATCTGCCAAACAAGAATCAGACAGTGACTACCATTTAAGAATGAATTCACAAGTAATAATATGCATATATGAATCTGTGATTATGATTCCGCATATAAAGGATTTGCAAGTGTGGTCTGCAAGTATGCATTCACCATATTTGAGTCCGCGTTTTGTAAGACTTTAAGTGTAAATTCGCATATAAAAATTATTAACGTGTGAATATTCATGCATGAGTTTTATGAAATTGATTTGTCATACATTAGTCCACAATGATAATAATTGTTAGGGTAATACACACATGTTTTGCAAGCAAATGGATAAGCGAAATCATTCCGCATTGTAGCCTATAGCATGAGCGATTGAAATGGAGGATTGTAGTAATGCCGAAAATGTACGAATTTTAAAGTTGAGCCAACGCAAGGGAGGATAAAAGTACGCCAGGAAGAAGTGCAAACTATATTTGTGCAAAAGATGTCAGACAGGAGATCAAACCCTTGAAGTTCTAACTTATAGTTTCATGAACGGTATGAAATATTAGAAACTCACAAAGTTCGTTTGAGCTTACTTAGTTTTGTTATGATTTTCAAGTATAATGGTTTATCTGAGGAGCTGAAGAGGGATCAAGCCAGATTTCGATCAAGCTTAGACGAACTTATGTTCTTATCTGTAACTTGCATATAGTGGGGCGACCTAAAGATTAAATCTCAGGGTCAAAATTTCCTTTTTGCAACTAAATATGGACTGTAGTATTGTACTTACAATGAAGAGAAATTAATTAAAAAATATTATAACTGTTATTGTTAATTTTTCATAAGCCCGCTTGCTAAGACTTTTGATCTAGAAATTGATAATTGTGTTTTCGATTAGCATTTCAGCTAACTAAGTTAAGTATGATTAATAAAAGCATATTTGGCGGTTTTAGTTGCGTTAGTTTTTCAACTTAGTTATAATTTGTTCATAATTTATTTAGGTGATGTTGTGATAATTTATATTCGGATCTATTACTTGAGTCGAGTATAGGGTGTTACACCTTTACAGGGAAAGATGTCACCTATCTTATACGAAAATAATGTAACATATATAGCTCAATTGAAGGGTGATTACATCAAAGGTGATAGAATGAAACATATTTCACCAAAGTTATTCTTCACTCATGATCTTAAGAAGAAATGTGATATAACAGTTCAATAAATTCGTTCTACTGATAATTTAACAAATCATTTTATCAAGGCATTGTCAACTTCAACATTTGAAAGATTACTACACAAGATTGAAATGTGTCAACTCAAAGATGTTACGTGATGTTGCTACTAGGGGGAGTCTAAAACAAATTGTGCTCTTTTACAAAAGTTTGTCTCATTAGGTTTTATTGGTAAAGGTTTTTAATGAGACAACTTGTAATAGACAATTGTGTATTGTTTTTCCTTCATTAGCTTTTTATCTCACAGGGTTTTCCTAATAAGGTTTCCAATGGTCTGATGGGGTGGCTAACAGTGGTTTGGCTGTGGTCAATGATGGTCGACGATGACCCAATGACGTCAACCGTGGCCGTAGCGAAAGTCCATGATGGTGATAGAAGTTCAACAGTAGATCCCTTCGATGTTTTTCAAGTCATTTGTGGTTTTGAGAAAAATTTTAAAATTCAATATATTTGAATTTCACCCAAAAGATCCAAAATATGCTTTGAAGAAATAATTGTAATTTTTTTAAACTCAAATAATTGGTTAAAAAATTAATAAAATTTTTTTCCTTTTATTATTTTCATATTCTTTTAATAAAATATTGAGTTTTTTAATTATATTTTTATTCAATTTCATTTTGGATTTTTTATAAATACAATATTTTCTTTTAATTTTTCATATTTTATATATTTTAAAGTTTTTAATAATTATTGTTAATTTAAAATTTTAACTTAGGCATTCTTTCGATAAATAGTTGAAAATAATTAAATTTATTTTTATTTTTAACATGCTTAATAATCCAAAATTAAAATAATAAAATTCTAAAAAAGTATAGAAAGTAATAAGTATATAAGAGCTATTTATCAAAGAATATTTTCAATTAATTTAATATTATTTTATTACCCTATAAAAATTTTAAGTTTAAAATTTTATTTTTTGCCTAGAATAAAGTGAAATATTTAAAAAATAAAAATAAAAATATTTTTTTATATTTTAAAATCTATATTAATCAAACAATCTATTTATATTCAATAAATTTTTTTTGTTTGAATTTACTGGTATGATTATATAGTAATATTTTTTAATACATTCTCAATCCTTTGACAATACACAGATGATCAAACTCGTGACTCCTAAAATGAACAACATTCTTTTTTTTATTAGAATCACTCGTTAAGTTTATTTATATTCAATAATTAACTTTAAGTAATTTATCAAACAAATGTTATAATTTAAACTCAATACTTATTTTTCATCATCTAATTTTTGCACGAGGACATAAGAAGTCATGATCTTGGAGTTTTAGTACGTTACAATTGTCAAGAGGAGAGGTGAGTTGACCGAGTTCGAGGGTACAAATTGAATATCTAAACCAAATATAAAAATCAATTGAAGAGTTCATCTTCATTCATCGGCTACCGCACTGGTAGCTAGATGGAACACGTACAGACATATCCTCCACCGGCTGGACCAAGTGCTTTCCCACCTTTGGCTACTCCTGTTTTCGTGATTGGGCCTCAATACTGCTACCCTCGACAAGTAGATCTTGCTGTCGTCAGAAAGGTTTTGATCATCAGTGACGGCAGATTTGCTGTCACTGACATCAATGGCAAGTTAATGTTCAAAACCAAAGGCAAATTTTTCAGCATCCATGACCATCGCCTCTTAACCGATGCTGCCGGAAATCCCATTTGCACTCTTCGACACAAGGTTTGGTTTTTGTTGTTCAAGTTTCTCAGACATAGATTTATTTCAACTCTACGTGTAAATCTAGCTACCTTGATTTGTTTATAGATAATGACTGTCCACGACAGATGGCAAGTATTCAAGGGGGAAAGCACGGAGGAAAAAGATCTGATATTCACAGTGAAGCGATCATCAATGATCCAATTCAAGACCAAATTGCATGTGTTCTTGGCAACCAACCCAAAAGAGAATGTTTGTGATTTCAGAATGGAAGGAAGCTGGATGGAAAGATCCTGTACCATTTACTCCGGAGAGTCTAGCACTGTTTTGTCTGAGGTACTTGACACCCTCTTCCTGCCATTCAATTACACAAATACTCTTGTATGGCACACCATAAGTATAAAATAAGTTTATATAAATAATAACTTTTTAGAGATTTTTTCAACTGGATTAATGTTCGATCGATTCATAACACAAATTTAACTAGAGATTTAAATAATAGTATAGATCTATGTTAGATATATTTTTATGCTGAAAGTTTGAGGTGCGATTATGAAACAAAATGATTTTAGGACTTGACATTGACAAGATACAATAGAACAATTGTTAAGATAATGTTATTTTTTTATGTTCTGAATAAGAATGATGATATAAACACAAATAATTAATGTTTACGATATAGCTTAAATAAATTTTTTTAATATAAAAATGCATAACATTCATTATTTAAGCATTCAAGTAAGAAACTATTGAGGCTAAGGATGGATTAAATACTCATAGGGAGGGTGAGTCTAGTGGTGATGTGAAGAAAAATAAGATTGGAGAAGAACCGATTAAGAAAGGAAGTGTTGATTATGTTATTATTTATATAAAATGGAGTAAGGGGTTATGAATTATCATATATTAATAATTTTTTTAGAGATTTAATAAAAATATAAAATAATTTAAATATTTTTAAATAATATTTATTGCTTTGTAAAATAAATAAATTTTTGATAAATTCATCGAAAAATTGAAGTTTGATTGATGGGTGACACGAATTTAGTCAAATTCATTATAATAGTATATTAAATTTTGTCACACTTTTAATTAAAATTATATGTATAAAAAAACAATAATTGACTAGTAAAATAGTTATGTTTAAATATTTTTTAGGCATGGGTTCAATTTTATTTTTTGGTTCAATTTTTAGATATTGTATTTTTAGTTTTTTTATTTAAGCATTTCATATAAAAAGAGTAAAAAGACAAAAATATGAATATATTAACATTCAAACCTTAATTAGAAGAGGAATTTAAGTAATATTTTTATTGAATTCGTATCGAGTTAACTAGTGACATTAACTCAACAAAATAGTTTAAATAAGTACTAGATAGACAGATATATAAATAGATAGAGGTGAAAGTATCTAGGAGATCCATGTATTATAGGGAGAATATCAAATTAATCCCCTTATTATTGAATGGATCAATTCAGTCTCTGTAATACTAAAGAATAATCAAATAAATTCAAATTGCAAATGAGTGGACATTTGTTGTTTAAAAAAATATTATTTATTGTTTAATAAAATTGATATATTTTTTTTCAAGTTTTTATGATTTTGTAAATGATTTCTTTAAAATGAATTGCAATTGACAAAAAATTTAAAATATTTTGCAAAAATTAATGTTGGTTTTCTTTCAATTTAGTTTTATTTAATTCTTTTTAATAGTATATGTACATGTGTGTGTGTGGGTTCTATACGTGTGAGCACTGCAGATGCACAAGAAGCGCAGTGTTGAAAGCCTAGTGCTTGAGAAGGACAAGTTTATGGTGACGGTATATCCGAACGTGGATTATGCCTTCGTGGTGGCTCTCATAGCCATCCTAGATGGGATTAACCAAGACGATGATGAGTGATCAGTTAGCACAAAGGAGGAAGACCTTCTGCCAGCTTGATGCTTACTTTGTATAATATTTTGCTATCTACACTGTTGACTTCAGCTTCTTTACTTGTCTGTGTCTTACCAGTCAGCTTTCACTGCTGTAACATATTAAGATGAGACCAGTTTAATGTTAATTCGTGTGTTCATCAATAAGAACCTTAGCTAATTTAGTACTCAGTAGTATCTAAACCTATATATATCAGAACCCAACATCTTCAAAACGTGATAGATTTTTTAGTGATAGTTCTTAGAACCCAACATATTCAAAATTCAAATCGAAGGAAGATTATACTAAGATCTTGTTATTCTGATGTTGTAAATTTCTCGAAAACGTAATTAGTTTTATTCGAATAATATAAGAAGAATTAATTATCGTTGGATAATAATAATTGATAACTTTGGGTAAGGACTATTTTGGAAATTGAAAGAGATTATGGGGAACCTAAAGTGCATTTTCACTATTGAGTTAAAAAGATTTGGTACAAGTTAAGCTACTTAGGCTTTATTTAGCATTGCTTTTGACTTCAAAAGTGCTTTTGACCATATTATGCAAAGTCGTGGCCACGTAAGATCAATTGTGTGGTTGCAATTTATAATAGGACTACAAAAAAATTAAGGGTTCCTTCCTTTTTCCTAATAAGATTAAGCCCAATTCATCAATGGCACCGTGAGGCCATGCGAACTCTGCAGGCAACACATTGACAGTATTCGCGCCATGCAAATTATCAAGGGGTCGCCAGCCATTGGGATTGTTCTCTATAAGACAATATTTGAAAATATTCCTTATAGTCAATAAATTCTCGATTTGTAGCACGTAGCCCTTGCTTAGCCTTGCGAGCTGTGTCTTCCCAACTACAGTGGTGATGGGTTGGCGTTACATATACACTGTCTTGCCAAGAAGTGACCACTTAATAGGAAATTCGAACCACCTTGAAATTTCTTCCTAACAATTACATATTTGCAAAAGTTTAGATGCAGATTTGAACATTGATTACGAATTATGGATTGGTCAACAAGTTACGTATGATTAGGTATCAGAATGATGAATGAAACACAATTTTAAGTGTCAAATTGGACATTTTAGAAGTATGGATATCACATTAGAACAAACCCTAAAATATAAGGGTTATTCATGACATATTTCCTTCTACAAAGGCATTCTTTTCAATCTAGGTGAGTACTTAAACGTTCTTAGCATAATAGTGATAATAATATGATGAAAAGCTACAACGATGATGATCCATCAATGGAAAAACAAAAAATTACACTTTTTGTCATTTTCAACTTACTTTCAAAATGAAGATTATAAATAAAAATATGTTGGGAATCGATCCGGTTAAGCAACGAATAAATAAAAATAGCAGAAGAAATTTAGAAATTGAACACACAAATTTAACGTGAAGAACCCCCCAAAAAGGATAAAAAATCATGGGCAAATATAATTTTACTATAATGGCAAAAGAACGAAGAGTACAAAAGATGGAGATAAAAACTAAACCCCGAAAAATCCAAAAATAAAGAACCCTCAAAACGTAAACACAAAATTCTCCAAAAATGTTATGAGTTCTAATTTTTAATAAGTGTATTTTCTAATGTTGTAAAAGAGTTTATTTATAGGTTAAATTCCTAAGTCAAATAATAATAAAATAATCTAGATTAATTAAAGTTTGATTGAAACAAATAAATAAAGTTTAACTAGAAGATTATTTCACAAATTTGATTGAAATATGAGTCATACTCAACAAATCTTCACCTTGACTCGTATTTTCACAACTTCATCTTTGCCAAAGCTAGCCACGGGCCTATCTTGAACTATGTAAGGAATTAACCGAGTCGAATCTGTGCTTAGAACCTAGAAAATTTCTAGCCTTTGACTTGTGTACTGCCAAATCAAAACTAACTCGGGTTTGATTTTTACGAACACAATGCCCTAAATTTTTGAATCTTACATCCAAAAGAGAATCTCTCTTCAACGAAACGGTCATACCTTTTCCTCTCCTATGACCAAGTTGCCTCCGCTCCAAATGAGTTGACTTCAACTCCTTAACGAACGAGGGACGTCCGATTTCACTAGTCACTGTAGAATCTTCCAGAATATAAAGTTTGTCGGTCCTTTTACCTTTTAACAAAACGAGTCCCACAAGTCACCTTAATCTCGCTAGACTCGATGTTGATCCTACAACCTTTCAAGTTTAAAATACTCAAGGAGATAAGATTATTTCGTAAATCAAGTGCATACCTGACATTTGAGAGTGTCCTAGTCGTCCTATCATGCATCCTAGTTTTAACAGTACCAATATCGATTATCTTACTAGATGAATCGTTTTTCATGCACACAACTCCACCTTCAACCGAACTGTATGTGGAGAACCATTCTCTATTGGGACACATGTGAAAAGAACATCCCGAATATAAGATCCATTCGGACGTAAACTCGAAGTTTTTGCTTGTTGACACTAACAATAAAATCATCACCACTTTCGTTGGCCAAATTAGCAACAGCTACATCTTTCTCATTGCTCTCAGCAGCCCTTTTATTTCGCAATTTATAACAATTTGCTTTGACATGACCTAACTTCTTACAATAGCAACACATTTTGTCTCGCTTATTTGATACTACCAAAACAGAAGCTTGCTTATCTACTTTGCTATCCGAACCAAACTCATTATCAAGTTTATCTTTACTCAACAAATGACCCTTCACATCCTCGAATGAGAGATTATCTCTTCCCATTCTAATTGATTTAGATTCTTGAACTTTTTCCCGATAACAATCTTTTTTAGGCTGGTCTGAACTAGAATTGATATCTTTCGAACTTGCCACAGTTTGAAATTTGTGACACCATCGAACTTCTCAATGTTGAACCTTGTTGTTGTCATCTTTGAACGGGCTAATTTGCGAACTAACTCTAATACCACTTTACGAGGATTGACCCGATTAAGTAACAAACAAGTAAAAATAGCAAAAGATATTGAGAAATTGAACACACAAATTTAACGGGAAAACTCCTTCGAAGAGGATAAAAAATCACGGGTAAAGATAATTTTACTATAATGGCAAAAGAACGAAGAGTACAAAATATGAAGATAAAAACTAAACCCCGAAAAATCCAAAAAAAGAACCCTCAAAACGTAAATACAAAATTCTTCAAAAGTGTTATGAGTTCTAATATTTAATGAGTATATTTTCTAAGGTTGTAAAAGAACCTATTTATGCTAAATTATTAGGCCAAATAATAATAAAATAATATAGACTAATTAGAGTTTGATTGAAACAAATAAATAAAATTTAACTAGAATATTATTTCTCTAATTTGATTGAAATATGAGTCATACTTAACAAAAGACAAGTAGAAAAAAAAAACCAAAATTTGCTTTTGGAAATAATCATACAATGGAAAGTCATGCAATTAAATAATGAGATTTTAAGAGTTTTTTTTTTTTTTTTTAAATTTGATGAATTTTTAATATTTTTTGGAATAATTAAAATTAATAATTTTATGATTTTAAAAAATAAATATGAATTTTAAACTCTATTTAATTTTTTTTTTTTGCATTTATTGTTAATTTTTTTCTTCTAAAAGTACTAAATTGATATTGTAATTATAGTTTTGTGACCAAAACAAAAATTTACTAATAATTGTGTGACTAAAGGTGTAGCTTACCCAAATATATTTGAGGAATAGTGGCTTATCGACTCACATTGATGTCTTTTAACAAGTTAACAAAAGGTGGCTTAAATAACTAATCAAATTTGAATAGTTGAGTGATTAAATTGTAACTTTTCATAATTAAGTAACTATGAGTGTCATTTATCCAAAAGAAAAAGTTAGGCCCGGAAGCATTAAAAAAATCCTCATCTGAACTTGAGCCCAGCCCGCCAGATCATGCATAAACAAAATCACATCACATGGGCCTAAATGATCTCAAATTTTGAAACAATTTGAAAGGCAAAAGAGAGGAAAGAGAGGCGGGCTACACCGCTTTTCAATTCAACGTAAGCAAACGGTTAACTTTTCTTTCTTCCTCTCAGAAGGAAAACAAGTCAAGAAAGATCCATCAAAATGGCATCTCTCAAGCTCAAGGTATTTTTTCATTAAGAATAATGTTTCTGAATTTATAACGATAATTATGCTGTTTCTCATTATCTCTTTAATAATTTTTTCCCCTTTAAATTTGAGTTAGGGTTTCAGTTTTTATTTATTTATCAGTATATTCTCTCATTTTTTCCAGGGGAAAACAGGAGATCAGCTTAACTCCAGTCGTTGTAATTCTATCTATTCCTATTTTCTATATTCAGTAATTATATATATAAATTCTTTTAGATTCATTATATTCTTTTCTTATTTGTGTAAAAGGTTTGAAAATTTATTCCCAAAATGAAAATCCCAAAAATGAAGCATCTACCATGTAAGTTTGCCCTTGCTTCGATTAGAGCATCGTCTGATTTTTTTTTTTTAAATAAAGAATAATTTGATTGTTTGAGGAACTGGTTTTCTTTTTCATTTTCTTTTCTAGGACGAAACCAGTAGTAGGTAGCAAAGCAGCCGTTCTAACTACTGCAATTGATTCAAAGGTTATTACCTTTTTTAATTGATTCTTTTAATAAAGCATTATTTTATTTATATTCATGTTTAACTTCCAAATGTAATTTAAAGGGGTCTTTGAAGAACATGACCAAGATTAAAGGCAAGCGCTATAGTTCTGGTAAGCTTCATTTGCATCTGCAACAAATTTGTCATAATGAGCATCTCCATTCTATACCATTGAGAACTTTTTTTTACAGTTCCTTATACGCTCACTTTTCAGAAAACAAAATAGTTCAAAGGAAGGCACTGTCAGATCTTAGCAACGTTACTTCTTTTGTTTCTTCCACGAAAGTTTATGATGGCTCTAAATCAATGTGAGTGCCTCAATTATAATGCTTTTGAATTGTTAGCTCTTTCTGGAATTGGTTTAAGTAGTTGTCATTACTGCCCTTTTTGTAACACAGGAAGAATGAGAGAAGTGCCTTGTTGGAACGGTATGAAATCTAATTGTTGTCATTGTGTCTCATTTGGCTGTGGATATGATGCATTGCCAAGATTTGAGGACACAATAGACCCTTATCAATTTCGCCCACTGATTTTTTTTTTGGGGGGGGTTATGAATAAATTTATGGAAATTTTGTTCAGTGTCAATCTTTCTTCTTCTTTGTCTTCTTTATCTTTTTAAAAAATAAATTCTAATTTGTGGTCTAGACGTGTTTCAACTTTGAACTAGTGTACTTTTTGTGCTGAGTTGTCTCTTTGTGTTTGATTGTATTTCTGTCTATGACCTATTTTATCAGTTACATTTTAATGACATGCATTTGCTTCCCCTCCCTGACAGTCCCTGGCTGTCTCTGCTTTGTTATTGAACGAGGAAAATGTTCCATTTATCGAAACTGCATATGGGGCCAAATTTTACAGAATTCTACTGAAGAAGATGATAGCTCTAGATGGATATTGTATGTTAATTTGTTTATTGTTTATTATTAGACTATAGTTCAAACATGTGAAGTAATTATTTGCAGGGTTTCAGTGGCTTCGGCTGCAAAAACAGCTAATGTCTCATCCAGGAGATCTTTCAAGGTACAAGTACAGGTTAAAAGTTAGAGCTCTTTTCTACTTTTTCCCCTGTCCCTACAGCCCCTCAAACATACATGAAGTCATTTTAAGTGTGAAAACTAATAACTAAGATCTGGGTAAATCAGTTCTGGAACTATTCTAATTGCTAGTCTTAACGGCATGTGTACTGTTGATATCATATTTATGTTATATCACCAAAGTAGTAAGGTAGAAGTGATACTCTGATTGTCATGAACAATCAATCCTTAGAAATTGTTGATTGGGAATAACCAATGAAATGTGATATGATGTAACATTTATTGTAGTGTTGAATTTAAACTTTAGTAAGTTACTGGATGAAGTTTAGGACTTTCAAACTGCTAAATTTGAGTGTTTTATCCATATTTATGGCATCTTAATTTCACTTGATAATCCAGATCACAATTACTGAAAGAAAATTCATTATGTAGTTTAGATATATTCATTTGATTTTCCACTATAAGCAAGACATAGCATTTTGAAGTATTATTAGGTTTGCAGTAAGCCTCCATTGTAGCTCTCTTGATGTCATCACCTTTTGTTTGTGCTATCATGGAGTTACTAAGGAATATATCTATTTCACAATATCTTTTAAAATAGGGAAAAGAGAGGGACCATCTAAATCGAGGTGCTGTTGTTCTTACTTCAAAGACAGGTAGCCTGCTATTATTTATAAAGTTGTTTTGGTAACGTTCACTAGTAAAACATGTAAGCAAGTTTTGCTTTCTGAGAACAGAAAGTAATAAAGATGTGAAGACTTCCTTGAGTGTCCAAAGTGTTACAACCAAGAATTCAGATCGTAAATCTGTTCTCACCACCGGCAGGTACAACGTTAAATTGAGTTCAATTTATGTTTGGGGTGCAGGACAAAACCTGCTAGTATGACTGCTGTTTTGAGATTATCTGATCAAGTTTTTCTCACTTCAATTCAGGACAACCAAGAATCCACTTCCACCATCAAGGTTTGTGAATTTAAGCGTCACTGGAATAATTGATTAAAAGCATGTATATAATATCTCCCACTGATGCATGCTTTTATTTCCTTTTCATCTTGAAGGAAGTCTTTACCAGTGTTGAAGAAGGTGAACCAAGCCCTTCCAAGTTACGCAATATTGAACATATTTATTTCATTTTCTTCCAACGAAAAAAGAAAGAAAAGAAAAATGAAGATAGTGTTATTCCCTTTTCTCATGATATTATCTTGCTGATCTTGTTGCTTCTGACATTTTATCTTTTATTTATTTATTGCCTATATTTCCCCTTTTCCATGTAGGACAAAGCTACAGAAGCTAGTAGGATTACAAGTAAGATGCATGATCTATTTTCCTTAAATCTCCAAAAGTGCAGTGCCCAGACTTGCTTTCACTAAGATGGCATTTTTCTCCTGTCTATTCTCCCCCTTTTCTTGTCCCCATTTTGGGGATTTCAGGTAAGGCTAAAGTCACTGAGAGTGCTTCACATCAAGCAAGCTATGGAAAGAATCATCTTTCAAGGAATAGAGGAAGTTATAGCTTTGTAATGATGTAAGCACGAGTCTCTGATTTCTTTCTGGTTCTTTACCCTGCTGAACTCAAATTATTTTTGTTGGAATAAATAACATAATGAAGTACCCATTTACACTACCAGTCAATTCAAGCAAAAAGTTTAATGAGATTTTTTGTTGAACTGGCTTGGTCCAAGAACTGGAGGTCTAACTGGTTTGACCTCCAGCCCTTTTTCTAAACATTGTAGGAAGGTCTTAATCAGGGACAGAAGTGAAATGCTTTGTCAGTCTCCTACATTAAAGTATAAATTTGCCACCAAGAATTTGAAGTCTATTAAAATTTCAAATTATAGATGAGCCACTGTAAAGTTTGCAATTCATTGAAAATTGCCTTGTTGAATTCTAGCTTATCTGTGTCAATTTCAATGGTGATTGGTCTTGCAAGGCCGAAAGTTATAAAGTTATATTTCATTGAATGATTGTGCTTGATGCTGAGGATAATGAACAGTCTGTTTACCTTTGTCATATTGATTCGCTGTTTTATCTCCTGAATCATTTTTCCTTTGGTTTCTGTCTTTTACAAAGCATGTGAATAATTCTAGGAAGTCTTAGCATTTTAGAATTTATCTGCAATGTCCACTTCTATGTCAATATTTTCTTTTTCTACATGCTCATACTGAATGGGAATTTATTCACTTTTAATTAAACTGGCAACTAACCGCTTCTTTGTTTTGACGGGCACCATGAGGGAACTTTGAATTAGATTTTTTTTCTGCTGGAAAAGTAACAGTACACTAATTCATTAATGCCGTGAAATAACTAATTTGCGATATTTGTTATAAAACAAAAAGATAGATGATAGATCTGCTTGAAAGTTTACTGGCATATATTATAGATCCATATTGAAGTTTTGTGGATTTATATAGCATGTTCTTTCTAATAGTAAGAAAACTTCATTGCATATGAGTATTCTGATTATTAGCTTAAATTTTGGAACTAGGGCTACTAAAAGTGGATCTAATTCAGCTGCTCGTATCTTGCCAAGATCTTTCAAGGTATATGACATGCTATTGGCTTTCAATTAGTTTGCTCCATATTTTAATGATAGTCTTATTTTTTCTGATTTGCTTAATGCTTACCTGGCAATCGACGCTGTATTTGTGTCATTCATAAGTTGTTTTTTTGCCATTCATTGCTCAGCCAAGTGTTAAGACAGCACTCGGGCCTTCTAATACTCAAAGAGCATCAAAATCAAAGTGTTCTTCAGGTTTGAAAAAACAAGTATCTGTTGCTGCAATCTCATCCAAGAAAGACATAGAATGTACTCTTCCAGTGAATAATGTAATAGCAATTTCCAGTGAAGCTAGCCAAAAGGATCTTATGTCTAATGGCAATAGTGATGCTAGCATCAACATGCCTGATACCCTTACTAGAAAGAAAGCCAAACGTAGGAGATCTTATACATCCTTATTGATGACAAGATCAAAGGTTTTGATCCTGCTAAAATCTATATTAATTTCTCAGCCTTTTCCTTGAGAAGTTAAATGACCATTGGAAGTATTTTGCAGCTATTAGAGGGAAATGGTGGAGTCAAAGAAGAAGAAAAGCTACCTGGCGTTGATAAAGATGACAATCCATTGGAAGTTGCTCAATATGTTGATGAAATTTATCAGTACTATTGGATTACTGAGGTATTTGTTCGTTAGGCTTCTCTTTCTAGAAACATTTTTGGCCTACTATGGTCTTTGTACTAGGCTTCATGTTAGGAGTGAGCGTTCGGTCGAATCGAGTGAAAAAATTTGAGTTAATCGAGTTGACAAGTCTTATTTCCTCATCCTAACATGATTTGAATTTTTTTTTTGAATAAAGTTAAGTGAAATGAAATTCGAGCGAATCAAATCGAATTAAATTAAAAAAATTAAACATGTCAAATTAAAAACTAATTCCATGTTAGATATAAATTTTGGAATTTTAAAAATTATTTTGAATTTTTGAAAATTATTTTGAATTTTTTGTTGAGAGAGATCAAATTGCTCATTTTTTAAATTGTCACGGACCAATTTTTGTTATTCGAATTATTTGAGTTATTCGATTTGTAAAATTCAACTCGATTTGAGCTTGAAACTCGAATTACTTATTTGAACTCGAAATTCGAATTACTTATTTGAGTTTACTCAAGTAACTCGAATAATTCGATTGGATCAACTTGAAATTCGAATTTTTTTCGAATTGAATTGAGTTTTGCTCACCCCTACGTTATGTAGTGCAGTTGTGATCCTTTTTAAACATAGAGAAGCCAGACCATGGGAATTCTTCTCCTTTAATATTTACATTACATATTATCAAATTATTTATAGGCTTCATCTCATGATGAATAGCTAATGGGGATCAACTAATAACACAAAACCATCTTATTAAGGACTGGCTTACTAGAATAAATAGTAACATGGTAAAATAACAGACAGGTAATTTTTTCTCAACTAGTTGGTTCTTGATAACATAAGATGATTTAAGGATAGTATATATTTTTTGTATTGCCATATTGATGCTTTAGAAAATAGAGATTTATTCTTCATTAGATTTCAAGTTGAAATGATAAATAAAAGCAGAGATTTTTTTAAGTTGTAATTTCCTGCCTCCTACTGACCCATTTCTCATGTTATAGTTTTGTTTTATCCTCAGATGTTGACTTGTTTCTGTAATATATCTGTGTGCATCAATCTCCAATGTTGTCAACTGATGAAATGACAATATAACTCTACTTATCTTGATGGCGAATTGTTTGCTTATGTTATAGCAGCGATACTTGGGTAACTAGTTATATAATTTTACCTAAACTGAACTCATAAAAATGCAGGCGTTGAATCCATCTCTGGAAAATTATATGTCAATACAGAAAGATATTACACCTCATATGAGAGGCATACTGATCAACTGGCTGATTGAGGTATAATTTTCTGATTTTTTCATATGGCTTTAATGCACCTTTTTGTTCATAATGTTCTCCTTAAGTAAATTACCTGAGGTCTACCTTGCTCATTTTATTTACTCTGTCCCTTGTCACTCTCGTAACAGGTGCACCTCAAATTTGATTTAATGCAAGAAACGCTTTATCTCATGGTCACTTTGTTGGATCGATATCTCTCAGAGGTCCAAATAAAGAAGAATGAGATGCAGCTGGTTGGTCTTACTACACTTTTGCTGGCATCAAAATATGAGGATTTTTGGCATCCTAGGGTAAATATGATGAGTCAATTTTGTATGGTATCTTGTATAATTCTTTTTTGAATTTCAGTCCTTTTGCTTATTTAATTGCGTGCTTCATCCTTTACAGGTGAAAGATTTAATCAGTATATCAGCTGAGGCTTATACTAGTGAACAAATGCTCAAAATGGTATGCATTTTCTTTCAACAGAATGCAGTTTAAACTTTGGAGAAACAGTCATGGTTTCTACATTTATTTTATGAAGAAACTTCGTGTAGGACAACTAATCCAAAAACTCAGATATTCTGGAATCTCAATCATTCCACAATCGAAGTGACATTGAAGCTAAAATAGCATATGTATTTATAACTTAACCCAAAAGTACGCTAATAAAATATAAAATACCATTGATAACCCTAAAGCCTTACCTTGTAAAGTAAGATAATGAATAAATATAAAATAATCTAAATACCCTAAAATAGCGTAGATAATTATAAAGATTGCAATCACAAAGCTTACCATCAAACTTGTAAAATATAAAACAGAGACCCATATAACTTTGGCCTAACTAGGATACTTGTGTTCTTCATCACTTGGTGTTTGAACTAGGATTATATCTGCTTTGTGTATTTCTGTTACGCAAGCATCTTCAGTGATGTGCAACCTTCTATATGTGTTTGCCTTTATTATTCTTAACGATATATAATTAACTTTATTTTCAGGAGAAGCTTGTCCTTAAAGAGTTGAAGTTTCGCCTAAATGCACCTACTCCCTATGTCTTCATGTTGAGGTTTATCAAGGCTGCTCAGTCAGACACCAAGGTACGTGGTATATTTTCAAATGTCACTGCTAAATCAACTATTTGATAAGATCTGGAATTCTCATTACAAAATTGAGAAGTAGGCAGCTTCTACTCGTAGTGGGATCAGTGATTTGATATTTTGGGATAGCTGATTAGATTTCTATTTGGATATTAGGTATTCTTTACTGTCTTGAATTGGATAGCCATATTATTTAAAAGTTTGGTTGGTTGGATATTAATTTCAGCTTGAACATCTAGCCTTCTACCTCATTGAGCTGTGCTTGGTTGAATATGAAGCTTTGAAGTACAAGCCTTCCTTGCTATGTGCGTCAGCTCTCTATGTTGCTCGATGTACCCTGCAAATGTCTCCTACTTGGACCCGGTTGCTTTGCAGACATACATGCTATGAAGCATCAGATATCAGGTACATCTCTTTTAAAGTCTTATTATTATTTGTTAGATTTGCTTAGTAGCGTATCTTTACTTGTTGCCTGATTGTGGGCAGGGAGTGTGCGGAAATGATATTAAGATTCCAAAGAGGTGCCAGATCAGGGCAATTGAAGGTGACATTTGAGAAGTACACGAGCCATGAACTCAGTCAAGTTGCGATGATTATACCCTTGGGTAGGCTTCCTTGAACTTGATGATTTTAGTTGAATTTTAGCATGTAAGTAAATATAAATGTGAAATGTCATATATAACACAGAAAATAGTCTGTCCGGAAGCTTTCATGTTAATTGGAGTTGTGGTGTTGTAGTTGTAAGCGTGTTGATTGTATTGGAAGTATTGTTTCCTCCTTTTGAGTTTGAGATTGATGACACTAAGATAATGTAATGATGGATCATGGGTTCGTACTTGATCGCCTTCTTGAATTAACTCCACTTTCTTGCCCACTAATTACTTAATTAACTTACACTTACAACATGTATCTTATCCATGTCAAGCATGTGAAGAGGCTATAAATTTTCATTTGTTCATCATCATCATCATCATCATTCTCTAATCTTGTCTTAATGGAAAATTCAATGGAAACCGAAATTTGAATGGTAACAATGATTTAAGACAAACATTGAATAATTTGTTTGGGATTTTTTACGAAGATAGTATAATAAGTGAAAATGAATTAATGATTCTCAATGTTGTTGAGAATGAGATGCAAGATGATTGTGACTTGAATTTAGGGTTCGTTTGTTTCACTTTGATTTTCGTAAAACATTTTCATCATTTTTTGACGTTTGGTTGAAGAAAATAAGTTCGGTCAATGCAAAACATTTCACAAATAGATTGAAAAAAGAGCGTTTTATTGTAAAATGTCTTACAATTTCAAAATTCAAAAGACGCTTTACATAATTCAATCTCATTTCTCTCTTTGACTCTCCCTTGCTATTTTCTTTTTCTTTGATTCTCTCTTTGGCAAACAAAAACTCCAAAGGTTTTTAGAGCAATAATTGACAATGAAATTAATTGAAATGTAGGATCGATGAATTCCTTTCATATATTAGAGAAAGGAAGAGATATGAACAAAAGAATCGTGGAGAGGCGAAAAGAGTGATGGAGGCAAGTTGAATTTGGATAGTTGATTTCTTTGGTTTCACTTGTGCTTCTACTGATCAAGTTCCTTGTAACACCTTTTACTGAATCCAATTCACCCGATTCGCATATTGGATTTTAGAACACATAATCATTTAGCAAAAATTTAAAATAATTAGTGTATGACCCTTTCAAAAATATTTCTTATTATTTTATTAAGTGCTTTCAGAACAAAAAAAATAAAGAAAATCTCTAGAAATACAATAAACTTTTAAAAATAATATAAGACTTTACAACGTAAAAGTTCACTAAAGACAAACTCTACGAGGCATATAGGACTAAACACCATACTTCTATGGTATCCTCTGTATGCATAATATCGCACTCAAATCGCTACTTGGTGTACTCTTGGCTTGGTCCCTTTTGGCGTACCCACTCGATAACTAGAACCTACATCATAACAAACACTTACAAGTTGAAATGATCTTAGTGAGTATATCCCCATATTACATTAAAGCATTTATTATTGACTTCTTCATCTGGAAGACTCTAAATTTTCGCTCTATCTCTTGCGGATATTTTCTTATTAATGGGTGTATACATATATGTCGACTTTCATACTTAACCAGCTTACACACAGCTCACTCATTGATCGATTCCAAATTTCGTTGCTTAATACAAAATCCCATTTCATTTTTAGAAAACAAATGTACTTCTCAGAAGATATCCATTCAAAACCTAACTTCTATGGATTCTCACTTAGACGGTTGTTGAATACTAAATCCAAAATCGTGTACTTATATATATTCATATCTTTGGTAGATACTCATACTAGCAGATCTTTAGGATGAACTTCATACGAATTCTATCTTTGGCAGATTCTCATAAGGAATTGACAACTCTCTGATTATTAGACAAATCATGCCTTAGATCAACCCAGACAACCTTATTACATACCATGAGAACGCTTTGACCTAATGAACAACTTATATTTCAACTAATCTTTTCTATATGGTGCAAAACACTCAGATTTGGCGAATACAATAGAACTTAAACATCTTTCATACATAGCGTTAACAACTCGGTCGGATGAACACTTACCACTCATAATAAAGATTACTCCAAATTTCCAGAACAAATTGACTAATATGGCGGAATTACCCTTCAGATAACACTACTGGAAAGTCTTTCAGGGATATCCCTTGGGTCATATTCAAATTCTGCCACAAGACTAACCCACAGATATATCCACACATGTACTAGATCTTTATCCTAACATCATGTAGCTGAGAAGTTTCAAAGCTCACCCAAATCACGACACAAAAATATTTTACCAACCTTCATCTCAAGTTCATAACAAAAAAAGTCATACAAATACTACCGAATATGCCACAAAGGCTTTGCGAAATACACCACACAACCTTCACAAAATATGCCACAAAGGCTTTACAGAGCGTTACGTGTTTATTGTCCTATTGGACTATCTCAAAGGATGCCATGGGGTTTCTCCCTCATGGTCTTATACATATTTTTTATGTTGTGATTTGTCAGTCTAGTCGACATCTTACTGGAGGCATCACCATGAGTATTTTCATAGTCACCGTGATCTGTCAGTCCAGTTAGCAATATACCTATCCTACTAGAGGCATCACAAATGAATGTTTTACTCATTTAACACAGAACACACTCTAGGTTCAGTCACACGCTTCTGTACAACTTGTACTTTTTCATACCTGGTTTCACATGCGTTCATATCATATCTCATCTTATTCATGCAACAACTCATATAATTTATTTGTTACCATGCAATAACCTCACAATACTGAGACTCACCTATACTTAACAATTATTATAGTAAACATCAAGATGCGAATAACCATGTATAAATTAACAACCTTGAGTCGAGTTAGATACTCACTTTCATTGTAGACTAGAATTCCAAATCCAATCATCCTTCCTGAACCAGCAACAACAACTACTTGAAAGAATATGGAACTTCCATTAAAATCTCATTTACAAACAGTTTGCTGACACCTTGATTTCGAACAACCCCCATGCAAGGCTTCTTATTCATACCTTACTCAAGGTTGGTCTCGTTCCCTGATATTGACTCTTTATCCCTTTTTCTTTCCAGAGATCAATACAATCGTAACATCTTTACACTCACATGCTTAACTCTAACCCATTGCTTCAACATAGCTCAAGAATGGTCTCGTACACATATGACGGATACCACTTTCAAACATACAACTTTTGAATCCTTATTTAGAATACACTTTCAATACTAACTCATTACTTCTCTGTCTCTATGATTCACCATTTCCAACCGAGCCTTAGTCTTATAAAATATTTTACCATATAGTCTATAGATCTATCATCCTTACTAATTATACTGATTATGTTTAAGAGCTATACAAAGTACGCCAATCAATTTTGTTTAAAACCCGCCACAAGAAATATTTTTTTAAAGTATGCCACAAGGTTATTCTTTTCAGATTTCGCCACGAAGGTTGTCTTTTTAGTGTGTGCCATAAGGGTATTTCTTTTCAGAGTTCGCCACAAAGGCTATTCTTATCCTGTCATGTTTATGATATGGATTTGCCTAAAGTCACATTACGTGAGGTTTGCCCATTATTGTCGTGGGACACGTAGAAAACCCCATTGGGTAATCACCATCCTTTAGTTTCTTTCAGAGAGTCATGGCCATGGACTTTTCCTTTCAAAGTTCGTGTTTAAAGTCCGGACTGACCCTTTTAGACAACACTGCGGTGATAAGCATAGACTCACTTTACAGACCTTTCATGCACTGTCACAATCCACATTCATCTTTAAAATCACTGCTTACTCTTAACAAGACATACCCCTTAGCATACATCCAAGACACACATATACGACCAAACTTAAACTTCTCAGATCCTATACCATAACATGCATTTCATCCTCAACAATTATTCATATAGTTGCATAACCATCATACTATACTTTCCTAGTTTCGGTTTCATCGTTCAATCAGTATCCACGAAAATATTTCAAATGTACAGTATTTATGCAAGAGTCAGTTTAGAGACTCACTTGATTCTCACCTACTGTAGCTCAAAACTCTAGATCCAAACTTCTATCATGCAATCCAGCAGCAACCACTGCTATGGAACATATAAACCCATCAAATTTCTATTCACATACCCTTTTACCATAATCCCTAACATTGAAAGTCTCCAATCAAAGCCTTATTTCTTTATCTACTGTTCTACTAGATCTAACAGACTTACTCTTCAAAACTAACATGCAAAGTTATATTACTTACCCATACACAAAGTATCTTCTCTTAACCAATCCTGAATCGCAACTTGCAGCTTAAAGAGGGAGGAAATGTTGGTAGTTCCTTGGTTATTAGATAATAACACTCTAGGAAACTGAAGAAGATAAGTTCACCCAGAATTGTCCTTATAATGGCCTATAGAATCTGGTTCCAATATAAATAAAAATTTAATATTTTAATTTTTCCATTGACTTCTAACTAGAGTACCTTGTATCCTAACTTTTAGCATTTACAATATGATCAGCACATTAGCTTAAACAAACTTGGCGTACATTGCCCTTGGCGTTAATCAAACTTACGAACTCCTAAATTTTCTTTTACTTGACTCTTCTCCCTTAAAATCCCTCTTTCTGGTATCAATCCTTACTTCTGTTATATGTCCAACCCCAAAAGTAACAATTGGCGAATACAACTGTACCACACAGATTTCTTTGAACTACGTGCCGACACTTGAAACCCGTCAGAACTGAGGTGATATAGAAATGACATGCATAAACATGAATCAAATAAAAAAGAGATAAATATGGAACATATAACTACTATGGAATACCACAAGGTTGTCATAATCTGACTAAGTTTCAAGGTATACAACGAAAATACAAACATCCTCGAACAGAAAACAAAGAACAAAGGAATACAAAAAGTTAAATTTCTTCTGTGTATGGTTCTTCAAACTCACGTGTAAACTTCAATAGTAAAAGAAAGTGAATGGAGTTCCTTTTGATTTAATTTTGCTTCATTCTTTTAAATCACTATTCAATTTACTCGTTAATATATGATAGTTAAGAATAAAAATTAGTTACACTATCCCCTCTTATGATCTTCTAAATCCTTTCAACTTAATTATTGATACTCACTAAACCCATATTTCAAATGTTAGAATTTAGAGTCTAAAATTCTTGTTAAAATAAAATACAATGGTAAAATTCATATAGAATTACACTTCTTTTATTTTATTTTGATTAAAATAAGGTGTTTAACCTTACTATGTTACTTCTATTAGTTATTGATTAGGATAAAGTTTTTCAACCTATAAATAGGCGTAATAATCTCCTCTTATAATCATTCGATTTTCAACATTAGTGAATTATCTTCTCTTATGCCCGTGAGTTTTTCCCAAAAAGGTTTCCATGTAAAATATGTGTGCTTTTTTTTTTTTTTTTTTTTTGCAATATTTCTTCATTGTCGACGCTCAATTTTTTACACCAAGGTTCATTAATAACTTACCACTAGTCTAGATGGCACCTTTTAACTATAATTATGATCTATAACGTTTGATTGTAGATAATGTATATATGGTATAGAAATCTAGTTATAACCTTAATCATATAGTATATGGTATGATCATATATTATACAATTTTAAGGATAAATGTCTAATATAGTTTATACATGCTCATATATTTTTAACATAAATTTAATTATATGATCATTAGTATAATATTGTTAATGTTTTATTCATATAATGTATATTGTAATAATATAATATGCTTTGATCATATAGTACAATATTATTGTCATATAGTATTCTTGGATCACATAATCATATAGTATATGTAACATCCTCAAAATCTTGATGTTGGTAACAATACAGTTTCGAAGCATTTATAGTAAATTCTAAGATAAATGGTAAAGTATGGAATACTTATGCTTAAATTGAGTATCTTGAAATGGTGTAATTAATGGTGGGAATAGTTGAGGGATTAGAGTGGTAATTATCTAGCCATTAATTACATAATGTAGGAAGACTTGAGTGGATATTAAATAATGAGAATTGGAGAGTTGCCACTTTGCCATTGATAAATTAATTATTCAAAGTGTAATTGTACCATTAATTTAATGGAAGTAGTTTAAGGAATGACAATTAAACCAGTAAAGAGCAAGAGAGTGGACCGGTGTTGATGATTAAAAATATAAATTAATAGAATTTCGTGTATTGATTTGATGATTAACGATGTTCATTCTCTCAGATGTGATCTGAATTCAAATCGTGCTAATTGTTATATGTAATTCACCAATATATATATAAATTAGTAGTAAAGGATGAGAGTGAAGGCAAAATGATCTAACTATGTAAGTGTCAAAACAATGATTAAGTGGAGAACTATAAGGTTAGGTGTAATAAGATAGACGAAAATTCCACTATTTCTTCTTAGGATAGTCGATCACCTTACTTGAATTGCAATAAAGTTAGGAATAGAACTGTTTATCGGTCGGGTAATTCATTTAGGATTGAATGCCCAATTGAAATTTGAGAGGGTTTGAACAAAAATGTTAGGCCTGAAAATGGGTTTGGACAAAAAATAGATTCGTTTAAAATATGGATCGAGTTCGAGCTTAAACATTCGAACTCAGCCTGGTCTGGCTCATTTTAAGTTTATAATACTTTATATTATGATTTTTCATATGTTATGTAATTTTGAACACTTTAAAAAAAATAAACATATATTAAATATATAATACTACTCTAATATAAATATTTAAAATAATGTTAAGATGACTATATAAAAAATTTCAATAAATAAAAAAGATATAAAATTATTAAATATTAAAATAATATAAATATTTTTTTTAAAAAATTAAAAATAATATAAGTAGACCTAAAATGAGCTTGGATTAATCTTTTGCAAATATGAACGGATTAGGGCAAAATTTTAAGCCTAGATTTCGAGTCGGGCCGGGCTTGAATATAGGGTTGACTAGGGGGGTTGACAGGGGCCCAATCCCCTCTAAAATGGAAAATTTTCTATTTAGGCCCTTAAAATTTTTTTAAAAATTTAAATTAATAAAAGTAAAATTACACTTTACCCCCTAAAAATGATAAATTTTCGATTAAATTTTTTAAAAATTATATTTTTACTATTATAAAAATTACAATTTAATTTCGATCCCCTAAAAAAAAATTTTGGCTTCGCCCCTGCTTGGACAAGTATAAATTATGTTAATATCATGCTTAAACTCGACCCGAATCCGATCCGACCCGATCCAACCCATGAACACCTCTAGTTGAGAATAGGGATAAATCTTGACTTTTCAATTGTTTTCACTGGAAGGGATAAACGTTGAGAAGTAGAAAGCTTGTTGCAACTGCAGATCTTCTTACCAAAAAACAAAGTAATTTCTTTTCCCTTTGTATTGAGGGGGCACTAAGCCCAAAATTCCTAAATTGTCCTGTCATCTTATGATACAAAAGATGAATATTCCTTTTCAAAAAAAATAGCGTACATTGATGGAGGTTCTGAAAAGAATGATAAAAAGAATTCTGTATCATCTTTTCTATTCACACGAAGAATGAACTAACTGAATGTGGTTTTCACTATGGTATATATGTTAGCAACAAGTAGTCCTACATTGACTCTTCATAATGGGAAGGACTGCCTTTTGGAAGGGATGCTTCTCTGCAGTAACTTCTCTTTCATCCCCACAGGTAAACTTTGGGTTTTCATCTCTTCACTACCACCTGCTGGTATGCCGACTTTTGGACTTGGGCTACTACTTGACTGAGGAGAAAAGTATGGTTTCAAATAGCTTGTACTTCTTGGAGACAAGTTCACTTGCTCCAGAGCCCGGAATTGGAGTCCCGAGGGGTAGTCCCTCACGCAACCAATCCGTGGTCCTGCTCCTGTTGTCCACTTGCACGACAACTGCTTCCCTAACTGATATGACTTCATTCCCTTTTTAGAGTTGATCCTTTGAAGTATTGATTCTTTAGGGACGTCTTCAACCCCAGTTTCATCCATCCTTTCATAATCATCTCCCGAAGGGGAATCCATCGAATTTTCATTGTGACTCGGCATATCAGCACCATGGTCATCTTTTGACATCTCAAACAATTCTGTGCTTTTCGGTATTTCAAGATCAGTCAATTTTCTGCTAAGACTGAGGAGCCTCCTTGACTTGGGGCGCCCAACAGCTGCACTAATTTCTTGTTCCTCTGAGTTAATTACCTCCTCGATAGAATCTTTTACATTCATCTCTTCCACCTCTAGGCTAAAGTCCTCTTCAGATGAATTGCATCTAAGATGGTTAATGCTTCTTCGTTTGCCAGCCAAGCTTGCTTCCTCATCCACCGGAGTCATCTGAATGTAACAAAACAAGCATTGTCAGAACATTAATTTCAATCGCAAGATGAAAATATACACATGCTCAAAAGTGTAGAGCACATTTTTTGTTCTTCATTTTATTTTTACCTTCACATCTGTAAGATCGATGTTGTTCTCCCTTAGAAATGAAATGAAGTCGTTGAAATTTTCTTCTGTAGGATGGTAGTGACCACTGTGAGGCCAAACTGCCTGTTAAACAGAGGTATAGCAATAATGGTTAAGAGACTGTTTTGGAACATAAAGACTATCAATCAATGAAAAACAAAAGGATCTGAAATATAACATGTGAGCCTCTACCTTAAGGACACCATTATCAACAATTAATCTTCCAGCAGCAATTGTGGCACCTCCAGCCAAGAAGCTAGAATGTTGAAACGTACCCTTCTTCTTCACACCAACATATAAGACTTTGGATGTGCTAAGGACAAAAATCCACTTGGTATCATCAGTTTCTTCAGTCGCATGGAGAAGCTTCCCTGTTTGCTTGTACATGAACTTTCCATCGACCACAACAACTTCGTATGGCATTCTTTCCATCTGTATAGTGGATAATTGTTTCAGTAACAGTTTGAATATAAATTCAGATACAGTAGGATGAAAATAAATAAATAAATACCCACCGGACCAAGATATTTGATGCACTGCTGTTGAAGCTTTGATCTAGGACATTTTTCGATATTTACTTCTTTCCCTTCTCCAATATCCAGCCTGCATTTCCAAAACAAGTCCATCGATTTTCAGCTTTAAACTCTTGAACCTAGAATCAGAATCTCTTACTCTAACGAACCAAAATGCTCAGTTAAAGAAACGTACCAATAAAAGAACGGTTCTAGGCTCTGAGAATGGAGCCACTGATTATAATAAAAGTGTAGATTGTGTCCATAGCGATGCCTTGGATCTATCTGCACAATACATGAAACTATTATCAGTAACAAGTAAGATGAACCGTAAACTAGTTTTATTTATATTGCAATCAACTTACTGCTTCAAGCCAGTGTTGCAAAGCAAGCTTTTGAGCTTTATCGTTCTTTGATAAACCTTTTCCAACCTTGGCAGCTCGAGTTCTTGCCCTTGACCAACGCGAAAGTGCAGTCTCATGTTTATCTATATCGAAGAATGATATAGAACTCCTCTTGAGTTCAGCAAAATCTAAGAGCTTCCACCTACAATACAACAAATGATATCATTAGAAAAATAAATAAACAAATAAAATTTTGTATTGCAAGGTAATATAGAACATACAAATATAATACACACCAACTCTGCTCAACGAGTACTGCACAATCAGCTAGTTTTCTTCGTGTTCTAAAGCTCTTGTACACCTTCTGCAATCTTATTGCCGCCTCATGTTGTGGATTGCTGGGATCAAATACCGGTGATGTGAATTGAATATCCATTGCTTCTCTCTTTGAACTGACGTCTTTAATGTGCAAATCCTCGAGTTTATCCAATGAAGAAGACGACTTGAGTGAAAGCATCCTCTCGAAATCGCTCCCTTTAAAGCTTATAGATCCCTCCAATATCATCTTTCCAGAACCTACTGATTTTAAAATGGTGGGCTCAGAATCTGAAGTTTTGAAACTGATAGATCTAACAGGTGTTTTCACTCCATCATCTCCAAAACTTATGGATTTCACAGTGATAGATTCTAAAGCATTCTCCAAATCACTGCATTTAGCAAATGGGTAGGACAAAGCAGCACCCATCCGACAACAAGGATTTCTGTGAATCAAAAATGAAATTGGTTAAGCCTTACCCAGTGCTAAATATTTCAATTTATCAATGTTACCAAATAAAGCATAACAAGATAAGATAACCCATCAAAACAAACAGATTTTTAACTCCAAAAACTTCCTCTACCATACCAGAAATAGAATCAAAAGCATTTCACTTTTCACTTTCTCCACCAAATAAAGAATCCCTTATCAAAATCCTCCAATACTAGATTCTGGATCTGCCAGAAAAGCAATATTCTTGGAATCCCCACTTAACAAAATAGGATCGTGATCAAAAGAAGAACAAACTGATAACACCCATTTCATCAAAATCCAAAACAAAACTAATATAGCAAAAGCAACAGAAAGCAGTGGAGGTTAGAGGGAAACATTACCTTGAATGGTTAAACAGGCAAGAAAAGGGATTGCTATTCTGGGATTTCGATTTTAGTTTTAGTTTTTTCTTTCTCTCTGAAAACAAACACTTGGTTTTTTATGCTAGAATTGGTTTTTTATGCTAGAATGAAGATTGTACCATTGCTAACCGCCACCTACGATGGCTTATATTCAATAATTTTACAAAGACAAGACAGAGAGGGGAGGGAGAATAAGTTTAAATTGTAATTTACTCAAAATCAGAACAGCGTTGTCTTAAATTTTTATTCCAACCACGAGGTTTGGAGTTTGGACTATTTTCTCTTCAACACCCTGGACCTGGACCTGGAGGTGGGTCTCATTGCCCTTTTTGCTTGCGACATCTAAATTTTTTTCAATATTATTCATAATTTTCTTTAAAAGTCGAGGAAGGATTATTAGTAATTATCATAATTATTTTAAAATATATATTTTCTATTTAGATAGTCGTAAACAACTTATTTTTTAAATTTTAATTTTATTTAAAATAAAAAAAAAGTGTGAGAATAAATAATACGTTTATCTGTTATTAGTGTAAAAATTATATTATGTTATACCGTCCGTTTAAACCGACAAAACAAACTAAAAAGTACAGTGAAATTGTGGGATGGACTTTTAAATTGTTTCTCATACAAGTAAAAGTCAAACAAAAAATTTATTGGAAATTGTTTTTATAAAAATAAAAAGGTCATTCTCGGACAAAGACGTTGAATATTCTAAACCAAAAGGGAGTTAGTAGAAAATAAGAAGAGATTTGATTTTGACTTCCCCATTCTTTAATTTCTCTACACGTCGTTGAACTTGTAAAAGCTCGTACCTTCTTCTCCAAGCTTTCGGTTTTTCAATTTTCTTTTTAAAAATAATAACTATTGACTTTATTCTCAAGAAAATAATTATTGACTTTAAACTTGGTTGAATTTAAGATAGAATATTTTAAATAGCACGTATTATATCTTAATTAATAAAAATATAAATATATCGCACTACTTTGGCATTTATTTAAAAAACTTGACATATTATGTTTAATGGGAGAGATAAAAAGGTAAGCATGCGATGTAGATTAACCAATATTTGCATCATTAATTGGGCAGCTGCTCAATTAAGAGTGGGTAGGGACGAGCGGTGTGTTTATTTATAATTAGTATAAAATTAACGATGATGATGAGAGTAAATACCATAACGTGAGACAAAAAAATAAACTAAACGCACCGCATCTCGCCGTCCATCTAAACTCACCCGTATAAAATAGGAGTTAGTCGAAATATGAAAGATAAGTTGTTTACATTACAAGTTTACTTGATGAATAGGATGGGTAGTGGAAATGAAAATGAAAGGTGAAAGGGAGGGAAGGTTCCATGCATTCTTCCGCAGTGACCCACACCTTGACTTGCAATTCAAATGATATTTTATATATCTCAGTCTCATGCAAGAAGAAGCATTCAACCATATGAGTTGGTGAGCAAATGAATACATACAAAGATGATCTATCTGTCCATGGAACCTATAATAGAATAATGTGTTGAGGATTGTGCATGTATTTTGAAATTATTAACACAATTTATGCTTTATACTCCCCACTGAAACTACACAATCTGCTGCCTTTTTTTTTTTTTTTTTATCTTCTGTCCCACTTCATAACCCATCCTACCTTTCTTTTCTTATTTTTTTATGCATTAACCATGTAATCAAGCATACTTTTATATGTGTTTCAAATGTTTTTATTAGTGTATAATAACCATTTATTTATAACATTCAAAATTATGGGTAATAAATGAAGCTGTTATAGGCTATATAACAATTCAATACGGCTTTAGCTAGCCGATTGAGTTTTAGTTTAATTGACGTAAGTATTATTGTCAATGCAAGAGGATGAGGGCTTGAGTGCGTTGAAACACATTATCCTCTTATTTATGAGTTGGGGATAAGCTATGGGTAATTTTAAATATTGTGTCAAAAAGAACAAATATGATCTGGAGTTGAATTATTAAAATTCATTATGTTTTGAGTTCAAATCACATCATGTTGCAAATATTTTTCTAAATTTTATATGAAAAAACAAAATTATCCTCAAATTTATATTTTATTTTTTATGAAAATGAGGACTTGGGTAAATTCTCCATTAAATTTAGACGTGATTGAAGGATGAGATAAACTCAATAAAAATTTTAAAAATTAGTATAGATCCATTAATTGAACTTATTATAAAATCAACTCAAATAATATTTTTTAATCAAACAATAATTGATTATTGTTCTCTTAAATTGTTACAATAATTTTACTACAAATAGTATTATTCTCTTAAAAAGAATTATTTGAAATTGAAAAATAAAACCTTTAAATATCGGTATATAACCTATTGATTAAAGAGATCGGGAGATTGATTTAAAAGGTTAGAATATTCCCATGATTTTTCATCCCTTATTCGTTTTATGCATACAATTTAGTACCTTTCGGCAACATTAAAAAAAAAACATTAATTAATATTTAAAATATTCTGAAAAAAAGGAGAAGTGGCAAAAATAAACAATAAAACAGCGATTTGTATGAACAAATTGTATTTGTCGTATTTGAAACTTTACACTTCATCAGTAGTTGACATTTTTTGTTTCTAAGCTTAAAATGTGAAACAGAGATTATTAATAATTTAATTTTATATATTCGCGTAGCCGAAAACTTCAACACCTTAAAACCAAAATGTCGGACTATTAAAATTATTTGTCCGAAAATAGCAAAAAAATACATTATCATTTTAAAATTTAATATGCTTTGTTTGTTGTAATTTTATATTTTATTGATTTATACTGATTGTAAACTAAAAAGTTAAATTTTTATCTCAATTTTGGATCGGTAATATTAAATACAAAAAATGATTTTATTGGTTTTATCACCATTATTAAATATAAAATAAAAGAAAATGAATATCTGATTGTTAATATTAAATTATATAATTGTCTAGAAAATTGAAGTATGAGATTTAAAATAAAGACAGACGGAATACAACTGTCATTTGGATTCTCCATGCAAACACAAAGATCAGTGAGATATGGGATTGGGTACTTTGAACCGTACGAGATGTGAATACTCACGTGTCGCCTCTCTGCTCAACCACGTCATTTTTATCTCTAACCCCAAATCATTTTAATTAAGTTATAGAAAATAGTTGGGTTAATTTTTGTTATTTAAATTTATGAAAATACTAAAATTTCAGTCTCATAACCAAATTTTAACAAAATATATATCATTTGAAAATTCATGTATAATTAATTTCAATGATATATCGTTTAATTTTCTAGATATACATAATTGGATGTGAATTTTAAAATTTTAAAATAAAAAAATTAATTTCTTGAAAATTAAATTTTAAATATATAAAAAATATAAATACTTAAAACGTATTTTAATCTGATATAATTATAAGGCGATCCGCAGACACCGGTGACTGACCCCTCATTCCCACTCCCACACCCTCTTTTTTGTTTTCTCTCTTAATTATTCTTTTTAAAGTTTAAGTACTTCCAAAGTACAAATATAAGTACTTTTTCACTAACTATAAACTCAGTAATTAAATTAAAAATCGTGGTTGTCGTGAAATTAATTATTGTAGCAACGAGATTAAAATCGATAGTAAGATGTGTGTTTGGATACATGATAATGATAGTGAAATAAAGTATTATGTAATGTTTATTTAAATTGAAGTCAATGGTTAAAACAATCATGTCACTAGTTCGTCATTTCAAACAATCTAATTAAAAAATTAAAAAAATTGATTCAATTGGTTCATACCAAATCCTTATTTAACCTATTCAAAATCACTTTTCAAATCAATACTTCGATCGATTCTCAATCCAACTGATTCGACTCACTAATCCAATTTAATTTAAATATTGATCAGTTTAAACAATTAGTATTGAGAAAGCAATATGATTACTAAGGACATTAAATTAAATTTATATAAAATATAATTTTGCTATATGTAATTAATTATTTAAATTAATTATGTAATTAATATTATTTATTTTTTTGGTAGCAACAATATTTGTTTTTTATTTGAATACAATTAATAATATTTATAATATGTTTAGTTAATGTAAATAAAACATTAAATATTATTATAAAATAATGAAAAATAAATATTTAATAAATAAGACAAATTATTATATTGAAATAAGAAAAAAAATAAAAACGTGAAGATATTTATTTGTATATAAAAAGAAGCAAATAAGTTATATAAAATATGAGTTTGAATAAAAAATTATAATAAATGAGGGTAAACACGAAAAAAGAAATTCTAAAGGTGTGAACCTACGAGAGCCGGTGGGAATTTGGGGGGTTCACACTGAAATAGAGTTTAACAGGTAAAAGTGTGCAAAAGAATCCAAATGTACATCACAACAGATGATTGGATATGAATACTCATAAATATAATTATATATAACTCATCTTAAAAAATTCGATTCGATTCGAAAAAATTGATAAAATAATTTAAAAAATAGTTCGAGTTATTTGAGTTGATCAAGTTATTCGGATTAACTCGAATAAAAAATTAAGTTTTTTGGTTTAACTCGAATATAAATTACATAATTCGTGTTATCCGAAAATTTGAATAAAAAAAGTAAAATTACGTCGTTTTGATAAATATTTACTCATTAAGTTAAAAAGTAAAATCATTATATTATTTACATAATTAAATAATCTTTTACTTCATCTACTACTTAAATAATCAATCCATGTAAACATAAAATTGAGTATAAATAATAAGATTCATTAACTCGACTCGATTTGATTCGAAAAAAATTCAAATTGAGTTTGGTTGCTAAAATAGGATCCGCCAACTCGATTAATTCAAATTTTTTTGATTCAATTTGACTTGATCAAATACTCACCCCTACTCAGAATTCGGGATCCTCGCTTTCCTTATTTCTCTTAATTAATTTAAATATTATAATATTTAGGTAGAAATATCCAAACATTTTAAGGCTCGATAAAAAAAATATTTATGAACTCCGTTTGTGAGTCTGATAATTAAGATGTTCACAGTCCCAAGTGTGCAATGATAGACTCAGAAAATTTTTTTGAGGGGCCAATATTAAATTGAATATTTTTACAATCTTAAAAATTTAATTTCATCATTTTAATAGTCTATATCTTTATAATTTTTAAAAGATTATCATTTTTGGGTGGGTCAAAGTGTAATTTTACCATTATTAATTTAAAATTTTATAAATTATAAAGGGCCTAAATAGAAAATTTTCTATTTTAGGGGGTCTAGGGCCCCTACAAGCCCTCCTTAGCTCTGCCACTACAAGTGTAACTTGAATTCAAGTCACACTAATCGCGTTGCTTTTAGGAAAGTTTTATCTCCTTTTGTAATTCGTCAAAAAAAAATTATTTACCCTTCTCATATTTAAAAAATATCCACTTGCACTCTAAATTTTGATAAAAAAATACATTAACCCCCAAAGTTTATTTATAAAATAAATTTTAAATAAATGAATGAATTTACCCTTTATTAATTACTTATCATTCTATTTAACTTTTTATCCATGATCTTATATTCTATATTTTTTAATTAAAAATAATAAAAATATAATTAATTATAAAAATATTTTTAATTTTTGAATTAAATTATAAATTATATTAAGTTACATTAAATTACATTATATTATAAACATATGTTAAACTTATATATTTTTTAAAAGTTATAAATATAATCACATCATAAATATAAAGAATACATTTGAATAATTATAACCAAAATTTATCATTATAAAATAAAATTACATTAATAATCGAAATATATTCAAGTATGGACCATAATAAAATCTATACAATATCCAAATATGGTAGGACATAAACCATAATAAATGTGGATTGAGAATCCTTGCATATCTTGTATAAAGTGAGACTTCTTAGGGTCTTAAAGATAATAAATAAGTTGTTAATAATTTTTATGATTCACCAAAATCAGGTTTTGATAAAAAAAAAAGGGAAAATATATAATTTGGCTTTTGAATTTGTCCATTTTTACCTAGTTAGTCCTTTTTTTTTTTTTTTTTTTAGTTGAACCCTAAACTTGTATTTCGTCAACCAAATTGGTACCTCTGCATTAATATTATTAATTTGTGCTGATGTGGCACTACTAGCTAATTTGGTGATGCCACATGGCATCCTCTCAAAATGTCACATGGAAAACATAAATAAAAAATTTTAATTTATATATTTTTAATCTTTTAATTTTATGTTTATTGCATGGCGTTTTCTGATGTTGCCATTTGACATCACCAGATTGATTAGCAACACCATGTCAACATAAACTAATTGTGTTTGTGTGGAGGCACCAATCTAATTGACGAAATATAAGTTCAGGGTCCAACTAAGTAAGAAAAAAAAAATTTAGAGACCAACTAAATAAAAATGAATAAATTTAAAGACCAAATTATATATTATATTGAAAAAATATGTCAACTAAAATATCTTGAGTTTTAGCACGCTTGTTAGCTTTTTCTTCAAGTTGTAAATAGCATTAAAGTTGGATGGTAAAACTAGTATTAGGGCGAAGTCAGAAATTTTTTTTTATAAAATTAAATTGTATATTTTTACGATAATAAAAATGTAATTTTATCATTTTAATTATCTATATTTTTATAAATTTTAAATGATTAAATCAAATTTTTATCATTTTTGAGAGAGTCACAAATGGATGCCACATTAACAATTAACTAATTTTTTAAATTTTAAAAAATTAAAAAAAATAAAAACTATTAAAAAATTTAAAAACATATTAAAATTATTTAAAAATTATAAAAATATTTTTAAGAATTTTTAATTTTTAAAAAATTAATTAATTGCTTATGTGGCAACATAATTTTTTTGTATAATTGGAAGATCAAATAAATCATTATACTTACTATATATTACTTTTTGATAATATATTTTGTCTAACTTATAAAATTTTATTTAATTTTAATACGTGTACTATTAATCTTTATTATTTATTATAAAAATTATCTAATTATAAATGATAATATTTTTTATATATTAGAATTATGTCGCACCGAAAAAATTTATGTGAAAAGAAATATATTTATAAATATATATTTATTAATTAAATAATAAGTAGAGCGATAAATGGTTTATATAAAAAACCTCATCAATTCCGGGTTTGATTTAAAAAAAGAATAGTTTAGTTTAACTGATGATTTTTAGTTGTTTATTTAAATATTTTATTTTAATTGGTGATTTGAATACTTTATTTAAAAATTATTTTTAAGTTATTTTCTGATTGAATTGATGTTTCAATTAAGGATTTTATAATATATGTATTGTTTTATAATAATATATATACTATTAATAAAATTGTTGATTGAATTGATGTAATGAGTTAATTGAGTACCAATTATTTAGAAAATTATGAAAATATCATTTTTTAATTAAAATGAGTCATATTATTCGATGGTATTTGAGTTTTTTCATTTTAACAAAAACCAATAAAATATGTTATTGTGAGATTTGAATCTGCACTAATTAGATTAAAAATTTTAATTTTATCACTCAATTAAAGCTTTATTTTGATTTTTTATACATTTTTTAGAATATGCATAATTTATTATCTCCACCAGTTGTATATAGTAAATAATTGTAGTACATTTAGTATTATTTATCTGTTTAAATTTCGTTTTACTCACAATTTAATCTAATTTTTTTTAATATCAAACATATTTCATGTGTTATTATGATTAATAATTTTAATATCAAACATATTTCATGTGTTATTTTAATGTTTATTGTATGTTAGTTTTAAACACACACTTATATTCTAAATATGTGATTTTCACACATATACACGTGTGATATGATTTCTAGTACTATTTATTAAGCCCCCGATTGAGTTTGTGTCCCCCTCAATCGAGTCACTAACTCAATTGAGAAATTACAAGAATGCCCTTTTGTAATTAAAAAAGTTAATATTATTTGAGGGTATTTTAGTCTTTTCATTTAAAAGAAAATCAAATAAAATATGCATATGATGAGATTTGAACTTGTGCCAAATGAATTATCAAAACCTTAAATTTACCATTCAACCAAAAATTTATTTTAATGTAGTTTCTACAATTTTGTTTTAATATGCATAATTTATTATCTGTATCAATTGCATATATATATATATATATCTATACTATTTATTAAGCTTTTGATTGAATTGGTTTCACCCTTAATCAGGTCATCAATTCGGTCAGAGAATCATGAAAATATCGTTTTGTAATTAAAAAAGCTTATATTATTTGATGGTATTTTAATCCTTTCATTTAAAAAAAAAAAACTCAATTAAAAAATATATATATGATGAAATTTAAACCCGCACCAATTGAACTAATAAAACTTTAAATTATTACTCAGTCAAAACTTTATTTTAATAGATTTTAAACATGTATTTGCATTTTAGATATGTGATTTGCAAGTGTGATATAATTTCTTGTATAAAAGAAAAAACTTGTGAAATTAGTTAAACCAGTAATAATATTTTATTAACCGGTAACGTGGCTAAATTTCATCGACAGGGGATAGGGCAACCACCAAATACAAACGGCAAATAGTCGGTAATAGCTAATAGTAATAGCTGTAGGGCGCGCGATAGTGACCACTCTATTTCAAATATAATACTAATCCACCAACCAACTCTCAATTACCCATTTTTTATTAATTGGTATACATGAATCAATTTCTTTTTAATAATTTATTTTTAATTAGATCAATGAAATAAAAAATTAGTAATATGATCTTTTTAATCACCGATTCAATTACTTGTGCTCTAAATCTTTTACAAAATATATAATTTAGAGATTATATGAATATAAAAAGATAAAAAGTAGCATGGAACATGTTATAATATAAATTATTAATATAAAAAAAAGTTGGAAAGAAATATGAAAAAAGAGTATATAATATTAATATAAGAACGCGGTTTAGTAGCATAGAAGTAGCGTGCGGCAGCACCGACGCGGAAGAATGCAGCGTGTCACTCACATTGCTGCCTAACAACAAAGTCAGCGTCTTAGAATGTTGACGTTTGCTGGGTTTCATTTCCCTTTTTGGTTTCTGCATACGTGCTTCCAAATCGTACGGGCTCTTTTTTTTTTTTTTTTTTTTAACACTACCACCACCACCACCAGCTCCAGTTGTTGATATTCCTACTCCCCCACGTCAACCTTATCCTTTCCTTCACTGCCAATCCTTGGGTGGTCAACCCTCATCAACTACCCTTCCTTCCCTTTTTCCCTTTTCTACCTCATTTTTGCTGGTCTTCCTTCAAATACCCAACATTAAGGTTTTCAAACTTTTACCTCTTCTTTTTTTTTTGGAATTCTTAAGGATTATTTATTGTGATTTATTTTGGTTTAAGTTTAATTATTTGTAGATTTTGTTCAGATTTATTTTGATTTAGATTCGAATACATTTTAATTTTCAATTTGATTGTCTTCATATCAATTTGATATTAATTATAATTATTCGGATATGTGATGAACGAGGATACGAGACTTGCTAGAAAATTTGAGATATATCAATAGAATCAAATCCCACATTTCTAAAGAAATATTTTCATACTCTTATTTATAAACCATTATATTTCATTAGGCTAATAAGAATTAAGTTGAGAGTCTGTACTCACATGCATGAGAGTTGGGCTTAAATTGCTAGTGTAATGTGAATTGGTGCATTTCCTTGCGTATTTGATTTTAGAATTATTTTTTATCGAACTTTTTACAGTTCAAGAAAAATAAACTACTTAACTAGTAACATCTATATTTAGCCAAGCTAAAAGTAGTTTAACCAATTGAAGGCTATATTTAGTCAAGTTTACATTTGTTGAACCTTTTTTTAAATGATTTTTTGACAAAGTCAACTCCACTTACTTTTACTATGTAACACCTTAATTTTAGTTTAGGGATTTAATTGGTTTAATTTGTTAATTTGAGGGGTTAATGAGTAATTTGCGTGTGCTTAAGGACTTATTTGAACTCTAGTTAAAATTTTGGGACATATTTGCAATGCGGGTTAAGTTGTGGGTAATTTTGGAAACCTTAGGACTATCTAAGGGCCTCTGAGTAAATACCTCATTTTTTTTTTGTATAAAAATCTCTTTTTCCCTTTTGAATGACTTTTCTTCTTCCATTGTTCCTTGCTATACCGATTTTTCCCCAACCTTTTCTCCCTCATCTTTTTTCGACAAGCTACGATAACACCCTTGCTCTAGTCCGTGTCTTACACCACCCATACCATCTTTCTTCTCGTCATTTCGCGATCTTACCCACACTCTCAAATTTCCCTTTGTCACAACCGTTATGAAGAACAACCCTTAATCGTTTTGGTTTCACCTTCGCAACACCTTCCTCCGTCGTTCCTTGCCACTTTTGTTGTGGGTTTTGCCTTTGGTGAGTGGTGCCTTCGATTGTGAGACTTTATTTGCCTTGCGTCATGATTTTTCCGATGAACTTAGCACCGTGTGGGGTGGTCTTGAGTTGACGACGCCGTTGGTGAGGGTTGAAACCCTAGTTTACCTTTGTTTCAAGTGGTTGAGGAATTAAGCCACCATTCAACCTAAAACTGATGGCCCAAACATGAGAATCCAATACCTTAACCCATTAGGCCAAGTTGACCCAAACTTTAAACCAAACCGAACTTTTGACCCAAACCTTTTGACCTAAACCTAACCCGAACCATGTGACTTGACTCGAGCCGTTGACCAATCCAGCTCGAATCGTTGACTTTGACTGAATCGAATCGTTGAATTTAATCGAACTGAACCGTTGTTTGATTGAACCGAACTGTTGACTATTGACTGTCGATCATTGACTTTTTCGTTGACTAGTTGACTTTTTCTAAAAAACCCTACCTTTCAATGTTCCGAGTCTGTTTCTATTGTCCGTTTCATCAAATTAGAACACGAAAGCCTCATTTTAGCTATTTTACTCTTAATTTTATACTTAGTGTATATTAAGAGGTTTAATTTGGGAATCTAATGTGAGATATTTGTGTTTAGGTGATCATGACTATGAGACCGATAACTTACCACCTCATCCACTTGTGCAGCCTGCTCTTGCACCAGCTCCGAGAGTTACACATGAGTTATTTCGGTTTAGTTTTGTATTTAGTTAGTGGCATAGGAATAGTGTTAACATTAATTTTGTGTTTGTATGTTCTAATCACGTTAGACAAGTGCTAGATTACTATGTGGTAGACGACCTCTTTGTTATTAGAGCTTCAGCTTTCTAAAGGTGTGTTTCTAACCGCGACATATCCTATTGCATGTGATGTTTTGTGTTGTGATATTTTATGATGATATTAAGATATGATACTAATGTGATTATTTGTATTGTGTTATGAAAATGGTATGATTGTGTTTTGAGCTGTGTTAAAGCATGTTGATATTGTCATGCATGTTCATCAAAATGTGATTAATTTAATATAATGTGATAAAAATACTGTGAACTCGGATATGTATATATAATATCATGAGATTGAGATCGATATAAGCGTGTGTGTGCATGTGTGATTATACTATTGTGTGCTCATGGGTTGGGGTGAAAGACGTGGTTATCACCCCCTCAAACGGCTAGTAGTAAAATTATACTGCGACTAGTGACGATTGGTTGGGAATGGGTTTTGGGGAACATCTTCATTGTGTTGGTGTGATGGAGTATTGGTGCATTGCATTTTGCTTGTGGTCGTATCATGTTTTGTGGTTATTTTACATGCTATGATAATATTGTGATAATGTAATAGGATGTATGTACTTTAGAAACATACTGAGCTTTTTAGCTCATTTCCTTATAGTTTTCCCTTACAGAGACTTGGATATAGGTGATTGGTACATGAAGGAATATTTAGTATTATATAGTTTCTTTATATATATATATATATAATATTTCAATATTGGTTATTTTGGGGATTTTCAATTATGTTATTATTTTTATTATTTTATTTTGGGATTGTAAGTAATTTAAATTTGGGATTTTTAATATTTGTTTATTTAAGTTTTATTATTTTTTTTAGAATTTATTAAAAATGAATGGTTGTGGTTTTTGAGAATGTGTGAGGGTGAAATTACGTTAGTGATCCCTTGGATCCGGTCATATCTACTAAGTCGAGTAAAGGAGATTACATTTAGTGGTATTAGAATCGAGTTCAACCCTTGGATTGTGAGGTTCTCTAGACATGTTTTTAAAAGGTTTTTTTAAAAAGTTTTGGGGTAAATAAGAATTTTTAAAATAAATTAATATGTTATAATATATATTTTCGTATATGAGATATTAAAGTTGAGATTTATTTTAAACTCCAGTACCAATTCTTACATTAGTGATATTGTCTATGTAGACAGATACTATGTCACTACGTAGAAGTTCTAGACTTACGATGGGTCGTGGCCAAAGTTGAGAGAAGGGCCGTATTGCTAGAGTCGTTAGTGATTCTACTTCTGTGATTGAGCATAAGGTAAATGTGGATGAGTTGCCTCATGTTAAAGAGGATACGCTGCCCATTGGTGCTGAGGGTCAGCAAGCTGTTGAAGGAGATTTACCTACTGAGCAAATTCCTTGCGAGGATGTGCCTGATACTAGGGATAGTGAGGTCGTAGAGTTGGACACTACTACAGTTAATCGAGAGTTGTTGAGATTGCTTTGTGGATCAGTTGTGGGTCAGTTTAAGAGGCTGATGAGGCTCATATCTTCCGATTTTATAGTTGTGGGGATGAAAGTATTTGAGGGTAGAACTGATACAAATCATTCTGTTGTTGGGTATTGGTTAAAAGATCTTCAGAGGTTGTTTGTGGAAATGAATTACCCTGTTGGACAAAAGTTGAGGGCCAATGTTTCTTTACTACAAGGTGAGGCGCAGAATTGGAGGGATACAGTGGAAGAGTCTACTCCTACTGGTCAGTTGGCTTGAGATTATTTTAGAGAGGTCTTCTAAGATCGTTATGTGGGTGAGAAGTGTCTCACTAAGTGTAGAGATGACTTCATAAATCTGAGGCAGGGTGATATGTCAGATAACGATTATGAGATTGAGTTCTTGAGGTTGGTCCGTTACACATTTGGGTTAGTCACTAATGAAAAAGAGAAGTGTGATTGGTTTAGGAAGGGACTTCGACTCTTGTTTCAGGATGGAGTTTACATGCATCATGATAGAGTGTTTAGTGAATTGGTTTGTCGAGCTAACGCTGGTGAGAATTTGAAGGTTTGTAAGAAGGCTCATAAGGCTCAAGACAAAGAGCGAGGTAAAAGCAAGCAGACACATCAATTCAGTTTGTTTTTGTTAGTCAATCTGTTAAGAGGCCTAAAGAGGAGATTGATCAGTATAGTTATCCGACGGTGAGGCTTTTGGTTTCGACAGCTCTTATCGACAGTGTTGGTGGTTTTACTAATTCTCGTCCTTTGCAGCTTTGTTCGTACTGCAATAAAAAAGCATGGGATGTGGGTGAGTGTTGGAAGAAGATTGAGGTATGGTGCGGTTCTCATAAGCACTTCTTCAGAGATTATCCACATCCTTTTACTAGTTCATTTGTGCAGAGTCAGTCTCAAGCTTTGGTTCAGACTCCTATTGGGGGTAGAAGACAGGTCAAACCTGTTGTTTCGGGTTCGACTACTAGGGGTAGATCGGTTCAGAATGGTGGAGCAGCTAAGTCTAGAGGCGAGATCGCTTGAGTTGGTTATGCAACTAGGAGGCATGAGGATTATGATGAGTCTGACGTCATAGCGGGTACTTTTTCTATTTATTATATTCCTTACTTTGCTTTACTTGATAATGGTTCTACACATTCTTATGTGGCGATTGCGGTATCTAAGTGTATTGAGATTCTTGCAGAAAATGTTGAGTCTACGATTATTATTCAGAGTACTGTGGGTAATTCTGTAGAGGTTAATAGTGTATATCGTAACTATCCTCTTGAGATCCAAGGTGAAATTTTTCTGGCTAATTTGTTGGAGTTAGCATTCAGTGAGTTTGACCTCATCCTTATAATGGATTGACTTTCTAAACATCGAGCTAATTTGGATTATTAGAAAAAGAGGGTAACTTTAAGAACTTTAGATGGTAGAGATGTAATTTTGATTGGTGAATATAGAAGGTTTTGTTTAATGTGATCTATACCCTTAAAGCCGAAAAGATGATTAAAAAGGGTTCCGTGGCTTATCTAACTTACATTCTAGATCCAAGATAGTCAGATTCTGGGATTAAGAAGATTTATATGGTAATGGACTTTCCTGATGTATTCCTAGAAGAGTTGTCTAGTGTGCCGCCTAAACGTGATAAGGTTGATTTTAAATTGAGGTTTATCCGGGTATGACTCCTGTGTCTATGACACTTTATCGAATGGTACTTAATGAACTTAAGGAATTAAAGATTCAGTTGTAAGAGTTGCTGTATAACGATTTTATCTGGCCTAGTGTTTCACCTTGGGGAGCTCTAGTTCTATTTGTTAAGAAGAAAGATGGGACACTTTGATTGTGCATCGATTATCAAAAGTTGAATAAGCTGATGATTAAGAACAAATACACCTTGCCTCGTATTGATGACCTGTATTATCAACTTAAGGTTAAATATTCTGATGTGTTTAAGACAACCTTCCAAACTCGTTATGGTCATTACGAGTTTTTGGTGATGCTCTTCGATTTAACTAATGCTCCTGTGGTATTTATGTATATGATGAATAGGGTGTTTCAACTTTAAGACTAAGGCTGAGCATGAGGAGTATCTTAGGATTGTTTTGTAAACTTTGAGAGAGTAGCAGCTATATGTTAAGTTTAGTAAATGTGAATTTTAGCTCATAGAGGTTGTAATTTTGGGGCATATAGTTTCTGCTAAGGGTATTTGTGTAGATCCCAAAAAGATTGAAGATATTATGAGCTAGAAGCCATCTAAGAATATTTTTGAGATTCGTAGTTTCTTGGGTTTAGCTAGCTATTATCGAAGGTTTGTGGAGGGTTTATCTATTATTGTAGCTCCATTGACTAAGCTTTTGAGAAAGAATGTCCATTTGTCTGAACTAAGGCTCAAGAGTCTAGCTTTGAAAAGTTGAAGTCTATGTTGACTCAAGCACTGGTTCTGATCCAACCTAAGCTTGGGAAGGCTATACTATTTATAGTGATGCTTCTCACACGAGATTATGATGTGTACTTATACAAGAGGGAAAGGTTATGGCTTATGCATATCGTCAGTTGAAACCGCATGAGATTAACTATCTTACTTATGATCTCGAGCTTACTGCGGTGGTTTTTACTCTTAAAATCTGGAGACATTATATCTTTGGGGAGAAGTGTTACATCTTCATCGATCATAAGAGTTTGAAATATCTGCTCACCTAGAAAGAGCTTAATTTGAGGTAATGTCTTTGGTTGGAACTTCTTAAAGACTACGACTGTGAGATTGAGTATCACCCTAGTAAGACTAATGTGGTTGCCAATGCCTTAAGTCGTAATGTTGTGACTAAGCTGAGGGCTTTGTTTCCCAGCATGAGTTTATTTGAGGATGACAGTCTCTTAGCCAAACTTTTGAGTTATTCCCACCTTAATCTCAAAGATCAAGGCTGAGCAATTTAAGGCTGAGCAATTTAAGGTTGTGTATTTAGTACACCGTATGAGAGAGGTTGAAGAAGGTACATTTAAGGACTTTTTCATTGATCATAATGGTATTTTAAAGTAGACTTTTTCAACCGATTGATATTCCGCAATGGAAGTAGGAACGTGTGACTATGGATTTTGTGAGTGGTCTTCCTTTAACACCGTCCAAGAAAGATTCAGTTTGGGTATTTGAGAATCGACTCATTAAGTCCACGCACTTCATTCCTGTCAGGGTCGACTATTCCTTAATTAAGTTAGCTCGACTCTACATTTCTAAGATAGTTCGTCTTCATGGGGTGCCTCTGTCTATTTATTTATGATCGGGATTTGAGGTTCACTTCGAGGTTTTAGAAGTCTTTGCACTATGCTTTGGGTATTCAGTTGAACTTCAGTACTACTTACCATCCACAAACTGATGGTTAATCCGAGCGTGTGATTTAGGTTTTAGAAGACACGTTGATGGGTTGTGTAATTGAGTATCAAGGTAGTTGGGAGGACTTTTTTCCATTTGCAGAGTTCACCTATAATAATAGTTATCAGGCCAATATTAAGATGGCTCCGTATGATGCTTTGTATGTGCGAAAATGTCGCACTTCTATTGGTTGGACTAAGTTAACTGAGTATAGTTTGTTGGGGCCAAATGTTGTTCAGGAGTTTGAGGAGACTGTTAGATTGATTCGAGAGAGACTTAAGGCTGCTTTTGAAAGGTAGAATTCTTATGCCGATTTGAAGTGTCAAGATATTGAGTTTAATGTGGGTGATAAGGTCTTCTTAAAGGCATCTCCGTGAAAGAAGGTGCTCAGATTTGGTAGGAAAGGCAAGTTTAATCCTCGCTTTATCGATCATCATTGAGTACTTCGTCGAGTAAGACCACTTGCCTATCAGCTTGAGTTCTCGCCTAAGCTTGAGCGGATCCATGATGTCTTCTATTTCTCTATGTTAAGGTATTATCGGTCGGATCCGTCCCATATTGTGCCTATTGAGGAGATTGAGGTTCGTCTTAACTTGAGTTTTGAGGAATAACCAATTGAGATAATTGCCCAGGATGATAAGGTTCTTCATAGGAAGATAATTAAGATGGTTAAGGTCTTATGGCGCAACCATGGTTTTAAAGAGGCTACTTAGGAGCCTAAAGTCGCCATCAAGGCCCAGTATTCGCATCTTTTTGGTCCAGGTAAATTTTGAGGCCGAAATTTCTTTTTGAGGGGAAGTTATAACACCCTAATTTTAATTTAAGAACTTAATTGGTTTAATTTATGAATTTTTGAGGTTAATGCGTAATTTGTGTGTGCTTAAGGACTTATTTAAACTCTAGTTAAAATTTTGGGACATATTTGCAATGCGGGTTAAGTTGTGGGTAATTTTGGAAACCCTAAGACTATTTAAGTACCTACGAGTAAATACCCCACTTTATTGGGTATAAAAATCTCTTTTTCCCCTTTGAATGACTTTTCTTCTTCTATTTTTAGCTAGTGAAACTCCCATATGTATCATGACTCATTTTCACTCTAAATATACCTAAAAAATCTATTATTCACCTATCGCTCCTCTTCTGCTTCTTTTGAGTTTACTGAGTATGTTTTGTTGCAATCTATTGTTGATTTATGTTCCCATTTTATAATGGAAGAGCTTGTTGAATTGTGAAAGATATACTATGTAGCAAAATATCCTTAAAGATAGTGTCCAACACGCCTCAAGCTATTCAACTCATATTCTTGGTTTGTTAACATGGTGCAATATTTGCCAACAAACTTAAGGATACTTCTGTACTTGGATTGTAACACCCCTCACTGTCTCCGTCGTCAGAATCGAATTACGAGATGCTACAATAATTAACAACACAGGCACATGTGAATTTAATTAAAAGAATCTGATAAATCATACATCATATCTTAAACATTCAAACAAACATGGTTATCATACAAATTTGAACTTAAATTGAGCTTACGAAAGCTCTTAAATTGAACCGAAATCAAATAGGGGCTTAACTAAAACCTTAACTAATAGTGAGGAAAAATCATAAAATAAGGTCACACGGTCATGTGGTTAGGCCGTGTGACAGGCTGAGGCCATGCAGAGCTAGATAACATGGTCGTGCATTAAAATTGTGTCTCAAATTGAAACCGTGTATAAAAGGGTCACATGGTTGTGTAACAAACTAAGATTGTGTGGACCTAAATGTAAAATTTTGCAAACATTAACACGATCGTGTCACTTGCTCGTGTGTGCCAAATTGTACCTAATAAATTAATTCACACAATCAATTGTTTACTTATACCACAAGCATCCCATTAATCATTCATTAGACCTATCCAAATTACACCAAAAGCATACTAAAACATGTCATTTTCCTAGTTCTAACCAAAATGCCATAAGGCACCATCACAAACAATAGTCAATGTCAATGTGTTTCCTAATTCATACCAAGTTTGAACATGAAGAGGCCAATGCCATATAAATCATCAAAAATGCCAAAACTTCTATTATTTATCCTTAACCATGTACCAATATATATTCATCTATACAATAGACACCAAAAAGACCAATGCACATAACATATCTATAGAATCAAATCAAATATCAAATCCTTATGCCATATGTTCCAACCAAAATCTCACATATCCAATTATTCCATAACATATTATAAATTACCAAATATTTATCTCACTTCATCACATACCAAGCTCAAATACTGCATTCAAGATTACTAGATCAAGCCATGAGCAACCACATCATTTAGCCAACAAGCACACATCCTTTCTGCAATCACAAAACATATTACTTTTACAAAACACACAGACACATAACCGAAGTAAAATGTTTTCAAAGACTACCAAAAGGTGATTGGATAGTGTGATCTTCAAATTGATCCGACTATCGAGTTTTGCAAAACGACAACTACAGAAAACAAGAAAATAAAATAGAGTCCAATTGAAGGACTAAAGCTTGAAACCCTAAACCCTTATTTATCTCTTCAGCATTTGGCTATGGTGAATAAAAGATGAAAGATGATTGATGTTAACATCTTTTCTTTTGATTTTTGTTTATATAATTTAATTAGTTATTAATTAATCTGTGCCTTAATTAACACTTTTAGTGGTTTACAACTCATCCTAACCAATCAATTTAATAAGTATCCAATTGCTCAATTGGCCCCTCAATTAATTAAAAATTCATAATGATTAATTTTTATTACTTTTTTAATTTAATCTTTATACCTCAATTGACTATCCAAACGATAAAATTAATAAACCAAACTTCAATTTAATTTTATATTAATCTCGTAAATATTAAATATTAATATTTACAGACTCGATCATAAAAAATGGGGTTCTGAAACCACCGTTTCCAACACCACTAACTTTTGAGTCGTTACAGAAATATCTGAATCTATCTCTATTTTTTACTTCGATTTTCGATCATTAACTTTCGAATCTATTGTCTAATTTTTTTATTTTCTTCTCGGTAGCCACAGTTTCATTGGAATTTATTCAAGAACATCACTTCTTTCTTAAACCAACTTGGATATTCAAGATATCTATTTCTATTCGATTTATTTGTTCTTGTTCTCTCAATCAATTGAATTTTATGTGTTACCCTTTTAACTCTTAAATCTAACTTAATTGTTTGGGTTTCAAATTGTTTCGAACACCAAGTTCCCCCTAATTTATTTAGCCCTAGGTCAAATCCATTGTTGGGTTCGAGTTCCCAAGAAGGTCATTGAAGAGGATGCAATTGGTACACAAGAAGGTTAGAGGAGGGGCAATGCAATTGATTCTTCCTTCAAGGATACTCCTATTTCTAATGAGGACGATATTTCAGGTCTGTTGGCCTCTTTCACTGAGGTCGACAATTCAAATAATCGGTCTTATCCTTTTTAGTAAAGTAGTTGTTTCAACTATTGGCAATGGTAGCAATGTTTTTAGATTACTTGTTTTATTCTGAGGAATAAATGTTTTTGTTTAGTTTACTAGTGTCATTGACTTGTTTCTGTTTGATTATCATGTTGTGCTCTTTATACATTTTCTTTAATGAAATGTCTCGCATATTATTCATGAGAAAAAAAGAAAAAAAAATCACTCACTATAAAAGACCTAGGACCTACAAGTAATATTACACAAATTCTCTAAAGTCGGTTAACTTTTTATTTTCTAACATCTTAGTGCACTATATTATTCAAGCAACAGGGCCGACCATATATCATTTAGGCGGTAAAGCCGACCATATATAAAATCTAACCCAAGTGCACTAAGTGCTTAAAAACCTAAAGCTTAACCGAGACTTACAATTATAAGAGAAAATAATACTTTTATTAATGCACAATACAATTACAATAAGATACACCCACAAAAAATGAAAGCTTTTATCTCTATTTATAGAATATAGTGACCGTTAGATTGTTGACACATGTCAACATCTTTACCATTAATTTTATAAATATCTAATCACTAAAATGTTAATGTATAATATCTAACCTTCTAAAAATTATCCTAATTTTTTATTTTATATATTCTAAAATTTTTCAGAAAAAATATCTCTTATAAAATAAATTTAAATTTTATCTAAACGTTCCATTGGTTTTCTAACATCCACCAATTGGACAACTTTCGATTTTTTCTGCACGCATTCTTATGATCTCCTTTTGCCAAATTATCCAAACGTGTCATCTCTCTTCCCTCCTCTCCCCCCCCACCTCCCTCCAAGTTTCGATATGGTAGCATGCACTAAATGGCTAATTGTAAAGGTTATCGCTTGACACATATCTACTTAATTCCACTCACTTCCCATGCTCTAATACGTAGATACTTAAGTGTCGTTTACTCCAATTACTTGCTTCATTTTCTTAGGATATTTAGCAAAATTTACTTTCCACTCTCTTACCATATATAAATAGGCTTTATTGCAACTAAGCCCCTTCTGACTTAATAGTATTTGCACCTTAAGTATTTGCACCTTAAGTTTCATAGTTCTCTTCTATTTTAATATAGTCCATACCCAATTGAAAGTTAACCTTTATTCAACTTTAATCCTCTTTTTGGTGTCTAATTTTACTCTATGATTATTTTTCAAATAATATTTTTTACTTCTAAAAGAATTAAGACATCATAATTTTCAAGGCATTACAACTTCCCTTAGGAAGTAAATTTCATTGTAATAATTACCTGACTCCAATATCATATGCTTGTGTGTATTTAGGGCTTGTTTTGTGAAGACTAACTGAAATATGTTTTGTTTCGAACAACACACCAAACCCTTATCATATGCTTTCGGTGGTATAGTAATCGCATCATCCCCATATTGCCATCAAAATTGCAAAGCAGTGGAAGATAAATGCAATGCACCATGTTGCCAGACTTGTCTACCATCAACATTCCTCCAAAAGCATGTGAGCTATGCCACTTCGATTAATCTTCTTAGCAATTGCATTAGTAGGTGGGGGTGAGTTTGTTAGTTTTTTCAACCATGGAAAATTTGTGTCTTCCTTGGTTAATAGGCCCTACAATGTGTGAAGTACTGAAAATAGCTCAAATGCTATTTATTATGTTAATGTATTACTGTTGATTAAAAGGTCAATTAGTAAAGCTACATCTTTCAATATTATCATCCCTTCATCATAAAAAAATGGAAAAAAACTCCCAAACACACTTGAAGTGACTCGTTTAAGATATTGAACGTAAAGAGTCCAGTCATAAATGTTCTTCAATTTGACTATTTGTAGCTTTAAATTTCATTATATGGTGAGCCTAAATATCCTTATCTTTTGCTTGTTAATAATTGCAAAAAAAATATTAATATTTATTTTGCTACAATCTAAACATAATATAATAATAACATTTAAAAACAATAAAGTGAGTAAATTGATCATGTTTGTAGCAATGTAACAGTGTATTAATATTGCAATCCTAATAAATTCATTTAACAGTTGATGAAAATTTGAATTTACGAGATTTGAAAGGAGATTTTAGGATTTAGGGTATCTAAAAGGAGATAACTTAGGGTTTAAGTTTTGTGCCAAAAAAAAAAGTGAGAGGAGTATATACAAGTCAAGTTCATTTTTGATATTTTTTGGGTTTTAAGTAAAATAATAAAATGAGATTTTAAGTTCATTAAAAGTTGGTAAAAGAAAATTTTAGAACCCTTAAAAGTTGATAAAAAACAAAATTTACCTTTAAAAGGTTAATTTTTTTTTGGACCCTTTTTAACCATAAACCTTGGACGACCGCACTTTTAGACGATCTCCAGAGCTGGGCCTGATATAATTAAGAAGTTTTCAGGTAATGCAAAATATATTGATTTAGATAATTGATAGAGAGACATAGAATCCGTGGGAATTAAAATACTCACTGAATTTATAAATTCATAATAATTAAAATGTCCGCAGGCCTCAACATGTATTAGTGTTGAGATATCCCTAAAAAATTTAAAAATTAATTTTGTATTGTAAGTAGAATTTAAAAAAAAATAAAAATTACATACATAAAGGAAAGTTGTTTGAATTGGACAGGAAATTGATTGATATATCAATTTAAAGAGAAATTTTGAATCGATTAATTTAAGAATTGATATAAATTAAACAATTAAATTAATATTTTAATTTTTAATTAAATCGATTAAATTAATCAGATTAATGAATCAATAACTTAACTAGTTCAACTACGGAACTGAGTTTAAAAAACTAGTATAATTGAATAAAAGATGGCATTTGAAGTGACAGCAATATAGAAAGCAAAGGATTATGGTATATACGTAGGCGTGGGTTTGATGAGGTTACTTCATAAATGGCATTCAATTCAATTATTTTGACTGAAAGGCGAAGGTGTTGTGAACTTGTCAAACAAGTTTGTTGCAAGTCTTTCGACATTCACCTTCCCCACCGACACCTTCGTTTTGACTCTCTTTCTCTAACCCATATTAAAATTTTCTTTTAACTTAGTTCACAATCCACAACAAATTGTCAACACCGCATGGTTTTTCTTCTGCGAAAATTTAAAGTTGGGTTGGATAGATGGTGTGTTTATCTGTGATTAGTGTAAAGATAATGATAACAGTAAAATTAAATATTATAACGATATTTTAACACGAGATAAAAAAAATTAAAGTTAAACGCACCATACTGCATCATCCATCTAAATCCACCATTAAACTTATCTATTTTAAATCAGAGAGATATCCCTTTCAAGTTTCAAACAATTAATTGTTTACCGAAAAAAGTTTGAATTGTTCTAATACTTTTCAGAGGAGCATATAATTCTTTTTACCATTTCTATTATTACTCATAATTTTTTTTAATTTTTTAATTAATACTTATATTCTAATAAATAAAACCGTGAAAATCATACTGGTAAATATTCATTTAAAAATATGATGCTATGGCATGAGGCAAGAATGAGATTTTAAAATTTTTTTGGTTTCATATTTAAACCCTCATGTAGAATTTACAAATGGGTGGGCTTGGATCCATCTTGTTATACGGTTGGATTTTTAGGGTTTAGGTTCTTTTGAACTCGAGATTTTTCGGATTTGAATTTTTTTTGAAATTAGGCTCGAATCAAGTTGGACGAGTTCTGATGAGTTCAAATAATTTTAAATTTTATAAGTTATAAATATTTTAATTACGAGTATAGTAAATTATTTTATTTTTATATTATGATAATATGATTCAAATTTGTTTTAAAATATATTATTTAGTAGAGTTCTTTTATATAAAATAATTAAAGTGCTTATTTATGTAAAAATTATTATTCTATAATATTATATGAATTAACGAAAATATCTTTTATTGTTTATTATTATATTATATTGATTATTGAATAATTTTTATTTTTCTTAATATATTTATATACTTAATACTCATATTCTAAAATATTTATTCAAAGCCCAAACTCAAATAATTTACTCATTATTACCCAAACAAAAAATAAATTAAGTATAGCCCAAGGAAATTAAACATGTATTTGATTAAAATATGTTTAATATAATAATAGTTATATATATATATCAATACTTATAATATATATTATTTCATTATATAATATTATATCACACACTATAATAGTAGAGTAGTACATAATATATTAATTATTATAATATATTATTTTTTATTATTAAACTAGTTGAAATATGCTTTAAATCCCTATACTTTTTGTATATTTGATAGTTAGCCTTCTTACTATACTATATAATGCTATATCATATTATGTAGTATATAACATATTAATAGTTTTTATATATATGCATCAATGATTTATTCATTATAATATCATGTAATTCTATATCTTTTTATTATAATCTATGATATAATAGTAGTTATATATAATAGTAGTACATTATATATTATTTCTTATCTTATATTATACGAGTGGCTCCAGTGGAAAAAAAGTATAATATTCATCCTAAAAGACCTGGGTTCGAGCACCTGTGTGTACAAAGTATGTGTGTGTTGTTAAAGGGTTCAAAAAGTATAAATAAAATACTACCATGTAATCACATCAATATATATTTTTCGTACATTTGAAAAATGAACACTTCTACTATATTATATAATGCTATATCATATCATATCTTATAGTATATAATATATTAATAGTTTATATATATATATATGCATCATTGAACATTATAATATCATGTAATATTATATCTTTTAATAGTTATATATATGATAGTAGTGCATTATATTTATTTATAATTTTTATTATAATCTATAATATGCAATGCTTAAGAATACATTTTCCTTAAATAAAGAATTACTCTTTATTTAAAAAATTATTTTAAGTAATATCATAAAAGCATATTAATTATTAATATCTATTATGGATGTTTAGTAATAAATTAAGGTTTTTTTAGGTTTTGGGTTAAATTTATCTCGGGTTCTGATCAGATCGGTCTCAGACTTGAATTCTTACAAACAAGAGTTTTTCTTGAACTTGGATTCTATTAAAGTCAGAGTTTTTTGGGTTAGAATCTGAACTCAAACTTTTTCGAACTCAAATTGTTATAGGTTTGAATTGACATGAGCGAGCTTTTGAACTATTTTACGAGATCTTCTAATATGTATAAGGTTTGATTCAAATTTATCTTGATAAATTAGTTTTTAATTAAAATAAGTATCTAATTTAGTGCTCGTAAAGTTATAATGAAAGACTTTGGTATATATATTAATTGTAATCATTGATATATATTAAAAAAAAAGTAATCGTTGATATAGTTATAAGTTAGCAAGTGAAAATAAAGCAAGATGTCATATAATATTTTCTTAGACCTTAAATATTTTAAAATTTAATCATTAATTAATCTACAATAACTATATGTGATATGCTAATATTATTCTTTAATTTAAACTTTAATTTTTGTCTATGCAATAGTATAATTTTATTTTCCGAATAATACACAATAGTATAATTAGTTAAAGGAATTAATTGATAATTTATAGTTTCTTTTATAATTTATAGTTAAAGTGTTGTTTTATTTTTGGCTTATGGGTGAAAAATTCACAATGATTAAATTTCTTTTAATTAAGCCTTTTTGTAATGGAAACAATTAGTTGATTGATTTGAATGTTAACGATGTTTATGATAGGCACCAGAAGATGTCGCGTGGAAAGATGCTAGCATGACATGTTATGTCAACAAATAATTAAAAATTAAAATTTATTTTTAATATTAATAAAAGCATATACATCTAAAATGAACATTGACAAATAGTTGTTCATATTCAAATATGGAAAAAATTAAAACCAATTTACCTAATTAATTTTAGATGGATGCAAATTTATAAAAGTTCTAAAATTTTAAATATTATAAAAATTGAAATATGTAAAAAATAAATAAAATTAAAAAATTATTGATAATTTATAACATTCATTAATAAAAATGCACATATAGAATGAATGTGGACAAATGGTTATCTATGTTTATTTGAATTTGGACAACAATTTATCTAGATTTATTCTACAAAAATTTTATGAGTTATAAAAAATATTAAAAATTTATCAAATCCTAGGCTAAAAATAAGATAATTGAAGATGAAAATGGGTTTTGAAGATAGTTTTCTAAGAGATTTTTGTTGTAATTAGAATCAGTTAGTTAGTAGAAGTTGTAGCTAACTAATTATTATTTCATTTGTATATAAACCAACGTAATATTCATTGAATACATACATTTGATGAATTCTTTAATTTCTTATGCTTTTAACATGGTATCAAGAGTCAGGTTGTGAGAGTTTTTTTTGGGGTGGGGGGGTTTCCTTTCAGTTACTCAATTGTTTAGGAAGTTACTTGATTATATTTTTTTTTCTTCATACTTTTTCTTCCCCAAATTACTTGAAATTCTGCAATAATCAACGATGGACATTGATTTCAATTATCCTTTATTCCTTCACCCATCAGATACTCCAGGAGTTGTTCTAGTATCTCATCAGCTCGTGGGGATCGATAACTACAGTGTATGGAGTCGTTCTATGAGGATCGCACTTCTCGCCGAAAATAAATTGGGTTTTTTCGACGGAGATTGTAAGAAAGAAAGTTATAATGAGCAGTTGCAATCGCAATGGTAAAGGTGTAATGCGATAGTTTTATCTTGGATCCTTAATTTTGTCAGTAAAGAACTCTCAGCTGGGATTGTTTTCGCCTCGAGTGCTGCACTCGTCTAGAAAGAACTCAAGGAGAGGTTCAATAAGGTGGATGGTTCTAGGGTGACCATTGAGAAATCAAGGAAGAATACCACACGCCTGAAGCTTTTGTGGGATGAATACCACACTCTCATTCCTTTTTAGCTTGTGAGTGCGAGATTTCACAGCAAAATCTCAAGCACTTGGTTCAACAGAGCCTTTTTCAATTTTTTATGGGATTCAATGAAACGTATTCAGCAATCAGAAGCCAAATTTTGCTTATGCAGCCACTTCCCTCAATCAATCAAGCGTACTCGATGATTGTTCAAGAGGAATCACAAAAGGTTCAGTTGTCATGAATTGTACCATTCCCAGAGGTTGTTGTGATACTTTCTACTGCCAATGGAAGTTCAGATCGTAAGAGATTTAATGGTACTTGTGACCATTGAGAAATCAGAGGTCACAATAGGGAAAATTACTATCGACTTATTAGATATTCGATTGATTTCAAGTTTACAAGGAAGAAAGGCTCTCAGGTAACTATGGTGGCTAATACTAAAGTTGTTGATGTTATTTTTTACTCTAGATCTATTGACCAGAGTGCTGCTCCAGCTACATCTGCTAATGCACCTTTGTTCACGCCAAAACAATATAATCAGATTTTGAGTTTGTTAAACAAAGTCTCTTTAATTGATTCAACTGTTCATTTGGCAGGTATTGTCTCTCACTGCCTTTCTATTTCTAATGATTCTCCTAGTTGGATACTGGATACGGGTGCCACAGACCATATGATATCTGATTCTTAGAGTTTAGAATCTCCAATTTCATGTACTTTTGGTGCACGCTTCGTCCATCTTCCTAATGGTAATACTGTTCTTGTCACCTCGGTTGGTTCATAAATTTTCAATCCAGAACACACTGTCAAAAATGTTCTTTTTGTTCCACATTTTAAACATAATCTTCTTTCAGTGTCAAAATTAACTCGAGACTTCAATTGTTCTATTAGTTTCTTTCTTGATTTTTGCATTTTGCAAGATCTCTCAAGTGGAAAGATGAAGGGGATTGGTAAAGAGTCACGAGGATTGTATTTGTTTGATTCCAAAAGTCTTGCTTTTGGTTTGTATTTTCCTGTTCATTGCAATTATTCTATTATTAACAATTCTCAATTTTTAAATCCTTTTCTTGCACAATGTATGTCCAGTTTACAAGATAATAACACCAGTCTTTGGCGTGCTCGTTTGAGGCATGTTTCTTCTTCTAAAATGCATAAGATTTCTTTCTTGCAATCTATGACAATTAATAATAATCTTATGCATTCTTGTGCTGTGTGTCCCTTAGCTAAGAAAACTCGATTGCCTTTTCCAGTTAGTGACTTTAGGACTGCTGAGCCATTCTAATCAAATCATCTTGATCTTTGGGGTCCCTATAGGACATCAACTCATAGGGGACACAAGTTTTTTCTTACCATAGTGGATGCTTACTCTAGAATGACTTGGGTGTACTTGTTGAAGTATAAGACTGAAGTTCTCATTTACCTCAAACAGTTTTTTCACCTTGTTAAAAATCAATTTTCCACTACCATAAAACTTGTTCGAAGTGATAATAGTTCTGAATTTTTCAATTCAGAATGTTCTAATCTGTTTAATTCTTTGGGAATCATACATTAAAGCTCATGTGTTCATACTCCACAGCAAAATAGAGTGGCTGAAAGAACGCACATGCATCTGCTTGAGGTTGCTAGAGCTCTCAAGTTTCATTCTAAAGTTCTAATAAAATTTTGGGGGGAATATGTTAAAACTACCTGCTATCTCATTAACAGATTACCTTCATCTGTTTTACTTAATAAGAGTCCTTTCGAGATTCTTTATAAAAAGTCTCCTAACCTTTTTCACTTGCGAATTTTTTGTTGTTTTTGTTATGCTACGTAAACCAACTATAAGGATAAATTTACTCCCAAAGCCATTTCTTCAGTCCATATGGGCTATTCTTCTACTAAAAAAAGGATATATCTTGTCTAATCTTGATACAAAAGTTTTCTTTGTTAATAGGGATGTTAAGTTTCATGAAGATATCTTTCCTTTTCATTTTTCAGTCAAAGAAACTTTTGTTTTTCTTTCCCTAAATAGTTGTAGGTTCCCGATTTAAATTTTTTGCACCTGCACAACCCCCATTATCATTCCTGCATTTTAAACCTTCTTTACCAGTGTTTTTTCCTCCTTCCTCGCCATTACCAAATTATGTCCTTTCTTCATCACCATTACCAGTTCTTTTAAGTTCTTCTCTTTCATCTTTACCTCAGGTTCTTCCTGTAGTTTCAACAAGTGCACCAAGCTCATCATCTCATCCTGTTCAACCTAGTGATCACATTTTAAGAAAGTCCATTAGAGTTTCTAAGCCACCAAATTGGTTAAAAGATTTGTGTGCTCTTGTCAATCCTCCTCTCCTTTAAGTCAGTATCCTATATCTAATCATATCTCTTACTCTCATTTGCCTTCACATACACAATTGTTTCTTTCTTCCACTTCCTGTCTAGTTGAGCTTGAAACATATTCTGAGGCTGTCAAAAATCTAGTTTGGATCGAGCCCATGTAAGAAGAGATTCATGCTTTGGAATCAAATAACACTTGGTTTGTGGTTACTCTACCTCCAAGTAAATAACCTATTGGTTGCAAATGAATGTATAAGATCAAGTACAAGGAATCTAGAGAAGTGGAGAGGTACAAAGCTCGCCTTGTAGCTAAAGATTACAGTTAAAGAGAAGAGGTAAATTATGGAGACACTTTTTGTCTTGTGGCTACACTAGTCACAGTAAGGACTGTTTTAGCATTGACTTTTGTGTTTTCTTGGCCTCTGCATCAAATGAATGTCTTTAATGCATTCTTTCAAGGAGATTTGGTTAAGGAAGTTTATATGGATTTGCCTGAAGGTGTTTGCAGCCAGGGGGAGAATAAAGTCTATAGGCTGTAAAAATCTCTTTATGGTTTGAAGCAAACTTCCAGGAAATGGAACTTGAAATTGACAAAAGCTTTAGTTACTGTTGGATATTAACAAAGTAAACATGATTACTCTTTGTTTACAAAAAGACAAAAGGTCAAGGTAGTTATGATGCTCATCGATGTTGATGATTTAATCATTACCGGAAGTGATGAATTTTTTATTAAGGAGCTAAAAGGTATCCTAAATCAGAACTTTAAGATGAAGGATTTGAGAGATTTGAAATATTTCTTAGGATTGGAAATTCTGAGATCCAAGGATAGAATTTTGTTGAATCAAAGAAAATATGCATTGGAGTTAATTGAAGAAAGTGGGATAAGGGGAGCAAAACCTGCTTTAACTCTTCTTGAGCAAAACAAAAAGTTTACAACAGCAGAATATGATCAAGGCATGGGACAAGAAGAAAGAGATGAGTTGTTGCAAGATAAATCGGTCTTTCAAAGGTTAATAGGGAGGTTAATTTATTTGACACATACCAGACCTGATATAAGCTATACAGTTCATCACTTGAGTCAGTTTATGTAATATCCTAAGAATACTCATCTTGAAGCTGCTTTCAAAATAGTCAGATATGTTAAAAAGAGTCCAGGGCAAGGCATTTTGCTAAGTTCTTCAAGTACCTGTTAATTGATTGCTTACTGTGATTCAGATTGGGCGTCATGCCTTATGTCCAGAAGGTTTGTGATAGGTTTTTGTGTGAAGTTAAAAAATTCCTTAATTTTTGGAAGGCAAAAAAGTAGAACACTGTGGAAAGACCTTTTGCTGAAGTAGAGTACAGGAGCATGGCAGCGACTGCATTAGAAATTGTGTGGTTACATGGGCTATTGAAAGAATTAGGGATAAATATGGTGAAACCATCTAAGTTGTTATGTGATAGCAAAGCAGCTTTACAAATTGCTACGAATCCAGTATTCCATGAGCGTACTAAACATATTGAAATTGACTACCACTTCATCAGAGAAAAAAATACAAGGACTGATTCAAGCTGATCATGTTGCATCTGAAGAACAGTTAGCTGATATGTTGACTAAGGCTTTGGGAATTTAACAACATGAATATCTAGTTTCCTGGCTAGGGGTTAAAGATGTTTTTCAACCCCAACTTGAGGGGGAGTGTTGTAATTAGAATCAGTTAGTGATAGTACTAGAAAGAACATATGTTTTCCCCTTACTTATTGGTTAATTTGTTTCAATTTAGTTGTCTTTTGCACATATTTTATTATTTTTTTAGTTTAGTAAATTGCATTTTCTAACTCAATGGTCCTTAGCCTATTTACTCTTAAATTTGTCCTGTTTTTGTACTAATGTCGCTGCATAAGTAATTTCAAATTGTGTCTAAAATTATCACGGCATCTAACAACTGTTCGGATAAAAACAGAAATGTGTGAGCTTTCTAGTTTGGTATAACCAACTTGTACAACCAGAGAGAGCATGATTCTGCAGAAAAGACACCTATACAATTTGAAGGAATATAAATATTCACAAGAAAAGAGAAAAAAGTGTCTCCTTTAATCTTATTTGGGCAGTATCTTCTTTAACTTAGCTTTTAAGCTTTTCAGCTATGGAGGCTTGAGACCCTCATGGGTGAGCCAACATGAAAAGGATGCAGACCAACTCTTGACAAAGAGCCTTAAGTGTGACACAAGAGGGAAGTAAGAAAGCAAGTCGAGTTATCTAGGAATAGTATTCTCCATTTGTCTCTTTTACATTTCTTTTTTAATATTGGTGATTACTCTCTATTTTATGTTCGTATGAAAGTACATATAATTTTTGGTTTAAATGTTATTTTATTCAAACTTGCTTCTACTTTTAATATTTGGGTTTGAATGTTTTTAGCACGAAATTGTTATTGCGGTCGCTGTCACTAGAAGGTGCAGCTACAGTTTAAGCTAACAAGCATGGCAATGGAAGTTGCATGGGGATTAGAGGAATTTAATCCACTTGTTCTTAACTGTGTTGAATTGCCATCATCGGAAGGTGTAGTTAATATGCATGTTTAAGTCTTAGGTTAAATATAGAAGTTAAGCTTGGTAAAATATACATTGCACTTTATTGCGTCGACAATCACCTATCCTATTGTACCTTGTGAGCACTTAGCATTCTGTTGACATTCACGTTGGTGACCCGATTTTATCATTATCATATTTCATTTTTATTTTCAAATTATTTCTTCGACAACTCTTATCACAATTTATCTTGTTTATCTATTCATTGCATTGACATTAATAAACAAAAGACAACCATCCTCGTTGGATCGATATCCGACAGACTCACATCTGTCTACTATACTTGCATCGATAGTTACGCTTGCACATTATTGCTGTGATGTCAACAACCGATCAAGTTTTGGCACCATTTTCGGGGATGGTGTTTGTTTGATGTTTATTTTTGTTTTTGCACTTTATTTTTTATATAATATTTAGTTGTTACTAACTTGTTTTTTGTTTTTTGTCACTTTTACATTTTTGACCATGAGTTAGAGTTTATTTTTGTTTACGAAGACTTAGTCCCATGAAGTGCTAAGAAAATCAATGAGTTGTGCAACACTAAAGTGGGCGAGGATGAACACTCCGAGTTCATCGAGGACATCAGAGAAGATAAAATAGACCTGCTGGTGAAGGACTTATGTGTTGAAGGAGTAGTGTGGACGGGTTCCCATCAGAAGAATTATACAATGCACCGACGCTTCCTCACATTACAATTATCACAGTCAACTTTGATAGAATGTGTTTGATGTATTCAATTATCAAGGGTAGAAAGATTGATGTTGGCACAATAATCCACCAGGAAATTACTGACTACACCACAAGGCAAACGAGAATTTTGGTTTTCCCATCATTGGTGATACTATTGTGCCAAAAGAAAAGGATCGTGCCCCATGATGAAGAAGAAATATTGGATAATAAGGGCCCGATCAATGAAGTCTCTATTGAAAGAATAACTCGTGCTAAAAATACGCCGACAATGAAAGAGACTGGAAAAAGCAATACGACGAAGGGCAAAGCAAAGGCAGTGAGCAAGGGAATGAATCTTACTGTAAATACAACCTTGCTGCACAAAATGAAGGTTGTTGATAAGTTGGTCAATTCCATTAATAATAGGCAGATCAGCCTTGTCGCTGTAATAGATGATATGGATAGATCAAAAAATTTGTTTTATGCTTATACCAAGACTTGGAATAGCTCTCTTGTAGCTACATTAATGCAGCTAAGCTCGACCCCACTCCCAGAATTCCCAGTGTTTCCACCAATCATCCGAGATTATGAACTCTCATCAGAGGATACTAACTTAGGGGACCTAGACTGATCGATGGCATCCCCTCCTATTGTGCAAGTCTTTAATGATGAGAAAGAAGTGGAATTAAGGGACATTGAGGAGTGCTTGCGAAGGATTGATAGTTTGTTTGAGGATGACTTCACTGCTGATCAAGAAGAACTTGTTGTTGAGGAGGAAGTTGATGTTGGAGAGGAGGAAGTTCGTGTTGAAGAGGTGAAAGAGAAGAATGAAGAAGAAAATGCCAAGGAAAAAGATGCTGAAAAAAAATCAGTTGAGGAAACTGTCGCTACACCCGATGTTCTGGGTGTAACTATTGAGAATTTGGAGCGAGATGAAGCTAGACCGGCGGAAGTTATAGAGATAACCAGTGAGGAGCACCATCCTACACAAGGTAATCGATGATGTCAGGGCAAGGTCGAAAATTGAGGAGCAATTTGAGGATCGTGCGAAGCCCAAAGGAAAGAAGAGAAAACGTTCCAAAAATAAAAAGCGCAGGAAAGAGGAAACAAAGAGGAGGAAGAAGAAGAGTTGTGCAACCACATCCAAGACTAAGGAAAACTGTGTTAGTTTATTTTAAGTTTTTAGTTGTAGTATTCATGCATTGCATGTAGCTGTAATTTTTATTTTATTAGTGTACAGTGTCATTGCATTTAAATATTAGTGCATTGGAGACAATGCAAACTTTAAGTTTGGCAGTGAAAAGCATATGGGGTTTGGAAATGCACCCACATTTTTAAAAAAATTGAGTTTAATGAAGCATGCAATGTTTATTTGTGATTGATGCAAATGCGTTTGAAAATTTTTGTTTGAAAATTTTGTTACATTCAATGTGCCTAATTCTTGAATCATGTGAATTATCAATAAATGAGTTGGATAAATTTGACTGAATGTTGTGTCTTCAATTCTTTGATGAATGATTTAGGTTGCATTAGTAATGGATGACTAGTAGCATTCCTTGAATCTTGAATGAATCTGCCTTTTACAACTGCTTATATATATATAGTTATGAATAAAAGACACTCTAATGTGGGTGTATTGTGAACAGTTCAAGGGGAAATACTCCAATGCTAGTGTTAGAAAAAGTAATTTGACTAAAGGTTGTCACTGCAAGAGTGTGTGTCGGTGCAATTAAGTACTCTCTAGGGGTTTGTTGCAGTCTATCGTTACTTCTCAGGAACAAGGATATAGTAATGCAATGATATCCCTTATTCACCAATATATATATATATATATATTATTGTATAATAAATGTTGTATTGGTAGTTAGAATTTAGGATTTGAAGCATGATGTTGGCTTTGATGAAGTTACACTTATGTGTTGTCGGTGCAATATTCTGTCATCTGAATGTGATTCATTCATTGGGATTTTAGATGAATCAGGTTGCTAGAATGATCATTTGCTTTGGTGAATTTTTGTGTAGCCTTCTTGTTTTCAGTTTTACTTGAGGATAAGTAAAAACTCAAGTTTGAGGGTGTGATAGTACTAGAAAGAGCATATGTTTTCTCCCTACTTATTGGTTAATTTGTTCTCATTTAGTTGTCTTTAGTACATATTTTAGCATTTTTTAGTTTAGTAAATTGCATTTTCTAACTCAATGGTCCTTAGCCTATTTACTCTTAAATTTGTCATGTTTTGGTACTGATATCGCTGCAGAAGTAATTTCAGATTGCATTCAGGATTGTCGCCGCATCTGACAACTGTCCGGATAAGAATAGAAATGTGTGAGCTATCCAGTCTGGTATAACCAACTTGAATGACCAGAGAGAGCTTGATTCTGTAGAAAAGACACCTGTACAATTTGGAGGAATATAAATATTCACAAGAGAAAAATGTGTATCCTTTAGTCTTCTTTGAGCATTATCTTCTTTAACCTAGCTTTTGAGCTTTTTGACTATGGAGGCTTGAGACCCCACGGGTGAGCCGACGTGAAAAGGATGTAGACCAGCCCTTGATAAGGAGCCCTAAGTGTGACACAAGAGGGAAGTGAGGGAGAAAGTTGAGTTGTCTAGGAATAGTATTCTCCATTTGTCTCTTTTACATTTCTTTTCTAGTGTTGGTGATTACTCTCTATTTTATGTTCGTGTGGAAGTACACATAATTTTTGGGTTAAATGTTATTTTGTTCAAACTTGCTTCTACTGTTTAATATTTGGTTTTTAATGTTTTTAGCACGGAAGTATTATTTCGATCACTGTCACTGGAAGGTGCAGCGACAGTTTAAGCTAATAAGCATGACAATGGAAGTTGCTTAGGGATTAGAGGAATTTAATCCACTTGTTCTTAATTGTGCTGTATTGCCATCATCGGAAGGTGTGGTTAATGCTAATAAGCTTGGTAAAATATACATTGCACTTTATTGCGTCGACAATCATCTATCCCCTTGTACCTTGTGAGCATTTAGCATTCTATTGACATTCACGTTGGGTACCCTATTTTATCATTATCATATTTCGTTTTTATTTTCAAGTTATTACTCCGACAACTATTATCACAATTTAACTTGTTTATCTGTTCATTGCATTAACATTAATAAACAAAAGACAGTCATCCTCGTGGGATCGATATCCGACAGACTCACATCGATCTACTATACTTGCACTGATAGTGTACGCTTGCACATTATTGTTGTGACATTAACAGCCGATCAGTTAGTTAGTTAGTAATTAGATAGTAGAAGTTGTAGCTAACTAATTATTATTTCATTTGTATATAAACCGATGTAATATTCATTGAATACATACATTTGATGAATTCTTTAAATTCTTCCGTTTTTAACAATTTTAGTAAAATCTCAAAATTTGATTGTTGGATTTTTTAGAAAATTTGAAGAGCAAAGTGCAAAAAATAAGAAAAAAAGAGAGGAATCATGGAGGGAGGGGTTTCTCATATTTTAAAGAAATACAGAAAGTGGTCTCTAAGCCTACTTGCTAATATTTTAAGTTTAAGCTTACTATTCGGAGTCCAATTTCCCCATATCATATGATACAATACACTTCCATTCCAAATAATCAATGATAACTCATTTTTCCCATGTTGTTCTAATTTGTCTTTAGTCCATAAACTTTTCAAAATTTTCAATTTGGCCCTTTTGTTGTTTTCACTTCTAAATTCTTTTCAAAATTTTCCCATCTTTATTATCAACTTTGATTCTATAAGATTCCTTTGTCCAAATCATTTTTCGAATTTTCTCCTCGATTCACTATATCTGTTACCGAAATAGTGTCATGTGTTTAACAAAAATTTTTGGGATGTTACACATGCTCATGAGTTCCTTGAATATCCTAACATTGCTCCTAGCCATATTGTACAACCAAATGAAGGATCAGATGAGCTACATGTGGGTTTACAGTTCCCAAACTTTTGCTTAATTATATATTTGGCTCGGTATGACAACCCTCATATTTTCTACAATATATGAAGCCCATTCAAACTACGTTAAACATCGAAATAATTACTACCCAGAAAAAAAAAAAGGGACAATATTATTCAGTTTTTTAATCTAATATTTCGAATCATATTAAATGCTACAATTACCTCCTCATGAGCACGTGTCTTAATCTCCTACCTGTATGTCATCAAGACTATTTCGCGGATGCTTCTAGTCCTCAAAGTATTGCGTACACTATTGAATATAATAGATATTTTATTTTATTATTCATAAAATTATTTATACTTCACTTTTAAAATAAATAAAAACTTTATACCTCGTCACTAATGGGAAGGAATAGTTAGTCGGCTAACGAGAGCCAAGAATGACATTCTAAAATATTCCCATGATTGAAACAAGTACAAGCATCCACCCATACCTTGGTACTTGCTTCTTGATGTCAAGCACATCTCCCAATACAGTGTTGTAAGTACGACTACCCCTTAACTATAACTTCTGGCACAATCCAAATCTCGAAGGCATTGAAGGTAGTACCAACTAACTCAGTTACCAAATTCTAGATAAGATGCATAATTATGGGCTCAGTTGTGAATTAGACCTCCACTTCTATCGCACTCTTCGGTAGCATTGTCGAGAAGGAGTCCAACTAAGTATGGAAAATAAAATTCCTTTTCCATTTACACTCTAAGGGAAAACTCTCAAGCAAGTCCGAACAAACTACCATCATATTCGATCTTGATTCTCCAGTTACAAGTAATCCATCAACTTAAATACCTAGTTGTACTGCACAATCTTCCAAGGTAACAATGCACTCACCACACGACATGTAAAACATATGGATCTCTAGCCTCCACCACTCCACCAATGCAACTATCGAATCTAGTAATATTTGGAAGCCTTGAATCAATACCGCATACTCGAAACCGACTCTGTCTAAGTATGCCTGAATCCTCTAATATATGTCGAAATCGTAACAATATCATTTACCTAAACTTATAAAAACAACAAACAAATATAAAATATTTCCACAATATCAAACAAATATAAAGTTTACATTCAAAAACATTACTAATGTCTATTTCATTATAATAATTACAAATATATTACTAATAAAAAACAATTTACAATTAACTAAACAAACTAATTACAAGTAAACAATCAAATCTCACTCATTAAAATATTATTAATATCTAATTCACCATAATAATTACAAATATATTCAACATATTTCACAAAATTGCTTAATTTCTAAAAAAAGAAAACTTTAAACCATTGAACTAATAACAAACAAACTAGGTTTCTAACATGCATTCATTTTTTACTCACTAATTCAATCAATTACATATTTAGTGTAGCGTAATAAAATATAACTAAAATTTACAGTTTATATATACTTACAAATCTTTTTTATAATAACCCTAAATTAGAGATGTTTATGAACCGAATCGGATCTAAGCATGATATTAATATGTTTTATATATTTGTTCAAGCCCGACCCAAAATATAAACTTAAAATTTTGTCTAAACTCATCCATATTTACAAAATACTAACCCAAATCCGTTTTAAGCCCAACAAAATTATTTATAAAACTTTTTGTAAAAAATATTTATTTTATTTTATTTTATTATAATATTTTATAATTTTATATATTTTTTATTTATTAAATTTTTTTATATAATTATCTTAATATTATTTTAATATTTACATTAGAGTAGTATTATATATTTAATATAGATTTTTTTTATGTGTTTTAAATTATATAATATATAAAAATAACATAATATAAAGCATTATTAATTTAAAAAAACTCTAATCGAACTTGACTCGAACCTTGAATGTTCAAGCTCAAATCTGACTCATATTTTAAATGAATCTAATTTTTTTATCCAAGCCCATTGTCGAGCCTAATATTTTTGTTCAAACCTTCTCAAATTTTGAACAAACCTTCATACCTGAACGAATAACCTGATTCATAAACAAATATAACCTAAACCCCGCAAAAGAAATAAATGTTTTTAATTTAAAAATAATGTATTGCTTATAATAATATAACAATTAATAAATTTAAATTAAATTGATAGAGCTTACCTAAATTTGAATTTTTCTGTCAATGGGTGAATAGTTGTTGTAGAAGGTTCAATTTGTCTGGGTCCAAACCAAATCCAAAAGCTAAAATAAACAAAAATTTAAATTTAAATTTTAAATTAAAATTCACTTTACTTTTAAAGTGTCCATTTACATACAAACCCAAATCCCTTTACAACTCAAACCAAACTATCCTTAAAACCCAATCTAAAGCCCAACCTAAAGAAGCCTAAAATGTTGAAAATTAGGGAAACCCTAATCTAGAGAAACAACCAGCAGCCGCCTCACCAAACCTTCATGTCACGTCAGCAAGTACACCTTCCCAAGGCCGTTTGCCACAACGCCTCTGCCATCATCTTTGATATTACCGATCGAATCTGCAAAAGAAGAAGACGACAAAGAGAAGAAAACAAATAGAAAAAAGACAAGAAATGTAAAATCAAATCCGACTATAAAAAAGCCACAATCAACTCTTTGTACTTCCTCTTCGGTTTTACGAAGAACAAAACCCAAATGAAATAAAAAAAACAGAAAATTGAAAGAGTTGTTTCTATTTTTTTTATATACGTATAAACATATATATTTATTTTTTTTCGAAAATAGATATTAAAAAAGGAAAGGATTTTGTTTATTACCTGAGGTTCAAGTCAGGTCCGTCATTGTGCGTGGAGGAGGCCCCGGATCTCCTTGTTTCGTGTGAGCATCATCGAAGAAGTGGAGGGCTTCATTTTTTAGAGAGATTGAAGGGTTTTCATCTTTTTTTGGGGTTTATGAACCAGATCTAAAGATTTTACACTCAGATCTTGATTTTGAGGATCAAAAGAAAAAAAAAAGAAAAATTTTATTACCTCCGGCCATTGTGGACGGTGGTCACTGGCATCGACAACCGACGGTCCACGGTGGACAGTCGGAGGACCCTAAGTTTGGCCAAGGGTGAGGGTCTGAGAGCATTTGAGAGAAAAGAAACTGTTTTTTTAAACAAATGAAGAAATGAGTGATTTAAATACCCCAAATGATACGACATCGTTTTGTGTGAAGCATCTGTGACCAAAATGACGCCGTTTCGTGCCATACCAACTCGACCCGCTCCGAACCATTACAGGGTCCGCATGTTTTCAATATTTGGGAAAAATTTCATCCCTGGTCCCTTCGTCTTTTACGCACTTTCAATCTGGTCCTATGTTTCAATTCTTTTATTTTCTAAATTCGACCTAGCAATTTGTTTCGTTTTTCAAATTAGTCCTCTTATCATCAACTGTGGAAGGACACGTGTAAGGGCCTTGGGAAATTTTCCTAAAAGGTCCCTATACTTTCCAAAATACTCGATTCTAACCCAATTTTTTTTTTTTATATTTTATGCTTTGAAATTTTGTTATAGTTTTAATTTAGTCTGTTTGTCCTTTTATTTCTTTTAAAAATTACTCTTTTATTCTATTTATTTTATATTTTAATCCTTTTGTTTTTGTTTTTTGTAATTAAATCCTTTTATTCCTTTTTAAATTAATCCTTTTTGCCTTTGAATGTTTTTTTAAATTTAGCAACCCGATTTTTTTTTTTTTTTAAATCTGGTCCTTTGACCATTGTTTCGAAAATTCTTTGTGGATCATTAGGAAATTTTTCCCATTTGATCCTTGTCCTTTTAAATTTATTTTAATAGGACTTTTTTTTTTTAAATCTTTTAATATTCGTAAATGTAATTACTATTTTAGTTTTATTTTAATTTAATCCCTATTCTTTCAAATTTGTTTTAATATATTCTTTATTTATTTTGTACCTTTGAATATTTTTAAAAAAATTGGTTACTGTTTTGTTTTGTTTTTAATCAAATCCTGCTTTTTATATATTTATTTATTAATATTATTTTGTTTGCCTTATGTATTAATTATCCATATATGGTTGTTTATTTGCTTACCTTTCTTTTATTTGATTTGGTATTATTTTATTTAGTTGGTGTTTTTAATTTGTTTCAATTTATTATTTTTATTTCATTCTATATTTATTTGTCATTTTTAATGTCATGTTGTCATATCATTTAAATTATTAATTTGTTCATTCATATTCATTCATTTTTAAAAAAGATATATTTGACTTTTAATAAATTAAATGATTTAAAAATAGAGGCAATGTTTGTTATTTCGAGATTAAAAAATCGTGCCTTAATTTTTTAGGTGCAGTTTTTTCTCTTCGAATTGAAATAATCGAGCACATTAAATTATTTCAAAAAACGAGGCAATATTCTTTTGTGTAAAGGATTCAAAAAATTATACCCTAACTTATTGGTATGCTTTTTCGTTGAATTTACATAATTGAACATCTTATTTTCGAATTTTTAAATGTTTGTTAATTTCGAAGCTTCGAGAATGTTGTGTCCTAACGTCTTGGACACGACTTCAATTTCCCAATTAATTCAAAACAAATGGGTATTTTTCTTAACAAATTCAATTTTTTGAAAATTACACTAGATAAATCATGCATTTAGGGATTGCATTTTAAATTTTACTCAGAATTTTAAATTTTAACAATCAAGATCGGAAAAATCGACTAGGTACCAATTTTGAGCGTGTGATGGTGCTAATCTTTCCTCACACGTAACCGAATACCGAACCCATTTTTTTGGATTTTGAAGACCAAAATGTTTGTCAAAACGAGCTTAAAACGTTTTATGGTGATCCAATCACACCAAATAAAAGATTGGTGACGATTCCCTATTTTCAATTTTAAAATAAAAATTCGGGACTTTTTAAAAAAAATGTTTCGACAGTTGTGTTTTTTTTTTTGCATGTATTGGCAAGAGTGAAGGTACAAAATTTTTTTATAAAGGGTCGAAATTAAATTTTAATTTTTACGATAGTAAAAAAACAATTTCATCATTTGAATAATCTATATCGTTATAATTTTCAAATAATTAAATCAAATTTGTATCATTTTTAAGGAGGTCAAAGTGTAATTTTATATTTAATAATTTAAAATTTTAAAAAATTAAAAAACTTTAATAAACAATTTTATATTTTAAGGGGACCGAGATTCTTGCCAATCCCAACTATGCCCTGTGTACTGGTTTAAGACTGAGGGTTGTTGGATTAGGTTAGGTGGGCCGGGGGTTAATAGGTTTAATGGGTAGTTGAGGGTTATAGGAGTTAGTGGTCGGGTAGTTGGGGGTTGCATGGGTTAGCGCCCAAGTTTTTAAAGTAGTTGGACATATCTTGTCCTTGCAGCTGATTTTTTAAGCCCAAATCCACACCTACCCGTCCGATTTGGGCTTTGGTGAAACTGATTTTTTTACTGTAGAAAACGTATTGTTTTGGTAAAAGAAAATGATTTTCAGTAAATCTATATTAACTCACAGTACTACATGGAATTGGTTACTGTGGTACTACTTAAAGAAAGAAACTCATCAGAAATTCCATTGTTTGAATTATATATTGTTAATTTTTTAAAAGAAATATTGCAATGAAATTTCTAAAAATAATGATGTGGATTACATTTATACAACTTTGACTCTTTCTTTTGTTTCCTATTGCCACGATGTTTTGACATGAAAAATTTTAAAAATCTGTCTGAAATATAAGAATAATGTTTGAATTAAAAAAAGGTTTAATATAATATTTGGTACTTGAACTTGACACTTTTTCTTAATTTGGTATCTAAATTTTTTTTGGGTTCAATTTGGTACTCAAACTTGACACTTTTTCCTAATTTAGTACCTAAACTTGACACTTTTTTTTTTAAGTTGGTACATAAACATTTTGAGATCCAATTTGGTACCTGAACTTGACTCTTTTTTCTAATTTGGTAACTAATCTCTTTTAATATTAATTCGTTAAGCATAATTTAATACCTATTTTTGACATGAATTTTCTTTAAAACTGACAATATTTTTTTAGAATAAAAAAAATATTCAACACCTTCACCGTTATTGTTTTGCGTAATTTTTATAATATTTAATAAATTTAAGTGCTAAATTGAATCTAAAAAAAGCTTATATACCAAATTAGAAAAAAATATCAAGTTCAGGTACCAAATTGAGTCCAAAAAAAATTTAGATTCCAAATTAGAAAAATATATCAAAATCAAATACCAAATTGGATCCCAAAAAATTTAAGTACCAAATTAATAAAAAGCATCAAATTCATATGCCAATTATTATATTAAGCCTTACAAAATGTGTGGACAATTTTATTTTAAGCAGATTTTATGACTTGAGCCACTTAGTCATTTTTACATATTTTAAATATAATAAAATAAAAACCCAAACCCCGAAGTTCAAATTGTTGTGTCTGATTTTGTTGTCAGGCGTAGGATTCGTGTCTTTTTTTTAAGTGATTTTGAAAAATGGAGTTTTTTATTCGAATAATATAAAAATAATAATTAATTACAAAAAGTATGAAAATATATTAATTATCAAAATAGATATTTGTTATATTGCACTGACAATATCCTGGACAAATTAGCGGTACCAGATTAACATGTAATAATTTAAAATATTCAGGAATCTAATAAGTAAATATACCATTTTAAGAAGCTTAGAAAAGAGATTAAGGTGCGACTTGATAATGTGACGATTCCAAACATTAAAAAAGGTAAATTGCTTTATAAACTTTTTTTGTTTATTATTATTATTTTATTCACCTTTAACACTAAAAATAAAGAGGTCTTTTATCAATTAATCCAAAAAGTATTTTTATAAAAAAGTCCGATTTAAATTAGAAATAAATTTTATTTATTTTTGTAATGACTTAAAATATCTAAGTACCTAATATGAAATATACCGTTTTAAGAAGCTTAGAAAAGTGATTAAGGTGCAGCTAAAACAGTGGAGGCCCCAAACATTAAGAAGGGTAAATTCCTTTATAGCCCCCCTTGTTTATTATTTTCTTTTATTCTCCTTTAACACTAAAAATAGAGAGGCCTCTTACTAATTAGTCCAAAAAGTATTTTTATAAAAAGTCCAATTTAAACTAGAAATGAAATTTATTTATTTCTTGAAAAATAATTATAATTTTATTATCAATTTTATTTACAAACACGATATAAAATTATAATTATAATTTTTTTAGAAAAATCTTATTATTTATAAATTATAATTATTAGTTAAATTTATAGTTTTTTATGGACGCAATATATATTATAATTATTCGGCTTTTTTACAAAAATATTTTTTGGTAGAAAAAACTTTTTGATCTAATTAGTAAAAAGTCTCTCTACTTTTAGCATTAAAGAGAATAAAAGAAAATAATAAATAAGTAGGGTTTATGAAAAAAATTACCCTTTTTTTATGTTTGGTGCCACCACACACTCAGCGGCACCTTAATCCCTTTTCTAAGCTACCAATTAAAATGATATATTTACATATTAGGTCCCTAAATATTTTAAATCATTACATTTTAATTCGATATTACCAATTTGTCAAATGGCACCGTCAGTACACTGTAGCTAATGTGTATTTTCGTAATTAATATATTTTTCATACATTTTTCGTAATTAATTATTATTTTATATTATTTGGGTAAAAACCTTGAAAAATGTCTTGAAAAGTGTTGTGAAAATTATAATTTGTTAATTCAAAATATTTGTTATTGTTTTTAAAAGGTAGGCATAATAATTTATTTGTCCTCCAACTTCATAAAAAAATTATTTTAGCCATCTATTTAGTTTTTTATCCTTTTAACTTTTAAACTTGTTTTTTTTTTTTGTCAAATCATCTCAAAATGGATAAAAAAATTAAATTTTTTTTTAACTTTTTTATGTGACATACGCGGATGACACGTTAGCTTAATTAATTTTGTTTAAAGATTTTAAAAATTAAAAATCATTAAACTTATTAAAAAGTATAAAAATTATAAAAAATATTTTTTAATATTTTAATTTTTAAAAAATTAATTAAATACTGACATGTCATCCACATGGTAATCCACATATATATCACGTCAACAAAGTCAACAAACGTTAATTTTTCCATCTATTTGGAGGTGTTTTGGCAAAAAATGTAAGTTCAAGAATTAAAAGAGACGGAAAATTAAATGGAGAGCTAAAATGATTTTTCTTGTAAAGTTGGAGGACCCAAAAAGTCATTATGCCTAAAAAGTGATGTGAGAATTAAAATGTTCATTTTAAACGTGATATTAAAAAATAAAAACGAGTTAACTTAAATTATATTTAAATAATTTAATATACTAATACATGGAATATAAAATTTAAATATTTTTAAGTAATTAATATAAATTATTTCTAAATTTTAATGTAAGTGTATAAACCAAATTAAAGAAAATTAAGATTTTTCTTTTCTGTTAATTTGTGGGCTCATTGCAAAGTGTTAAGTTAAAACTTAAAAAAAAAATTGATAGGAGAAGGAATAAAGGGGAATATTTTGATGAACTCTGTGTGTTAATCTAATGGTTAGGATGTTTATTGTTTCAGATGTGATTTGAGTTTAAATCGTGCTAATCACGTCGTTGTTAGGGCTTTACCTTCCTCTTATAATTTAGAAAAAAAAAAGGGAATATTTTGATGATTTTATAGCCAAAAGCTATATTTTTTTTATCATTTGGGTTTGGGTCTAAAATTTAATTTTATTTTAAGTTCACTTTGTTTTTTATTGTTTAGGGAGTCAAAATTGTTTTTAGTTTCAAAACTAGTTTTTAATTTATAATAAAATTTTTACTTTAGTAAATATGTTAAATTAAGTTTGATTTTAGTAGATTTATTTTTTTGGTGTAAAATTCTAGTAGATTTATTTGATTACGTTAAGTTTCAAGTTTGATTTTAGTAAATTAACTTAAATTTTGTGTTTTTTTGGTACGTATTTTAAATTTGGTGTTAATACCACTTTATTCAAGTTGTAAATAAAATTATTTAATAAAATAAATATAGGTGAGTCGCGTATGAATTCGGATCATGTTTAAATAAAAAATAATATTCATATTTCAGATTAAATTGGACTTGAACTAAGAAAATAAGTAACACTTAACACGAGTTCAGTCTAAACTCAACATGACCTAACCCACAAAAAAGTCTAGATAAGCGAGGGCAAAACTAGAAAAAAAATTTAGGAGGGCCTGAAGTTAAATTGTAATTTGTACGATAGTAAAAGTGCAATTTTTAAAGGATTAAATTAAAACTTTATCATTTTTAGGGGGTCAAAGTGAATTTTACCTTTACTAATTTAAATTTTAAAAAATTTTAAGCCCCTAAATGAAAAAAATTTCATTTTAGGAGGGGCCAAGGCCCTTGCCAGCCCCCTTGAATTCGCCCTTGTAGATACAAATCGTGAATTTCATAAGTTTCTACCTTAAATTGATGTATTGGACTAGATATTACAAATATAAAGTAGTTTACCTTCACTTTATATATGTTAGTACGCTTTTTAATCTACGCTTCACATCCAATTAATTATTTGTTTCTATCAAATTATAAAGTAAAAATTTGAAGGTTAAATATGCTCCAAGTCCTTATACACTTTGTACATTTGGAATTTAGTCATCTTACTTTTATTTTCAAGAATTTAGTCTCTCTACTTTTTGGATTTAAAAATTCAGCTCCAATTGTTACGGCTATTAAAATTCTTTTACTAAAATCATCGATGTAATATTTTGAAATCTAAAAAAAATAACTAGGTAATCCAATTGTTACGACTCTTTGAAATTCCTACTTTTCCTGTATAGTTTTTAGATTTTTGGTTGTTGGTTTGAGCCACACGGGCTGGCCTACAAGCATCTGTCCAGGCCGTGTGTGCTAAGGAGAAGGTATAAGAACCATACGGGTTGAACCCATAACCGTGTGTACATACTGTTTAGGGACACACGGGCTGGGCATACAGGTGTATACTAAACCGTGTGTGTATACTGTTTTAGGAATAAGTGTACAGGAAACACACAGGCTAGATCCACGACTCTGTGTCAAACCGTGTGTGCATATTGTTTGGTGACACACGAGCTGGACATATGGGCGTGTATTAGGTCGTGTGAAAATACTATTTTGCATTTGCAGGTATAGCGATCACACGGGTGGGACACACGGGCAGATGCTTGGTCGTTTGTGACACATAGGCGGGCACATGGCCGTGCGTCAGACCATGTGTAGCATAAATCTGGGTATAAACTTTGCGTAAAGCGATCATAAGTTAACCATAGCATGAGAATGAGGTATATTGAGCCATAAGAGGTTTTGTGCATGAATGATACGTGATTTCGAGCATGTAATTAGATACGTATTACTATCGTCGGTTGTTGCATGTATGCTTTGGAATGACTGAACTGAAACCGTGGTTTGACCACTTAAGAGTGTTAACACTGAATTGGCAGTGACACTGTGAACATTGCAAAATAGATACTAGACTAATGGTGACATTGTAAACATTGCACCTCTGTTCTGTACTAGCTGTGAAACTGTAAACACTGCTAGGTTACTAATAAACTGTCACATAACTGCTTAACTAACTGGGCTTGTGAACCTGTTTGTGGAAGGGGGATAGTTGTCTTAAATGAGTTATGTTAATAAGATCACTGAGTATCATTACATGCTTAATGTTGTTTTAGGTTCTTCTCATGCATGAAGGGCGGCGACGCGGGAGCTCGATCATCATGTTAGGATTATTTAAGACGTTAATTAAAGTAGTTGGTACTTATGAATAGAAACGAATGTTTAACTTGGAATGTTGTTTTAACTATGTTAGTAAGTAATTCATGTAGCATTGGACTTAGGTACGTATTTCTATGTTGGGACTGAGCATATGTCTTTATTGACCTACTAATATATACATTGACTTGTGAGGCTGTCGCAATGCATGTGAACATTTTTATTTGCGGTGTGATGCTCTAAGTTGGTTGTTTCGTCTAGGTCGAGTTTAGGGTATTACATTTAGTGGTATCACAGCTAGGTTAATCAACACTCGGGCTGTGTAATGGGCCTATTTGTGAAGTTAGGAAATGTTTCTGTAGAGATAGGAACTAAATAATTAAACTAGAAAGACCGAGTCTTCGACGCCGCACCCGTAAGTGTTTACTACAGTATATATATACCTACTAAACTGTGAAAACTGATTTTATGATTGCCCTGTCGAAACCATCTTTTTTTTTTTTGGAAAACGACGTGTTTCGAAAATTATTTTAAATGTTGGAAAATGGGAGTCGTCACTAATCTTTTATTCGGTGTGATTGGATCACCACAAAACATTTAAAAAAAAAACCGTTTTGAAAACATGTAGGTCTTCGAAATCCAGAAAAACAAGTTCGGGAGTCGGTTACGCATGAGGAAGGATTAACACCCTCATACTCCCAAAATTGGTACCATATTGATTATTTTAGGGTCTTTGTTTGTAAAATTTTGAAAGCTCGAATAAGGTTTAAAATATGATTCTTGAATGCATGAGTTAAGTTTAAAAGAAATCGAGTTTGTTTGGAAGTCCCGCTATTTCAAAGTGATCGAGAAGAAAGTTTTGTCCAGTGAGTTAGGACACAACGTTTCAAGATCCATAAATAACGAGCTTTCCTTTGTAAACCTTTTTAAATTTTTGGGAAAAGCATATTCGATTATCTCGATTCGAAGAAAGGTTGCACCTAGTAAGTTAAGGCGTAAATTTTCAGAATCGAAGATAAGGAAACATTGCCTCGATTAAGAATATTCGATTATTTCGATTTGAATAAAAATTGCACCTAGTAAGTTAAGGCGCAAATTTTCGAAACTCGAAATAAAAGAATATTACCTCAATTTTAAAGTTCTTATGAAAACAAATTTTAAAACAAACATGCGAGTTTAATATGAATAAGTAGTTAATAATGGATATTAAATAACATGAAGTAATATAATTAAGAATATAAATGGTAAAAAAAATAAAAAATGCAAAATACGAGTGCATAATAATTAAAATTAGATGCAGATATTGATGATGAAGAAAAAATAATGCAATCGAAGTTGAATGAGACTTTTTGGATACCCGGGGGAAAAATGGTAATTTTGGATTCTCGAGGGTAAAATAGTAATTTTGGAAAAGTTTAGGGTTAAAATTGGAATTTTTAGACATTCGGGGGTAAAAGGGTAATTTTGAGAGTTTTGGGGTCGAAAATGAAATTTTTGGAGGTTCGAGGGTAAAAATGTAATTTTTGGAAGTTTTTGGGTAAAAAATGGAATTTTTGGAAGTTCGAGTGTAAAAATGGAATTTTTGGAAGTTTTAAGGTCAAAAATGAATTTTTGGAAGTTTTGGAGTCAAAAATGGAATTTTTGGAAGTTCAGGGGTAAAAATGGAATTTTTGGAAGTTCAGGGGTAAAAATGGAATTTTTGGAAGTTTTGAGGTAAAAATATAATTTTTGGAAGTTTGAGGGTAAAAATGTAATTTTTGGAAGTTCGGGGGTAAAAATGGAATTTTCGGACAGTTTAGATACTTTCAGGACAATAAAACCAAAAACAAGTGACACGTGGCAGCCCTTCAGGCATCCTGAAGTCAAAAGACTAATTTGAAAACCGTGGAAAATTTTTGGGCCAATTTTGTAATTAAATAGAACTTGATTTGAGGATTAAATTATAACAAATTAAAAATAAGAGGGACTTTTTATAGAAATAAACCAAAACAATGACACGTGGCAGCTCTTAATGCTTTCAAAAGGTCAAGGGACTAAATCGAAAAGCATTAAAAATTATTGTGCCAATTTAAAATTAATTAAAAGTACAAAAAGTACCTGATTGAAAATTTGAGAAAAAGCGGAAGGATCGAATGCATAAATATACCATTAACCAAAAACACGTGGATCCTGGGTCGAGTCGGTCATGGGTTAAAGCTCTAAACGACGTCGTTTTGGGGTTAAAACTCAGCCCCCAAAACGACGCCGTTTTGGAAGCCTATATAAGACATGCTTTAAGCTTTTTTTTTCATTTTCTCTTTTCTTTTGACAAAAAATCCTTCAAACTCTCTCTCACTCTCTCATTCTTCATTCTTGGCTGGCCTAAATTCGACCGGTCGATCCGCCGTCCGTCCTACGCGTAGGGCATCACGCGCTCCACGTGCCGCCTCCCAACGTCGCAGTCTGCCATGCATCGCCGTCCATCACCGTCTCCGACGGCTGGTAAGGTAAAACGCTTTTTTTTGTACTCTTTTATTTTTAAAAAATAGATCTGGGTTTTGAAAGCTTTAGACCTAAAGCACTACTATCGAAAGTTTGCTTATTCCACTTCTTTTTCGAAATCCCAGGTATGGAATGAAAGATCCAGATTTTTGAATGTTTTGAGAACTTGTTATTTGTTAAAAATCTCATTTTTGTGCATTATTATTATTGTTAACATCTTTGTTGACGCATGTGTCTTGGTCTGTCGGATTCGAGGCGATGAGGACGACAATGCTTGGTGCTGCAATCGTCGGGGGGGTGGTCACGAAAGGATTCCGTTCACCGATCCGGGGTGGCCGATCGGAAACAATAAGTCCTTTTGACTCCCTTTATTTATTTATTATTAATATTATTTATTAATATTTTTTAATATTTATTACATATTTATTGCTTATTTATTAAATACCACAGAGAAAATATTAACAAACAACAATAATGACTCAGTAAATGATATGCATCCATATACGGAGAACATAATAGGTTTTTGCAAAATATCCAGAATAATAAATGTGCAATAATTATGTATATATTTGGAACGTATACCTTCATAATATGGGATTCAAGAGTGTCTGATTGTTTGACCTTTGCTTGCTGTTAACTACTTTTTGGGTTATTAATTGCACCTACATAGTTTATCTTCTTAACTAAAATGCCTATCTTTGTATTGATTTTGGATGAATAAAAGTCAGTAACCAGTTACAAGATTTTCACTCTACTTTATAGCTATATTCACAATCATGCTGTTTTGTATTTCTCACATAAATGCATGTCTTGTTTTTCTTTTTGCAGGTCAGCTATGGTGGCTTGTAACAGTGGCGGTTAGTGCAGAGGTAAGTTGATGCTGAAGATGGTGGCAAGTTGCTGTTGACGTGGCAATCCCTGAGTGGTTGAGGTGGACAGCAGTAGTGCAAGTGGCTAGTAGATTAGGGGTTTCTGTAATGGGTTTTTGTGTTGGGTAGAATTGAAATTAGGTTTGTGATTGGGTCAACTGAATCCAGCCCAATTGTACATTTTTGGACTTGTAATTGGACATTCGGACTTGGGCCAAATTGGGTCCAAGGTTGTAGTTTGGACTTTGTATTTTTTTTTGGGTTTTTAATTTAATATCAATTTAAATTTTGATTAAATTTAAATTTAAAGCAAATTTAAATTTAAAAAGATAAATTTAAATTTAAGATAAATTTAAATTTAAAAATAAATTTAAATAAACTTAAACCCAACTTAAAATAAAAGGCTTAATCTAACCCTCGGGCTCGGTTAGAATTGGGCTTCAACATGCCCCATTATCTGATATAAATTGTGAGAAATTTTGGATTGATTTGTGCTTTTCTGATATTACAACTACTATAAAATAAGTTCAAGAAGAACTAGAGGACAGGGTATGCGGGGGCACCGTAGGTGTTAAGGAAGGGCTCGAGCGGAGTCCTCTTCCATGGGAAACATTCCCATCTTGGAGACCAGCGAAACAATTGGTACTCCCACCGTTGATACCGGAGCTCAGCCTGAGTCTGTTAGGGAAGATCCTGTGTCCCAAGCTATGCTACATGTGTTAGAGAGGGTTGTTAGGGCTCGTATTAAACCTACAGCTTGAGGAATAGTTACCAAGCAGCTTCATTTGAATAGGTTGAGTTATTTAGAGGTGTCACTAGGGTTGCTTATGTGATGGCAGAGTACTGGCTCGAGGCAACCGAGCGCGTCATGAATGACCTAGACTGCACTCTGCTACAGAAACTGAGAGGTGCAGTATCTTTGTTACGAGATGGGGCCTATCAGTGGTGGTTAACTGTAGAGCACAACCTTCAACCTGAGATGGTAACATGAGAGGCCTTCAAGAGGGCTTTTCAAGGTAAGTTTATCGGGGCTAGTTAAATTGAAGCTCGTCAGTGTAATTTTATGAATCTAGAATAAGGGGATAGGTTTGTACCCGAGTATGAGGTAAAATTCTTGCGACTAAGCCATTATGCACAGGCTTTGGTTGCGATTGAGTACGACAAATGTGTTCGGTTTGAGGAGGGATTTCGTTATGAGCTGAGGGTTTTAATTGCTTTTCAAAGAGAGAATCATTATGGTGTTGGTGGATAAGGTGAAGATTATAGAAGAAGTCAAGTGCACTGAGCATGAGAAAAATGAGCAATAGTGGGTTCAGAGCAAGGCTAAACAAGTCAGATTTACCAGTGTTGCACAGCACCTTAAGAAACGAGCGAGACCAGATGGGCCTCCGAGGACTGAGACATCGATCGACTTCAGTGTGATAGCACGCTGTGATTACTATGGTAAACACCATGTAGACGAGTGTTGAAGGAAGACAAGGACTTGTTTACGGTACAAGTCATTGGAGCATAGAGTGTGAGACTGTCTACATCGACCCGATCAGGTGTCAATTGTGACATCTGTATCTATTACGAGTACCGTTCAGTCATCGAGGCTGATGCCACAGCCGTTTAGGGGTCGAGGCATTGGTAGGGGTAGTACCGTCTTTGGTAGAGACAACATAGGCTCTAGTAAGAGTCATGGAGCACCGGATAGAGGTGCAACCCAAACTGAGGCCCGACAGGCAACATTAGTATATGCAGCTAGACGTCGTGAGGATAAAGGCGACGCCGATTTTATTACGGGTACATTCTTTATTTACTCTATACCATATTTTATTTTGATTAATATTGGCTCTACACATTCCTAAATAGGTAGTATTGTTTCTCTGAAATTGAATATGAATGCTGAGTGTACTGCTAGTGTAATCTTTGTCGTTAGTCCTCTGGGTCAGTCCGTTCGGGTTGATAAAGTGTTTAGGTAAGTGTCGTTAAAAGTGCAAGGATCTACCTTTCCAGTAGATTTGATGGAACTTCTATTGGGGGAGTTCGATTTGATACTAGGAATGGACTAGCTAATGGAACATCGGGCTAGACTTAACTGTGCGACAGAAAGGGTTACATTGAGAATTGAAGAGGATGAGGGAATAGTAGTAATTGGGGAACGTCGAGAATACCACTCCAATGTAATCTCCTTTCTAGTAGATGAGAGGTGGTACAGAAAGGGTGTGAGGTATACCTTGCTCTTGTCTCTGACTCCACTCCAGCTATGCTATTTGTTAGTGGCATACGAATAATTAGGGATTTCCTTAATGTCTTCCTTGATGAACTGCCGGGTGTGGCACCAACTCGTGAGGTAAAATTTGATATTGACTTGTTACTAGGTACCGCTCTAGTGTCTATCACCCCTTATCGCATGGTGCCTAAAGAGTTGGCTGAATTAAAAGCATAGTTGCAAGAACTACTCGATCGAGGGTTATCCGATCGAGCGTGTTTTTATGGGGAACACTTGTACTATTTAGTTAAAAAGAAAGAAAGTACGATGAGAATGTATATTGATTACCATCAATTAAACAAGCTAACAATCAAGAATAAGTACCCGCTTGAGAATTAATGACTTATTTAATCAGTTCCGTGAAACTTTGGTGTTATCTAAGATAAACCTTCGTTTTGGGTATCATTAGCTTAAGGTGGAGATGTGGATGTGCATAAAACAATGTTCTGAACTCGCTACGACCATTACGAATTCTTAGTTATGTCGTTTGGCTTAACGAATGCTCCGACAATGTTCATGGACTCAATGAATTGAGTCTTTCAATCGTATCTAGATTGGCTTGTGATAGTATTTATTGATGACATCCTGATCTACTCTAAAACTGAGACTGAACATGATGAGCATCTGCGTGTAGTACTTCAGACACTTCGGGAGAAGCAACTATATGTGAAGTTTAGTAAGTGCAAGTTTTGGTTACCTAAAGTTGCCTTTCTAAGGCACGTAGTGACCGTGAAGGGGATTCGTGTTGACCCGAAAAAGATCGAAGCCGTGGTTGAGTGGAAACCGTCAAGGAATGTTGCGAAACTTCGAAGTTTCCTAAGTCTAACAGGCTATTAGGGCCAGTTCGTCGAGGGGTTCTCATTGATAGCATCACCCCTGACTAAAATTTTGTGCAACAACGTTCCATTTAGGTGGTATGAGGAACATCAGGCGAGCTTTGAGAAACTCAAGACTATTTTGACACAAGCTCTTGTGTTGATGTAGCAGGTGACGGGTAAGGAATTTGTGATGTATAGTGACGCGTCGCATGTAGGATTGGGGTTTATCCTGATGCAAGAGGGAAAAGTGGTAGCGTATGCATCCCGACAGTTTAAGGTGCACGAGGGTAATTATCCTACTCACGACCTTGAGTTAGTTGCGGTGTGTTTGCATTAAAAATTTGGAGGCATTACTTGTATGACGAGAAATGTGTCATATACATCGATAAAAAAAATCTCAAATACCTATTAACCCAGAAAGAATTGAACTTGAGACAATGTAGGTGGGTTGAGTTACTCAAGGATTATGACTGTACAATTAAGTATCAATTCGATAAAACGAACGTAGTGGCGAACGCTCTTAATCGCTGAGCGATGACTGATTTACGAGCGATGTTTGCTTGACTGAGTTTGTAAAACCTAAAACCCGTCATCATCATCGGTTAGGGTCTCAGAGTCCCTTTGTTCATCAATCTCAAATAGATTTCCAATACTATTACCTTTATTATTTTAATAAAGTGATACATTATACACATCATGAATCACAAATGAGAAGTTAATACAATTCAAACAGTGGTAAAAAGGTAATTTCCACAATTCTGGGAGACTTCTATCGGTACCTGTTGGATAAGTATCGGTAGAAATCAAGTCAATAAATAGTATTAAAATAGTAACAAATTTTTACCAGTACTAGAAATGGTTCTACCGATACAAGTGTACCTTTTATCGATACTTAACATGCTTCTACCGATACAAGCAAACGTTCTACCGATACTTCTATGTTTAGACTACCGATACAACAAATTCTACTATTGAAACAACATAAGACAGAACCTAACTTCTCTTCTACTATACTTCTACCGATACATGTATGAGAACTACTGAAACAAGTAAGCAGATTTTAAGAATACATACAATTCTTCTAAGTATTGAAACTACTATAACAAAACATTTCAACCAAAATGTCTCAAAACAAGGTTATGACGATCATCCCAAGTCATACTAATTCAATACAATCGAGCCAAACATATTTGAAACATTCTAGAGGTTTTACAACAAATTATATCAAGTTCACAGATCTTACTACATGCCATATAAGCCATATGATACGAAAGACTACAAAACGAGCTCCCATGATAATGTGATTCTTCTCAGGGGATCCGATCTCCAATAGCTAAATGAATTTACAAAACAAAGACATTACACATGTAAGCTTACAGGGCTTAGTAAGTTCGTTATATAGTTAACTAGCGTAATAACCATAAAAAGAGAAAGGGAATGTGAAATATCATCTCCATTCCCTCCGTCTTCAACATTCAATATCTCTTTAAGATCTTCTAATGAAATAACACTCGCGATCCAGTAATGCTCGTACGAGCCAATATGCTCTTCCTTCTACGTCTTCCATCACGATCCATTATCAAGAATAAACCACACAAGTAAGGTTAACATTTATCTACTAAAATTTAGTTAAGCGAACTTACCGAACGAATTTGTAGCAAAAGAAAACTCAAAGGATTATTCTACAACTTTCCCTTTTCCACGATCTGTAGTTTGCTCGTGATCTAAATCAACAAATCATTAAATTCTCATATTAAATCATAAAATTTAGATAGAATCATCAAAAACCTCTTAACGAAATCAATTAATCTAGCAACCAAACTTCCATAACTATCATAAACCATTAAGAATAAGTCCATTAAAAAATGGCAAAACATTTAACTTTTGACAGATTCACAAATTAGTCCCTAGGTTAACTAGATTAAGCTAATGCGGACTCAAAAACATAAAAATTACTAAAAATGGGTGAGATTTTACTCACCAAATCAAGGGATTAAGCTTGGCTGAATGTTCCTCTTTCTTTTAGGGTTTTTAGCATCCAAAGGTTGAAGAAGAAGATGAAATTATGGTTTATTTAATCACATCTTTCTTTAATTTACTTATTTACAAAATTATTGTTTTACCTTTAATAATTTTAGCCAAAATCCACTCTTCACTACCTTAACTTTCCACTTCCCTAATGAATGGTCTAATTAACCTATAAGGCCTTTTTTTTTATATTCCAATTAGCATTTAATGCATTTAATCAGTGGCAACCAACTTTTATCTCCTTTATGATTTAATCTTTTTTACTTTTAACTATCTAAACGATAAAATTTCTTAACCAAAATTTAATACGACATTCATGACATTGTAAATATTAAATAACTACTATTTATGACTTGACTCATCAGAATTGTGATCCCGAAACCACTATTTTTGACACCACTAAAAATCGAGCTATTAAAGAGTTTGTTTGAGGACGGCGGGTTATTGGCTTAGTTTAGTAGCAAGTGAAACCAACTTGGGTTGAGTAGATTCGAGCAAAACAATTGTAAGATGAGTTATTAGTGAAACGTCTGCGTAAGGTTGAATATGGTATCAAGTCTGAATTCGGGTTGAATAACGAGGGAGTGTTATGTTTCAAGGGTCGTATCTATGTACCGAAAGATTCTGAGTTGAGGATATTAATTTTATGGGAAGGGCATAGTAGCCTCTATACTATGCATCCTGCGAAAATAAAATGTATCGGGATATGCGAGAGTTATATTGGTGGTCGAGGTTTAAACGCGAGGTGACTACCTACGTCTCTCATTGCTTGACAGGTCAGAAGGTTAAAGCCGAACACCAGTTGCCATCAGGGTTGTTACAACCAGTTAAGATTCCCCAGTGGAAAAAGGAAAGAGTGACAATGAATTTCGTTAGTGGGTTATCCCAAACACCCACTAAGAAAGACTTTGTTTGGGTCATCGTTGATCGATTGACCAAGTCTGCTTATTTTCTACCTATTCGCACAGACTACACCCTTCAAAAGCTTGCGAAGCTTTATGTGTTCGAAATTGCGAGGTTACATGGGATTCCCATTTCGATTATCTCATATTGGGATCCGCATTTTACTTTACGATTTTGGAGGAAATTGCATGAAGCGTTGGGTATGCGACTGGACTTCAGTACCATGTACCATCCTCAAAAGGATGGTCAGTCAGAGCAGGTTATACATATATTAAAATATATGCTCCATAGTTGTGTGATCGACTTTAAGGGCAATTGGGAGGATCATCTATCGCTGGTGGAGTTTACATACAATAACAACTTTCAGTCTAGTATACAGATGGTACCATATGAAGCTCTATATGGTCGTAAGTACTAAACACCGCTATGCTGGATGGAGTTAGGAAAGAGGCGGGTTTTGGGCCCTGAGTTGGTAATCGAAACTTAACGTACTGTTAGACTGATCTGGGATCGATTGAAAGCAGCTTCTGATTGTCAAAAGTCGTATGCAGATTTGAAATAGAGGGACATAGAGTTTTCTATCGGTGATCAGGTATTTTTGAAAGTTTCACCGTGAAAAAATGTCATTCAGTTTGGACAAAAGGGTAAATTGAGTCCAAGGTTCATTGGACCCTATCGCATTTTAAAACGGGTTGGACTAGTAGCTTATCAACTCAGTTACGTCTCGAGCTCGATCGCATTCAAAATGTGTTTCACGTTTCGATGTTGAGATAGTACCGTTCTGACCCATCACACATTGTTTTGGTAGAGGAGTTCGAGGTGCGACCTAATTTAACTTTAGAAGAGGAGCTTGTTTAGATCCTCAAACGGGATGTTAAGATCTTGTGGAAAATGATTGTCCCGTTAATTAAGGTGCTATGGCGAAATCAAAGCAGGGAGGAAGCCACTTGAGAACCTGAAGACTCTATTTGTCAACAGTATCCATATTTGTTCACTTCAGGTAAATTTCGTGGACAGAATTTTCTTTTAGAGGAGAGTTGTAACACCTCAAAATTTTAAATTTCTCTATGAGAGTTGTGCCATTGAAACTGTCTCTTGTTTTATAGTTAAATGCTTTAATTATATATTTGAAATATGAGGTTCGAGTCGTAGACTTTTAAATGTGGCTTTTCTTTTTCTTCAGCTATGGACTTTGATGCTGTTTCATAAATTAATTTCGATGTACTGATATATCAACGATGAGCCTAGTGGTTTAATGATCCTGCATTTGTCTATCTACTTACTGGTTATGGGTTTGAGTCTTTTCGTATACGTGAGGATATATATTTTGCTCAATATTGTGAAATTGATTTTTTTATTTTAAATTGAAATTGGTTAAACGTGAAAACTTTCAGGGAAAGGAACTTAAACTTTGTCTTATCTTTTTATTTTATTTTCTCTTCTGGAACTTTTATTTTTTGCCTGGTTGAAGTCTGTTGTTGCGATCGATTGTGTTAATTCTTGCCGTGTGATTTCTTATTGTTACTTTGACACAGAATTAAGCTTGTAAACTGTAAGGTGGTTTTCTTTTCTTGTTTGTTACGAGGTTTGGAATGATTTATTATGTAAGAGTTTGAGAAGCATTATTATTAAACTATTAAACTTGATATTGGTGCATTAGGAGAGAGGGTCAGAAAGTGTCTAACGTTCCTCACATTAATTAAAACAAATGTAACTGTCGTCACTGTCACGGTGAGTGGATTCTAATTACCCATTGTAACTTCGATGAATTGTTTATTATGGAAGAGTTTGAGTTGGATTGTTGTTAAATTGGTTGATGAATGTTGATTTAAGCTTGGAAAATCGTGTTCGAGACTTCTCTTTCGTCAATCACGATGAATTCCTGCATTTCTTGCATTGTTTCTAGATTTTTTATTGTTGGTTCGAGCCACACGGGTGTGTGTCCAAGTCATGTGTGCTGGGAAGAAGGTATAAGAATCACACGGGTTGGACCTACGACTGTGTGCTAGACTGTGTGTACATACTATTTAGGGACACACAGGCTGGGCACACGGGCGTATACCAAACCGTGTGTGTATACTGTTTTGGGAACGAGTGTATAGGGAAGACACGGGCTGGATCCACGATCGTGTGTCAAACCGTGTGTGCATACTGCTTGGTGATACACAGGCGTGTATCGGGCCATGTGAAAATACTATTTTACATTTGCAAGTACAACGATCACATGGGTGGGACACACGAATGTTTGTTGGCCGTGTGTGACACACGAGCGGGCACATAGCCATGCGTCAAATCGTTGCAGCATAAATTTAGGTATAAATATTGCGTAAAGCGATTGTAAGTTAACCATAGCATGAGAATGTGGTATACTAAGCCGTAAGAGCTTTTTTGCATGAATGATACATGATTTCGAGCATGTAATTGGATACGTATTACTGCTATCGTCAATCGTTGCATGTATGCTTTGGAATGACTAAACTGAAACGGTGGTTTGACCACTTGAGAGTGTTAACACTAAATTGGCAGTGACACTATGAACACTGCAACATAGATACTAGACTGGCGGTGACACTGTAAACACTTCACCTCTATTCTGTACTAGCTGTGAAATTGTAAACACTCCTAGGTTACTAATAAACTGTCACATAACTGCTTAACTAACTGGACTTGAGAATTTGTTTGTAGAAGGGGAATAGTTGTTCTTTATGAGTTATGTTAATAAGATCACTGAGTATCATTATTTTCATACTAACATGCTTGATGTTGTTTCAGGTTCTTCTCACGCATGAAGGGCGGCATCATGTTAGGATTATTTAAGATGTTAATTAAAGTAGTTGGTTCTTATGAGTTTGAACGGATGTTTAACTTGGAATGTTGCTTTAACTATGTTAGTAAGTAATTCATGTAGTATTAGACTTAGGTACGTATTTCTATGTTGGGATTCAACATATGTCTTTATTGCACCTACTAATATATACACTGACTTGTGAGCTTGTTGTAATGTGTGTGTGAACATTTTTATTTGCGGTGTGATGCTCTAAGTTGGTTGTTTCGTCAAGGCTGGGTTTAGGGTGTTACATTATCTAACCCAACCTTTTTTGTGTTGTCTTTATCTACTCGTGATTTATCCCAACCTTTTTTCTCATCAGTAAAAATTTGGCCTAACCTAAACTTTTTTGTGTTGTCTTTGTCTACTTTCAATCTTCAGTAACATGTTTTCGTTTTGCTATTGTATGTTGTCAAGTATGTTCTAATATCTACATTATTTATTATCGTTTTGTCACTCATCATCTTTCCCAATCTCAGTTTTCATAAGCATCACAAAGAGACCCAAAAGGGTATATATATACACGTTTAAATGTTGAGCTAAGTTATCTCTCATTGATCACCATCTCTAAATTCTCCTCAACTTTACCAAAAGTTCTATCAAAATTCCACTCACCATAAAGGATCCTTTTGAGCAATCAAAGAAAGAGAAGGCTTTACACCGAAAAGTGTGTGTTATAGAGGTAGTGAGATTGCGTGGGGTGCTAGTGTCGATTATTTCAAATCAGGATTCTCGATTTACATCTCGATTCAAAAAGAAATTTCTTGAGACTTTGGGTACTCAATTGGATTTCAGTACGACTTTCCATCCACAATCCGATGGTCAGTCAGAGAGGGTCATTCAGATTTTGGAAAATATGTTGAGGAGTTGTGTGATTGACTTTCAAGGTAGTTGGGAAGAACATATATCGATGGTGGAGTTCACCTACAATAACAACTTCCAATCAAGTATCCAAATGACACCTGTAATACCCTCATACCCAACCCACATGTCGGGTTTAAGCATTAGAAAGTTACATCCATTATTGAAGCAACTTCAAAGCAATTTAGTTCAAATACTCTTCCTAATCAAGTTAATAGAACGATTTACAGCAAATATAAATTTCCAATTTCATTTCAAGTTTTATTAGAGCTTTCGTTAGCTCTTTCAACAGTTTATAGGTCATTTAGGGCCTATTTGCAAACTCTTCAAACTACAGGGGCGATGTCGAGATCTATACATCTCGACATGAACGTTTGACTTGAGGTCGTCACAATGTCGAAGACCTTGTCATAACATGCACTATGTGTTAAAATTGAATGTCGATAATGAAGAAATATCACAAAGAAAACAAAAACAAAGAACACAAATTTTACGTGGAAACCCTTTCGGGAAAAAAACCACAGACAGAGGAGAAGAAGATTCGCTAATGTCGAAAATTGAATGATTATAATAAAAGATGACTACGCCTATTTATGGGTTGAAAAACCTTATTCCAATCAACAACTAATAGAAGTAACGTAGTATGGTTGAAACACCTTGTTCTAATTAAAATAAAATAGATGACTTATTCTAATTAAAATAAAATAAAAGAAGTCTAGTTTTATTTGGACTTTACTTTTATTTTATTTTACCATTGTTTTTTATTTTAACAAGAATTCTAGTCACTTAATTCTAAAAATCTCCACCTTGACATGAATTCTCTACGAACAAGTTCTTCACCACGAACTCTCAACAAACAAGTTCTCCACCTCTTCCATAAAACCCTTGAGGAGTATTCTTCAATAAAGAACATTAACCAAGTCCAAGCAATGCTCAAACTTGGTTAGAGGAAGTGACTTAGTTATCATATATGCAGGATTTTTATGAGTACTAACTTTGCTCACAACAATATCTCCACGAGCAATAACATCACGTACAAAATTATACCGAACATCAATGTGCTTTGTTCTCTCATGAAACATTTGATCTTTCGTAAGAAAGATGACACTTTGGCTATCATAAAATATTGTACCGATCTAAAGATCTTTATTGAGTTCACCAAAAAGTTCTTTTAACCAAAAACCCTCTTTAAAAGCCTTGGTAATCGCCATGTACTCAGCTTCAGTGGTAAACAAAGCAACTATAGTTTGCAAAGTAGCTTTCCAATTGATTGCACAACCCCCAATTGTAAAGACATATCCTGTGAGAGATCTTATTCTATCCAGGTCTCCAACAAAATCAGCATCAACATACCCAATGACTCCATCTCTAGTTCTTTCAAATTGTAAGCAAACATCAGTAGTACCTCGTAAGTATATCAAAATCCACTGAATTGCCTTCCAGTGTTCTTTATTGAGATTCTCCATGTATCTACTAACTGCACTGATTGCATATGATAAATCTGGACGTGAGCAAACCATAACATATGTCGAAACCATCCCTTTTTTTTGCAAAACGACGAGTTTCAAAAATTACTTGAATGTTAAAAAATGGGAGTCGCCACCAATCCTTTATTTGGTGTGATTGGATCACCACAAAACATTTTAAAAAGACCGTTTTGAAAACACGTAGGTATTTGAAATCCAGAAAAATAGGTTCGGGAGTCGGTTACGAATGAGGAAGGATTAGCACCCTCACACGCCCAAAATTGGTACCGTATTGATTATTTTCGAGTCTTAATTTGTAACATTTAAAAGTTCAAATAAAGCTTAAAATACGATTCTTGAATGCATGAGTTAACTTTAAAAGAAATCGAGTTCGTTTGGAAATCCCACTATTTCAAAGTGATCGAGGAAGAAAAGCTACGTCCAGTGAGTTAGGACACGACATTTCAAGATCCAGAAATAATGAGCTTTCCTTGGTAAAACTTTATTTTTTAAAATTTTTACGAAGAGGATATTTGATTATCTTGATTTGTAGAAAGGTTGCACCTAGTAAGTTAAGGCGCAATATTTCAAAATCGAAGATAAGGAAACATTGCCTCGATTAAGGGTATTCGATTGTTTCGATTTGAGGAAAAATTGCACCTGGTGAGTTAAGGCACAAATTTTCGAAACTCGAAATAAAAGAATATTGCCTCGATTTTTAAAGCTTTTATATAAAAAAACAACTTTGAAAACAAGAATGCGAGTTAAATATGAATGAGCAGTTGATAGTGGATATCATATAGCACGAAATAAGATAAATAGGAAGATAAATTAGTTACGAAAAAAGAATCAAATATACAAAATACGAGTGCATAATGATTTAAAATTAAATGCAAATATTGATGAGAAAGAAGAATGATGCAAGCAGAGTTCAAAATGAGACTTTTCGGAGTCCCGGGGGTAAAAATGGTAATTTTGGATTCTCGGGGGTGAAATGGTAATTTTGAGAAAATTCGAGGTTAAAAATGGAATTTTTAGACTTAGGGGTAAAAGGGTAATTTTGAGAGTTTCGAGGACGAAAATGGAGTTTTTGGATATCTGGGGGTAAAATGGTAATTTTAGGAAGTTACGAGGTCGAAAATGGAGTTTTTGGACATCCGAGGGTAAAATGGTAATTTTAGGAAGTTTCGGAGTCAAAAATGGAATTTTTGGAAGTTCGGGGCTAAAAATGGAATTTTTGGAAGTTTCGGGGTCAAAAACGAGATTTTTGGAAGTTCGGGGCTAAAAATGGAATTTTTGGAAGTTCGGAGGTAAAAATAGAATTTTTGGACAACTTAGAGACCCTCGGGGTAATAAAACCCAAAAAGCAGATGACACGTGGCAGCCCCTCAAGCCCCCTGAAGTCAGAGGACCATTTTGAAAACCAAGGAAAATTTTTGGGGCAATTTTGTAATTAAAGCGAACCTGATTTAAAGATCAAATTAAAACAAATTAGAAATAAAGGGGATCAGTTGCATAAATAAGCCAAAATCATGACACGTGGTAGCTCCTTGTGCTTTTAAAAGGTCGAGGGGTCAAATTGAAAAACCATAAAAATGATTAGGCCAATTTAAAATTAATTAAAAGTACGACGAGGACCTAGTTAAAAATTTGAATAAAAGAGGAATGACCAAATGCATAAATATACCCTTAATCAAAAACACGCGGATCCCAGGTCGGGTCGGGTCGAATTCGGATCGATCATGGATATTTTAGAAGAAACTATGTCGTTTTATGCGAAATACCCTAACCAAAACGCTGCCGTTTTGGTGAGGGTATTTAAAGCCTGGACCCTTTAAAAAAAACACTTCCTCTTTCATTTTCTCGGATTTCAGAGAAAAAACTTGAAACCCCTCCCCCTTTTCTCTCAAATTCGTTCCATGGCCGGCCAAGCTCCGGCCGGTCCGCCCGATCGCCGTCCGTCGCGTGGGCCCACACGTGCCATCATTCACGACCGCGCGTTGTTGCGTGTCATCGCCGCGCCCGATCACGCGCGTCGATCCGACAGTGTCTCCGTCGACGCCTTCCCTTCCCACGCGCCACCCGCCTCCGTCCATGGCATCTTTCAGGTAAGGTTTCTTTTCTTTCCTTTTTATTCTTCTTAAAACCAGATCTGGCTTTAAACCAAACCCTAAAAAATTTTTTTGAAACTCCATTTTCTTTCTTTATTCTTTTTAAAAAAGAACGTTTTAATCCTTTTTTAAAAATGTTTCCTTTTTTTTACACCCGTGAAATTTCAGATCTATTTCGTCTTTGGTTTAAAACTGTGCGATTCTTTGTTTCGCAGGTCTGCGCGCGACGGCAGCGGCGGCAGGCTCCAACTCGGGCGATGGTTGGACAGGGAGCACCTCTGACCTTTTGTTTTCCCCTTTTTCTTTTATTAATCATATTATTAATTATTATTATTATTATTATTAAGAAAATATTTATTATTAATAATTATTATAAAAACTGTTCGTTGGTTATTAATGCCATTATTTATTACCGCCATCTATTATTAATACTTATTTCTGTAATTAATAATCATTGAAAACGCGTTTAGAAATAATAAATTACAGTAATAATATATGCATGAACGGGTATTAATAAATGTATGCGAAAGGTCATGAACAGTTTAAATCTAAAGGATTAACACTGACGAATGAATGCTTACTAGTAGATGTATACTTTGCTTGGTATGAACTGTTTGGTATTCTGCTCTCTTGTGCTTCGAGTGCTGATATCTTTCCTTAATGGTTTACTGTTTCTGTTTGTATTGATTTTTTAGAGAGATCGTCACCCTTTACAACTGAAATGAATTCGGCTTTTATAGCTTATGTTGCCATCATTCTTTTTTGTTTTACAGTACTTAATGTATGTCTACTCTCTCTTTTTGCAGGTTCGACTATGGCAGTGGCGGTTGGAGCAGCCGGTGGCAGTGCAAGTTGAAGAAGAAGCTGCTTAGGCTGACGTGGCACATTCTGAGTGGCTGAGGAAGAGGTGGCTGGTGCAAGTTGCTCAGCAGATTAGGATTAGGCTTTAGGGCAGTGTAAAGTTTGGGCCTTTCGAATTTGGGCCATTTGTAATTTGGGTTATGTAATTGGACATTTGGACTTTTTAACTTTGAATTTAAATTTAAATTAAATTTAAAAAAGGCCCAGTCAAAATTGGGTTTCAACAACATACATTAGAGATCCCATTGCACTATAATATGGAACACATGACATGTAATCAATCTCATCATCTAATTCTAAAGACAAAGCCAATGAAAGTCTGAAGTGGGTTGTTAATGGAGTACTAACAGGCTTTGGACTCTGCATATTGAACCTGCAAAGAACTTTCTCAATGTACCCTTTCTGACTTAGGTACAACTTACATTCCTTTCTATCTCTAAGAATCTCCATCCCAAGCATCTTCTTTGCTGCTCCTAAATCTTTCATCTCAAATTCTTTACTAGGTTGGGCTTTAACCTTTTTTTATTTGTTTTTTATCTTTCGCTGCTATCAACATGTCATCAACATAAAGGAGTAGATACACAAAAGAACCATCATCGTTTTTCTTAAAATAAACACAACTATTAAAGCTACTTCCTTTGAAATCATGGGTAGTCATAAAAAAAATCAAACCTCTTGTACCACAACCTTGGTGATTGTTTCAAACCATAAAGGGACTTTTCAATAGGCAAACATAGTCCTCCTTTTTCGAGACTATAAAGCCCTTTGGTTGTTGCATGTAAATATCTTCCTCAAGTTCTCCATGCAAGAACGTTTTTTTTACATCTAACTGATCAAGCTCCAAATCATACATGGCCATAATACCCAGTAAGGCTCGAATCGAACTGTGTTTCATAACTGGAGAAAACACGTTTGTGAAGTCTACACCGGGAATCTGACTGTAACCTGTTGCAACAAGTCTTACTTTATATCTGGGTTCTTCAATTCCTAGAATCCCTTCTTTCCTCTTGAACACTCATTTACAACGAACAACCTTTTTACCCTTTGGAAGCTTCACTAAGTCCGACGTTTTATTCTTATGAAGTGATTCCATCTCGTCTTGCATGGCAATCATCCACTTTTTTGAGTCTTTACAATTAACTACCTCAGAATAAGTAGATGACTCTTGATTTACATTAATATCTTCAGCCACATTTAAAGCATAAGCCACTAGATCAACCTTGGTGTACCTCTTCGGAGGTTTAATTTCTCTTCTATGTCTAATTTTGGCAATAGAATAGTGTGGTGAAGAAGTGGCTCTATTCTTAACTTCTTTACTAACTTAAGAAGTTGACTCCATTGTAGATACTGGATCAATCTGAAACTCCACCTGCTTTTGTTGTTCTTTACTGGAAGAGTCTTTAATAGATAAGTTAGGTAACATAGCAATTGCATCAAAAACAACATTTCTGCTAATCACAACTTTTCTATTTTCAAGACATCATAACTTATACCTTTTTACACTAGCCTTAAAACCAAGAAAAACATATTTAATGGATCTTAGCTCCAATTTTCTATTATCAACATAAGCATATACAGGACACCCAAAAATATTTATATCAGAATAATCAGCAGGCTCACCAAACCATATCTCTTGTGGAGTCTTTTTCTCAATGGCAACGGATGGAGATCGGTTGATAAAAAAACGTGCAATAAAGGTTGCTTCAGCCTAAAACGACTTCGGTAAATTAGCATTCGACAACTAGGGGTGTAAATGAACCAGACTCAAACGAACAAGGGTATGTTCGTATTCGTTTGTTTATTTTGGAAGTTGTTCATGCTCAGTTCGTGTTTGTTTAAATTTTTAATATCATGTTCGAACTCGGTTTGTTTATTATTTGGTGTGTTCGTGCTCATTCATTTATCATTCACGAACATGTTCGTTTAACGTTAACAATCGTTTATATGTTTATGAACATGTTCGTTTAATGTTCGCGAACATGTTCGTTTATATGTTCGCGAACATGTTCGTCTAACATTCACAAACATGTTCGTTTTTATGTTCGCAAACATGTTCGTCTAACATTCACGAACATGTTCGTTTATACGTTCATGAACATGTTCGTTTATGTTAACTAAACTAACAAAAAAAAAATTAAATAAAACAAAACCAACTAAATAAAAAATTAAGTTACAAACAAGTAGTTAAATCGATTCAAAACAAAACATATTACAAGAGAAGCAATTAAAAAAGATAACACCGAAAATGCTGCAATAGACACCAACTACAAAAGTTATAACGCATTCCCTTGCAATGAATTGAATGATACTACATCCTGAAAACACCAATTATAAAAATTCACGAGTTTCACCCATCAAATTCAATAAAACAACAACATAAAAACCTGAAAGTTATTAGATTAAGTACCTTACAATAACAATATATTCAATAATATATTCAATAACCTGAAATTGGTAATTTTTATTCAATTGTACATATCTAAAAAAATAAATATATTCATTTATTTTATAATGTATACAATATGTAAATGTAAAATTATCTTACAATAACAATAATATTAACAATTTATGAAAATTAGAACAAAATTAAAATATATATATCACATTACATATATCACTGGTTTTATGGGTTTAATAATGTCAAGTCTTTGCTTCTTCAAGCATCAATAACGTTTAGAGAAGACCAAAAAAATTTTCCACTCATAAAAGAAAAAGAAGAAAGAAATCTTTAAAACAATATTCTTTTATTCAGTATCAAATAACCCCATTGAATAAAGAAAAGATTCAACCTTTAAAGCTTTGTGTGACCAGAAACTCCATTAACAAAAGAATTGAAGTCGAAACCCCATAAAAATATAACTTTTGAATATGATGAAAAACATACCTTAGATTGAGGAGAAAATAAAGCTCTTAAAACCCCATTAGAAGATGATGGTGGCTCTTTAAAGCCAAAAAATTGAGAAACAAAGGAAGATGATGATGACCCCATTCCTTTCCTTGCTTCCATTTCACTTACCAAACTAGACTTCTGTTTTCTTTTCTTTTTCTCTTAACAAATCTTATGAGTTAAAAGTAATCTTTGTTCAGTATACAATATACAACAAAGTAAGAGGCTTTTATATAGAAATGATTGTTTGAAAGTAAACACCTCAACTTGAACTAGACGAGTTTTAGCTCCATTAAACGAACATGTATAAATTTGAGTAACTTAGATTCAACTAATTACAGAAAAAATCAAATAACCCCAAAAGAAAAAAATGAAAGAAAAATAAAATGAAAAAATTTAAAAATTACCTCATCTTTAAATCTCTGTTCTTTCCATGAACAAAACTATAAAATCATCTGTAAAACAAATTTATCAAGTCATTAAGAAGTGAACCAAAAAAAGGATGGATCTAGTTTACCAGGAAAATAGAGTTGTTTAGGGATATAAAGTAGCTACCAGAGAAGAGAAAACCCTAGCCGCACTATGAAATTTGCTGTTGAAGAGAAATAAAAAGTATCAACAAAAGACTTTTTCTTCCATGACTTTGAATGGAATTTTGTTTGAATAAACCCTAGCTAAGTATTGTAATTATATTGAAGTTGGGCCAACAGAAAGTTTAAACCCAATTTTTTTGGGCTAAGACTTTGGTTTGTATTTGGTCTACCAAAATTACTTTATTCGGCCCAAAATAGTAAATAACATCAGACTTGATCATGGGTATAACATACGAGCTTATAATCGAGCTTATAAACGAGCTTTTAAATGACCTTATAAATGAGCTTACAAATGAGCTTATAAATTAGTTAACAAACGAACCATAAACGAGCTTGTTCGTGAACATAAACAAACCGAACACACTTCTGTTTGTGTTCGTTCGTTTATTAAACAAACATAAAATTTTTGTTCATACTCGTTTATTTAGCTTAATAAACGAACATAAACGAACGTTAAACGAACAGTTCACGAATAACTCACTTAACGTTTTGCTCATTTACACCCCTATTGACAACATACATTGAACCTTCTCTATGATTGTTCTGTTCATTCGTTTTGCAACGCCGTTTTGCTGTGGAGTATGATAACTGTTAAATGTCTCATCATCCCTTTTGATTTGCACAATTCATTAAACTCATCAGAACAGAACTCCAAGCCATTATCTGTGCGGATGTGTTTTATCTATTTTCCTTTCTATTTTTCAACCATAGTTTTCCAAGACTTGAATGTGAAAAACACATCGCTTTTCAGCTTAAAAAAGAATGCCTAAAATTTTCTGAAAAAATTATTAATAAGAGTTAGCATATAATTAGCTCCACCTCTCGAAGATACTCTATATGGTCCCCAAAGATCAGAATGAATATAATTCAACGTTCCCAAATATCAGAATGAATACTCTATAGGAAGAGGAAGCGACTGCAGCATCACTAGAAATAGTTGAACCTTGCACAACATATAATTTGGCTGTCTTTCTCTACCCTTTCATCACAACAAGGGAACCCTTGCTAATCTTTAGCACCCCACTTTCAGCTGTGTACCTATGTCCTTTTAAATTAAGAGTACTCAACGAAATAAAATTCCTTTTCAATTTTGGTACATGTCGCATGCCACTAAGAGTTTTAACAACTCCATCAAACATTTTACATGAAACATTATTTCCCATCAAAACAACACCTTCAGACACAACTTCATATGTTGTAAACCAATCCCGATTGGGACTCATATGGAAGGTGCAACCAGAATCGAGGATCCACTCCTCACTCACTTTAGAATTGTCGACAGAAGCAACTAGGAGTTCACCATCACTGTAGTCTTCTACTACATTAGCTTCACCGGATTGTTCTAATTATTTTCCCTTTTGATTCTCTACCTCTCTTTTGATCTTATTTTGTAACTTGTAGCACTCTTTCTTAATGTGTCCTTTCTTGTTGTAGAAGTTACAAGTTTTACCTCTATTTGAAGATCTCAATCTACCTTTAGATTTACTGCGAAGATTTCTATAACACCCAAAAACCGTAACCATCTCTGGTCTAAGGTCTCAAGGTTTACAGAACTTTACGAGTGTTTTTTACATAGAAATCAATCACAATTTATACATTTACCAACTTGCAACTCATAATACTAACTCCATTTAATCTTACACATTCATTTACAACATTTCAATCAATCAGAAATTAATATTCATATAACATATCATAACATCCATTTTTCATGTCTGTAACACCTAAAACCCGAAAACTCTTGTCAGTTAGAGTCTCGATATCTTTCTATTAATTTATCACTATTCATCTTTTAATCTCATGTCATTAATCATCAATTAATTATAATCATAACTCAACAAGGGCAAAAAGGTCATTTCCATGATTTTTTATTCTTCTACCGATACTTTTTGGACAAGTATCGGTAGTTATCAAGTCAGTAAACAGTTTAAAAATAGTGTAGACTTCTTTCGATACTTGAGACAATACTACCGATACAACTGTGACTTTTATCGAAACATGTCATGCTTCTAACGATACTAAAAACTCTAGAGAGCCAAGAAATCTTACACTGCAACACTTATCGCTACAAGTATACAAACAACCGATACTTCTATGAGCAGAACTACCGATACCTACTATGGGACTACCGATACAACTCAAGTCAGTGAACAACCTCTCTCCTACCTTGTACTTCTATTGGGGCATGCATGAGTTCTACCGAAATAAATATGCAGAATCTCATGAATCTTGTAAAAAAAAAAAACAAGTTTATCAATACTTACCATGCCTAACACCAAAACGCATTAGACCAATACATAATTCATAGTTTCCAAGTCATTACATTATACTTCTAAGTCTATTTTTCGTCCTGAACAGGCATACATTACTAAGTTCAATATTTCATTAAAGACATAACAAGATCAGCACAATCTTGAATGAGTAAACAAAAGATAACATCATCCTAGTACACGCCATATAACCAAGTGATGTAAATACTACCGAACAAGATCCCGAGATAGTGTGATTTTCTTCGAGGTAATCCGATCTTCAACCAGCAAAACGAAATCTACAAAACAACAACAATAAACAGGTAAGCTTTCTAAGCTTAGTAAGTTCGCAATCATTGTATCACAATACAGTATTAAGCCTTGCAACGATATTTAACAATCGAGTCGTAGATCTTCCTTTTAAACAATCTTATGCTCTACCGAGTCATAAGTCTTCCTTTAAATATAATCTCATGCTCATCCCAAGACACGAGTCTTCCTTCAATATAATTTCATGCTCACCCCGAGACATGAGTCTTCCTTTAATATAATCTCATGCTCATTTTGAGTCATGAGTCTTCCTTTAATATAATCTCATGCTCATCTCGAGACATGAGTCTTCCATTTATACATCAAGTGATTCGAGAACTTCCACATTAAGCAATAATTAGCAGTTCAAATATGAAATTTAACAAATGAACTTACAAGATTAATTTGTAGTAGCGGCTTAAGTACAAGGACTACCCATCAACAAAACATTCACGACTAGCTCCCGAAACTGTATAGCCCTTAATACATGTCCTTTGTGTTCCAAATTATTCACAAATTTCATGTGTGTCATATACCATGTCCATTGCAAATAACTTTCATCATAATATACCATTTTGAGCAAACATCAATATAATTCTTATGTATCAGACATAATATCGAATTAACTAAAAATGTCATTTAGTTCAATTTATTAATTGTCATATATCAATTGAATTAATTCATTTGTAACATGAATAATAGCTAACACAACACATAATCATTTAAGTTTTCCGTTGTCACCTGAATTCAACTATATCATTTCTTCACTTACAATCATGCGCCTCAATATAATTTCATTCCAATTTGATTCAATTCCATAATTTAATATTTACTAAGCAAACAAATTTAAATACAACATACTTAAATTATTTCAATAATTCACAAACAGAAACTAAATCAATTATTTTACCGTACGAACTTACCAGACGAAATTGCAGTTAAAGTGAACTCGAAGGACTAATCCGTAATTTTTCCTTTTCTACGATCGGTAGCACGATCTTGATCTATTACAATAATTTCATTTAATTATTTAAACCAACATGAAATTTTAATCATTTTATGCAAAAAAGCCTTTTTGATATTTTTACAAAATTTTTCTTAACTTTTCACTTTTATTCAATTTAGTCCTATAGCTCAAAATTTGCAAATTAACCATTTTTATTTTAAAATAACTCCATCCCAATTATCTTGGGTGTCTCTACAGCTCATATTTTCTGTTATTTAACAACATGCCCCTATACTTTCCTACTTTCACAATTTAGTCCTTTAACATAAAAATTACTAGAAATTACTTTACAAAATCATCAATTCTAACAACCAAGCTTATAAATCTTCCATAAAATTTCAAGAACAAGCTTATTCATCAATGAAAAAATTTATAACATTTGAAAAAATCACAAATTGGTCCTTGGGTTAGCTAGATTAAGCTAATACGAGCTCAAAAACATAAAGATTACTAAAGACGGGTGAGATTTCACTTACCTATCAACACCTAAAGCTTGGCCGAATATACTCACTTGTTTTTTTATGGTTTTCGGCTAAAGAAGAAGAAGAAGAAAAAGGAGAAAATGAATTTACCACCATTTTGTCTTAATTAATATTGGTTTAATTTATGTAATTACACTTTTACCCTTTTCAATTCTTTCAATTCCAAACCATTTCAAAGGCTAAACCGTCCACTTACTCTTAAAATGGTATAATTATCATTCAAGTACCTTAACTTACCTTGCAATTAATAAAATTTAACTTTTGCACCTTTTACGATTTAATCCTTTTTACTTAATTAACTATAAATTTACTCTAATTTTAGTTTCATACTTTTCAAAACTATCCAAACAGTTCAATTTTCAGTGTTTTACAAATTAATCCTTTTTTGTTTTACAATTCAATCCCTAAAATATCAAATATTTTCTTTTTGATTTATTAACTTCGCATAAACAATCCCGTAATATTTTCTTTCTGTTTTACTACCATTATTATAGGTGAGAAACTTTCAGCATCCTTAAAAGGGTCCTTTTTCATATTTTTTTCAGATTTTATCTTCTTTTCAATTTAATCCTTCTTTATATTTTTCATCAAATTAGTATCACAACATTTATCTTTGCATTCAACCAACAATCATGATCAATAACAAGTGATTTAAACTTATGAAATAACTTATTATTATTTTTCTCCAATAAACTTTCTTAAATTATCTCTTTTAGCAATCAAGTCACTTTTATTTGTTTCAACTAAATTAATTGCATAAATATTTCATAAATTAATTCCAAAACATCATCCGTTAACACACCCATTCATAAGCATAATCTTTCCATTTCTATAAACATAGAAAATAATTCTCGCAAATCAATTCATACATTTTCTAATAAAATTCTTATAAACAATTAACTTCTATTAAAATAAACAACTTACCTATTTTTTCCAAACCAAATTCCTCTTGTTCTTCCATGACAAAATTAATAAAATTCCTTGCTTAAACCTCCTCTCCCTCCTTTAGGGGTAGAAAATTTTCTATAAAAACTCTAAATTTTGCATGAAGTGGACTAAATTGAATAAGAGAGAAATATTTTATTTTTCTTCCCCTTCCATTCCCATTCGGCCAAGAGGGTTGTTCCCTCCCCCTTTTTCTTCACACCCCACGTTGGGGTTTTTATATAGAGAAAAGAAAATGAACTCTCTTCTATCTTCTGGTTGTTTCTTTTAATTAATTTTGTTTTTCTATTCTATTGTTCATTTGATTATTTAATAAATTAAATGAATGGTTAGGATTTATTCATTGAAATTTTTGTCCAAAGACTACTATTAATCCAATCAAAATATCTTTTTTTATTATTTTTTTTATCTTTCTTTCTTCTCCTAAAGGATGACCCAAATTATTTTTTCTTTCACCGTGTATTGCGGTTCAACCTTTATTAACGTAGAAAAGAAAACTATTTTTTTCTTTTAATCCATTAATTCAGCAGCCAATCAAACTGCACCAAGTTGTACTCTTAATTACTTTTCATTTTGTCCAAATATATTGATTAAATATATAATATAATCATTATGTCTCGTAAAAATAAATTAACTACTGGAAAAATTATTAATTAGTCTTTTTTTATAAAACAGTAAAATTGTACTTTAGTTCTTGATCTTTTCTACTTTATTTAATTTAGTCCATATAATTATTTTCCTATTCCGTCAATCATTTTTTTGTCGCGTAAAAAAAATATTTATTTATGACTTCACTTTTTTTTTTCTTATGACCGTCCTCAAACTTTCACTAAATTCCAAATTATTTTATTTTACTTTCTTCTTCCTCTTTTATTTTTGTCAAACCAAATTTCAACACATTCAATCCAAAGTGAAAACCGACACTTAACCACTAAACCACTAGGTTCATTATTGTCTCTCTAACGCAAAGAAAAACGTAAGAATCTAATCGTATCCTCTTGACTCAACCAACAAACCTCAGTTCTTCCAACCTCAAATTCGAGATGTTACAATAAATTTATCATGTACGTTACTGAAACAATTCATTTTTTTACTGAAAATTTTGGGGTGTTACAGCACCTTACGAAGCTCTTTATGGTCATAAGTGTCGCTCACCCTTATGATGGATTAAGGTGGGTGAAAGGAAGTTGATTAGTCTAGAATTGGTTTTAGAGACCGAGGATAAAATTTGATTGATTCGAGATAGATTGAAGGTAGCTTCTGATAGACAGAAGTCGTATGTCGATTTAAAGCGCAAGGACATCATGTTCAATGTGGGAGATTGAGTTTTCCTTAAAATCTCTCCATGGAAGAAAGTTCTGAGGTTCAGTCCAAAAGGCAAGTTAAGCCCTAAGTTCATTGGTCCTTATTGAGTGCTTAAAAGGGTTGATCTTGTGGCTTATCAATTGGAATTTCATCCTAAGTTGGATCGTATTCACGATGTGTTTCACGTCTTAATATTGAGACGATATCAATCTAATTCCTCGCATGTTGTTCCAATTGAGGAGATTGAGGTTAAACCGAATTTGACATTTGAGGAGGAAGTTGTTCAAATATTAGATCGTGAAATCAAGCTATTAAAGCGAAGGAAAATTCCATTAGTTAAAGTACTTTGGAGGAATCATGGCGTTGAAGTGGCTACTTAGGAGCTAGATGACTCAATTTGACTTCAGTATCATCATCTTTTTGAATAAGGTAATTTCGAGGACGAAATTTCTTTAAGGGGTAGAGCTGTAGCATCCCAAATTTTAGCTTGATAAGAGTGTGATATTATTTCAAAAATAGGGAAATAGCCTAGTGGTTAATTGATAATTGTGAAAGCATATAAATTAAGGTCCTAAGTTTGAATCCTTTCTTTTCAATTATTTTTCTTTATTTCTCCCTTGTTGTCGTCGTCGCCCATAACACCTCCTTCTACCATCTTTTTCTTTTTTTTTTTTGTCATAAGATCTTGCATCATCTTCCCCACAATCTTGCTTCCATTTTCCTTAAAATTTTCGGCCCCAAATATGAAATCTTGGACCTCCAAGATCGATTCCCATTGTTGCCAAGAAGTGCCATTGTCGCCCCTATCACCTAGCTTGTGTAAGTTTTTTTCTCTCAATTTCGTGATGAATCTTGTGAGTTAAAAACCAAAACTTCCATATCTAGAATTTTGGGGATTTTTAAAGATTTAAAGGGTATTATTCCAGCCTTCTAAGTGACCTTAAAAGTAGTTTTAAATCAGCCCCAATTTGGCCACCATTAGTTGAGGTGCATGCGCCTATGGGCAAGAAAGGGGGTTGTTGCTTCTTCAATTTTTTCTCATCTTTTTCTAGCATTACCTTGGGTTCTTGAACCCTTCCTAATCAGCCTTTAATAATGTGTTAATTAGGGAAAATCGATCTTGATCAATCGGCGACTCAGATCTGACAATTCTGAAAGCATAAGTGTGGTTGATTGTAAACTAGTGTATAGTTTCGGTTTAGGTATTAGGGAAAAATTGTTAATTGATCAAATAAAGAATTTTAGTAATAGATTAGCTACTGATTTTTCAGTATTTAAATGTATCAGGTGTTGAATTAAACGCCTCAAATCAACAGTGAAGCTGAAAGACGTCCACGCGTCCGATTCGCATCAAATCAGTGTAAGAAACTTGGGTTCAAAAAATAGTTATAATTGTAATGACTGGATTGAACCCTTAAGTAAGTGTTTGGAGGTTGTTTAAGAGGTAAAATAATCGAGTTTAATACTAATTTTTAATTTAAGTTAATTTTAAAGCTTATTAGAGAAACCGCAAGATTTGCAAATGTGTTGTTGAAGAGTGTAAAATAAAGTGTGGGTCCTGACTCAAAAAAAAAATTTGAATGTCAATAATGATTTTAATGATATAATGCCTTATTGTTTAGACTCACATTAAGCTTGTTAAGCTCACCCCATTATTTTAACTTCTCAAGTAAAGAACAAAATTAGGATCGGGTTTGGCGTACAGACGTACGACAGACTTAAAAGCTCTATTTCAAACTATTATTTTTATTTTCGTTTTATTTAAAATTCTTTAAGTTTATTTTTTTTATTTTTGGACTATAAAGTCATTTGGACTTTGGTTTAGGATTGTTTTTGTTTTGGGATTTTCATGCATGCATGATTTTCATACTTGAGATTGATCTATATTTATATATTGAAATTGGACTGAGCATGTTACTTGGCCAAATTAATAATTGAGTTTTTGATTTTTTTTCCGCTGCAAACAAGATAAACAATGTATTTTTTAAAAGAAATGACGTGCAAAGAGATTTTCTAAAATCACGCTAATTCTACTAACTTGACTTAATAAAGGTTGGTTTAATTAATGAACGTTTTTCCAAAATAACAACGGTAACCACAGTTTTATTAAAAGAGAGTGTATTGAAGGTTTTCAACAATTGATAGAGTAGTTTGACGCATAAGTGTCCAATGTAACTTTCACGATTCGGCATAACATCTAGGCCAAGTTTGGGAGGTTACAATTATGTACTTGGACAATATTATTAATTTGTAGTAATAATTGTGATTGAAAGCTAATTTATTATTATTATTATTATTATTCAAATTTTTTTGTTTTTTATAACATAATTAGGATTCATTTATTTGCTTTAAACAATGAAAAGACAATAAATTTTCAAATGTATGCTTGTTTCTTTAAAAACAATTTTTATGAAAAATTTTCAAGAAATCTATCAAATAATATAAAATATTTTACACAGATTTATACAAACATCAGAAAATATTAGTTTTTTCCAGAAAAATAAATCATTTTACAAAAATCATTTTTCGAAACCATTTTCAATCAAACAAACAGACCCCAATCTAAAAAATCCCCCCAAATATAGCCCCTCATGATTAATCAATTAATCTAAATTTAACTAAAACCAAAATACCCTAACTTAGACCAAATTCAACTTAATTATCATTCTAGGATTCAAGTATCCATAAATTAATTCTATCAATACAACATGAATCCAATAATAAAATTGAATAATATATTACCACTTGAAGCCAAAGAATGAATTGGCAACGTCAATTTGGAAGCAATGGAGCAGCAATTAATGGGCAAAAGGTGCAGCAAGCAGTTGCAGATTTGGATGGCTAATTGAATCAATTTTCGAAGAACAAAACAACAAAAGTTTGGATGACTTGGGTAGCAAGATGGCTGCCGATTTGAGCAGTTCAATTGGGGCTGTTTAAAGGATTTGAAAGCAGTGGAAATCGGCTGAAATTGAAGGCTGAGCAAGGCACAAGGAGTGGCGGCAAGCAGCCAAAATTAAAAGCAAAGATCAGCTAATTTGGATGGCAAATGAGGGCGTATTTTGGACGGTCCAATAGCAGAGCTAGTGCAAGCGGTGGGGAGCAATTCGTACGGTAATTTGCAGCAATAATTTGAAGCAAATAATTACACAGATATCACAATCCACAAAAACATATTAATAGAAAATATGACATTATAAGGGAGCGGTAGCAAACGAAATAGTGGATATAGCTAAAGTCGTATCAAAGGATAACTTTACGGATTCGTTTACCAAGATTCCGATAGCTACAAGTTTTGAGAAACATGTAGAGTACATGAAAATGCAAAACATGACTCGTCAGTTCACTGGGGCAAGTTAGAGACTGTTGAGATATAATGTCCTTAGTGTAATATTTTCGTCTATATATACTTGCATTTTTCGAACAAATTGATTTAATAAAATATCCATTAATTACGTTAATATCCTTTATACATTGTCCTTAATGGTTTTTGTATGCAAAGAAAAATGAAAGTAAATATTGACTCACTGATCATATAATGTTTAACTAACACTAAACAGTATTACGTGGTTGGATCATAATACGAAAAAAAATTTATATTTATATTTGGTATGTTGATAATAAAGTAATTAAAATGAGTTATAAAATAAATTAGTGTAGTTAAAAAGAAATTTATATTTAATGTTGAGTTAAAAATAGAATTCATGTAAGTAGTTAAAAAGCTTCAATGGAGCTTAACGCATTAATTTTAATGCACAGATTCTCAACAAAGCTAGGCAAATCATATCTCATCAATAAGGTAAGAGTTGCGAAGAATGAGTTCCAAATTTATGAACAGTAGTGTGGCATGTACTTAGGCAATGGAAGTGTTGGAGATGATAATCCTTTGTCATTGAGACCAGTAGTGAAAATGTTTTGAGAACTTGCGATTATTTTTTTAGAGATGGAACATGGATGAGGTTTTTTTTTTTCAGTTTAAAAATGTTTGGGAATGATTGAGTTCAATCATGGTGTGAAATGGTATGTTTAGAGGTGTTTTCAGGTTTGAATTTAGCTCCCTCGACCCTCGAGTATGGGTACTGAAGGAGTAGGATCCGTACAACGTTGGCAGAATGCAAAAACGAACAGTTTCAAGGTCTGGGTACTGATGCATAGGAAGAGGTATTGGTACTAAAAGTGCCCCGAATAGCACCCTGTTTCATCAAAATATTAGAATTAGTTTAGAAATGATTTAAGAAGTCATAAAAGACCTCAAGCAAGTCTAGAAAATAGATGAAAATTGAACGAAATGTTCGACCTGAAATGTAGTAGTTTTTACTCAAATCTAAATTTGAACTCGGATGAAGGGTGTTAGAGTAGGCGATGAAGATGATGGTGAGAATGGCCTCAAATAAAGTTTTTAAGAGTTGGGTTTTTATGAAAATAGGGAAAGGGTGATGGGATTTAAAAAGAAACGAGGGAGAAAAACAAAGGAAGAAGAAAGACGAGAACTTCTCTTCTTTTCCACCATGGTCGGCCAAGCTAAGAAGAGGGCCTTTTTTGTCTCCTTCTTACGATATTTTGGAATCAAAAAAAATACCAATTTAAATGGGAGGTTTCAATTATTTTCAACATAAACATGGTTTTTAACAATCAAATATTATCCCATCACCACACATGTTAATAAACACTAATATTTCAACACCTTTAGGTGCCAAATGACAAAAATACTTTCGGTGGGTAAAATTATCATTTTGTCCCACATCTCTCATTTTTATTCGATTAAGCCCAGAACACTGTGAATGACTCATAATACGATTTGAAGATATTTCAAAAGTTCGAATCCAAAAAAATTCAAAGAATATAAAGTTCTCGTATCGAAATACGAATAATTTTTTTGAAAATTTACCGTATGGAAAGTCGAAAAAATTTGGGGCGTTACAATCAATTTGTCAAATCAATGTGCATTCCTAATAAATTTTGTTAGATCTAATTGTGAATTTCATCCCTTTACTTTATAAAATTGAGATATTAATCACTCTATTTTGATTTATCAGAATTTAGCCCTTATATTTTATGAAAATTGAAAAGTTAGTTCAATTGTTAATAAAATTGTGTGCTTAAATTGTTGATTTTTGATAATTTGTTGGATATAGATTGCTGGATTATTAATTTTAACTTATTGATTTGTTGATTTTAAGGTTTGAGATTTAACAACAAGGTTTAACATTATTACTCAATTGGATTAATTTTTTAATTTTCCTAAAGCAGAAAGATCAATCTCTAACAAATAAAGGGACTAACTTATTGAATTTCATAAAGTAGAGGGATGAAATTTAAATTACTCCAATTTTATTAACGTTGTTTTAAAAGTTGTTTTTTTAATTATTATTATTTTTCATATAATTATATCTTCACATAATAAATTGAAATTAATAAATAGAGTCAAAATTTGTATGTAACGAAATATTATTATAAAAATATATTACCTAACATTAAAAATAAAAAAAGCGACAAAACCTATTGGCTTAGGGTAAAAAAAAAATAGTAAAAAAAATCAATTCAGGCCACACTCAATTAAGCCTTCAATGATAAAAAATAAAAAAAAAAGTTAATTAGCCCTTTTAATTAATCAAAACCATCGTTGATTAAGTTAATCATTACGTTGCTGACACAGTAAAACGAAAATTATGAGAAGTTGACATGTGTTATGTCACGTGGATATGTATGTTGATGTGTCATGTCCAAAATGAATATAGATAATTAAATGTACATCCAAAAAGAATATAAACAATTGATTGTCCAAAGCTGTAAAAATTATAAAAAATTATTAAAAAATTCTAAAAATTATATATATAACAATGATGAATATAACTTTAACAACAATATAATAAATCGACATGTGATGATATATATTTGTTGAAATGTCGAGGGAAATTCTTTCTATTAGCTCAAAAATACGGTGAAAAAAAATACTTTTATCCTTTATATACGCATGTAAAACTCATGGTTATCTTTTTTTAAAATAAAATTCATTGTTATTAGTTGAATTAAGAATCAATTAAAGTATTGGTTTAGAGAAAAATATCAAATTGGTTGACTTGCGAATTAGTTAAATTAGGTTAAAAAATTCGTTGAACTCATTTTTAATATTTTTATAAAATTTTAATGATTTATTTAATCGATTTGTCCAAGTTAATGAATTGATGACCTGACTAATTCAACCACTGATTCGATTATAAAAACTTCGATAATATGACGAAATAAATTTTATTTATTTAAATAATAATTGCAAGTATATTTATTTTATAATCATTGAGATATAATAAATATCATACTCAAATCTTAAAAAAAAAATATTAAGCTAAAATTTTAAGGAATCAAGGGTGTTCTCTCGTTGTCTCTCTAAGATACAGGTGGTCTGCGGTGGAGTGGAGAAGAACGCTGATTCTGATTGGGGGGAATGGAGAAGGGATTTCCTTCCTTGAGGAGGAAATGGTGCAATTGTCGATTAAAAGTTCAGTAGTGGAAGTACCGGAGAAACCATCGTTAATTTGTTCCGTTTGGACTAAAAAACTTTTTAATCCAGATAATCTTAGTGCCCAATTAAAAAGTCTATGGAAAACGAAGCAAAAATTCGACATCCGTTCTATTGGTCCTAATTTATTTTTTATTTGCTTTGATTGTGAGGATGATTTGGAATTTATCATGGAGGGTATGCCATGGTTTTTCCGTCGTCAATTGGTAGTCTTTGATCGATTGATGAATTCTATGGAAAGAAGCAAGATCCGGTTGGTAAATTCTCCGTTTTGGTTGAAAATAGGGCCTTGTCCGTCGGATACTTGTGAATTTGGAGGTACAAAATCCTCTTAGGCGTGGAATTTTTGTCTCAACTGATAATCAAAGGAAAGTCTGGTTGCCGTTCAAATATGAAAGATTGCCGAGCTTTTGTTTTGGTTGTGGATGCATGGGCCATAGTTTGAAGGAGTGTGTCACTGTTTCAGAGAGTATCAAAGAACAGTGTGAAGATGATCTCCCATATTCTCTAGCTCTCAAAGCTGAATCTAATTTGATGGGGAGGGAGACGATGAAATTTGGTTACTCATAGCGTAACTCCACGATGCAATCTGCCTATGTTGTTAATCAGGTTGATACTGACCAAGAGGTAGACGGTGGTGTAAGGCGGTCGATGGAATCATGTGTGACGGAGGCAGTAAAAGCGGGAGCGATGGCTGAAATAAAAATTTTAGAATCAAAATCTTCAGTGCATGATTCAAGGGATTTGGAGATTGACAGGAAATTTAAGCATGATTTGAGAGATTATAATAACCCTGAAAATCAGTCTAATACAGGTGTTGACCAAATTGAGATGGAATGTGATGATGTGGAGCAATTATTTAAAGATAGGAAAAGAGGTTGGAAGCGGTTGGTGAAAGGTGGTAGGAGTTTTGACTCTAATGAGACACGTGTTAGAAGGAAAAGGGATGCAAGTCACGTGGAGTTTTTGGAGATGAAGTCGGATGGTGAAATAAACCCCCATGGAAAACGTTTTAAAGCTACAGTTTCAGAATCCTTTGATTCCTTGACTAACGACTCTGTATCGTCTGATTTGGAAGGCTTTCTTGCTTCCACACCTTTAGGATCGACAACTGCCAGTGGGCATGCCGACCGCTCACAATGAAAACTTTTTGTTGGAACGTTCGGGGTTTGGGGAGCCGACGGGGCATTTGAATGCTTCGGCATATGCCGCGACAATACAGTCCTCAAGTAGTCTTCTTAATGGAGACGAAAGTTAGTGGTACTAGAATGGAGCAAATTAGAAGAAGTTGTGGTTTTCAATGTGGGATTCAGGTTGGAGAGGAGGGATCCAATGGTGGCTTATGCATATCATGGAAAGAAGGGGTTGATGTCATCCTTCAGAGCTATTCGAAGAATCACATCGATGTTTTAATCAGGAACGGTACAGGGGAGAATTGGAGGTACACGGGATTTTATGGGTCTCCTGTAGCTGCGGGTCGGATGGATACTTGGGACATTTTGAGAGGTCTTGGTCACACTCAAAATTTGCCATGGATAGTTAACGGGGATTTTAATGAAGTGATGTATTCATTTGAGAAAGTGGGGGGTTCGGTTCGTGATGAAAGACGTATGGCACTGTTTCAGAATGCTTTGGATGATTTACTTGAGAGAGGGGAAATCTTCCAGAAACAAATATTCGGTAAAGATTGGATAAAAGGGTTGCTAACGAAAAGTGGTTCGTTCTTTTCACCAACTATCAACTGAGACATCTACAGCATTCATATTCTGACCACTGTCCTTTATTATTGACTACTGAGATCAATCATTCGAAGAGGAAGGGGGAGAAATTTTATTTTGAATCATGGTGGATAATGGAAAGCTCTTTTGAAGGTGAACTTAAAATAATATGGGAATCATTATCTGGGTCGATTTTTGAGAAATTGAATACTTTGAGTCACGACTTGAAAGATTGGTCTGCTGGTATTAAACAGCGAAGACAGGGGTTAAAATGGGAGCTTACACATAAATTGGAGGCGATAGGGGAGCGGGGCAGAGATGATGAAAATATCGCCGATTTGTTGGATGCAAAAATACAATTAACTCTTGAGGTTTATAAAGACGTAGCTTACTGGGAACAACGAGCTCGTGTGAATTGGTTACGTATGGGGGATAAGAAAACATCCTTTTTCCATCGTTTTGCTACAGCTCGTAGGCGGAAAAATACCATTTCTAAGCTAGTTACTGATTATGGCCGTGACGTAGAGGATTGTACTGAGCTACAAGATACTGACCACCATGTTTTTTAAAGAGCTATTTACCTCCGGCAGTGTTGATGATCCCTCACAAATTATGTCTGAGATTCAACCATGTATTTCCCAAGAGGATAATATTATGTTAAACGCACTTTACACAGCAGATGAGATTTATAATGCTATTAAGATGATGGGCGCCACTAAGGCTCCGGGATGATATGGTTATCCGACGTTTTTTTTTTCAAATGTTTTGGCATGTGGTGGGAACTGATGTGGTGCATTTTTGCTTGGGCATTTTAAATGATGGCAATGAATTGGGACGTGCAAATTTGGCTGAAACTATTCTTCTTCCCAAGGTACCTAATCCTACTTCTCTACTTAATTTTCGACCAATAAGCTTATGCACTGTTCTATATAAAATTGTAGCAAAAGTGATAGCGAACACATTGTAATTGGTTATTGGTTGTTGTATTGATATGGCTTAGAACGCCTTTGTTTCGGCCCGCTTAATATCCGATAATGTGCTTAGTGCCTACGAAATACTCCATACTTATAGATTGAAGCGTATGGGTCGTAAAGGTTTTATGACTTCGAAATTGGATATCCGGAAAACTTATGACCGGGTTGAGTGAACTTTTCTTGAGAAGATGCTTCGTTTGAGTTTTGAAGATGGTTGGGTAAAGCCCGTTATGAATTGCATTTCAACTGTGAGTTATACAGTTAATGTGAATAGAAGTAATGGTGTGATTTTTCAACCTTCGAGGGAACTCCGACAAGGTGAACCACTCAGTCCGTTTCTATTCTTGTTATGTAGTGAGGGTTTGTCATCTTTAATGCGAGATGCCATGCGGCGAGGTCTGATCAGAGGTGCTAAGGCAAGTAGAAGGGGACCGCCGATTTCTCACTTACTATTCACTGATGACAGTATTTTGTTTGGAGAAGCATTGAAGACAGAGGCAGAAGCGTTAAAAAGTATTCTGAGGACTTATGAGAATTGTTCTGGTCAAAGTGTGAATATCTCAAAGTCTACTATCTTCTTTAGTTCTAATACGAGAGAGGAGGATAAGTTGGAAGTTTCTCGAGTTCTAGGGATGCGATTTTCTGCTAATCCGAAAAGGTATCTTGGCCTTCCCAATATGGTAGGTCGGAACAAACGGGCTTCTTTTCAGCATCTCAAAGACAGAATAAAAAGTAGAATTGATGGTTGGAGCATTAGAGTTTTATTTCAGGGCAGCAAAGAAGTGTTTGTGAAGTCGATTTTACAAGCGATATCCACTTACACTTTGAATTACTTTTTGATTCCTAAGTCGTTTTGTAAGGAAATCAAGAGTTTATTGGCACGATTTCGGTGGCAAAAAGGGCATCAAAAGAGGGGGATACATTGGTACGAGTGGCGACATATGTGCAAGCTTAAGGAAGATGGGGGTAGGGGTTTTCGAGATATGGGAAGCTTTAATGTGGCATTATTAGCTAAGCAAGGGTGGAGGATTATGCAAAATCCTAATTCATTGATCAGTAAAGTGTTACAGGCCAAGTATTTTCCACATTCCAATTTTATTAATTCGAGTTTGGGAAATACGTCATCTTACACTTGGCGGAGTATTTGGGCTTCGAAAGGGATTTTGCATAAAGGGATGGGATGGCGGGTGGGTAATGGCATGAGTATTGGCGTTAATGATGATGCTTGGATAGTTGAAGCTCCAACTTTTAAAGTTTCTAATCCTCCTATTAGTATGTATAATGTTAATGTTGCGGAATTAATTGATGTGTCTACTAGAAAGTGGAAGGAGGAGATGATAATTGATACCTTCGATGTTGTTGATGCCTCGCAGATTATCAGAATACCACTGTTTTTGGTCCCTCATGATGATAGGTTGGTGTGGTACGGTGAAGCCTCCGGTGAATATTCGGTTCGTAGTGCATATTGACTCTTACAAAGAAATTCCTAATTTACAAACACAAAGCCATTACATGTTGATTATAAACGCTTATACATGTTAATCTGCAGTTGAGGCAACTGGTTGTCAATGTTTCTTGTCCAAGGTGTAATGTAGAGGCTGACTGCGATGATCACTTAGTGCGTTTTTGCCCTGTTTCAAGAATGGTGTGGTCAAACTTGTGGTTCAGTCAGATTGAGGATAAACCAGAATTGGGGTTAATTGATTGGCTTACATGGTTTTTTACTGGGGCTTCTTTATTGCAGAGGAGGAGGTTTTGTGTTGCCGTTTGGGCCCTGTGGTATGATTGTAACACCAAGATTCATGACAAGAAAATACGTACAAGTGAAGAGATTACTCAGTTCATTTGTGACTATTTGAAAGAATTAGATGAAATTGACAGTAAGGAATCTAACCGTTCGTCGTTACAAGCAAGATGGGAATTCCCTTCTGGGAGTTGTGTCAAAATCAACTTTGATGCAGCGTATGATAGTCTGCATTCCAGATCAGTAGTTGGTTTAGTTGCTCGTAATGGGACCGGATCAATTCTGGTTTTTTGTTTCGAAATATGCGTTGGGGTTTCATTCTGTTTTGCGGCGGAGGCATTGGCGTGTGTCAAAGTTGAGAGACTGAGGTTGAGTCACGGGTGGCCGAAGGTGGTGATAGAGGGTGATTCTTTAACGGTTGTTAAGAAGTGCCAAACCTCAGCTAATGACAGATCGTAGATCGGGCCTTACAGTCATGACATTCAAATTCTGTCAAAAAGCTTCCCTAGCATTTCTTTTTCATTTGTGCCTAGATCAGCTAAAAGACTTGCTCATGTTTTGGCTACAGAAACACTGAAGAGGGGAGTGACTACATACCTACTTGAAGATGTACCATACTTTGCGGTTACTACGGCTGCCATGGATAGACCTTTGAAAGATTGTTCTTTGCCGACTGTGTAGGAGAGGAAGATGGAAGGTTCTAGCTAAGTTTGGTTTCCTTTACTCTTCTGCCTTGAAAACTGTCACTAGTGGTTCAATTTTTCAGAATGGAACGGTTGTCATTTTCTAATTGGGCTACTTGGTCGGTACTTCTTTTTACGTTTTGTAAGGATGTATTGGCTAATGAAAGCCCGGTTTAAATTGTTTCAAAAAAGTTCGATCTCTAACAACTCGTTCCCATCTCCAATTATAAAAAAAAAATCACAAAAAAAAAGTCAACTTTTTCTATGCAAAAATATGGTGAAATATTTTTCACTATTGAACTTTAATTTGTGAGTATATTTATTTCACCATGGGATATAATAAATATTAAGCAAAAGGATAAAAGGGTGAAAATTATAAAAGTGTTTTACCATCATATTTTAAAATAATATTTAGCATATTAGCTGTCTATTTTTTTACTTCACAAGGAGGTTTAAAAATTGACATGTGTTTTTTTTAAAAATATTTTATTATATTTTATAGGATATTTATCAATTTTTTAATTTTACTTATGGAGTTTAAAAATTTTTATGACAGTGTATCAAATATTTTATCTATAATATATATAGGGTAATTATTCTATCCATTGCCAATGGAGTAAAAAAAACTCCACAATCGAATCTAAGATGACGCCAAGTTTTTTTTTAATTATTAAATTATTATTTTATTATGGGAAAATATTATATACACATTTAGTGGAATTTTTAAACTCCGATTAAAGAGTTGACAAGTGTTCAATACGAATATAGTAAAATATTAAAAAATAAATATTAAAAAAAGAAATATGACAAAATTTTAAATATGCTTGTGAAATAAATAAAGTACATAGTTTGTACCAAACACTCACCCTTATGGAAGAATATTTAATACACAATCAGTAGGGTTTTTAGATTCCACAAGCAATGTTAGAGGGTCGATAAGTGTCTTATAAATGTATAATAAAATATTAAAACAAAAAAGATACATGATAGATTTTTAAAGTTACTTGTGAAATAAAAAATATTTAATTGAATTTCTAATTTTTTTACTAATGACATTTTTCCTTTTAACTTTTTTTTGGTGACATCCTTTTAACACTTTAATTTAGGAAAGAAAATGTTTATGTAATTAATAATGAATAGTAAATTAAAGAACTTTAACTCTTTTTTTTTTTTTTTAAGTAAAGGGAGAAATTTGGGGGTGGCGCAGATGAAAATTAATTAACCTTTATAGGAAAAGGTAGATTAGGACAAACAAAATCTAATGTAAAATACTGCAAGAAAGAGAAGTAATAAAATGTTGCAAAGAAGTCTCTGGGTTCAGACATTCTTTCAGTAGCGTCCAGACATCAAACACAGTTCCTTAAATTATAAAAATATCTATTGCGGATACTTTAATAAAATAACTACATGTTTTGTTTATTTTATTACCATAAGAAGGAAGAAATAATTAATTTGAATCAAAGTGAAACAGTGGGTGTATTTAGTGAAGCTTAAACCGCGTTTGCTACTTTCCTTTCCCTGCTGTTCTGGCTTCCACATTTATGTACAGAAAGTTCCTGTGGGGCTTTTCAAATTCTTTCTGCTCACACTATTCTTTGCACTGGATTATTAGTTTAGTGTTTTCTTTTTCCCCCTTTTCTGCAACTTGGATCAGGTACTCCCTTCTCTTCACTTCTTCCACTGGGGACCTTCTTTCCCTTTATTATTTCGAGTTTGGCTTCTATGTTGTTTGATTATGCAGTGTTTTTAGTTTTGGGTGTTCTGGGATTACTGTTTTCTTGCACTCTGTATTTTCAGTGTGTGTTATCTACTTTTCTTATCCGCTTCCAACTAAGGATGTTCTCTTGTTCTGGGACTCTTTGATTCACTCTGTTTCAGCAAAAGCATACAAAATGGTGTACATAAAATACGAAAAAAAATACTGTCCTGAATGTGCACAGATTACACCAATACAGCTTTGGGTACAATGAATCTTGCTAGTACTGGGGTTTCTGCTTCCTCGCTGAAGAGATGATGCATTTGATGAATGAATGTTATGCAATGTCTTGTTCATTTATTTGGGTTAAACTATGTGGCCAGTCCTTGTACTTTAGGCTTAGTAGCAAATAAGTGAAATTATAAATGATGGTATGGTTAAGAATTAATGAATGTTGATTTCTCGTGTTTTAAAGTGATCTGAACAAAAAATGAGCACTTTTATCATTTTCATGTTTAGAAGTTTAGCCTTTTGCTTCAAAAATAAATGCACAAGGATGAAATTACTCACTTTTATGGTGAACAGATCAATTTGCTTTTCAGCCTATAGTACAGGGACCTGCTGGTAGTTTAACCATTTATTTGTGGGCCAAAATAGGTCCACATCTGCTTTTACTGTCCTGTAATACATGAATAAAGATTCTTTATAATGTGCCTTGAATGGTTATATGTAACGTTAGACTTGTGCGGTTGAATTTGGTATCATCTACCTGGTTAGTACATGTAACGCTACTTTTCAACTTTTATCTGAATTAAACTATCTGATTCTGCTTTTGTTTGCAGAACACGTAGCATTTAAGCGCTGCTGAGAACAAACAGTACGGGACTGGCTATTTAGAATGCAGCTTTTTAACAATCAAATGATTCTTGAAAGATGTCTTGGAAGCATGCTCCTGGTTCTAAGCATGCTCTCCAATGTGCTAGGTAATTTAGCAAATTTGTTGAGCGTTTCTCTTTTTGGTCAGTTTCTATATAATATGTCGAATCTGTACAGTTTGATGCATCAGTTATAAAAAATGATAATCATTATAATTGATATTTCAGGTTAATGAGATTGTGTTTTGTTTTACTTATTCTAATAGTAATAACTGTTAGTACTTCTAATGGCTCAAATACTGCTGTTGAACGTCTTTGAAAAATTGAAACCATGCTAGCTGTAAAATTCCTGGTAACAAGTACTTCAAATTGGTTTAAGATTCAATTTTATTTTCCTAGTATTTAAAAGGTACCTATTAGACATGCCGTCAAAGATCTAGGGACCATTGAGGTCAAAGGTTTTTTTTTTTGGCCTAAACTTGTTTTGAGCTTTTCTTGTGTTATGCATTACTAGGTGCTAGTTTTTTTTTCAGAATTATGGAGAATGATGGTGAAATATTGAGGCATTTATAGCTAGGGTAGGTAGTTCATTGAGCATTCATTAAAAGGTCATGTAATAGTGTTTCTTGTAGATTCTTACTGACTAGATTCTTGATTATATAGGTGCATTTGTTGGGGTAAACATAGGTACTGATGTTTCCAGCATGCCGTCAGCTTCAGATGTGGTGGCTATTGTCAAAGCCCATCAAATTACTCATATACGGCTTTATGATGCTGACTCTCACATGCTGAAAGCCCTTGCTGGAAGTGGGATTGAAGTAACAGTTGGAGTGACAAATGAGGAAGTCCTAGGAATTGGAGAATCCGCCTCAGCAGCTGCAGCATGGATCAACAAAAATGTTGCTGCTTACATGCCTTCCACCAACATTACTGCCATTGCTGTTGGCAGTGAGGTTCTTACCTCAGTCCCTCATGTTGCCCCGGTTTTAGTTACAGCTATGAATAACCTGCACAAGGCTCTTGTAGCTGCTGATCTCAATTTTCAGGTTAAAGTTTCAACCCCACAATCCATGGACATCATCCCCAAGCCTTTTCCCCCGTCTACTGCTATCTTTAATTCCTCTTGGAACTCTACAATATACCAGCTTCTTCAGTTTTTGAAGAACACGAACTCCTATTACATGTTAAATGCCTATCCATATTATGGTTACACTGATGGAAATGGCATTTTTCCGATTGATTATGCTCTTTTCAAACCTCTCCCCTCTGTCAAACAAATTGTTGATCCAAACACTTTGTTCCACTATAACAGCATGTTTGATGCAATGGTTGATGCAACCTATTATTCTATGGATGCTCTCAATTTTTCTGTGATCCCTATCGTTGTCACAGAAACTGGATGGCCTTGGCAAGGTGGATCCGATGAACCTGATGCTACCCTGGAAAATGCTGAGACCTTCATTAATAAATTGATCCAGCGAGTTTCCAATAATTCAGGTCCACCTAGTCAACCAACTATTCCCATCAACACATACATTTATGAATTTTTTAATGAAGACAAGAGACCGGGGCCTATCTCTGAGAAAAACTGGGGGTTGCTTTTCACAAACGGCACTGCCGTTTTTCCTCTGAGTTTAGGTGGTCCTAGTCAGATCACTGGAAATTCTACTGCAGTTTTCTGTGTGGCAAAAGATGATGCTAGTGAAGATAAGTTGCGAGATGGGCTTAACTGGGCATGTGGGCAAGGCCAGGCCAATTGCAGTGCTATACAATCAGGGCAGCCTTGCTATCTCCCGAATAACATCAAGAACCACGCATCTTATGCTTACAATGATTATTATCAAAAAATGCATGCTGTTGGTGGGACATGTGATTTTGATGGTACAGCCACAACTACTACAATCAATCCAAGTAAGTTCCCAAAAGTTTTCTCATCATTATGCTCTTATTAATTTTGTCTGCAATATTTATCTGTTAAAATGCTTAAGTAGAATTTTAACGTTCAATCTAGTGAGAAAAATTTGCTAGCGTGCTTATATGGTGCTGTTTCGAACTTTAGATTTTCTTTAAATAGTTGATGGTTCTTTAATAAAACCAATTGTTTATTTTACATTTGACCTAAAACCAATTGCAATGGCTAGTGAAGTCCGACTTGAATATAACACCTCTTGTTTTATTTGTTTATTTATTTTGGTTGTGATCTAACTGAATTTTTTTATCACCTAGCTTGCCCCCTCCCCTTTTTCTTAATCATTTTATCTTTAGGTGGTGATCAGTTTGAGGTTTTAGCTTTCTAGATTTTATAATAAAGGGAAACTGTTAGGGAATTTAATAATTGCCTGCAATTTGTTAAAAGGTATATACAGTCATTGTCGACATGGCATTTTTGTTGAGTTTGTCACTTATCATTACATTGTATTATCTTTTCTTCATTAGACAAATATAGATTAGCAAGATTCTAAAGTTGATCAAAATAATACTTTACTTACCAACAAAGTGTTGGGTGCAGTGGTAAGCCACATTGCACTCCCAAAAAAAGAACGTTGGTTCGAACTTTGGAGACGATGTTGTTGGGAGGGGCAGCTATGAACCCATAACATGGACAGTAAAACGGACATTCCAAAAACATAATTCTTTACATCCTTGATTGAAAAAATTTAGGATACTTTAGATCTGATCAGGGCATTAACTTTCTACCAACTAAGCTGATTTGCCTGTGGGCGTCAGCCATTAACTGTTGCTGCAATTGGTATATTAACAGTACTATCAAGACTAATTTCGGATCCATGGATGTACATTGCCCGTGCCTTGGTTGGATTTTTTCTTTTTTGAAATTATGATTCGGTTTGATAACCATATTACATTGTAGGGGAAGTCATAGTTAGAAGTGTATACATGCATCTATGAATAGTATTACATGTTTTCTGTGTCCTGAGTGTCTTTTGAGGTTTTTTCCCCTATGAAAGATCTATGTTACTTTGACTTTTCATTTTTTTAAAAATACTAGTTTCCTACTTGTTTCCGAACATGGATGTAAGGGTATGATTCTCCAGGAACCCTCCAAATACATGGAAAAAATTGAATACGCCCATTTGGACACGAACCCTGCTGACACCGAGCCTGAGTAACATAGATCAAGATTGTTTCCTTCCAAGTGTTATTTATCTGAAAATATGCTCAAATTCTTTTCTATAAGCCCTCATATTGCATTCCATTTCTTCCCTTATTCTAGACTTTTTAGATTAATATCCTGCTTAATCTTTTTGAATGGCTAATTACTGTATTGGTGGATAACTTGTGCAGGTTATGGATCCTGCATATTTACTGGAAGGTGGGGTTTCAAATCTTTTACTGTATGTGATTCGTAGTAACAGTGTTTTGCTTAGGATCATGACATTGTTTTTTCCCATGGAAACAGTTCTAATTCGAGCACAGGTAGAGAGTCTTTGCCTCCTACAGCACTTGGTCCAATAAGTGCCGGAGGGAGTACAAAGCTTCCGCTGTCCAAGATTCAACTTCTAATCTCAGCAACTTGTCTTCTTGTAGTCTTGCTATGACACTCGATTTACGCCTCGGTGGTGGACTCAAACTGCGACAAATCATCCCATTTGATAGGCAAGATTAAGTGTGAAATCCACTTAAGTTCAGTGATGACCGATGGTTATTTCTTTCGGGGCGGTGTTTGCGTGTTCATCCTTACCGTTTTTTATTCCATTTTTCAGCTAGTTCATCGGTTTTACTTATCAGTTGCCTTGTGGGATTTTATTACATTTGCATTGCATCGCATTGCATTGCATTGTTATGACCTTGAAGTTGTAATAGCCATTGTAGCATTGAATTTTTTGGACAGGAAATGAGAAAACTTGGATTTGTTAGTGGGTAAACTACTAATTTAGTTACTTATATTTGATTTAAGTTGTGCATTATGGTCATTGAACTTTAAAACCTTACAATATAGTCACTAATTTTATCGGTTTGTTATATTTTAATTACTAATTTGTTAACTGCAACTTTTTGGTAAATTACAATAACATGACAAAACCCGAACAATTAACATGATTAACGCGATTCGAATTTAAATCACACTTAAAGCGGTAAACACTCTTGATCATCAGGTCATCTCATTGAGTTCATTTTTACATGAATTTTGAAAAGTTTATAATTGATTTTCACAAATTCATTTATATATGTTATGTTATTAATTCTTTTTTCTCATTTTATATTTGTGTAGTATAATTATGTTATATCTGAAATTTTGGGTTCAAATACCATTATTCTTATGATGTGGCATGTAATTTTTTTTAAGATTTATCAAAATATAAAAAATTATAAATACCTTCGAAATAATATTTATTGCTTTATAAAAGCAATCAATTTTTGATAGTTTTACAATTAGATTGGAGCCTGATTAATGAACGACACCAACTTAATTAAACGGATATTTTTAAGGGTGTTCAAATTGTTAACTGAACCGAACTAATATTAACTGAACTTTTTAATCTTTTAATCGTTAACTGAATTAAAATTTTTTCAAAAAAAAATTACCGAACCAAAATATTTCGGTTAATTCGATTAACAAATTTATATTTTTTTGTTAAAACAAGTATAAAACATATCAAAAAATTGATAATGTTCTTTTTGACCTAATTAACCAAACTAGTAATAGTCTATTATATATAGTATTAAATATTATTTATTAAGTTCGATTAATTCGATTAATTAACAAATTTCGAATCGAATTAACCGGTAATCGGAAATCCAAAAAAAAAATTATGAATTAATATTTACTGTTTAACAAAATTAATATTTATATAATTCTGAAAGTTAAAGTATTTGTTTGGATTAAAACTGCAAATTTTTTGGTTAAAATATATTGTTATCCCTTTACTTTAATAGAATATGAGATTGTAATCCCTATACTTTAAAAGTTCAAAATATATATTTAACTTAAAAAACATAGTCTAATTATGTTAAAAATTTTCATCAAAATTTATTTATTTTTGGCCAATCATATGCGGACAACCTAATTGACATTCTAATTTGGGATATTATTAATTTTTAGATTGAAAAGTAAAATAATTTAATTTTAAATACGAACACTAAATTTCAAAATTTGTTAAATTACAAGAGTAGATTATATATATATATGTATTGTGAATTACAATAATAGGACAAAATTCAAACAACAAATGTGATTAGCGCGACTTTTAATTTAGGCAACACTTGAAACGGATGAATACTCTTGATGATCAAATCATCCCATGGAATTCATAGATTAATGGTTAAAATTTAACGTTAAATCATTGGTTTTTTTTATTAATACAAGTAGTAAGTAGATGAGTTTAAAGGTAGATGGGAATTAAAATTAACCAGAATTGACAATTAGTTAATTAGGTGGCTCAACGTTTTTTCTTGCACCTAACTCCCATTAGCGGTTATTATTAAACTCGCGTTATAGTTGGATACGATACTCAGACTTGGGTTTCAGTTTGAGAGATTGATTGTTAGTGTTGAGCAGATGGCAAAGAGGCTAGGTGAAGTGGGGTTAGAAGATTTGTACAGAGCAGGCGGGTCAACCATAAGCATAGAGGAAGCCACCCACATTTACCAAGCCATAGCAGCGAGCAAAGCCTCTGATCCTGACCCAAGACGGGTGTGGAAAGAGGTGGTAAGTAGGAGAGTGTTAAAGCCATGGCACCCGCATCACCTGCATCAGTTGGTCTACTATTCTGTCTATGCCAACTGGGATGTCTCCATCAATGGCCCTCCTCTTTACTGGTTTCCTTCCCTGTATTCTCTCTTCCTTCTTTTCTCATTTGCTATTTCCGTTGTGTGACTCAGCTTTCAGGCTCCAATCCTTGTTAATTTATTCAAATTTAATACTTCTGTGAGTTCAGTGAGTTGAATCTAGTATATCTTTTGCTAAGCTAGCCTTTTTCTTTTCCAGAGATGAGTCCAAAATTACAAACCTGGGACGAATAATGGAGATTCATGGCCCAAAGCTTTTAGGGACTTCATACAAAGACCCTATTGAAAGTTTTAGCCTCTTTCAGAAATTTTCTATCCAGCATCCTGAGGTAAGCATTTATTTCTTTTCCTTCGTACATTGTGAGGCAAATGATCATCTAAAATAAAGTTAAGGGGGGGTCTTTGAATGATTTCAGACTTACTGGTCTATCGTTCTTCAAGAGCTTTCAGTTGTATTCCACAAACCCCCAAGTTGCATTCTAGATAACAGTAACAAGCTGAAACCTAGTGGAACATGGCTTCCTGGTGCAGTTTTGAATATAGCTGAATGTTGTTTATTGCCCTCTACTCACCCTACAAAAGAGGATAACAGTTGTGCTCTTGTGTGGAGAGAAGAAGGCCGTGATGATTTGGATGTGAATCGCATGACATTAAAGGAACTTCGTGAACAAGTAATGTATGATCCTGTCACAGTTTGCAATCAGATTGTATGTTTTCTGTGGGCTGCTTTCTTTTTCTGTGTTGCATTAATGTATGTTAAGGCATAGATTTTGAAAAATGAACCACAGGGTGGTTGCAAATGCAGTGGATGCCACATTCTCACAGGGTGATGCAATTGCCATCGACATGCCAATGACAGTGAGTGCTGTTGTTATATATCTGGGAATTATATTAGCTGGCTGTGTTGTGGTGTCCATAGCTGACAGCTTCGCGGCCAAAGAAATTGCGACTCGTCTGCGTCTCTCTAATGCCAAGGCTATCTTCACTCAGGTATATTTCTGGCTATCAATTTTGTCTTTAAAAGGGATGCAATTGTCAAAGAGTATGAACCAAACCATCCTACGGCTTTCTGCTTTCCACTGCTTTTTTTTTTTTGCATGGCTGACATGTTTTTGTAATATGACATTTGATGCATATTTGTAGGTGCTAGTAAGGTAAAAGTATCATGCCCCTATATTAAAAGTTAGATTGCATTTTGCTCCCTTACCAATATACATTATCAAAGAGAAAATTGATCATATTTATTAAAAATTGCATCCATTTGTAATGTTAAAAATTGACGTACGTGACTTAATAACCAGTCAATAACATGTGTACCTCATGTTGACGTGGAAGGATCAGTTTTTAGCAGTAAAAATGGATGCATTTTTTAACAGAATGACCAATTTGCTCTTTGATCTAACGTACAGGGACCAATATCCTATTTTTTAAGCAAAAAGGGTAAAATACAATCCAACACCTAAGACAAGGACCTCGATGGTAGTTTTACCATGCTAGAAGTTATCTGGTCGTTAATCTCTGCCTTCTATCCGAAGGACAAAAATATTCAGGAGGCAAAAATTGTAGTTCTATTTCTTATTTGGAACCCATGAATTGTAAAAGACAAAGGAAATTAAGAGAACATTGTTTATACAGAGGTAAGAGTTATAATCTAGGAAAAGAACTAAACAAAATTAATCCCAACTGATTCCTACAAATTTGCTCTATAATTACGTTAACATCTACAACTATATACAACTAACACTTTCCCTAAACCTAAAGTATAGATATGGATAACCTAACTTTCCCTAAACCGAGTTAGATGAGGTAGCAAGAGTCTCTCGTACCTTAATAAGTGGTCGAGGGTTCGATCTTGATCTTGAATATGAAGCTGCTTTAAAACTTGTGACCAACGTCTATCTTTTTAATAAACTCCTCGTCTTGGTATGAAACAATTTTAAAACTCGTAACCAGCATTTACCCTTTTAATCAGCATTTACCCCTTTAATGGGCTTATAAAAACGCGAATGATTAATTACTAAGCTTGTCCTAGTAAATACTTTAGGAAACCCAAAAAACATATAGATATATATTTTTTTATTTGGCTTTGTATTGGAAATGACCAATTTCTTACTTTCAATTTAGGATTTTATACTAAGAGGAGGTCGAAAGTTTTCTCTATACAGGTAAACTCTTTTTCCCATGCTAGATTTCTTTGTTTTTCTCTGTATGTTGCTTGAACTCATGTAAGAGTGTGAAGACGGGTATGGTTAGATTTTGTCTAAGATAGTAGATTTGTAGGTCATGTTGTCGCATCCATGTGTCAGTTCAACAAAGATGAAGCTTCCTACCCTCTCTACGTGGGGTGTTCTTTTAGGGAGCTGTATAATACCTATTCATATGAGCTTGCTTGCTTTGGTCACATTCTTCTCAATCAAAACCTCTTCAAATAACAGCTAAAAGTTACTTTGTGTTTGAGTGATAGATTCCATGCATCTTTGAAGGTATGAAATGAGGTTGAAGACGTAATCTTTCTTATGCAGTCGCGTTGTGGAAGCTGATCCATTTAAAGCTATTGTGCTCCCTGTAAGCGGCAACGGCGTAGGCATTGAATTAAGAAAACAAGATGTATCATGGAAAGAATTCCTGTCCACTGCCAATCTACGTCCAAGGTATTCTTTGAATATTATTAGATGGATGAAGTTTTGGAATGAAAGGGTCTCTACCATTCAAAATGGTTAACACAACTAAACAATAGTTTACCCTTTTTTGTGTGTGTGACAGATCCAATCATTACTCTCCACTTTATCGACCAGTAGACTCTACCATCAATATTCTATTTTCATCAGGAACCACGGGCGAACCAAAAGCCATTCCGTGGACACAACTTTCCCCAATACGATGTTCTGCGGATGGGTGGTGTCATAATGATATAAGAGATGGAGATGTTTACTGCTGGCCAACAAATTTAGGATGGGTAATGGGTCCAGTTGTACTCTTCACATGTTTTTTGAATGGTGCAACACTAGCTCTGTATCATGGATCTCCTTTGGGTCGTGGTTTCGGAAAATTTATCCAGGTAATATTTATATTTCTCTTTCCTCTAAATACTATGAAAGGTGTTGAATGTTTTTCTATGTGTTCTTTCAGAAGGGTTCATTCTGTATATTTATATGATATGGTCATTGTTCATACATATGATATGTTATGTAGGTCTTAATGCATGATGACACGTACCCTATTTTAAGGTTAATATGTGTATACTCAAAGTGGGTTTGCATGCATAGGGTTTGCACCATGTGTGGATGACGTCCCCATCTTGAGTTCGCCCATACTACGCATGTGTGAACCCATTCAGAATGCGGATCAAGACCGACGGACTAGCAAGTCAATAGATCGATAACAATGAGTACCATAACAAAAGGGATCTTTTAAAAGCACTTCTAATTTTCAATATGCATATCATATCATCGAGGTTATAGCATCTGAAGAAAAAAAAATGGTTAGTAATAACAGAATTTGGCATTGCAAATCTCAGAAGCAATCTTGCTAATATTATACAACTGAGGAAGATTAAAACTTCAGTAGTGCTGAAGTAATCCTGGGTTTATCATATCGTTATATGAAACACAAAAAAGCCACAAGCTTAGTCCACTCGAATCTGCAACCTCCGGGAGTTTGCTACAGCTTGGTGACTCTGAAATCAGCAAGTTTCTTTTGCTATGCGGCAGGAGACTATGAGAACTTCCCTTGGTTTTGGTGAGATAAGGACAGGCCTTCATAGGGAATGTAGCTGACGGTTTAAATTGATATTTGTAGTAAAAATGTTGGGTACATGCTACAAGTAGTGAAAATACTGGATACACACTGTTTAATATCTTAACTCACTTGGTTTTAATGTTGTTATCTTGTTCAGGATGCTGGAGTAACTGTTCTGGGCACGGTTCCAAGCTTAGTAAAAACTTGGAAAACTTCAAACTGTTTGGAAGGCTTAGACTGGACAAAGATAAAGTAATTCTTTTAAATTTCAAGCATAAATGTTGTTACATGACTTGGAATCTCAACAAAATGGACTAAGAAATAAATATGTTTAGATGCTTTGCTACCACTGGAGAAGCCTCCAACGTTGACGACGACCTTTGGCTCTCTTCAAAGTCTTACTACAAGCCTGTTCTGGAATCTTGTGGAGGCACAGAGCTTGCATCCGCGTATATTCAAGGGAGTTTGCTGCAGCCACAAGCTTTCGGAACCTTTAGTACTGCAGCAATGACAGCAGGCTTTGTCATCTTGGATGAACATGGGCATCCTTATGTAAGAGCATTTTCTGTCTTGTTTCTTCCTGTTGTGTATATTACTATATTTACTTTCATCTTTGTGACAGCCAGATGACAAAGCTTGTGTTGGAGAAGTGGGTTTAGTTCCTCTCTACTTAGGAGCAACCGATAGACTGCTTAATGCTGATCATGAGAAAGTCTATTTCGAGGGAATGCCAATGCATAATGGAATGGTAAGGTCGTATGCATCTTTCTTAGGATATATAATTTTTTTAGTAAAGAAATCAATATATTCAATGAAGGTAAAAAAACATACAAACTAGGAATGATCAAGAAGCACCTTAATTGTACATTCTTGTGATTTTGATGTATGCACCTGCAGCGCCTAAGGAGGCACGGGGATGTCCTCAAAAGAACTGTTGGTGGCTATTTGATTGTACAGGGCAGGGCTGATGACACCATGAATCTTGGTGGCATAAAGGTGCGTCCTCTCTACTCTATTTTTAAAGTATAGGCCTGCTTCATGACCTAGACTTTGCAAGCATTTTGGAGTCTGCTTGCCAGGAATTTCAGTCCCTTAATGTTGTAAACTCAAAAAGCAATTTTAGCATGAAATGCAAGTCATTCCTGATATGCAGACAAGTGCTTTGGAAATCGAGCGCGTATGTGATGGAGCTGATGAAAGCATCTTGGAGACTGCTGCTATCAGTGTAGCTCCACTGAGCGGTGGTCCAGAACAGCTGATAATGTTTGTGGTGCTAAAGAAAGAATATAGTCATCAGCCTGAGAAGTTGAAGATATTATTCTCAAGAGCTATTCAAAGCAACCTCAACCCTTTATTCAAGGTTAGGCATACAAGACATAATATATCTTTTTCATTTTTATACATTATCTGGGGACCTAACCTACCCTAACAATGTCATGTTCTAACTCTCTTGTTGGTTTTTGACGATAACAGGTGAGCTTTGTTAAGATAGTTCCGGAGTTTCCTCGAACTGCTTCAAACAAACTATTGAGAAGAGTTTTGAGGGATCAAGTTACGCAGGAGCTGTCCACTCGAAGCAGAATTTAATGGCAACTTAGGTGGTGCTTTAATATTACTCAACCCAACAACACCCAAATATGGATTTTCTTCCTCCCAAGTTATGGTTTGTAACATGAAATACAGTAAACAGAGATCATCATGTATTATAAGAATGGCTCCATTCCGGTCCCTGGAATTATGCACTTTGATGGCACTTCATATCATGTGTACGTATAAATACATGTAGGCGTTGTTAAAACTACTATACATTGTGAAATGGTCTAACAACTACTAAGTAATTGTTTTCGAAAAGAAACAACTGAACTTTTTTTGGTACAAATAATATTTTTAATTCATTTGTGAAAGTAGCTTTTATTGTTCTTGTAACTCAAGTTCATTTTAGGTTCGTACATATTATTTTTAATTTTTTTTTTTAAAAGTTATATTATATTAGTTTGATATTTAATAAATTTATACATCTTTTATTTATTGAAATTTTTTATATTGTCATAACATTATTTTAATCTTTACATTAGAAAGTATTATATATTTAGTATAGATTTATTTTTTTAATGTGTTTTAATTCACATAATATATAAAAATAACAACATATAAAGTATTATAAACTTAAAAATGGACCGGACCAAGATCGAGCCTTGAATATTCAAGCTCGAACCTGACCTATATTTTAAACGGGCCTAATTTTTTGCCCAAATCCATTTTTCGGGCCTAATATTTTTACTCAAATTTCAGACGAGCTTTTAGATCTAGACGAATAGTCCGACCCGTAAACATGTCTATTGTAACTAACAAAGATGTTTTCATTTGAAATTATTCCTAATCCTATGTATTTGCACAAATTACGTGATTATTTAATTAATGTTAATTTTTTAATTAATATTGCTTAGTGATAGCATGCAAAAGGTATTAACTGATTTATACTGTTTGTGTTAAAGATGTGGTTTGAATAATTTGGATACTGCATGAAATCATCTATGAGAATTCTTATTCACTATGTTTACGTTGTTGAGATTTGCATGAGCTTGCTAGTTAAATGTATTTATTTTACTTAAGCATAGTCTGGAATGATTTTTTTGCATGTTAAGATTAGGACACAACAATTTGGTTTACTTTTTAATACTAGTAATATTTTTATGAATTTAAGGAAATATTATGTCTAAAAAGATTTGGTATTTAAGATTTAAGAGTATCTGTTGAGACCCACCTTTCTTTTTTGAGTGATACATTGTTCGTTACTCTTATTTTAAGTTCACCAGAATTAGGTTATGATGTAAATATAAATAGATCGTAGTTGTGCTAGCGAGATTAAAATGTGTTTTTCTTAAAGCATTTCGATTCAAAACTTATTGTGAATAAAAGAGTTCAAACAAATAAAGAAATTGTATATACTTCTTCCAGAAAAGCTCGGTGAGAAATCATCTTATATTTGTATCGTTTGAAAATCAAAATCCTTACAAGAAAATTAGTGAGACATCTTTCGATCGTACAGAAGGATTATCTTCTTAAATTGAAATATTTAAAAGTGTGGATAACGATAATAGATGGATTGAAGATCTGGTTAGGGCATCCTTTGGCAAAGACCACCACGACCAAGATTTTGACCTTTCTTTTGCCAATGTAATTAAGCACCAAAAGTATTTTTGGGAGAAGGAAAAGTAAAAAATTTCAACCAAAAGTAGCTTGCTTAGCATTCCTTTTGCTTCAAAAGCATTTTAACCCCAAAAAACACGTTTAAAAAGTACTTCTAAAACATTCTTAATCCCGACCACAGCTGTTAAATGCTCTTTTTGCATTGCGAAAATGACCTTCAATGTAGGAGATGCAGCGGTCCAAGAAAGTAAATTATGCATTCCATTTGGGATTACCCTTTCACAAAAAAAGGTACTGACTGATTTTATGTGCTGTTGATGATAGCTTATTAAGCGTTACTTTTTGTAGGCCATTGGTTGGTTGGAGTTCTCCAGGAGGAGGCCTTCACAAGCCTTTCGGTGGTCCCTCAGCCTTTTTTGGAATGTTAGGAACATTGATAATGCTCAAGAAAAGGTAATGGCCAGCAAAGATGCTCTTATTCGTGCTGGAACCTTTCACAGAGACTTGAGGGTTCACAACCTTATCCGTACACCCATTTTGCTTAGGAGGCCGAGGGTTGTGGAGGGAAACCTCGCGTGGAGAGCAGTTCAAGATTAATGTTGATGCGCCAGGGAGCGCTTGGCAACCTATGGTGCGGTAGGTGGAGATTCAAAGGGCATGGTTCAACCAGTTTTCACCATACATCTAGATGGAGCCTTTAATACACACTCACCAAGGCGCTTGCTATTAGAATCTTCAAGATGGCAAGATGGCTTGATTATCACCACATCAGTATTGACTCGGGTTGTTCAACTCTTGTTATCAAGCTTGATAGCAGTACTTTGTATGGCCTAATAATTGAAGAGGCCCATGAATTGTGTGATTGATTGGATTTTGTCATTTTCCAATAGCCTCATCCATCGGTCAATAGGGTTGCACATAAATTAATGCATTGATATCTTATTGCTAATATTGATTTATGATTTAGTTTTAACAGCCTGAATATCATTCAACATAACTCAATCAAGCACACCAAGTCTCACCAGCAATCCCGCAAGTGGGAAGCCAGCTCATGTAGAAAGTTAAAGTGGGGATGACACCCAAATTATTTTTGTTCATATGAAGGATATCCACTTGCAAGTGTCATTTTCAACAAGTATATGGTACCAAAAAAGGGATATATATATATATATATATATAATTAGAAAGTGAAAATAAAAAAATAAAAATTCTTTAATTGTTTTAATTAAAATTATTTTGTAAAATTTAAAAAAATTTAAAAACAATAATTTTAAGGTCGATGAATTGACACAAACAAAAAATATCAAATCGCTAGTGGGGATTTAAATAAATGTAAATGTAGAAATTATTTTATTTTATTTCTCATTATCCCACTGTGTGAATTAAAAGAAAAAAAAGTTAAACAAACGTATTTTCATATTTTCATTTTCCTAAATAAAATTTTATTTGTAAAAACGCCCCTCAAGTCCCTATCTATTGTCTCTCCAAAAAAACAGAGTAATTGAGTCATTGTATTTTTTTTAAGGTGATATATATATAGCAATTATAATTTTTTTTGACATATGACACTATGTATTTGAAGTGCTTCTTTACAATTTGGGTAAATTACCATTTTATTCCATACATTTTAATTCTTTAAGTTATTTCATACATTTTGCTTTATTTTTTATAATTTTTTATATGTTAAATATAAAGTTGATTTTAAGTAATTTTTTTTTATTTTAATATTTTACTTAATTGAATTAATTTTTAATGTTATGATATTAAAATTAATGAATACTAATTTATTAAGCTTAAAATAAATTTATTTAAAAAAACACATTAATAACATTTATAAAATTAAATTTATATTTTTAAATATAATAATAATTAATTATATTTATGGATTAAAATTAGGGATGTCAGTGGGGCAGGTTTCACGGGGCAGGTTTCACAAGACCTCGCCCCACTTCGAACTCAATTGGGCAAGGATGAGTACAAGTTTCGTGGGTGGTGGAGTGAGGATGAGAACAAAAATTTTAATCCCCACCCGCCTGGCATAATCTCCGCCCACCTCGCATAATATAATAAGCATATTTAGAATATAAACATTTATAAAATTTTAATTTAATAATTATCTTAATATTATTTTATTAATTTAATATTAAATTTAATTTGATGTTTACTTTGTAGATAATATTCTATTAATTTAATAAGATTTAATATTAAATTTAATCTAACATTTATCTTAATAAGTATTATATTAATTTAATATTAAAGTGATTAAGTTTACAATTTAACCCAAAAATTTAGAGAAATTACGAAATTACTCCACTAATAATTTTTGTGAAAAAAATTCTGATTCGAAGTGAGCCAACGTTCGACCGACGTGAGCTTAAGGATAGTGGAAAAAGACTACTCGGTTGAAGCATTTATATTTTTTTCATAAAAATTTTTATTTATATTTATTTAATTGATACTTAAAAATATATTATATGAAGAGGGTCGCGGGGCGGGTATAATAGAGATTAGGTGGATTTGGGGACCCACGTGGGTGGTAGGGCAAGGATGGTTTTAATCTTGTGGATCGTGGAGCGAGGATGGTTTTTGGGTTTTTTACCTGCAGCGGATCGTAGGGCGAGGATGGAAATGAAAATTCTTGGAGAGACTCGCCCCACTCAATTGATATCCCTAATTAAAATAGAGAAAAAAATAAATATAAAATTACTTAAAATGTTAAGATAATTATTTATAATATTTTAATAAATTAAAATATAAAATTATTAAATATTGAATTAAATTAATATAAATATATTGTTTTATTTTTTTTTTAAATATGCGCGGGTCTAAAATGAGTTTAGATTAATCTTTTGTAAATATGAGTTAGTTTGGACAAAATTTTAAGCCTATATTTTAGATTGGACTTAAACAAGTATAAAGTGTATTAATATCATATTTAAGACTCGACCCGATTCATGAATACTTCTAAACCAAACCTTTTAGATTCAACCCAGCGAAATGTAAAGTGAAACTTTTTTTTTTGGATGATTTTATAAATTTTGGTTTTTTTATAAAAAAAAAAATTGAATTTTTTTCAAATTTGGTAATGTTTTTATGGAGCTTCGGAAAATATTATTTTTTAAATGATATTTTAAACTTTTAAATATTTTGTGATTTTATTAGTTTTAAAAAAATTATGGTCTTTAAGAATGTTTTTTTTTTTTCAAAATTTTGGAAATTTTTATTATTTTTTATAATTTTAGGATATTTTCTTAATTTTTTATATTATATATTTTTCAATATTTTAATTACATGTATTAATGAAAATAGTGAACATCATTGCAGTTATTTGCTCACTTTCAAAAAATACATGAATTCAATTACTCTTTTAGAAGGATAAATTTCTCCAAAATGGAAATTGACAGATACCTAGGGGTGTTTTCATCAATTTAATTTTTATTTACCCTAGGTTTTTTTTTAAATTTTAAAAATAGAAGATAAAAATTATTTTCTAAGAGTGAAAATAAAAATGAAAATAATTTCCATAAATAGTTTTATTCTTAAACTTTTGCTATCCCTACTTCAACTTGATTTATCCAAAAGAGAAGAAAAGAAAATTAGTTGTCCATTGGAACAAGCAAAAGGGTAAGAAAGTCAATTATTGAGTTGTTTGATGCCTCACCTATCAACTTTCTTTTGGTCCACATTTAGGTAACAATTAAAATCACCCCTTATTCATTGAATCATAAATTATTCATTTGTTTGGTTGAACGTAAAACTCATTCAATAGAATAATTATTATTTTTTTATTATTTATTCTCCCGTAATAGCTATTTTTCTGTGTTATTAAAGAATAATTATTCCATGTAACTTTGAATAACAAAATAAAATTAATTTTTTGATTAGTCCTTTGAAACTTAGACACAAAAAATATAAAAATAAAATATTTGAAATATTTTAATATAATTTAATATAAAAATAATTATATTAAGAATGTTATTAAATTATTTATTATTTTTATATTAAATTATATTTAATAATAATCCTATTATATTTAATAACAATAACAATAATCATCTATTCAAATGAATTTTACTAATGGTGCTCTGATCATTTTAACTTTTTTTTTTTATATTATTACAATATCTATTACATTCAACCAAATATAAAAATATTATTAAAGTTCTATTCCACTACATTCAACTAAACAATTAAATTAATAATTACAATTTTATTTTATTACAGCTCTATTATATTAAAGCGCTACTCAATTTCAATTTCAATGAACTAAACTACTTGCCGTAAAAGAATAGGATATAATCAAATTCTTGAACATAATAATAATTTATTATAATTTTTCAAACTAATTTTCAAATAAGCAAAAAAGGAACAGGGATATAAGTTATAATAATCACTACTCAGCCTAGCTATTCCAAATCTTCATCCTCACCATTGGACGGCTTCTTGGATTTGCAGAAATTCATTACGAAGTACCATAAGACTGTAAGAAGAGTCACCACACAAGTCACTGAGAACACAGTTCCAGTAGCCACTGTCATGATATAGACCAAAAACCCAGAAGGGATCAAGCACATCACTACCAAACCAGGCAACTTCATTGGCACTTTAAATGGTCTTTTCATTGTTGGCAATTTCCTCCTCAACCATAGGAATGATGCAAATTCAAGCAACATCCCCAAACTATATAAGAAATTAACTGAAGAAATTAAGGTAGTGAAGTTCATAAAAGAGACTCCAATAGTTATGGAAGTTGAGACCAGTATTCCCACCCAAGGTGTGTTAAACCACTTGGATCTTACTGAGAAACATTGTGGTAAAAACCCCAATTCAGCCATTCCTAGAAGCTGATAAACACAGCTGCTCAACTGTGCTTCATATAGTCCAATGATGGATAAAACAGCACCAATTTCAAGAAACACTTTTAACCATTTGCCTGCAATGATTTGAGCCACCTCAGCAAAATACCCATCAACCCAAGCTTGTTGATTGAGTGGTGTAGCCCCAGTAGCAGCTAAAAGAGGCACCAAGTAAGCTAAACAAGTGAGCAAACCAGCTGAGAAAAGGGCTTTAGGGAATGTCTTTTGGGGTTGCTCAACTTCACCTGCTAAAGTACTGGCATTATCCCAGAAGTTGAGGTTCCAAAAAAGGGTATTGAAAAACAAGGACCAATTTTTTTCTACTCCTTGATTACCCAAACTAATCCATCTGCTAGGATCAATCATGGGAATTGAAAACAAAGCCAATAATAGGAATGGGATGAGTGAAATAACACCTAAACACACGGCAGTGTAACCCACTATGACCAAACCTGTGTAGTTCAAGAAAGAAAGGAACAGAGTAGAGAAGAGTATAGCAGCATAGCGAGGCAGCCCCGAAGACAGAAGTGGGAAAACTAACTTGATATAATCGACACAAAGAACTGGGTAGGAGGCTAAGTTGATAACCCCACTCAGGAATTTCCAAGAGCCCATAAGTGAACCCCAGAATGGCCCAAAAGCACTGTGAGCCCAGATAACGTAGCCACCGTTACCAGGGAAGGCGGTGGCCAGCTCAGCCGTGACCAAGGCCTCAGGTATGCTCCAGATGAAAGGGAAAATAAGGAAACCAAGTATGGCAAAAAGGGGACCAGCGGCACCCACAGCAGCCTCCTCGCCATATGCACCCCCGGACACCTCGAAGTAGATGAGGAAGATGAGGGGTATGATGGATAGCTTTTTGGGATTATGGATGGCGGTGGTGGTGGTTGGAAGAATTTCTTCCTGGTTGAGGAGGGAGTCTTCCAACATGATAAGAGAATTGTCAATATTTGTGGGATTGGGTTTGGATTCTTGAATCTTGAATATTCATTGATGAGTTATATAATTGTGATAGTGGGACAAACAATTCCTGCCATTTGCTTTTTGCTAACCAACACTGGACCCAACCTTTTTCTTTTTCCCCAGACACTTGGTGATGTAACCAGATCCTTTTCTTTTAAGATGTAGAAACGGTGGGACAAAACTTATAGAAACCTACTTCCCCTTATATTTTATTATTTGAACAAAAAAAATTAAGCATTCACCATCGGTAATAATAATAATAATAAATTTTCTTATTCCAGACCTCCTCCGAAAAATAAACAAAATGTGCTCTATTCTCGTAACCAAAGATTAACCCCAATTATACGATAAAAAGATAAATGGCAACCAGCACCACGCCATTCCAATACCTATAACCACCATTTCTTATCACTTCCAATTTTTGGGAGGGTTGATATTGCAACACGAGTGATGGCGCATTTAGTTTAAACTGGGCCAGGGGGCCACCAAGTTGGGATTCACATGTGATCCACTTTTTCCGAATAAAAAATATCTTTTTTATTACGAATATTTGTATTCTTGAATCAAAAATAATATTATTAAAAATGGTAATCATAAACTCCAAACACAAATAATACAACCAATCATATAATATAAAAGAAAAAAGTATCGTATTAAAACATTAAATTCAATCTGAAAAAGAATGATTTGAGATTCATGGTGTGTAAAAAGAATTAATATACTGGGGAAACCCCTTTTTTAATAGTAGTGGGAGAAGGCAAAGTAACAACACGTGATGACGCAGAAAGCCGACATCCTATTTTATCGCTTCTCCGTGATGATTGGAACTACATAAGGTCCATATGGTTTGTATCTTCTTTCTTATTAAACTAATAAAATAATTTAAAAATGTTTGATCGAAATAATTAGGAACAAACATTCGATCGAACCGAATTGAATGAAAAAAATTTTGTGTTAATAGAATTGACGGATTTTATTTTATCATCTTAACACGATTTGAAATTTTTTTGAATCGAATCGAGTAAGATGAAGTTCAAATCGAATCGAATATATTTGTTTGAATTACATTTAAAAAATGACTTTTGATCCTTTTAGTCACTGTCACTCACAATATTCAAATTTGCTCATCGTAATCAAATTTGTTATTAACTTTCCTCTCATCATAATTTATTTATTAATATTTTACATACGAGTTAGCTTCTTTGCTTGCTTAGTTACTTCAATTATCTTATGATTTTTGTCACCATATATTTTGAAATTAAAAATATATTAAATCTAAAAAATGTGATTTTTTTAATAAAATTTATTTTAAAGATAAAATATGAAATTGATACTAATAGAAAATTTTAACAGAAGTTCATAAAAATTCAATATAATTAAACAATTCAATAAAATAAATAGTACAAAATGTGAAATTTAATCAAAAATATAAATAATAGACATAAAATCGAAAAAAAAAAAGATTTTAAGGTTTAGGAGGAAGTAAAAGTTTTGAGGAAAGCAAAAATAAAAACGTTTTGGGGTTTGAGGGAAATAACATTATTTAGGAAAAGTAAAAGTTTTGGAAGAAAAATAAAAGAAAAAAGTTTTGAAGGTTGGAGGGGAAGTAAAAAAAAAAAATTTTGGGGGAGGGGAATAAAAAGGTTTGATGTTTAGTTTATTCGAATTCGAAAATTCGAACTCGAAATTCAAAAAAAATCGAATTGATTTGATTAACTCAAATAATTCGATTTCAATAATTCAAAATTCGAATTTTTTTCAATTTTTTTAATCGAATCGAATTTTGCTCGCCCCTATAAATAATCAAAGAAAATTATTATGTGTAATACAAAATCATTTCTTTCTTCCTTTAATTTTGTAGGTATGTTATATTGCACCAAAGTCTAAACAATTGAATTAGTTGAAAACCACAGGAAATGAATTAACTAAACCTCCATCAAAGTTTGGTATGAGGTACAACAATAGAATCAAATTGAATCGAATAAAAAAATTTTGAGTTAATCAAGTTGACAAGTCATATTTTATCATTTTAATTCGATTTGAATTTTTTTCGAGTGAATTTGTTCTAGTTAAATTAAAAAATTGAACATGTCAAATTAAAATCTTGTTTTATTATAACTAATTTCATGTTAGAACACATAAATTTGAATCTATATATATTTAAAAACTTTTTAAAAGTAAAATAATAAAAAAAAATAAGATGTTGTAGTGTTATAAACTTAATCATTAATTAACTTATTTATGTTTCAAAATTATTATTTTAATTTATTTAAATTTTAACTTTCTTTATATTTATAATTTTTTTAAACAAAAAAACTTTATAATTTTTTTATAAAATATAAAATTTGGAATTTTTATAAATAATTTGATTTTTTTTTAATTATTTTGATTATTTTGTAATTTTTGTTGAGAGGGACAAATTTGTTCTTTTTCAAAATTTTCATGTACCAAAAGGATATTTACACCAATATATTATTCGGACTATTTGAGTTATTTGAATTGAAAATTTTAACTCGACTTGAACTCGAAAATAGAATTACTAATTTGAGTTGACTCGAATTATCCGAATTACTCAAATAACTCGAATTGATTAACTCGAAATTTATTTATTTTTAATCGAATCGAGTTTTGCTCACCCCTAGTCTTAAGAAATAATTCATCTTGAGCTTTTATCCTACTTCATGGCTAAATAAGGCCTATAGGCCAATTTTGATAATTAATTAGGCTTTTAGACCATTTTTAAAATTAATTAAGAAAATAAGTCAATTTTGATAAAAAGCGCGTCTAGCTGGACGAGCTTTTTGGAAGGTGCACCTAATTGGATGCTCTTTCAATTTCTCTCTCTAAGGTTTTGACTTTTTTGTTTGTTAGGGTTAGGGGTTTTATTTTATTAGGGTTAGGGTTTTTTAAGGTATAAGGTTTCGAGTTTTCGACTGAAACGACAAAAGTCCTTAGGTAGTTTTGTAACCCTCTAAACCTCGCCTAGAAGATATGGTTGAAACTAAAAGGTTAATATTGTAATTTCGCCTTAAGAAACCATTTAAAACATATATATACTTTAATTTGTAAATAAATTAAGTCATAGTAAAACAATTAATTTTTCACATTTCTGAATAATTCCAAACTTAAAAATTATTATTCAAATACCTTAAAAAAATATCCAAAATCCCAAATTAAAAATTAACATTACAATCTCAAAATAATTCCTAATGAGTAATAAATGAAAATGACTTAAAACAAGAGATCCTCTGAGTACCAAGTCGCCAATGACCAAGAATATCTGAAAGGGAAATTGAGGGGGATGAGCTAAAAAGACCAGTGTGTCTCTAAAGTGCAAGCAATCACAAAAATAATATCACAGTAATCACAAAGCATTATAGGTGTCCACACAACATGTAATAATTTGATGTAATACATACACAAGCAAAATGCAATGCACCCAAATCTCCAGCACACCAACATAGTGGAGAGGTTTCCTAGAACCACTCCCTAACCAATCGTCACTAATCACAGTATGGATTTACTATCAATCATTTGAAGAGGGATAACTATGTTTTTCATTGTACAACCCAACTCATGAACACATAATGATATGATAACACATATATCTCAGTCGCAACAAAACCTCATGACATTTCATCATAGTACATATGATATTTAGAATGTCCACAAACTGACAGATACAGCAGCGGAAAATAATCTCACAGATATCTCAGCACAGAATACATCACACAAATGACATATCAACGAGTAACATTACACAACGATTGTATAGCACAGACAAAGACACACCTCTAGCGGCAAAAGCTCTAACGTCCTGGATAACTTCTCCCACGCTCATATCTATCTCCGGGTTTAGCTGAATTATAACCTACGAGAATAAATTCTACACTAAATCTATCACTATGCCACCTACTAAAACAACACGAAACTGAAACCAAAAACTCACATGTCACTATCGGAGCGTGTGCAGGGGCAGTCTGTACAGGTAGAGGAGCTAACTATTTGTTCTTAGTATCGTAATCACCTACACACAGAATATTCCAAGTCAGATCCCTTATCCACTTTTCTTAGAAATTACTAAGTACAAAAATAATTGCAAATAGCTAAAACGAGGCTTTTAGGTTCAAATTTGATGAAACAGACTGCTAATTTAGAATCAAGACGTTGACAAATGACAGGGTAGGATTGGTCAAAAAAAGGCAACGATCAAAGTTAAAATCAAAGGTCAAAGTCAAAGTCAACGGTTAGGGTCGGGCTCACTAGTTTGGGCATTTGATTTAAGGGTTTTTGGTTTGGTTTTGATTCATGTCTTGGGTTAGAGTTTGGCTTAGGTTTAGTTTCAAATGGGTCACAAATTTGGGCTTGATTTGGGTTGAAAGTTCGGGTCACACACTTTGGCTTAATTTGAGCCACTTGATTTTGGGTTTACATTAGTCCAACTCACACACACTTAGCAGTCAACAACTTAGGGTTTCACAAACCCTATGACAATGTCGTCATCGATGCCTCGACGAAGCTCTACAAGTTCACATCGAAAACGAGCAAAAAGGGTACCAACACTCGTTTTAAAGGAAAACAACCCTTCCCACAAGCTTACTAACACTAAGACGGTGAAATGAGGCGGAGCCAACGATGGAGGGATGAAACTCAAATGGTTTTAACACCGTTCCTCACGAACGGTTGGTGACGAAGAAAGAAGGAAGGCTGGCTTTGCTCGCAAGTTGAGAAAGAGTGCGAAGGTGGTGGCGGTGGCGACGCATGAATGGCAGAGGGTGGCTAACGGAGGACGATCAAATAAAGGAGAAAAAAAGAAAAAAAGAGAGAGATCGGCTAAGGTAAAAACAAAAAGAATATGAAAAGTTTGAAACAAGAGAATATGAGGTTTAAATATCAAATAAATTGGGTAAATTTCACAAAAGGGCTCTAAATAATTAGGGTTTCTAAAATAACCCATAAACTTGAATCGCTTTACAAATAAGTCCCAAAAATTCTAATTTACCCATAAAATTTTAATCAAAGCTCAATTAAGTCCTTAAACTTTATAAAATTTCCAAATTAGTCCCTAAGTTTTGTAAAAATTCTAATTTAATCCTAAATACAAAATTAAGGTGTTATAAGTTTTGAGGGGCCGGGGATGTGATAACGCACCTCAGAACATATACATTTCAAATGTCATGGCGAGATGGAGCAATAACCTAAGAAACCAATTGTGGGAAAGTCAGGTTTTGTAGGCGACTGTGCTTGATACGATCAGGGGTCAAAGTTCGAGTGGAAGTCCTAGTCGACTGTCATGATGCGGTCACATGTTCAAGTATAACCGATGCCTCAGTAACAGTTGTTACATGGTCAAGAGTTCAAGGTTTTTGGATACCCACAAATGATGCCTTAGAAATATCATACTTACGATTGAGGCTATAATCGTAGGAAAAACTTTGGGGTATTTCTTGTAATCAACATAATTTTTCTCTATTTCCAAGCAATTAGTATATTTAACCTTTCATTATTGTCTGAAGGCTGACACTAAAGCAAACATAAGAGGGTTCTCAAGCGGAAAGCGAATGTCCCAACATAGTAGAGGTCAAATTTGGATCGACACGACAATGATTGTAGTTATTAATGGGCTGTTTAATAATGACAACCGTCGTCGGCTCGAAAGGAGCATCACCCTTATTGTATCGTAACAGTGGCTCCCCACCTGAAAGTCCTCTTGAGTAAGCGTACCCTAATACCTTGCATGCAAAACCTTTTAAGTCTTTCTATTGTTTGACATGCAAACCTTCCCTTAGTTTTGTTTGAAAGCTCGTATAATGACCTAAATTCACAGGCACCTGAGAGCCTATGTGGTCAGAACACGGAGAAGGTGATACCCACGATATACTGACAGGTATATTTTTATTGCATTCTGAGCCTGTTTATGCTTTGATTGATCTCGGATCTTCACATTCATATATAAATTTTAAACTAGATGAGTTGGGGAAATTAAAGTCCGTGGTGTCTAGAGTGTCAATAGAGGTGTCAAGTCCATTGGGACAAACAGTGTTAGTAAATCAAGTGTGTCCAAGATGCCCGTTGATTATACAGAATAAAACTTTTCCTGTTGACTTGTTGATCATGCCATTTGGGGACTTTGATATAATACTAGGAATGGATTGGTTATCTAAGTATGGAGTGATTTTGGACTGCTATAAAAAGAAATTTAGTATTCAGATAGAAAACAGAGGTCGGATTGAGGTAAATGGTATCCGTACTAATGGGCCAGCACGTCTTATTTCAACAATACAGGTTAATAAGTTACTTCAGCAGAGTTGTTCAGCATATTTGGCCTATGTCATTAATTTAGATTCAGTTGGAAACTAATGTAGTAAAATTCAGACAGTTTGTGAGTTTCCTGATGTATTTCCCCAAGAACTACCGTGTTTGCCACCAAACAAAGAGGTTGAGTTTGCTATAGAGGTTTATCTGGGTACAGCTCCAATATTCATACCCCCGTACCGAATGTCACCTACAGAGTTAAAGGAGTTGAAGATATAGTTGCAAGACTTATTAGATCATGGTTTTATTTGATCGAGCATATCACCGTGGAGAGCTCCAGTGTTATTTGTTAAGAAGAAAGATGGCTCGATGCGACTTTGTATTGACTACCGACAGTTGAATAAGGTAACAATCAAGAATAAGTATCCACTGCCTCGTATTGATGATTTGTTTGATCAGTTGAGAGGAGCTTCTGTATTTTTGAAGATTAACTTAAGGTTAGGTTACTACCAGTTGAAAATAAAAGAAATCGACGTTTCGAAGATAGCTTTCCGTACGAGGTATGGTCACTATGAGTTCTTGGTAATGCCATTCGGATTGACTAATGTCCCAGCTGCTTTTATGGATCTCATGAATCGTATCTTTCAGTAGTATTTAGACCAGTTTGTAGTAGTTTTTATCAATGATATACTGGTTTATTCAAAATCAGAGTCAGAACATGATCAACATCTCAAAATTGTATTACAGATATTACGAGAGAAGCAGCTGTATGGAAAGCTTAGCAAATGTGAGTTCTGGCTATCAGAAGTTGTATTTTTGGGACATGTGGTATCGGTAGATGGAATTAGAGTTGATCCGAAAAAAGATTGAAGCAATTGTTTAGTGGAAAATACCGAATAATGTATTTGAGGTACGAAGTTTTCTTGGTTTAGCTGGGTATTATAGAAGATTTGTGAATGGATTTTTAAAGATAGCTTTGCCAATGACTAAATTACTACAGAAGAATGTTCCTTTTATTTGGGATGATCAGTGCCAGAGAAGTTTTGAAGCGTTAAAGCAAATGTTGACAAAGGCACCAGTTCTGACATTACCAGAGTCGGGGAAAGATTTTGTAGTGTACAGTGATGCTTTTTTGAGTGGTCTGGGTTGTGTATTAATGCAGGACGAAAAAGTAATAGCCTATGCATCTCGTCAATTGAAGCCACAATAACGTAACTATCCGACTTATGATTTGGAACTAGCAGCTGTGATTTTTACTCTGAAGATTTGGAGACATTATTTGTACGGTGAGAAATGCTATATCTATACCGATCATAAAAGTTTGAAATATCTTCTCTCTTAAAAAGAATTGAACTTGAGACAAAGATGGTGGATAGAGCTCCTAAAAGATTATGACTGTGTTATAGACTACCATCCAGGAAAAGCTAAAGTTGTAGCTGATGCACTAAGCAGAAAAGCTGCAATTGAATTGAGAGCACGGCTCAGTATCAGTAATGATGGGAGTCTTTTGGTCGAGTTGAGAATAAAGCCGATAATGTTTGATCAAATCAGATCAGTATAATTGGAAAACGATAAATTGTTGAAGAAAATAGAGATGGTATAAAATAGTACAACAGAGAGTTTTAGTATTGATGATTGTGGATGTTTGAGATATCAAAATTGACTTTGTGTTCCAACTAATTCTAAGTTGAAGAAATCGATTCTTCGAGAAGCTCACGACAATTTATTCGCTTTGCACCCCGGAGGTACGAAGATGTACCAGAATTTACGAGAACTATATTGGTGGCCAGGAACGAAAAGAGACATAGTTGAATTTGTGAGTAAATATTTAACTTGTCAACGGGTAAAAGCAGAACATCAGGTTCCTACTGGACTACTTCAGCCTATAAATATTCCTAAGTGGAAATGGGATCGCATCTTGATGGATTTTGTTACAGGATTATCGTTGTCAGCAAGTAAAAAGAAAGCCATTTGGGTGATAGTTGATAGACTTACCAAGTCAGCGCATTTCATAGCAGTTAGAATCGACTGGTCATTGCAGAAGCTTACTGAGGTTTATATTCGAGAAATTGTAAGATTACATGGTATTCCGATATCAATAATTTCCGATCGGGATCCTCGATTTACATCAAGATTTTGGAAGCAATTGCATGATTCTCTGGATACTAAACTTAACTTTAGTACGGCTTTTCATCCGCAAACAGATGGACAGTCCGAACGGGTAATTCAGATACTAGAAGATATGCTTCAGGCTTGTATCATCGATTTTGAATCAGGTTGGGAATGTTATTTGCCATTACCTGAGTTTGTCTACAATAATAGTTTTCAATCTAGTATACAAATGGCCCCGTATGAAGCACTATATGGTCGAAGATGTAGATCACCAGTCTGTTGGACAGAATTGAATGAAAAAAAGGTGATTGGGCCAAAATTAATTCAAGAGATAGAAGAAACGGTTAAGAAGATTAAAGATAGATTAAAAGCAGTCTTTGATAGACAGAAATCTTATGCCGATTTGAAGCGTCGGGACATTGAGTATTCAATCGGGGACAAAGTATTTCTCAAAGTCTCTCCTTGGAAGAAAGTGTTGAGATTTGGCCGAAAAGAAAAACTAAGTCCTCGTTATATTGGGCCATATAAAATTGTAGAAAGAATCGGGCCAATCGCTTATCGATTAGCTTTACCTCCAGAATTGCAGAAAATTCACGATGTTTTTCATGTTTCTATGCTACGAAAATATAGATCAGATCTTTCTCATATAATTTCTACTGAAGACATTGAAGTTCAACCTGATTTGTCCTACGAGGAAGATCCGGTTCAGATTTTAGCACGAGAGGTAAAGAAATTAAGAAATAAATGTGTTTCCCTAGTAAAAGTCTTATGGAGAAGTCATAGTACTGAAGAAGCGACTTAGGAACCGAGAGAAACTATGAGAGCACAGTACCCCCATTTATTTTCAGGTAAATTTCGAGGACGAAATTTATTAAGGGGGGATAAATGTAATGACCTAAATTCACGGGCACCGAAAAAAGTGAATTATAGGGCCTCCGTCTTAGTAAACCGAGTTCGTAAATAATTATTAGGAGTAATTATGAGTTTAGTAGTGTGTTTAATTAGGCTTTGATTAGGTGAATTTAGTTTAATTTAGAGAAATTAGTAAAAAGGACTAAATTGAATAGAGGGTTAAAGTCTAATTATAGATTAAAAGAAAGAAAGAGGGACTAAAATGACAATTATGCCTATTGCATAAATTGAGGCGGCAAATAGAAAAAAATCTAAAGATTTTTCATGATTTTAATTTATTATTAATTAATATTAAAATACAATAATATAAATTATTATTTAATTGGTATTATTTTATTATTATTAACTAATATATATATATAAGAAATAAAAGAATAAAGAAAGAAAAAAAAAAAAACAAAAGAAGGAAGAACAGAGGCTCAAACGTAACAGGGGAGAAAGAAAAGGGAAGGAAAAAGAAAAATGAAAAACTAGGATTTTGAAGCTTTAATCTTTAATTGGTAAGTCAATTAAGCCCTTTTCTCTTAAATTAGATGTTTTAGAAGCTTTAGAATAAAGTTTTGATGAAATTAAGTTGAGTTCTTGAAAGTTTTAAGGTTTTTGAACATAGTTCATGTTGAACAAAATAGTGAATTAGGGATTTAATTGAATGAATTTCAAGTTAGAATTGATAAAGGGATTAAATTGTAAAAGAAGCTATAAGTTTTGTGATAGAGGGATTAAATTGAAAGAAATTTTAAATTAGGGTTTTATTACGATCATTAGATAGTTAAGTAGAATATGGAAGGAAATTGAATAAAAATAAATTATGAATTGAGTTAGAAAAAAAAAATAAGTTAATTAGGATTAAATTGGAATTAAGGTATAAATTGGATAGAAATTCAATTATTATTATAAATTAGTGCTGTAATTAATAGTGTAAATTTTTTTTTTTTGTAGCTAGCAAAGAACCCAAAGCATCGGCACAAAAAGGAAAGGAGAAAGTTATCGAGGAGTAATCGCGAAATCCGGGTTTGTATTACTATAATTTAAATTATTCATTATTTAATGTTGATTTCGATATTTATATTTAATAAGTGAAATTGAAATTGAAAGTCCCTATTAACTAGTCGGGCTGAGTCGGATATAGTTGGCATGCCATAGGATTGGAAGAGTCCAGGGATACTTCGACTTTGAGTCGATGAGACACTGGGTGTCATTATTTTACTTCGGATAGATTTGATGAGGTACTGGGTACCACTTTACTTCGGCTAGGCCGATGAGACACTGGGTGTCACTTTATTGCTTCGAACTATCCGATGAGGCACTAGGTTCCATTCTGGTGTGTTTGGTTGGATCCGTGTATCCGCTAAGGTCCGAATCTTGTTAATAGGGGTGAACAATGTGAAAAAGAAAAATTGAATAAAAATGAAAAATTGAGGCATATAAAATGACATGTGATGAAATTGAGAAATGAGAATGAAATGGTTAAATTGATTTGATATTGATATGGAATGGAAGTGGTGTATAAATTAAGATAATATGTGTTCATGTATTATATGATTGATTATGTGAAATTTATTTGGTTATTTACAATTTGAATTATAGTAATACCACTGAGTATGAAATACTCAGCGTACGATTGTTTCACTGCGCAAGTTAGTAGAAATTAAAGTCTTGATTCAGCATCCAGATCGATCCCGACCTCAGTATAAACTCGGTGATGTAATTCTCCTCTTTTGGTAAAAGTGGCATGTACTAGGTATTGTATAGGTTATATGTATATGCTCGTAATGTTGGTTGTAAATATATATATATATACACTATATTTTGATATTAGTTTAATAAAATGGTAGAGAGTATATTATAAAATTTGGCATTATGTTTGAATAAAAAAATGAATAAAGTTATTAGTAAATTTTGAATAATATTAAGAATGTTTAATTATTGAATTAATATATTAATGAAATGATTATGATTTAGGTGAATTTGAGTATAAATTGTTTTGGTTACTGGTTGAAATTGCAGGGAAGGTTAGATGTTTATAAAGGGGGTTATATCGCATTCGAAAAAAAATTTACGAAAAATCTACGGAGCACCAAAACAAGTCCCAATTCCCTTCTAATACGTATTTTGAGCCTCGAGGGTCCAATTAAGAAAATTTTATGATTGTTTTATAGTGTGTTCATTATTTATTTATTTATTATTTGAAAGTTGTCCGATATATCTGGTAATACCCTGTAACCTTGTTTCGTCTACGATTTAGGGTTAGGGGGTGTTACAGCTAGTATGTTTTACATTCTATGCATGAAATAATTTTGTTCCAGTGTTTTAATTTAACACATTATCTATTGAAAGTATGTGGTGTGTTGGAGGTTAGGTTTGGAGTTAATGGAGAGTCACTTTGGTGGCTAACGTGGCACGTCGAATTCGGGTCAAATCTACTCTGTCGAGTTTGGGGTGTTACATGTACCCCATGTCTCATGAGTGGGCAAATAATTTCATTTGTATACTTCATGGGTTGCTAGTATCGAATCCTGAACCTCAAATCTCGAGACGTACTATCCTATTTTGATATTTTAAACCTTGAAAGTCGTTCTAAAGCTTGTTTAAGATTGATTATTGTCCGTAACATCTTGTAACTATTTGTAATCATTAAATATCAGTTTAAATCATGTTGAACTTAAACTTTTAACTATGTTTGATGTTTGATTCATTTTGAATTCAATTTGTTTGGGTTACTTTGGTAGCCGATGTTGCATCTTGTATTCGATCACTATTCGAGTTGGTGTAAGGTGTTATAGATGAAGTTGACATGTGGCATGTCATATGGACAAATTGTTGATGTGGCATATATTTAAAAAACTAAAAAAACCTAAAAAAAATTATAAACAAAATACTAAAACATTTACATCTAAAATGAACTTGGACACATGGTTGTCCAGGTTCATTCTAGATATAAATTCCAAATATTGTAAAAAATATAAAAATATAAATAATCATAACTAATTATTTAAAATTATATAAATAATTATTTGAAAAATCTAAAAAAAAATAATTATTGAAAAGTTGCATTCAAAACGTATTGCAATAATTGCCCTGAAAGTAACATTTAAACTCTTAATTTATTGTTTCTTTAATTGTGGGATTTCCATAGAACCCTTAGAAGCTAATTCTAAGAAAATATGTTGCCCTTTCATAATTTGATAAAATTTAAGATTTAATATTTATATTTGAAAAGTTAATAATAATTTATTTTTATGATGAATGCTTACTAAATTTATAAAAATATTACTTTTAAATTTGACATGATTATATAAATGTATTTACGAGATTTTTTTTTTATAAAAAATATTAACAAAACAATCATGATTGAATTAAAATTTTTAAATAAAAAAATAAAAACATTAAGATTAAATTTTATTTTTTAGATTTTCAATCATTTTTATAATTATTTTATATTTTTACCATTTAAAATAATTGTTTACAATATTTGAAATTTATGTCCAAGATCAACTTAAACAAATGGTTATCTAGATTCATTTTGAATGTGTAAAATAGTAATTTTCTTAAAATTTTAAGGATTTTATATTTTTTTATTATTTATATTTTTAATAATTATTTATAATTTTTTACCATTTTAATATTCTTTTTGCAATATTTGAAATTTAAATCCAAAATAAATCTGAACAAATAGTTGTCCAAATTCATTCCGAAAGTAAATATTTTGGTAATTTTTATTATTTTTAAGATTCTCTCTCTTTCTCTCTATATATATATATATATATTAAAACATAAGTTGATATAACACACCATATCAACAACTTGTCTACATAGCATTCTACTTGTTGACTCCATAAACCACGTTAACAAAATCAACCATTAAATTTATTAATTAATAATTTCTAAAAAATCCTAACTAAAATTTTTTAATTATAAGAACTCAATTAATTTTTTTATTTTTTTATGAGAATTTTTTAAACCATTGGCATAATAATTTTATATTATTTTATGAACCTAATCATACTCATATGACTTTTTTTCTTTGACATATAATATTTATAACATTTTAAACTCAACAAGTGATTTCAGTGGAAAAAAGGATGTTTTTCATTTTAGGGATCCTGGGTTCGAGCACCTTTGTGTGTAAAGTGTGTGCCTTGTTCTAGGGATCCTGGGTTCGAGCACCTGTGTGTGTAAAGTGTGTGTGCCTTGTCAAAGGATTATATAAAAAAAACAATGTAATCACATTTAATATATTCCAAAAAAAATATTTATAATATATTTTTTTATCTCATAAAATTCTAAAGATATAAGACACCATAAAATTTAAGACTAACTTGAACCAAAAACATAAATATTAAATGAGTTAAAGCGTAATAGCTTTTCAATTATCAGGATATCGATACCCCTTAAAGTTTTGATCTTATGGAGAGGGATGAGAGTTTATCGGGTTTTTTTTTATCAAAATGATTCAAATTTTTTGATTATTTATAAAAATTACTCAAATTTTCAATTAAGTATGTAAATGACTTAAAATGAACAGTGAATATGAGTGGTGTCAATCTCATTGGCATCACCACCTTGCCACGTCAACCAATGATTGATCAATATAAAAAAAATCATTTTCTGGATGATGCCAATGTATTTAGTGTAACCCGAATAATTACTCGTATTTCATAGAAGTAAAAAAAATTTTAATTGTTGCCAAATAAATTGGCATCACCCATATCAGTTTTTTGGTGGTGCCAATTGGATTGGCATCACCGGTTCTCAGCTTTTGCTTCTTTGTTTCCTCTATTTTTATTATCTTATATCTTTTGTTTTGTTGTTAGTCTTGATTCGAAAAAATTAATGAAAAAAAAAAAGAGAAAGACAGGAGAAAAGAAGACAAGGTTAGGGAGAGAGATGGAAAGAGAATTTTTCTAGAAAAGAAGAATGATTTTTTGAATGAAAGTGAAAGGTCTGAAAAGAAAATGAAAAATGAGAGGGGGGAAAATTTTTCAGAAAAATAAAAGAAAATGTTTTATTTCCCAAACATCTTTTATGGAAAATAGAGAAATTAATTAGCATTCAATAAAAAAGTTATTTTTTTTTATGAAAAATTATATTTGCATGCTGAAATGTTTTATTTTATGAGGCATTTTTTTATATTTCATAAGAAAATGGGAAAAAAAAATTTTAACAACTCAAAATTGCGTAAGTTGGAATGCATTTAAATTTTAATTAAATAATAATTTTTTATTTTGATATTTGAAAAAATTTATACTCAATGTTTTTTAAATTAAATCAATTATTAAACCGATCAAACTGTCGATTCTTTGATCTGACTAATTCAATTAAAAAATTATTCAAAATTCAAAATATTTAAATTAAAAAAACCACGTTCAACCAATTTTTAACCGATTCAATCGATTGACACCAATTTCTGATTTGAATGATTCAAAACCACTATTCAAACTAATACCCCAATCGCCCAATCCAATTGAAACAACACGGTTTATATAGTACAAAAAGGAATCAAGGTGCTAATATAGGAGACACGCACGCATAAAATTGAAACTACATTTATATGCCTTGCTAATTGAGGCAAAAAAATATAATAATGTTGAACCCTATGTATTGGCTTGATGGTCAAGAGTTTTCATTACCTCAGGTGTGATCTGAGTTCGAGTCGCGCTAATCGCGTTGTTGTTAGGGCATTATTTTTCCCTTGTAATATAATAATGTTCACACATTAAAGCTATAGTTTAAATATATAAGTCCATTAGTTACACTATCTACTTATAGCACATTCTGATGCCAGACTCATCCTTTTCGAGTCTGCGTATTACCTCTCTCCATTCCATGCCAATACACAAGCACAAGCACCACTCCATGCCACCTACTCCGTAATTAGCTCCTCAATTTCGTTTCTAGGCATTGGAAGCTGAATTACAAACATCAGTTGACATTAATCCACAAGCAAACTCAAATCTCAAATCTCTGCAGCATAAAAATGATCAAAAACAGAGTCCGAAAGGGAACTCTTAGGAGAATAAAGGAAAAAGAAAAGGTATCCATTCATTTATCACCATTCAACTGAGTATAGTTTACAACTGATGTTTTCACTAAAAAAGACCATAATCATGGCCTGAGCTGCCCTGTGAACACAAATAAGTAATTTAGATTATGATGAAATGCTTGATGTCGAGTTCCAAATACCTTCTTGAAGTATGGACTAGTGAATGTTGTTTCTCTTGAGATCAAATTACACAATAGAGAAGCAATTGAATCTAGATCAATGCATGCCAGATTGCACATAGCACGATGACCTTTATTGGTGGGTTGCCAAGCATCAATTATATGTAGATAAATTTGAAGAAATTGACTGCCATTTTAACACTTCTTTCATGTCCATTCTTATCTTGTTCATGCATTACTATTACGACATTAAGAATACATGCTAAAAAATACACTTTTTTCATGTCAACATTTTCCATTTGTCCATGATTCAAGGGGCATAATCGTCTCCTACATCTACTGATGGCATAGATAAAATATCCAGGAGCAAAAGAAGTTTCAAGACATAGATGTGAACAATGAATCATATTCCATAGATACAAGGAAAAGAAATAAAAGGATGAGAATTTTGACTTTAATGTCCCATTATGATACAACTCCACACAGAACTGGTAACTTGAATTCAGGTAAAACATTTTCCTTGTATCTTCATGAAGCTACATAGAAAAAGTATTTTGAATCTTAAATTAGATAGCCAGTGACAGGCACATTTAGTTGGACTTGGATGATGGGTCCTCCATCTAAGGAGCCGCCAGTATACAATTAAATTTTAAACCTAATAAGATAATTTGAAGAAAGACTTGAAGGACTAAAATATTTTAAAACTCATCTCCTTTTAGGGTATCTTGGACACATTTTCATACTGCCTGGCAGCTCACCAGGTAGGTGACCAATCATTGACTCATACTGTAGACTATAAAGCATAAGAGACACCAACTCACTCAACAAAATACATTTATTCTTTGCCTACCTCAAGTTCCCCTTACTTTCCTCCAAGTACAGATAGGGAAAACTAAAGTTCCCAACAATTTGATTACTCACAAGGAGTAAATGCTTGCAAAATTGTTATGTATTTACCTATGCCATTTTATGTAGTTCAATGAAATAAAATTGCGTCCATATTCAGAGTTCGTGACTGTCCCTCCTAACAATGTTATCTCTAAGGTTCAAACATTCGTCTCCCCTTGAGAGTGCAACTAGTCTTACTACTACATCCAACCCTTGTTGATAAAGGGGACAATGTGATGACTGCAAATAATGTCCCACCCCTTTTCTCTACCCTATGTTGCTTCAACTCTTCATTTCTGTCCGATACATAGATATATCAATATCACCTTAAAAAATCCTCCGGATAGATAGAAAAACTTGGAAAATTTTGAAACATTGTATCACCCTACAGCTGATCTTACAGAGTTTCGAGGGGCTGCTTATTTTTGGGGAAATGTTTTTCTTTTCCATAATTACTTTTACTCTAAATATGACAAATGAAACAAGATAAATACTATTTATAGGGCTGCCTTTGTTGGAGATTGAACTAATACTAACTATAAGGTAGTCTTTGGACTAAAGCAAAAAAGGAATCCTCCCGATACTTCTGCAACACCTTCAACTAACTCCCATAAGAAAGGAAAGGAATCTAAGAGTAAGTAGGGAAATTTAGCTGAAACATGGCTAACTATAAGAATCCAGATACAGAAAACAAATTAAAAAAAAATAGAGGATACCTCAAGAAGTGATTCCCAAGAGTATTTACAAGAGCCCGTAACCTCATCACGGCAAGAATGGATGGTCTTGAACTGGTCAACGTCGAGCTTCTTGTTGATGAATCCAACTTGGAAATATATGGAGTCGGAGGGTGGCAAATCGACCTTGATCTCATTCACATCGAACCACAAGAAGAACCGCTGCACCTGAATGCCTTCCAAATCGGTAATGGAGCCATAACCCAGTTTTCCGGTGATGGTCTTTTCGTAGTAGACCAAGTACTCAAATTGAATGTAGCAAGGGCTGTCCAACATGACGATGAACCTCCCATCATCGTGTAAGACGTAATCGGTGACAGTGCTTGGTAGAAGCCCACTGGGGAGACCGAATTTAGGAAGGATATCCCAGACAGTGGGAGGAGCAGGCTGAGGCTCAAGGACTGATAGAGATTTGGGGATTGAAATGAAGAAGATTAGATAGGCTAGAGCTAAACCCAGATGGGAGTTGAAGATGTTAGCCGCCATGGATGGAAGATGGGAGAAAAGAAGTGAAATTTTAGTGAAGATCTTTGAGTCTGTGGTCTCAGTCTATGCTTTTCATCTAGTATAGAACCAAATAGAGACAAATCTACAAACGAAGACCGTAGCTTAGTAGCAAGTGTTTAGTTTTTTTGGTAAAATTAATTTCTGTACATGACGTCAAAAATTAAATAAATTCTTTTTATTAAAAATAGTTCCTAATTTATATTTAGGTGGTTTTTTTAATAAAATATTATTATGCTTGGAAAATACAATGACGGTGGGATAAACATGGATCAAATAATGCATCATTTACGTGGTCCAACAAGTTTTCACTAAAGCAATAATTGAACAGTTATTTTCAATTTGATCCCGGTTGAGCATTATTGATGACAAAATTATCCAAAAAACAAAAGGATAACTTAATCAATTAAGCTTATTCATTGAAGTTGATTGCGCTAACCAATGACTTGTACTGACATATGTCCCATATCGACAAATATAAATAAATTTTATAAAATTAGAGAAAAATTATAAAAATAAACCAGGGCTTAAACTTATAAAAAAAAATATAAAAAGTTAAAAATTATAACCAATTATAAATTTATTATAAAAAATTTCCTTCCATTATTTTCTTTTTCTTGTCGTTTTAAACAAAGTAGGATCTCCATTAAAATTTAGTTCGTTCGTAGTCGAATCGGATTTAAGTGTAATATTAATATATTTTATATTTGTTTAAATTTACTCTAACTGATATATTAGTTTAAAATTTTATTTAAATATGTTCATGTTTATAAATATTTAACCACACTCATTTTAGGCTCATCTATACTATTTTTTAAAGAATAAAAATAAAAATTTGTACATAATTATTTAGTATTTTTAGGTTTAGAGAATAGCCCATAACTTGTTGAACATTAAAAGAAGGATAACTAAAAGTATTGTTATTGGGTTTGCTTTTTCAGCTCTCTCATGGGCTGTTGATATGTAGGGTTGGTTTGGTTTTTAGATAGAAATTGAATTGAATTATTTTAATCGGTTTTTCACTTTTGAAATCGAAATTGTATAGAATAGAAATTAAAATATTCAAAAGTGATAATCGCAGTTTACTTCGATTCTACAATTTTTATTAAATTTGGGCTTTGTAAAATAAAACAACATCACCTTGTTTTGGGCCGAAAAAAAATATTGCAATTCTTATTTTTTTTTTTCACAGCAATCGATTTATTTATACATTTATAAAGTGAATTAAATAATTAAATTAATATCATAATCACCAATAAGACTATTTAAAAAATCATTTTAAGTCAAGTTATTATGTTGATAAATCATTCAAAGTTGTTAAAAGGAAAACAAATTCATAAATCATCGTATATAATTCTGATTTTTTTAAATTATTTTAATTAGTTATAGTTGAGAGATTATAATATGCCATTTAATTGGTCAAAATATTTATAATTTACATGATGTAAAAGTGTTATAATATAGTTATTTATAAAAATTTATGGTCAAGAAGTATGGACATAACTTATTTATGTGTCTATGTTATATATTATAGAAATAAAATACTTATTCATATAAAAATGTTATAATGTTTTTTTATCACAACTTATTTATAAAAAACATCTTTTTAAAGTTATGGGAAAAATTATATTATCTATACCTTATGAAAGTTATTGGGCAATTCATAAAACCTTATTTATAAAAGTTATATTAATATACTCTCGGTCCCTCTGATTTCCCTACCAAATCCAGGGTAGGTACAAGAAAATTCGGTGAAAGTTTACCTTACTGTTGACCAGTCATGAGGAGGGTCAAATCAATCTATTTGACTCCTATTGAGAAATGGCTCGTCATCCTGCTTGTGACGATTTATTTAGTTGACTTGTTTTAGTGTACAAGCAATCTTTGACACATCTTACTACTTTGTTCTTTACTCCGATTTCTGCTTCTGTTGTTGCACGATCCCAACAACTCCAACCAAACTCGATACAAAATCCAATTGGACAATACTCATGTAAATCGGGTGTACTATATCTTGGCGGTGAATCATGTTCGGCGTGATCTTAAAGACAATTAAGTCTCCTACAACTTTCTCATACGCCTGACAGGATCTTAGTGTTCAAACAAAACTCTAGGACGAAACTCCTTCATAGGCATGCACTCTCTTAGGCGTAATCTTTCTTCTATTGGAAACATCATGCGACCAATTTCTTAGATATCACCAATGGGAGGATGCTATAATGCTAGTATGCGCCAATACTCTAACTCGCCATCATGCCAATAGGGTGGTGGATTATGTTACCACAACATGCCCAACAACCTACATACCTACTTTACTAATCTTTTAGATCCGCAGATTTTCGGGGTGTGACACCTTTCAAGAGTACCCTTCTTTTTAATGCTAGAATCCACAAAATCCTCTCCCCTCAAATATTTTTCGTTTTCCTCTCCACTAATTGAATTCAACACGTTAAATCTGGAATTAATGATCTCATTCCCCGGATTACTCACCTTTTTTTTTATATTCGTCCTAGAATTTCGTCGTTGCTTCCTCTCCACCATTATCCAAGGGCCATACACCTTGGACCCTTCTATGCCACCACTTTCCACCAATACCATATCTGTTAGCATTACGATCCCTCTAGAAGCAAGCACTCTTCCATCAGCCACAGAACTCGAAACAGTGTTAGTGCATACCCCTTTCACATGCCCATAATGGTCGCACAAAAAGTAGATCGACGGCATATACTCATATTCAACTCTATGAATGTTTTCGTTAATCAGTATCTGGGAAACCAAAGGCTTATCTAGATTAACATAAATTGTCATACTGGCAAACCACCCCTGTGCTCCATTGTTAGTGTTAAAATCTAGTTTTGCCACTTTTCCCACCATGTCTCCAATCTCCCATAATACCTTTCGTTTGTACATATACCTCGGAAGCCCTGAAATCGAATCCAAGCAGGGTTGGACTCCAAGGACCACAATTGTACCATCAGGTACTGACCAAAAATGATCCACGGGCCTTGCGAAAACACTCTTTCATAGTTCTCTTTGCTTTGGAATCTAACAAAAAAATAACCATTTCCAATGTCCATCATTTTGATCAACATAGAAGGCTTCCATGAGTTGTAGATTTTGTTCTGCAAAACGGCAAATCCTATGCTCCTACCCAATAATTTGATGACCACTGTATTAACCATGTCTTGGATAAAAAAAAATGGTGAACTCTCTCCGAGAAACAATCGAAGGGATACCATTCACAATCAACCTTATGATATCTCCCTCCTGAAAATCAAACTCCTCCATTTTTGGCCCTAACGCTCTGATCTCCCCCTCGAACCACTAGGGCTTTTCTCCACTAATTTATTTTTCCAAGATATAATTGATTTAGCCACAGAGTTGATGGCCATAACCAAATCCAAATCCAAATCCAAATCCAAATTAGTATCTTCATCCTTAAGGCACACTTTCTTGGTAAACCAATCATCAAACAAACAGGACTCAATTCCATCACCTTCAATCATGCTTCCAAGATTTTTCTTTTTTTTCTTTATTATGCTGATAGAAAGGTTTATATATAATTTTAAGATTTATCACTTAGCATTAAATTTTCTGTCCTACTTTTTTTTTTTTCCAATTTATTGTGTTCTTCGTATTTAAGTTGTTAATGTTTATCACGGCAGTAGGCAGATGTAATTGCAATGGGCGGCTCTCAGTGCCCTACCAGCCTTTTTTACACGTCATATTCTTATACTACATTAAAATTTAAAAATATTTGAAAAATGCAACAACCTTATACAATATGATTCAGCGTGACGAAAATCTTTACTTGATTTCATTATTTTTTATTAAAACTTTAAATTAAATAGTTTAAATTATTAAGTTCTTGTATTAATTTAAAGAAAGGGCAAATATTTGGTATATATAACTTATTTTTTTTATTTTATAAGTAATTTTAAAAAATTGACATGTGGTTTTTAAATATACGTTTTTAATAATTTATTATAGTAATCTCTTTAGGTTTAGTTTGGATGACGGTGTGTTTACCTCTCGTGAGGTTAATAAAAGTAATGGCGGTGAGATTAATTACTGTAACGATGAGATTGGATAGCAGTGAGATTAAAAATAATGGTGAGATGTGTGTTTGAATTCAAACACAACTATAGTGGTGAGGTGAGAATAAAAAATGACTACTAAAGACATTAGATTAAAAATGATATATGATAGAAGTTTTTTTAAATTATTTAACATTTACAAAATTAATAAATGATTAAAAATTATCGCAATTATATTATTTTTAATAATTTTATTAATAAATAATTAAAAATGAAATAAAACTTGAGAAAAATTCAAATATTTATTTTATTTGATATTTGAAAACTAATCATATATTTAATTATAGGGGCTCAATTCATTATTGAAAGATTATTGAAATTATTGAGCCCCTAGAATAATAAAACATTATTGAAAGATAAAATAATGAAGCAACTCAAAAATGAGAAAGGGAAGAAATAATATATGGGTAAAAGAGGAAATGAAAAAGCATGGAATTGCTAAATTTTTACCGGACCAAAAGGTTTCGGTTTGGATTTTAGGTTGGATTTGAATGGACAGTGCGTTTATTTGTGGTTAAGTGTAAAAATAACGATGACGACAATATTAGATATTGTAACGATAATGTAATGTGAAACAAAAAATAAGTTAAACATACTGTATCACACCCAAACTCTACTTATGCAACGCATACCAAATATTTTTCCTTAAAAAATAGTTTGAATTAAAATAATATTGTTTGAATAAGAATTATACAATTTGAGTTATTCTAATAATTTGAATAATTAATTGTGATTTAATTTTGTGTTTGTAATTTTAATAAAGTAAGAAACTCATTAATTGTTGGTTTAGTGTATTAGTTTACAATGGCTAAACATGGATTTTAAACCGTTATGCTACATTTGGTTGTTAGAGTAATAATATGATTAAATTTAAGCGTATAATTAAAAATATGAATAAAAACTCTTGTAAATAATTTTTTTTCTCTTTACTACAATCAAATTATATGAGTAGTTAAAAATTATAAATTGTAATTAGTTTATAGTTAATCGATAACTAAAACATGTAGAAAAGTTAATGCTCCAACCAAACACAACATTAGATTTTTTTTTTTTTTATTAAATTTTATGTGTTGGTTTGATAATCAAAATGTTTATTACTTCAAGTGTGGTTTGGATTCGAGTTGCGCTAATCACGTTACTATAACGGTTTTACTTTCCTTTAATAATTCAAAAAAAAAATTATTCGAATTAACTTCAACTTATTTTAATTTAATTAAATTTAATAAAATTTCAGATTCCCCAAAAAGAAATTTCTGAACACAACTGATTCTAAACGTTTTCAACTTGAATGTAATGCTGAGGTGAGTGAAGAGAAATTGGGCTCATAGGTAGCCATTTGGAAGAAATCAATAAATAGGGGTAGACCCACCACCACGCCATCGTATTAATTGGAATTTAAATGTCTCATCTTCATTGGTTGGAATACCAATTAATACATGTGGGTCCCTGGATTTCCATTGAAGCCGGGAGGAAAACCGAATAACAATTCTATCTTGGTTAAAATTTTTTTTAAACTACACGAGTGGATTATTTCTAATTTGCAGGATACTACGGAGCTTTACAAGGTAGCAACGAGTTAGGCATGTCTTTTTGGATTAATAGTTTGACGTAAATGAAAGAATCGTAATCTCATCATCTTTCAAGGAAAATTTTGGACTTCAAACGAGATCATTACAATACCGACTAGTTGGGTAATTTAATTCTCCTCTGTTTTTAGAGATGAGTTGATGAGAAACCATGACTACTCGTATAGAGATCAATTGAGAGGTGATTGGTTCATTCTAAATATCAATGGAGTTGTTCTTACAAATTCGAGGAGTGTTGCTGCTGGAGGTGTTTTACGAATTGAAAAAGGAGATTGGGTATTGGGTTACAATAGATTTCTAGGAAGCAGCTCAATTTTTGATATTGAACTTTAGGGTATCTTGGATGGTTTTAAGCTTGCCCAAAGAAGAGGTCATGATAAGGGGGTTATTTAGTCGGATAGTTTAAAGGCTGTTAAAACCATACATGAGAGTGTTTCAAATATTTCAAACTCTGCTATTATCACACGAATCCATCATATTTTATCTCAAGAGGGCCAATGAATTCTAAGGCATATACCTAGAGAGCTTAATCAAGGAGCGAACCGCTTAGCCAAATTGGCACAACAAAGGAAGATTTACAATTATTTAAAAATCTTCCTGATGAAGTTTTAGACTCTCTTGCGGTTGATTAAGAAAAAGGTGTTTTTAACCCTCAATTCACCTCATTGTAATTCACTTTGATTATTTTTTATTCATCAAAAAAAATAATTTTTAAATTAATTTTAAGGAATTTAATTTTTTTTATATTTCTAATTTTAAATATAAGTTCGATCGTTAACATTGTTGAAATTTTATTATTAAATTCGAGTTCATCACAACATCATTTATTTTATTATAAATTTTAAGAGTATTAACAACTAACTTAAATTTTAAACTCTGAAAAGTAAAAAGATTAAATTTCTACAAATAATAGTAGAAAATTGAATTTCGAATGTACAAAACGTAAGTAAACTTAAAGTTTATTTTAATCTACTATGTATTATGGGTAAATAAAATGATCATAAACATCTAATATAAATTTAAGTGACTTTAATTATAAAATGATGATATATCATGTTAAAACTTGGAATACTTCTCTTGTTTCGCTTCATGTTTGAACAACACATATAACAATAGCCTTGTGTAATCTAAGTTTTTGAATTGATATGCCTGTCTTTTTAATGGCATAACTTATGACTTAATATTGTTGAGAAGCAAATAAGAAAGTAGTTTCATGTCAATGCATGTTATGATCATCGTCTTTCAATCGACTCATTTGGAGAAGGAAGAAGTTTAAAATGTTGGAGATGATTATCTTTATCCTCGAGAAAGTTTTGAAGCTATTGTCAGACTTGTTTATCAAAACTTGTATGAGATAATTATTCAAGATAATTTTGAAAGGTAAAACCAACATCCAATTTGTGAATCCGATCTACATTAATAAATATCTTGTGTTCATTTTTCTCCCTAGGTTGCTTTACCTTGTTATAAAGTTTTCTGTCCCATTCTCTCTTGTAATAGAAGTTCATATAAAATATTTTTATACAATCCTTGTTCTGTCTCTCAACAACTATTCCAAAAGAAGGTAAAGCGAAATTGTTTTAAACAAGTGAAAATCAAAAAACTTTTTCATATCATAAAATGATGTGCTTTTTTAGTAAAATGAACGTCCAAAGGCGAAACAGCCTATAAAATTAAATCAAACTAGAAGAACAGGAGTCCACCAACAGAAATTCCCGAACAGAACATCCACCAAAATCAAATATAACTGCAAAAAAAAAAAAAAAAAAAAAAAAAACCAATAAAATCAAAGGATTTTAAGATAAAAACATAACTGGATCCTGGTCCACTCTATAAAATTATAGATACAACAAACATGGCAGCAGCTGCGTGTAAACTTCCATCATTCACACAACAAAGTTTTGGTGTATGCTGAAAATCCATAGTGAAACTCCGAAAGCTATCTCTACTACTCCCATGCGCCTCTTTCCCATTCCTCCATCACTCTTCTCTGCAGCACTGCTTGTGGCGTTACCTACATACATAGATATATTTATCTGTATCACTGTGCTGAACATGAATATGTGTCCTATATGGTTTTATATATTTGGAAATCATAAAAAAATGAGAATGAGATGGTATGTGGTAACAGTAAAGGGAGATGAGGTATATGTTACCACTCGCAGGTGGGGCTGTGGGATGCTTCTCTGTCAGCTTTTGATATCCTTGGAATAACTTAGCTTCCTTGGAGTTGGGTGCCAAGTGCAGAAGGGCTGAAATCAAGAACAAAAGAAAACAGTAAATGAGGGAGAAAGCAAAGGTTATGAAATGGAATAGCATAGAGTGGAAGAGGTTTTGGTTACAGATGCAGTCCGTAATGTTGACAGGGGCACGACAAGTGCGAGGGAGGGTTGCAGCAAGAGTAGCATTGATGTTGAGGCCAAGACTGGGGTCATCTCTATCTTTAATCAACACACACAGGCATTTCGTGTTCTTAACCAACACTTGTTTCAGCCCGCCGCAACAATCCATGGTGGGGGCTTTGGCCTGTCCACCAACGTATGGGAGACATGGAGCAAGCCCGACTAGCTGATCGGCGCATTCCGCTTGGTCTTGGTTCACATCACTGGATGCCAAACCCAGCAGCATGAGAAGCAGGGTGAAAGAGAGTGTGAAAGCCTCATGTTTGGACTCCATTGTTTTCCGTGGTAAGCAGGCAAAGGGAAAGTAGAAGAAAAAGAAAGGAGTTGAAGCTAAACACAGTTCCATTATCCAGGGCCTATATAGCGAGAGAATAATGAGAGTTTCGAAAAGGAGAGAGACAAGTGGTTGGTGGTGGAGTTAGAAATTATTATAGTACAAAAAATTAATTAGGCTCTTCCTTCCAAAAGGGTCTTCATCTTCACCTGTGGTAATTATTTGTTTTAATTGAGCAAAGCCTAATTTGTTATATATATACGCACTCTCTTGCAAATAAGGTATTGCTCTCATCACAAAAAACAATTCTGAGGTATTATGTAGGGTTTGGCAAAGAAATCGAGAAAATTAAAAAATTTATTAAAATTGATGTGTTCGGTTTGACTCGGATTTTGTATTGCTCACTTGGTTTCTTGTTGATGTTATCATTTATATCATGCAATTTGGTTTTAGTTCAATTTTTTTTTAATATGAATCGGTTTTATTCAAAGCAAACTAAAAGAAAAAAAATTATGTTTAAAGGAATACTCCTAATAGAGTATGCATTAATTCATTTAATCATATTATTATTATTATTATTATTATTATTATTATTGGTACTTAAGGTTTTTTTTTGTTCTAGATTGATACTCAAATTTTTTCTCTGTCAATTAATTTGGTAAGTTTTTTAACACAGTTAAATCTTATACAAGTGGCATAACAAGATTGTGACACATGTCATAATGACATCATTATGATGTCATAATCTAAAAAATATATTAAAATTATCTTCTTTCATTTTTCCTTCCTTCTTCCTCTCATCACTTCGCCTTTTTCTTTTCTGGGTTCTTTCAATATTTTTGGATTGTTTTGAAAGAAATTTAAGAACATTTCTAGGTTCATTTTTTTTTATTCCGTTTTTTTCTCTATAATTCCTTCCCTTTTCCTTCTTCCTTCTTCCTCTCGTCACCTTTCCTTTTTTTTATTTTCTGGGTTCATTCAACATTTCTCAGCTAGAACATTAAAACAATAAAAAATTGTAATTAAAAATTTTATGGGTTCATTCAACATTTCTCACACTGAAAAAAAAATTACAAAATTTATCAATCCATTAAAACACAAAACCCAAAACATCAAAAACACATTAGAACACCCATCAATCCATTAAAAAAATCAAGAAAATTAACATCACAAACAAAACCCATTAAAAATTTAACATAAGAAACAAAAATCCCTCAATCTATAAGAACACAACCAAACAAAAAGAAAATGATGAGAAACTAATCAAAACCAAGACCCATTTCAAGTTTTTGGGTTCAAATGGTCAAGATGTTGGACGCGATGAGTAGAAGCCACGATCAAGTTCCATGACTATTCAACGGTGGTGGCTCGGTTCGACGTCAAAGAGATGCTATAGTGAAGTGACGGCCAGAGGCTTTGAAAACAAAATAAAGTAGAAAAAAAAGAGAAGCAGAAGCAGTAGAGAGAAAGGAAAGTCGTTCTGTACTTCTCTGATTGGTGAGGACACTAAAACAGACAGTGACGACATCAAAGCAACGTGATCGACGGAGGAGAATCCCAACGGGATTTCAATGAGTTCTCTGTGAAGACAAATAAAAAATGAAAGAGCAAGAGGAAAATTTTGACCAATGTCATTATTTGGATCGAAGAATGAACTTCGGTGACAACGTCGGAGTGCAACTGTGGTGCATGTTGGCGACGATTAGGGTTTGGAAAGAGAGGAGAAGAATAAGAAGAAAAGAAAAAATAAAAGAAAATGGAAATGGAAAATGGAAAGGAAAAGGGAAAGGGGAATGAGAATGAGAATGGAAAGGGTAAAAAAGAAAAAAGTGAAATAGAAAAATAAAATTATGACATCAATATCATGATGATATCATTATGCCACGTGTCAAAATCTTATTCTGTCACTTATTTCAAATTTAACAGCGTTAAAAAGTATAAAACTAATTGACGAAGAAAAAGTTCAAGTATCAATCTAGGAGAAAAAAATCTTAAGTATCAATTTGGAAGAAGTGAACAAATTAATGTACTATTTTTATATTTAACCATTAATAATAATAATAATAATAATAATAATAATAATATTATTATTATTATTAAAATATGATCGTATAAAAATTTAAAGTTATAGAAATATTTCATAAAAAAATGTTATGAAAGTGTAGTTTTATATTAGAGTAAGTGAATAATTTCTTAAATATAATAATTATCATAATTTTAATTTGAGGAAAATAGTTTATTAAACTTTACAATATTTTATTTATAAAAATACAATTATTCACAAGTTGTCACTTATATATATTTGATAGATATGAATTTAATCCATTATATGGCAGATTACAATTTCTCGATTATAGAACCCAACGAGTGGCTCCAGTGGAAATAAGGATGATGTTCATCCTAAGAGTTTCGAGTTCAAGCACTTGTGTGTGCAAGGAGCGTGTGTGTTGTCAAAGGGTTCAGAAAGTATAAACATATACTACTATGTAATCACATTAGAAAAGTTAACAAACGTTAACTTTTCTATCCATTTTAGGATGATTTGACAAACAACATAAGTTTAAGGGTAGAAAGAGACGAAAAATTAAATAGAGAGCTAAAATGATTTTTTTGCAAAGTTGAAGGGTCAAATAAATCATTATGCCTAAATAATTAAAGCTAGTAAATAATTAAACTAATTAAAAGAAATGATACAACAAAGCATTAGGTATATGAATGATTTCTATATTAGCTTTCCTTTTAATAACTTTGAATGAATTTATAAATGACATAATGTCAAAAACATTTCCTAACGTTTAGTTGTTTAGTCACTTTGACCCTTTATGTTTTTTTTGAAGCACTTTAACTCCTAACCTTTTTTTTGTCAAATTAATATATTTTTAACGGACACGTTGACATGACTGTTAGTTTATTAGCGGTCAACATTAACTGCTGACGTGACGATCCAAATATAATTAAACGTGACACTATTTCTTCTAATATACCACGTCTATAAATTATTTTAAAATTATTTTTTGAAAGATAAAATTATTTTGTCTTCTTCCCCATTGTTTCTTCCCTAAAATCCCTTTATCTTTCAAAAATCGACTGTTCATTTTTTTTTTCATAAAATCTGAAATGTTTTAAAAATCAATCTGGGTAATCTGGATTTTTGAAACATGTACTTCCCCAAATGAAATAAAAAAACCCTAAATCTTAAAAGGAAGTAAATTGAAGCTTTGAGTTATAAATGCAGAACCATGGCCTTTCCTCTTCTCTCTTCTTCAAAGTAAACCAATACCCATTCATTTTTTTTCTCACTCTAAATCTAACTAAAGTAATAAAAATTTCTCCTTTATTACTTTTTCTTCACTGCTTTTTTTTTTTACTGTTTTGTAGCAGTGTTGCTGTAACACCCAAATCCCGAACACCATCTTCGATTAGGATTCCAATGTTTTATATTCATTTAACATTGTTCATCTTTTAAAAAATATCCTAATGTTCATCTTTATTCAATAAGAAATTCACTTCTCATATTATATATTGACATTTAATCATAAACAAAATTCGACAAGGGTAAAAATGGCATATCCAATATTTTAGGAGACTTCTACCGGTACATGATGGTCAAGTATAGGTAGTAGCCAAGTCAGTGAACAATTTAGAAACTGTGCAGATTTCTACCTGTACTTGTGCTAGCTCTACCGATACAAGTATGATTTCTACCGATACAAGTCATGCATCTACCGATACCAAAAACTCCAGAGAGCTATAAATTTCACCCTGTAACTTCTATTGATATAAGCATACAAACTACCGATACATCAATACTATTAACTATCGATACTTGTAATTCAACTACCGATACAACTCAAGTCAGAGAACAACCTCTCTCCTACCCTATACTTCTATTGATACATGCATAAGTTCTACCGAAACAAGTATGCAAAATCTCAAGAATTATGCCAAGACACAAGTTTAACATCTCAAACATATCCAACACAAATTATGCATTAGGCCATCACACTACATACATAATTTCTAAGTCTTTACAAGCATCTTAAGCTAAAACATCTAAAGGACACTTCATGCATATACACATTTAACATAGTAGGATTTCAACATCTTTAGTACAACTACAAAAGTTAATATCATCCTAGTACATGTCATAAGACTGAGTGATGCAAAAACTACCGACAAACTCCGCGATAGTGTGACTTCAAGGAAATGATGATGATCCGATCTTCAGTCAGCAAACGATCTACAAAACAACAACATTAACTGTGGTAAGCTTCATAGCTTAGTAAGTTCCATAGTCTAAGAAGTTACCAAACATTGTAATTAGCAACAATAACTCCATTGAGCTAACACAATTCCATTTCTCTTTGAGTTATTTACAACTTCTTTTCCTATCTGTAACTTTCAGTTACTAGTACCCGATGCTGCTCACACGAGTTGTCGAGGACTCGCAACATATGCGGTACCCTAGCAATCAGTACGGTGCTTATCTGTACTATAAACTGTTCCTTAACGATGCTGCTCACACGAGCTGTCGAGAGTATGCATAAAGCATAGTCCCAACCATCGTAGGGTCTGTAATCCATTTAGGATCCATATCTTTATCCCGAGTCACGATGTTGCTCACACAAGCTGTCGAGGACTCGCAACATATGCGGTACCCCAACTATCGCGTCGATACTATTTCAATGGCATAAAGCCTACTATCCCTTGAGTTTCATTTCTTTGATCATCTTCAATATCGAATGCTTCCAATTTATTGAACATTGACAATATATATACAAGGAATATTATGTAAAATTTACATTACGAACTTACCAGACTAGACTGTAGTTTAGGAAAGACTTCAGGGACTAATCCGCCAATTTCCTTTTTCGCAATCTGTAACACGATCGTAGTCTACATTCACAAATCATTCAATTCTCACATTAAGTTACATAATTTAATCATTCAACACAATTTAGTCCTTTTTGGAAAAATTATGGTTTTACCCTAATAGTTTTCTTTTATTTAATCTAGTCCTTTGAACACAAACATGCAAAATAACCATTCTCTCAGACAACCAACCATAGCCAAATTCTCTTGAGTCTCTATCCAACCCATTCACACATTTATTTTCACAACGATACATGTAATTTTACCATTTTAATATTTTAGTCCTTAAACCCTAATTTCATCAAAAATCACTTTACAAAAAGATTTAACCCAAGTATCAAACATTCAAATATATCAAAAGCTTTCAAGAACAAGCATTTTCAACAATGGCAAGTTTCCTAACATTTGACGGATTCACAAATTAGTCCTTGCATAAGCTAGATTAAGTTGATACGGACTCAAAAACTTAAAAATTACTAAAAACGATCAAGATTTACTCACCCAATCAAGCCTCAAAAGTTAGAAATGGAAAAACCGTAGTTTTCCTCTTATTTTCTGTGGAGAAGATGAAGAAATAAGTGGATTTTTCCCATTTTCTATTTTAATTTCATATATATAGTCAATGACAATTTTGTAAATATATAGACTTTCATCATTAAGCTTAAGTAACCCATTTTTAATCTTGATTAAACCCATTTATACTTAATTTGACTCATGTTAACCCACCCACTAACATTTCCTTGGTTAATTTACTTATTTGGTCCTTCTAATTAATCTTCTCTGCTTTTACCCCATTACAATTTAGTCCTTTCTATTCAATTAACTATCTAATAAGTAAAATTTCTGAACCAAAATGTAATATGATGCATATAACACCATAAATATTAAAATAAATAAATTTATGACTTAACTCGTTGGACTTGTGATTCCGAAATCACTATTTTCAACACCATTGAAAATCGGGCTGTTATAGTTGCTCTGTTGTTGAGGAAAAAGAACAACTCAAAATCATTAAAAAAACTAATCTTTAAGTGCCTTGGAGTGTTTAAAAAAAAGGGCCTTGGATGATAGAGCAGAGAGAGTACAAAAAAGTAAGTTTGGAAATGGGTATCTTTCTCTCCTCACTTTTATATGAGTTCCCTTCATTGCTCACTTTTTGGGTTTTCTCTTCTACAACTCTTGACTAGGGTTTTGAATGAGTGACTTTATTTATAGTACTGAAATAATTGTTTTTTTTTTCTGGTTCAATTGATTGCTTCTAGTAGACTTTTAATATCTTTCTTACAACTCTTCTTTGAACTTCCTTCTTTCTCTGTTATGTTGTGATTTCATTTAGGGGCAAAGAATATGTTTCAAAAACTGAGATTGATTTTTAAAAATTTTTAGATTTCGTGGAAGAAAATGGGTAATCGATTTTTGGAGGAGTAAGGGATTTTAGAAAAGAAACAATTAGGAAGAAGACAATAATTTTATATTTCAAAAAAATAATATAATAGTTTTATATTTTAAAAAATAATTTTAATAATTTTAATAGTTTTATATATAAGATAAAATAGTGTCACATCAACATTTAATTACTTTTGGAACCGCCATGTCAACGGTTAATGTTAAGTGTTAGTCAACTAATAGCCACGTCAGCATGTTCATTAAAAATAGATTAATTTGACCAAAAAAAAGTTAGGTGTTAAAGTGATCCCCAAAAAAAAAACATAATGGGTCAAAATGACAAAACAACCAACAGTTAGGGGCTATTTTTGGCATTATGCCTTTATAAATTGTCTTGTAGTGATTATATGTTAATTTAATTATTTAGTTCATTTTATAAATGTATAAATGAATCTAAAGCATGTATTATGATTGTTGTGAAAAAATTAAGAATTTCAATATTGAATTTTTTAGGCCCAAAACAAAATTTGAACTTAGGGTTTGAGATCATTAATATAACAATATGCATTACAATAAATTCGTTGTATAGGGTTGTATCATTACTAATCTATCTTAATTATATCATGCTAATTGTATATATTATAATTGTTGATACACAATATCAATTGAAGTAGAGGAGGAGAGGGGGCAATGTCGAAGAAGGCCGGTTCACCCGTTCTAAGGTCGAGAGACGAAAATGAGTCCCCCTATTATGTTGATCCTTGAGGTATTTATAGGCAAGTGAGGGTTCCTACCTAATGATGCCACTCATTGGGGCCCAATGGAGAGTCCAATTGGGTTCAAATTGAGGCAGGGTTATAAGTATAATAATAATATACCATAAGGTTAGTTGCACATTTAGGGTTTACGGTTATGTATCATTAATATAAAAATACACATAATGATAACATAGTTGTATATACTATAAAGGGTTACATATGATTACTAATCTACCTTAATTATATAATGTTAATTGTATACATTGTAATCTACCATGAAGTTAGTTACATGTAAGGGTAATATTAGTTTGTTTCGATTAGGTCATTGAGGCTTTTTGAAGCATCTATCATAATTCGGTTCAGCTCTGTAACACTTCGATACCCAACCCGATTGTTAGGTTCGAGCTATAGGATGTCAGATTCATTGTTGGAGCAACTACAATCAATTATATTCAATTTAATACCATTAAACATTCAAAGATGAGTTATACATACGTATAATACGATACGTAATTATTTTTGGGGCTTATACTAGCTTACAAAAGCTCTTTTGCTAACATGATATTGAAATAGGATCAAATAGTAAAGCTTGCAAAGTATCGGGTTATCGTTGCGACTACGGGGGTTTCTCGTCGCGACGCAACTCACTAACTAGGCCTTGTCACGTCATTGAGAGTATGTTGTCGTGACGTAACTCTCTGTTTCCAAAAGGTTCATTTTGGTACAAGTTTGGATCACCTAAAATAATAAATAAACATAGTCCATCATCCACTTAAGATTAAATTATGTCACACTTTGAACATCACAAGTGAATAAATCTATAAATGGATTCAGGATATATTCTTTTTAGGTCCAATCTGATGTACTATCAATCTAGTCAATCACATCTATGTCTCTATCTTCTAGGGTTCATCAACTCTAATACCTAAGATAAGGCATCTCCCGAATTAGACTTTGTAACATCCCTACTTTAAAAATATATATTTATGGTAGAAGTCCTTGAATAAAGGATTTATAAATAAATAGTAGTATAAGAAGTTATGATCGTTTTTATAGGAAACTATCAGACATGGAAAAAAAATAGAGAATTATTATTAGGAGCATGTGTTTAGTTAAAAACTTCGTTATCGAGTTTAGAGATTAAATTGAATAAGTTGGAAAAATATAGGAAATAAAGTGCAAATATTCTATTTTTATTTTGATGGAAGGGATCTAATGACAATTTTATCATTACTTTAAAAAATCAATAATTTGTTTATTATTATCAAAATATATATTAATGAATAATAATAATATAATAAATAATAATATTTTATTATTTAATATTATAAAAATATAAGAGAAAGAGAGAAAGAAAAGTTCTCATCTTTCTCTTTTGTTTTTTGTTTCATGTTCTCTATTTCTCTCATGAAAGGGGGAAAATTTTATTTCACTATTTTCCTTCAAAATTCAAGTATAAGGTATGGTTTTTCTTCAAAATTTTCATAGATTTTGAATATTTGAAGCTTGTTCTACATATATATACCAATATTTTTTTTTATTTCATTAAGTATTTTGAAAGTTTCCATTAAAGAACATTGATGGAAGATTAAGAAATTTAAGTGAAATAGGTATATTTTCTTGATAGAAAATGATTAGAAGAAGAATTCTAGTTTGTTAGAAGTGTGAAAAAAAAAATGAAATTGGATGAGAAATTTATTTGGTTTATTTGGCTATGGTGAAGGGGTAGTAGAGAAAATTGACTATTTTGAGTAATATTGGTGCTAAATGATAGCTTATGAATTAGTGAGTACTCCGGTGAAGATGGAATTGAAAACGGATAATCGAGTTGAAAGATATGAGAATTTCGGATTTGGAAGCTTAGTATATTAACTTGATTAATCATGCATATTTATATTGTTTTTATTAGTTTTAGTATTAAAATGGGTAAATGATATTATTTTGTATTGAATTGCTCATATTATAGCTAAAAACAAAGCGAGCATCTTGAAGGAGAAAAACAAAGAGAAAAGTAAAGTGATTAAAATTTCGGTTTGTGCTAATATCTTATTTTCATTACATAAAGCTTTAAATATTTAGATTATTATGATCAATTATATTAATTTTATTTTTACATTATTTTTATGAGTTTTGAATGAGTTTGAATAATTTAGTTAATATTTATAAAATTAAGTATTGAGATGAAATATGTTTTTTTTTTTCAAATGAATGAATTAACAAATTCATGATTATGTTTTGAGCTTAAGTATTATGATTTTATATGCTTTGTCAAGAAAATATTTAATATATTTTTGAATTGAAAGCCTAATTTTATATTAGGTAAAATATATGATTTGATCATGAAATGACACTAAAAATGAGAATGATATGAAAATGGAATTGAATTGAAATGGATTTTGAAACTTAATTTTTTTTTACCACGGTACATTAAGTTAGACTAGATCAAATATAGTTGGCATGCCATAGAGTCTTTACATAAGAGAATTTAGATCTACCCAATTCCCAGAGAGTTAAGGGAGAAAAGGCCAAATTGGTCGATTTTTATTATTGTTAGCCCGAATTCCCAGAGGGTCGTGGGCAGTCCCAATTCCCCAAGGGTCGTGGACTACTCTGATAGCCATCGTTGCCGAACAACTTGGGGTGACGGATTCGTGTATCTGGTTATAAAACAAAAGTTGAATATTTTTAAATTTCCGTATTGTGTAAATTAAATTGATTATATGATTTTAAATTTGATTAAAAAAGCTTATTGTTATTTATTTACTTTTATTAACTAATCTATATTTAATACTTATGTAATGATTTATATGATATTAGCACCACTGAGCATAAAAATTGCTCAGCATACGATTTGTCTATTTTTCCATGCACAGGTAGTTACATTCGGTATATCATTCCAACAGCATCCGAAGAACCAAAAATCAGCTCAAACAAAATTGGTGAAAAATTTACTTTTTGGTTAATATTTATGACATGTACCTAGGCTTATATATATATATAATACTGTGTTATAAATTAAATTTAAATATGTTTATTATGATTCTTTTGCTAGTACTTTATATCCAATATTTTGATGAAATGGTTAAACGTAGATATCAAATTTGTTGAAATGTTTTGAGAAATTGAAGTGTTGGGAATTGATTTGGGAGATTATTTGAATGTGACTATATTGTGAAATGTAAATTTTACAGGCGGATTTTATGTAAATAGGCAAAAATGTGGCCGAATTTTTTATAAAATAATTTTTCCATTACTCATTCGTATTTAAAAAAAATAGAAAAGTAAGTTGCTTCGGCAACGAAATGTGACATTTTATATTTGAATCCAACAACTGGATCGGGTATAAGGTTTCATAGACTTGATAGACGACATATTAGTTTTTCAATTGGTTTACTCATTTTTTATTAGAATAAGGACATGTTTAGATTTGTATACTAATATAAGTTATCTTTTCCTATTACGATTTGATCACGTAATATCACTTAGCATTAGTTTAAACGTTAAACAACCAGTAAAGCCAATATTTACTTTTATTTTGCTTTGCATGCAAAAGTCACATGAGAACATTATACAAAGTATATTAATGTAATCTATGAATTATTTTATTAACCAATCTATTCAAAAAATTTAGAAGTTTACAAATGAATATACTACACTCAATGCACCAGATCTAACACCTCCAACTTCATCTTGAAAAGTTCATAATCAAGTGTAAGTAAACCAATCTTGGATTACTTGACTTCGCTTTTTCCTGCATGAATGGTGGCAAGCTCGTCCCGAATCTCTTGGGTACTTTGACATTGAGACACTCTATTGTACTCATTAGGCATTAATGCACAAAAAAGGGTATGCACGGCCTTGGTAATCAATTGAGAATTCTTCTTGTCAACATCTTCTTACTCATCTTCATAATTGGAAACCTTTAAATCACCATCTGAGATAATCTTCAACACATGAAAATAATCAGTTTGAATGAAGAGTTTCATCATTGTCTTCTAATAAGAGTAGCTCTCTCAATTGAAGTAGGGAGGTCTCACAATGGATTGGCCTTCACCCAAGCTAGTTGAGCCGAAATATTGTGTCATCTTCAAACTTGGTATTTTTTTTCCTTGGGTCGTCTCTATTGATGGTGAAAACTTTGATGGAGAACTAACTCTGATACTAATTGTTAGGCTCGAAAATACCAAGAGAGGGTGAATTGGTATTTTAAAAATCTTTACAGACCTTTCTAAATAATGAGGGAAGGAAAGAAAAGCTTGAACAATTTGATTTATAGTGGTTCAGTCTCAATTGTTTACCTTCACTATCTCGGTATACCTCAACCAAGGATTAAGCAATTCACTATACTTGAAATTATGATCTTTTAAGGAGAAGGTATAATATTTAAAATCCCTATATTTTTCACATGGATGAAATAGAACTTTCCCCATAGTTTTTGTGGCTAAACTAGAACCTTCTAGTGTTAACAAGGCTCAACTATAACCCTTTATAAAATACTTATGGTTTTATACCTCAAAAACCTTAAGTAGCTCTTGCAATACAATGAAAAGATGTAAACAATGAAGACATCTCAAAGGTGTGTGTTTACAAGTGTTAAGTTTTGTCTCTTAAAGAATTGAAATGAGAATGATGAAGATAAAAAGATCTAACAATAAACACTTAAGAGATATGTATAAGAAAAATTGAAGAATTTGAGCCTTTTTTTTTTCTTGATTTCTATGCTTGGATGTTCATCTCTTGTATCTTGAAGTGTTCTTGATGTGGATATATAACAAGTAAATTTTGTGACCGTTTCTAGTTATTGGGGATAATTTCTAGTCATTGGAACATTATAGACAGAGTTGTATTGATACAACTCATATGATGTATGGGTAGAAGTGGACTTGTGTTGGTTGAAGTCCCCCTAAGAATTAGTAGAAATATGGAGGTATGCTTGAAGTGCTCTCTAACTTATTTCTACTTGTAGAGCTTCCCTCAAGTATCGATACAACTTTTCAAACTTATATAAAATGAGTTTAAAACAATTAAAAACATTTTGGGTTGACTAAAAAATATTTAGATAAATCAAAACACATTCAGAACATGTTTTTAAGTACTTTTAAAAGTCTTTGAAATGCTCTGAAAATCTTTAACAAAATTTTCAATAAATATTTTCACCAAATGACTTAGGAAATATAAATAAAAAGTTATCTTAAATGTTGTTATATTAAAAGCTTGGGACATCAAAGCTAACAAAATAGGATCATATTGGGTGAAAGAATTTAAACCCAAGAGATAAATGATATCTCATGAGGAAAACACAATAAAAACAAGGTCATTAGATATGTATAATTAAAAGTTGCTTTCATAATAGTATATAATGAGATTGAGCGTTCAGTTATGGTATTTTTAATGAATTTGATTAAATAATATTGTAATTAATAGACAAAAAGTCGAAATTTAATTAAAATTATTTAAACTCTAATTATATATATTCAATCAATCACTCTGCTAGTTCAACACAATTCTTTACAAATTGCATATAGAATCGATACATTAAATGAATGAAAAACATATGATTAAGAATGCAACTCTCTTATCAATTATGTAATTATATCTATTTGTTATTATGTAATTTTGCTAAAATTTGTGGTTCCAAGAATTAGACAAGTTGTAATTTACGTTATTTATTTTTGTGTGTATAATTTGATCGTGAGCTCACATCTCCATGTAGGTTTCTTAATTTTATTTTGTAGAATTAGAAAATCATGTGAGCCAAAAACGGATTAGGGTTTTTTTGGAGGAACCCAAAAAAGCGTGGCAGACCCATAACTCACATTAGACGGACAACGAATGACAAGAGACCACCGTGAACAACAGCTGGCATGCAGGGGCATGGGCGGAACCGCCCAGAGCAATGCTAAATCCATGCGCGGGAGTCGCCGAGGCCTCGCACCCAGGCAGTGTCGCGCATCATGCGACGATGGTCAAGCGTCATGCCCAGCCAATCAGATGACCAGGAGAGGAAGGTTGGAGCATTGTGCCCCAATCAAGATGTTGAATATTATTTATTTTCTTTTTCTAGGAAGGAACCATAAAATTTTTTGGTTGGTTAAAGTTGGTTTGTTTTTCAATTATGATGTTGAATATTATTTGTGATTGAATTATTAATAAATTAATAAGCATATCACAAACATTATGAAAAGAATGTCACTCAATTTTATTTGCTTATTTAATTTGTTTATCCTTGAAATTAGAATAAAAGTTCGAATCTTTTTTAAAAGATTAAGTGAGATGAAGTCTTTAAACAAGACCTACAACTTTTATCGACAATCTATGTGTGATAGCATGATAATACTTCAAGTCGGTTTTACCCTAACCATACCTTACAGTAAGTATTATTATATGGGTTCACTGAGAAGATTTTCTTTGAGAGGACAACTAGTCATATGTAATTCTCATCGAGATAATCTCACGGTGACTCATAAAAGAGAATACATTCATGAGAGGTGTTGATTTGATGATTATACAATCAATATTATCCTAATTAAGTAACTCTCCACGAAGCTCTGCTCGAGTTAGAATAATCATCAAAACTTATTTAAAAAATTTTAAAAATTTAGAGTTGATATAGGGACAGTGTTTAAAGATCAAATAGGATTAAAATTGATTTCTTTCATAATAAGGAAATAAGGGAACTGTAATATTACATTAGGTCATGCAATTGTTCTGTTTATTCATCATCCAAAGCGTGAGAACAACATTTGCACATCAACCTTGGTGCTTTTGTTAATTTCTTATCGATTTATTACATTTTTTTATCTTTGCTTCTCCTGTCCTAATATCACATCAACATTTGTATTTCTGCTTTCTTCTGTTCCCTCGTTCAATTTTGCCATTGAACGACACAGTCAAGAGATCGAAAGCAATGCTTTAAAACCATTAGTTAGACCATTTTACTGTCCACATAAATTGTTTTATGAAATTTATTCTTACTAATAATATTAAGGGCTGATCCATTTTAACTTTTATGAGCGTAGCCCAAAACACTCTCCAGGCTTAAATATTTATAACCCAACCCATAAAACAAATTTGAAAACCCTAACTCCATATCCCGTAATGCCATGCTCCTTCCCCCAAATATTGTTTTGCATAAGCTCCTCCTCCCAGACCCTTCCATTACATAATTGGGCTTCTTTTATCTTTATTGTCCCTTCCGCAATACAATTTTGACCTGTTTCCACCTTGCACCATTTTTTCTCTTTTATTTGATCTGTTAAAAAGCTTTGCATAATCATGTTAAAAAGACGAAGAATTTCAGATTTTCACTTAAAATCAAAACCCAAAATCTGAAATGAGAACAAAACGTTCAAAAAGTAAACAAATTCCAGTTTAACCGGTTATTTACGGTTCAAAGAATTTCTGGTCTGATTAGGGTGACCGGACCCACCAGTTCACAGTCCAAGCGGTTCAACTGACCAGTCCGGTCTGGTTTCAAAAACACTGATCAAAAGGGACAATTTCCTGAAGATGATATGATTTACCTAGTTTGATTTCCATTTACAATTGACATATATGCCATGCCCTGCCCATCAAATAATTACATATGAAAAAGAAAAAGAAAAAAACATATTATTTCTATAACTATCAAGTTGGGAGTCCTAAGGGGCATCTCTGTTTCCAGATGCTAACTCTTGACTAACCTAAATCAAAGATTGAAAATACAAACGCCATGGAACACTCTTTTTCATATTTTCACAAACCGAACATCATTCTGACCAAATGCAGTTCCACAGCCGGGGCACTTTCGATGCCGTATCTCTAAATTTCTCTGTATACATGGATTGCAAAATAGGTGATAGCACTTAACAATTACTACCTGCCAAATATGACAAGCCAACACATCCATCAGTTCAATAAAGAGGTTGAGGAAAGATAAACATACGAGTACGTATTATGAGTGAAAAACAGTGCAGCATAACTCTCTCACCTCTTTTGGCCGGTCAAAACACACACCACATTTGAGAATATTCTTGCAATTTTTTATCTCATCCTGAAGCTTCTGTATTGCAGTCTCTCCAGTTTCAGAACTCAACTCGGCAACCTTGCTATTCAGTTCGTCGAGCTCTTCCTCAAGCTTCTTCCTCTGGCTTCTGGGTGTAGAGAAACCACATTTCAACAGAGGACAGATTTAATTTTTGAAGGAAAGCTAAATAATTTAATTTAACTTAAACACGAAGAAAAGGTATGTTCTTGGCAAGGAAACATGTCTGAAGTCCTAAGGGGCAAAAATTATAATCTAAAGTCCTAAGATGAACTGTTCCAGAATAAATGCAGCATAGGCATAGATTAAAGCATTGTTATTGTAGCAACTGTTGACCATTATAACAGCCTGTCCCTCGACTATCTTTGCAGCTAATTCCAGCACACATCATACTGCAATAGGCAATAAAGAGTAGAGCCACGTTGCTCCGACTCTTCATTTCTGTTAAGGTGCTCCAAACTCTTCATTTCTGTTAAGGTGCCTGCGACCAATGCTCAAATCCTATACATGGACTTAGTAATGTAACCTCCAAAGATCATCCAAATACATGAAAAAAAAAAAACCTTGCCTATGATGGACATGTACTAATATACAACCTTCACCACCAAGTCTAAGTAACATAGGAGAAAAGCAATGCTTTTGGATTCAGATAACATACATATAATCTTTTTATCTTCTAATTCCACCCAAAGACAATACAGTTGAGCAAGAAAAAAAAACATAGGCCTGGGAAATCCACCAAAATCAGAGAAAAGAAAACTCACTGTTCCTTATCCAACTTCATTTGGAACTCATCCACCTTTCGCTGGAGCTGCTCATAGTCCTTCTCAGAAGATGCTGCAGCAGATTTAAGCCACTTGAATTCCTTCTCAGCATCGATCAACTCCCACTTTGCAGTTTCAAGGCTAATCATAAAATGTCTATCCTCTTGAGTGAATTTAACAGCATCTGTCAGACAAACTTTTATCTGCAAGGTTTAAACTATAGGTTGGCCAAAAAAGCTATAGGTTGACAAATAAATAAATACATGTAAATATATTTAGAAGGTAAATTTTCTGGAACGAGTTTTATCAGCCCAAAACTAACTATTTACCTGCTCCTCGCTCTGACCAATCCTCATTTTCACTGACTCAATTGATGAATTGATCTGCTTAAGTTGCCTTGCTAATGCCTGCTTTTCAGAATGCAAGAAACTATGCGCTTGTTTTGTCTTTACACTCTCAGAGACAAGCTGCATTTCATTCCATCACAATTACAGAAGTTGCCCAAGCAACAAGACCAGATAATTTTTTCTACTTAACTATCAATATACAGAAAGCAAGAATAAAGTTGAAATATCAAGGTATATAATATGCAGTGGACCTTAATATTGTAGTCATCTCTCTCAGTCATCTGCTGCAACAGATGCTGGTTCTGTGTCTGCATATCTTCATAAGCCTGGCCAATGGTCTGGAAAAAATAAAAGAAATCTCTCATCATGCAAACAACAAAGAGGCAGTAAATGGCAAGAGTAGTACCCAAGGAAAGGCTGCTCTAGCAATTCAGTGAATACGAGAGAAAGGTGGCAGGAACCAAAACTGAATATATACTTCTTTCTCCCTATGAAGGAACTTCAGACAAACCTCAATTTCAGAAATATATGTCTCTGACTCTCGGTCTTTACTTTTAATAGCCTCCGTGAGCTCCAAAACATCCCTGTGATGTATTGTAAGATAAAATAGTTAGATAACGCTACTAAATGGAAATTTCAGGAGGCAAAAAGAAACAAATCATGAAAATAAAAACCAGAAACTTATATTAGAGAACTCCAACACCTCTTGCTTATGCAAGTCACAAATGTTTGACATTAAGGATGAAGCAACAATTTGGATCATACTACCTACGGAGTTCTGTAACTTGTAATAGGTGTTTCACCTCTATAGCAAGCATCAACTGGTTCTAATGTCAAATTTATTAGATGCACCTACTAAGATGCTCTGTGGTAATAAATGAACTAAAACATAACAAATTGCAGAAGAGATAAATACAACATTCTCCTTTAGTAATGAACTAAAAAAATTTACTTAGCCAGAACTTATTTAGAACTTAGAAAATTAGGACAAGTAGGATGAAGAGATATAATATAGAAATCTAGAGAGAACCTCAAAAACAGACTAAAGTAGAGGAAAGAGCTCAATTAAACGATTATATCACTTTAGCTCCTTGTTTGGTTGGTGAGTGTAATAACACAAGGAAAAGCTTATTTAATATATCAATACTAAAATGAGTTGTCATAACATCAGTAATAAAATAATTGACAATTGGTAGACAATTATATTTAACAAGTAAACTATCACTTTTAAAATTAAAAGAGAAAAATAATAACAATAATAACTCAAAAAAATTTTCTTTCCACAACTTGATAAAATATTTTTAAGGCTTATTTTAGAAATATAGTTCTAACTTTCAATTTTTTAAAATGGTATATTTATAAGTACTTTATTTTTAATTTTACATACTAATATTTATCAAGTATTTTAAAAAATGTTTTTTAAATGACAATATGTTACAAACATTTAATAAAATAAATTATTTTATAGAATAAAAACAAACAAAATTTGGCATGAAATTTTACAAAAATAAGATTTTGAAAAAAAAAAAGAACTGGAAATTGGAATTCCTTTTATTTCTCTCTCTCTATATATAAACTTCTCAAATTATGTAATGTTAAAAATTAAAAAAAAATTAGAACATATGAAAAATTATGTTAGAAAAAGTGAAAGGGAAAAAAATCATAGTTGTAATTCTATTTTTGAGCAAGTAGAGACTGGAAATATAAAAATTAGAGGAAGGGAAATCCCTTGTATAAAAGTTACCATCCCAACAAGTGTATAAGGTTTTCACCAAGTTTGGGAAAGAAGGCTACATAATTTTTAAGTGGTGTAATAGGTACCGGCAAATTTTCAGAACAAAAAAAGTGACTAGTTTTAACTTATCGCACTAAAAGGCATGTTAAAATGACATACTCCTACCAAACAAGGGGTAAAAGCTTGACTGGATACAATGGAAATATAAAGGCATACTTTAAAAATTTGAGAATACACAAGGGCTGATTTTCTATTTAAGCCTTTAAGGCAAAAAGAAATAACAACTCAAAAAGGAAGTCACATCACTCAATATCATAATCACTCAAATATTCATCATTCAATTTCAAACTCCTTGGAACTAAAATGACATAAATACTTATAACTTACCACAAACCCCTAAAAAATGCAAAATACCAAATATAAACTGAAAATGCCACTAATTGGCAAAAATTAAAAATACAAATTAAAATAACCTGTATGCATTATATACATAGTTAAAATCAAACCTATAAAATACAAATTACAATCCTAGCTAATTTAAGCTCTCAACTAGCATATTTGATCCTCCCTCACTCTGCCCTATAGTTGGAGAGAGCTCGATCTTTAATTCCAATAACTCAAAAGAGAAATTCTTAGCAAAACCCATAAATAACAATGTTAAAATCTACTTCATTTTTGACATTCACATCTTCAATAAAGCAACTTGCACCTCATCTTTTAATACACTACGAATGTCAAAGTCAATGGAAGAACTATCATCAATAACAATGAGCTTAATCTCATTATTTAGGCAAATACCTCAAATGAAGGACCTTCATTAGGCACAACTTGAAAAAAACTCGTCAAGTTTTAGGATAGCCACAAAATGAGTTTTACAAGCAGTAAATTTAGCATCCTCATTAAGTAAATTGTGTTGAAATAACTCAACAGATTCTCACATATGTCATCTCTCAAACCCTCTTAAACGAGATAGTTCTTTAGGGCCTGAAAAGCAAGGAATATGCTCACAATACAAGATCAACATGCTTTTAAATAATAGGATTTTCCTTCTCAGGGAAAAACACTCCTGAGAAATGAAATTTGACTAGGATCAAATATTTTCAAAACTGCTCCACTTCATTAGAAGCCTAACCTAATGCAGCTTTTGCTTTGATCAGTTCATAATGTGCCTTATATACGGCATCTTTTATTCCCATTACTTCATAATAAATAAGTTCGTTTTTCCCATTTTTGAACTTTTCCTTGCTCATCTTTGAAAACATGCTACTCATCAAACAGATGAATATTTTAGACACATATTTGCTCGCATTCTCAAAGCAATTAATTTAGTTCAACTTAAAATAAATATTTATAACTAACCATGAAAATCTGACCTTTAAAGGATGAAACTGATTTAACTTTATGAATTTTTACTTGATTCCAATACTTAATATCACAATAGCTCAAATATTCATCATCTAAAACCTCCTTTGAACTAAATAACATAGATATTGTAACTAATCCCAAAACCCTAATAAAACACAAAATACCAAATATAATGCCGACCCTAATACTTGGAAAAGAAGTTAATTAATATAAAATAACCTAACGATCTAAAATATAAAACCTAACAATTGAAAATATCCTAGAGTGTATAAGTTTTTTTTCTTGGTGTATACAAGTTAAAACTAAAGCCCTAAAATGTAAAATAAAAAAGCCTAGATATTTAATTCCTCAACTAGCATATCTGCATTCACCATCAATGTCCTTTCAGTCAAATCATAGCCATTGCAAACCATATAACATATAAAAAAAAAACCAAAAACAGCAAAAGAACAAACCTCTCAGAAGCATCCAGTTTAGCTCTTAAGTCAGCTATTTCAACTTCGGCAACAGAAAGCCGTTCTTGGCAGGCAGCCTCAGCCTCATTAGCAGCTTTCACTCTCAATTCTAGACTGTGTTCATCCAAAGCATTTTTCAAGATTTCAGCTTGCGAATGAGCTCTGTTTTCAGATTCTCTTATTTCCATCACATCTCTGAAATTTAAGTTAAGAACCCAAATTAATTCATAGAAAACAGAAAGTCATACACAACCAAAAGGTTGAAGCAAGAGAGAAGGGAAACATTCCCGAGCTAGATAATAGATTTGGAACAATATGGTGGAGAAGAAAGTATGATTAATTGCTAATACACAAAACTGAGTAGCTAAAACTATATTGAACTTCCCAGCTTGCAATCTAAGAGAACACAACTAAACCACAGAACTTCAAATTCAGAATCACTTCAGCTTCTTACTTTTGTATGCAAGAATCAAGGTACTGCAAATTTTATTGCACTAACAAGCTAAACAAAAAGGTAAACAAGTAACATAAAATATTTTACCATTTCAGGATCAATTTCTGAATTAACTTAAAATTCTAAAGTTTCAGCTTAGCAAGAGGTAACCTATAACTCAAGACACCACTAGAAGTCACACACACACCAGTTCCTTTATTAGTAATTTAGCACTTATTTGCTTCTAAATTTCAAGAGAATTAATTATAGGTTTGTTTCACTTCAAGCAGACATAACAGGAAATGCACAATTTAAGACAATTTACATAAAGACAGATGAAGATTTAACCAAATATTCACTGCTTGCATGGCATAGAACTAAAAAAAATTACTCTCCTTTATTGCATTTTCAATTTCTTTTTCTCTGTGTCAATAGTCTCAAATTATAGCATACCTATTATCATAGCCTTCTTGGCCATACATGTCCAAGAAGATCTGCAATTCCAACTTTTCCTTCTGCAATTTCTCAATCTGCATCAAGTGAATGTTATTCAGTAATGAACGACAATTCAAGTCATATGCATCAGATTTCAGAAGATGGCAATATGAATAGTTTTGACCATGTGTGCACACAATATGGAGCAAGAGCAGAAAACTTTGAAGAAAAGAAAAAGTAATATTTCAGTAGTCATTGAAAACAAAGGAACACTTAAGGATAACAAGCAATGGTCGCTGGAATTTCCAGTAAAGCAGGGATTCCAGCCCCAGTTCCAGCATTTCACCTTCCCCCAATATTGTAATGGACAAAAAGAAGAGAAAAGTAACCTTAATTAACCAAAGACAAGACATACCATATCATTGAGAGATTTGATTTCCGCAATATGTTCAGCACACTCTTCTGCCAAGCGCTTTTGTATATTTGTCTATCAGAAAATTTTAGACAAAAGCACACTGATTAGAGATTGAACAGATCAAGTTGCCAGCAATCTCAAATTTGACAATTAGCACACAAAAAGTGCCAAAACATTCAACATTCTTACTACAATTTTTCTTTATTTTATAAATTAAATTTAAGAAATATAGATCCATGTTATCCAAAACCACAATTTTCTACAAGTCACATGCTCAATAATCAAATGAAATATTAATAAAACAGGTACATGACAGAACAAATCATTGAATGAACAAAAATCAACAACATGGCTGTCCACAAACACACAATTCTGAAGTTCCAAAATGATATTCTATCAAACAATCAAGTTCCACCACTTGGTACGAAAGTAACCCATCACATTAATCTCAAAGCTTTCACTGGTAAATATAGTTGAAATAATATAAAAACAACTATTTAAGGACTTTTCATCCATATCAGCTACTTCCAAATTTTATTCCCAAAAGGGAACTAAAGACAGGGTAAATACCTTATTACTTAACAAAGCTTTTAGTGCTTGGGCTTCTTCATGCAAGGAAATTGCTTCGTGAGCAGTCTCCTTCCAGCGATTCAACTGAGCTTCCATCATTCCCATTTCCTTGGACAGAGCTGATGCCATAACACGAATTTCGGCTTTAATATCATTTCTTCCTGGGGAGAAAAACAGCATTTGAGTAAGACAAAAGATCCAAGATCCAGGATTTTCCACCTTAAACTTATAATTTACTATTTTACCTGCATCTTGAATAGCTTCTTCCATTTTAATCTCAAGATCATTTCTTTCTATGATACACTTCTGGAGCTGCAGCTCCAGCTCTTCAATTCTAGAATCGGCATGATTAATTGTATTCCTAGCAGCATCTGCTGTCTCAGCTTTTATATTTAGCTCCTTCTCCCTCCTCATGACAAGAAACCTATCAGTCTGAAATTATACTTTCAAAACAGACTAAAAAGTACTCAAGCAACCAAAGCATGTGAAAAAGTATATCAAGCAACTTAACCTGCAAGGCATCTGTAAGCACTTTGTATTGTTCCATTTCAGCATTCCAATGCTGAAGCTGATCATTTAACAAAGTGTACAGCCGAGAGGATTGTATGAATTTGTCATCCTTTAGTTCATTCTATGAGAGCAAAATTTTGCAAATTAAATTACTAGAATATGTAGCTTTATTGAAAAGGATACTTTTAACTTAAAGAAAAATCAACTTTCGAAGATCAATAATCCAAGCAAACCTGAAGATCTTTCAGTTGTTTTGAATAGATTAGGTTCTCTTCCTGTGCAGCTTGAAGTTCAGAAAGTCGATCTCCTGCCACTATCTGCAATACTTGTTTAGTAACATATCATATAAGATTAGTCACCAAAAGGGGGAGAGAGGTTGAGAAAAACACAGTTACGTAAATCAATACCTTTGTCTCCTCAATCAAATCCTTTATCTCCCGCAAGCCCATTGTCTTATCTCCAGGCTTGTCTGGTGACAATCTTCCATTTGCCACAACTGGAGTTGATGCATGCATACCAGATGCTATATTCTTCTGCATTTTCAGATCAACTAGTTTTCTTCTGCTTTCTTCAAGTTCGCCCATGATTTCCTCCAGCTCACCTTCCAGAATAAATAAACTACAGCTTTAACGTTCAATCATGATAAGACAAAAAAGAGAAAATCTAGGCAATGGCTAACAAACAGCCAGACCGTCAATTGGTACTAAATTTGCTAGAATTGCATTCATAAATGTTAGGAAGTTATTGCAGGCATCTATCTGATTAATAGTGTATAAAATACAAATATCTTCTAAAAGAACTAGCGGAGACCTTGAAGACGTTTAACTTCAGATTGATCAGTTGCATGGCTGATTATATATGTTTGAATCCCATCAGCATACTCTTTATGCTTCAAATGTAGAGTGTCAATCACCTCACGCAAAGTTTTGGCCTCTTCTTTCATCATATCATCAATCTTAGAAAGTTGTATTATAGTGTCTGCAAGCAATATATAATAACCAATGTAAAACTGCAGATAGAAGTACTAGATAATGAAGAAATTGCTGAAAATTTCATGAAAAACACTTGAGAAATGACAAATTACTAAGCAACTGAAATGAAGAAATCATCTAACCTTCAACAGATAATTTCCCATGCAAAGAAAGAGCCATGCTCTCAGTTTTCATCCTCTCAGAAGAGATGGTATCCTCCAGAGATTTTATCAACTCCCTAGTGGATGAATGGCGTGCAAATAAGACTTGTTCAACATAATTTGCAATGTCATCTTTGTCATTACTGTCAATAAAATCTGTTTCTAGAAGCCTACAAAGAAACATCTCCTCCACAGGGCACGATGGAATAGAACCTAAAGAGGGCAAGTTAACGTATTGTAAATTTGAGAGAACTTACACTTTGACTTTTTATTATTAAAAGACACAGCACTACCTCTCCCAACTCCAAAAACACACAAAAGTAAATTTGTTCAACAAAAAATTAGTCTGATCTGAACCTCGAGAATTGTCAGCTTCGTCCAAGATTCGTAAAGCATTATGGCCTCCTCCAGCTCGTACTCCAAGCAGGACCAAATCATCAACCAACTATAGAGTAGAGTAACAAAAAGGAAATATAAAAAATATCATGATGATCAAAACAGATGGAAGTAAAAGAGTGCCATAAAAAAATACCTGATTCCAGAGTTGGTTCACAGTTATCAACATATCATCATAAGAGGCTTGCTTGTCTTTTAATTCTTGAATTTTGGTTTCAAGACCATGCAACTCATGTTTCTGAGTATCTAACTGCTGGACAAGTTTTTGATTCTGGTACTGGAGAACTGCTGCGTCAACCTGGATAAAATAAATCCCTCTATATCAAGTCAAATGTATGAGAGAATTAAAAGCACAAATTTGTAAACATGCAGGAAAAAAAATCAAAAACGTATTTTGTTAATTTTAAATTTACTTGACATGTGCACCAACCTTACACATTGGGGTGTATGCAGAAATATCATAGTGATAATAATATGGCACTCTGAAAAATCAAAGCATGGATAAAAAGTGAAAGGCAAATTCAATCAGGAGGCAGGGGACAGTATATCTCCACTCATCTTTAGGTATGCCTGATATTGAATTAGGTTATGCTCAGGGCTTAGCTTATCAACTCAACAAAATGTGCAAACTGGTGGATTTATGGTGCCCATGCGTATAATCAGATGCCTAAAACTGATTCATGACAAGTCTAGGAATGGTTTGAATCAGATAAGAGACCACAATATAACTAAAAGTTTAAGGGAAATTTTCAATTTCTAAGATAGATGCAAATAGGAGATTCAAATAATTTGAGATGATGAAAAAGACATCACATTTCATTAATTTACAATATTTCCATTTGACATATACAGCATTGATGCAGCGAACCTACTCGGTTAGTGCAAACTACTTCAACTATTCACATTATCAGCTCAATTTAATAATAACTGGAGTTACATAACCCTAACAGATAACTTAAGTGAAAAAAGAATTTTTTTTTTTTTTAAGAAAACCTTAATTTTGGTGTGTCCTCCTAAATCCGCAAATCTAAACAAACAAAAGCATATCAGTGCTAAACTGATTATGGGTAAATCGCTAAGAGAAAAAGCTTGTTTTCCTTTTTCCCCTTATAGACCCACAGGGGCAGGGGAATCAAGTTTCACAGCAAACAACTTATCCACCATTAACAATAAATTAAATCAAAATTGATCCACAACAAGTAATAAATAAGTAAATTCCCCTTCTCTTCCTATACTGTCTCGACAGATAAAGAATTTGAAATTAAAATTTTCGATAAATAACCCAGAGACCGTGAAGAAACCGAATACAACTGAGCATCCAAGCACAATACTAATAGCAGGAAAAAAATTAGATCAACTTTCCATTTTGTGAACAGTCGAAAGCAATGTCCCAAGATTCAATATTTTAGTTTTATCATTTGATTATTCCTGTCGACAGGACAAAACAAAATGTATTCCAGAGCAATTTTGATTTGAGGTGAAATTATACCTCAAAAAGAAAGCGAATAAAATCATGCAAACCCATTAATTTGATCAACAAATTAAAGAGGAATACAATGTAATTTTTTTTCAAAGAAGAGTGTGAGAGAGAGAGATTACAGATTTGTTGTGGTTGGGAGAAGTGGAGGAATTACGGGCCATGGCGGGAGAATCCAAGTGAGGCCTCTTCTTCTCTGGTTCTTCAGATTCAAAGCTTTCCATTTACTGCAGTTAGTATTACGATTTACACCCCCACCCCTCTCTTTTCCCCTTGATTGCTCTTTCGCCACACCATCAAATCCCAAGCATCATGCTTTCCCAAAACCCTAACTCACAAACTCTACTCGTTCCGAGAATGAGAGATTCCAGTAATTTGCTTTCTACGGAGTCGTATATTGAGAAGAAAGCAGAAGAAAGATGCATAACCCGCTAAAACGGTGGCGTTTTCCCTTTTCGCTTTGTTGCTCTTCAACCAATACTCTCCAAATAGTTGGTTGAACCAAATTGGACCGGCCAATCAGACCGATTGGATTGGATTAATAAGTGGTTGATGTATTAGTATGAAGAGATATCAATCGGTTGATTGGTGAATCCATATGATATAATTACTGACATTATTTAGTAAAGAGTCAATTTATTAAAAGTATACGTAAGAAGCCGTAGAGTTAATCACTGATTCTAGGATTTCTTTTAAATATTTCTTTCAAAAGTTCATATTTTGTTTGGGACTTCTTACTGTCAAAATATCCCTCCAAAACAGCCTGTAATAGATCAAAGACTCCCTATAATTCAGAATCTGGAAGATTTCTTGCTTCGATGGTCTTCAATAGCCAATATGTTATAGGATTAGGGATTGGAGATTTTAGAATTGGGCAAAAATATGTTCGGGGGTTTTGAGATAATTTGAGGATTTAAGGTTTTGTTTTAGTTTTATATTTATTAATTTTGTTTATTTTTTTCACGTCAACATTCTTATAAATGTATGTCACATTAGCCGACCACATGTAATGTCACATGTACATGATTTGTTACTCGATTATTGAGTAACGGTCAGTTAACGGTTACTGTTTGAATAGGATCTGTTATACAAAATTTCGTTACGTTGAGGGCAATATCAGAAAAAAAAGGCTAGGGGCATGTATTCAAAAGCCCCCAAAGTTTGGGGATTTTTTTTTTTACAATTATGCAAAAAAATAAATGGGTACTTTTTTATTTTTAAAAAAAATTTTGGGTCGGGTACCCGACTCGCTAATTTTTATGGGTTCACGAGTCGGGCTCGAGCCGCAATTTCTAAATTCCACAGGTACCCGACCCAGTTACTTATATGTATTTGTATTTTTTTATTTTTAAATTATTTATATTTTTTAGTTAAAATTTAAACTGATTGGATTCGTGCTTCTTATTATCCCATTATGATTGAGGAGAGCTTGCTACAATTGGAGAATATAGAAGAAGGTTAGTTTTTTTATTTTAAATTTATTATTTTTATTTTTTAATATTTATTTATATAGTTTAGATATTTAAATCTTTATATTTCTAAACATACATTGTTGTTGTATATTTAAAATATTTATTTTAGAGATGCAAGATTTGACTTTGGAGCAATTAATTATTACCATTGATAAGACAAATAAAGTTTTGAACATCATATCATGCCATGATGATTGATGAGTACACGACTATATGTTTTATCTTTAATTGTATTTTTTTTAAAAGTTTTATCTTTGGATTATGTAATTTGGATTTCTAAATTTTATATTTGGATTATGCTATTATCTAGTTTGGATTTTTAAGTTTATGATTTTGAATCACTATAAATTATATGATTTATAAAAAAATTTGCACAGATTTAACCTGGATACCTGATGCAGTCGAAACTAACTAAAAATATGACTAAGGCAAGTGCACCTATCAATTAATAGTATAGTTACGGTGAGCACAGATATCGTTTCCACGAGAACTAAAAGTACTAGTAATAGCAGTTTTCCTATTATCTAACCGATCGAATAGAGTGATTGTTTTAAACTAAATTAACAAAATTAATAAACTAAAAGTGCAACAAAGAATAGAACAAGAAATAACAAGTGTTTGAATACCAAGAAGCAGACAATACCCAAAAAGACTCCACCTAGATTTCATCTGCCATTATTATTCTTAATTAAGCAATTTATTCACTTAGTATTTTTATCCGTAGAAATCCCTAAATTATGCTAATACCTCTATTCAAGCATAAAAGCAACTAACTCTAGGTTGATTAATTAAAATTTCTTTCTAATTAAAACCCCTATTGTTGCATTAATTCGATCTATGGATTCCCTTATTAGATTTGACTCTAATCCGGTAGATTTATGTCGTCCTATTTCTAAGATTGCATACAACTCGACTCAATTATGCTAGATCTACTCTCATACAGGGTCTATTCCTCCTCTGATTTAAGCACATCAAACAATAAGTAATATCTCAATAATACTAAATCAAAAATTAAGCACACATAATTGAGAATAAAATCTAAGTATTTATTATGTAAAATCAGAAATCAAATGACAGAATTCATCCTAGGGTTCATCTCCCCTAGGTATTTAGGAATTTAGTTCATGCTAATAAATGGAAACATCTCAAAGACAATATAACCACAAGATGAATAAAAACTCATAATAAAATCAAAAGAATTTAGAAAGAGGTCTTAAATCTTTGTGGAAATCTGCTTCAAAGACGGCTTCTATGGTGCTTCTTCAATTGTTTTCTTCAATAATCTCTGATGGCTAGGGTTTGGGAATGGAGGATTTTACAAAAAATTGGAAGTAATCTCTTCATATCACTCTATACCTGATTTATAATACATAGGAATCTCTAATTGGATCCAAGTTAAATTCTAAAAAGATAATTAGAATTAAATCTAAACAACAATTCTCTAATTGGATCCAAATTAAACTCTAAATTATAAAACCTAAAAGATAAATTAAAATTAAATATAAAAAATATAATAATAATCCTAAATACTAATACTAAAAAAATAGAGTTTAAATTTAAATAAAGTCTTATGTCCAATAAATCACTTTCCAACTATTCCACATTCACGCTTTTTTTTGCCCCAAATTTTCCTTTTTGTCTTCGACTTAGTCTATGACCATGTGTCTAGCCCGTGTGGCTCCTAAAATATGCTCTTTTTGTCCGGTTTTCGCTTGTTTTTCGCTCATTTCACTCCCAAATGCTTTCCTAAGTAGAGAAAAATGAATTAAAGGATTATGAACATAAAATTCATTATTTTAAATCGATTAATCATTCAAAAACACATTAAGAATGAGGCTAAAACATGTTACTTTTGCCACTTATCAATACCCTGTGACTCGAAAATATGCCTACCCGATTAGTATGAGTACTCAAATTTTTGGGTACCCGATTATTACGGTACCCTGTATTCAAGGGTCGAGTCATGGGCCGACATTTTTAATACCCGAAAATCCGGGTACCCGAATCTTTGGGTACTCGAAATTGCGGGTACCTAGTTATGAACACCCTTAGTAATGACAATTAAAGTGAATGATGTGTAATAAAATAATATTATTTTACCTCAAAACTCCCAATAAGACATCATCAAAAGGGGATCAAATTTCAAAACCCTAAACCATATTCTCTCCCAATTTATTTGATTGACATGGCTAAAGTTCTCCCACAGTGTAGATTTTGTTGTTTCTATACTTACCTCTCCTTTTTCTCAATTGTTCGAAGCATTCACATTTTGGTTAATTTCTTCGATTATGGTATTATTTAGAATTTGTCAATGTGTTATGGAATAGCTTAGTTACTGTTGAAACTTAAAATGTCACTAATTCTGTTTTTAAGTACAATTAGCTAAACGCTGCATTTAGAGTATGACAACTTGATAATACATTCCGCATCTGATTTATGTTTTAGTCTGTAAGTGAAATGGTCCGTTTTGGATAGTTGTTGGCTATCAGTATGTGTAACCCCCAACCCGTCTCCGTTACTGGAATAGGGTTACAAAGATTTACTGTACATATCAAAACATTTTCTTAGCATTTGGTTTTTAGAATCAACTTAAAATTTTGTTTATTTAAATGTAACTCTAAATAATATTAAATATGACTATACGAGCTTTAAATCGGGCCCTTGAGGTCCTAAAAATAGCTTACGAACAATTAGGGACCAATTCGAAATAAATCAAAACATTTAAGGAACAGCTGAAAACTTTCCACTTACAAGGGTCACACGGTTGTGTGGCCCTTTCACACGCCCAGATCGCAAGCTGTGTGATAGCTCGTGTAACTCTCTGACTTGAGACACACAGTCGTGTCTCAAACCGTGTGTTAGACTGTGTGGATATTGCACTTAAAATGAATAGGGACACACGATCATGTGGACTAACACATGGTAGTATGACAGTCTGTGTCTTAGGCCATGTGCTATAAAAACTTCTCTAAAACATCAGTTTTCCTTGAACACCAAATCAAAACATACCTAATTGTATTCCTATAACTAAATCACATTCAAAACTCTCTAAAACACATCCAAACTTCTAAAATTTCTTTATTCATTGCATCATAAATCATTTCATATTTATAAGTGCAAAAGATTCAACTAAGAATGTTAATCTGTACACAAAACCTGGATTGGAAGTTTAAACAAAATAAGTATCAAAACAAATTCACAACTTCATAAGATTAACATCATAAATACATGCCACGACCCAAAAGGAGATATATATATATATATATATATATACTACCAAAAGGTAGATAGTGTGAGCTCTGTAGACGATCCTTCCAAAGGTCCAACTGTTTACTACAAAACAACAAGAGAAAACAAATAAGCTTATATAGCTGAGTAAGATCATAGAATTGAATCGATAAAACATATCAATTTCTATTTAGCTAACATTCAATTCACATGCTCTTTCATTACTTTATTTTCAAGGGCACCAAAGTGTAAAGGGGCACCAAAGTGCATATAGGGGCACCAAAATGCTAACAGGGGCACCGAAGTGCATACAGGGGCACCAGAGTGCTAACAAGGGCACCGAAGTGCATACAGGCCATAACTCAATTAAATCCAATTCGTTCATATGAAAATTTTTAATGCAATCCACATAATATTGACAACTTCCATAATAATACTTTTATCCCAAAATGATTTCTCATACTTATCCACGAATTACTATCTAACAAACAACAACAAAATTTACAAGTAATTTACCATGATAAATAAACCACTACGACCTTACCTCTACTCACATGCTTGTTCAAAACGAACTGACAATTACTCCGTAACTTTAGCCTTCCCTCGGTTCAGGTTTGGTTGTTGCGTGATTTGATCTGAATAATAATTTTATTCAATTAGGTAATTCAAAATACTCGAAAATACTAATTTGAGCTTATGAGTCACTTTAAGGAAATTTTACAAAATTACCCTCAATACTTTAACATTTGTATAAGTAAGTCCTTAAACCAAAATTCATGTTTTACATGCAACCCATGCAAGAACAACTAGCCAAAACTTTTCATGTGTTAATTTCATTTAGTCGGTTGAATTGACATATAGATATGTTCAAGAGATGAATGAATTTTAGTAAGTAATGTTGTTCATAAGTTAGTAGAGTACCGGGTTGCCGTGAATATTATTTTGTAACAAGCATGAACATGAGTTAGGTGTAATTGAGTAGTTAAAGCAATTAACCTGACACATTTATGTCATATTAATTAAATCCTTAGAAATCATGCATAAGAATATAATTAGTCTTAGTTTAACTTAGTTTAATTTAGTTTAGAACACTTAGATTAAAATCCCTCTCAATTATTATTTTGTGTTTAACTAATTTGTAGATTAAATATTTTATAAATACTTTTTATAGCACAGTCCCTGTGGGTACGATACTCGACATTTACTTGTCACTTTATTACTTGAATACGATTGTGTACACTTGCACATTTTAATCGTTACAAGTTTTTGGCACCGTTGTCGGAGATTGTCAAAATTATTTGTTTTACATTTTGGTTTATTTTTCTATCTAATTTTACTAACTTATTTTTTTATTATTTCAGGTGTTTATGAGTATTGACCGAATTATCGACTTACTTCTAGTAGACCTTGAAATTGAATAAACTTTTCAAGAGAGAAGAACAAGCATCTTAAAGGACTGAAGAGATGAATTTTGAGAACTAGAATTAGGGAAATAGAGCTAACCATGCTCATAATCCTATCCTTACTGCAGATGATAGGGATAGAGCCTTAAGACAGTATACAGTGCCATTATTTCACGAGCTTAATTCGGGAATTAAAAGACCCGATATCTAGGCATAACAATTCAAACTGAAGCCAATGATGTTTCAGATGCTTCAGATAGTGGGCCAATTTAGAGGAATGCCTACAAAAGACCCTCATCTTCATTTGAGACTGTTTATGGAGATAAGTGATTCTCTCAAGATAGTTGGAGTGTCAAAAGATGCACTTCGATTGAAGTTGTTCCCATTTTGACTAAGGGGTAGAGCTAGAGCCTGGTTGAACTCGTTGCCACCAAATTCTGTTACAACATGGCAAGAGTTAGTTGAACGATTCCTTAGGAAGTATTTCCCTCCAAGCAAGAATGCTAAGCTGAGGAGTGAAATTACTACTTTCCAATAGATGGATGATGAGTCTTTGTATGAGGCTTGGGAAAGATTTAAAGAGCTATTAAGGAAATGCCCTCATCATGAAATTCCTCATTGTATTCAGTTAGAGACATTTTATAACGGTTTTAATTCGCACATAAGGATGGTAGTAGATGCTTCCGTTAATGGAGCTATTCTTTCTAAGTCTTATAATGAGGCTTAAAAAATTATACAGAGGATCGCAAGTAACAATTACCAATGGCTAACTAATCCAGTGAACTCATGAAGACGAGTTGCAGGAATTCACGATGTTGATCCATTAACTTCACTTACAGCAGGTATCATCGATGTCCTCAATGCTTAAAAATCTTACTACTAATGGGTTTAATAATGTTGCAGCTTAGCCACCTAATCAATTCGAGAACATAGCCTGTCTATTGTGGAGAAGGGCACATGTTCGAAGAATGCCCAACAAATCGAGAATTGGGCAATCAAAACCAAAATCGAGGTAGGAAGGGACTGTAGTCGAACTTTTACAACCTATATTGGCGAAATCACCCTAATTTCTCATGGAGCAATTAAAAGACTGGACCCAGTAACACTTATGCTGAATCAAGACTAACCCAGCCACAAGGATTTACCCAACAAGTTAAGAAGCCAACCCAAGTTGAACCTTCTAATGGTTTGGAAAATCTTTTGAAAGTATACATGGTGAAGAATGATGCTTTAATCCATAGCCAAGCAACCATATTGAAGAACCTTGAAAATCAAATGGGTCAACTTGCCATTGAGCTTAGAAACCATCCATAAGGTGCTTTACCGAGTCATATGGAGAATCCGAGAAATTCGAGGAAGGAGCATTATAAAGCGTAGACATTGAGGAGCGAAAAGACATTGCAGCCTAATGTTGTTGAAGTACAAAAAGAGCAAGCCGATGCTCGAGAATCAGTTGAAGTTCAACCAAGTGTTAAAACTCTAACTTTGCTAGAACCAAAACCAAATTTACCAGAACTAATTGAACCAGAATCGGTGATTGTTGAGAAAGAGACTTTAAAACTAGTCAAGTCAGATGATCTAACGACCCAGTTAGATAAAGAAGTGCCACAGAAAATGAAACAGCCAGTTCAAGTTAGAAATCCTCCATCACCCTACCCTCAAAGACTTCAAAAGTAGAAACAGGAAGTCCAATTCAAGAAGTTCCTAAGACGTACTTAAGCAACTTCATATCAACATTTCGTTGGTAGAAGCACTTGAGCAAATGCCGAATTATGTTAAGTTCATGAAGGATATCCTGTCAAAGAAGCGAAGACTTGGAGAATTCGAGACAAGAGGCCTAACGAGGGAATGCAGTGCATATCTTCAAGACAAACTACCCCCAAAGTTGAAGGATCTTGGATGTTTTACTATACCTTGTAACATTGGAGCAACTTATTATGGTAAAATACTATGTGATTTGGGTGCAAGTATTAACTTAATGCCCATGTCGATATTTAGAAAGTTGGGGATATGTGAAGTTAGACCAACTACAGTTACATTGTAGTTAGATGATTGATCTATAGCATATCTAGAAGGAAAAATTGAAGATGTATTAGTTTGTGTTGATAAGTTCATTTTCGCTGTTGACTTTGTCATTTAAACTTTAAAGTAGATAAAGAAGTGCCAATCATCTTAGGAAGGCCGTTCATAGTAACATGAAGGACTTTGATTGATGTGCAGAAGGGTGAGCTAACTATGCATGTTCAGGATGATCAGGTGACATTTAATGTTTTCAAATCTATAAGAATTCCTAATGTAGTTGATGATTGTTCTGCGGTTTCTAAGTTAGAAGGCATAGTAATTGAAGAGGAATTCAACTCTGTTGAAGATCCTTTAGAAAATATTTTGTTGATAGACCTCAGTAAGTGATGAAGAGTGGGAGGAAAACTTAACTTTACTAGAAACTAGTTCGAGGGGATTTAATCCACAACCTCGTTTTAAATCGTTAGAATTGAAAAGCAGAAATTATTTTCGAAAGCGTCGATTGAAGAGCCACCTAAATTAGTGCTTAAGGTATTACCTTCGCACTTGAAATATGTTTATTTAGGTTATGCTTCTACTTTGCCTGTGATTATTTCAGCACAACTAACTGAGAAGCAGGAAGACCAATTGATTAAAGTGTTGAAGCAATTTAAAAAGGCTATTGGATGGACCATAGCCAACATTCGTGGTATAAGTCCATCCGTGTGCATGCATAAGATCATTCTTGAAGATGACAAGAAAGCAACAATTGATGGATAACAGAGATTGAACCCCATTATGAAGGATATAGTCAAGAAGAAAATTATCAAGTGGTTAGATGCGAGTATCATTTATCCCATCTCAGACAGTTCGTGGGTTAGTCTTGTCCAGAGCATGTGATCGCGCTATGAATGTCACAGTAAATATGTGCAAGCGTACACTGTTGATGCAAGTATAATAGATATATGAAAATCTATCGGATATCGATCCCACAGGTATGACTGCTTATGTTTATAATTGTCGATGCAAATAAAGTTAAAACTACAGAGATTGTGATATATAATGTTGGAGCAAATTAATAAGAAAATGCAGTAAAGATTTGAGAATAATTTGTCGAAGCAGTTTAAAAAATTTTGAGAAGTAAAAATAGTGATAATGAGATGGGGTTCCCTGACTTGAAAAGTTGGCAAACAGCTAAATGTGATTACAAGGTAAATGATAGATAAATTGTCACTGCAATTAAGTTCAATGAAATCTTACCAACCTCGACTTTCATGTTTATGAAAGACTCAAATTGATAGGAGTCGCAAGGCGCAAAATCCAACGTACGTGATGGGCTCAATCTTCCTTAAGGACCAATAACGAGGTCAAAAGGCAAGCAAATTCGAGCAAAATTAAACGGGACCATCCAAGACTTCGTTACCAAGGCCCTAGATGCGCACATGATAGAAATAGAAAGTCAAGATTCACTTTCTTATTTTCAAGAAAATCAAGAAACTGAATCTTGGTCCAATTATGCTGTTTCAAACAATTTCAAGAATCAAGAAAATCAAGATTTCAATTATTGGAAAAAGAAATCGAATCATGCAGCCAAGGCGCATTGGATTTCTTGTACTACCTTGAACGAGCCAATTTCGAGAGCAAACGGATCACAAGACCAAGTTCTTGCAAAAATGCCCATTAAGATATCTACAAGTTATCTTGAAGATTAGAAAGTAATTTAATTGAATATCAGAACAAATTATTAAAGTGGCCCAAATTGGAAAGTATTTAAATTTAGGTCCAATTTTTATTTTAATAAGTGGATCATCATGTAAGAATTCAGCCCAAAGAGCCTATTTAAAGCCCTTTGGCCGAAATTCCCTATATCCACACTTAAATTTATTTTGTTTTTTTTATTTAATTAGCTGTCATGGTTAGAATTCTATTAGGGTTAGGAAAGCTTATTTTGGGGGCCTATAAGTAGCATGGTCGTTCCCCCTTGAAAAACACTGGATTTTGATTATTTTGAGTTAATAATAATTCTCTTTGAGTTTTTCTTCAAGAATTGCTCTTAGTTTTTTTTAGAAGTTGTTTTAACAATCGTTTAGGTTGTGGGAATCATCTTCAAGCTTTTTCTTGCCAAGATCTCTTTCTTGGAGGGGAAATTAGAGCCATTGAAGGGAGTTGTGGATTCTTATTGTTTCCAAGGCTTCTTAGGACATTATATTCTCTTTTCTATCTTTAATTTATCGTTCTTGTTTGATCTAGTTTATTTTTTACTGTTTAGGGTTACTGATTTAGTTGATTTTCATTCTTGGTTGAAATTGCTTCAAGAGGGACATTCTCTTACCTTGATCCATCAAGAAACACATTAAAAATTAGGAGATCCAATCTTTTCTTGTTGTTTCAATCATTATTGCCTAAACAATTTGCTTTTATCTTTTAAATCACTTCTAACGAATCTGTTTATGTTTTTATTTTTCAGATCTGGTTGGGACGTTTTCTTGAGGTTCAAGGACGATTTCTTTCATCCAAAAAACCCTAATTTCATTCTCTATTTGATCCGTTACTAGCCATTCATCTTTCTTTCGTTTTAATTTCGTTTGATTATTCTTCTTATCAATTAATCTGTCTTTCTTTGTTTTCTTTTCAGATTACATTTATCTAGAGCTTTAGGGTAGATCTGCGACTTGACAACTTTACGATCCTCTTCCGCATTTCATCTCGTATCATTTGGTATCAGATTTTGGGCGTTTTAGGTGTTCTTCATTGCTTTCTACACTGATTTCCATTACAAATAGCCAACAAGCAGTTTTTACCAGTAATTTTTTTCGGAAAAGATATTTTTGAGTAGGTAAACGTTTTTTAATTGTTCTAAAATTTTATATACTGATTCTTGGCACTATATTACAGTATGAAAAAAATATTTTCCGCAAAAAAGTGATAAAAAAGTTGAGAAAAAAAAATACGAGAAAAATAAAAAAATAAAAAATATTTTGTGGGTTGAATTTTGTGCCGAAAATTTCCAGATCAAAAACACATTATTTGGAGGCTCCAATTTAAATTTCGTGATTTTTGGAAGTCGGGAACACCTTGAACGAAGTTTATCAAGTTGCTTTGCAGTTTTTGGGTTTTCGGGTTTCTGCAATTTTATTGATTCTTAGTTTTAGGTTTTCATTTGTTTTTGCTTTTTATTGTTACTTTACACATTCTAACACTTTCTTATTTCTTGTGTTAGTAGGTTAACGAACGTTGCACCTTCCTTCCTCTGTGTAACATAATTCTTTGGTGTCTAGCTGATTTTGGACTCATAGTGTCATTATGATTTCTTTGTTAGTTTGATTCTAATACATCCTGATTGATTGATATAAATACTTTTAAAGGACTCACAAGATTAATTCTTACCTCATTGAGAATTTAATTTTTCTTTTTGAGTGCATAACGGTGAGGTTTGTTTAATTTTTCTTTTTTTTGAGTGTTGTGGTTTTTTTCCAGATTTGTCACAATGTCTCATAGTAGAAAAGGGAGTGATGACCAGAGTGACAAATCGCTAGTTAACATCGAAAATCTTGCTGGTATCGCAACAAAGTTAGATCTCCATGCCATCACTGATAAGTTCGAAACTATGTTCAATCAATTGAACAATACCTTAAATCAGTTACGAACTGAGCAAATAACTCAATGTTAGGGTGCTAATGATGATGATGGGTTTGAACAACCTCGTGCTCGTAGAAATCAAGCTAGACGTGTCCCTCGTGTGGATGAAGATCCTTTATTTCCCAATGATCATAGACAGCCTTCGTTGACAAAGCCGAAGTTCACAATTCCTCAATTTTGTGGAAAGAATGATCCCGAAGCATACTGTGAGTGGGAATAAAAAATAAAGCTTATGTTTCGTTACTATAAATGCCCAGAAGATGAGAAAGGTCCATTGGAAACCCTTGAGTTTTCAGACTATGCGTTGAGTTGGTGGACTCAACTTAATATAAGTCGCCAATGAAACTACGAGAGAGAAATAACCACATGGGATGAGTTGAAACAAGTTATGTGAAAACGCTTTATTCCTACACATTATTATAGAGAGGTCAAAACTAGACTTCGACGACTTGTTCAAGAAAGTAAATCAGTTGATGATTACTTTAAGGAGATGGAGATGCTCATTCAACGAGCAAATGTAGAGGAGGATGATAAGACCACTATGAAACGTTTTATTGATGGTTTGAACAAACCCATAGCCAACACTTTGCGGTTACAAACTTATATAGATCTCAAGAAGGCAGTTCACAAAGCCATTGAAATTGAACAACAATTAAGGGAACAAGGTCCTCATTCATTCTCTACTTCACAGTATTATAAAGGTAACAGTTCCAATTCTGACTTTAGGTATTCGAAACCACCTTTTACTGCTAATAAGTCTTCTTCAAGTGGTGATACTAAGAAATCAGATTGGAAGAGTGGGGCTCCTATGAAGATGCAAGTACCTTCTAAGCAACCCAGTTCTAGTGGTTCAAACACGAGAAAAACACGTGAGATATAGTGTTTCAAATGTAAAGGGCGAGGACACTATGGTAGAGATTTCCTTAACACGAGACTTCTCCTTATCGAAGAAAATGGTGAATATACTTCTAATTCGGACAATCCAGATATGACAGACTTTATGGAGAATATTGTCCATACTAGTTATTTGAATGAGGAGATCGTAGAACCACCAAATGAGGAGGTTGATTTTTTTGAATCCCATTACCTAGAATTGTGTTGCACTCTCAACATCCAGATGAAAGATGATCTTGACAATCAAAGAACTAATATCTTCTATTCTCGGTGTTTCATTAAAGGTACACTATGTTCGCTTATTGTGGATAGTGGGAGTTGTGCTAATGTTGTTAGTATCTTGTGGACTCTTTGAAGTTACCTTGCTCAAAACACCTAAGCCATACCACCTTCAATGGCTTATTGAATGTTCAGAAGTGCGGGTTACAAAATAGTCCTTGATTACATTTAAACTCGATAATTATGAGGATGAGGTATGGTGCAATGTTGTCCCCATGCATGCTGCGCATTTACTGCTTGAAAGACCATGGCAATATGATCGTGATGTCATACACCATGGCAAACAAAATCGATATTCCCTTATCTTTAAAGGAAAGAAATTTACTCTAGATCCTTTAAATCCTAACGATATGTATAAAGATCAAATAAAAATGATGAAATTTTGTGAGGAGGTTAAGGGGAAAGGACAAACAAAAAAGACTAAGAGAAAAGAGGTCATTAGTATTAAAAGTCAAAATTCAAACAACCCAATGGTGAGTGAATCCTCTAGTAGTAAAAACAGAGTGCAAAGTCTATTTGTAAGTGTAAAAGATGTGCGGAGAGCCCTGTTAAACAAACAGCCTTGCATCCTTGTGAGTTTTAGGCAAAATTATTTATCTTTAGTTGACCTTGACAAAACTTTGCCTGGTGTGTTTAACTCTCTTTTGCAGGATTATGCGGATATTTTCAATGAGGGACCTAAAGGTTTACCACTTTTACGAGGAATTGAGCACCAAATTGATATAGTACCCGGAGCATCCATTCCAAATCGACCAGCTTATCGAAGTAATCCCGAGGAGACAAAGGAGTTAAAAAGGCAAGTTGATGAACTATTAGCCAAAGGGTACATTAGAGAGAGTTTAAGTCCTTGTGCTGTTCTTGTCTTGTTGGTGCTAAGAAAGATGGTTCATTTCGAATGTGTGTTGATTGTCATCCCATCAACAAAATTACGATAAAGTATAGACATCCAATCCCTAGACTTGATGACATGCTTGATAAATTACATGGATAAACTATTTTCACAAAAATTGACTTAAAAAGTGGTTACCATAAAATTCGTATGAAGGAAGGAGATCAATGGAAAATAGCCTTTAAAACTAAGTTTGGATTGTATGAATGGCTTGTTATGCCTTTTGGTCTAACTAATGCACCTAGTACGTTCATGAGGTTAATGAATAATGTTTTAAGACCTTATTTGGGTAAATTTGTGGTTGTATATTTTGATGATATTCTAATTTACTAAACTTCTTTGGATGATCATGTTTTCCATTTTAAATTTGTTTTGGACATTTTATGAGATGAACAATTATTTGCCAACCTTGATAAATGCACTTTTTGTTATGATAAACTAATCTTTTTAGGGTTTATAGTAAGTGCTCAAGGTATTCATGTCGATGAGGACATACTAAAGGCAAGAAGGGAGTGGCCCACTCTTAAATTGATTACCGAGGTGAGATCTTTCCATGGTTTAGCAAGTTTTTATAGATGTTTTGTGAAGGATTTCTCTACTATTGCCGCCACATTAACTGAGGTTATTAAAAAATCAGTGGGCTTCAAGTGGGGTAAAGCTAAAGAAAAGGCGTTCCAAGCCTTAAAGAATAAGTTATGTTCTACTCTAGTTCTTAAATTACCTGGTTTCTCTAATACTTTTGAACTTGAATGTGATGCTTCAGGTATTGGAATTGGTGTCGTCTTGATGTAAGATAAAAGGCCAATAGCATATTTCAGTGAAAAACTAAATGGGGCGCAACTGAACTACTCAACGTACGATAAAGAATTATTTGCATTGGTGCGAGCTTTCCAAGTGTGGCAACATTACTTGCTGCCCAATGAGTTTGTTATACATACGGATCATGAGTCCCTCAAATGGCTAAAGGGACAAGGTAAGTTGAGCAAAAGACATGCAAGATGGGTGGAATTTAGTGAAACACTCTCATACGTAATTAAGTACAAAACAGGCAAAGAGAATGTAGTTGCTGATGCCTTATCTTGTAAATATTCTTTGATAACTACATTACATTCTAAAATATTAGGATTTGAGCATATAAAAGACTTGTACCCAAATGATGCTGATTTTTCAAATATCTTCCATGAGGGAGTTACTAATTCGTTAGGCCCATGGTGGAGGCTTAATGGGACACTTTGGTGTCGCCAAAACGCTAGATGTTCTATAAGAACACTTTTATTGGCCGCACATGAAGAAGGATGTTGACAAGTTATGGTCTAAATACATTGCTTGTAAACAAGCAAAATCTAAGGTAATACCTCATAAACTTTATACTCCTTTGTCGATTCCTTCTTCATCATGGGTAGATTTATCCATGGATTTCATTCTTGGTTTGCCTCGAACTAAAAAAGGTCGAGATAGTATATTTGTTGTTGTTGACAGGTTCTAAAAAATGGCACACTTTATTCCTTGTCACAAAACAGATGATGCTACACATGTGGCAGACTTGTTCTTTAGAGAGGTGGTACGACTACATGGGATACCTTGCATAATTGTCTCTGATAGAGACGTAAAATTCCTCAGCCACTTTTGGAAGGTATTGTGGGGTAAGCTTGGTACTAAATTATTATATTTCACTACATGTCACCCCCAAACTGATGGACAAACAGAAGTAGTAAATCGAGTTTTAAGCACTTTGCTACGAGCTGTTCTGGGTAAGAACCTTAAAAATTGGGAAGAATGTTTACCATTTGTTGAATTTGCATATAATCGATCTATTCACTTTACAACTGGGTATTCACCACTTGAACTTGTTTACGGTTTTAACCCACAAACTGTACTTGATCTTGTACCATTGCTTATAGAAAATATTTCTAGTTTGGATGGTGCGAAGAAAGCTAAATTGATTAAGTTAATGCATGAAAAGGCAAAACAATGGATTGCCAAAACAAATGACATGAATTCCAATATAGATAACAAGGGGCGCAAACAAGTTATCCTTGAACCGGTGATTGGGTTTCGGTCCATATGCATAAAGAGAGATTTTCGAATAAAAGGAGGACTACATTGGACCCTAGGGGCGACAGACCTTTCCAAGTGCTAAAACGGATCAATAACAACGCCTATCAAATAGATCTACCCGGTGAGTACAATATAAGTTCTACTTTTAAAATTGCTGACTTGTCTCCCTTTGATGTTTCAGATTTGAGGACGAATCTTTTTGAGGAAGAGGGGAATGATACGAGTCGCAAGGCCCAAAATCTAGCGTATGAATGTGATGGGCTCAATCTTCCTCAAGGACCAATAACGAGGTCAAAAGCCAAGCAAATTCAAGCAAAATTGAATGAGACCATCCAAGACTTCGTTACCAAGGCCTTAGATGCACACATGATCGAAAAAGAAAATCAAGATTCACTTTCTTGTTTTCAAGAAAATCAAGAAACCGAATCTTGGTCCAATTATGCTATTTCAAACAATATCAAGAATCAAGAAAATCAAGATTTTAATTCTTGGAAAAAGAAACCAAATCTTGCAGCCAAGGCGCATTGGATTTCTTGTTCTACCTTGAACAAGCCAATTTCGAGAGCAAATGGATCACAAGACCAAGTTCTTGCAAAAAGGCCCATTAAGATTTCTACAAGTTAATCTTAAAGTTTAGAAAGTAATTTAATTGAATATTAGGCCAAATTATTAAAGTGACCCAAATTGGAAAGTATTTAAATTTAGGCTCAATTTTTATTTTAATAAGTGGATCATCATGTAAGAATTCAGCCCAAGGAGCTCATTCAAAGCCCTTTGGCCTAAATTCCCCTTATCCACACTTAAATTTTTTTTTTTTATTTGATTAGCTGTCATGATTAGAATTTTATTAGGGTTAGGAAAGCTTATTTTGGGGGCCTATAAGTAGCATGGTTGTTCTCCCTTGAAAAAATACTGGATTTTGATTATTTTGAGTTAATAATAATTCTCTTTGAGTTTATCTTCAAGAACTGCTCTTGAGTTTTTTTTAGAAGTTGTTTTAACAATCTTTCAGGTTGTGGGAATTATCTTCAAGCTTTTTCTTGCCAAGATCTCTTTATTGGAAGGGAAATTAGAGCCATTAAAGGGAGTTGTGGATTCTTATTGTTTCCAAGGCTTCTTAGGACGTTATCTTCTCTTTTCTATGTTTAATTTATCGTTCTTGTTTGATCTAGTTTATTTCTTGCTGTTTAGGGTTACTGATTTAGTTGATTTTCGTTCTTTGTTGAAATTGCTTCAAGAGGGACGTTCTTCTACCTTGATCCATCAAGAAACACATCAAAAATTAGGAGATTCAATCTTTCCTTGTTGTTTTAATCATTCTTGCCTAAACAGTTTGCTTTTATCTTTTAAATCACTTCTAACGAATCTGTTTATGTTTTTATTTTTCAGATCTGGTTGAGACATTTTCTTGAGGTCCAAGGACGGTTTCTTTCATCCAAGAAACCTTAATTTCATTCTCTATTGGATCCGTTACTAGCCATTCATCTTTCTTTCATTTTAATTTCGTTTGATTATTCTTTTTATCAATTAATCTGTCTTTCTTTGTTTTCTTTTCAGATACATTTATCTAGAGCTTTAGGGTAGATCCGTGACTTGACAACTTTACTATCCTCTTTCGTATTTCGTCTCGTATCACAAATACTCACACTAACCACACCTTCCAGTGCTGGAAATACAAAATATTAAAAACAAGTGGATAGAATTTCTTCGATCCTCAAGCAACTTTGTTGACTTGCTTGTTAACTTAATTTGTCGCTGCACTTTCCAGTGACAGTGACTACAATTACACTTTCGTGGTCAAGGAATTAAATTCAAAGATAAACAATGAATGAAAGATTGAATAGATATCATACTTGATCTGAAATTAAATTGTTCTTCCATACAAATTCAATTAATCAAAATTCATCAGCGTTCAAAGAGATAATAAAAGAATGAATTGAAGCATCCTATTCCTAGTCTACTAGATCCATTCCCTTACACTCCTCTTGTGTCACAATTACGCGTCGTAATTAGGAATACTCCACGTCAAGAGCAGATTTACCTTCTCATCACAGTCAGGTTTCCCTCAATGAAGTTAACCTGCCATGGATGCAAGCTTAAGAAAATGTTGAAGAGAAAGTTTTTATGCGTCAAAAATCTGGAAGATGAAGGTCGAAGAAGATCCTCTCTCATCAGTATTTATCCACCACTACCAAGTACATGTATCCTCCCTTTCAAATCCAACTTCCTCCAGCTGTACAAGTTGGTATACCAGTTGTACACTCACGCAGATCTGGTGTGTTCATTAGACAGTTGTCGGTTGTAACAACATTTTTAGGCATAAATTTGGATTCTATTTTACGGCGACAACCCTGGATACCTTCATTTATTGATCTTTCAAGACAGATTCTTGTACTGACATCTTTGGATGCAATACTAAACAACTAATTGTGGTGACATTAGTAGCAAAAATAGAATAAAATTAATGAAAATTAAATCGAGCATCACAGAGTTAGAAAATACAATCACTAAGTTAAAAATGTTAAAAATGCATGCTAAAAAATGATAAAATAGGAACAAATTATACCCTAAGTAAGGAGGAATCCATGTTCTTTTCTAATGCTATTAGTGTGCCAAAGAAAAGAGGTATTATGATCGTGAAAAATGAAAACAACGAGTTGATACTGGCTAGAACAGTCACGGGATAGCGAATTTGCATCGACTACCTAAAATTGAATAAAGCAACGAGGAAGGATCACTTTCTTTTGCCCTTTCTAGACCAAATGCTAGATAGACTCGCAAGGCGAGACTATTACTGTTTTCTAGATGAGTACTCTGGGTACAATTAGATTACAGTCGCACTGGAAGATCAATACAAAACGATGTTCACATGCTCGTATGGTACATTCGCATTTAGACACATGCCATTGGGTTTATGTAATGCATCTGTTACATTTCAAAGATGTATGATGGCCATTTTTAATGACTTGGTTGAGAAGTATTTGGAAGTGTTCATGGATGACTTTTCAGTGTTCGGGGACACTTATGATGATTGCTTACCTAATCTAGCTAAGGTACTGAAGCAACGCGAAGAAACAAACCTTGTTTTCAACTGGGGAAAGTGTCATTTTATGGTACGATAAGGTATTGTTTTGGGGGCATCGAATAGCAAGACAAGGAATTGAAGTTGATAAAGCCAAAGTAGATGTAATCGAGAAGCTTTCACCTCTAACATTTGTAAAGGGTGTTAGGAGCTTTTTGGGTCATGCTGGATTCTATCGGAGATTTACCAAAGACTTCTCTAAAATTGTTAAACCCTTGAGCAAGTTGTAAGAGAATGATTCGACGTTCAACTTTAGCATTTAATGATTTGAAAAATCGACTTGTTTCAGCACCAATTATCATCACACTAGATTAGGAACTGCCGTTTGAGCAAATGTGTAATGTAAGTGACTTTGCAGTCGGAGCCGTGATGGGCCATTAAAGGAACAAAGTTTTTCACTCTATCTATTATACGAGTCGAATTCTATTTGGAGCTCAGCTGAATTATACGGTAACTGAGAAAGAATTACTTGCAATTGTCTTTTGACAAGTTTAGATCCTATCTTGTAGGTACAAAAGTGACTGTCTTTACGAATCATTCAGTAATTAAATACTTACTTGCCAAGAAAGCTGCTAAGCCAAGACTGAGTTGTTGGGTTTTACTACTTCAAGAATTCGACTTGGAAATTCAAGATCGAAAAGGCATAGAAAACCTAGTAACCGATCACTTGTCTAGATTAGATCCACAAGAAGAAAATTCAACTCTTGTACCCATACAAGAGACATTCCCTGGCGAACATATACTCAAAGTAAGTCATAACACCCCTTGATTTGTTGATTTTACTAACTACTTATCTTGTGGTTTGATTCCCTATGTAAGACGTATCAGCAAAGGAAGAAGTTCCTTCATGATGCTAAGTATTACTTCTAGGAAGAACTATACTTGTTTAAGAAGTGTGCAAATCAGATGATTAGAAGATGTGTGGTAGAAGATGAAATACGAGCAATATTATATCAATGTCACACAGCTCCAAGTAAAGGACACTTCGGAGGATCACGTACCACGGCCAAAGTATTACAAGCCAGATTCTTTTGGTCGACATTGTTGAAAGATGCGTACGCCTATGTTAAAAGCTGTGACCGATGTTAAAGGGTTGGTAATGTCACCAACAGAAATGAAATGCCTAAAAAAAACATCATGGAAGTGGAATTGTTCGATGTTTGGGGTATTGACTTTCTTGGTCCATTCCCTCCATCATTTGGTAACAAGTATATTCTAGTAATAGTCGATTACGTATCGAAATGGATTGAAGCTTAGGCATATTCGAAAAATGATACCAAGGTAGTGAAAAAGTTTTTACAGAACCATGTGTTCACACGATTTGGAACTCAGAGAGCCATTATTAGTAATGAGGGGTCCCGTTTTGTGAACAAATGGATGAAGTGTTTACTTGATAAACATGGAGTAAGACACAAGATTACTACAGCTTACCATCCATAGACGAATAGGCAACCTGAGTTGGCAAATAAAGAAATAAAGCGCATACTCGAGAAGGTAGTATGTCCAAATGGACGAGATTGGTCCAAGAGATTGGACGATGCTTAATGGGCTTACAGAGCAACTTACAAGACACCTTTAGGGGTATCTCCCTATAGGTTGGTAATTGGGAAAGCCTACCATTTGCTTCTGAAGTTACAACACAAAGCTTACTAGGCTCTTCAGCAGCTCAATTCGGACCCCAAGCTTGAGAAAGAGAAATGAATGCTTCAGCTGAATGAGTTAGAAGGATTCCGAACATTTTCTTATGAAAATGCCAAGCTATGCAAAGAAAGATTAAAAAGATGGCACGACAAGCACATCCGAGTCCGAGAGTTCGAAACAGGTCAGCAAGTCTTATTGTTTAACTCGAGAATGAAGTTCTATCCAAGTAAGTTAAGATCTCATCTGGTCCATTTACAATCCACAAAGTCTTTCCTTATAGAGTTGTGGAACTTCACAGTAAGTGAGGTAATTTTCGAGTCAATGCTCAACGGTTAAAACATTACTGGGGAAGTGAAATTGAGCGGGATAAATCATCGCTCATTTTATCTGATGATTAATTTTTGTTGTTTGAATAAAGAACTTTGGTTATATTTTCTAGATTAGTATGTTTAAATGAATTATATCAAGGAGTTTGGACCTTAAGCGGGATCGCTTGTGACCCCTCCAATAAAATAATTTTTTGAGAAATTATTTCTTAAGTTAATAAATAAATTTTTAATTTCTGAATTTTGCAAATAAAAGGGTCAATTGTTGATCCAAGTTTTAAATTAAATCTCAATTTTCAAATAATTTTAAGTTCAAGGACTTAATTGAATTTTTTGTAAAATTTGGTTGTTAATTTTGTGAACATTAAAACTAGCTGTTCATTTTTGTAAATATTTTCAAAACAACTAAAAATAAAGTTTTTCATTTAAATTATTTAATTTAATTTTAATTTTATTTTTCAAAATTATGATATTTCTTAATATTAAACTATAAATTAAATTTTATAATTTATATTAATTATTATCAAGAGTTTGTATTAGAATTTGTTTTTAAATTTTTTGAATTTAAATAAAAATTGTGTTTGAATTAAAATAGGATTTAGGAATTTAATTTGAGTGTTTGAGTGTGAATATTCTTTCATGCATTATAAATAGCCCACCTCTCAAGAGAATTATCACTCAAACCTTCAAATTAGTCACCCTAGGTAGCCACCATTGACAGTCATCAGAAGCCATCGGGCCGCATCAGCCGACATCTCCTGCAAGTGTCCGATGCTGCCTGACGTTGTTCGATGCCTGTCCGCATAAGCTCCCAACAGCGTTTGATAGTGCCCGAGGGTGTTTGTAAATCCGCACAAGCCGCGTGCGCCAGAGCATCGGCTCGTCTGCACGCCCCAACTGCACGCACACACTAGTTCCTGCATGTCTAGGAGCCCATGTGCTGCTGTCCGTTACTACTGCCGAGTGATGCCCATGCTTGCCGAGCCGTGCTGCTGCCGAGCCATGTCTGCTATGTGCGTCACACACCCTACACACCTAGGCCGTGTGCCCCTCACCCAAACACTAAGTTTTCTCCAAATTTTACCAAGAAAGAAAACCCCCCTTTTATTTTTAGCCCTAATTATTTAATTTGGATTTAATTTCAACAAAAAATAGTAAAAATTTTATTTAATTTCAACAAAAGGTAGTAAAAATTTTATCTTCTAATTTTTAATTTATTTAATTTATTTTAAATTGTTAATATTTTTTCTAATTAAATTTTAGAAAAAAATTTGTGTCCATTTATTTGTTGATCAAGTTAAAATCATGCCATGCAAAAGAACTTGTGCCGTAACAGAAGAAGATTCGGATAAATTCCAGTGCAAGAGCTAAAGAAAGATATTATAACACATTCAGAAATCAGTAGATGTTGCCTGAAAAAGGATTTTCTTGGGAAACAAGTAAATACACCAAATTCATGGCAAAAGTTCGACAAGTTGCTGAAGCTCTACACTGTGGATTATTTTATGAAAAGCGACCGAGTGCAGATGAGGAATTAGTTTGAGAATTTTATGCAAATTTCACCTCAGTTGAACTTGAAGAAATTTTAGTCCGAGGAATCAAGGTACCATTGAAGTCAAGCACTATTAATGATTTCTTTGACTTACCTGGTTTTGAAGAAGATGAATATCATACTTTGTTGAAGAACCTAGAGTCTGAAAAATTGCAAGAAATTCTTCGAGAACTTACAGTTGCAGGGTCTGAATGGACAGTGTCAAACATGGAATTTATACATGTCGTAGAGAAAATTTGACACCGATGGAAAAAGCATGGCTTTACTTCATTCGATTTAGTCTGTAACAGCCCGATTTTCAGTAGTGTCGGAAATAGTGATTTCAGGATCACAACTCCGATGGATCGAGTCGTAAATTTATTTATTTATAATATTTATGATGTCATTAGGATCACATTAAAATTTGGATAGGAAACTTTAATGTCTAGATAGTGAATTGAGTAGAAAGGACTAAATCGTAAAAGGTACAAAAGTTGAGTTGATAAATTAGAGGGATCAAATGAAAAAATAGACCTAAAGTATTTTAGTGGGTGCTTTATGATGTAAAATATTAGGAATAAGTGGGATTAATTAAAGTTAAACAAATGATTAATTAAGCTAATTATGAAAGTCTAAATATTTACAAAATTGCCATGGATATTTATGAAATTAAAAGAATAAAATAACATTTTTCTCATCTTTCTTCTTCCTTTTCACGGCTAAAACAAGAGAAAAATAGGGTTTTCCATTGATGAACTTTGAGCTTGATTTGGACTACGATCGTGCCACAGATCGCGGAAAAGGAAACTTATTAGAATAGTTCCTGAAGCCTATCCACAACTGCAATCCAGCCCGATTCCATTTTGTGACTTGAAGATTGGACCATCTTGAAGTCATCACACTATCCCGAGAGCTCGTCAGTAGTATTTACATCACTTGGTTATGTGGCATGTACTAGGATGAAATGACTTATTCTACTTGTATGGATGAATGAATCATTTGCTATGAATTTTTAGTTAAATGTTGCACAACTTTATATGTTAGTTGATTGTGATATACACATACTATATGAGATGTATGAAATGTTGAATCTATGTACAATGTATTTCCATGTTAAGTCTTTAAGTTATGAAAGATGAATGGTTGATAACTTGAGTTTAGGCATGATTCCTTGAATTCTATACACTTGTTTCGGTAGAACTCATGCTTGTATGTAGAAGCACATGGTAGGAGAGAGGTTGTTCTCTGACTTGAGTTGTTCGGTAGTTGTATAATAGGCATCGATTGTTCTGTACATTGAGGTATCGATAATTTAAATGCTTGTATCAGTAAAAGTACAAGGTAGGAGAGAGGTTGTTCTCTGACTTGAGTTGTTTTGGTAGTTGTATAACAGGTATCGGTAGTTCAGTACATTAAGGTATTAATAGTTTAAATACTTGTATCGATAGAAGTTGCAGGGTAGGACTTCTTAGCTCTCTAGAGTTTTAGTATTGGTAGTAATATGACTTGTATCGGTAGTTGTCTTACTTGTATCGGTAGAATTGTCAAGGGTATCGGTAGAAATCTACATTGTTTCATGAATTATTTACTGACTTGACAACTACAGATACTTGTCCAACAAGTATCAGTAGAAGTCTCCAAAAATTTTGAAAATGACCTTTTGGCCCTTGTTGAATTGTGATTACAATTAAATGATAATAAATGATGTATTGAGTGTATTTCTTTTGTAATGTAAGATCAAATAACATAAATTTAAAGATGAATAGTGATTGATGATTAAAGTGACGCTAGGACCCTAGCCGACAATGGTTTTCGGGTTTTGGGTGTTACATATTTAATAGGGAATTGTTGTTTCATTAGACCGAATGGTGTTGATCTATTCAATTCTAAAGGCGAAAACCATCGATGTAGGAAGAATCATCATAAGAGAAATCCGAAACTGTGCCATGAGACATTCTGCTCAAGCCTATTTCCCATTTACGATCAAAATGTTGTGCCCGAAAGCTGAAATTCTTGGTGACGTAAATAGAGTAGGATATAACCAAGGAGGAATTTATAATTGGGATCTATATAGTGTGGTAGGAGATTCTATTAAAGAAGAAGAAGATCTTGAGGAAAAAGAAGATCCTGAGGAAGATCATGTGGAGATTGAAGATGATCTTTCGATAACAGAACCGATTGGAATGCATGATGAGACAAAGTCGACTGAACGAACCTTCGAGCCTGATAAATCCATACCGAGACCACCGTCACCTCCAACTAAAATTCGAAATGAGCTGTCAAAGATGATGGATTGCATGCAACACATGCAATGGTAGCAAAATCGTTTTGGAGATACATGAAGATACGAGATGATGCATTTAAAAGTGCATTTCAAAAAGTGTTTCGTGACCCATTTGTTTTTGTGCCTGAATTTCCAGATTACATATTCGAATTATGGACTCCAATGATGAGAAAGGAGCAAGGTGACTTGAGCAATAATAGGGGCTACCAAGCAAAAGGAGAGTCAAAGTCTGAACATAAATAAAAGGGGGGAACTTGTCTTTCTTTAAATTTCAGTTATTTTTATTTTCAGTCTTTTATTTTTTGAACGAATATAGGATTAGGTCACTAGGTTAGTTTTAATTCTTGCATAATAAATTAAGAGATTGAAGAAAAAAATTGAGCAAACATAGAAAAATAAGAGTGTGGTAATAAATATGTACATATCTAGGATTAGACATTGAAGAGCTTGATACTTAAGCAATCAAATTGACTCACCTCCTCTTCTTTGACCCTACCTGGTGTACAGTATTTATTCACTTTTATTTTTACGTTCTTTATTGTTTTTAACAATGAGGACATTGTTCAATTTAAGTAGGGGGACTAAAAATTGAAAACTTCTTGATAGTATTATTTCTTTTTATTTTATGAATTTAGTTATAATTTTGCTTGAAAATTTGAATTTATGTTGATTATGTTAAGCTTTAGTAAAAATAAAATTTAATTATCTCAATGGTGATGATGTTAAGCCGAACCATGATAAGAATGCTACTCTTAATAAAATATATGAAATCATATCATAAAATTCTTTATTCATGATAGAAGCTAGATATGCATGAAAGTTTAAGTCTTTAGAATTGACTTAGTAATTTCTTGAGACGAAATCTTAGGAAGCATGAAGTTTTGAAAATGATTTAGGCAACATTTGTTTGGATCATTTGAGCCTTTCAAGCTAACCTTGATGAATGTTATTCTTTGAAGCCAACTTTGAGACTATATTACCTGATTTTTCTTTGTACCCTACAATGATAAGCCATCTTATCTCTTGTACTTATCTATAAATTGTCCCAACTTTTAGACTCAGTCTATCAAGATTATGTTCTGAAAATAAGTCTGGGGAGTTAAGAAGTACCAAAATGCTCAACAAAAGTATAGTACATACAAAAATGATGCTCAGAAAATCAGAAATGAAAAAAAAAGAAAAAAAGAGAGAGCATATGTACTCAAAAGAAAAAGAAAAGAGCACGACCATGCAAAGTTCGAAAGAAGTTGGTGAAATTGAAGGTCTATTGCAAGTTGAGTCTAGGGTTTTAGCTTAAATTTATCTATCTTTTCCTACCCCTAGCCTAACCCCATTACAACCTATGCAAAAGACCTATTTGATTCAAGATTTCAGTACTACCTACATTAGTGGAGAGAAATTGTTATGTTCAACATGTTAAGACATAAGTTAAACTTAATGATTGCAGTTTAATCTTAACTAGGGAATAAAAATTGAGTGATAGGATTTTGACATGTTTTTATTGAGATAAGCATGATGATAATTGAAGATAATTGAATTAAAAATACTTAAGCTATATAATTTCTAAATTCTTTTTTTTATGCTTAATTATTTGGGATTCATGAGTATAAGGAAAAATAATCAACTCTTTGTGATTTTTGCTTTACTCGGGATGAGCAATGGATTAAGTTTGGGGGTGTAGAACGATGAAAATATATAGACTTTTTCATACCCTTTTTGACATAATTTCAGGTAAATTTTGAGTAATTAATGTCGAAAAGTATAATTTATTTATAGAATAATTAATTTGTGTTAAAATTACCAACATAATGATTTTTAATTATTTTTATAAATATTGAGCATAAATTTGTTGATTTTTTGACAGTTTTGCACAATTGGTGAAAATCAGCCCAGCAGACACTACTGATAACTTACACCGTTGAGGCAGTTTTTATATCGAGTTAGTGAAGAGCTAAGAAGAATATTTTTCAAGTCAAGGGTCGGTCCAATATGAAGCTAATTATGGTTTATAATTATATTTTTAATTCAAATTAAATTGGATTATAAATTAATTATAAAGGCTAAGCTGAAATAGCTCGATGTGCATGCAACCGAAGGTCGAACCACCTCCAAATGGGCTAGCCATATGCTGTACACATAAAGGAATAATCAGTTGAAATTTTGACCAATTCATCCTTGCAAAACAGCCCTCAAAATTTCCCAAATTTCCTTTCCAACCCCTCTTCTTTTCATGGATTCAAAATCTCACCTCTAGCTTGTTTTTAGCAAACTTTGAACAAGTCAAAGTCTACATGTGGTGGCAGACCATGGAGGAGTGTGTGACTGATATTTATTTGCTAAATATAACCACACAACCTCTCCTCAACTCCACCTATAAATACACCCCCATTCACCTCATTTCAACACACCAATTCACTCACACTTCTATTCTTTCTCTCTAGTATTCTCTAGTTTTTCCATCCTAGTTTTTCCCCATTCCTTTGTCGATTTCTCCTCTTGAGAAAGAGTGGTTCTTCAACCTAAAGAGTGGTTCTTCAACCTTCCATAGCCTTTGTTGAGTGTTCATCAGAGACCTCGATCTGAGAAAAATCGAGCAAGAATGACGAAGAACACGAGAGCTATTCCTAGAAATTGACGGATTTAATCTTAGTCTTTTTCTTTATTTTTTAGATTATTGTTTGTTATTATGATGAATGCTATTAATTATTTAATTGAAATGGCTTAAATTCTTTAAGTGTTTGGTTGATTGTGTTTAATTGCTTGTTTATATTTAATTCATGTTCATATTGTTATAGGCCCTGAATATTCTGTTTAATTAAATATTATCATGCCTAAGTTATTATTGCATTACCCTTATGATATAACTATTGAATTAATCATTTAAGTACATTGAAATTGTGATGAATGGACACACTATTTAATTTGTGCATGTCTAATCTTCTAAGGGATCTGAAGGTTAGAATTGTGATGATATTAAACAATACATAGCCTTGCATAACTTGCAGGATTTTTGTGATTAAATTGTTTCAACATAGAGATATGATTATTACTTCACTTGATCCTTTACATGCTTATGATTGTTAATTAGTCGGTTACATTGGCATGGAGATATGTTTAAGAGATTCTTTAGCTTTCATATAGTATGTATGTGCAATAACACATTTGCTTATTAGAATTGAATTAGTTGATTGAATTGGCATAGAGATATGTTCAAGAGATGAATGAATTTTACTAAGTAATGTTGTTCATAAGTTAGCAGAGTACCAGGTTGTTGTGAATATTATTTCATAACAAGCATGAACATGAGTTAGGTGTATTTGAGTAGCTAAAGCAATTAACATGACACATTTATGTCATATTGATTAAACCATTAGAAATCGTGCATAGGAATATAATTAGTCTTAGTTTAACTTAGTTTAATTTAGTTTAGAACACTTTGATTAAAATCCCTCTCAATTATTATTTTGTGTTTAACCAAATTGTTGATTAAATATTTCATAAATACTTTTCATAGCATAGTCCCTGTGAGTACGATACTTGACATTTACTTGTTACTTTATTACTTGAATACCATTGTGTACAGTTGCACATTTTCATCGTTCCACCATGCCATCCCCTAATTAGAAGTACGGTATAATTACCATTTTAATTCACTTATTTCCTTTTTCATAATTTTTTGACACATTTAATTAATAGAATTCAACTTTTGAAACCCTTACAATTGAGTCCTTTTTCACTTAATCAACTATCCAAGTGTTTAAACTTCTTAGCTAAATTTAATTTGACCACACTCATTACCCATTAATATTATTTTAATAATGTTAAAGACTTTATTGCCAAAACATGTGTGGTTCAAAGCCACTATTTTCGACACCACTAAAATCGGGCTGTTACAGCATGATAGGCCGTATTGGCCTTTACTTTTCCTTTTTGTAATGTTGGGGGAAGGCAGGTTGGTTATGAAAATACATAATACATTTTTTTCTTCTTCTCTTTCTTCTATCTTTCTTTCTATGCTCAAGCTCTTCTTTTCTTCATCTATTCTTCTTCTTTGAATTTCGAATAATCACAAGGGTATCAGAGCTACTATGGTCTTCATGGCCAGTGAAGGAGTCACGACTCAACTATAAAAAGACATGGCTTAGTTGCAGCAGGAAATGTCCTAGCTCAGAGTGGATATTGATGTGAAAATGAATACAAGGTTTAAGGATTTTTAGAAGAGTTTTAAGAAAGATATGCGGACCAAATTGTATTCTCTCTTGGACCAATTTTGGGGCAGCCACAAACCCTATGGGTTGCTTGTTCAGGTTAGAGCAAGGGAAAGGGTATTTTAGAGGAACCTCTTCTTGGTTTTCCCCTAAAGAACCAATTATATTAAGGGTATTTTAGAGGAACCTCTTCTTGGTTTTCCCCTAAAGAACCAATTATATTATCGCCACAGTCGGATTTGAAAACATATTCTTGTGTTAGTAGTATGGAGACTAGTGCCAAATAGGTAAAGTTTGACTATCCCTATTTTGATGGGATGGATTTTTGAGGATGGTGGTTGAAGTTGAAGCAATATTTTGAAGCTAAGGGTTTGAGGGATCAAGCTAAGGGGCATATGGTTATGCTTCATTTGAAAGGGAAGGCCTTAGATTGACATTAATTTTTTGCTCAAGGGCAAAGTGGTCTATGAAATTAACTCACTTTGACATAATTTCACAATGTTTAATTCAAAAATTGGACGTGACCACTCTTGGTTTCACTAATCCAATTTCTACTAACCCTGTTTTTAGGACGTGACAAGTTCAATGTATGCTTAGATTTGTGCATGTTCGGATATTGAGTACATTGTGAGGATGTTGTGTAAATATTTGAGCAATTCAAATATTTATAATTGGAAAGTAGCAAAATGGTTTATACATTATCTTTAGAAAACAAAACATTACAAGCTCACATATCAAAGGTCTGATAAGTTAGAGATTACTAGGTATACATGCTTCAATTTTCCTGGAATATAAATGCAAAATTTTGTTACTAGGTTAGAAATTGTGACAATAAATGACAATCGTTTATTCTTATAACAAAAGGAGCAGATGAAAGTCAAAACACATATATTTTAAGTTCCTAATTGTTAAAGAAAGAGTTCAGATTGGTTAGGTGTCTTTTGAGTATATTGGTATAGACTTTATGATTGTGGATTCGCTTACTAAGAGACTACCATCCAAGGTTTTTCATGAGCACACTACTCATATGTGTCTAATTTTTATTTAAGGATGTTTGATTCTAGTGGAAGTTTATAATTTAAATGATTTTTTATGGACACATTTTCAATTATTCTAGTTTATGGATATTTTAAGGTTATTTTCTGTAGAAATAAATTTTATTTTGGTTTATTCACACTCTGATTATTAGTAAGGGTTGATCTCATTAAGGTTTAAGCAGGATCAGATGGAAATAGACATGTTTAGATCACATTACATGTAATTTTCATGCTGCACATCCATACTTGATCTATGTCATTTGGTTGTTTTAATATACGTCCTCGGGGAAGGATCTATTTATGATATATCTAATGAAAGTCACATTGGTTCTATGCTAACATAATTAATGGACAAGATTCTTCAGAATACCTTTTGAATATGATGGTAGAGTTTTGAGCTCATAATTTTATATAATGACAAGTAATTATAAGATAATGGTTATATATATGTGATCCAAGTAGGAGATTGTTGAATAATATGGATGTCACATATACACTAAGAATAATTACATGTTATTATTTACTATAATAAAATGTTAGCCCAAATTTAAAGTGATCTAATATGATTAAGGATTATTAGATTCCAGTTATTAAATCAAGTATGTGCTAACTATGTGTAGAGACTATAGTAACTAATTTCTAATTAGCAATTTCTAATTGATGATGGACTAATTAGAGTTATATATTAGGGTTATGGTCCTCAAATTACACATACGTAACTTTTCTGACATACCATCTTTAGAAATGTAAGATTCACCTTCTTTGTAATTCTTATGTGTTAATTTGGAAAAGCAAAACCATAAGATTTGATGATTTCAACATATCATTAGATTTAGGTGCATGATCGAGCTATGAACGTCACAACAAATATGTGCAAGCGTACACTGTCGATGCAAGTATAGTAGACAAAAGTGAATATGTCGAATATCGATCCATAGAGATGGTTGTTTATGTTTAAATCTATTGAAACAATTTGAGTTAAAATGAAAAGAACTGTTAAGAGTAATGTCAACGCCAGCTGGCTAAAACTACAAAGGTTAAGAGTTAAATCTTGTCAGTGCAAATGTAATATAAAATGTCAGAGTAAATTAATAGAAAATGGATTGATTGTTGAGATGTTGTAATGTAAATTCAGAAATATAAAAGAAATAGATCAATTGTAATGAATTGGAAAGGATCATTGACTTCACAAGTTGGCAACACTAAATGTGACTACAAGGTAACTAATAGATGAATTGTCGCCACAATTATGTCTCAATGAGATCTTACTGCTATCAAACTCTCTGTTTAACAAAGACCCAAGTACTTACAATTATCACACCTTTCAGTGCTAGTACTACTTTGTACTCAAGAACAAGTGCCTAGAATTCCTTCTTGCCTCGAGCAACTTCCATTGTCTTGCTTGTTAATCTAACTAGTCATCGCTCATTCCAGTGATTGTGACTGCAATCGCACTTCCGTGGTCAAAACAGTTAAATCCAAATATAAACAGATGAGAAGAATTGAGTAAAAATCAAAGTAAATCTAATATTAATAGATACTTCTGTATACAATTAATAGTCAATAGAATTCACTGACATTTAAGAGGGATTAAAGAATGAAATTGAAACATACTATTCCTAGTCTACTAGAATTCTCCCTTAATGACTCCTCCTGCATCACACCTAGTGCTTCTCGTCAGAAGTTCTTGCTTCCTTGTTGCATCAGGTCACCTTCCTTCGAAATCAAGCTTCCATGGCAGCTGACTTTGAGAATGAATGAGAGAAATTATAGATCTAAATTGTTCATAGCTTGATATTGATCTTCTCTTTCTTCCTTCTATTTATAATCACTGGCAATTGCAGATCTTCCTCCCTTTTTAGATCTAACTCCTTTTTGTAGCTGTAAAAGTTTGTTATTGCTAGCTATGCACTCACACATATCTAATTTGTTCATTAGGCAGTTGCAGATTGTCGCGACATTGTTGGACACAAATTATGATTTTAATTTGCTACGACAACTTGTCATTCTCCTGCGCCCGTGCTTTTGGATATGTTAGCAGCGTAAAATCCCTAATAAAATGTAGAAGCATTTATGTGATGACATATTTGGCCACAATTTTGGATCAAACTTGTGACCGCAACTCTGAATACTTTCCTACTCTGATCTTCCCAAGTGAATTTCTACATTGACAACTTTAGATGCAAAACTAGTACTAAATACAACGACATTAGTAGCACAAAAGAGATAAAATGAAAGAAAGTAAGATCAAACAACACTGAGTTAGAAAATGCAAATACTAAGTATGAAATGCTAAAAATGTATGCTAAATATGATACAAAAGGAACAAATTATACACTAATTTAAGGAAAAATTAAGTGTCATTTCTAATGCTATCAGTACACTTTTGCATCTAATTTTTGTTCTTAATGACTAACATGAAAAATTCTAATTTATTAAGTTTTATATTAAAATTTTATGTTTCTAAGAACTTAATCCAAGAGTTGTTCGGTGTTGCTTTTTCAAAAATTCTAATTTAGTCGTTTGATTATTTTAATTTTCATTGATTCTCACTAACAAAGTTTACATTCTTGTTGTCATTTGAATTTGAAGTTAAAAACATCTTTCATTTCGGGCTCCTTCGAAAATTATTGTCTGGAAAATTAAAGATGTTGCCCGGCAGTTCGAGGCAATCAAGTTTTAGTTCGTATGAAGGGAAGGTAACCTAATTACGGATTGTCTAGCCAAAACTTGTGATGTCGTTGACATTGATATTCACATTATTGACATTCCTACCGCTCAAGTTAGTAGGTTATTGTTAGATGATTCAATTGTCATCCATAATGTATGAATAAATTGAGGAAAAGGTAATAAAATTCCTCTTTATTTACAAAAAAAAAACATCTTTCATCAATAAATTAAGGTATAATGACAAGCGTCGTAAACTATCAAAATAATTATCCTTAATCTGAAAAAAAATAATTAAATAGCGTAGTAAATAGAAGAAGGGTCGATCCACAGGGACTTAGGAAATTCTGATGTAGAAAGCTTTTAGTTCTTGATTTAGGTGAAATGGGATAAAAATGGGGGGTTTTGATCTAAAGAGTTTAATTAAAGTAAAATGAAGAAATGGAAATTTAAATTGAAGAATTTAAAGAAAATAAATTTAAAAAGAAATTCAATATAAGTATCAGCCTTAGGCTCCGCTTTGACTCATTTCCAACCGATCATCGAATAAGATTTTACTTCGGATAAATGTCGGTTATAGTCTACAAGACCCAACCCTTGTAACTTAATTTTCTCTCCGATAAACCGAAAATCCAAAATCAGTTTTTGAATTTCAGTTTTCTGGCTAGACTAACCACGACTATCACCTTTAGAATAAAACAGTTTAAAATCTGGAAAAACCCGACTCGGATTATGTTGTCTTAATGAGAATTGAATCCGATCTCAATTTCCCTTAGCGGACCGCCGCTAAGTGTGTTCACAGGAAGCCAAATGTGCTACAAGCCGGTCCTTCCTCCCAACTATAAATCAAGACAACCTTCAAACCAACGGATCCTTTTTGAATTTGAAAGTGAAAGGATTTTAAAAGGAAAGGCCGATTGTCAATCCAAGTTTGCAGAAAATTGAGAAATATATTCGAAGATATTAAGTGCTTTTCAATTCTCATAATTGAAATTGAGTCATTGTTTTAGCCCTTTGACTTTTTGGAAAATTAGCTGAGCATGATTATGGAAAAAATCATACTCAACATTTTTTAAGAAAATAAAAACTTAAAAATGAAATATAGAGAAAAAAAGGATTTTATAGAACTTAGAAAACAAGAATAAAACAAAATAAGGGATGAGGGATGATTTTTCTAGCCTTCCCCAAGGGGGTATTTATAGTTCTCCAAAATCCTAAAAATAACCTAAAAATAATAAAAGTTAATTCTTGAAAAATATTCAAATTAAATCCTAAACAAACAAAAGATAATTTCTAGTTTTGAATTTAAAATGCAGCTGATCCACTCGTCCATCATTGCTGACTGGACCTTCTAGAAGCTGCTGACTGGACCTTCTAGAAGCTGCTGACTGGATGCCACGTTAGAATCTCATACCCAAAGTTATGCCCACTAGTCCAGCCTTGATTCCAAAAAATAAAATTGTAGAACTTTGTCTTTTAAGTGCAATTTCCAGAATTAAAGTCCTATATAGAAAACGCACAAAAACGTCCAATTCAGCAACATGAATTAATTATTAAGGAGTAATTAAGGATAAAATATTAATCAAATAAAACACTTATCATATAATAACTTATTTGACCTCTAAATTTACAAAAAAAAAAAAAAAAAAAGACATTTTAGCCTCCCATTTAATTTTCGTCTTTTTTGCTTTTAAAATTGTATTATTTATCAAATTACCTCAAAAATGGATGAAAAAAATTAATATTTGTTAGCTTTACCAATGTGACATCCAAGTGGTAGTCCACAAGGATACCATGTTAGCAATTAATTGATTTTTTTAAATTTAAAAAATATATTTTTATACTTTTTAATAAGTTCAATCATTATCAATTTTTAAAATAATTTTTATATTCTGTGAATTTGTTATATTTAAAAAAAATAATTGTTGATGTGGCATCCATGTGTATGCCACATCAGCAACGTTAACAAACGTTAACTTTTTCATCCATTTTGAGATGATTTGACAAACAATACAAGTTTAAAAACTAAAAATGAAGAAAAAATAAATTAATTGCTCTATTAATAGACAATTATATCATTCATTTTATATTTGTTTTTTTTTGTACTTTCCATATCTGTTTTACATTCATGTTCGAGGTTCGTGGCTGTTTCTTCTAACAATTTTATCTCCAAGACTTGAACCTCGTTCTTTTAAGAATGCAGTGTATCTTACCACTATACCTAACACCTATTGATATTTTATATTTATTTTAGTACATTATTAATTAAGTTGGTGTTATTTTATTCATGTCATCAATTCTAAAATATTTATTAATAATAGATTATTCAAAATAATATGTGCCTCGGATGCTATTTAAATTTAGGTTAAACTATGTTATTAGTCTTTTTACTTTACGAAAATTATGAATTTAGTCATTGTACTTTAACTTGATCAATTTTAGTCTTGGCCCTGATACTAGTAGTTAAATTTGTTTGTTTAAATTCAATTGTTTGTACTATGCGTATAGTTGTAGATTTAGTTCATATTCTCCGATTGGATCGTTTTTAGTCCTTATGCTTTTCAAAAATTGAAATTTCAATCTTGCAAAAATAATTGTTGTCAATCCATTAATTGAATTTTTAATGAGTAATATGTAAAAATAACAAGTTGACATGACATTTCACATATGATAATATATTTGGTGAATCAGATTTTTGAAATAGTAGAACTTAATGAATTTAACAAATAACATTTAGTGAGGATTAAAATTATAAAATTTGAAAAGTATAAAAATTAAAAATGACCAAATTAAAATACATAGCTTAAATCTACAATTTTCGTAAAATATATGGACTAATAGTAAAATTTAACCTTAAAATTACTCGAAAACCTGATTTTGGTAAAAATTTACGAAAAAGACGTGAAATAATATGGATTTACTTTTAATTTTGAATTTTTCTTCATCCTTCCCCCCTGTGTTGGTTGGTGGTATATGGATTTTTATCTTTTTCTAGGCATCTTCGTGGAACGAGACCGAAAATGTCCTAAAAAGAAAAAGGAGTTTATAACTATTATTCTTTCTTTGGATGGATGTTTTTTAATATAAAGATTGAAATAAAAAATAATTAATTAATAAGGATTAAGTTGTCTTTTTATTTCAAATTCATTTAGTAAATAGATTTTAGGGGATACTAGTGTATTTTTTTGTTGGTAAATTACAAGAGGAGAGTAAAACCCTAACAACAACACGACTAGTGTGACTCGAATCCAAACTACACCTTGAGTAATGAACACTTTACCTATCAAGCCAGTACACGGGGTTCATACTAATGTATCTTTCATCCAACACCAAGAGTAAATAGTTTTTTTAAAGGGTAATCAAAACATATTAAATTTCGCGTCTTTCATAATGTTACAATAACAACAATACCAAGAGAGTTTAAAAATAATTCAAAAATTATAACTAAATATATAATGTTTTAGGTACACAAAAATTAACTCATATATTATACGGAATATATATATAATGAAATTTAAATTAATAGAAGTTTGAAGAGAATTCATGGATCAAATTTAAGTTTTTTAAAAAGTTAAGAAATTCTATCAAATGTATATGTGTGTAGAAATTGCGTATTTAGAACACATATTCGTGTTTAAAAAATATAATAAATAATAAAATTTATAGTTTGAAACTAATTAATAATAACATATGCAATATGTACGATATTAAAATATGTACGATATCAATCCTAAGTTGATGTATAGTTAATTTGTGATATCATCTCAATCAACAACATTATAAATCTATACAATCGATTGGGTAATATAATGTGCCTAATAAAATTAAAATGAATTAAAAATTTAAAATAAAGTATTGGTTGAGTGGTAAATTTAAAAGTTTATGCATTGATGTAATTGGTTCAAATCCCACCATTAGTTTTATTTAAATAAAAAAAATTAAAGTACCCTAGATTAATATAACTTATTTTAAATAGAAAATAATATTTTTGTAATTTTTAAATTGAGTTGATGTTTGGTTGACTTGTGATACCAGTTAAAGACTTAAATAATAGTATGTAGATATAATAAAAAAAAATTATTAAATATAAAATAAAAATATCAAATAATAAAAATATAGAAATTTTTTTATTACAAATTCATTTAGTAAATAGATTGAAATAAAAAATTAGTTACAAATTCATTTAGAAAATATATAGTATGTAGATATAATAATAGATTTTTTTATTACAATTCATTTGGTAAAATTTTATGAAAAAGACGTGAAATATAAAATAATATGCAAAACAAATATTATTCTTATCAATTTAAAAGTTTTTCTAAAGTCGTATATATATATATATATATATTATAAGTATTGAAATATTATGTCAAAATTTTATTAACAAAAGTTGACGTGCAGGGTTTAAGCTTGAAGAAAATGTATGAGGATTGCTACTTAGAATCTATTGTAACATGGAACCTTAATTACTTCACTAACTTTTAATACATAAGATCATAAGGAAATCACACTGATGTATTGACCCCAAAACCCAAAATATTTTACGACCAATTTCTCCACCCGACAAGACATATTCTATATGTAATTTCAACCTTACTGACATCAAATTCTAAGATTGGGTGCCATGGACTAACTTCATCTTTAATCTACCTTTCGATGCCCATAACTGCATACAGCTTTCCTTCCTTCTGAGATTCAAAACCATCAGATTCATCTTCCACTTCCAATTCAAGGTCTTCTTCCTTTTTCAGCGTTAAATAATCCACTTTTTCTCCATACAATTTACCCAAAATCAAATAGAGAGCCATTGAGAAAATGATGACCGCTATCAAGGTCCAGCTGAATATGATATTTACTAACGATTTAGCTCGCTGTAATGCCTCATTGCTTGAGCACCTAACAACCTGGTGACCATCTTCATCGTCAAGGAAGCAGCCTTTGGAAACCAACGATGGGGTCCAGATCATGTATCCCATGATAATGAGCCACACACCTTGGTACAAAATACTGAGAGACCTTATAAAGCTTACCATGAAGCTCTTAGGAAGCCCAATTCCTGTGAGGGTGGTGGTTAAAGAAACAACGATGATGGTCTGTAGAAGCAAGTGATACTGACCCTCCACTCCCATGTGATCAGCTGAATGAAAGTGGAAGAGGAGGAGCTGCTGGGCAAAAGCTACTGCTGCAATAAACTGTGTTAGGCTATGCTTAGCTTTGGGGCTAATTTTATCAAGGATAATAGCGAAAGCTGCATAAGTAAAGAAAGTCATAGATATGGAAGAGTGCTCAAAGTTGTGGAGATGAGTTGATGGGATGGTTCCATCAGGATCCAAAGGTTGGTGCCTTGCAGGGCTGATAAAGAGCTCCATTGAGATGGAGATGGAGGAAGCTACCATGATGAGGAACAGTTCTAAGTGCCTTGATTTTAGTGTGGGGAACCATGTGGGAGATGTGTAGGGATTTGGATGGAGAGAATGGAGCTTGATGTGATTAAAGAGATGCCAAAAACCAAGTAAAAAGAAGGCTAAACCTGGGAGAACATGCCCCACTAGAGAACCCATTTCTTATTGTAGTTGTTAAAAGAGCTTCCTCTCAAGGTTGTAGGGGAGAGAGAAAAGATGAGGCAGAGTATGGTGATCAAATTGAAGCCAAAATGGGTCGATTGGGTTGAATTTGTAAGGACTCCATAACATTCAATATATATTGTGGGACTTTGAAAATCTGATTTTCTCATGAGTTAAGGAAAGGGATTAATAATTTAGCAATTACACATTAGTTTCAATTATAGGTGTTCATGAGTCAGATTGAGTTCGGGTCGGATTTAGGCGTGATATTAAATATTTTATGTTTGTTCAAGCTCGGTCCGACTCAAAATATGAGTCTAAAATTTTATTTAAACCCGTCTAGATTTGTAAAAGATTAACCCAAATCCATTTTAAGTTCATCCATATTATTTTTTTAAAAAAAATATTTATATTATATTATTTTAATATTTAATATTTTTTATATAGTCATCTTAAAATTATTTTAATGTTTACATTAGAGTAGTATTATATATTTAGTATATGTTTATTTTTTTTTATGTGTTTTGAATGCCATAATATATAAAAATAATATAATATAAAATATTATAAATTAAAAATGAGTCGGGCCGAGCTCGAGCTTTGAATGTTCAAGCTTGAGCCTGATCTATATTTTAGACGGGCCTAATGTTTTTACCCAAGCTTTTTTTTCAAGCTTAATATTTTTGCTCAGACCTTACTCAAATTTCAGATAGGCCTTTGGGCTTGGACAGGTAGTTCAGCTCATAAACAAGTCTAGCTTCCATGAAAAATAAAAGGTTAAAATATGATGTTAGCTCCTCTATTTGTATAGAATTTGAGATTTAGTTCCTATACTTTAGAATTTTAAAAATTCAATCCTCCTATTTTTTTCAATTTAAAATTTTAATCTAATTATTATGTTCATTAATAGTTTTTGTCAATTATATATCACATCATATGAGGACTAAATATTAAATCTATAAAGTACAGGGACTAAAAACATATTCTAACCAAAATAAAAACAACTATAACGGTAAGTCTGCCTCTTAATTGTGTCCCACACTCTACCTCTCTGCCCCGCTTCTAAATTGTGACACGTTATTATTATTATTATTATTATTATTTGTCTTTTTCCTTCAAATTTGTTAACCAAAATTTTAGGAAAAAAAATTAAAAAATTAAAAAATAACAAAATTGCGATTGCTAATTTTCTTTTACTCAAGTTTACGACTCATTTTCTAATATTTATATTTAAATAAAATTAATTTTTTAATAAAAAATAAAATTAACATTCTAAAGATTAGAAATAAAGAATATTATTTATTAATAATTCGATCCTCCACAATCGATTAATATTATTTTTTTACACAATCAATCGAAGATATGCTCTCCAAAAACATAAACTCTCAATTGATCCTCCACGTTCCAAGGGTTGAATTGATTCACCACTGTCTATCCCAATCTTCAATAGCCAATGATTGGTCTCTATAGATGGACCATAGTATCTTCAATATAACAACATATTGACGAGTCCAAAGTTTTTCTTCATTAAATTACCAATCCAAATAAGGTAAGTAATCAAACTACCTCAGTGGTAGTTTGTAGTTGCCACTACCGAGTGCCACTCAACAACAATAAACTCATTTTGCCTCAACAATATATATATATACCACTTTAATAATAATAATCAACCGAATTTAATATATTTTTACTTATAAAAATTAAAAGAGAACATTGATTTAGTCTGTTGATATTCCAAATATCAAAATTTAAAATTTGCTATTCTACATTTCCTCTCTAATTTATAATAAATATATAATTTTTCATTTTCTAAACAATAAATTCGGATCATGTGATTATTATTAGCATAGAAAACTTGTTAGTTATGTTGAAAAAAATCTACTCTTAATGTCTTCTTCAAAAAAGAAAGTAGAAATTATTGGAAAATTCCCCCATGTATGGAAAGGGAAAATTGAATGACAAAAATGAATTTGGTGGAGGAGTAGTTGCAATAACCTGTCACTTCCTTCATCAAATTGTGTTTTATATAAGATATATTCATTATTAGCTGAGACGAAATTGAAAGTAAGAGATTCATACTCACACTTTGGAGAGTTTGCCTCACGTTTGTCATCAATAAATTATTATCCTAATTGATACATCAATCTCAATCAACAGTACCTAATGTACTTTTGAAGCTTGCTTTACTTATATTTTATATTTTATATTCTGTATCTATAATTGTACGAGTTGTGATAGTAGTAATCATAAGTTTTAGCACGAGTATTGACATAAATGTAATATATCATTACTCGATTTAATTGTCGAATCTGAATAATGGAATATCACATTTGTTGCTGGGTAATATTCGTCAAATATTTGTACTTAAATTCAAATCATACAATTATAAATGCACATACATTTCAAATTCATTTAATTGAACATACAAGGGTCTGATTGTGAAGTCCGAGCATGAAATAGGATTGAATTGTAAATTTTCAAACGTAATGGTCTGATACGACCGTGTGATCCATGTATACAAATTTTTCCTTCTTTTTTAAATTTGTTTCAATTTAATCCCTGTTAATTGCATTCCTAGTTTTAACCTTTCGTAAGCTCGATATTAATTCAAAATTGATTGAATCACATGCTAACTTGGTTAATTATGAATTGTTGATAATTAATTGAGATTTTAAATTATAATTTGCTTGTAAGTGTTTTGTATTTGTTCATAGTGTCTTATTATTCGGGTTCGACAATCGAATCGAATAAAGAGCGTTATATTTATTATAATTTTTTTGTACAAGTAATTATTTAAGTTCAATTTATTCTATTCATTATAATAATAGCATTCTCACCCTAACACATTTATAATGAATTCACCCTCCAAATTCACCTTGTCAATTGCAATTAAAAAAAAATAAACACTTAGAATCCCGTGTATTGGCTTGATGATCAAAGATGTTCATTATTTCAGTATGACCTGAGTTCGAATCGCGTTAATCGATATTTGTAATTCAAAAAAAAATAAACACTTTAAAAATTGTCAAACAAAATTAATTTATCTGTTGTTGGAATAAATATAGATTATCTTCCCCTTTTATCTTGATGAGCAACAGACTCAGTAGGGCTCAAGCTCTTCATACATTAATTAAAAATAATAAGCAAGTAAAAAAAATACTAAAAAATAATAAAATATTTAATATTAAAATTTATTGGGTTAATATCACATTTGAAACTTGTATTTTCATAAAATGTCCAACGTGATACCTGCACTTTTAAAATGTCCAATGTAGTACCTAAACTATCAAACGTGTTTTATTATGGTATCTATACTTCCATAAAATTTCCAATGTGGTACCTGTATTTTGAAAATATACAATGTGATACCTAAACTACCAATTTGTATTTTATTATGGTACCTAATGTTAGTACTATTAGTAAATTGCTAAACCAGACAATGAAAATTCGACACGTAATATTTTCTAAATCATCAAGTTCACATGGATAATATAAAATTATGTGAAAAACTAAATAAAGTAAAAATATTAAATTAAATTAAATAAAAAAACAAATAAGTAAAAATATGGTTAATAAAAAAGAAGAAAATATTAAGTGTACATAATCAAAAAAGTCATCTTCTCCATTTAAGTAAATAGTTATCTTCTCCAAAGAGTTTTTCATTTGAAATAATATTTTTAATTGATTTTAGATAACAATTTTTTGTTATCTAGGTGCTTTCATGTAAGTCTAGTATTTACTTTTTTTTAATATATTGGTGGTGATTACATGGTAGTATCTGTTCATATTTTCTTAACCTTTTGACAATGCACACATATTTTGCATACACAGGTGCTCGAACCTAGATTTTTTACGATGAACAACATTATCTTTACCACTGGAGCCACTCGTTGGGTTTTAGTATTTACTTTTTTTTATTAGCCATGTGTTTAGTTATTTTCTTTTTAATTTAGTTTTTTGTTATATTATCCATGTGAATTTGATGATTTGGAGAAAAATAATTTACGTGTTAAATTTTCATTGGTTGATTAGCAATTCACTAACAGTGTTAACATTAGATACGATAATAAAATGCATAGTGATAATTCAAGTATCAAATTAAGCATTTTCAAAATATAAGTTCCACATTGAACATTTTATGAAAGTATTGGTACCACAAAAGCTATTTGGTTAAAGCTAAAATTACATCCACTTATTCTCAATTGGTTTTTTAACAGCCCGGGTTCTTTTCTATTGTTATTGAAAGGGGCATTACTCAATCAAAATTTTTTTAGGGGTTTAATTTTAACGATACTAAAAATATAATTTTATAATTTGAATTTAGTGAGTAAAGTGTAATTTTACATTTATTAATTTCAAAATTTCAAAAATTTAAAAAAATTTAAATAAAAATAAAATTTATTTTAGGGAGTCGAACCCTACCAATCCTTGGATACGCCCCTAAGTGAAGATTATACATGAGGGCAAGCAATCGATGCTCAATGATATGTAGATTACTGAAGAAGGTATTGCTTTCTCTGTTCACTTCCAATCATCTAAACTTTGGGTTGCTTTCAAGTTTCAGCCATATGCATAAATGAATGTACGTTTTGTAATTGTATGGAAGCTTAAAGCCATTTGCTTAATTTCTTTTCGCAAAAATCCAAAAAAAAAAAACATTATTATATTGAATAAATTTGTTTAATTGTTATTTTTTGAATAATTGTGTTTAATTATTTGAATAATATTTATTGGATGCTTTATTTTAGAAAGACTTATTTCATAATTTAGCTCTTGAAGTTTTTTTTTTTTCATTTTGGTACTTAAATATTTTTTCGTTAGAAAAAAGTGGTGCTATTTCATTGCCTAAAATTACTCAAAAATTTTTTTAACGCTATGTGTCAAATTGAGATAAAAAAAATTTAAATACCAACATAAAAAATAGGTATACTGCAAGGACCAAATAGTGAATTAAGCATTTTGGAAAAGCACATGGGATATGGATTTCTTTGCTTTTTTTTTCCTGGAAGACATCCTTAGCTTAAGAGAGATGTTTTGTCCCCACATTTTAAATAATATCATTCTCACAAATTCAAAGTATTCATATCAACAAGTGGTTCGAAAGAGTGGAAATATATATATATTTCAAATATTAGGATTAAATTCAAATTTTTGAGTCGACGTTATTGAAAGGATTTTATTTAAATATCACTTTCGATACAATAGGATTAGACTCAATCTTTAAAATGAATAAAGACACTTGGGATTATATCAAAAAGAGAGTTTTCAAATCCAATATAATATATAAGATATTTAAGAATAAAATAATTTTTTATTTATAAATACTAGTTTTTTTACCCATACAAACCCCTAACCTATACATATCAACATTTGACACATAAATGGATTCACATTAGCACAATATTTTAATTTACAATTTTTTTTAACCTATACCAACATTTGACCTATATAGAAGCTATTTCAATCTCTTTTAATATATAGTAATACAAACTAAATTTTACATGCCCTACAAACATCGCACAGGAATGTGATCGTTTGAAGGCACAATCTCTAACTTTATGAATAAGGTCTTCCACCTATACGTTTTAAACAATTAATGTATTAAGCTCAGAGAGTTTAGTAAGTATATTAAGATTTTTTACTTTACTATGTCTCGTAATAGCGTAAGGCCTTTTATGAATTATGTTTTCAACGTTAAATATGCCACTTACTAATGAAAATTTAGTTCCCTCACTGATTTTACTAACTAAAACTCAAGGCACTCAAGTATGATTTTATTCAGTTAATCACTTTATGCATTTAAGATGGTTACCAATCATTGGTTCTTTTCATTCACTTGTTGACTATCCACTTAGTCATCAAGTCATTAGCTTCATTAAGCGAACTAAGCACATTTTCCTTTAATGTCTATATAATTTTCCCTTAGTACAAAGCCTCTAATTGTATCACCCAATTCCCCGGTTACTTACATGGCATATTAATGTTAGAATCATAAATCAAGGTATGTTATAAAACTTAATAAACCATAAACCAATATCTGTCAGGTCAAATTATCAAGAACAAAACAATAATAGAACTAGATGCGGAAGCATACCTGAATTTATCAGTTTCTTGAAATCTACAGATCTTGGGTTTTGATCTTCCAAATTAGCATACAAACAATTTTGAGAGGGTGACTCTCTCTTTTCTCTTTTCCAAGGATGAGCTTTTTTTTTTTGTGTAATTTGGGGACCATAACCCTAATATATATAACTTTGGCACATAACCCTAATTCCTAATCAGCCCATCATCAATTAAGAATTAGTCTTCAATTAGAATTTAGTTACTAGAGTATCTACACATATTTATCCCATACTTTATTTAATAATTAAAGCCAATAAACTTTAACTAAATTAGATCACTTTTAATTTGAGCTAACCTATTATGATAGTAAATAATAACATGTAATTACCCTTATTATATATGTGATGTCCATATTTTCCAACAATTTCCCACTTGGACCACATATATATACTAATTACTCTGTAATTACTTGTCATTATATAACCTTATGAGCTCAAAACTTTACTATCATATCCAAAAGGTATTCCGAAGGCGACTTTCATTACATATATCGCAACTAAATCTTCCCTGATCACGTATATTAACACAACCAAATGACATAAATCAAGCATGGACGTGTAGCATGGAAATTACATGCAATATGATCTAAACATGTCTATTTCCAACTGGTCCTTCTTAAACTTAGTGAGATCAAACTTTACCAAAATCAGAGTGTGAATAAACCAAATAAACTTTATTTCTGCAGAAAATAAACTTAATATCCATAAACTGAAATAAATGAAAATGTGTTTATAACATAAAAGCATTTAAAAGTACAAACTCCCACTAAAACCAAATATCCTTAAATGACATTACACTCATATGAGCAGTGTGCTCTTATAAAACCTTAGGTGTAGTCCCTTAATAAGCAGATCCGCAATCATGGAGTTTGTCCCAATATGCTTTATAGACACCTAACCACTCTGAACTTTTACTTTAATAACCAAGAACTTAAAGTCTATATGTTTTGATTTTGATATGCTCCTGTTGCTATTGGAATAAAAGACTGTAATTTGTTTTCACAATTTGAACATTAGTGACAAAAATCATGTATTCATATTCCATCAAAATCGAAGTTTGTATACCTGATGATCTCCTACTGATCAGACCTCCTATATGTAAGCATGTAATCTTTTGTTCTCTGAAAATACCTTATAACCCTCATGGATGCTATCCAATGGTCCAAACCAAGGTTGCTCAAATATTTGCTTAACATCCAAATAGTGTACACAATATTCCAATGTGTACAAACCTGAACATACATTAGACTTCCCACTGCTAAAGTGTAAAAAATCTTATGCATTTCTTCAATTTCAAAATCATTCTTAGGGCATTGATTGAGACTATACTTATTATTGACAAGCAGTATGTCATTAACATATAAAACCAAATATAGAACTTTACTCCCACTAAACTTATGTATATACAATTATCGACCAAATTTATCTCTAAACCGAATGAGATAATCATTTGGTAAAATTTGTAATACTACTGACGAGAAGTCTGCGTAAGCCCATAAATGAATTTCTTTAATTTGAAAATCATTAACTTTGCATCATTAGACACAAAGTTCTCTAGTTGCACCATATAAATGCATGATCAACATTTACCATTGAGAAACCATTAACTTAATATTCATCTAATGCAGCCTAAGATCAAAATATTCCACTAAAGCCATTATAATCCATTCTCTAGTGGACCTTCTTAATGACATTCGTTCTTGAGGTTGTTGAGTTTGTTCTTTTGGAACAATTACCTCATCTTGAATAGGGAGTTGTTCAACATGGTCTTTTTAAGGTTCTGGATTCACTTCTTGATTAATGATAGGTATGAGAACCTGATTATCGTCAAAAGTGATGGTAGGAACTGAGTTAGAATTCAATTCCTCCTCAAAAGCAATGCCTCTAACCTTATTTCTCCCTCCAAACTCAACATCCTTAAAAATGTTACAATTCTCGTCTAAAAAAATATTCCTAATTATGGGATCATAAAACTCATAGCCCTTAGATTGCTTAGAATAACCAATAAAGTAGTTGTTCACTATTTTGGAGTCCAATTTCTTTTCATGTGGCCTATAAGACCTTACCTCAACTGGACATCCCCAAATATGTAAGTGCTTTATACTAGACTTTTGACTTATCCAAAGCTCATAAGGTGTTTTTGCAACTGCTTTAGTGTGTATCCTATTCAGAATGTAAGTTGTTGTCTTTAGAGGCACTGATTAAATTAGCACTTTTAGACTTATCATGTTCCAACCTTTCTTCCTCTTGTACACAATGAGAAATTAGCTCATTTAGAATCTATTTCTCCTTTAGACAGATGTAACTAATTTAAAATTGGTTAAACTGTGCAGGAACGATACAAAAACCATAAGAACAAGCAATTCATCAAAAACTTGATCTTAAGTGTCTTAAGTCTTGAAGCAACATGGAACATCTCTATAATGTTCTCCCTCATGTTTTCTTGACCCTTTATACTTTATAGACATCAAAAAATTCAAAAGTGATGTCATCTGAACCTTATCGTTTTTGGCAAAACGTTTCTTAATTTCATCAAGGAAACATTAGCCTGAGTAATCTCTTTAGATTTTGTGCCCCTAAAGGCTTTTGGAATATTGTGCTTAATAATCATTAGACTCATGCAATTTGAACGATCCCACCTCTCAATATCCCTTTTACATAAGGGGTGCTCTCCGCAATGAGAGGTGCGGGTTGTTCTTCCCTTAGTGCAAGGTCTATATGTCTACACAACCAAGCACCATAAGTGCCTTTTCCATTCCTTAAAATTAGTCCCATTAAAAATGGGTATAGATATATTAGCAGATATTATGGCAGCAAAAGATGATAGCTAAATATAGAACAAAACAGATAGAAACAATCTCATATTAATATTCATTAGTAAACAATAAATTTAAAATAATGGCTAATCACATCTCAAGATACCAAACACAACATTAATATCAAATCTTTGGACAATAATACTAACTGTAAGCGGTACTCTTGTTGTAGTAATCAAACATTGAGAATAAATTATGTCAAATAATGAATTAATATTTGGACTAACTTATTGTTCACATAAAGTACCTTATAATTGTCACACATTTATCATCACAGATGTCTTTGAAATTCGGCCAAATATTAACTTATCTTTGGGTCAATTAATAAACGCATGAATCACAAAAACATATAATCATCTTAATATTTTAAATTCTACGCAAAAGATGTCACTTTGGTGGTATTTTGTTTCAACTAATCTATTTAAAATATTAGACATCCTTAATTAAAATCCAAAGCCAAAATCTAAATTTATTTGTTTCAAAATATTTCTCTTAATTTCTTTCTTTTTTTTCAATCAAATTAAAAGATAATAGTATATAAATGTATATATATTTATCCCAAAACAACTTACAGTGATGTTGGCAAATATAATAGTAACTAAATAAATCAACATAATCTCACATAAGACTTCAAATTTAAACAAAAATAATTTGAATAAAGGAAAATTTCATATCAATATATTGGACACTCCATTAATATTTCAACTTTGGATAAAATATTAACTTGTAAATGATATCTTGGTGTAGTAATGAAACACTGACAATAAGAACATGTCGAACAATAAATCTTCCTTTGGGCTGATTTACTGCTTACATGTAAAACCTAATAATCGTCACATGTTTAATACAATAGTTGCACATGTAATATTATTAACCTTACTTTGGGCCGATCAATATTAACATAACTTAAGTTACATGTACACAACCTTTAATATTTTAAAACAAAACAAAATACACAAAAAGATCACTTTGGTGACTTATTGCTTCAATTAAGTTATTTTAAAATATATAAACATTCCAATATTCAAAATAAAAATTTTCATAACAGTTAAAGGTCAAAACTAAATATTTTTTTATTGCTTTATAGTTTCCGTAATAACCCAAAATAAAGTTGTTTAAAAAGCGCAATAAAAAAAAAAAACCTTAATCTTTAATTGATATATATATATATATATGTTAACCATATATATCAAAATCAAACAAAAATAATGTAGGGATGCAAGGTCAAATAATTGATAAGCACATGTGTTCATAATTTTGACATAGACAAAACACCAAAGCAATTCGTGAATATATGTAACACCCCTACACCCGGTTCACACGTATAAACCCGGCATAAGAGTATTACATACAATGTCAGAGAATTAAAAACGAGTATAATAAAATTTTTCTTTCAATTCATGTAAATTTTCAAAACAATATTAGTAACTTGTTCATTAGGGACACCTAAGTATACTATTTGTACATGCCATTTTTCTTCAAAGTAAATTACCTAAACTTGAGCTTCAAAAGTGATGTGATGTGATGAGAGGTCCCTTGTTCTACTCTAGCTTTCCGTAGCTTTTGAACCTATGCGTTAAAATAAACGCGTTAAGCCGGTGAAGGCTTAGTAAGCACTACAAGCATAATAGATGATTATTTATTTATTGCTTAATTTTATCAAACATTTAATTACTCATGCGTATGAAATTTCTAACCTTTCTTGCATGTAACATTTAACTTACCATAATTTCACCATAACACACATTCATCCTCATATTCCAACTTACCTCAACGATAGATTTTACATTTTCATTCCTTTTTCACAACTTAGTCATTTCAATCACATTAGTTCACTTAATTATTAACATATAATTACACATACAAATGTAGTACTTCTCTTTCATGTATTTATCACTCCTTTACCTCAATGTAATAATTTGCACATTCTTTCACTTTTCACAATTTAGTCATCATAGCTTTCTTAACCATAGCTCACTTAGCTTATTTATCCACTTGGCCCATAATAGACTTTTATAGAACCCATCAGATAAACGGAACAAACAGAGAGTACCGAAGTACTAAACAGAGAGCACATAAGTGCTGGGCAACAGAGAGCACACAAAGTGCTAAACAGAGAGTACACAAAGTACTGAGCACACACAGTGCTAATCAGAGAGCACACACAGTGCTAATCATAGAGCACACAGTGCTAATCAGAGAGCACACGAAGTGCTAAACAGAGAGCACACACAGTGCTAATCAGAGAGCGCGCTAGTGTTCCTTAATGGCATGCCACTATTATCACAATGGTTCTAACTTGTCTACATGGGCATAATCTCTCATATTCATCATTTCTCATAATTTCATATATCACATTTACATTTCTCTTCACATATACATAATCATGTATTTTTCACCTTTATTTACTCAAAGGCTTACAAAATATCACCATTTTATCATATAATCAATATTCATAATTAAACACATAATATTTCACATATATATTGTTCATCACATATATATCATCATATACCTCTTTACTCTTATTTTCACATTAATTTTCAAAGCTGTCCACTTGCGTCACAGTCACTAAATTATTTATATCTTGGGCTACAGAATTCAAAATTATAAACCGCTTGATGTTTCTGAAACTAGACTCAATCATCTTCTTACCATAAAATTTAAAGAATTTTTAATTTAGCCAATTTGTACAGTAAATTCTTTCAATTTACCCCTTCGCTGCTGCCTGACAGTTTCGACCTTTTTTCACTAAAAATTATCTATCTTTTAGTAAAAAGATCAAATGATGCTTCTGTCTGTTTCTATTGAAAATAGACTCATTAAAGATTCAGCCATATAAATTTCAGTCTCTAATAATTTTTATACATTTTTCTATAATTTTTCAAAGTCAGAACAGGGGAACTCGAATCTACTCTGACCTTATTACACTAAAACTAGTATATCTCGAAATATGCAGTTCCTTTTCTTTCACTGTTTCTTCCATATGAAACTAAACTCAATAAGATTTAATGACATATATAATTCGACCCTTAACTCATTATATACAATTTTTGGTGAATTTTCGAAGTTAGTCCCCTGTTACTGTCCAAACTGTTTTGAAGTGAATTTTTCCCTTCTCATATTTCCTTTGCACTAAATTTCATTTAATCACACCTAATCACCATATTTATAACTAAACATATCATCTTACTCATTTTTATCACAATTAATCATATACTTTAAAGAGAATAAATTTTCAATTTAAAATCTTGTAGTACTTACTACTCTAGTAGAAAACTTCATTTCCCTCTTTGATCTTCTCTTTTCCTTTCTCTTCAATTGAGTCATTCTCTTTCTTTTCTTTCTCTTCAATTCCATACAAAACACATATATTCACATTAAAATCATTCTAACATATCATAATCTATGTTTCTAAACCAAAACTAACATGTATTTAAAGAGGAGTTTAGCTTTCTTACCTTAATCACTTGTATCCAACACTAATTCCCATTTTCTTTCTCCTCCAAGACAAGTATGGATGCATTTCTTTTAACAATTGAATAGCTACTACACTTCTCTATCAATTTTAACAATTGAATAGCTTAATTGGTTTGTATTTGGTGAAAAAAGACTAATTTGTAAGAAAAGCAAAAGTTGAAATGGTGGAAAAATGGTGGCCAACGTGAAGCACCATGGCTGATGGCTTTTATAGTCTTTTCATCATTTCTTTTCTTCATTTCTCTAGACTTTTCTATCAATTTCTCTTTATAAAAATATCTTTCTTTAATAATGGAAAAATTGCACTTTTAGTCCTTGGGCCTTCCAACTTTACACTTTGGCCCAAAACATTGCCTCCAAAAATATCTTCCACCAAATTACTCTTTTGCCCCTCCTTAATCAATCTAATTCCCATAATGACTCATAATTCAATTTGGATAAATTACTATTTAGTCCTTCTTCCTTTCTCACACTTACTAATTAATCCTTAATTTTCTAACTATTTTCTTATTTTAGCTATATAGTCTAATTCTCAATTCTACTCTATTATCATTCCAAATCCGATTCAAGAACGCGGATGTTACAATATACATGTATTCAAAATAAAAAATAAAACCTTACCCTACATATACCATATAAATCCAAAATTGCATTTATGATTAAACGGAGATTTACATGAATATTTGAAAAATATTTTTCACGCCAATAAATCTCAAAAAACATAATCATAATAGTTGGCATATATCACAATTCATAAAATAAACCGTATCATCATAATTTAACCAAAAATTTGGAATCATAAGATGTCCATAAAACAAAACTTAAAATTAAATTCCTTAAATATGCATCAATTTAGCATGAATTTACATCAAAACGCCCATAAAAATAATTTAACAATATATATAATTGAATCCATAAAAATTTATCCACAACCTTAGCATCAATATACAAAATTTTAAATCATTTTATAGATTCAATAATATCCAACTCATGCACTAAACCTTTAAAAACACACTGCTTTTGTTTCAAAACCATAAAAAAAAACCGTATTTATATATTATGATTAACATGAGTTTAGTTCAAAGTATCCAAAAAACTGAATAAATATTCAAAACATAAAAATTAATAACTTCAATGAATATTCATTAAAGCTTAATATAATATAAATATATAATTTGTATCAAACTCAACTATATATACTAAAACAAAACAAATAACCAATATGTATGGTTTCAAAAAGAAACCCAATCACCATCATTAAAACTAAAACGTTTTTAGCCAATATTCATAATAATAACAGTGCAAGTATAAATCCATCAACCATACCAATATGCTCAATCAAATAATGGAATTTAACACAAACACATACTTTTATACTTGAACTAAATATAATATTTAAAAACATAAAAATTTGGCCATATAACAATAATATTATTCAAATTCCAACATATATACTTAATCTGAATAGTATGAAAAGAATAAGCATATAAACTCAATAATAAATATCAATGAATTAATATTATCCAAAACAATCTTTATAACAATAAGTTAAAGATTTTTATCAAGAACTTAATCGCATGAATATTTATTGAGTATCAAGAATCAAAACCTTTATTAATAAGAACACCAAATTAATATTTTAAATCCATATTTGATTTTCAAGATCACACAAATATTTCAAATCCTAAAACTTTGAATAGATATCCAAGATAATCAAGATCTAAAAAAAACTTTAATAATCTTCAAGTAAGATCTCCACGATTAGGTTTTCTTAATAAATGTATTAATGATGTTAATGAAATATCAAATGTGATTATCACATAAATCAAAAATACTATACCCTTCAATTTCAATTAAATGTAATTTATATCATTAAAAAACATAAAAGTATGAATTCATAATTAATCAATATTGAAAATTAAAACCCTCATAAATATAAATCTAAAAGATTTGTCACGTATTATCGAAAAATACCAAATCCAAATATCAAATCTATCACATTTGAAAAACAAATCAACCCAAAATAATAGAGAATCAATTTATTCTCAATGATTCAACATGACGAGGCTCTGATGCAACTTGTTAGAATCATAAATCAAGATATGATATAAAACTTAATAAAATCATAAACCAAGATCTGTCATGTCAAATTATCAAGAACAAAATGATAATAGAACTAGATGCGGAAGCATACCTGAATTCATCAGTTTCTTGAAATCTACAGATCTTGGATTTTGATCTTCCAAATTAGTATACAAGCAATTTTGAGAGGGTGACTCTCTCTTTTCCAAGGATTGGATAGTAGAAAAACTTTCTTGTGTGTAATTTGAAGACCATAACCCTAATATATATATAACTTTGGCACATAGCCCTAATTCCTAATCAACCGATCATCAATTAAGAATTAGCCCTCAATTAGAATTTAGTTACTAGAATATCTACACATATATATCCCATACTTTATTTAATAATTAAAGCCCAATAAACTTTAACTAAATTAGATCACTTTTAAATGATAGTAAATAATAACATGTAATTACCCTTATTATATATGTGATGTCCATATTTTCCAACAATCAATGTCAAGTTATTGTTTCACTACTTCAACTTAATATTATCATGTTTATTCACATTTAGGTACACTTATAGCTAATTATTCATTCTTTCACATTTTAAATAAAGTCACTTTACCCTTACCCATTTTGACACAAACATATTTACAAAACTAATTGTCATCAATTGTAACCACTTAGCCCTTAGTAAACTCAAGTAAAATAGTATTTGGGTACTCAAAATTCCAACCGAACATTGTACACTAATTTGCACAAAAAGTGCATCCAACCATACACCAAAACACTTTAGGCCCTCACTAAACAATTGTATGTTATGCCATAAGGTAAATTTTGTTGTCTTCACACTAAATGTTATCTTTAAACATGTACATGCACATTAACCCTATTGGCATGCTTATTGTATCTTAGTTATTTCACTAAGGTTTTGTTTGGTTGAGTGGAAAGAAAATTGAAAAGATGGAAAACTGAAGGAGTAGAAAAATAGAATGATAGAAAAAATAATTTTTTCATAGGTGTGTTTGATATGAAAGATGAGAAAATTGAAAGAAAAAGTAATTTTCTTTTCATCCATTATTTGGTAGAGTATGAAAGAAAAGAAAATAAAACATTTGAAAGATACATAATTTTCTCATTTTCTCTTCTCTTATTATTCCAATTTGGAAGGATTGGTTTTTATGCATTAAGATGGAAAATGATCATCTCTCCTATTTTCTTTCCTTTCACTTTTCTTCTCTACCAAGCAAAGTAATTTATTTCCTTCCCGTTTTTCCATTCCCTCATTCCATTTTCTCTCTAATCAAGCACACCTTAAATCTACTAACGAATTTCACTTTATATAATTCAATCACTTACTTAACATTTCAAGAGCTCATAAAATTTTTTATGAGTTTTTGCACATGACGAAACACATTTCAAGAACTCACTGAGAAATTCAGTATCACTAGAAATTCCTTTTTGAGTATTCAATCCAATGCACTAGTAATATCTGTGCCAATAGTTCCTCCGCTATAGCACCTCTACTAATGTTGACCCCCACCATAACCACTGCTGAAAGATGACTCCCTTCGAAAGTCATGCCCACCAAATCCACCTCCCCCAAGTCAACGATTCCTCCCTCCAAATGGACGAGCTGCATATCTAGTGAGCCAAGCAGGCACCTCTTGATTTGCTTCTTGCATTAGGTCTGCTAATGACCTTGCTATTGAAGCATTGTTGTCATTGAAGAAGGCTGTTGCTAAACTAGTTTCGCCTGCTCACCCCTTCCATACACTTCGATGAACATAGTCATCAATATCATTAAGAAGGTCAAAGTTCACCATATGTGCAACATGTGGTATATCAAGACCACGAACTTCCACATCAATTGCTACAAAGATTGGGGTAGCACCAGTTTTAAATGAGCATAACGCTTTCTCTCTTTCCTGCAATTGCACAATAATGGAGGGATTTTAACAGAATGTTAATAATTGTTAGGCCAAATAACCAAAATGATTCACCTTCCAAGAGTTTGAAGTAACAGGTAAAATGCAGTAAGTTGCAAAAAGCAACATAAAGCACGTACGGGTTGTTTTATGTATTACTTCTACCAATGTAAATGGTACTCAGGTTTTTGCAAGGCCCCTTGCCTTTAGTGTGCTCCTATATCCTATTAAGTAGGGACCCATGTCTAAGATATGTTGGTATATGACCCCTAAGGTAATTATTCAGCATTCACAAAGAATACATAAGTAAAGAGTTTCCTTTTACCCATATGATAAGACTAAAGAATTAGAGGATTCTCTAAATTTTAGATTATGTTTAATCTTTAACAATACAGCAAGAGAACTTCTCAACAAAGCAAAGCAAAAACAAATTAAATTTGTAACCTCCCCAACCAAGTTTAGACATTAAGCCTTAATTCAGAAGATTACATTAACCATCGAAATGGTCAAGTAAATTTATCAAAATTTATAAAACAGTCATATTAAACATTTTTTTTGTTATATTAGAAAACTTAGTCTATTTTCAAAAAAACTCACGAGTTATCAAAAACCGATTTAGTTTAACTTTCCTATGCAACAGTGACTACTTTTAAAAAAACTTAATTAATTTTCCATTTATTTATTTCCCACAATTTTGATTACAATCTAACAGCGGAAAAGTGATATTAAACATAGTTTTAATTTAATAAAAATATGATTTTTTGCATAAATAATTAAACCCATATTTTAACGTAAAATTAAATTAAATGTCATGCATGCTGTTTAATCTCAAATTCTAAGTCACATGCTACAAATCGAAATTAAAACAATCTAGTCTCTAAATAACAAAAATATCAAAAAATAAATTTAAAATATTTTAATAAAAATCAAAATCGAACCAAGACCCTCTAGAAGTCACACTCGTGTCCTAACATGGAGGATTATCTGAAGAGATAGAAATGAAAAAAGAGTGAGCTTTGAAGCTCAATGTGAATTCCATCACAATAAAATCAACACAAACAATCGATAAGACATACTATATAATAGCGCATAGAATGAACATAATCATTTATCAATTCAAAGTGTCGATTTTATGAATCAATCGTCAATGTAATATCTTAGAATTCACAGTTTATGTATGCACGCATTTATGAATGACAATGCAATTTCAATATATCAAAGAAAGATCCTACCCAACTCCGCTACACACCACAATGGGAGTTCCCTTAAACTTCAACAACCTATACACAGGGTTGTGATTTAACCACCAATGGTTTGCAGATAAACTGTCAATGGTTGTGAACACAAAATGGAATTTGTAGATATGGTAGCAATTAATATGCTTATACTAGATCAATTCGATAGTAGAAAGCACACTATCATGTGTTCGATTTAACGGTAACATAAGGCATGCTGGACATACAATTAATAATACATATACATCGACATATATTATTCACATATCATGCATATACAATAATAATTCGATCATTTAGATAATGAATTCAAATACTTATACTATCAGGGGTTCATTGAGAGAATTAAAACTCTAAAAATTATTCGGGGACTATTTAGGGACTAAACTGAATAAATTATAAAATTCTGGGTAATACTGTAAAGCAGGGGTCACACAGCCATGTGAGAGGGTTGAAGCCGTGTGAAAGGGCTAAATAGTCATGTGCCAGGCCTTGTAACAGATTGTGGTCATGTGGCAACTGCAAAAAATAACCTACATGGAGACACTACCGTGTGGCAAGTCGTGTGTGATAAGTGTTTTATTTGATTAATATCTTATCCTTAATTACTCCTTAATAATTAGTTCATGTTGCTGAATTGAATGATTTTGTGCGTTTTCTATGCAGGATTTTAATTCTGGAAATTGCACTTAAAAGGCAAAGTTCTACAGTTTTATTTTCTGGAATCAATGCTAGGCTAGTGGGCATGACTTTGGGCATGAGATTCTGACGTGGCATCCAGTCAACAGCTTCTAGAAGGTCTAGTCAGCAATGATGGACGAGTGGATCAGTTGCATTTTAAATTCAAAACTAGAAATTATCTTTTGTTTGTTTAGGATTTAATTTGAATATTTTCAAGAATTATCTTTTATTATTTTTAGGTTATTTTTAGGATTTTGGAGAACTATAAATACCCCCTTGGGGTAAGCTAGAAAATCATCCTTCATCCCTCATTATTTAATTTTGTTCTTGTTTCTAAGTTTTATAAAATTCTCTTTTTCTCTACATTTCATTTTTAAGTTTTTATTTTCTTAAAAAATTGTTGAGTATGATTTCTTCTATAATCATGCTCAGCTAATTTTCCAAAAAGCCAAGGGCTAAAGTAATGACTCAATTCCAATCATGAGAGTTGAAAAACACTTAATATCTTTGAATATATTTCTCAATTTTCTGCAAACTTGGATTTACAATCGACCTTTCCTTTTAAAATCCTTTCACTTTCAAATTCAAAAAGGATCCGTTGGTTTGAAGGTTGTTTCGATTTACAGTTGGGAGGAAGGACGGCTTGTAGAACATTCCACTTCCTGTGAACACACTTAGCGCGGTCCGCTAAGGGAAATTGAGATCGGATTTGATTCTCATTGAGACAACATAATCCGAGTCGGGTTTTTCTGGATTTTAAACTGTTTTATTCTAACGGTTATAGTCGTGGTTAGTCTAGCCAAAAAACTGAAATTAAAAAATTGATTTTGGATTTTCGGTTTACCGTAGAGAAAAACAAGTTACAAGGGTTAGGCCTTGTAAACTGTAACCGGCATTTATCCGAAGTAAAATCTTATTCAATGATCGGTTGGAAATGAGTCAAAGCAAAGCCTGAGGCTGATATTTAAAATTGAATTTCTTCCTAAATTTACTTCCGTTAAATTCTTAGATTTAAATTTCCATTTTTTTTATTTTACTTTAATTAAACTTTTATATTAAAACCCCCCATTTTGATCCTATTTCACCTAAATCAAAAACTAAAGGCTTTCTACATCAGAATCACCTAAGTCCCTGTGGATCGACCCTTCTTCTCTTTACAACACTATTTAATTATTTCTTTTGAGATTAAGGATAATTATTTTGACAGTTCACGACGCTTGTCAAATTGGTTTCATTGCCGGGAACTTCGGCAAAGTTACTGATGAAAGTTTTTGTTTTTGATTTATGACCAGGAACACCCGGGAGAACTAGTAGATTTTGACCCAAAGATAGAAGCACAAGCTCGTAGAATACACGCACAAACACTTCGAGAGAAAAAGAGATGACAACAACAAGAACATCAACGTCAAACAGATCCACAACTGAGTCTAGAAACACCTTTTGACGCCGAAACACACTTTGAGTGTGATAACGAAGGACCAATTCCGATGGCAGACAACAACCAAACCATTCGAGAACTTACCGCAGCGCCTACTGACCAACAACCTTTATGTATCACATTCCCAAATGGAGATACACCTTTCGTGCTAAAAACTGGTTTGATCCATCTTCTACCAACTTTCCATGGTCTGCCCAATGAAAATCCGCATAAACATCTTAAAGAATTTCATATGGTTTGCTTGAGCACAAAACCACAGGGAGTATCCGAGGACCAAATCAAACTCTGAGCTTTTCCTTTTTCCTTAGCTGATTTAGTTAAAGATTGGTTATTTGATTTACCTCCTAATTCAGTTAATACATGGGCTGACATGAGTCAACATTTCCTTGCCAGATTCTTCCCTGCAGCTAAGGCGAGCGAACTAAGGTGAAGCATCCTTAGAATCCGCCAAAAAGATGGAGAGTCACTCTACGACTACTGGGAGCGATTTAAGAAACTCTGCGCTAGTTGCCCCCAACACGGATTGAGTGAACAAACTCTTCTTCAATATTTCTACGAAGGTTTGCTTCTTTTAGAGATGAAGATGGTCAATGCTGCGAGTGGAGGAGCCCTTGTGAACATGACACCTAATGCGACTAGAACCTTGATTTCCACTATGACCGCCAACTCCCAACAGTTTCACCCTCCTAGTGAACCTTCTCGACGGGTTCACAAGATAAGTACATATACTTTAGAAAGTAAAATCGATAAATTAACTAATGTGGTTAACTCTCTTGTTTCGGGAAAAATTGGTGCAACTAGATTATGCAGAATATGCACATTACCGGACCATCCAACGGACAACTGCCCAATATTACAAAATGATACTGAAGCCCAAGTTAATGCATTGGGGAATTTTTCAGGCCTTCCCCAAAGGCCTTACAACCCCCACGCCAACACTTACAATCTCGGGTGAAGGGATCATCCGAACTTAAGCTATGGGCAAAATCAAAGATCGAATTAAGCCTATCAATCGAGGCCTTCTTATCCTCAGCCATATCAACCACCGAAATCTTCCTTGAAAACCACTGTTGAAAGGTTGGCTTTGTCCCAAGAAAAGTTCCAGAATAGAACTGAGGTTCGTCTACAAGAATTAGAAAAAGAAATGAGCCAAATGGCTCAAACAGTAGGACGAATCGAGTCTCAAGGGAAATTGCCTTCTCAAACGGAGTCAAATCTTAGAGAAAATATTAGCGTCATTACTCTCCTAAATGGTAATCGTTGTTGCACCTAAGACCACTGAGGAAGGCACCCAAAAGAAAGATAAAGAGAAAGTATCATCTCCTACCATACAAGGTATGCCTACATCATCTTCCACTCCCTCACCCTATGCTGTTCCACCTCCTTTCCATCGAGGTTGGTAAAACGAGATAAGCAAGCCGAAGAAAGGGAAATTTTAGATATATTCTAGAAAGTGGAAATTAATATTCCACTTCTTGAAGTAATAAAAAAGGTACCAAGGTATGCCAGATTCCTAAAAGATCTATGAACAAATAAAAGGCGACTTACCGGAATAGAGAAGGTGAATTTGGGAGAGCACGTTTCGGCCGTTTTCCAACGAAAGCTTCCACCGAAGTTAAAGGACCAAGGTATGTTTGCTATTCCTTGCAAAATCGGTAATATTGGAATTAAACGTGCAATGTGTGATTTAGGTTCTTCCATAAATGTTATGCCTCTTTCTTTGTACAACTTACTCTCTACTGAGCCTTTGAAGGATACGAAAGTGACAATACAGCTGGCTGACCGGTCCGTGATATACCCAGAAGGACTCTTTGAGAACGTTTTAGTAAAGATAAATTAACTTATTTTTCCGACGGATTTTTTTGTCATTGACATGGAAACCGATCGATTAAACACTTCTTCAGAAATCCTTCTCGGCCGTCCCTTCCTTAGTACAGCACACACAAAAATAGATGTAAGAAGCGGAATTCTTACAATGGAATTCGACGGTGAGGTTGTTAAATTTGATGTTTACAAAGCAATGCGATATCCAGATAATGTTGCTAGTATAAATTTTATTGATATTTTTGAGCCTGCTGATAAGTAAATTATTTGAGCAATTTATTTGTGTATTTTGATTAATTTTGAGGGAAAAATACTTCTAATTTCGTACATTTCATATCATGTACACAAATGAATGCTTTCCTACTTAAAAGCAAGCAAAAGAAGGATTAAATTGGAGACATATGTGAAGAGATTGGCTAAATTCGAATTTGGGGGACATTAAGGATTGAATTGCAAGAAAGAAACTTTTAGTAAGAATGGTCAAATAAGACTTACTCAAATTGTTATTTTCTTTTTATTTTTTTATATTTTTATAATTATAAGTTGTTAATTTCTTTTGACTAAATTATTTATTTTTAGCAAATGAGTAATTTAGTTTATTAGGACTTAGGCTATATTTAGTAATCCAATTGTATATAAATAGGAGTTACTTGGACTCAATTGAATGTACTTGATTTTGATGAGCAATTGAAACAATTGAGCAATTATTTACTTTCTCTTCAATTTGTCAGTACACTTTCTGCTATTTCCATTTTCATTTCTTTTCTCTTCATAAATTTGTCCAATTGCTACATTGGCCCCTTCCCCTCTCCATCATTCATATTCATAAGCAATCCATCACCGTATCCATCCATCAAGCGTGATTAAAATCATGCGTCACTAAATTCATTTTAGTCTTAGTCCGGTTATCACTCCGTCAAGAAATAATCATGAGTTATGAAACCATGCTAAAAACCTTTTTATCGGTACTCGTTATCACTCCGGATTATGGGGTAGTACAAATTCGCCCCTTAAAGTTAATTCTACTTTCGATTCGAAAAGTGCACGTTGGATCGAGATAGGTTGGCATACAGTTGGGAAGTCAAATCGACGTGCTGTATTCGAGTTCCTGCGAACAAATTGGCATGTCTAAGTGCGAAACGCTAGTTGGATTCCGTCAAGGGTGGTAGAGACCGAATTTAAATGTCCCACGCAATTGAGGTTGTTAATTCGAGTTGGGCTTTTCAGAACGCAAAGCTTTTGAAATCTTAAATCACGAGCACGTGCAACGTGGTTAGACACTCGGTAAGGGTCGGTTTGCAGGTCATATCCAGAACCGGCTACTAGAGGAAAAGTTGGCGGTTGGGACATTCTCGAGCGCTATAACCAGCTTATCGATTTAAAAGGGAAGATTAATTTTCAAGGATCGATTCAAGATCGGAGGAAACCGAGACTGAGACTAAGCTTACTAATTATAGTTTTTCTCATCTTTTTATCTCGATCAATTATTTTTCAAGATTTATTTTACTGTTTTTATTTCACTTTCATTTTATCTTAATTAAACGTTTTATCACTAAAACCCTCTGATTTATTTTTATTTGTAGGAGACAATCACAGGTCGTGGACACGCCCTTTGACACGACGTTAAAAGAGGAAGACACGAGAATAGATTACAGTAACCAGTCCCTGTGAAATCGACCCTACTGTCTTATACTATTGATTTGTATTATTCATTGTAGGAATATTTATATTTGGTGGATTCGACACCCATCACCTGCCATTGAAGAGTTTACAGAATCTAACTTTGTAGATAATTTGTGCAGGGAATTAGAGGATTTTGAAGAGGAAATCAGAGAGTTTGAAAAAAAAATTTCAAATGATTCTGATTCATGTGCTAATCCCTCAAACTCTAAAATTTTACCTTCCATTTTACAGGCCTCTCAAATCGACTTGAAGCAATTTTCGGAACACTTGAAATACGTATTTTTGAGAGAAAACGAAACTTTACCGGTAATTATCTCAAATAAATTGTCAAAAGAAGAGGAAGATGATTTGGTGACAGTATTATGTGCGCATAAAGAGGCAATTGGGTGGACTATTATCGATATTAAAGGACTCAGCCCTTCGACTTGTATGCACAAAATAAAGATCGAAGAAGGAGCGAAACCATCACGAGAAGGTCAACGTTGGTTAAACCTACCAATGATGGAAGTCGTGAAAAAGGAGATACAAAAACTCCTTGATGCAGATGTTATTTACCCAATCTCAGTTAGGAATTGGGTAAGTCCGGTCCATGTGGTCCCAAAGAAAATCGGAGTTACGGTAATTAAAAACTCAAAAGGTGAGTTAGTTCCGACACGAGTACAGAATGGATGGAGAGTCTGCATCAACTATAGGAAGTTGAATCCGTTAACTCAAAAAGATCATTTCCCCCTTCCTTTTATAGACCAAATGATAGAACGATTAGCCAGTAAATCTCATTATTATTGTCTTGATGGATTTTCAGGTTTCTTCCAGATCCCAGTGGCACCAAAAGATCAAGAAAAAACGACATTTACATGTCCTTTTGGCACTTTCGCCTATCGACGGATGCGTTTCAGCCTTTGTAATGCGCCTGCCGCTTTCCAAAGGTGCATGCTTAGCATCTTCTTGGACTACGTCGAGAAGGGGATCGAAGTCTTCATGGACGATTTTACTGTGTACGGTAATTCATTTAAGGAGTGCCTTTTAAATTTAACTAATGTACTAAAACGATGCCTAGAATTCAACCTCGTATTAAATTACGAAAAATGTCATTTCATGGTTGATAAAGGGTTAATTCTAGGCCATATTGTTTCTTTTAATGGAATTACGATTGATAAAGCAAAAACAGATGTTATATGCTCACTACCTTACCCCACAATTGTGAGGGAAGTCCGTTCCTTTCTTGGTCATGTAGGATTTTACCGTAGATTTATTAAGGATTTCTCAAAAGCAGCACAACCGTTGTGCAACTTGCTTCAGAAAGATCAAGCTTTTTATTTCAATACAAAGTGCAAAGAATCATTTGACATACTAAAAGAAAAGCTTGTATCGGCTCCGATTGTTCAACTGCCAAATTGGGACTACCCTTTTGAGCTCATGTGTGACGCATCGTATACAAGTGTTGGAGCTGTCTTGGGTCAAAAAATCGAAAAAGAGCCCCATGTCATAGCCTATGCGTCTCGTACCTTGGACTCAGCACAGAAAAATTATTCTACATCGGAAAAAGAATTATTTGCTATAATATTTGCTTTAGAAAAATTTAGATCTTATCTGCTTGGAACTAAAATTACTGTTTTTTTTTATCATGCAGCCTTGAGATATTTAATGAGCAAAAAGGGGGCGAAGTCGAGACTCATCCGATGGATTCTGCTTCTTCAAGAGTTCAATTTGGAGATTAAAGATAAAAAGGGATGCGAAAATTTAGTAGCCGATCACTTGAGTCGTATCCCTTTTTCCACGTTCGACCCTTGAGGAGAGCTTGATGGTGGCACGAAAAATTACTCCATGGTTCACAGATATGGTCAATTATTTGGCTACAGGTAAATTACCTTTAGACTTTCCGAGAGTTAAAGTTAACCGAATAAAGCGAGAGCCCCGATTTTATATTTGGGATGATCTATACCTTTGGAAACACTACTTGGATCAGGCAATTCGACGATGTGTCACTGAAGATGAGGTAAATTCAATTCTAAATTTCTGTCACTCTTACTCTTGTGGAGGTCATTTTGGACCAAAGAGGACTGCTCATAAAATTCTTGAATGTGGTTTCTTTTGGCCTAACATCTTTCGTGACTCTTATTTATTTTTTAAAACTTGTGAAACGCGTAGGGAACATCAGTCGAAGAAACGAAATGCCACTCAGTCCAGTTCATATCTGTGAAATTTTCGATGTTTGGGGAATTGACTATATGGGTCCCTTTATTTCTTCATTTGGAAATATTTACATAATTCTTGCTGTAGATTATGTATCTAAATGGGTAGAAGCTAAGGCTACCCGAAATAATGATGCTAAAACCACGGTTAAATTTTTAAAAGATTTTATTTTTTCCAGGTTTGGCACACCACGGGCAATAATAAGCGATAGGGGAACTCACTTTGTCAATCAAAAAATTGAAGCCCTTATGAAGAAATTTGGAGTAACTCAAAGAATTGCCACGGCCTACCATCCGCAAACAAATGGGTAAGCGGAAGTTTCGAACTGCAAAATTAAGATAATACTTGAAAAGATCATCAAACCAGACCGTAAAGATTGGAGTATCAAGTTAACCGATGCATTGTGGGCATATCGAACCACATATAAAGGCCTTATTGGAATGTCTCCGTACCGCCTTGTCTTCGGTAAACCGTGCCATTTGCCGGTTGAATTGGAACATCACGCATATTAGGTGGTCAAGCAATGTAACATGGAGATGGATGCAATCGGTGAAGCATGCAAATTGCATATTCAAAAACTTGAGGAGATCCGTAGAAATGCTTATGATAGTGCTCGGATTTTTAAAGAAAAAACAAAAGAATTCCATGATCGTAACATTTCTTTTAAATCTTTTTCTGTCAGTCAAAAGGTTCTACTATTTAATTCTAAGTTTAAACTTTTTACAGGAAAACTTAAATCGAAGTGGCTTGGGCCTTTTGTGGTAACCGAAGTGTTTCCGCATGGTGCAATTGAAATTGAAGATAACACAGGAGCACGATTTAAAGTTAACGGACAAAGGTTGAAACTGTATTATAAAAACGCTCCAGTTGGTTTGATCGAAGAACTCGAACTGAAAGAACTTGTAGTCTGGATCAGGTCATCGAGCTAAACGACGTTAAATAAAGCGCTTAATGGGAGGCAACCCTTTGTTTTATTTATTTAATTTTATACTTCATTATTAATTTATTTCGATTATTTATTTTATTTCTATTTATTTTTGGTATTTTAAATTTTTATTTATTAATATTACTTTTATTCTTTCTCAGGCTGGAATAAATGTTGCATGAAAGCAACATTATGGGAATCGACACACAGTAGCAAAACCAACCCTACCTTTTTACTCCCCCATTCCCAACACGGTTGTCGCTAAACATGGAGAGTATCTCTATTCCCTCTCTTGTGCTTTCATTTACATATTGGGACAATATGATTTAAGTGAGGGAGGAAGAATTTGCATCAAATTTTTATCTTGCTTATTCGATCGGTTGAAATTGAGTTTTTCTTAATTGTAATACGTTGGAATTTCTTGTTGCTTGTCCTATGTTTCACTTTATCTCTTTGATTTCCTTATGACTTGTGATCTTGCTTTTGTTGGAATTTAGGATGCATGATAGATGATGGACATGACTAGTGATTTTTAATAAAATTTTACTTGACATTCCATATATTTGTTAATTGACATGTTGCTTGACTTAGTACACGTTCCACCTTTTCATGTGAGTTTTTGAGCCTTACGAGCATATACTTTCATTACTTGCTCTTTATTTCATTGAGTGTGCCGAATTAATTCTCAACATTTTAGAACTTGTAGCTTAATACTTGTCGAGACTACATGCTTGAATATGATGCTTTAATATGATAGGGGCACTTAGGATTAACCACTTCTCTACCCAAAATTGCCTTCCCACTCATTTTCCCTAGTTAGCCACTTTTGAGCCTATTTCCATTCTTTATTTTCAGCACATGTACGAAACCCGAGCCTTTTCCTATTTTCATCCTTTTTTTTCATACCCTTGTCGAGACAAAAGAAGTTTTGTTCTACAAAAAAAAAATAAAAGAGGGCAAAGAAAGGAGTTCGAATAAAGAAGAAAAAAATTAGAAAAAATAACAGAAAAAAATTGTTCGTACAAACAGCAAAAAAAAAAAGAAAAAGAAAAAAAAGCAAAAGGTTTAAAAAAAAAAGGAAAAAAAGAGAAAAAGAAGAAAACATGGTTGCTTAAACTTCTTTGTTTGTCTCATTATATTGGTTCAATTCATGGCTTGAACTTCAACATTTTGCATCTTTTGTCTTGGCATTTTACCGCACATTTTTTGCCTTTTTCCCTACCTTACCTAAGCCCCATTACAACCATGTTTAAAGACCCCTTGATTTTTGCATCATGTTCGATTTTTAGTAGTGGAGATTGGATTTAGTTACAAGCTTATGGTAATGTTTTGATTAGTTCTGACTTGAGCGATTCTTTAACCCAAACACTTTGAGCGGAACGAGTGAATCCTTATGAGTGTATTAAGTTTTGCTTCATTGAAATTGACAGGTTATTGGAATGTCTTGCTTTGTTTAAAATTGTTCCTAGTTATGCCTTTACTTGATTGTCTCTTGATTTCAATAATTGTTTCGATCTTGGGTCATTTGGTTATTTTAGATGCATTGTGAAATGAAGGATGGAACTTGAGTTTTGATGTATTAGTTGAGAAATGCTTGAGGACAAGCATTGAATAAGTGAGGGGGAATTTGATAAGTGTTTTATTTGATTAATATTTTATCCTTAATTACTCCTTAATAATTAGTTCATGTTGCTGAATTGGACGTTTTTGTGCGTTTTCTATGCAGGACTTTAATTTTGGAAATTGCACTAAAAAGGCAAAGTTTTACAGTTTTATTTTCTGGAATCAAGGCTGGGCTAGTGGGCATGACTTTAGGCATGAGATTTTGACGTGGCATCCAGTCAACAGCTTCTAGAAGGTCCAATCAGCAGCTTTTAGAAGGTCTAGTCAGCAATGATGGAGGAGTGGATCAGCTGCATTTTAAATTCAAAACTAGAAATTATCTTTTGTTTGTTTAGGATTTAATTTGAATATTTTCAAGAATCATCTTTTATTATTTTTTTAATTTATTTTAAGGACTTTGGAGAACTATAAATACCCCCTTGGGGTAAGCTAGAAAATCATCCCTCATCCCTCATTATTTAATTTTGTTCTTGTTTTCTAAGTTTTATAAAATTATCTTTTTCACTACATTTCATTTTTAAGTTTTTATTTTCTTAAAAAAATGTTGAGTATGATTTCTTCCATAATCATGCTCAGCTAATTTTCCAAAAAGCCAAAGGCTAAAGCAATGACTCAATTTCAATCGTGAGAGTTGAAAAGCACTTAATATCTTCGAATATATTTCTCAATTTTCTGCAAACTTGGATTGGCAATCGGCCTTTCCTTTTAAAATCCTTTCACTTTCAAATTCAAAAAGGATCCGTTGGTTTGAAGGTTGTTTTGATTTACAGTTGGGAGGAAGGACGGCTTGTAGCACATTCGACTTCCTGTGAACACACTTAGCGGTGGTCTGCTAAGGGAAATTGAGATCGGATTCGATTCTCATTGAGACAACATAATCCGAGTCGGGTTTTTCCAGATTTTAAACTGTTTTATTTTAACGGCGATAGTCGTAGTTAGTCTAGCCAGAAAACTGAAATTCAAAAATTGATTTTGGATTTTTGGTTTACCGGAGAGAAAAACAAGTTACAAGGATTGGGCCTTATAGACTGTAACCGGCATTTATCCGAAGTAAAATCTTATTCAATGATCGGTTGCAAATGAGTCAAAGCGAAGCTTGAGGTTGATATTTAAAACTGAATTTCTTCCTAAATTTACTTTCGTTAAATTCTTAGATTTAAATTTCCATTTTTTTATTTTACTTTAATTAAACTTTTAGATTAAAACCCCTCATTTTGATCCCATTTCGCCTAAATAAAAAACTAAAGGCTTTCTACATCAGAATCACCTAAGTCCCTGTGGATCGACCCTTCTTCTCTTTACTACACTATTTAATTATTTCTTTTGAAATTGAGGATAATTATTTTGACAGTTCACGACACTTGTCAGTGTAACAAGGTTCTTGGCTGTGTGGTTCACGAACTATCTTATGGTTGCCAGGGTACATGAACATCTAGAGGGTCGTGTGGTCCACCTGTGTGGTCCACACGCTCGTATGGGAGATCATGTGACCCTATTCATAGACAAGATTTGTCCCAATTCACTTAGAAAAATAAATTTCCCTAAAAAAATTATAATTTCAAAATTTAATATTTAGTATTAATTTCGATTTACGATAAATTAACGGGCTATTAAAAAGCTACAAATTGTTTTTATCAAAACATGTCAACAAAACAAGGTAGGTTATAATGGTTACCTAATAGTTGAAGGCAAATTTAAGGGGTAAGTAAGAAAATTGTACTTTGACCCTCTTTAATATAATTAAAAATTATCAGTTTAAAGGGTAAGTTTCAAAATGTCCAAAGTGATACCTGAAGTTTAATTCCGTTACACATTTTGGTACTTGGCATTAATATTGTTTATTTCTGATTGATTTTGCCACGTGGCAAGGGCAGGCTGAAGGGGCATTTTAACGGGCAAATTAGGGAAGGGCTGTTTCGCAATTTGCCCTTCCCCCCTCACTTTTTCATCTGAATTCGAAATAATTAAAAATTAATTTAATAATAAAAACTCTCTCTCCCTCTGCCTAGTCTCTTCATTTTCTCTCCACCCAAAACCAGACATTTTCTTCTTTCTCTGCTTTGTTGTTCATTGATTTACCTTGAAAAAGTTTTGTTATTCTCTTCCCAAAATCCTTCTTTCATCTGGGTTTCTTTTGGCATTGATCTTATCGTATTGTCTTCTTCTCACAGTTGATTACCATACCCATTTTTGAATTTCTGAATGATTAATGTTTATTTTATATTTGTCTTTTCGTTTTTTTTTACGATGAAAGAAAGGTTTTTTATAAATGGATTTGTGTTTGTTTCGAATGATTAGGATTATAAAAAGATAAAGATTTCTGTTAGTTTCGAAATTTTTGGAGTTTCGTGATTAAGGAATCGTTTTTGAAAAATAAATTTTCATACATGTGGTCTAAAACCCAATGGGTAGGGATACAATGTGAGTATATTTGATTATTTCTAACCCTATGCTTTAAAACATGCTTTCATCTAAAATATTATCACGCTCATCCTATAAAAAAAAGTCCAACTAGACATCTAAGCATTTAAATTAACCATAACTAAATTGGAACTTCAAATATACCAAATTTATAATATATATATATATATATATATTAAAAGTATTATGACATCTCATTCCATGCAATCAAAATATGCATATATTAACATTTTCATCAAAATGATTATCATCAAATTCACAACCATCACTTATACTATCAATATTCACAAGCTATCCAAGTTCTTGTTACCCTAACCCTATACTCGTCCTAATTACATGCCAAAAGACAAAAAGAAACACCATTGACTTTGAGTACGGGATGCCAACTCTAACGTTGATCTAAAATCTACTAAACTTCTAACTTGAAATAATGAAAGTTTAATTACATTAATTCATCATCATTTACATATATGTAATCACATGAACATAATCAATTCCTCAACTACTAGCACTACTTCATAGTTTATAACTTTAATTCAAGTAGAATACCATCTCCTCTCCATTTTATTTATGTCTTAATCCACTTGGTTCAACAGTCTCATTTTATTACTTACATCCATTTCGTCAACTCTTGGCACCCGGTGCCTAGCGGCTATACCTTGACTAATGAGCCCCACTCTGGTTGGATTAACCAACGAAACCCCTCAATTCATGGCACCTAGTGCCTAGCAGATAAACCGCAATTAAATGATCCTAGCTCTAGTTGAATTAACCAACGGCTTTGCGTCCAGTGCTAATCGATCAAACCGATGATCATGGCACCCAGTACCTAGCGGATAAACCGCAGAAGTGAGCCCAGCTCTGGTTTGATTAACCAACGAATAATCCGTCAAATCTTGGCACCCAGTGCCTAGCGGTTAAACTGCGAAAGTGAGCCCAACTCTGGTTGGTTTAACCAACAATCATTGTACAATTTGTTCACCATTTAATCCATTCGAAATTAACTTGAATGTTTAAATACTACTTGTTTAACAACTCAAGATACCATACCAATTCACCAAAATTCATATATATACTTTACATGAGACAATTCTTTATATATAAATTAAATATAAATAAAATGTAATTCATAGATAACCATAAATAATAAGTTTGAGTATACGAACTTACTGTAATATACTAACTTCTAAAGTCGAAGCAATTACTCGTTGATCTTCTCTTTTCCCCGATTTCCAACCAAACCTTTTTCTTCTCGATCTATAAATAACAATTGGATTCCTTTAATTCAATCCTTCGTCAAAAGAATACTTATTCAATTCATATATCCCTATAATCATAATTCATATTTACACATTTAACATATCCATTTAATATATCTTAATTCTTTTCTCTCACATTCAATTTCACATACACTTCCAGTTTTTATGAGATAACATTATTACCCCATTTCTTTATACTAATTTCTTTTTATCATTAAGGAACAATTATCCAAATTATATAATTCACTTTATCAACCATATAATACATATTCATGCTCAACATCAACAATCACCAATTTAATTTAATATTTTTCCAATCATGCAAATAAGCTAAAATTATGAATTTTACATGCTGCCCAATTCTTTCAAAATCAATTCCCACTACATTTTAACAATAATATCCATTAAATAGAAAATTTTCCCTATTCCCGTATACAAGCCTTTAATTCCCTATTTCACTCCAGATAATTGTACAATAACATTTATTCATCTTCAAGCTTAGCATTTCATCAACTAAATTCATAAGAAAAACACAACCACAACCATGGCAATCTACTAACCATTTGCCTATCTACAAATTAACCCTTTAGAGAAGATAGACTAAGTTAAGATGAATCCAAAAACATAAAGATCAATAAAATTGCAGCTCATTTTGCCTACCATGCAAGGATTTTTCCTTCCTAGCCGAATATCTTCTCCAATGGCTTCTTCCCTGAATTTTTTTCTTCCCAAATTCGGTAGTGGTTAGTGATGAAGCCAAGTGCTTCTTTTGTTTAATTGCATTATTCTATTATTATTTATTAAATTACCTCCTTGTCCCTTCTAAAACTTCGGTCTATCTCGTTCCATAATTGCACCTAAATTGTCCAACATTTTTATCTTAGTGAAATTTCTTTATAAATCCCTCAACTCACAATATTTATTATTTGATTATTTTACTACAGCCACATACATTAAACTTCTTTACCCATTTAAATCCTTCCTTCTATTATTTCTAATTGTTTTTTTAACTTCTTCAAATCTATTTAAACATGGCCTTACTAGATTAAATAAATTTTGATTAAGAAGAGGATAATAACTCCTTAATTTAAAAAATTAGGATCTCCTAATTTTTGTTTTTCGATACTATGGAAAATGGGTAGTTACATTTTCTCTCTCAGTTTTCCTTTCAGATATATCTTGGACTTAGACAATTTGGTTCTCGAAAGATCTCACGTTTTTATATTTGCGACTTGATACTTGGAAGATCTCTTCGTTTTAATCATTTTCATTTATTATTTATTACGAATTATTTTGAGATTTTTTTTTTCATATTAATGTGTTATTAAATATTTTGCGATTGTAATGTTAATTTTTAATTTGAGATTTTGGATATTTGTTTAAGGTATTTGAATAGTAATTTTTTTTTTGATGAAATTTGAATAATAATTTTTAAGTTTGGAATTATTCAGAAATGTGAGAAATTAATTGTTTTACTATAACTTAATTTATTTACAAATTAAAGTATATATATATATCTATTTTAAACTGTTTTTTGAGGGTGAAATTACAATAATAACCTTTTAGATTCGGTCATATCTTTTAGATCGAGTTTAGGGGGTTACAGACGAAGAGTCGCCCACTTTCCTAAAAAAATTACAGGTGACCGATAGAGTTTTAGTGAACGACATGCACCATCATCTATCAATCATAATTTGTGAAGATAATAAAGATATCCATAAAATAGATCTGTTAATTGAAAAAAAAAAACATGTGAAGTAAACGAAAGGAAAAAAAAAACAGAAAAAAAAAGTTGATAAGAAAAAAAAACGAGCGATAACTAGCCCGAAAACTAGCACCACAGTTGAGCAAAACAAAATATAACAAACAAATGGGTCGAAGAAAATAACTTCCTATAGTTATTTAGACTTTTCAAAGATGAAAATTTTACTACCTATAGATGGCAAAGATGGGTAAGAGTTAAATAGGAAGATTTTTATATTTGTAATATTTGTGTTGATATGTTTTTTTTTTCATGCTTGAATAGATTAATTTAATATTAGAAATTAATTAGACATTAACTCCGATTAACTTAATTAAGTAATGATTAGAATATTTTTTAACTAAGTAAATTATTATTATGTTTTTTTATGTTTCTTTTATATAAAATCAATAAAACCCTCACAAATGAAAAGCTTCAAATTATTAGACTTTTAACTTTATCATCATTTAATTCTTATATAAATTTTTTGTAAATATAATTTTTACATAAATATTTTGAATTGTTCAATCATCATTTTGTAATTTTTTCAAATTGAATGACTAAAACATAAATTTATTAATAGTTTAATAACCTTAATGGAAATTTACCCTATATTTTTGTGTGATGTTATCACTTAAGGATGACTTTGTATCACAGTATCCAAAGAAATAGGATACGGGTGCAGAGGTGACAGAAGCTTAGAGGAAGCAAACATTAAGTTCACATTGTGAATATCAGATAATTCTCCAAATTGAAAATCCAATTCTATCAAAGCCTCTCAATCCAATCTTCCTTTCTTTCGTTTCTCTTAAACTAGGTATCTGCTCAACTTTAACCTTTTTCCATTTGCAACAAAAATTGAATACATGGGTGGCTCCAGCATGGCATGATCCGCTGCTTCAAGGAACTCAAGCTAAACCTTTTTTATCCAAACATTGTGAATATCAGAGAAGAGTCTAGTTATGGCTTACTCTTCTCCCAATCTTTCTTCAATTTCAAACCTTCCTTCTTTCACTTTAAAACCTTCCCCGCCTCACTGTAAGTTCTTTCTTTCCTTGTCTATATATTTAGTTATGTATATTTGTGAAATGGTGCTACGCCTTTCAATGGAAGTTTCACATATAATATTATGTTCATGGAGTTTTCTTTTTGTACATTCAGGCTAAACCTTTTTATCCAAATTCTGAAACTTAAGATAGTTATTAAAATTATTTCCATTTTAGGTCAGTTCCTTGAAGATATCTTATCCCTTTCTGTTAACTTTTAAAAATATTAACAGTTGGTACATTGTTTATATGAATTAGCTAAGTAGCAAGTTGTGTAAGATGCTCAAGGATTAGAATATTGAGTGTAGTTAATCTTTTTTCTAAAGAATTTATGGGAAGTTTGTTGCACGGATTTTTTTTTCAGTGAATTGGGTGCTGTTAAATGCTTTGAGTGTGGGTATAAAGGATGGCACCATTTTTGCAACTGATAATCGGATTAGAAGTCAATAATATGAATTTTTTTGTTTAATTTCTGGATCATGATACAATTTATTTGAAAAGAAACATGTTGAATTTATTCTTTTATGTTTGATTTTCCAATTAGCTATGAATTTGAGGTGTTGCACCTTTTGCTGCCAATGCATGTATTTTTGTTTTTATGGATTTCCTTTAACAATACAAGTATTTTAAACATTGTCTTTCATTGATTTAACGACAGCAAGCTCAAGGTTGGTTTCAGCTCAGATAAGATCTAGTTTGGAGAATGAGAGCTGTACTACTGGAGTTTCAAATGATTCATTAGAACCTGCTAAGAAGAAGGTTTCACTTATTTGTTTTCCAACATCTATTTTGTTAGTACTCTTCACATTCACTACTCACACAGCATCTTTATTTGTTTCAGAAACCAAAGTGTCTAAATACATTGTTTATAGTGTTAATAGGTTCCAACTTTTTCTGCAGGCAGCTGAGTTGCCAACATCGCGGCGTATGTGTCTTACATGCTTATGTTCAAGCCTAGCTTTAATCAGCAGTTCTAGCAGCTCTGCTTCTGCAGTATCATCAATGGCTATGGATGGGAACGAAAGGGCTGTATGCCGGAATTGTGCAGGGAGTGGTGTTGTACTTTGTGAGTGTCACTTTTGCAATTTCTTTTGTATGATACTTTGTTGTCTAGCCAAGTGAACCACCCTTGTATTCATCTTATAATCTCTTTTGAGATTGTCCTTTACCCTGCTTTCTGACATCGGCAAAAGACATACGAACTCTTGTTTATGATTTACTGGTTGCTTGTCTTGTATGATAAAAAGATTAGTCTTCAATGGTGCAAAATTCCTGGCACCATTTATTGATTTCTATGTATTAGATAAGAGCCACCTAACAAACTGGTTAGAGTAGTTTATTTTCTTCCTTGTCCTGTGGTATTAGTTGTGCTGCATCCTGCACGGCTGACTGTCATGAGACCCTTTTTTCTAATCAAATTATATTGATCTTTTAGGGAAACTGCTCGTTGAATGCAAGTATTTTGGCTCGATTTTAGCTTTTAGTTTATTCATCGCATATAATTGTCTCTTCTGTTGTTGACATGTTAACATGTTCTTTTTATTCATGTCTGAAGTAGAACAAGAAAAAACTTGCAGGCATCAGTAGTGAAATTGTTAATCCTCCATTTGATTCACAGATGTTAATCTTTTCTTTATTTAGGTGATATGTGTGGTGGTACAGGAAAATGGAAAGCTCTCAACAGGAAACGTGCTAAGGATGTTTACGAGTTTACTGAATGTCCAAACTGTTACGGTATGCAGTCTTCTTCCCCTAACATTACTTCTTAATTCACTATATCAACCAAATACTTTTAGTTTTTCCTGTTTTGGATTGCTATACGGATTGCCTTGAGCATGCACTTATCTGAAGATTATTCCACGTTATGGTTGATTGCCTAGGGGTTACTCTTAAAAGCAATTGGTAATCATGAACATCTGTTCATGTCAGTACCTCAGAATATAGCAGGAATTGCATTTCTATTGATACTTGATGACAAAGCTGTTATCGGTCAATTCTATCGAGTATAAACAAGGATGCATAAGCATGTAGCAAAGAATGATGTCTGTTTTATGTTTAACATATACTGATTGAGTAGCTTGAGATTCTAAACTGTCATGAAATTTTCTTCTAAACTTTTATGTTCCTTTCCAAATTGTCCATATACAACAATTTTTTATGTAACTGATCACTGGCTGCTACTGTGTGCAGGTCGAGGGAAACTGGTGTGTCCTGTTTGTTTAGGTACCGGTTTACCGAATAACAAGGGTCTTCTAAGGAGGCCTGATGCACGAAAATTGCTTGACAAGATGTACAATGGTCGACTTTTGCCAAGTTCATAGACCCGTCATGCCCCTTGGACCCAGATGTTATTGTCTTTGGCATCATGGTAATTTAGTTTACAGAACTTATCGGTTACTTTAGTGAAACCTGGAAGATATTTCCCGACCTAAATACTACAATCTGGTTTGTTTTAACAATACAATTTTGAGCTTTGTAAGCAATTTATTGGCATTTTGTTTAATATGGAGAGGACAATAGACCACGTTGTTAGATTTTGTTTCTTCCTTTTGTTATACACAATATTTGCATGGCATTGTTCTGGAGAACATACCAGTAGCCTGTCAGGGGTTTTGTAAAGATATCTGCAACTTGTTCCTTAGCTCGTTCAGAATTGACGCAAAAGCTATCCCCGTACCAATTTCTCCCTAACAAGATGTACATCCAATTCCACATTATCCATTGTAACATGTAATACTAGATTGGCAGCAATATGCATAGCACTTGCATTCTGGCACCAAATCACAACTGTTCCAATCAGTTTAAAGCCCAACACATGTTCACATCAGCTGTTGTGTTAGCTAGACTTATGTACTCAGCTTCTAATATCGACCTGCACGTCTCATTCTCTTCCTTCAAAGACCAAAAAATGACGAGTGTTTTATCGAATGTTCTTGCATGAATTGGTGTCTGGTCGAGTCAAAGAAATTTATTGAAGAGCCCTAACAGTACTTCTGTATTTCGTAGCATCTGTTGGTGCTTTCATCACCTATGGCTATGAAGTACTGGCGTAGTAACCATTGGTGTCGGTACTGATTTGCCTCAATACGACTTACTTTAGTGCCAAGAAATTAACTCAAGTCTCTCAGGTATTTCTAGGAGAATTGTTGGTCAAGTTGTTGAATTATTTAATCAATCAAAACAGAATCATTTACATAAAATGGCACATGAGGCGTTGACCTCTTCTTACAAACAGTGAGGAATTAGGTATAGAGGACTTAAATCTTATCACGGACAAATAAAATTTCGCAATTTCTTAAATAGGTAAGAGAAATCATATAAATTTTTTATTCAACTTACAAATTAATAAAGTATGTCCAAAGATCAATCATAAAATGATTATAATAACATATTTATATACCTAGTTTATTAATGAAAAGCATTGTGATTATTATTTTCGGTCTTTATTTTTATATATTAAATAAATTGATTAATAATGAAATCCCGAGAATAATATGATTATTTTCAAAACGTCAACACATGAGTACATGTTAGAGAACAATTCTCATAGTAATAACAGTGTGTAAGATCCTTAGACTAAAGTCATCATAGTTCCAACCGCAAGAGTCATATACTTCGACACAATCTAATGTCTTCCGTAAATGGTTGTACTATAAAGACTATTGTTAGGTATACCACAAACTATGTGGTGAAATATGAATGATTAAGAAGCGTTTTATCCCTCCTACATAATGGAAGGATATCTTCAACTATTTGATTGAGAGAGACTAGAAATTAATGCATGGTCATATTCAAATGAGTTTATATGAGATAATAAAAGTTACAACTTGTGATTAATAAGGATATTATGGACAAAAAAGATATAATATATGCTAATATTATCACAAAAAAATTATGTCAAATCATCAACTTGAATAACAGTGATGCAATGATAGATGACACATTTTTGTAATATTAAGAATATTTTATTATTACTTTAAACATTTACTAAAAAAATTTGACTATATTTAACAAATGACACAAATTAATTATAGAAGTGCTCTCATACTAAATTTAATTTGATAGAGTTAAAATTAAATATATTATGTGCACATGCTAGATGTATTTATGTTGGAGACATATCTTAATTTATTAAATTTATCTTATCGAACTCATTAAAAGTGTTTATTATTTCAAGTGTGATTTAGATTCGAGTCGCGTCAATCGCGTTGATGTTTGGATTTTGTTCTCTCCTTATAATTTATATATAAAAAATTAGTTTTTATTATATTTTATAGTCTTTTCAAATTAATTATATTTTATTTGAATTTTGTTCATTTCCCATCATTTTTAAAGTTAATTTGGATTTACTTGCTTTTTCCATTTTAACTATTATAGGTCCAAATTGAAGAATGAAAGGGTTACAACATAAAGCAATAAATGGTGAGGAACAGTTGTTCCCTTTATTGAATCAAATTTACGATTGAATTTATAAATTTTGGCAGCAAGAAATCCATTCCACAGCATCTCTTTATTTGGTGGAGTGTCCCGATAAAAAAATAATAATGGTTGCAAATTTAAAGGCTTTTGAGAGAAAGAAAAGAAGAAAAATCAGAGGCTCTTGAAAAATATGGAATGATTGAGATGTGTCCACTCCTTTAACCACTGTGATAGACAGATAAGTTTTCATATTTAGGTGATTAGCTATGTATTGAACAAGATTTTTGAGTTGAGCTTAAATCGTTGATGGTATTTAATTTATCAATGAAGATCATATCACTTAAGAAAATATATTTGGAGAATCGAATTGGATCAAGCCTCTCTAATTTTGGATCAAGGAAGTTCAGTCAGATTGAAACATTGGAGTCGTAGCTACGAACAATCTTTATTTACTTTGATTGTTAGTATTCTAGTGTATTTAGCTATTTTAGCTATAGTTTACAAGGGATCATGGTTTAATTTCATTACGTTAGCAAGTATCAAAAAGTCTATATAGTAAGTATAAAAAAGTCTATATAATTGAGAGATTTGTATAGATTGATACACTGAATTGAGAGCACACAATCTATTCAAGTGAGGAACATTATTTATCAAAATGCATATGATTGTAAAATTTTTATGTTGTGATTTTACAAACTAAGTTCTCATGAGAACATTTAGTAATGAGAGTTCTAATCTTTAAAGGTTTAAAAGTGATAAATTATCAAGAAAATGTTAACTTTAGAAATTTGCAAAACAAAAAAATGTAAACTTTTAATGTATATAAACTCTAAAAAAATTTGTATTAATTTAACTTTTCCCCAAAAAGACCCAGGAATAATATGAATAAAACACCCAATAATGCTAAAATTTTCATTCTCATCCAAATCAATCCCCAGCCCAATTAAAAGCCCAATAATACTAAAATTTCACTAAAAAATTCTAATTCCAAAATTTAATATTTGATATTAATTTCACTTTATTCACGGGCTATTAAAATTCTTCGAAGATAAAAAAAAAAAAAGTAAAAGCTCCAAATTGTTTTTATTAAAATTTGTCAACAAAATAAATTAAGTCATAATTGTTACCTAATACTTGAACGGCGAATTCAAGGGATAGCTAAGAAAATTGCATTTTGATCCTTCCAATAAAATTAAAAATTATCAATTTAATTTTTATGTAAATAATGAAATAAATTTACACTTTTAACTCTTTAAAATAATAAAATTATAAATTAATAAATAATAAATTTATATTTTAACTTTTTAAAAAATTATCAATAAATTTCGACATTAAAAATATTTCTAAATTCGTCCGCTCTAACTCTTGTGAATGATGTCACGTCCCTAAAACTTGAATCTTGGAACGTGCGGTCTTAGATGCTTCTCGATCACACAACGCCTAAGTAAGTCTGAAACTTAATCAAAGCTAAAGTGCTTAGATCCTTGCGGAAGCAAAAGAACTCTGAAAGAAAAAGGCAAAACAAAAGACAAGGAAGAAATTTGAGTGAATGCTTTGTATATTCCTCAAAAGTGAAGTGTGTAAAATGAGGTGGGGGTAAGCCTCTATTTATAGTTGAAACCCCCCTACATCCAACGGTTAAGATTAGAGTACATCGACGGTCTAGATACAATGACATCTATAATATCCCTTAATCTAAGGAATTCTAATCAAACATTCCTAAGATAAGAGATTACAAAGGATATGAAAAGAATCAAAAGGGAATATGCTAGATTATGTGCTACTTGCCATATCTACTTTGCAAGGCTCTTCAATCCCAAGTGTTAGGCTAAGTGGTGATAGGCCCAAGATGATGCGGAGTGCTTCTTGAGCAGCTTGATGCGTGCTGGTCTCAGGCTTTGGTGCGCGGTCCATGACATTCTCCCCTACTGAATCTGGTAACGCCCTCATCACTCGGCTAGCATGGTATCTGTTCACTTGGTCTTTGAATTGCCACAAGCCCTTGGCTAGTTCCCAACTTCCCTCACTGTTGGGAAGTCCTTTCCATTGAACGAAATATTCGTGCTTTGGCCGATAACCCGGTCGTCGAATAACTCTTTTCGCTTTGATCTCTCGAACTTTATTCTCATAGGAGATCTTCACTCCAACTGGCACTCGGTGTGATTTTCCTTAATCCGGATCTAACTCATCTTGATGGTAAGACTTGAGTAAGCTAACATGGAACACTGGATGAGCTCGGATGGTCAGTGGCAACTCCAATCGATAGGCCACGGTGCCTATCTACTTCACAACTCGGAACGGACCCTCGTATCTTCGCACAAGCCTTTTGTGCACGGTTGGGTTGCGCAAGATTCCTGTCAATTTGGCAAGGACTAGATCACCAACCTGGAAATTCACGTCCATACGCTTTTTATCTGCCCACTTCTTGGTTCCCTGCCTTGTGTAAACAAGCTCCGGTTAAGTCATGGTGCTCTTGCCACTCCGTGGCAAACTTGTGTGCTTCTGGATTCGGCCCCTCATACTTGGTAACAACCGTGTTGGGTGTAATTGGTTGTTGCCCAATCACGATCTCGAACGGACTTTGGTTTGTGGCCTCACTCCGTTGCAAGTTGTAAGAAAACTGAGCCACATCCAATAGTTTTGGCCAGTCGCGTTGCGTTGCACTCACATAGTGCCACAAATAGATCTCCAATAGTGCATTCACTTGTTCGGTTTGCCCGTCGGTTTGGGGGTGAACACTTGTTGAGAAGTTCAAGCTTGATCCCATTAGCTTGAATAACTCGGTCCAGAATCTTCCCGTGAATTGTGTGTCCCAATCACTAATAATTATCTTTGGCACTCCCCAATACTTGACCACGTGCTTGAGGAAAAGTCGGGCTACCTCCTCAACTGGACACACTTTGGACGCTGGAATGAACGTCCCATACTTCGAAAACCTATCAACAGTAACCATTATACTTGATAGGCCGTTAGTGTTAGGCAAACCGATAATAAAGTCCATGGAAACACTTTCTCATGGTCGCTCAAGAATAGGCAATGGCTGCAATAGTCTCACTGGTTTCTTCATCTCTATCTTGTCCTGTTGGCACACAAGACAAGTCTTCACATAGACTTCAACATCTGTGCACATGTGCGACCAGTAATAATGTTCTGCAATCAATACCAATGTCCGGTTCATCCCCGGATGTCCCGCCTACTTGGAATCATGGCATTCCCTCATGAGCCTCTTCCACAATTCTCCAAACTGAGGCACATAGAGGCGATGTCCTCGAGCATATAGTAAGTCCACTTCGAGCCAAAACTTTTTGGTTTTCCCTTCTTTGGCATAGTCAATGAGCATTTTGGTCGTTGGGTCATGTGAAAACCTTTCTTTGATGCACTCCAATAGTTGTCCCTACGGCAAGCTAACAAACTCCATGTTATACCTTCGGCTTAGAGCATCGACAATGAAATTCACCTTTCCTGGTTTGTAATCCATAGAAAAATCAAATTCTGCAAGAAATTCCTGCCATCGGACCTGCTTGGGAGACAACTTCTTTTGGGTTAGAAAATAACTATTAGCAACATTGTCTGTGTATACCACAAACCTGGACCCAAGTATGTGGTGTCGCCAAGTACGCAAGCAGTGCACCACTGCAGTTATTTCCTTCTCATGAACCGTGTACCTCCTTTCGGTCTCATTGAGCTTCCGGCTTTCAAAGGCAATCAGATATCCCTCTTGCATAAGAACTCCACCAATGGCAACATCGGATGCATCGGTATAGATCTCGAAAGGTTTGGTGTAATCTGGCAACACCAACACTGTTCACTTACCATGGCCTTCTTCAATTCTGCAAAAGCTTCTTGGCAATCGATACTCCAATCCCACGCCTTGTCCTTCTTCAGTAACTCGATCAAGGATACGGCTATTTTGGAGTAGCCTTTGACGAACCTTCGATAGTAATTGGCTAGCCCCAAGAAGGATCTTAACTTTGTCACCTTGGTTGGCAACTCCCAATCTTCAATGCTCGGACTTTGGCCCCATCCATTCGAATCTTGGCACCTCCAACAATGTGGCCTAGGAAAGGGACCTTCTGTTGGGCAAACGAGCACTTCTTCTCTTTGATGTAAAGCTCGTTCTCTCGCAAGGCTTTAAACACCTTTCTCAAATACCCTAAGTGTTCCTCGAGTGTCTTGCTATAGATCACAATATCGTCAAGGTAAACAACAATAAATTGATCAATAAAGGGTTGTAATACCTTGTTCATAAGTGTGCTGAAAGTGGCGGGAGCATTCGTGAGACCGAAGGGCACCAGTAGAAATTCATACAAACCATAGCGCGTCACACAAGCAGTCTTTAGTTCATCTCTTTCGGCTATACGAACTTGATAAAACCCGGACCTTAAATCCAACTTGTTGAACCACCTTGCACCACCAAGTTGATCGAATAAGTCGGTAATGAGCGAGATCGGGTACTTGTTCTTCACAGTGAGCTTATTCAAAGCCCGATAGTCGATACACATTCGAAAAGTCTCATCGTGCTTCTTTTGAAAGAGTACCGGCACACCATAGAGTGCCTTGGATGGTCGGATATATCTCGCATCTAAGAGTTCCTTCAACTGTCTGCGCAACTCCTCTAACTCGGGTGGAGCCATTCGGTAAGGGGCTCTAGCGAGTGGCTCCGCAATCGACACGAGTTCAATCTTATGATCCACCTCTCTCTTTGGTGGCAAGCTTTTGGGCAACTCGACAGGCATCACATCTTTGAATTCTGCCAATACTTGTCTCACCTCTTTTGGGACCTCAACGGACTTGGTAGGTTGCTCATCAACCAATGCAGCTAAGTAAGTTGGTTTCTCCTTGCGCACCCCCTTGTTAAACTGGATGGCTGAAGCATCTTGGCTCCAACTCTGGCCTCTCGGGTTGTCGGAACAATGCATTGATGTTTTAGATCAAGAATGCACAAACGATCGATAAAAGGAACAGGGAACGCATTAACCCGGTCAAGGAAATTAAGTCCAATCACAAAATCAAAGTCATCTAGAGGGATTACCTTAATATTTTCCTTACCGGTCCAACCTCCAAGGTCTAGTATAACTCCTTTTGCCACCCCCGCAATCAGAGCCTCTTTGGAATTGACGGTTTTAATAAACCTACTTGCCTTCTCAACACGAAGGTCAAGTCTCTTGGCAGCCCACTCGGACACGAACAATTTTGAGGCAGTTGTGTCCACTAGTGCACTCATCTTTTGGCCTGCCACGGTGATGTCAACAAACATCATTCCCTTCTTCTTATGACCCTTCTTAACCTCCATAGAGCTAATAATGGAGTTAAGCTTAAGAGTCTCCTTCTCTTCAGCATCCTTCCCTTGGATTACAGCGGCTCTCTAATTTTGAGGACAGTTCCTCGTCAAGTGCTTGCCTCCACAATTGTAGCACTTGAAAGGCTCGTTGTTCTTCTCCCAAGGATTACGAATCTTGATATTATTACCTATCGGCTTCTCGAACCCCTTTTTGGCTAGTCTTTCCTTGTCTCTCCCACAATTGCCTTTGGATTTTAGCTTTGGTTTGGTAGACTTGGACCTTTTGATCTCGAACTCGGTAATGGACTTAGTTACGGACAAGACTTTGGAAAGCTCTTGGACCCCCATCCGCTTCAACTCCATTTTGGCCCATCGTTGGAGTCCATCCATAAAGGTAAAGAATCCTTCTTCCTCACCCAACTTTGGGATCTAAAGCTTGAGCTCGGTAAATTGCTTGACATAGTCTTGAATTGAGCCAGTATGCTTGAGTTGCCGTAACTTTGCTCAGGCTTTAGTTGTGCATTTTTGGGATAAAATTGTTCCTTGAGCTCGGACTAAAACTCACTCTATGTTGCAATGGGAATTTCTCCATTCTCCTTCCCGGAACACTTATGTCGCCACCATAAAAGAGCTATATCAGTCAAATAAACAGAAGCAATGTTTACCTTTATTGCTTCATCCGTGACCCCCATGGCTCGGAAGTGTTGCTCCATGGCCCAAATAAAATTCTCAACATCTTGGGCCGATCGTGTCCCCGCATACATCTTTGGTTTTAGGACATCGATCCTAAGTGTGGGTGCCGCTGTTTCTGCCATCATGCCATTCTTCATGGCTCTCTTGTAAATGGCAAGCTCACTTCGAAGATCCTTGATCTCCTCAACCAACTCGGCCTTAGTAGCCTCCCCTGCTACTTCAAGGGAATTGTCCCGTTGGTCTAACTTCTCATACATGTAATCAAGAAGTCCTTGAACCGTAAGCATGACATCATCTTTAAGAGAATCCACTTTCTCAAAGTACAGTTCTGTCTCGTCTTGGGTCTCCTTGACTTCCTTCATGGACTCCTCAAGTCTAGTGACCCTTCTTTCCAAGGCTGAAATGATGTCCCTGGAACTTTCTCTCTTGTTCTTCTCAGCAGCAGCACGAGTCTCTCGTTCAGTTACTGGAACCTCGCTTGAGTTTTGTGGTATCATCTCTTTCACTCGAACAGGCTCTGATACCACTTGTCACGTCCCTAAAACTTGAATCTTAGAGCGTACGGCCTTAGATGCTTCTTGCTCACACAACGCCTAAGTAAGCCTGAAACTTGGTCAATGCTAAAGTGCTTAGATCCTTAAGAAAGCAAAAGAACTCTGAAAGAAAAAGGCAAAACAAAAGACAAGGAAGAAATTTGAGTGAATACTTTGTATATTCCTTAAAAGTGAAGTGTGTAAAATGAGGTGGGGGTAAGCCTCTATTTATAATTGAAGCCCCCTACATCCAACGGTTAATATTAGAGTACATGGATGGTCTAGATACAATGACATCTATAATATCCCTTAATCTAAGGAATTCTAATCAAACATTCCTAAGATAAGAGATTACAAAGGATATGGAAAGAATCAAAAGGGAATATATTAGATTATGTGCTACTTGTCATATCTACTTTGTAAGGCTCTTCAATCCCAAGTGTTGGGCTAAGTGGTGATAGGCCCAAGATGCTGCGAAGTGCTTCTTGGGCAGCTTGATGCGTGCTGGTCTCGAGCCTTGGTGCACGGTTCGTGACAATGATATTTTTTTCTACCTGTAAATAGAAAAGATGAGTAAGAATTAAATTCCTACAACAAAGTATGTATATTGCGATACTTTTTTTGACTTAAGACGATGCAAAAAAAGTTTACATAAGTATCGCGACGCTTCTCTTGACGCTTCCGAAAAAGTTGTCTTTAGTATAGTTGACGTAGGTCCTGCGACGTTTTTGAAAAAGCATTGGCATAAGTTAACATAAAGCAACCTTTATTGAAGGGTTGACAAAGATTTAGTCAAGGCCGACCTTAAATAAAGGTTGGGATAGGTCTTGTCTAAGCAAACCTTTTAAAAAAAGTGGGGATAAACCCGTTTAAGACAACCTTAAAAAAGTTGGGATAGACCTTATCTAAGGCAACCTTAAAAAAGGTTGAGTTAAACTTTGTCTAAGAAAACCTTAAAAAAGTTAGGATATATCTTATCTAAGGCAACCTTTTGAAAAAGGTTAGGATAGACATGTCTAAAACAACCTTTAAAAGGTTGGGATAGATATTGTCTAAAGCAACCTTTTAAAAAAGTTGGAATAAACCTTATCTAAGACAACTTTTAAAAAAGGTTAGGATAGACCCGTCTAAGGTAATCTTTTAAAAAGATTGAGATAAACCTTGTCTAAGGCAACCTTTAAAAAAGGTTGGAATAGACTTAATCTAAGACAACCTTTAAAAAATGTTAGGATAAACATGTCTAAAACAACCTTAAAAAGGTTAGAATTGACACATGTAAAGCAATTTTTTTTTCAATATTAGTATATTTTCATAAACATTTACTGTGGATAATGATAGAAATTGTGCTTTAAATACAACTAAAAATATAAAATTAAAATTAAAATAAAAGTTAAATATTCACTACAAAAATCAATCCAACAATCAAAATACACTAACATTTAGCCAACTAGTATTCAACCTAATGTATAAAAGTAAACAAATGAGTTCGAAAATTCTTGCAAGTGAAGATAACCCAAGAATCATTCCAAATTTCTTCTTCATGGTTTCAAGCTTTGGATTAGTCTTTACAGCTTCCTGAATCTTCAACCATCTAATTTCGACATAATGTTTGCTTCTCTCTCCACTTTGTGCCTTTGCTTCATCATCTGCAATATCATACATAATCATATCACAAAGGCATTGCATTTATCCAACTTCAATTCAGAAAATCAACAATAAAGCCAAGCTAAAATAACAAAAGTTATATCCAAAAATGTAGTAATTAATTGACTTATTTCAAAGATTCCTAAGAAAATGTAAAACACAAACCAAAAAATGCTTATCGCTGTCAACTCTCGTGCATCATTTAACACAAGCATCCACTTCACTGAATCTTATACTACCATTCTCAAAAATTATAAGCCTTAAACATATTCGCTATCAAAAGAAAAATGCAATGATGCTTTATTGTGAACCTACAAATGCAGTGATGCTTTATTGTTTACCTCAAAGCAAATAAGGCAATCGTGGTGCATTGCCTTCACTATGCAACGATGTACTTCCCTTATTATATTTGAATAACAACATCTTGCAGCAGCGATTCAATGTCTTCAAAATAACAGTTGGAGAAGAAGAAAAGAAAAGGAGAATGCATTTCATTTGTTTTGATCTACACATTATCTACTTTCACTTACCACATTTGTTGCAATGAAAGAAGTTCTCCTCACCTCCGGTTCTACAAAACAAGCACAGAAGAGATTATGAGATATATCAAGAAATTATCAAGTTATAGACTAAACCTGATCGAAAAGATGGTTTCCGTGGAGACTATAGGTTTGAGAATAACTAAAAAAAATACATGCTTATGCCACATTCAACACAGTGATATTGGTTTTTAGAAACCTGATCAATGCAACAGAGTATCACATAAGCAATCATTTAAAGATTTTCAAGCCACGATTCGCAAGGGTACAAATCAGCAAAGAAATGAAAGAAAAGACTTACATCATCATCAAAGAATTTACATTTACCACAGAAGTACTTCCCCATACAGACTCTACAATTGATGCAATACTATTGTACCTGAACCAATAAAAGAAAATATTACAACAACGACGATTTGTGTTTCGGGTTTTAATCAAAAAGGACATTACTTTAATCTCAATGTTTAGGGGATCACTCACATCTTTTTTTATGTCACATAAGGAGCAAATGACTTGAAATTGACAAATAACAAAGTTAGACAAATCTTAAATGAGAATCTAAAGAAATGTACTTGCTTTTGTCACTCAAAAAAGGCATGAAAAAAGAACCAAATAGGCAAGAATTCAATATGATAACTACATACTTGTTCTATTTCTCATTTCCTTTTTTGTGTTAATTTTTGCCCTTAGATATGGAAACAAAAAGAAATCTTAGCAGATTAATATCAAATTTATCTCATTAATTAATTTCTATAGCTATTGTATCACCCAAAACCCGAAATCATCTCCGATTAGGGTCCCAGTGTCTTACTATTCATTTATCATTGTTCATCTTTAGCATGATATTATTCAAACTTTACTTATATTAAATAATTTCATTTCACACGTCATATATATCATAATATGATTATAAACACAATTCAACGAGGGTAAAAAAATCATTTCCGACATTTCTGAAGACTTCTACTAGTACTTGTTAGACAAGTATCGGTAGTTGTCAAGTCAGTAAACAGTTCAGGAGTAGTGTAGATATCTATCGATACAAGTGATAGTTTTACTGATACAAGTGACTCTTCTACCAATATAAGTTTCACCTTTACCGATACAAGTTTCACCTCTACCGATACTAAAAGCTCTAGAGAGCTAGAAAACTTACCTTGCTACTTCTACCGATACAAGTATATGAACTATCGATATTTCTAAATACATGACTATCGATACTTGGTATTCATCTACCGGTATAACTTAAGCCAGTATACAACCTCTCTCCTACCCTATATTTCTATCGATACTTCTAAATATATAACTATCGATACTTGTTATTCATCTACCGAAACAAGTATGCAGAATCATACCAAAACACAAGTTTATCAACATAAAACATTAATGTCATCAATATACATTACTATATTTATCAACTTAACAAGGTTTCCACGAGTTCAATAACATAAAACAATAGATAACATCATCCTAGTATATGTCATAAGACCGAGTGATGCAAAAACTACCGAACTAGCTCCCAAGATAGTGTGATGTCTTCAAGATAATCCGATCTTCAAGTCAAAAAATGAAATCTACAAAACAAAAACAAATACAATGCTAAGCATCATAGCTTAATAAGTTTGCAAAGTTTATCAATTTACCGAATAACATGTGGTAATTAACTCAATAAATTTGACGAGCTAGAACATGACTGAACTTCAGTAATCGTTATTCATTTTACTCCCTGTTGACTCAAAGGTCATGGTGCTCTTTGACTCCCTATTGACCTAGAGGTCATTCTTATTACCAGTATACGATGTCATTCTTAGCCATCGATACAGTATATATGTTCCCTACGATGCTACTCACACTAGGCTGACAAAAATATGTGATCAGGCATAAATCTCAGCCATCGTAGGGTCTGTAATCCATTCTTGGATTCTATTCAACTTACGGTGACTCACAATGCCTTAGAGAATCTGGAAAAAATGCAAGACTCAATCATCGAACCATTTAACTTAGGCATAAGGTCGGGTAATTCTTCTTCTAACGTTTCCATCTTTCACATCTTTAATTTTGTCATTCTAATCATCAAAAATTATAAAGAATGTAGTTATAAGTAGTTACAATTAAGAGTTTAACATTACGAACTTACCGGACTAACTTGCAGTTATGATTAGACTTTAAGGACTACTCCGTTAATTTCCTTTTTTCGCGATCTGAAGCACGATCGTAGTCTACATCCACAAATCATCCAATTCTCACATTAAGTCACATAATTGAGTTATTCAACACAATTTAATTATTTTGGAAAAATTACGATTTTACCCCTAATATTTTCCTTTTATTCAATCTAGTTCTTTCAACACAAGACATGCAAAATAATCATTTTCTTACACAACCAACCTTAACTGAATTCTTTAGGGTGTTTACTCAACCCTTTCACACATTCATTTGCAATAAAAATACATGTATTTTTATTATTTTCACATTTTAGTCCCTAACCTTATTTTCATCAAAAATTATTTTACAAAATCATTATAATATAACAACCAAACACACAAAGCTTCCATAAACTTTCAAGAATAAGTTCATTCATCAATGGAAAAATATTTAATATTTGAAAGATTCACAAATTAGTCCTTGGATTAACTAGATTAAGCTATTATGGACTCAAAAACATAAAAATTACTAAAAACGATTAAGGTTTGCTCACCCAATCAAGCTTCAAAAGTTAACAATGGCAAACCCTAGTTTTCCTCTTCTTGCCGTGTAGAAGATGGAGAAAAAGAGTGAATTTTTTTCCATTTTCTATTTTAATTTCATATATATAGTCAATGTCAATTTTGTAAATATTTAGACTTTCATCATCAAGCTTTAATTAATCCATTTTTAACATTAATCAAACCTATTTATACTTAGTTTGACTCATGCTAACCCACCACTAACATTTTCTTGGTTAATTTATTCATTTGGTCCCTCTAATTATTTATCTCTACTTTTGCGCCTATTACAATTCAGTCCTTTCTATTCAATTAACTATCTAAACGATAAAATTTCTGAACCAAACTTTAATACGATGCATATAACACCATAAATATTAAAATAAATAAATTTACGACTCGACTCGTCGGATTTGTGATACCAAAATCATTGTTTTCGACACCATTAAAAATCGGGTGGTTACAACTATCTCTTCCCCATTGTCATAATGTATAACCATTAAACATACAAGTAAACAAGCCATTTCAAAGGAGCACAATATATACAAACAAACCTTTTCAACTTCATGGCGTGGAATGTCATGTTGCTTACGAGGACTAGATTCCAGGGAATTCTATTTTTTTTTTTTTTGGAAAACCAGATTTAAAGCAACCAAATTATAGAGGAAAATACAAGAAAACATATTAACAGTATTGTAATCTAAACACAGCTTGACCCAAATATAAGGAAATATGAACCTAATCCTACAAAATGTATCACTATAATCGAGAAAACACACAAGAACCTGGTTGGATGACGAATGAATATGATCCTTTAGCGTCTTCAATCCCCAAGACATCAAAAAATCGTCAAAGTAATGAACTAAAACCCACCCCTAACAGGCCACAGATGGTATAATCCAGGAGCCAAATTGACGAAAGCCACAAATCGACTGACTAGGATAGAGAAAACAACTCCTGATGATTCACAGAACACGAGAAACAAATACCAAAAAATCAAAAAAGATTATGACAAAGATAAACAAAACAAAATCAAAATCAAAATAAAACCAAGAAACCCCCTTCCGATTAAGATTGCATAAGGACGCAATCCATTAAGAATCCACATCAGCATCTTGGAGGAAAATGCTACCAGCAGACGTTGGCTTTCTTTATTATCAGGAATGGGTTTTTGATTTAGGGAAAACGGGGAAAAAAAGGATTTGGAGAAGTAAACATAAAATAGTTACACTAAATAATAATATAAATTTTAATTTTAAAAAGTAAAACAATGTAATTTATTTAGTTTATATTAGTTTTAAAAATTTTGAATTTTTTATTAAAAAAATTAGAATTTTTTTAATTTTTTTCTTAAACTGGAATTAAGTTGTTGACATAACACAATATTAATTTTTTATATAATCCTTTTTATTTTTAGATTATATATTTTAAAATTTTTAATTGAGGACATAGCATAATATTAAAGTTTCATGTCATCATATCTTAATAAAATTTAAATTTAAATATTAAATAGAAAAAAAAAACTAAATTTCAAGACTAATTAAAAAAATAAAATCAATGGCTAAATGTTACTTTTAAATTGAATTACATAGAACAATTAATTTTTTTAAATTATAAACAAACATTTTTCTTCTTTTACAAATTTTAATCATTTAATTTTTTTCATAAGTTAATGTTTCTAATTTTTGTGCAACCAAATTTTAAAAAATTAGAATTTTTTGTGCAATTTTTATTTAAACATAAAATTAAGTTAAATTATCACACATGATATAGATAAGAGAATATTTTATTTATAAAAAATTGTTGGTTGCTCAATTTATTTTTAATTTTTTATTTAAAGATTTTATATAAAAATATTGTAATAATATTTATTATCATTAAAAAACTTCTAAGTTTTTTTTAATTAAATAATGTTCTTTTATTTTTCGTAATTAATATGAACCTTAAATTTTAAACCTTAAACTTCGAACCTCAAGATTTAGGATTTGGGATCGAGATACAAGGTTTAAGGTTTGGATTCAAGATTCAATTTTCATGTTCAAGGTTTAAGGATTTAGGGTTATAAGTTATGAGTTTGGGGTTTAGTGTTTATGATTTTAGAGTTTGAGATTTAAGGATATCACTTTTTTATTTAAACCTAAAATTAAGTTAGATTATCACACATGATATCATGGATGAGAAAAAATTTTATTTATTAAAAAATTGTTGGTTGCTCAGTTTATTTTTAATTTTTTATTTAAAGATTTTATATAAAAATATTGTAATAATTTTTATTATCATTAAAAAATTCTAAGTTTTTTTTTTCAATTAAATAATGCTTTTTATTTCACATAATTAATATGAGTCCTGAATCTTTGTAACATCCCTACACCCGGTTCACACGTATAAACCCGGCATAAGAGTATTACACACAGTGTCAGAAAATTAAAAATGAGTATAATAAAAAAAAAATTTCAATTCGTGTAAATTTTCAAAACAATATTAGTAACTCATTCATTAGGGACACTTAAGTATACCATTTGTACATGCCATTTTACCTCTAAATAAAGTACTTAAGCTTGAAGTCTTCCAAGAGTGATGTACAATGGCATGTACAAATAAATGCGTTAAAATAAATGCGTTAAGCCGGTGAAGGCTTGGTAAGTACTACAAGAATAATTAATCAATTCTAAACTTTTTATTAACTCATTTCAACATACTGTGAATATTCATTCATATAAAATACCTACCTTTCACATATATATCATTTAACTTCTCTTGTTATCACATTATACACATTCATCCATTTTTTACAACTTAGCTATTTTAGCCTCTTTAGCTTACTTAGTTTTATCATCATTTGATTACTTATACACATACAGTACTTACCTTTCACGTGTTCAACATTTCACTTACCTCAATGTCACAGTTTGCGCATTCTTTCACTTTTCACAATTTAGTCACCATAGCTCACTTAGCTTATTTATCCACTTGGCCCATAGTAGACTTCTGTAGAACCTATCGGATAAACAAAACAAACAGAGAGTACCGAAGTACTAAACAGAGAGCACATAAGTGCTGGATAACAGAGAGCACACAAAGTGCTAAACAGAGAGTACACAAAGTACTGAGCACACAAAGTACTGAGCACACAAAGTGCTAATCAGAGAGCACACGAAGTGCTAATAACAGAGAGCACGAGACGTGCTAAACAGAGAGCACACACAGTGCTAAATAGAGGGCACGTACAGTTCTAAACAGAGAGCGCGCTAGTGTTCCTTAATGGCATGCCACTATTATCACAATGGTTCTAACTTGTCTACATGGGCATAATCTCTCATATTCATCATTTCTCATAATTTCATATACTACATTTACATTTCTCTTCACATATACATAATCATATATTTCTCACCTTTATTTACTCAAAGGCTTCCACAATATCACCATTTTATCAAATAATCAATATTTATAACTAAACACATAATATTTTACATATACATTGTTCATCACATATATGTCATCTTATACCTCTTTACTCTTATTTACACGTTAATTTTTAAAGTTGTCCACTTGCGTCACAGTCACTAAATTATTTATATCTTGGGCTACAGAACTCAAAATTATAATCCTCTTGATATTTCTGAAACTAGACTCAATCATCTTTTTACCATAAAATTTCCAAAATTTTTACTTTAGCAAATTTGTACAGTAAATTCTTTCAATTTACCCCTTCCCTGCTGCTTGACAATTTCGACCGTTCTTCACTAAAAATTATTTATATTTTAGTAAAGAGATCAAATGATGTTCCCGTCTATTTCTTTTGAAAATAGACTCATTAAGTATTCAACCATATAAATTTCAGTCTCTAATAAGTTTTCTACATTTTTCTATAATTTTTCAAAGTCAGAACAGGGGAACTCGAACCTACTCTAACCTTGTTACACAAAATCAGATATATCTCAGAATGTACAATTCCTTTCCTTTCATTGTTTCTTCCATATGAAACTACACTCAATAATATTTAATTACATATATAATTCGACCCTTAACTCTTTATATACAATTTTTGGTGAATTTTCGAAGTTAGTCCTCTGTTCTGTCCAAACTGTTTCAATGAGAATAATTTCTTTCTCATGTTTCTTTATACTAAATTTCATTCAATCATACATAATTAACACTTATAATTAAACATATCATTCTTATAATAATTAATCATATATGTTAAAATTATAAACACTTTAACTTAATTAATTCTAAACCTTTTAATACTTGTAACACTTACAACTTTTGTAGAAAGCTTCCTTTCCCTCTTTGATCTTCTCTTTTCCTTTCTCTTCAATTGAGTCCTTCTCCTGCTTTTCTTTATCTTCAATTTCATACAAAACACATATATATTCACATGTAAGCTAAAAATTCAGCAACTAATATTTTCATGCCAAAACATGAATTAAACATGTATGACATGCTAATCTCTCCATTACTTACCTTGACACTTGAAAATTCGAAATTACCAACTTGAGCTCTTGCTCCTTAACACTTCAAATATGAATTTTCTCATGGACTTAAGGTAGTTAATATCTTAATCTTATTATTTTCTTAAAGAAATTCCAAAGAAAAATGGAAAATTGAACCTTGGATGCCTTAGAAATTTAAGAAGAAATGGTGAAGAAATGATGAAGAAAATGAAAAGAAGAAATGAGTGGAGATAGTGGTAGTTACTGTAAAAGCAAAGAGGAAATGGATGATATAAAATCATCCCTTTAATTCTCCAGACATTTCTAATAGAATATTTCAATTTACCAAAAATGGTCTAATTCTCCTTAGGTCCTTAGACCTTTCATCACTTCTACACTTAAGTCCTTTCTTCAATCATTACTCATTTTAAAAATATTAAATATTCTAAATTATCATTTTACCCATCTCTAATCACCATAATTTCATTATGACCTCATCATTTATTTTGGACTAATTGTCCATATCGTCCTTCCTTCTTTCTCATTATTACTAATTAATCCTTAAATTTTCCTAATCTTCTTATTTTAGCTACATATTCTAATTCTTGACTCCTTCCCTATACTATTCCAACTCCGATTAAAAAATACGGATGTTACAATCTTAAACTTTAAATCTCGAACTTTAACGTTTAGGGTTTAGGTGTAACACCCCCTAACCCTAAACCATTGTCAGAATAGGGTTACAGGGTATTACCAGACATATCGGACAATTTACAAATAATAAATAATTAATTAATGAACATACTATAAAATAATCATAAAGTCCCTTAATTAGACCCTCGAGGCTCAAAATACGTATTAGAGGGGGATTGGGACTTGTTTTGGTGCTCCGCAGATTTTTTGTAATTTTTTTTTCGAACACGATATAACCCCTTTATAAACATCTAACTTTCCCTGCAATTTCAACCCGCAACCAAAACAATTTATACTCAAATTCATCAAAATCATAATCATTTCATTAACATATTAATTCAATAATTAAACATTCTTAATATTATTCAAAATTTACCAATAACTTTATTCATTTTTCATTCAAACATAATGCCAAATTTTATAATATACTCTTTACCATTTTATTAAACTACTATCAAAATATAGTATATATATATTTTTACAACCAAAATTACAAGCATATACATGTAACCTATACAACAGTTAGTACATGCCACTTTTACCAAAAGAGGAGAATTACATCACCGAGTTTATACTGAGGTCGGGATCGATCTGGATGCTGAACCAGGACATTAATTTCTACTAACCTGCGCACGAAAACAACTGTACGCTGAGTATTTCATACTCAGTGGTATTACTATAATTCAAATTATAAATAACCAAATAAATTTCACATAATCAATCATAAAATATATGAACACATATTATCTTTATTTATATACCACTTTCATTCCATATCAATATCAAATCAATTTAACCATTTCATTCTCATTTCTCAATTTCATCACATATCACTTTATATGCCTAAATTTTTCATTTCTATTCAATTTTTCTTTTTCACATTGTTTACCCCTATTAACAAGACTCGGACCTTGGCAGATACACGGATCCAACCAAACACACCAGAATGGCACCCAGTGCCTCATCGGATAGTTCGAAGCAATAAAGTGACACCCAGTGTCTCATCGACTCAAGGTCGAAGTATCCCTGATCTCTTCCAATCCTATGGCATGCCAACTATATCGACTCAGCCCGACTAGTTAATAAGGACTTTCAATTTATAATTCATATCACTTTCAATTTCAATTTCACTTATTAAATATAAATATCAAAATAAATATTAAATAATGAATAATTTAAATTATAGTAATACAAACCCGGATTTCGCGATTACTCCTCAATAACTTTCTCCTTTCCTTTTTGTGCCGATGCTTCAGGTTCTTTGCTAGCTACAAAAAAAAAAAAAAAATTTACACTATTAATTACAGCACTAATTGATAATAATAATTGAATTTCTATCCAATTTATACCTTAATTCCAATTTAATCCTAATTAACTCATTTATTTTTTTAACTCAATTCATATTTTATTTTTATTCAATTTCCTTCCATATTCTACTTAACTATCTAATGTTCATAATAAAATCCTAATTTAAATTTTTTTTCAATTTAATCCCTCTATCACAAAACTTATAGCTTCTTTTACAATTTAATCCCTTTATCAATGCTAACTTGAAATTCATTCAATTAAATCCCTATTTCACTATTTTGTTCAACATGAACTATGTTCAAAAACCTTAAAACTTTCAAGAACTCAACTTAATTTCATCAAAACTTTGTTCTAAAGCTTCTAAAACATCTAATTTAAGAGAAAAGGGCTTAAATGACTTACCAATTAAAGATTAAAACTTCAAAATCCTAGTTTCCCCTTTTCTTTCTCCCTTGTTTCGTTTGAGCTTTTGTTCTTCTTTCTTTTGTTTCTTTTTTCTTTCTTTTTTCTTTTATTTCTTATATATGTATATTAGTTAACAATAATATTAATAAATTATAAATATCTATTTACTTAAATAATAAGTAAATTAATACTTATTATACAAATGTACAAATATAATTTTTATACATGTATATCTTATTACCATACATTTGGCTTTAATATATATATTTCATTAATATAATAAGATAATATTAATTAAATAATAATTTATATTATTATATTCTAATATTAATTAATAATAATTTAAATCATAAAAAAAAATCTTTAGATTTTCATTGTTTGCCGCCTCAAATTATGCAATAGGCATAATTTCCATTTTAGTCCCTTTTTCTTTCTTTTAATCTATAATTAGACTTTTACCCTTTATTCAATTTAGTCTTTTTTATTAATTACTCTAAATTAAATTAAATTCACCTAATCAAAGCCTAATTAAACACACTACTAAACTTATAATTACTCCTAATAATTATTTACGAACTTGGTTTACTAAGACGGAGGTCCTATAACTCACTTTTTCCGGTGCCCGTGAATTTAGGTCATTACATTGGGATCGAGATATAAGATTCTGAGTTTGAGATTTAAGACTCAATGTTCATGTTTAGGATTTAAGGATTCGAGATTATGAATTTAAGGTTTAATGTTTATAGTTTTAGAGTTTGGGGTTAAGGATACCACTTTTTTATTTAATCTTAAAATTAAGTTAGATTATCACACATAATATTGTAGATGAGAGAAAATTTTATTTATTAAAAAATTGTTGGTTGCTAAGTTTATTTTAATTTTTTATTTAAATATTTTATATATAAATATTGTAATAATATTTATTATCATTAAAAATTTCTTAGGTTTTTCAATTAAATAATGCGTTTTATTCAAAGTAGTTAATATGAAATATTATTTAATATTCTATTAAAATTAAATTCTATAAATTATTTTTAATTAAAAATTATAATATTAAAATTTTTAACCATAATTAAAGCATGAAAGAAATTAATAATAGAAATTGAACTTTATTTTTTGTTGTTTTTATCTTCTAGTTGAACTAATTAAAATGCCTAAATATTTTATACTAATACATTTATTTTAAAGGAAAATAAATTTAATATATTATTAGTGAAGTTTTTAGACTTTACAAGTAGAGTTTGAAGTTGATAATTATCATATAGAGGTATTGTAAAATATTAAAAAGGTTGAGATAGACTCGTCTAAGGCAACCTTAAAAAGGTTGGGATAGACCTTGTCTAACGTAACCTTAAAAAGGTTGGAGTAGACCTTGTCTAAGGCAACATTTAAAAAAAGTTGGGATAAACTTGTCTAAAGTCTCGTCTAAAGTATCTTTAAAAAGGTTAGGATAAATCATGTCTAAGACAATCTGAAAAAGGATGGGATAGGCCTTGTTTAAGGTAACCTTTCAAAAAAGTTGGGATATACCTTATCTAATTCAACCTTAAAAAGGTTGGGATAAACCTTATCTAAGGTAACTTTTTAAAAAGGTTGGGATAAACATTGTCTAATACAACCTTTTAAAAAGGTTGAGATAGACCTTCTCTAAGACAACCTTAAAAAGGTTGGCATAGTGTTGGACAAAGCCAACTCTTATTTAAGTGTTGCCTTAGGCATGCATATCCCAACCCTTATACAAAGAGTTGGCCAAAGCGTATGCCAGCAAGTCTATCCCAACACTTAGGAATGTGTCAGCGCAAAAGTGTCGCCATAATGTTGGACAAAGCCGACTCTTCTTTTAGCGTTGCTTTAGGCATGCATCTCTCAACCTTTATACAAAAGAGTTGGCAAAAGCATATGTTGACAAGTGTATCCTAACACTTAGGAAAGTGTCGGCATAATGTTGGACAAAGACAACTCTTATTTAAGCATTGTCTTAGGCATGCATATCCGAACCCTTATAGAAAGAGTTGGCTAAAGCGTATGTCAGCAAGTCTGTCCCAACACTTAGAAAAGTGTCTCCCCAAAAGTTTCGTCTTAGAACTATTTTGCTGTAATGAAAGAGGAAGATTTCTATATTTGTAATATTTGTGTTGATATGTTTTTTTTTTATAATTAAAATAGGTTATATTTATATAATTTTGTGTTATTTATATTACATATTAATTTTTTTATTAAGTTAATGTTATGAGTTAATCAGGTATTAATTTAATTGAGTAATATTTTTTTTAAATCAAGTAAATTATTATTATTTTATATAAAACCAATAAAACCCTCAAATGAAAAGGATTCAAATTATCAATCCAATTAAAATTTTATTTTATTTTTATATAATTATTTTATAAATATAATTTTTACATAAATATTTTTTACCTGCATCATGGTATGTCTTAATTTACTATATACAGTAATATTATTTTTTTGGGTACTCTACTTTCATGGCCACGAAATTATTAGTAAGTTTATATTTCGTTCAATCAACTTTAAAAAGTTACAAAATGATTACTGAATTATTCAAAAGTTTTCATTTAAGTCACCGAGCCATCATTTTTTTAAAAGTTCGATTAGTGAGCTCCAAGTTATGATTTGACAACCAGTACGTTGGATCAGTACCCTTCAACAAGTAGAAGAACATACCTTAGATCCAAGTCGATCTGACAGTCAATTTCGAAAACCAAAGAAGAAAACTGTTTGAATTTTGGTTTACATATTCGTGACGTTAAAAATTGTTTCATGAAAAAAAAATTTGAACTATAGAATAGTTAAGGAAGGATAGTTTTCTATTGGTGTAGGCGATGTGAATAGATTAGGTCATACAATATTGATTTTAACATCCTAGTGAATTAAATGAAAACTTTTGAATAGTTCAATGTTCATTTTGTAACTTTTTGAAACTGAATGACTAAAACGTAAACTTATTAATAGTTTAGTAATCTTAGGTATAATTTACCCTATATTTTTGTGTGATTTAATCACTTAAGGATGACTTTGTATCACATTATCCAAAGAAATAGGATATTGTGTAGAGGTGATAGAAGCTTAATGGAAGGAAACATTGAGTTCACACTGTGAATATTGATTTGCCACAATTTGTTGTGGCAAAATAGGTCCTTTTTAATACTTAGTGAGCTCGTTTTCTAGCAAATAAGTAATGTTTTCGTTAAGTTTCTATTTTTAATACTAAGTTAATAAAGTGAGCAATTTGGAGTGTTTTATGACCTTTTAGTCTGATTCGTGTCTAAAGGAGGACTAACGTGCAACTTGAGTGTGCAAGACCCCAACTTAGGCTAAGGAGTTAGTGGATTGCTCTCTATGTTGCAACACACCGTCTCTACGTCACAACACACCTTCCAAAATGCATAAGGAGCATACTATCATCCATGTTGTGACACACGCTGTCGAAACCATCCACTCTTTTGAAAAACAACGGGTTTCGAAAATTATTTTAAAATCGAAAAATAATGGGAGTCGCTACCAATCCTTTATTAGGTGTGATTGGATCACCACAAAACGTTTTAGAAGCCGTTTTGAAAACATATAGATCTTCGAAATCCAGAAAAATAGGTTCGGGAGTCGGTTACGCATGAGGAAGGATTAGCATCCTCATGCGCCCAAATTGGTACCGTATTGATTATTTTCGGGTCTTAATTTGTGACATTTAAAAGTTCAAATAAAGCTTAAAAATACGATCCTTGAATGCACAAGCTAAGTTTAAAGAAATCGAGTTTGTTTGAAAATCTCACTACTTCAAAGTGATCGGGGAAGAAAAGCTACGTCCAGTGAGTTAGGGCACGACATTTCAAGATCAAGAAATAATGAGCTTTCCTTTGTGAAAACTTTTGTGAGAAGGATATTTGATTATCTCGATTTGAAGAAAGGTTGCACCTAGTAAGTTAAGGCGCGATATTTCAGAATCGAAGATAAGAAAATATTGCCTCGATTAAGGGTATTTGATTACTTCGATTTGAAGAAAAATTGCACCTAGTGAGTTAAGGCACAAATTTTTGGATCCCGAAATAAAAGAATATTGCCTTGATATTAAAGTTTTTGTAAAAAAGGATAATTTCGAAAACAAGCATGCGAGTTTAACAAGAATAAGCAGTTAATGATGGATATTAAATAATGCGAAGCAAGGTAAATAAGAAGATAGGTTATTCACGAAAGAAATCCAGGATACATAACACGAGTGCATAATAAAAAAGTGAATGTTGATGAGAAAGAAGAAACGGTGCAATCGGAGTTTGAAATGAGACCTTTCGGATACACGGAGTGGCAGAATGGTAGTTTTGGAATGTTCGGAATCAAAAATAGGATTTTTGGAAGTTCGAGGGTAAAATGGTAATTTTTGGAAATTCGAGGAAAAATAGTAATTTTTGGAAGATTCAAGGTCAAAAATGAGATTGTTGGAAGTTTAGGGGTAAAATGGTAATTTTAAGAAGGTTCGGGGTTAAAAATGGGATTTTTAGAAGTTTAGGGGTAAAATAGTAATTTTTGGAAGGTTTGGGATCAAAAATGGGATTTTTGGGAGTTTGGGGATTAAAAATGGGATTTTTGGAAGTTTAGGGGTAAAATAGTAATTTTTGGAAGATTTGGGGTCGAAAATGGGATTTTTGGAAGTTCGGGGCTAAAATAGTAATTTTTGGAAGATTCGAGGTCAAAAATGGGATTTTTGGAAGTTAGGGGGTAAAATAGTAATTTTGGAAGATTCGGGGTCAAAAATGGGATTTTTGGAAGTTTGGGGGTAAAATAGTATTTTTGGAAGATTCGAGGTTAAAAATGGGATTTTTGGAAGTTTGAGGGTAAAATGGTAATTTTTGGAAGGTTTAGGGACCTTCGGGGTAATAAAACCAAAGACGAATGACACGTGGCAGCCCCTCAGGCATCCTGAAGTCAGAGGACTATTTTGAAAACTAGTGAAAATTTTCGGGGCGATTTCGTAATTAAAACGAACTCGATTTGAGGATTAAATTAAGACAAATTAAAAAGAAAAGGGACTGTTTGTAAAAATAAACCCAAACAACGACACGTGGTAGCCTCCGGTGCTTTCAAAAAGGGTCAAGGGTTAAATTAGAAAACATTGAAAATAGGTGGGCTAATCTGAAATTAATTAAAAATACAGGAAGGCTCTGATTGAAAATTTGAGAAAAAGCGGAAGGATCGGACGCATAAATAACCCTTCCTTCAAAAACACGCGGACCCTAAGTCGGGTCGAATCGGATCCGGGCCGGTCTCGGGGAAACTTCGTCGTTTTCATGCCGAATACCCTCACCAAAATGCTGCCGTTTCGGTGAGGGTATTTAAGGCTTGAACCCTTTGAAAAAAAAAAAACTCTTTCTTCCATTTTTTCAAATTTTAGAAAAATGAAAACCCCCCCTTTTCTGTTTTCTCTCAAATCCCCTCCGTGGCCGGCCATGCTCCGGCTTCAGGCCTAGCGCCGTCTGTCGCACGAAGGGCCACACGCGCGTCGGCGAACTCGGCGCGTAGCCATTATGCGTCGCCGCTCGGGTTTCTCCGGTGAGCCGTCGAGACCCGGTCGCACGTGCCTCACCAACCGCCGCGCGTGGTCGACGTACCACGGTCCTCCCCCATCAATCGACGTCCAATGTTTTCCCCGATCGTCACGCGCTATCTCTGGAAGCCGTCCGGTCATCGTCCGATACGAATCGAGGTAAAGACGCCTATCTATTCTTTCTTTCTTCCTTTTTTTTTAAAAAAAACCTTTTAATCCTTACCCTTCTTGTTTTAAAACCGGTTTTTATGTTTTTTAATCCTGAGTTAGTATTTTCTGCAGATCCGTGCATGACGGGACGCGAGTGACGTTCGGGGTCGAACTTCCGGCGACGGCGATCAACGGGGGCAGGCCGACCGCAGATAAGTCTTCTGACTTTTCATTTTTTTAATTAATAAATAATTAATAATTAATAATATTATTAATAAATCAAAACATTTTTTACCATTAAAACTTATTTAATAATAATGGGTCACTGACAATAATAATTAATAATAACAGTTACTAATATTATTAACAATTGTTGAAACGTTTCGGAAAATAAATAAAATCAAGTGACAGCAGTGGGTAGTAAATGCATGCATTGAAACTAAACCAGTCTTTGAATAATGGTGAACATTTATTGAGGATACCTGGATGCTTTAATGCCTAAGTGCTGTGATCCGATTTGTCTTTTGCTGCCTTTGTGATTATTCGAGTTACCCTGCCCCGAATTGATTTTTGAGAATATCAGCGTGTACTGTGTGTTAACTTCTTAACCTTCAAAATCCAACCCCCTAAAATGATAATTCATTTGGCTTTTATAATCTGTTTTACAATGATTCTCTTTTGTTTTATGCAACTAAATGCATATCTAATCTACTTTCTCTTCTTGCAGGTTCGGCAGTGGTGGTAGCAGCCGGTGGTAGTGCAAGTTGGGGTTGAAGATGATGACCAGCTGCTGATGACGTGGCCGCTCTTGGTTGGCTGAAGGGGAGGCAACAGCAGCGGCACTGTAGTTTGGGCTTTCGGGCACTTTATAATTGGACCATTTGTATTTGGGCCATCTGTAACTGGGCCATTTGTAATTAGGACTTTTGTTTTGGATTTTTTTGTAATTGGACTTTTCTCAATTTAATTTTATAATAAATTTAAATTTCAAATAAATTTAAATTTAAAATAAACTTAAATTCAATTTCCAACTAGTCCAACCAAATTTGGGCTTCAACACACGCCATAGGATGTCGTAACACAACCTTGAACTCACCACAAAAGGAGCATATTGTCGTTAATGTCGTGACACGGGCTTGAGTGTGTCGCGACATAGCTACATTGAGGCCAATTAAAACGTCAAGGGTTTTCTTGTTCGCACAGCTCGATTTAGTTATGTTTAATCATCTATATTAAGTCTAAATGAGTCATTTGACATGACTCCTATAAATAGGCATGCTTAGAACTTAATTGGGTACTTATTCCCTTTTGTTTAGATTTAGTTCTTAAAATTAGGTTTTTGTTTGGCAGAAGTGTCGAAAATACCCTCAACATTTATGGGTTTTTGGGTTTGAGCCCTTATTTTTTTTTTGGATTGACAACCTTATCGTTACGATTTTTCTAGAAATCAGCCTAATTTTAATAGGAAATGTGAGTTGACCGTCAGTCAAACTGCAGGTCAACGAAGTAGCATATGTGACGTGCGACGTAAGCACGAGGTCATAGATGATGCCAACTTATTGTCACACCATAAATGACAATTAACACTAAGTGACTAAAATGTTACAACAATATAACGTAAGTGACTAAAACGTTTGAAACATAAGTGACTAAAATGTAAGTTGAGACAAACAAAAGTGATTATTTTAGTAGATATCTATGACCTTGTGCTTATGTGACACGTCACATAGGTTATTTTGTTGACCTGTAGTTTGACTGATGGTCAACTCATGTTTCCCGTTAAAATTAGGCTGATATCTGAAAAAAGTGTAACGTTAAGGGTGTCGATCCAAAAAAAAAAGTTAAGGGCTCAAACCCAGAAACCCATAAGTGTTTATGGTATTTTCAACAATTATGCCGTTTTGTTTTGTAATCATTTAGTTTTAATTTTTAGTTTAGTTCATTAACTTTTCGTGTTTCAATATTGTGAATCAATTGATGCTATTACGGATCTTCAAGTTATTACACTTCAATTACATTTCAAACCAATTTCTTTCTTCCCTCTTTTGTCTTTTAATATTACATCGATGTTTTAATTCAATCTAGGGATTTCTCCAATCAGATTCATGAGCAACTAAGGTCTGAGGGAGATTAATGAGTGGATTTGGAAATAGATAACGATTGCTTTAGGATTTCTTGTCAGTTCAATTGGTTTTGGTTGAGAGAGCATAAACCCTAGGCCTGATAATCTTAGGAAGTTATTTGGATAGATGAGGTCGAGAGATAAATATTTCTAGTTAACTAGTTAGGTTAGTTAAAGGCTAAGGGCTAATAACTAAGTACTAGTTGATCGAATAGAATCCTAGATTAGGAGTTAGCTATAAACACTAAAGCGAGTTAGTCTTCTGGTTATTCTGCACTTTATTATGTTATTTAATACCTTCTGCATCTTATATTCTTATTCAATTCTTTTGCATGAATTATCGTACTATGGTTTCGAATCAGTACTGCTCAGACTTATTGATATAGAAATTAATATTAATCTAATCAAGCTTATTTTAGGTATGATCTTCAGTATACTTTAATGTTTCGTTGTAATAATTTATATTACAATTTAACCCGTATACTAGTGGACATCGTTTAATTTCAAATCTTTTGTAACAATATTTTCGCTCTCGATATTCATACGTCGAGAGGCTATCAAATATTAGATAATTCTCCAAGCCAAAAAAAACAAATTGAAAATCCAATTCAAACAACAACAATTCCAGGCTTGTTGTAGTAAAAAAATCAAAGAAAATTGAAAGTCCACGAGTTTGAATTAATGGAAATGACATACAGTTAGGAAACAAAATCTGAAAGATATAGTATTAATTTTGTTGCACTAAGAAATTGTTGCCTAGAAACCTAGGAAATTACTCGCTAACCAGCAAAAAATATACATCAGCTTTGAAAAGGGGTCAGCTTTATGTTACATCAATATAACATATTAATTATACTAATAATTAATTCGACTTTTCAAAGATGATCCTTTTCGTATATATAATTTTAAACATTTATATATTTTTAAAATTTAATTTTTATTATATTTTTTAATTAAAATTTGATATTAACCTTTTTAAGAGAATTAAGTCATAATTTTTAAATGAAAATGTTAATTAAATATTAATTTTTTAAAAATAATTTTGATGTAACAAATCATGGTATTTCATGTTGACGAAATACTATTTATTTTATATATCATATCAACTTATTTTAAAAATTATAAAATATTCACATATAAGAAAATTTAAAATTTAAAAAAAATATAAAAAATTTATAAAAATTTTAAAATAAAAATATGGAGTACACATGAATTTTTATAATGGACAGAATTAGGGGTTAGCAGGAGTTTCACTTCTTAAAATAGAAAATTTTCCTTTTAGCTCTTTTATAATTTATAAAAATTTAAATTAGCAATCATAAAATTACACTTTGACCCTAAAAAATAACAAAACATTAATATAATTCTCTAAAATTTATAAATATATAAACTATTAAAATGATAAAATTACATTTTTCACTATCGTAAAAATATACAACTTAATTTTAGTCCCATTTTTTTTTAGCTTCGCTCTTGATTATCATGTGAGCTATCATGTTTAAAAATTTACCATTTTAGTTAATATTTCCGTTAAAAAAAGTAATTTGATTCGTTTTGAAATATTAATGGTTAATTTTAATTTACTATTTTATAAAAAGTTGAGAGTCAAATTTAACTTAAAAAGTTATAGTGAAATTAAGTACAAAAAGATATAAATATTAGAGATTAAGTTATCATTATATATTGGGTAAACTACAAAAATAGTCATTTTTATTTTATTTAAGTTACATTTTAATCACTTATATTTGAATGTTACGTTTTAGTCACTTATGTTAATATTTTATTACGAAGTGATCACTGTGCCATTAAGTTCTGTTGTCTTCCTAATGGTAATCATACATGGCAGTCCAATTAGATTTTAAGTGCCAACTTGGATATCTAAATGGAATGAGAATAAATATTTAATTAAATAAATTTAATTAATTAAAAATTTTAAACCCTAAACCCATTTCCACACACTTCTCTTATTTATCTTCATCTTTTTCCCTTTTGATTCAAATATCTTTAGTTACAAATCTATCTCAAAGCTTGAATCTTTGAAACCCATTAACTCAAAGATTCAAAAATTCAATATCTTTTGTTCCAATATCTTTTTCCCGTTAAGTTTCTTTGAGTTAATAGGTTTCAAATATTCAAGTTTTGAGATAAATTTGTAATTAAAGATATTGGAATAAAAAAGGAAGAAGATAAAGATAAAGGTGTGTGGAAATGAGTTTAGGATTTTTTCAGCTAAAATTTAGATTTAAATATTTTAATTAATTAAATTTATTTAATTAAAAATCTATTCTCATCCCATTTGGAAATCCAAGTTGGCATTTAAAATCTAGCTGGATTACCATGTAGGATTACCGTTAGGGAGATAACGAAACTTAACGACAGAATGATCGATTCGTAACAAAATAATAACATAAATGACTAAAATATAACATGAAACAAACAAAAATGATTATTTTTATAGTTTACCCTTATATATTTCAATCCCGAAGATATAAACGTGAATAAGTTGCTAAACACCTTTCTACGTCTATAATAAAGATGATTTAAGACTCTGAACTCACCTTCCATACCATCTAAACCAAGTTCAGGTGTCATTTCTTTTGGGGGAATGCCTGATACAATGGCTTGTTTTCAATATATAATAGCTGCTCTATGCTTTGCAGTTTAACTTGAGGGATCCTTATCAAAAGCTCAACTCACCCCCACATTTTACGACGAAACATGCCCAAACGTGACAGCCATTATCCGAGATGTGCTTCTGAATGCTTCGATTTCAGATCCAAGGATTGGTGCCAATCTCCTCAAGCTTCACTTCCATGATTGTGTTGTTCAAGTAAAACAAAACAAACCTTCTTTAACACATGGTCATTTGTTTATTATTTCGATTACTGTCACCAAAGTCAAATTGCAAAAAAAGTTACAAAAAAAAAACAGAAACCTTGTGTTTGTTTTCAAGGATGTGATGCATCGATTTTATTGGACGATCTTGTGAATGGTGTGAAAGAAGCTATTCCAAATAATAATAATTCAACTAGGGGATATGAAGTTGTTGATGCCATGAAGGCTGCCTTAGAGAGTGCTTGCCCCAGCACTGTTTCTTGCGCTGATATTCTCGCTATTGCATCTGAACAATCTGTCAGCACCCTGGTATGTAATTTACTAAAATTAGTTCAATACAATACAACAAATCTGGTCTAAAATTAGTTCATGGTTGTAGGCAGGAGGTTCTTCACGGGCAGTTCCACTAGGAAGAAGGAATTGGTTCACAGCAAACCGGACTCTTGCCAACATAAACTTGCCAGATTCCAACTGTTCTCTCGAGGAAATAAAAACCAAGTTTGAAAATGTGGGGGCTTAACACCAGCATTGATGTAGTAACCTTGTATGGTAATCTTTCTTTGTTTGCTTGAAATAACCAAAAGTATACATTAGGGTCCTTTTTACCGTGACAAGGTGTGGATTTTTTTCCTTTTTATTGGATGCCAGGTGCTCACATATTTTTGCAGAACGAGCTCAGTGTTTAACTTTTTACTAGTCGATTGTACAATTTTATGGGAGTGGGTGATACAGATCCGACCTTGAACACCTTTTTACTTGGAAGAACTACGCTAAATATGCCCACAGGGTGGAAATGGTAGTGTGTTGACTAATCTTGATCCCTTTACACATGATCGTTTCGACAATAACTACTTCACCAATCTACAAGTTAATCGAGGCTTGCTTCGAAGTGATCAGAAATTATTTTCGACTGAGGGTGCTGATTATAACTGTATGGGATAAAAGTAAGTTTGAGGTGAGAAGTCATTTTTCTTCGAAACATTATGTTATCATAGATAAGAAGTGGGTGGAGGAAAATATGGTAGCAAGTTTAATAAATGTAGATGCTCTAAATGTGTTTTCAGATCAAAAGATAGTTTGGGAGGAGATATGTGGGTTGAAGGGGTCGTTTCCTAGCCCTTGAATCATGGGAGGTGATTTCAACACAATTCGTAGTAGAAGTGAAAGAAGCAATTGTGTAGGCCTCTTGACTAGCTCGAAGGCATTTAACAGTTTTATTGATGAGTGTAAAGTGGTGGATCTACCGTTTACAGGGCTTGGTCTAAACAATAAAATGAGTAGGCTGGACCGCTTCTTTGTTGATGATTATTGGTTGGTTTGCTTGAAAGATCTTATACAGTATGGTTATGGCAGATCAGTTTCCGATCATATCCCAATTCTGTTATACAATTCTTTGGTCGACCGGGGTTCGAGGCTTTTTAAGTTGTTCAATGCATGGCTCAATCAGGAAGATTGTAACAAAACAATTGAAGAAGTTTGGGATAGAATGAGAGTGGAGAACACAAAAATGATTAGTAAACTGAGAAGGGTTAAGATAACTTTAAAGAATTGGAATGGTAAATCAAGTGGATCGATTGGTGAAAAAATCAAAGTAATTGAAAGGAAATTTTTGGAGTGGGACGACATTGGTAGTAGTAGAAAACTAAAGGAGGTTGAATTGAATGAGGTGAAACGATTAAATGTGGAGTTATGGGATGCAACTAAGGTTAGGGAGTCAGTGTGGTGTCAGAAGTCCAGAGCATTATGGTTAAAGGAAGGTGATGCAAATGCAGCTTTTTTCCATAAAGCAGTGAAAGTAAAAGCTAAGAAAAAGTCAGTTTATGGCCTTCGATTTGGATCATATTAGTGCAAGGATCCTAAAGAGTTGAGGAAAAAATATTTGATTATTTTGTAATCATTTTAGCTGACCTAGAAGGGATTGGGGAATGAGTTTAAATTTGGACTTCAAAAGAAATTTTAAAAAGGAAGGAGTGTGGCTGGAACGGCCGTTTACTATGGAAGAAATTAGAGAATTGCGATGACGATAAGGTGCCTGGGCCAGATGGTTTTAGTATGTGCTTTTTCAAGAAAAATTGGCATTTGGTGAAGGAGGATTTAGTTGGCATGATGTCGAATTTTTTTGTCAGGGAAGCTGGAGATGAGTATTAACTCTTCTTTTATCGCCCTTATCCCTAAAACGGAGTGTCCGAATGAGATTGGTGATTTTCGACCAATAAGTTTGGTAGGTTTCTTGTATAAAATAGTGGCGAAAATCTTGTCTAGAAGATTGAGCGAGGTCATAGATTGAGTTGTGAGTGATACTTAATGTGCTTTTGTAAGGGGAAGGCAGATCTTTGGTAGGATTCTTGTGGCAAATGAAGTAATTCATTCGATTAAGAAAAAGTTGGCTGAAGAGAGAAACTTGTTTTTGAAATTGGACTTTCTGAAAGCATATGATTGCGTTAGGTGGGATTTTTTAGATTTAGTGATATTTTACATGGGTTTTGGGATGAAATGGAGAAATTGGATTGTTGAGTGTGTCTCTACAGCAAGAGCAACTGTACTTGTAAATGGTTCGGCAACTAATGAGTTTAGACTTTGGAGGGGGTTACGGGAGGGGAATTCGCTCTGTCCGTACCTGTTTATTCTGGTTACGAAGTCACTCCATTTGTTGCTTGAGAAGGCTGAAGTGACGGGTTTGATATATGGGATTCCCAGTATAATTACGGATCAATCTTTCTCTCATCTTCAATTCGCGGATGACACTGTTCTTTTTTAAAGGCCGAACAGGAAACTGTTCATAATGTGAAACATATTTTACATTGTTTCGAGTCGTTTTCGAGTCTAAGCATCAATTTACAGAAATCTTGTCTTGTGGATTTTGGGACAAACGAAGAATTGTTTTGGCGATTGGCAGCTCTCTGTCGATGCAAGACTGGGGAGCTTCCTCTGAAATATCTTGGGATTCCGCTTAGTGTTGATCCAAGAAGAGTAGCTACTTGGGAGCCTATTGTGAAAAAGTTTAGCGGGATGGAAGTATAAGAAAATGTCATTTACTGCTCGAGTGGTGTTAATTAATTCGATTTTGTCCGCGCTTCCTATATACTTTATTTCTATTTTTCAAGTGCCTTTTACGGTGATAAATAGTATAGAAAAAATTAGAAGACAATTTCTATGGGGTGGTTCGAATAGTAAGAGGAAAATGGCTAGAGCAGGTTAGGAGCGAGTGTGTTTGCCAAAAAGGTTGGGAGGTGTCGGTGTAGTAAATTTAAAAGTTAAGAATTGTGTCCTTTTGACGAAATGGGGGTGAAGGTTTGCAACCGAAAGGAATGCGTTGTGGCGTAAAGTGATTTATTCTAAGTATGGATCATCTTTGCAAGGATGGAGGTTTAAAATGTCCAAGCTTAAGGAAATGTCTGTGGTATGGCGAGGCATTATTGAAAATTCAAAGAGCGAGAAAGTGCCAAAATGGTTGGGATTAGGGTCTTTTAGATGGGTGATCGGGAATGGACATTCAGTGTTATTTTGGGAAGACCTCTCAAGGTGGAATTTTCGAGACTTTATAGATTGGCCATAGTTAGGAATTGCTTGGTGAAAGATGTTGCTTTAAACAATAGTTTTGACGAAGTTATTTGGGAGAATGTTTTCTCGAGAAAGTTGTTGGATAAAGAATGATGCATGGTGGATAAATTGAAGATGATGGTGGGATTTTGTGTGATAAATGAAGAGGTTGAGGATCGTATAGTGTGGATTCATGACAAAGAGGGTATTCTTTGTTAAAAAGTTGTCGACATTGTTAGTTAATGATGGAATGGAAGCTATCGAATTTTCGTTTGAAAGAATTTGGAGACTGAAAGTCCCTCCAATGGTGCATAACTTGTGGATGTTTGCAATCAATCGCATTCCAACAAAAGATTTTTTGATAAGTCGTGGAATACAAATTGAGTCATCAAAGAGAGGGTGTCCATGGTTTGATAGAGTTTTGGAAAATTCTAACCATTTGTTCTTTGAATGTACGTTTATTAAAAATTTCTGGTCTCGCATTTTTTGCTGGTGGGACCTTGATTGGAAGGATGTGGCAAATTTTGATGAATTTTGGTCTTTATGTTGTAGTGTAAAGTTGCTTAGAGTTCAAAAGATATTGGATATTGGTAATTGCGGCTTCGAGTTGGATTGTATGGCTAGCTCGAAACGAGAAGGTATCTGAAAGGTTGATGGCTACCCTAGAGTCTTTAATTTTTCAATAAAAAATGAGATCGTTGGTGTGGATTAGATAGGTTTTTTATGATAGTACATTATCAGAGGGTGACTGGTGGGGATGGCCAAAGGAGTGTGGGGTGGGTAGAAAATTGGGGATGGACAGGAATTGTGGTTGGGATCCTCTTCCTATTGGTTGGATGAAATTTAATATGGCTGGAGTAGTGTTAGAGGAGGCCGCGGGCTGTGGAGGAGTGTTAAGGGATGAGAAAGGAATGATCTAGGCTCTGTTTTCTAGTAAATGTGGTGTGAGTGGAGTGGAGTAGAGTAAACGATTGTAATGGAAATCAAAATTGCAATGGAGATTTTTATTGATTCAATGCGGAAGGTAAATGTCCCTTTGATTGTAGAGTTTGAGTTGAATAGTAACTATGATTGGCTGAAATATAGACAATTAAGACCATGGTCATTAAGAGAAGTTTTTGCGGATATTGAAGGAGAAGTTCGACATTTGGAGGAGATAAAATTTATGGTTACAAATAGACAGAATAATGGCATGGAAAATTCGTTGGCAATCGCTGGACTATCCAAGAATAACTTTTTTAAAGCTCATTGGTAATATGATATTTTTATTGGTGATTTTATTGCAGGGTGAATGTTGTATTTTTTGTTGGTTATTTTGCTGGTTTTGTAGCTTTGTTGTCTAGTCTGGAGCTGGGTGTAACACCCTAAACTCGACCTAGATGAGACGACCAATTCAGAGCATCACAACATAATGTAAAACATACTTGAATTAACAACAGTGACTCCACATGTCCGATTCATATAAATTAACAAGTGTGATAGTAATATAAGTTCATTCCCAAAGTAAAAGAGTATATGTAACACCAGAATTAAAAGTTGTAGCTCTTAAACCCAATTAAGACAATATCCAAAGTCAACATCCATCCTAACATGCATAGACCAACTATAAATATTTAGGTCCTAAGTAGTCCTAACGAAATGATAGAGCTTTCGTAGCATCGCCCTTCAAGCATGAGAAGACCCTGAAAAAACATTAACCCAATCAACGTAAGACTCAATAGTACTTAGCAAAACATATTAGCATAATTCGTATAAACATTCATTCTAATCTATAGTCCAGTTCATGAATTCCAATCAGTAAAACAATTATATAACAGTTAATCGATAGTCTAGCAGTGTTCTCAGTATCGCAGCTAGTTCAGTAACAGTGATGTAGTGTTTACAGTGTCATTGCCGATCTAGTAATAATATCGCAATGTTTACAATATCACTACCAGTTTAGTGGTAGCATGCTCAAGTGGTTAGACCACTGTTTCAGTTTAGTCATTACAGTTCACATATACATCACCATCAATAGCACAAAAGTATTCAGTTACATGTCAAAAATCACGTAGCATACATGAATAATAGTCCCAAAGTTCAGTACAAGCCATTCCAATTCTTCAACCAACTGACGGTCATGTTACACAAGGTTTATACCAAAATTTACACTGCACATTGTAACACTTCTTACCTGGTCCAATCACCGGACCTGAAGAAGTAAGTGTCATAACAATTTAATAACTAATACTTATTACAATGAATCACCATTCAACATTTAAGTCTCCAAAATATCATATATATTCATGTACAACAAAAATTTAATTCCTACAAGGACCTATTTATGATAAATGAGTATAATATAAAGTGAAGATAGTAAATTTTAAAAGTTTAATTCATTTTCTCGGAGATTTCAATTGGTATCGATATCATCAACAAAATCGATACCAAACTCCTATTCTTTTTTTCATGCCCAACAGTGGTACCGATAATAATTTCCTGGTATCGATATTTTTTTAAAAATATTGATACCCAAATAAAAATTGATACCAACCTAGCATTTTGTTAAATTTCAAAATTTGAGCTTGCAGAAAATTATCGATACCACCAAAATATTATCGATACCTTATGTGAGACTTAGTAAAACTTATATTTGTCAATGATCAACCTAAAACTTATATTTGTCAATGATCAAACTTACCTAGTTTATAAGTAGCTCAAAAATTATTATAAATGCATCTAAGAACAAGTCCAAATCATTCCAACATTCAAATCAACTAAATAAATTTCCCAAGTGATAATTCACCCTAAGAATCCCATATTTAGATAATTTAACCTAGCAATCATTCAATCAATTATAGCAATTATAAATGACCATCATAAGGACTACCAATCTCATTTTCACACATCAATACATCCACCATATAAGCACATATCAACCACAAACTCAATCATCATTTACTTACAAAATAAGGACTCAATAACAAAAGACATCCTAGGTATATGCCATAACAAAATAAGACATTATCACTAACTCTTGGGTTCAAGATTGTCTTTGGATGCTGAGTCATGGTCTAATAAAAAAGCACATAATCTGCGCATGAGAAATAAATCGCACGCATGAGAATTACATAGTGGCATTTCCATAACCACACATTAAACAATACATATACATTATATAGATTTTAAGCTAATAAAACTCACGAATCAATACACTAACCACACATACTATATGAGTATCATAATACTATTGAACATATTTATTTTTCAATACATATTCCATTCATGCATATTATTTAATTACCTGTACCATTACCTTTTCTTTGGTCTTAATACACAATTCATTTTGTATTCCCGTTTTTATTCAATTTATACGTAATATTAATGCATATGTCTTATATTCCATTTCTTGATTACTTAATGAATTTCTCATGTCTATTATGCATATTTATTCATGCATAATCATTTCTCATTTCCTTGATTTTCAATACAACATTCATAATATTTTCATTCCATATAATCATAATATTCATCATTTATAGTTCCCTACACATGGATTCTGACGGATACACGGATCCAATCAACACATAGATTTGGCACCTTGTGTCTCATTGAATAAATCCGAAGTAATAAATCGCGCCCTGCGCTAAAAAAAGTTGACACCCAGTGTCTCATCTATTAAACCAAAGTAAATTGGCACCTAGTGCATCATTGACTCGTAGTAGAACTAACCCTGAACTCTTTCTATCTCATGGCATGCCAACTATATCCAACTCGACCCGAACAGTTAATAGGGTAATAATTTCTATTTAATATCAAACCACATTTCCGCATTTAAATTTATTCACAACAAAATGCATTTAAAATGCAATCTAATAACAATCATAAATTTGTCAATATTACAATTTCACATCATACATTTATATATGGAGAATATACGATTTAGATTCTTATACCATCAATTTATTCAAGCAACACAATTAAGAAGGGAATCTCATACTTTAGTTTCATATCTTGAATTCTACTTGAGCAATTAATTATAATTTGACAATTTAATAAACTAGTTAAGGTTATAGAAAGACCAACCGTAATTTTTGAGCTACTCGTCTACGATTTTGTCTTTGCCCTTCTTTTTCGAAGAATCCTGGTTAACGTTAACTACAAAATTAAATACACAATACATTTTATTAAAACACATTCCATATTATTCTAACTAAATTTAACTCTCTATTTTTCTCTTATTTTTGCATCAACTTATCAAACTTTCAAATTTGGCCCTTATACAATTTAAATTAGCAATTTATCCAATTCATTTATTTTCTATTTCACTTCTAGTTCCAACATACTCTAAACCATCATTAAAGCTCTATCTACCCAATAATGATGGTATTTAATTTTCTCAACAATAACGAAAAATACAATATAAGTCATGAATAGTGAGGTATTGAAATCCGAAAAATATAAAAATTACAAAAAAATAACTTGATTAAACTTACCAATTTGAAGTTTAAACTTAAACAAAACCCAAAGTTTTCTCTCAAACTTTTCTTTCTTTCTTCTACCTCATACTTATCATCATCATTACTTATTTTTCTTTCTTTTATTAAATTACTAATTTACAACTAAAATTTCAAACCACAATTTTCTTTAATTATAAATTTTAAACAAAAAATGTGAAACCAGTGAAACTTGCCTAACGGCACTAAGGGTTTTAAGGGGAAATGCCCATTTGGTCCTTCCTACTTCATTCCATTTAAAATCCTTTTATAAATTGCACTTTTACTACTTATATAATTTGGTCATCATACTTAATTAAAATACTTCCATGTTAAAATTATTAATTCAATAAGCAATTATCCTACGATTTGTCTTCGTAATATTTTTATTAAATATTTACGGGTCCGATTATTAAATACGGAGTCTAAAAAAATATCTTTTTCGATAACCCCCAAATTTGGTTCATTATAACTCTCTCTCCTAAAAAAATTTTATCCTCGAAATTTACTTGAAAAGAGGTGAGGATATTGAGATCTCATCGTCTCTTCTGATTCCCAAGTTGCTTATTCAACTTTATGACTACGCCATAACACTTTCACAAGTGAAATGTGTTTGTTACGCAACTTTTTCACCTCGCGAGCTAAAATCTCTACCTATTCTTCTTCATAGGACAAGTTAAGTTGGATTTCAACTTCTCTAGTCGTAATAACATGTGACGGGTCATAACAATATCTTCTAAGCATTGAAATATGAAATACATCATGTATCTTTTCCAACTCTACTGGTAAGGTCAAACGATAAGCCACTGGTCCTACTCTTTCTGTGATCTCATAAGGCCCAATAAAACATGGGATCAATTTCCTTTTTCGTCCAAATCTAAGGACTTTCTTCCACGGTGAAACTTTTAAGAAAACTTTGTCACCAACAGTATACTCAATATCTCATTGCTTTAAGTCCGCATACGATTTCTGTATGTCAAAAATTGTTTTCAATCTTTCCCGAATTAACTTAACCATACCCTCTGTCTCTTGAATCAACTTAGGTCCAACTATTTTTTCTTCACTTAATTCTGTCCAACATATAGGTGTTCGACATCTACGACCATATAAGGCTTCATATGGAACCATCTGAATACTTGACTGGAAACTATTATTGTAAACAAACTCAGCTAAGGGTAGATAGCATTCCTAGCCTGATTCGAAGTCAATAACATAAGCTTGGAACATATCTTTCAAGATTTGGATAACGCGTTTCAACTACCCATCCGTCTAAGGGTGAAAGGTTATGCTAAATTTGAGCCTATACCAAGGGATTCATGTAACTATTTCCAAAATCTCGAAGTGAAACGAGGATCTCGATTGGAGATAATTGATACAGGTATACCATGCAATCTAATAATCTCTTGAATATAAACTTCGGCAAGTTTTGAAAGCGCCTAATAGGTCCTAATGGCTATGAAATGAGCCGACTTCGTAAGTCGATCAACTATTACCCACACTGCATTTTTCTTGCTTGGAGATAATGGTAAACCCGTTATAAAATCCATCGTAATGTGCTCCCATTTCCATTTAAGAATTGAAATGGGCTGAAGTAATCCCGTAAAAACTTGATGTTCCGCCTTAACTTGCTGACGAGTCAAACACTTAGCCACAAATTCAACTATCTCTCTTTTCATTCTCGACCACCAATACAACTCTCGTATATCGCGATACATTTTTGTTCCACCAGGGTGCAAGGCAAAAGGACTATCGTGAGCTTCTTGAAGTATCAATCCTTTCAACTCTGCAACATTAGGCACACAAATTTGATTACAAAATCTCAAGCAATTTTGATCATTAATGTTGAAATTTTCTACCGAACCATTTTGAACCATTTCTCTTTTCTTCAACAGTTTTACATCTGAAAGTTACGCTTCTCTAATTTGATCAACCAACACTGGTTTAACTCTTAGCTCAGCCATCAAGCTACTATCATCACTAATATTGAGTTGAGCAAACATTTCCCGCAACTCAAGTACTGCCTTTCTGCTTAATGCATCGGCTACGATGTTAGCTTTTCCCGGATGATAATCAATGATACTATCATAATCCTTGAGAAGTTCCACCTATCGTCACTGTCTCAAATTCAACTCCTTCTGAGTTAGGAGGTATTTAAGACTCTTGTGATTTGTAAAGATGAAACACTTTTCACCATATAGATAGTGTCTCTAAATCTTCAAGGCAAACACCACTACAACTAGCTCTAAATCGTGCGTCGAGTAATTACGCTCATCAATTTTCAACTGGTGTAAAGCGTACATGATCACCCTTTCATCTTGCTTTAGCACACAACCCAAATCATTCAAAAAAGCATCTTTATAAACTACAAAATCTTTTCCCGATTCAGGTAAAGTTAGGATTGGCACTTCTGTCAACATCTATTTTAACTGTTTGAAACTCTCTTGCAACGGCTAGGCACACGCTTGTGTGATTGGCACGTCTGTCCACTATACCTGCCATTACAAAACAGTATGTTCACACGACATGGCCCACGCCCTTGTACCCAACCTATGTGGTACTAACTAGTAAGCACACACGACCGTGGGTCCAGCTTGTGTGTCTCACTGTACATTGATCCCAAATAGTATGCACACACGATTGAATGCATGCCTGTGTGTCCAGACCGTGTGTCACAAAATGGTATGCACACACGGTCTAGCATACGCCCGTAAGTCCAGCTCGTGGGTTTCTTATACCTTCTTCCTCATTACACACGGTCTGGACACACGCCCGTGTAGCAGTTCGTATGGCTCGAAAGATAGCCCAAAAATCTGGAAAAATGCAAAAAATGAAGAATTTTTGAAGGGGTTTCGACTCTACCTAAAATACAATGTAAAATAATGTCCCCCAACGCAATTCCAAGGCCTAAACCAAGTTTCAAACAACCGTTTCCAACCATTAATTTATAAACTCACAATTGATCAAAATTCCACAACAAAGTCTCAACAACTTGACACTAAATCTCACCTTGTACGAGGCCACAATCCTGACTATGATGTCGTGAGAAGAGTGTCAATACGGTCTACGCCTAAAGGAAACAAAATGCACTTTAACCACAGTTCCTTAATTTCACATTTACTAATACTAATAAGCTTTAAATAACTTAACAATTATTCTTCCCAACTTACGATTAATTGCTTCAAATCAAAATGGAAACCAATAATCACTTTGATTACGCCTTAGAAGCAAATAAATGGAAGAATTCAAGATAAAAAGTAATCTTCCCAGCTCAAGAACTAAGAGCAACTAAAAGCAAAACAAAAGAATGTTCCAAAAACTCTAAGAAACTAACCAGGAGATCATTTAATTGGTTTTTAAATTCCAGTTTAATGAAAAAATGAAAAAACATATATATTCACGCGCGTGCAGTGATTCGAACACACGACCAAAACTTAGACAGACAAATGCAAGACCATTGAACCACTAGGTTCATCGTTGACATTGCAACACACAGAAACCAATTTATGGAACAACATCAAAGTCTAGAGTTCAGTAAAAGAAATGCCACATTTCAAAACTATGACTCGAACCTCATAACTAAAATAAACAATTAAAGCATTTAACCATAGAAGCAGAGACAATTTTCAATGACCCAACTCACACAAAGAAGTTCAAATTTTTGGGGCGTTACATTGGGTGTATCTTTTCTTCTTTTGGGATGTTTTTATCTGTTTAAGCTAAATTGGCTCAAAGAGTTTGCTGCAGCATGAAGTCTTGTTTTGTCATGGTTTGGCATGGTTTTCCATTGCCTTAAACTCTGTTATATTATGAATGAGCAAAATAAATAAATAAACAAATCGAGAAAGGTTTTTTCTAAAATCATCTTAGAGTCGGATTATGCTTTTATTGTTAATAAGTTTAAGAGTCGAAATCTTGATTTATCTCTTTATGGTTGTATTGTTTGAGAGGCCTTAGGTATTTGCGGATTTTTTTTATGTTGTTAGATTTTCTTTTACTTGTAGGTCAGCCAATTATGTTGCATATCATTTGACACATTGCATGATAGATGGGAATGTTGTTTTGCAGTTCGGTTTGGACTATCCAGATTTCATCCTCTGGTTGGTGTTGGATTATACTCTTTAATTTTATATAGTTAGCCTTTTTCTTTTAAAAAAATTAACTTGTTTCTTTGAAATGCATAGGTGACTGGTAGTGTTAATATTGTTACCACCCTACTGAGTACATGTTAAGCATGTTTACTGCTAGTGTTGAATTGAATACATGTTAAGTATGTCTACTGCTAGTGTTGAATTGTTCTATTACAAAGCATGTCATATTGCATTGCATGGGATGGGATGATATGTATGGAAGAAAAGTGGCAGTTTAATAATCTGCAAATAGTTGTGGCTCGTCCACAAACCCAATGGCAGTTTTTATCTATAAATATGTTGTGCATACACAACTCAGTGGCAGTTTATATACAAATGTTTTTATCTGAAAATATTGGTGGTTTACCCACAATTTTTACAAAGTGACAGTTTATCTATGAATCAGTAGTGGTTTATCCACAACCCAGTTTATAAGGTTCGATAAGTTCTAGGGAACTCATAGTGTGGTGTGTAGCAGAGTTGGGTAGGACCTTTTCTGATAAATTGAAATTGCATTATCATTCATAAGCATGTGCATATAAAATTGTGAATTCTAAAATACTATAGTGATGTAGTGACCTGAACAAAAAAAATCGATACTGTGAATTGTGAATTCCTATATGAATGTGATTATTCTAAGAGTTCTTATTTTGCATGCTATATTTATTGTTTCATATTGATTTTCTTGTGATTGGATGCACACTAAGCTTCTTAAGCTCACCCCCTTTAATTTCCATATTTACAGATAAACCATTAGATTAGGATGCGGGTACAACACTCGAAGGGCTTGGCTCGGATAGTTTTACTTATTAAAAGTATTTTAGACTTTATATTATAATTTCTGTTATTTAGACTGTATTATTTTATTTGGATTATGGCATGCGACTTAGGTTTTTGGGTTTGTTTGGCATGCATGCTTTTACTTTGATTTTAAGATTGTTAAAATTTGAAATTTATTTTAAATTTGCATGAAATCTAGTTTTCACTAAAAAAATCTAGTTTTCACTAAAAAAACTATGTTCAATTTCACTTTTCCCTTACATTATTAAGTGAATAATTTTTGAAAATAATGTACATAAAACTGGAAATCAACTTTTGCTAAGAAAACCCTTAAATCAATTGTTTTGGAAATAAATTTGTAACTTTTAATAAAAAAGAAATAACCCACTAAGGATGTGTTTGTTTGCCTATAAAATGTTTTACAGAAAATATTTTCATTGTTGTCTTATGTTTGGTTGCTGAAAAATAAACTCCCTATGTAAATCATTCTCCAAAACAGGGAAAAATGAGGCTTGTCTTTTTGGAAAATGTCTTACCCTCTTTTTTTGGCAAGACATTTTCCAATCTTTCATCACTTCACATCCTAGCAAAGAAAAACCTCTTCCCCTTCCCCCTTCATTGCAACCCCAACCCAACCTTGTCATCGACGTCTTCCCCTTTCCGCTTCTTCCTCAAGACGATGGTCCTATCCCCATTGTCCCCATAACCTACAATGAAGAATTTCATGAAACCATGGATTACTTTCAAGCCATCTACAAAGCTGATGAACGTTCCCCTCATTCCTTCTACCTCACTCGATGAGCCATCCATCTCAATCTTGGCAATTACAATGTAATTTTTTTGTATATACTTTTGTTTGTTTTTTTGTTTCTTCTTTTAATGGCATCTTTTTCGACGCTCAAAATTTGTAAAGCTTTATTGTTTGTGGTGTTAATGAAGGTTTGGCATTTTAGGCAACTCGTGCTTGAAGCGCTTAATGTCGATTTAGACAATAAGTTGGATTTCCTTTAACGAATTGCTAATTTTAACTCTAAGAACTATTAGTTATGGTAAGTTTTACCTTTCAGTATAATTCCTTCCTTCTGTTCATACATGACGAAAAGTGTTTTGTCTTGAAATTGATTCGTGGATTCTTTTCATTTTGAGTCAATCCTCTGTTGATCATTTAGATGTTCATGATGATTGGTCTTTGGATGTTGGAGGATCACATCATACTTTTGTATCTATATCCCGATGAGAAACTCAAGTGTCAAAGTATTATTTGGAAAATGAAAAGTCTCCCCTATTTGCAATTGAGAATTTGTACACTAGCATTGAGATCGTGACTTGCTGTAAATTGATTTCAAATTTGTTTTTTTTTTTAAATGATTTTATTTATTCCTAGTTGGCTTTTGATGTTTGCAATTATATGCTTTTAGTTTCATTCATAGCTTTGCAAACATGCATGTTATGTTTTAAGCTTTTAATTGTATGCTTCATACAATATCGAAACAATCATTGAATCTTGATAAAAGTCAAGTTTAGAATGAATGCATTATCTTATCATATTGTTCAAATTGTAGATCAGATTTTTAGCAATTATAATGGGATCAAACTTGAAAATCTTATAAGTGAAACTGTGGCTTCTCAAAAAAACTTGGATTTCAAATTAATTTTTAGAATCTTGTGATTTTGTTTGTTCCATGCATGATTTTAACGTTTGCAAAGATATGTTGAGCTTCACAATTCATAGCTTTGAAAGCATGCATGTTATGTGCCAATCGTATGCATGATTTATCATGAAAATGGTTATTGAGTCATGAGCCACATATTTTGGTCAATTTGGTTGTAAATTCAATTTGTTGATAACTAAAGCCTTATTATTTTTGGGGTTTTTTTTTTCTTTTTCTGAAATTAGGCTGTTACAATGTATAAAGTGAAAAAAGAGAAGAAAGCTAAAAATAGAAAGCATTAAGAAGAGAAGTCATCATCAACCTCAAACAAGTTGAAACCTAAAAAACAACTTCATAAGAAGGGTGCAAAGAAAGGACTAGGATCTTCAAAGAAAGGCAAGGCCAAATAAAAATTATTAGTTTCTAACATTCTGATAAGCTTGTAGAGATTTGGGATATCCATTTTGTTGACAAGAGAGTTATCTGTACCAAATGTTCTATTTGTTGAGACAAGTTTAAGTTATTACATTATTTGATATGCTTAGAGGTTAAGATAAAAAGAAGAAGAAAGGGTCTGTTTTAAAATGGGTTGGATCTTGATCACAATAGTTTTATCATTACCAATATGATAATTATTCTGTACCACTATTTTATCATTACCAATAGGATAATTATTCTATATCCTTGTTTTAGCATAGTAGTCCTTCTTGTTCATATGTCTAATTCTCTGTTTGTGTTTGTTTTTTGGAAGATTGAGAGTGTGGTGGGAAAAGCTGAGAAACTTGGTGCCATCAATGCAATTGTAATCTCAAAGAAAGCAATTGATTAGAAGGCATAGATATTAAAGAAAAGTAATAGCACTGGAAATTCACTACTTATATAGCATCATGGATGATCTTATCACAGCTCATAGATATTAAAAGATGTATTTTGTGAATATCATTTTAAGTATATTATGATCTCATCTTAGTTTAATTCATATAAAAACAAGCATTGTTATTCTCTTAGCACTTTCTATATTAAGCACAAAAGAGAGAATAGTTATGACAGATGATTAATATGTTTAAATTGGTATCAATAAACTCAATTAAATAATGAAAATATAAAAAAAATAAAAAATGTATATTTGTTTCATTGAAAACAACTTTTATAAAATATTTTCAAAAAATCTATCAAACAACAGAAAATATTTTATACAATTTCATCCAAACACTAAAAAATGTTAGCTTTTCCAGAAAAGTAAGTCATTTTCTTGAATTTATTTTCCGGAAATCATTTTCAGTCAAACAAACGGAGCCTAAGTTTTTCTTAAAAAATAAACAAAAAAAATTAAAATGGTTGTTTCATAATACCGATAATCCTAGTGGGCCATTTTGGTGGCCAATATAATCTCTTGAATTCGACCGTAACATATAGATTGGGTTGGAGAGGTTACAAAAATAATTAAAAATTATGTTAAAACGAAATTAACCTCAAATTTATTAAAGCCAAAACTTACATTCAAAGAAGCTCTTTTTGGTGAATCATGGTGTTTTTTTTTTTTATTTAAAAAATGAGCTCTCTTTCAATAATGGGGAAACATTTTCATTGTCAATAAAATTTTCAATTTGATGATAACTATCTAATGCAATGAGATATTATCCTTACATGTTGAAGATGCTCTTCAGTCCAACTCTAAAAGCACCCATTTCAATAAAATCATGGTTTTATTACCGTTAAAATACAATCAAACCAAAGAAACAACACATTTACAGTAAACAAAATCTTCAATTTTGCATTTCTCTTTGGCGATGAAGAAGAAGATGAAGACAATGAGCTCCTTTCGCTACTTCTCCATCTTTGGAGACGTGTTCATGGTATTGCGATTTTATTTTAAATTAAAATTTTACTTTTTATCATTTATTTCATCCCAAGTCAAAACATTATTTTCTAAAATTTCAAAACCCATGGAATCTTTATTTGGAATTAGGGGTGAGCAAAACTTGATTTGACTCGAAAAAATTGAAAAAAAAATTGAATTTCGAGTTAAACGAATCAAATTATTCGAGTTATTCGAGTCAACTCGATTTTTTTCGAATTTCGAGTTCAAATCAAATTAAGTTTTCTAATTCAAATAATTCGAATAAATTGAGTATTAAAATATAATATTTTACACTTTTACCCCAAACCCCAAAAATTTTTATTTTTCTCCAAAAGTTTTACTCTCCTTCTCAAAAACTTTTACTTCTCTCTCATCTCACTCCCACCTATTCCAAATTCATTTCCCTCCAATTTTTTTTGAACGTTTTCCTTCAAAAACTTTACTTACCCCAAAATTTTACTCTAAAAAAAACTTCAAAACTTTTTATTTTTTCCCTAAACTTTTATTTTTCACCTTTTACCTCTAGGGGTGTAAATCTTTAATCGTTAATCGAATCGAAACTTTTTCAAAAAAATTAACCGAACTGAAATTTTTCGGTTAATTCAATCGATTAACGAAATTAACCCTAAACTCTAAACTTTAAACCTTAAACCCTAAATCAAAAATTTTCAATTAATTTGATCGGTCAATCGAATTAACCGAAAATTATATATATTTTATTTTTAATTAAAACAAGTATAAAAATTACTCGAATTGACTGAATTAATTGAATTAATCGAATTGAAATTTTTAGTTTTAGTTTTAGGATTTTTATTTTTATTTATTAAATTATTTGTATTTTTAGGATTGGGTTGGGTTGGATACTTGGGTTTATATATATATTGGATTGGATCTGAGTGGATAGTGAACTAATATTTATATATTATAATATTATTTATTAAGTTCAGTTAATTCTATTAATTTGATTAACCAATCGGTTTCAAATCGAATTAACCGTTAACCGAAAATTCAAAAAATTATTAACCGACTCCCAACCAAATTCATTTGGTTAGTCGATTGATTAACCAAATTTTTTTGGTTTTACCTGAACAGTGCACACCCCTATTTACCCCTAAATAAAAAATCAAAATCATTCAAACAAATCCCTAAACCTAGATAGTAATAATTTTATTTATATCTACTATTTATATTATTAAATTAAATTTCACATTTTATACTATTCGTATTATTTAATTGTTTAATCATATTGAATCTTCATATTAAAATTGAATTATTAATGATGTCATAAAATATTCGTGTTAAAATTTTAGGTTGGTATCAATTCCACATTTTATCTTTAAAAAAACATTTATTCGTGTTAAAAATCACATTTTTACATTTAATATATTTTTTAATTTCAAAATGCATAGTGATAAGAATCAGAAGTAAATTGAAGCAACTAAACAAGCAAAGAAGCTAACCCGTATATAAAATATTAATAAATAAATTATGAGGTGAAAAAAGTTAATAATAAATTTGATTACGGTGGGTGACAATGGTGACAAGAACTCAAAGTTATTTTTTAAAATTTAACTTGAACAAATTTATTCGATTCGATTTGAGAAAATTTTAAATCGAGTTAAGTTAATAAAATAAGATTTGTTGACTCGATTAACTCGAAATTTTTTCATTCGATTCGATTCGATCGAATGCTCATCCTTATTTGAAACCCTAAATTTTTTATTAAATTTTAACGAGAGATTAATTTACATATTTCAAAATGTATAAAAATTAATTGTCTATTTTTTCAGTAGAGAGATAGAAATGCAATCCTCCCCTAAGGCTTCTCTTATACTTTTACAGTTGGAATTACAATACATTTACCAAATCTGACATTAATGTAAAGGTTTTCAATTATTTTTATTTTATTTATTTCTTTTAATATCATTTTTTAAATATTTTACATTTAAAATTTTAAAAAAATACTTAATTATAAATAATATATATTCAAATTTTATAATTTAAAATTAATGATTAATTTTTTAATTTATCAAATGTTACTTAAATTGAATGACTAAGTCCAATAATATTTTAGAAGATCCGCCTCACATGTGAGTGAGATTTTATGGTGGTTGTAATAAACTATTGTATAAGTAGTGAGTCAATCATGGAGGCTGAAAGACCAAATAAAGTTTATAGCAGTGTTCTTTGTATCGGTTCCATGTTTGTAGTACCACTACTATACCCTTTTTCTCTTTCGTTGCTACTTTTTCTTTACCCTACCAATTAGTGATAGAAACGGAGGTGAATTTACGAGCTGGTAGGGGCTTTTGCCATTTTAAAAATGGAAAGTTGTTGTTCAAGTCTTTTAAATTTTTTAAAATTTTAAATTAATAAAAATAAAAATATATTTTTATTCTTTTAAAATTATAAAATTTTGATTTAATTCTTTAAAAATTATAAAGATATGAATTATTAAAATTTAATTTCGACCCTTAAAATTTTTTTCTAATTTCATCCCTAAACAGAAAGTATTCGACAAGCTGAAAGGGTGGAGAATCCAATTCCATTTGTAATTCACACAAAAAATATGACAAATAAAAAATCAATTTCAAAGAATAAGGACATTATTAACACTTAGACAAAGTTGTAAATAATGCATGTATGTTTGAAATTCCAGGCCTCCTTTACAATTGATTTCCTGTCTCATTAATCCAAATATTTGCTATATTTTTTTAATTTCAGAAGTAAATTTATTTATTTTATACATCAGTTTATTTTAATATCTTATTAAATTTTATAAAACACTTATTATCATTTTAACATTTTAACCTTATTTATAAAGTCCAAAAATTATATTAACAATATATCAAATATTTTCTTTTATGAATTTTGATATTTAGGAAATTATGCCCTATATATTTCCACCTTAGAAATATTTTTAAATTCTTTCACTTTAGCTCTTGTGAACAACACCAGACCTTTAATCAATAACAATCAAAGTTAAATTTTACGTTAAGGTATGATGATTGAGAGTGTTCACTATTCAAAATGTATTTTAAATTCTAATTGCACGAATCACATTTATAATTAAAATTTTATTCTGTTATTATAATTAAAAATAATAATCAAGACTTGTTTTCGTAGAATCAAAGAATAAAATTTAAAATCCAGGATTTTTAAATGAGGGCAACATTATAGTACGGAAACATCTCTCGAGAATAGACTATATTCTTTTTCAAGTGCTTGTGAAGTCCTGCTTTTCACAAACCATGTTAGAATTCATTGCCTAGAAAAAGTGGAAATTTAGAAAAAGAAATGTTAAAATTCATGGTCGAAAATGAAGAAATATTGTAAAGTAAAAATAAATATATATATATTGATTTCACGTGAAAATTTTTTTGAGAAAAAAATTGTAGGTCGAGTAAAAGAAAATTTATTAATATCGAAAATCAAATGAATTACAAGAGAAAATAATTACGTTTATTTATAGATTGAAAAACCTTTTTTTAATTAATTTTTAATAGAGATAATATAGTAAAGTCGAAACATCTTATTATGAACAAAATCAAATAATAGAAATATGCTTTTATAAGGATTCCACTTGTGCAATTTGTATTTTATTTTGTCACTTATATTTTATTTATTTAACAAGAACTTAAATCATACAATTCTAAAAAAAAAAATTAAAAACAATGTACAATATATTATATATAAATGTATAATTTAATAATATTTAAAGGGACTGAAATGTAATATTTTTTATTTATAAGATGCAACCCCTCTACCCTTTGCATTCGCCCCTGGAAAGCATGCAAATTACTTGGTACCCACAACAATGTAGATTATATTTGAGTTTTCAAGAGGGGCCACCTTCCTATATTTTATTAGACTTTTCAAAGGTGATATTATATTTCTAGCCCTAGCTGGCACAAATGGACAGGAATTGAATAGCAAGATTTTTATATTTGTAATATTTGTGTTCATATGTTCTTTTTCATGCTTATATTTATATAATTTTGTGATTCTTCATTAAGTTAATGTTATGAATTAATTGGATTTTAACTCAATAAAATAATAATTAAAATATTTTTCAACCATGTAAATTATTATTATGTTTTTTTATCCTTGAAATTAAAGAATTCAAACCAATGGTATTATATGATTCTCAAACTTCAACTTTACCAATTACCGATACAACTAAGAGTTGATTTAACTTTTATATAATATTTTTTTTAAATATAGTTTTTATATAGATATGTCATAATCTACTATATAATAATATTATGTTCTTGGATAAATTTCTCCTATGGTCACGAAATTATTGATAAATTTATGTTTTGGTCATTCAACTTTAAAAAAATACAAAATAATTATTAAATTTTTTTATTTTACTTCTGATTGTCATGTGAGCTATCATATTTACAACAAATCACTTAAGAATGATTTGCATCAAATCACGAAAATTAGGTGAGATGACAAGAGTTTCTCTTATCTTCTCGCCCTAAATATAAAGCAGCTTCAACCCTTTCTTCCATTTACAACAAAGACCGAATACATGGGTAGCTCCAGCATGCCATAATCAGCTGCTTCAAGCTCAGCTTCTACGAGCAACATGGGTTTTTACCCTTCAAACAACAACAATCCCAGGCTTTGTTCCAGTAAAAAAATCAAAGAAAATGGAGAGTCCAGGAGTTTGAATTAATGGCAAGATATACAACTCTTTTTTTCTAAATGCTTTTAACTAACCGTGAAAGAAATCATTACATAGAAACCAAGGAAATTACTCGCTAACCGACAGACAATATACAAGACCTTTCAAAAGTAGCCAACTGTATGTTACATCAATGTTTTTATGTATACTAATAATTAATTTGACTTTTCAAACATTTAGTTTTTCTTAATTTGACTTTTTATTATTTTTAGTTAAAATTTTTATCATTAATCTTCTTAAAAAATTCAAGTTGTTATTTTTAAATGAAAATATTTAATGTGACAATTCATGTTGTGTTATTTATCTTATATATCATTTTAATATATTTTAAAAACTATAAAAAATTTTACATATAAAAAAATTCAAAATTTAAAAAATATAAAAAATCTTTAAAAATTTTAAAAATTAAAGTGGATAAGGATGGAGTCAAAGGGTTGGCAAAGTCTCTAGTCCTCAAAATTCTACTTTTTAATCATTTTATAATTTATAAAATTTTATATTAATAATGATAAAATTATATTTTGATCACAAAAAATATTAAAAAATAAATTTAATTCTTTAAAAATTATAAAGATATACATTATCAAAATGAAAAAATTGTATTTTACTGTCATAATATATACAACTTAAATCCACCCAAAAAATGAATTTTTTTTATTTTACTTCTGATTGTCATGTGAGCTATCATATTTAAAAATTTATTGTTTTAATCAATATTTTTGTTAAAAAACTATTTTTAATTTATTTTAAAATACTGATGATCAAATTCGGTTCTTTTCTAAAAAATTTGGGACCAAATTTAAATTAAAAAAATAATGATGAAATTAAAATAAATATATAAACATTAAAAATTAAATTTATCATTATATATTTTTAATTGTAAAGACGTAAACGTGAATAAGTTGCCGAACACCTTTGTCCTTCTATAAATAAAGATAATTTAAGACTCGGACCTCACCTTCCATCTCACTCAAACTAAATACAGTAGTCCTTTCTTTTGGGGGAATGCCTGAGAAAATGGGTTGTTTTCAGTATATAGTAGCTGCTCTATGCTTTGCAGTTTTACTTGAGGGATCCTTATCAAAAGCTCAACTCACCCCCACATTTTACGATGAAACATGCCCAAACGTGACAGCCATTATCCGAGATGTGCTTGTGAATGCTTCGTTTTCAGATCCAAGGATTGGTGCCAGTCTCATCAGGCTTCACTTCCATGATTGTTTTGTTCAAGTAAAACAATCTTTAACACATGGTCATTTGTTTATTTTTTCGATTACTGTCACCAAAGTCCAAATGGAAAAATAAAGTTCTTAAAAAAAAGACACCTTGTATTTGTTTTCAGGGATGTGATGCGTCGATTTTATTGGACGATTCTGTGAATGGTGAGAAAGAAGCTCTTGCAAATAACAATTCAGCTAGGGGTTATGAAGTTATTGATGCCATGAAGGCTGCCTTAGAGAGTGCTTGCCCCAACACTGTTTCCTGCGCTGATATTCTCACTATTGCATCTGAGCAATCTGTCTCCACCCTGGTAAGTAATTTACTAAAATTAGTTCAGTACAATACAACAAATTGGTCTAAAATTAGTTCATGGTTGCAGGCATTAGGTCCTTCATGGGCAGTTCCACTAGGAAGAAGGGATGGGTTCACAGCAAACCGGACACTCTCAAACGCAAACTTGCCAGGTTTCAACAGTACTCTCGACCAATTAAAAAGCAGGTTTAAAAACGTGGGGCTTAACACCAGCATTGATCTAGTAGCCTTGTCTGGTAATCTTTCTTTATTTGCCTGAAATAACCCAAAGTATACATTAAGGTCCTTTTTACTGTGACAAGGTGTGACTTTTTTACATTTTTTTTGGATGCCAGGTGCTCACACATTTGGCAGAGCTCAGTGTTTAACTTTTACCAGTCGATTGTACAATTTTACGGGAGTGGGTGATACAGATCCGACCTTGAACACCACATACTTGGAAGAACTACGCCAAATATGCCCACAGGGTGGAAATGCTAGTGTGTTGACAAATCTTGATCCCACAACACCTGATGGTTTCGACAATAACTACTTCACCAATCTACAAGTTAATCGAGGCTTGCTTCGAAGTGATCAGAACTTATTTTCGACTGAGGGTGCTGATACAATCGAAATTGTGAATAGGTTTAGTAGTAATCAAACAGCTTTCTTTGAAAGCTTTGTGGAATCTATGATCAGAATGGGAAATATAAGCCCTTTAACTGGTACGGAAGGAGAAATTAGATCAAATTGCCGCGCCGTGAATTCAGCAACTATCAGATCCAACTCAGATGCTGCTCTCGTCAGCTCAATATAAGATTTGCTGAGCACAAGGCTAAGAAAAATGGGCAGAAGAGAAGCTATTTTCCTGCTCAAAATCAAAACAAGTAATATATTGTAACCCTTTAATGCCTACAATAAAACTCTACGACGTTTGTTTCATACCAAATATTTACAAAAACTATTTTCTGTAACTTTTTGTGTTTATTTAATAAAAAATAGTTTATTTTAACATAAAATAAGTTTAAGAGTTGAAATCTTGATTTATCTCTTTATAATCGTATTGTTTGAGATGCTTTAGGTATTTGTGGATTTTTTTATGTTATTAGATTTTTTTTACCCATAAGTCAGCCAATTGCGTCGCACATTGTTCGGTACATTGGATGATGAATGAGAATGCTAAAGGGCAAAGTTACAAAAAAAAAAAATTAAGATAGTAAAAATTTAATTTTTAAAAGATTAAATAAAAATTTTATCATTTTTAAGAAGGTAAAAATATAATTTTAATAAAAAAAAATTTATTTTAAGAGAGATGAAGACACCTATCAATTCTCTTATATTTGCTCTTGAGAATGCTGCTTTGAAGTTTGATTTGGACTATTTGAATTTAATAATAAGTTGGTGTTGGATGATACTCTTTAATTTTATATAGTTGAGCTTTTTTCATTAAAAAAATGATTTGTTCTTTTGAAATGCGTGTAAGTGATTTAGAAAAATAGTTTTTTATAAGTAATTTTACTTTTGGATGAACTCATAAATTGGTATTTAAATTATACTTTTTTTTCAATTTGGTACATAAATTGTTTTTTAGTCATAAGTGATATCTAAATTACTTTTTTTTTTCTTAAATTAGTACTTTCGCAAGTTAAACGCTAAATTTATTAAAAAAAAACTTAATTAACCAATAAATTAGGACCTAAACTATGTTTTTTTTCCCATTTTGATGTTTAAACTTTTTTTATCACAAGTAGTATCTAAACTTTTTTTTTCCAAGTTGGCACCTCTTTTAAGTTTAACAATTACCTTTTATTTAAAAGGTAAATAATTAAAAATTAACAATTGAAAAAAAAAGACAAAAATATTATTTTCTCTTATATATATTCCTTTAATTTTTTTCTTTCCTCAAAATCAATATATGGTTGAACTGATCAGACCACCAATTTTCTGTTTGATCAGTTCATTTAGTTCAATCAAACAAATTATTTAAAAAAATATAAAAATGAGTATTTTTAAAATAGAAAAAATCAATTCAACCAATCTGTATGGTTCAACCCTTATCTTTGAACCTATACTCCGATCGATTCCCGATCCAATTGGTTGGATTTGGATCTAAAAGCATAGTTTTAATTTATGAAATAACTTTTTTTGATCTTGTCAGTCGAGCAAGCAGACAATAAAGCTTGAAAATAGAATTAATCATTAGCGTCTCGATCCTGGAAGAACGAATTTCGAGCATTGTTAGTATTATCAAAAATTATAAAGAAAGAAGAAAAAAAAAGGAAAATTAGAAAAAAAGAAAAAGAGAGAAACAATGTAAAAGGAAAAAGAGTTAGAAATATTTTTTTAAGTTTTTATGGCGCAGCAAATTATTATTGACTATTTTGTAACGAATATAACATTTTGATGTTAATCGAGAAAAAAACATAGTTTAAATATCAATTTAAGGGTTAAGTCTTGTTTTAAAATAGATTTAACGGTTTGATTAACGAATATATCAAAATTGAGGAAAAGAAGTAATTTAGATACCACTTCTAACAAAAAAATTTTAAATACTAAGATGAAAAATAAAGTATAATTTAGATACCAACTTATATGTTAAGCCTTTTATTTTTATATAAAAGTTGACTTGAATCAAGCTTAATATATATTAATAATAAATTTCTAATTTTAATTTTTAAAATATTAAAATATTCAACATTATTAAACATACCTAATTAATTATTTATATTTAATAATATAATAAAGTATTAATATAATATATTTTAATGAATTATTTAATATTAAACTTTTACTGTAATAATAAATTTTAACAATAATAAATCTAAATTTAAATTAATATTATTGTAAATATTTATATTAATATTTTGATAATAAATATATATTACAATTTATAAATATTTAACAATGAAAATTTTATAATAAAAAATATGAATATTTTAATAAATATGAGTATTTGTTTAAATCATGTTTAGTTTCATTTAATCCATTCCAACTCTAATGAACCACTATCCACTTATATATATATATATATAATATGTAATTTAAATTAACTTTTAATTAGGAAATATTTATTATTAAGTTTATATAATATATTAATTATTTGAGCATCTGTGTGTGCAAGGTGTGTGTTGTCAAAGGATTAAGAAAGTATGAACAGATACTACTATGTAATCATACCAGTATATTAAAAAAATAATTTCACGAAAATTTATCAAACAAAGAAATATATTTTATATGAAATCATCTAAACATAAAAAAAATAATCCAAAAAATCAATTAATTTTTGAGAAATCATTTATCAAATATTATTTTTATGAACATATATATCACAAATTATAAATAATATATAACCATGTTATTCTATATATGTGATTTCAATTAATCGTTTACTAGATTATGATCCACATAGTTATAGATTATGGTAGATTGTAGCCTATATAATATAATATAATATAAGATAGGTTGTAAGACATAAAACATTATTAACATTTTAATATATCAATTTTATCACATTGTCTGTTATATAAAGTATTTTTATATGATATATAATACATATAAATAATCTATATTACTTAATATCAGAACTATATGTTGACGGAGAGGTTTAGATTAAGATTGAGAAGATTGATTATTAAATTTGAAATTAATAAAATACTTATAATTTATAAAATTTCAAAATTAATTGAATTCGTCTTGACTCCACAAATTAAAATTGATCATAAAATGAGAAAGAAATCTGAAGATCAAAAAACTTCAACCTAATCGAATTTAAAAAAAATTAAATTCAAAATTATCTAAATTTAAAAATATTTGATCTTTAACTAAATTGAATTTAAATTTATTTTTGTTGATTACTTTTGTGAGTCTATCTCTCAAGGAAGTTAATTTCCCTGTTTACTTGGTAAGATTCTTGGATATGATATCTTAAGTAAGCTCTCATACATGTCAATACATACCTTATTTTAAGATTAACACTTGTTCCTTAAGTATAGATTTGTTTGCATGATGATGTGAACTCATTACGTGAAACTCATATAAGCGAACTATACAGACGATCACTACTAAAGAAAAAAAATCGAATAGATCCCAATTAAATATATAAATAACGAGTCGATAATAACGAACGTCATAACAATTTTAAATAAACAAAATTCAGATAAAAATAATAATAATCTAAATTCGAAGACAACGTATGAATTCAGCCGTCTACGAGTTAGAGCCACCTGTTAACTTTTAGGTTTTAAAGATGGTGATTAAATTAGGCGCAACAAGAATATTTGGAGCAACACACGCCAACTGAATGCGTTGTAAAGGAAAAAGTTGACAAAACAAAAGGTAGGTGGAGGCTTTGAAAAGTAAATAGAAATTTCAATTTAGGTGCATGAATGCTATGCTCCTACCTTTTCTTTAAGATAGCATACCTTCATCATGCTATAAAGTTATTAGCTAAATTAAGTTTAGCTAGCACTTTCATCATGCTATACAAATAAATTAGTAAACATACACTACAATGGTGAATATAGAAATAGTACAATTCAAAATTAAATAAAATATAAATATAAACGTGATCATGGGTTGAGTTTATATATGATATTAATATATTTTATGTTTGTCTAAGTCTAACCTGATTGAAAGTATGAGTTTAAAATTTTGCTTATACTCCACTCATATTTGTAAATAGTTAATAAGATTTGTTTTAGATATGCCGATATCATTTTTCTTAATTTAATATTTTGACAAGTGTCGTAAACTGTCAAAATAATTATCCTTAATCTCAAAAGAAATAATTAAATAGCGTAGTAAAGAGAAGAAGAGTCGATCCACAAGGACTTAGGAAACTCTGATGTAGAAAGCTTTTAGTCTTGATTTAGGCGAAATGGGATAAAAATGGAGGGTTTTGGTCGAAAGAGTTTAATTAAAGTAAAATGAAGAAATGAAAATTTAAATCTAAGAATTTAACGAAAGTAAATTTAAGAAGAAACTCAGTTTAGGTATCAGCTTCAGGCTTCACTTTGACTCATTTCCAACCGATCATCGAATAAAATTTTACTCCGAACAAATGTCGGTTACAGTTTACAAGGCCCAACCCTTTTAACTTGTTTTTATCTCCGGTAAACCGAAAATCCAAAATCAATTTTTGAATTTCAATTTTTTGGCTAGACTAACCACGACTATCGCCGTTAGAATAAAATAGTTTAAAATATAGAAAAACCCGACTTGGACTATGTTGTCTCAATGAGAATCGAATCCGATCTCAATTTCCCTTAGCAGACCGCCGCTAAGTGTGTTCACAAGAAGTCGAATGTGATACAAGCTGATCCTTCCACCCAACTATAAATCGAAACAACCTTCAAACCAACGAGCCCTTTTTGAACTTGAAAGTGTAAGGATTTTAGAAGGAAAGGTCGATTGCCAATCCAAGTTTTCAAAAAATTGAGAAATATATCCAAAGATATAAAGTGCTTTTCAATTCTCACGATTGGAATTGAGCCGTTGCTTTAGCCTTTGGCTTTTTGGAAAATTAGCTTAGTATGATTATGGAAGAAATTATACTCAACATTTTTTAAGAAAATAAAAACTTAAAAATGAAATGTAGAGAAAAAGAGAATTTTATAGAACTTAGAAAACAAGAATAAAACAAAATAATGAGGGATATCTTTTTAGGTTACCCCAAGGGGGTATTTATAGTTCTCTAAAACCCTAAAAATAACCTTAAAATAATAAAAGATAATTCTTGAAAATATTTAAATTAAATCATAAAAACAAAAGATAATTTCTAATTTTGAATTTAAAATGCAGTTGATCCGCTCGTCCATCCTTGTTAACTAGACTTTCTGGAAGTTGCTGACTGCATCTTCTGGAAGTTGCTGACTGCATCTTCTAGAAGCTGCTGACTGGATGCCACGTCAGACTTTCATGCCCAAAGTCATGCCCACTAGCCCAGCCTTGATTCCAAAAAATAAAACTGCAAAACTTTGCCTTTTAAGTGTAATTTCCAAAATTGACTGCATAGAAAGCGCACAAAAACGTCCAGATCAGCAACATGGACTAATTATTAAGGAGTAATTAAGGATAAAATAGTAATCAAATGAAACACTTATCAAATTCCCCCTCGTTTATTCAATGCTTGTCCTCAAGCATTTCTCAACTAATACATCAAAATTTCAGTTCCATCCTTCATTTCACAATGCATCTAAGATAACCAAATGACCCAAGATCGAAACAATTATTGAAATCAAGAGATAATCAAGTAAAGGCATAACTAGGAACATGATGCAAAAACCAAGGGGTCTTTAAATAGGGTTGTAATGGGGCTTAGGTAGGGTAGGGTAAAAGGCAAAAAATGTGTGATAAAATGCCAAGACAAAAGATGCAAAATGTTGAAGTTAAAGCCATGAATCGAACTAATATAATGAAACAAGCAAAAAAGTTTAAGCAACCATATTTTTTCTTCTTTTTCTTTTATTTCTTTTCGAACCTTTTGCTTTTTTTATGTTTTTTTTACCGTTCAAACAACGTACGAACAATTTTCTCTCTTTTTTTCTTCTTTTTATTGTTTTCTTTGTTCGAACTCCTTTCTTTGCTCTTTTTTTCCATGGAATAAATCTTCTTTTGTCTCGATAAGGGTATGAAAAAGAGGGATGAGAAAAGGCTCGTGTTTTGTAAATATGGTGAAAACAAAGAATGAAAATAGTCACAAAAGTTGCTAACTAGGGGAAATGAGTGGGAAGGCAATTTTGGGTAGAGAAGTGGTTAATCCTAAGTGCCCTTATCATATTAAAGCATCATATTCAAGCATGTAGCCTCGACAAGTATTACGTTGCAAGTTCTAGAATGTTGAGAATTAGTTCGGCACACTTAATGAAATAAAGGGCAAGAATGAAAGTATCTGCTTGTAAGGCTCAAAAACTCACATGCAAAGGTGGAACGTGTACTAAGTCAAGCAACATGACAATTAACAAATATATGGAATGTCAAGTAAAATTTGATTGAAAATCATTAGTCATGCCCATTATCTATCATGCATCTTAAATTCCAACAGAAGCAAGATCACAAGTCATAAGGAAATCAAAGAGATAAAGTGAAAAATAGAATAAGCAACAAGAAATTGTAACATATTACAATTAAGAAAAACTCATTTTCAACCAATCAAATAAGCAAGATAAAAATTTGATGCAAATTCTACTCCCTCACTTAAATCTTATTGTCCCAATATGTAAATGAAAGCACAAGAGAGGGAATAGAGATACTCTCCGTGTTTAGTGACGATCGCAGTCACAGCCACATCGAGATGTGCCCGGGCAAAGGTAAGACAGAATCACGGTAAGTTTGGTTTCAATGGAGTCGAGTTGACCGTGCACTTCGTGGATCTCGGTATGGACTTTCGACTGGGAGTTCTCTGCTGGTGCTGGTTGAGGCACTATCCTCCGAAGGAATACACGCTCATTATGAGGTGTAATGGTACCAGGCGGAATGATATAAGGTGCATCGGGGGTACCGACTAGAAGTCCTGTTATGTCCAAGCACCGTGCATCTAAAGCATCCATCGCAAAAGCATAAGTAAACTGCTTAATGTCAAATGTAAATGGAAAAAGACGAGATGCAAGGTGAGTAATATAAGGCTTGAGAATAAGTGGCGATCGGAGTGCACAACATGCTCGAAAGCATGCGCTAACCAAAAGCCCAAATTTACCTTAGCACCAATTTGCATACACTGCAAAAAGAATAGCTCAACCTTACTCAAGCATGACGTAGTATCGTTACGTTCGGAGTAGTTGTAAGCTAGGAATCGGTGAATGTAGCGAAGCGTGGGGTCATGTATGTGCCATCCTTTCGTCGTGTGGGCATTGAACGTTCCACCCGCTGAGCTAGTGAGTCCCTCATAAGCAAGGTCGGTATCAAAATCCTGTGGAATCTCAAGTAAAGCAGTTCAATAACTAGGATTCTTGACTTCCGTCACGAATCCCATAGAAAAATTGAAATCCGTAACTGACATACTAAAGTACTGTCCCATCAACCGAAAAGAAAAAACATCAGGCGAATTTATAGTAACAACTCAATTTTATAGAAATGTAAATGTAGCGTAAAATTCAAAAACCAGCTCATAGTATGTGCTACATCTAACCTCAGAGTATAAGGTCTAACCAATGGCATCAAAATAATGCATGACAGATTCGCGCAAATGTAAAGTATCAAGAGTATGGGAAGGAATATACTTGTAAACGTTAAACTTACAATGTCAAATTCTATTAAATTTCCAAGCTTCGTCATCGTCAAATTGCAAGTATCCTTGCAAAACTTTCTCGATCGAGACAAAAAATGTTCGACCGCGACGGTGACGCTTGAAATGTTCAGCACGATCGAACGCAACATCATAGTGGAGGGGGACCTCGTCCGTGCTTGCAACAAAAGAAGAGGATGATGGTTGCTTTCTGAAATATCGATGTGAGGGAGAACCACACTTGACAGTTTGTGGTGGCGGTACGTTGGTTGAAAAACCGTGCTTGAAATCCTCTGTGTATCCAAAGATAGGATGGTACATGAATAAGGGTCGAATATTAACTGGTTCAGAGTTTACCTCGTTTGGTTGGTTTGAGGCCATTGATTGCATTGAGAATGAGGGAGAAGCATCGAGTATCGAGTGAGAGGAAGTGGTCGGTGGTTAGTGGTATTGAATGGAAGGAAGGTGGTGACAGCACCGGGTGTAGAGGTCATTGCCTAGATATGAAGGGTCGATAGCCTCACTTCGGTATGATGACCGAGAGGTTCGATCGACAGATAGCAAAAGGGCAACAGCGAGAATTGTGGTCGGTTAGGGTTCTAGTGAAGGAGGGGCGATCGCTTGTTGCCGCTGTCTTTGGCCACAACGAGGGGCTGTCTTAATTTTACGGTTTGAAACTTCTACTTGCCCATTTGTTTGCAGATGGTAGGTTGTGGCGATTTTTTGAGTTACTCCAAATTTCTTCATAAGGGCTTCAATTATTTGATTGACAATGAGTTCCTCTATCGCTTATTATCGCCCTCGGTATGCCAAACCTGGAAAAATAAAATCTTTTAGAAATTTAATCGTGGTTTTAGCATCATTATTTTAGGTAGCCTTAGCTTCTACCCATTTAGATACATAATCTACAACAAGAATTATGTAAGTATTTCCAAATGAAGAAATAAAGGGACTCAAATAGTAATTCACCAAACATTGTAAATTTCACAGATATAAATTGGACTGAGCGGCATTTCGTTCCTTTGACTGAGGTTCCCTATGCGTTGACATCTTTCACAAGTTTTACAAAATAAATAAGAGTCACGAAAGATGTTAGGCCAAAAGAAACCACATTTAAGAATTTTATGAGCAATCCGCTTTGGTCCAAAATGACCGCCACAAGAGTAAGAATGACAGAAATTTAGAATTGAATTTACCTCATCTTCGGTGACACATCACTGAATTACCTAATCCGATCAGTGTTTCCAAAGGTACAGATCATCCTAAATATAAAATCGAGATTCTCGCTTTATCCGGTTAACTTCAACTCTCGGCAAGTCTAATAGTAATTTACCTGTAGCCAAATAATTGACCATATCTGCGAACCATGGGGTAATTTTTTACGCCATCATTAAGATCTCCTCCGGGAATTCGTCTTGAATCGACGGGTCAGACATGGAAAGGGGAATACGACTCAAGTGATCGGCTACTAAATTTTCGCATCCCTTTTTATCTTTAATCTCTAAATTGAATTCTTAAAGAAGTAGAATCCATTGGATGAGTCTCGACTTCGCTTCCTTTTTGCTCATTAAATATCTCAAGGCTGCAAGATCAGAAAAAACAGTAATTTTAGTACTAAACATATAAGATCTAAATTTTTCTAAAGGGAATATTATAGCAAATAATTCTTTTTCCGTCGTAGAATAAATTTTCTTAGCCAAATCCAAGGTACGAGATGCATAGGCTATGACATGAGGCTCTTTGTCGATTTTTTGACCAAGGATAGCTCTAATGCTTGTGTCCGATGCGTCACACATGAGCTCGAAAGGGTAGTCCAATTTGGCAGTTGAACAATCGGAGTCGATACAAGCTTTTCTTTTAGCGTGTCGAATGATTCTTTATGCTTCGGATTGAAATCAAAAGCTTGATCTTTCTGAAGCAAGTTCCACAACGGCTGCGCTACCTTTGGGAAATCCTTAATGAACCTGCGATAAAATCCTGCATGACCAAGAAAGGAACGGACTTCTCTCATAGTTGTGGGTTAAGGTAGTGAGCATACAATATATGTTTTTGCTTTATCAACCGCAATTCCATTAAAAGAAACAATATGACCTAGAATTAACCCTTTATCAACCATAAAATGACATTTTTCGTAATTCAATACGAGGTTGAATTCTAGGCATTGTCTTAGTACATTAGTTAAATTTAAAAGACACTCGTTAAATGAATTACCGTACACAGTAAAATCGTCCATGAAGACTTCGATCTCTTTCTCGACTTAGTCTGAGAAGATGCTAAGCATACATCTCTGGAAAGTGGCGGGCGCATTACAAAGGCCGAAGGGCATCCATCAATAGGCGAAAGTACCTAAATGACATGTAAATGTCATTTTTTCTTGATCTTTTGGTGCCATTGAGATTTGGAAGAAACCTGAAAATCCATCAAGATAACAATAATGAGATTTACCGGTTAATATTTCTATCATTTGATCTATAAAAGGAAGGGGGAAATGATCTTTTCGAGTTAACGAATTCAACTTCCTGTAGTCGATGTAGACTCTCCATCCATTCTATACTCGTGTCGGAACTAACTCACCTTTCGAGTTTTTAATTACCGTAACTCTGATTTTCTTTGGGACCACATGGATCGGACTTACCCAATTACTATATGAGATCGAGTAAATAACATCTACATCAAGGAGTTTTTGTATCTCCTTTTTCATGACTTTCATCATCGGTGGTTTAATCGGCGTTGACCTTCTCATGATGGTTTTGCTTCTTCTTCGATCTTTATTTTGTGCATACAAGTCAAGGGATTAAGTCCCTTAATATCGGCAATAATCCACCTAATAGCCTCTTTATGTGCGCATAATACCGTCACCGAGTCATCTTCCTTTTCTTTTGACAACTTATTTGAGATAATTACCGGTAAAGTTTTGTTTTCTCCCAAAAATGCGTATTTTAAGTGTTTCGACAGTTGCTTCAAGTCGATTTGAGGAGCCTACAAAATGAAAGGTAAAATTTTAGAGTTTGAAGGAATAAGACATGAGTCCGAATCAATTGAAATTTTTTTCTCAAACTTCCTGATTTCCTCTTCAAGGTCCTCCAATTCCCTGCACAAATTATTAACAAAGTTAGATTCTATAAACTCTTCAACGGTAGGCTTAATAATATCAATAAAATTTATACTAGCAACATTATCTGGATATCGCATTACTTTGTAATTATAAAATTTAACAACCTCACCGTCAAATTTCATTGTAAGAATTCCGCTTCTTACATCTATATTTTTATGTTTGTACTAAGAAAGGGACGACTGAGAAGAATTTCTGAAGAAGTGTTTGATCGATCATTTTTCATGTCGATGACATAAAAATCTGCCGAAAAATAATTTTGTTTACCTTTACTAAGATGTTCTTGAGGAGTTCTTCTAGGTATATCACGAACCGATCAGCCAGTTGTATTGTCACTTTCGTATCCTTCAAAGGCTCAATAGAGAGTAAGTTGTACAAAAAAAAGGCATAACATTTATAGAAGTGCCTAAATCACACATTGCACATTTAATTCCACTCTTACCGATTTTGAAAGGAATAGTAAACATACGTTGGTCCTTCAACTTCAGTGGAAGCTTTCGTTGGAAAACGGGCGAGACGTGCTCTCCCAAATTCACCTTCTCTATTCTGGTAAGTCGCCTTTTATTTGTGCACAGATCTTTTAAGAACTTGGAATACCTTGATACATTTTTTATTACTTCAAGAAGTGGAATATTAATTTCCACTTTCCAGAATATATCTAAAATTTCTCTTTCTTTGGCTTGCTTATCTCGTTTTACTAACTTCGATGGAAAAGGAGGCGGAACGGCGTAGGGAGAGGGAATGGAAGATGATGTGCATGTGCCTTGTATGGTGGGAGATAGTGCTTTCTCTTTATCTTTCTTTTGGGTGCCTTCCTCCGTGGTCTTAAGTGCAACAACGGTACCACTTCGGAGAGTCATGGCACTAAATTTTCTCTCAGATTTGACTCCGTTTGAGAAGGTAATTTCCCTTGAGACTCGAGTCGTCCTACTATCTGAGCTATTTGATTCATTTGCTTTTCTAATTCTTGTAGACGAATCTCGATTCTATTCTAGAACTTGTCTTGGGACAAAGCTGACCTTTCAACAATAGATTCCAAGGAAGATTTCGGCGGTTGATATGGCTGAGGATGAGAAGGTCTCTGTTGATAGGCTTGATTTGGTCGTTGATTTTGCCCATAGCTCAAGTTTGAATGGTCCCTCCACCCGGGATTGTAAGTGTTGGCGTGGGGGTTATAAAACCTTTGGGGAGGGCTTGGGAAATTCCTCATTGCATTAACTTGGGCTTCGACATCATCTTGTAACATTGGGCAGCCGTCCGTTGGATGGTTTGGTAATGTGCATATTCCGCATAATCTAGTTGTACCAATTTTTCTTGAAACAAGAGAATTAACTACATTAGTTAATTTATCGATTTTATTTTCTAAAGTAGATGTACTTATCTCGTGAACCCATCGAGGGGGTTCACTAGGAGGGCGAAATTATTGGGAGTTGGTGGCCATAGTGTTAATCAATGTTCTAGTTGCATTAGGAGTCATGTTCACAAGGGCTCCTCCACTAGAAGCATCGACCATCTTCATCTCCAAAGGATGCAAACCTTCGTAGAAATATTAAAGAAGAGTTTGATCACTCAATCCGTGTTGGGGGCAACTAGCGCAGAGTTTTTTAAATCGCTTCCAATAGTGGTAGAATGGCTCTCCATCTTTATGGCGGATTCCAAGGATGCTTCACCTTAGTTCGCTCGCCTTAGATGCAGGGAAGAACCTGGAAAGAAAAAGTTGACTCATGTCAACCCATGTATTAATCGAATTAAGAGGTAAATCAAATAACCAATCTTTAGGTAAATCAGTAAGGAAAAAGGAAAAGCTCGGAGTTTGATTTGGTCCTCGAAAACTCCCTATGGTTTTGTGCTTAAACAAACCATATGAAACTCTTTGAGGTGTTTATGCATATTTTCATTGGGCAGACCATGGAAAGTTGGTAGAAGATGATCAAACTAGTTTTTAGCACGAATGGTGTATCTCCATTTGAGAATGTGATACATAAAGTTTGTTGTTCAGTAGGCGCTGCAGTAAGTTCTCAAATGGTTTGGTCGTTGTCTGCCATTGGAACTGGTCCTTCATTATCACACTCAAAGTGTGTTTCGACGTCAGAGGGTGTTTCTAGACTCGGTTGTGGATCTGTTTAACATTGATGTTCTTGTTGTTGTCGTCTCTTTTTCTCTCGAAGAGTTTGTGCGTGGGTTCTACGAGCTTGTGCTTCTATCTCCAGGTTGAAATCTACTAGTTCTCCCGTGTTGTTCCTGGGCATAAATAAAAAAAACTTTTATCAGTAACTTTGCCAAAGTCCCCAGCAATGGTGCCAATTTGACAAGTGTCGTAAACTATCAAAATAATTATCCTTAATCTCAAAAGAAATAATTAAATAGCGTAGTAAAGAGAAGAAGGGTCGATCCACAAGGACTTAAGAAACTCTGATGTAGAAAGCTTTTAGTCTTGATTTAGGCGAAATGGGATAAAAATGAGGGGTTTTGATCGAAAAAGTTTAATTAAAGTAAAATGAAGAAATGAAAATTTAAATTTAAGAATTTAACGAAAGTAAATTTAAGAAGAAACTCAGTTTAAGTATTAGCCTCAGGCATCGCTTTGACTCATTTCCAACCGATCATCGAATAAATTTTATTCTGGATAAATGTCGGTTACAGTTTACAAGGCCCAACCCTTTTAACTTGTTTTTCTCTTCGGTAAACAGAAAATCCAAAATCAATTTTTGAATTTCAATTTTCTGGCTAGACTAACCACAACTATCGCTATTAGAATAAAACAGTTAAAAATCTAGAAAACCGTTCAAACCAGCAGGCCGTTTTTGAACTTGAAAGTGTAGGGATTTTAAAAGGAAAGGCTGATTGCCAATCCAAGTTTTAAAAAAATTGAGAAATATATCCGAAGATATAAAGTGCTTTTCAATTCTCACGATCGGAATTGAGTCGTTGCTTTAGCCTTTGGCTTTTTAGAAAATTAGCTGAGCATGATTATGGAAGAAATCATACTCAACATTTTTTAAGAAAATGAAAACTTAAAAATGAAATATAGAGAAAAAGAGAATTTTATAGAACTTAGAAAACAAGAATAAACAAAATAATGAGGGATATATTTCTAGCTTACCCTAAGAGGGTATTTATAGTTCTCCAAAACCCTAAAAATAACCTAAAAATAATAAAAGATAATTCCTAAAAATATTTAAATTAAATCATAAAAACAAAAGATAATTTCTAATTTTGAATTTAAAATGCAGCTAATCCGCTCGTCCATCCTTGTTGACTAGGCTTTCTGGAAGCTATTGACTAGATGTCACGTCAGACTCTCATGCCCAAAATCATGCCAACTAGCCCAGCCTTGATTCCAGAAAATAAAACTGCAAAATTTTGCCTTCTAAGTGTAATTTCCAGAATTGAAGTCTTGCATAGAAAGCGCACAAAAACGTCCAGATCAAGAACATGAACTAATTATTATGGAGTAATTAAGGATAAAATAGTAACAAAATGAAACACTTATCATATTTAATGTTTTTTCCTTTTATTAAAATTTCAGATAAATTTCAAATATAGACAACCTAAATTTTTTAAAACAAATTACATATTAATATATATAATTTAATGTTATATAAATATAAAAATCAAATAATAATAGAAAGCAAGTTGAGTTCAGGCCTAAATGTTGAAGTTCAAGTTTGACCAATATATTAAATGGATCCCTTTGTTTTGCCCAAACTTATTTTTTCAGGTCTCATATTTTACATGAATCTTTGGACTTGAGTGAGTAATGTCACACCTAAAAAATCGGGTTAGAAGAATTTGGTTTGTGAAAATCGAGGGTGGTCACCCCTCGATTTATAAGGTTATATCTTTGTGCATTGTAAATAAACCGAGAATTTGAAATGGATACCAAAGTTAGAGTCATAAATAATTAATTAAAGTATTAAAATAATATAATAAGATATTATTATATTGATTAATCTAAAATGAAACATGATTACAAGGTTTAATTTGAAAATAGCGTGTTGTAATTGAGTTAGGGCCTAGTTGAAAAAGGGGTGAAATGAATTAAAATATTAATAATGAGAATTGTCTACGATTATTAATTATTATATATAAACTAAGTGAAATGTGCTAAGAACTATAAAGTTAAATAAGTTAATAAAAAATTGAGTAAATGTGTAAGCAAATAAAGAATATGTAAGTTGAGCTCAAAATAAATATCTACACAATTACATGACTAAAATAAACAAGAAATAAGACATAGAATGAGTGATTAGGTGTTAGTGCCTCCTCCTTAGAAGCCAAGGCTTGAGTCACCCTCCTCCCATTTCATTTAATTTTCAGCAACCTAAGATAAAAGTCACACTAAAACCAATATAATTTGAAGTAATTATTAAACAAGAAATAGACCTTAGGGCTAATGTTTGGCATGCTACTCCTTCCCTATTGCTTACCCAAGTTTAAGCCCATTTCTTCCCTATTTATTTCATAATTTCACCAAAGACACTCCAAAACATATTTATAAGATTAAGTGTAAAAAATAAACAATATATAGGCCTTAGGCCTAATAGTTAAAATGCTAGAGCCGTAAGTGATTTAAGTTCAAGCCTTCACCTACTCCCTTTTCATTTTAATTTCAAATTTTGGCAAAATATTTGGAAATTGTAAGTGACGCCCCCTAGGAATTGACCTAATTCTTTCTTAACTAGAATCATATCTAGCCCTTCCTCAAAATTCTATTAGAATTTCACCCTTTTTTCTACTTAGATTTTTCATATTTCTCCTTTTCAAATCCTAATAGAATTTGCCCTCCATCTTTCTATTTATTCTCTTTCACTTTTTTTTACACTATATTTTGATCCTAATTGTTGATAATTATTTTGCTTTCCTGAATCAAATCATCCTCCATTAAATCGTTCTTTCTATTGGTTTTGTAATTATTGTAAATAACATCCCAACCTTTGCCAAGAATCGATAAGTACATCTCGTTTTGATGTTTAGATCCCAAATTTTTGTAATATTTCTATCTGATGCTAATCTTACATTCGATTAATCAATCTTTTTCGATCCTTACTGAATCTTTTAATAATCTTGATAAATCTTGAAATCAATCATTAACTCGTGTATAAATTTCATTTGAAGGACCTATTTTGGATGCATTAAATTAGATTTGAAAGTAAGGAACGTCGTTTGGGCTCCCAATGAAAGGTGTGTGTTCTTTTACAAGCGAATCGAGAAAACCATGTCTAGTAAAATAACCACACAATCTATGTAACACCCGTAACCCGACATCGTTGTTGATTAGGGTCTCGAGGTTTTTTTGATCATCTATCATCATTTATCTTTCAATATTATTACTTTTAATCATATTTTAATAAAGTAATACTTTACGCACGACATAAATCATTAATTGAATGTCAACACAACTCAACAAGGGTAAAAATGTAATTTCCATAAATTTTGGAGACTTCTATCGATATCTGTTGGACAAGTATCGATAGTAGTCAAGTCAGTAAGAAAATCAGAAACAGTGTAGATTTTTATCGATACTTGTGATAGTTCTACTGATACATATGTTACATCTATCGAAACAAGTCATGCTTCTACCGATACTAAAAACTCCAGAGAGCTAAGGAGTCTTACCCTGCAACTTCTACAGATAAAAGTTCTCAAACTACTGATACTTCTATGAACAAATCTACCGATACTTACTATGCAACTACCGATACAACTCAAGTCAGTAAACAACCTCTCTCCTACCTTATACTTTTACCGATACATGCAAAGGTTTTATCGAAACAAGTATGCATAATTCAAACATTCACATAAGTTTTCAAGTTCATTTAGCAAATCTCATTTCAAAAGCATAAGGCACAATAATTAATATTCTTAGAGTTCATAAACACAAATAACAATACAAATTCATTTCATTGTGTCTACTTTCAAACTTAAGCAACATACAAAATATGTTCAACAATCTAACTAAGGTTTCAACAATGAACCCATCGACCAAAATCAAGTATTATACAAAATAACATCATCCTAGTACATGCCATATAACCAAGTGATGTAAAAACTATCAAACGAGCTCCGCGATAGTGTGACTTCTTCGAGACAATTCGATCTTCAAGCAGTAAAATAATCTATGTTGGAGCCCAATTTTGACAGGGCCCAAACAAAATAAAAAAATAAAAAATAAACAAACATTTAAATTAAATTTAAATGTCCAATTACAAAATCCCAAAATACAAATGGTCGAATTTACCCAAACCCTAAACAAACCTAAACCCAAATTACCCACAGTCCCAACAAGCCTAAGTACATCAAAAATTGAAACCCCAATTTACTAGGGTTTGAAGCTGTTGCCGCTGCTCGCCCCACTTGCCTTTGCCACCACCATTATCACCTGCAAAGATAAGAAGTAAGACAAGACAGCAAAAATGCAAGTTGTAATTCGACTATAAAAACCATTGAAATTCGATTGTAAAAGGGGAGAAACAAAATCAATGAAAAAATAGCAAAAAAAAAAACATATTTAAGCAAAGGAAGTTCAACATATTATTTTAGCTAGGTATACTAACACCTATACATAAATATACATATATATATATATATATATATATTTATTTATTTATTTATTTATTTATTTATTTATTGTATTTTTAAAATTCTTACATATATACATACAAGTATATTTATCTATTTTTCTTTTATCCTTTTTAGCATAATATATACAAAATAAACCAAAAAGGGGTTAAAACTCTAATAGTAAAATAGGGTTTTTTCAAAAAAAATTTTTTTTTTGAAGTTTTTAGAAATTTGAGGGTTTAGATCAATAAATCTAGCCCTGATCTATGTTTTAAAAGCAAAAAAATTTACCTCGAGAGGAATACTCGTTTTAAAAGCAACGAAAGAATACTCGTTATTTTCGGATCTCGAAATGTTATGTCCTAACTCACTGGACGTGACTTCCTTTTCTTGATCACGAAATAACGAGACTTTCTCATGAAATTTGATTTCCTTCTTAAACGTGTACATCAAATAAATCATGCATACAAGGATCGTATTTTAAACTTCACTCGAGATTTACCGAATAATAATCGACGTGTTACCAATTTTGGGCGTGTGAGAGTGCTAATCCTTCTTCACACGTAATCGACTCCCGAACTCATTTTCTGGATTTTGAAGACCAAAATATTTTTCAAAACGGATTTAAAATATTTTGTGGTGATCCAATCACACCAAATAAAAAAGATTGGTGACTACTCCATATTTTGATTTTTAAATTTTTTTTGAGATTAAAAAAAAAACGTTTCAATAGCTTGGTAACTCCGCTGGGGACAAAAAATAAAAAGAGAGTCAAGCCAGAAGTCGATTATTTTCGGGTCCTTTTTGTTAAAAATATCAAAAACTTGGTTTAAATTGATATATGATCCTTTGCATTCTCTATGAGATACCATGATATATTACTGCTAGCATAAACTCGCATTCATTTGCATCTGTTACTACAACCTCTAAGTGAAAGTGGGAAGCTATTCTTTCGTGAGGTTTTCACCTTCGTGCAGGATAGTGAATCACTTTTGGGATTACATCCGTACCTATGTTTTCGTGAAGTTTTCACTTTTGTGTAAATATATAGGAAATGTGTCCCCCTAAATCAAACTCGTCTGTATGAGCCTGTAATAAGTGAGGATTGAGGAATCTACTGGTTTAGGTACCATTACTCTAGAACTTAAACCACATATAATGAGCCTTAAGTGTCTGCCTTAGGATGAAATTACACCAAACTGTTAGCAGTCTCCCAAGTCTAGGTTCTCTGTTTTATATCTATATTTTGTTATTATACTACCTTGTTTTCTTTTGCTTTTTTGTTTTATTGATTACTTGCATTACATCTCACACGAAGAAAGGTATGAATTTAAGCTCAATTACTAAATAGAAAATTGGTCATAAGAAAACGAGTTTTTTGATAAGGTGGAAAATAATATGGTCGCATGCATATGCTCAAAAGAAAGACGAAAATCGAGAATTTGCCAAACGAGTAAGATGGAAAAGAAGACTGCACAACAAACCAAACTTTGATCCAACTACGAGAAGTAACTGATCACTTAACCATTCAAGCTGACATTTTGGACAAAAATGATGAACAGGGGCAAAATTGGATGATTTCTTACAAAGATTAAGACACAATCATATGCGTATCTACCTTATGTAAAGGAATTTGTTTTCTAGTAGAATTGATCTATGAGTCAATGCCTTTCTCATGCATACATGCATTCATAAGTAGCATATTTTATTAACTTGCATATAATTTCCTGAGAGCCTACCTTAAGTAGAACTGTGCCAAACCTTTAGTGGTTACACAAAGAAGGTAAGAGATACGGTTATATTCTTGTCTCTTTGCTTTTAATTGCAATTTATTTTCAAGTTTTATTCCTGTATTAATCATACTAATTTATTTATTTTGAATATGTTTGCATTGCACATTGCATTTTCATCTAAAAAAGGAGTTGATTCATGTTCAATTGTTAAATAGAGAACTGGTCATAAGAAAACGGGTTCCTTGATAAGGTAGAAGTAATGTGGCCGTGCGTATGTGGTAAAAAAAAACAAGAACAAAAGGGTGATTGCCTGTCGAAGGGACACATATCATAGTTCTGAGGTTACACCCAAATACATGAAAGCCATAACAGTTTGCAAGAGCTGAAAGAAGTATGGAAGACAAAATGAAGCAGATGTTTAATTCGAATATGATGATTTGCCTTACTTACTCAATCTAGGTTGCTTCACTTTCAGAAATATGAATAATACGATACGTCGTCTCATTGCCCGAGGATTCAAAATAATAAGGTCTATTCTAGATGAGTGAGCATTGGGTTACAATCTTGATTAAGGAAAAAGAAGACAACAAGTACATTGCTTTGGAAAGCTTACAAGACAAAATACACTCAGATGAAAAAATGTTGACATTCTTGCCTCAAATACGTATGAGATAGTCATCCTCCCTAAAGTGTTGGGACACGTAGAAGATACGGTTGCAGATTTGCTTGAACGATGTGATAAGAGAATCACTCATGTTCTAGTAACCTTAGCCACTAAACGCCTATCGAAGAAGGGGCAAAAGAAGGTGTATTGGTGAAAAACTTTTGCTAGTATGGTTTTGGAAAGTCGAAAAAGTCTCTTATCGAGTATTCTTTGAGGACTACTTTTCATGAAAGGAATTTATGGCTATCCAAAGACAAGGTGATTTCGTCAAAGAAATAGGAAATAAACGAGGAATAAATCCAATGCTCTTAGGGGCAAGTCTAAGATAAGGACCATGTCGCAAGCAAGGATTTGACTCAAGTGTGAGAAATGACTAACCACTTGCAGACTTTAGCCATTCAAGATCGACACTTTGAATTTGAAATCAAGGTCAAACAGGAGCAAAAATTAGCTTGGAAGATTAGGACTTTGAGCATCAAGACTCGACGATACATGTATCTGCCTTATGTACAAGAATTTGTTTACTAGTAAAGTTGTTTTAAATGGAATTGAACTAGAATCAACGCCTTTTTGCATGCATTTTACCATTTATTTGTATTACACTTCATGCATTAAATTTCAATGAAATTCCCATATTTCAAACATTCGTGTGAGTGAGAGTCATCGACCCTAAATGAAAACTGAGAGAAAACATGATAAATCAAGATAGGGAATCTTGAAAATTTGAGCATAAATCATGTAGAGAGTGTAACCTATTGAGAGTTCGTCCCTATACCCTTGGAAGTGTTTTGGACAACTAGATTGTGGAGGATTTTCCTATAGTTTTTAAGACTTTTCAAAAAAAATATTCAGAACACACTTATCACTTTAAACCTGAGAGTTTAGGGATCTTTTTATAAAGAGCACATGACCACTGTCTTTTATTTCGATGAAAATGATGCATTTTTTTGTGTCTCACTTGGCAAATATCTTGCTTTTCTTTTTTAGCCATACTTATACCAAATGGTTGTTCATTCTTAAAATTATTCTCTCGCCCATATGTTGGATCCCTTGATATCAAGGACACAAACAACACTGCGATCGACTTAGATCCCTTTGAGAAGAACATGTGTCCAAAAAAACTTCAAGACTTTGAAAATGGTTAAGAATGTAACTTGTCTTTCGATCTGCTATGGATAGTTGAGCAAGACACGAAACGAATATCACCTCAAAGAGTTGTGATTTTAAGAAAGATTTGGAGAAACAAGGCAAGTTGCCTCAAGAATCCAAAGGTCTTTGTATGGTCCTATCAAAGCATTCCAAGTTTAAGGAACTGATGTCGTGACACACAACCTCCCATAAAGGAAGAATGCAATCTAATTCAATAGAAACTTTGAAGAATGAGGCCTGAGGTGTTATTAAAAAAAGAAGAGGGGTCGAGATAAAAATCCACCAAGAGCATCTTGAAGCCCAAGAAAAAAGAAAAAAAAAAGAAAAGAAAGAAAAAGTCAAGACGAAAACCCGCAAAAGGCATCTTGAAAATTTATTAACCTTTCCACGTCGTGACCTTTTTTTATATGAAGCACGGACATTATCAAGCCAACTATGCAAAAGATTTTCTAATGAGCATCGATTCATCCTCATGATCATTAATTACTACTTCCTATGCCAATCGACGGTTAAACAGATTCTTGAAAAACAGAGATTCTATGTCGATATGCAATGTCGAAAGGATCATATCCAACAATGACTTGAATTTGAGAAGCAAAAAGATAGCGAAAGTTTATAGCCAATTCAAGAATAAGCATCATAACTCAGCACCACATCACCAAACAATAAATGGGGCATTGAAGGTGACCAATAAGAACATCAAATGGATTCATAGCAAAGACCTACAAAGATGGGCATGAGAAGTTATCGTTTGCTCTCTGCGCTTATTGAATATCAATCAAGACTTTGTTGGGGCAACACCTTTCGCAATGATTTACAGAATTGAAGCATTCTCGCTCATTAGAGTCGAGTTTCTTTCACTTCAAAATTTTGTTAGAACTGATGAAGTAGAATGAATCCAATCTAGATTGAAGAAAAAAATACTAATGACATCCGTCATGATCAAATGACAAGAGCTTACGAGAAAGAAGGATCCGCTCTAGATAATTCCACGAGAGAGCTTTGGTTTTGACAAAGATCTTGCTTACAAAAGACGTCAAAAGAAGATGAATGCTGAATTTGAAAAAAAAAATCTCATGAGGTGAAAAAAGCCTTTTTTGGAGAAGCTTTGATTTGGATTGAAATAGACAGTAAAGACTTGCCCAATCTCATAAAATAAAAATCGGTGAGAAAAGATCTCACCCAAAAAATGAAAAGAAAAAGAAAAGAAAAAAACAAAAAACAAAAAACAAAAAAGGAGAGGTCGAGGTGAAAACCCATAAAGGGCATCTTGAAACCTAAGGTGATTTGAGTTGAAAACTTGAAAGGGTGGCTCAATTTTGAATAAAAGAAAGAGGCATGAAGTAGCAAAGTGGATAAGTTTTACACCTTGAGGCATTATTACTCCAAGTTTCATGGACAAATGTCAAGCTCAGAATAGTCCTCATCAAGTTTGCTCAGTGCAGCTCATACTTTGATATTTGGAGCACCTAACTTCATTCTTTGTTCACCTTATGTTTGACAACTTTTGACCAGTACGGATCATTTTTTAATCCTTTTCTTTCATGTGAGCTTTGCCTCCAAAAAATTCAATTTTTTTTCACCTTGCGACCATGTTCAAGCATTTTTGCATCAAAATAATGGTTAATGAACCAATTATCTTTTCATTTATTTGAGCTTTGCCTTCAATTTAATCCACCTTACAACCTTGATTCAAGCATTTTTTGCATTTGAAATAACGGTTAGTGGTCTAATGGTATAAGGAATAAAAGGATTTTTGCATATCATTTTAGAAAATTTCTAAATAGTACAGAGACCTAAGACAAGACCACTAGTTTGAAAATAACCAAACCCGAAGGTTGAAAGGGTCTTGAAATAAATAGTTCAAATTATGCCTACCTCTTTAGGTTTCACGACAAAGATACATACCAAAAGAACATGTTAATACATCAGTGGTAGGACTTAGACAAACGACAAATGATGTCAGCTAAAGAATAAAAATAAAATCTTTTCTCAAAGATGACATTTTTGCATTCATCATTCATACTGAATGATGACATCCTAATAATCTGTTTAGGAGCACTTTATTCATCTTGATCATGACATCCTAATAATCAGGCCTACATAGAGGCCCATTAAAGTATATTCTACAGGTTTCATTATCGCAAAATGGTGAAATGAGCCGTGGTACCATGAAGATTTGAAGGGAAAGGTTGAGATTGCAATGATGAACCCGGTACCTTAGAAGATGCAATGGGAAAGGTTGAGGTTGCAACGGTGAACCCGGTACCATGAAGATTTGAAGGGAAAGGTTGAGGCTGCAACGGCGAACCTGGTACCTTAAAAGATGTGATGAGAAAGGTTGAGGCTGCAACGGCTAATCCGAGACCATGAAGATTTGAAGGGAAAGGTTGAGGCCGCAACGATGAACCCTGTACCATGAAGATATGAAGGAAAAGGTTGAGCCGTAATGGCGAACCCGTTACCATGAAGATTTAAAGGGAAAGGTTAAGACTGAAATGGCGAACCCAGTACCTTAGAAGATGTGGTGGGAAGGATTGAGGTCGTAACAGCGAATCCGGTACCATGAAATGTGATGAGAAAGGTTGATGCCGTAACAATGAACTTGGTGCCATGAAGATTTAAAGGGAAAGGTTGAGGCCGCAACGGTGAACCTGGTACCTTAGGAACATGACGAGAAAGATTGAAGCCTTAACAGTAAATCTTCTACCTCGAAATTGCAGTGAAGCAGATAAAAACTACAATAGCAAGTCTTTATCTCTCTAAAGTTGTAGTAAGAGCAAGATGAAGCTTCTACATCAAATCCTATCTTCCTAAAGTTGCAGTGAAGTTGGATTAAATCTACTGTAGTGGATCTCAATCTCCCTAAAGTTATAGTGGAATCAAGTGCAATTACATCATCATCCAATCTCTTACCCCGATTGTGGGGCATAATGCCATCATCCAATCTCTTACTCGATCATGGGGCAGATTGCAGCCATAATCCAATCTCTTACCTCGATCATGGGGCAGATTACATCATCATCCAATCTCTTACCCTGATCATGGGGTAAATTACATCATCATCCAATCTCTTACCCTGATCTTGAGGCAGATTGCAGCCATCATCCAATCTCTTACCCCGATCATGGTGTAGATTGTAGCCATCATCCAATCTCTTACCCCGATCATAGGGTAGATTATAGCCATCCGATCTATTACCCCGATTATAGGGCAATTGCAGTCATCATCCAATTTCTTACCCCGATCATAAGGCAGATTGCAGCCATTATCCAATCTCTTACCCCGACCATGGGGCAGATTACAGTCATCCGAAGCAATAAAATGATCACCTTCCTGATGAGATACAGAGAAGTGAACCAAATTCGTCTTCCTGATAAGATACAGAGAAGTGGATTAAATGAATGAAATGACCATCTTCCTGATAAGATACAGAGAAGTAGACCAAATCAATGAAGCAAAGCTTAATACGAATGAGACTTCAAACCCCATCTTTCTAATAAGATACAGAGAAGTGGGTCAATGCAATAAAGTGATCATATTCTTGATGAGATACAGAGAAGTAGACCAAATCCGCCTTCGTGATGAGATATAGAGAAGTGGATTAAATCAATGAAGTGGTCATCTTCCTGATGAGATACAAAGAAGTAGACCAAATCCATGAAACGAAGCTCAATACGAAAGAGACTTCAAATCCCATGTTCTTAACGAGATACGAAGAAGTGGGTCAAAGTAATAAAGCGGTTATCTTTCTGATGAGATACAGAGAAGTAGACCAAATTCGCCTTCCTGATGAGATACAGAGAAGCGGATTAAATAATTGAAGCGGTAAGTGGTCATCTTCTTGATGAGATAAAGAGAAGTAGACCAAATCAATGAAGCAAAACTCAAAACGAATGAGACTTCAAGCACCCATCTTCCTAATGAGATACAGAGAAGTGGGTCAAATCAATAAAGTGGTCATCTTCTTGATGAGATACAGAGAAGTAGACCAAATCCACCTTCCTGATGATATACAAAGAAGTGAATTAAATCAATGAAGCGATCATCTTCCTGATGAGATACAGAGAAGTAAACCAAAGCAATGAAGCGAAGCTCAATAAAAATAAGACTTCAAACCCCATCTTCCTAATGAGATATAGAGAAGTGGGTCAAAGCAAAAAATTGATTATCTTCCTGATGAGATACAGAGAAGTAGACCAAATCCGCCTTCCTGACGAGATACAAAGAAGTGAATTCAATCAATAAGGCGATCATCTTTCTAATAAGATACAGAGAAGTAGACCAAATTAATGAAGCGAAACTCAATATGAATGAGACTTCAAACCCCATCTTCCTGATGAGATACAGAGAAGTGGGTCAAACCAATAAAATAGTCATCTTCCTAATGAGATACAAAGAAGTAGACCAAGAGATGAAGCCACAACACACTTGAAGTGTCAGTGGATTGAATCAAAGACTACGATGACAAATCTCAATCTCCTTGAAGTTGCAAGTGAATTGAGCGAAGCTACAGTAGCAAATTTTGTCTTTTTGAAATTGCCTTAGGGTAAGATAAAATCACAACACTGAATCCTACTTTCCTAAAGTTATAAAGAAGCGGATGTAGTGAAATTGAACGACCAATAAAGCAAAGGGTGGACCAGTTGAAGAAAAGCATAGAAGAAATGAGACCTGACAAAATTGGGCCTCTTTTTGGTCTTTACTTCGTTTCTGTTACAGAACAACGAGCAAAGAGGGTAGCTGTTGGAGCCCAACTTTGACCAGGTCCAAACCAGATCCAAAAAATAAAAAATAAACAATCATTTAAATTAAATTTCATTTTAATTTAAAATGTCCAATTACAAAAGCCCAAAATACAGATGGTCCAATCTACCCAAACCCTAAACAGACCTAAACCCAAATTACCCACAGGCCCAACAAGCCCAAGTACATCAAAAATTGAAACCTTAATTTGCTAGGGTTTGAAGCTAGTACCACCGTTCGCCCCCACTTGCCTCTGCCACCATGTCAGATCTGCCACCACCACCATCACCTGCAAAGACAAGAAGACAAGACAACAAAAAATGCAAGTTGTAATTCGGCTATAAAAACCATTGAAATCCGATTATAAAAGGGGAGAGACGAAATAAATGAAAAAATAGCAACAAAAAAAAAACATATTCAAGCAAAGGAAGTTCAACATATTATTTTAGCAAAGTATACTAACACCTACATATAAATATAGATATATATATATATATATATCCTTATATATATATGCCTATTTATATTTTTGTCTATTTATTTTTTTATATTTTCGATATATATACATATATATGTACATACTTATTTTTTTTTCTTGTATTTTTCGATTCCTACATATATACATGCAAGTATATTTATCTATTTTTCTTTTATCCTTTTTAGCATAATATACACAAAAATAAATAAAAAAGTAAAAAGGGGTTAAAACTCTAAGAGTAAATTAGGATTTTTTTCAAAAAAAAAAAAAAAATAATTTTTTGAAGTTTTTAGAAATTTGAGGGGTTAGATAGATAGGTCTAGCCCCGATCTATGTTTTAAAAGCAAAAAACATTACCTCGGGTGACGGCGATCGACGGAGGTGACGACAGCAGTAGCCGATGGACAGTGGGTTGCTGACGACTGGAATGGCTCACCAAAAAAAAAGAAAGAAGAGGGAAAGGAGAGAGAAGAGAGGATTTTTGGTTTTTTTTAGAGGAGAATGAGAAAATGAAAAGAATGGGTTTAAAAAGGTATATATAGCCTCCCAAAACGACGTAGTTTTGGGAGTGACTTAAACACCCCAGAATGACGTCGTTTTGGCCTAAGCCTTAGAATCAATTTTTTTGAAAAATGGGTAATTTGCCCCTTTGATCCTTTCATATTTTTATTTGTTTTAATTTAGTCCTTTTGTGCTATTTTTAATTTATTGCAATTTAACCCAATAATTTTAATTTTTTTACAATTTAGACCTTGATTTAAAAATGGTGTATTGCCCAGGAGGTCCCTAAACTTTCTAAAAATTACATTTTGACCCCTAAACTTCTTAAAAATTTGAATTTAACCTCTAAACTTTTCAAAAATTCAGATTTAACTTCCAAACTTCTCAAAAATTTGGATTTAATCCCCAAACTTCCAAAAAATTTGAATTTGGCCCCCCGAACTTTCCAAAATTTCATTTTGACCCTATTTTTCCTTATTTTTATATTTTTTGCCAAAATTTTTATTTTTGTTTCAATTTAATCTTTTATTTTTCATTTCTTCTAAAACTAACCCCGTTTATTTATTTATTTGATTTTTCGATAATTTTAACTTACATTTTCTTTCTCATTACGTATTTTGTTTATTATCATTTTTTATATACTTGTTATGTGTATTTATTATTATTCATGTAATTACATCTTCTTCATGTTATTTAATTTTTCCATTAATTGTACATTCGTATTTAATTTACACACTCATTTTTAATCAAATTAAAATTGTTTTCCATCTTTTAAAAAAAATATTTTTAAAATCGAGGTAATATTCCTTTATTTCGGATTTTAAAAAATTATGCCTTAACTTACTAGGTGCGATTTTTTTTTCTTCAAACCAAAATAATCAAGTACCCTTTTAAAAAGTTTGAAATTGGCAACGAAGGAATGCTCGTTATTTTTGGATCTCGAAATGTTATGTCCTAACTCACTGGACGTGACTTCCTTCCTCGATCATTTCGAAATAATGAGACTTCCTTACGAAATTTGAGATCCTTCTTAAACGTGTACATCAAATAAATCATGCTTACAAGATCATATTTTAAACTTCACTCGAGATTTCAATTTTTTGACAATTAAGACCGGATAATAATCAACGTGGTACCAATTTTGGGCGTGTGAAGGTGCTAATCCTTCCTCACAAGTAACTGATTCCCGAACCCATTTTTTTGGATTTCGAAGACCAAAATATTTTTCAAAACGGATTTAAAATGTTTCGTGGTGATCCAATCACACTAAATAAAAAGATTAGTGGTGACTCCATATTTCAATTTTTAAAATATTTTCGAGATTTAAAAAAAAGTTTCGACAATCTACAAAACAAAAATAACATCACTAGTAAGCTTCATAGCTTAGTAATTTCAAAGAGTCTAAAAGAGTTACCAAACATATGCATAGAGCAATTATAACTTAACCGAGCCAGGATAAACCTTTGCTTCCTCAAGCCACATTTAGAATTTCAACTTTCCTGTGTATATTATTTCTGTTACCAGTACCTATATGCTTCTCACACGAGCTATCAAGGACTCGCAACATATGTAGTACCCTAGCCATCGGTACGGTGTCTGTTTATATAACTGTCCTCTAATGATGCTGCTCATATGAGCTGTCGAGAATATGCACTTATGCATAAATCCCATCCATCACAAGGCCTGTAATCCATTCTAGGATTCATATATCTTTCTTAACTCATGATGCTGCTTACACGAGCTATCAAGGACTCGCAACATTGCGATACCACAACCATCGCATCAGTTTCGTTTCATCGACTTAAAGTCGATTATCTTTTTCAATCCCTTTCTCTCAACCTCTTTATTTCCAAATGCTTCCATTTGTTTTTAACAAGGATAAAATAGATACAAGTAATATAAAAATACAAATTCACATTACTGACTTACCAAACTAAATTGTAGTGACGGAAAGGCTCCAAAGACTATTCAGTTAATTTCCCTTTTCCTTGATCCATGGCCCTGTCGTAATATAAATAAAAAAATATCCAAGTTCCCCATTAAATAATGTAAATAAATAATTTAATGCAATTTAATCCTTTTTGAGAAATTTATAAATTTACCCATAATACTATACTTTTATTCAATTTAGTCCTTAAACACAATACATGCAAAATAATCCTTCTCTTACACAACCAATACCAGTTGAATAACCACTGTCCTCCACAAGTCCCTATAATTCAATTATTTCACACCAAATACACATAATTTCACCATTTTAACATTTTAGTCCTTAAACCCTAATTTCATCCAAAATCATTTTACAAAAAGATTCAACCCAAACATTACACATACAAATCCACAAAAATCTTTCAAGAACAAGCATTTTCAACAATGACAAGTTTTATAACATTTGACAGATTCACAAATTGGTCCTTAGATTAGCTAGATTAAACTAATACAGACTCAAAAACATAAAAATTACTAAAAGCGGGTAACAATAGCTTACTCAAATCAAAGATCAAAGCTTTAGAATGAAACCCTAGCTTTCACCTTCTACTTACCAAAAAAGATGAACAAATATGAAGAAAATATGTTGTTTTCTTCTTAAATTTCACTTTTATACTTAATGGCATAATTGTAATTTTTATGAATTTCATAATTAGGCTTAATTAACCCCCTTTTTAACCTTAATTAATCCTATTTATATTCAATTTAGCTCATGATAATCCACCCACTAAATACTTTAGGGAAATTTCTTCATTTGGTCCTTCTAATTAATCAACTCTATTTTTGCACTTTTTACGATATAGTTCTTTCTACTTAATTCACTATCTAAACATTAAAATCCCCTAACCGAATTTTATTGTGATGCTAACGAAATCAGATATATTAAAATAAGTAAATTTTTTATTTGACTTGTCGGAGTTGTGATTCCGAAATCACTGTTTCTAACACCATTGAAAATAAAGCTATTACAATCATGTTGTGTCTATTAGGAACTCACTAAGTTCAAATGAACTTAGGAACTCACTAAGTTCAAATGAACTTACTCTGTCACCTTTCTTTGTCAGGCAATTGATTAGTAGAAGAAGATCCGTAGAAGGGAACTGTGCCAGAGTTGCATTTACTAGTGAGCCACTTGTCTAGTTTGTATCATGCATGGCTATTTTATGAAGGGCATATACACACATTTTGTATTTAACTGTTGCTTTTACTTCACAAATGTATTGTTTTGCCTTATAAAGTGTACTTAACCTTGTTTATAATTGTGATCTCCAAATTTTGCAGTTTTCAAAACTATCTGGTCCTAAGTGTATTTGTCTTCGATGACATAGCCTAATAGATGGATTGTTTATTAATTTCTATTACTCTCCTTAAAGATTCAATACGAAATTAGAAAGGAACAACAGTTTTAATGTGAAGGAAATCCTTATAATTGCTTTTCTTAAACTTTGAAACAAGTCAAAGGTTTTGAATATGCCAGTAGCGCTCCGGTCCATTGGGTGGATTGTTTGGCTGCTTATTATACCATGTCTTTCTAACGGGCTAATGGGTGTTATAGTAAGGGCTAGTTTAGCATTGCTTTTGAAAAGTGCTTTTAAAAAGTATGGTGGAAAAGTGTTTTTGAAAAGTTTGGTTTAAGATTTGACTGTTTAGCATTGTTAGTAAAAAATGATTTTGAGAAATAAAATGTTCATTTTAAACATGATAGTATAATATAATAAATATGCATTTAAATAATGTTCAAATTAGTTAATATTATGATATTTTAGCAAGAATATAAAAAATAATTTATTATAACTTATTGTTAATATTTTAATATATGAAATATTAATTTTAAATATTTCAAAGTAATTAATATTTATTATTTATAAAATTTAATTCGATTATATAAACTATATTTTAAATATTTTATTATAATAATTAAATATTTCAAAGTTGCTATAGGGTTAAGACAAAGGTCCTCTCGGGATACATCGAAGTTTTGAATTTCCTTTGATTAGCAAAATCACGGAATTCCCTAACTCTTATTCTAATTTCTAAAAATTGTAATTGATTGCAAAAGAAAAAATGTGAATTCTTGTGAGCATCATAGTCCATCTATTTATATGCACTCAATGGACACCTTTTGAAGAGTCACAATCCTTTCAAATTGGATGGACACCTTTTGAAGAGTCACAACCCTTTTCATATTGGACATACCTCTTGGAAGAGACTTGTCCCATGTCCATTGGATGATAAGTCATCATTTTTCAATTAAATTTGAAAGATCATGACTTTTAATTTGCAATCTATATATTTCCAACAATCCCCCACTAGATTGCTAATTCCAGAAAATAAGTACACAACGATTAAACATAAAGAAGGGTGTCCGCAGATTGAACCTTTGTTTAGTGCAAATTTCTCAAAGCATAAAAAAAGTGAATGGTGGCTAGTTGCTTGAACCATCACTCTTAAATTCAATACCGGAAAAATTTCACACATAACCGTAAAGAAATAGAGTAAGAGTTTAATTGTTTTAGCACCGTTATGGCCATGTGTTCATCCCGTTTCATGAACATGTATGAGATAAACCGTAAATAAAATCTTGTTGAAGCCGCACCACTTCATGTCAATGTAGGTGGATTTCATGACAATTAGTGTCCATCCATTAAGTGTAAAACTCATCCTTCTAAAATATAATCACTAAATCATAATTTTTAGTGCACATTGTCATTCGATAACTTATTATTACCCTTTGAACCTTGAAACTAACTTTTGGCTAGAAAAAGGTAGGGTTTCCATTATCAATGACTCAATTAGAATGGTTTTAATCCCATATTAGTGGTGGTACTTTTAACTAAATCCCTTGACAAACCTTTTGTCAGTGGATCCGCTAAATTGTCAATTGACTTAACATAGGTAACAGTTATCACACTGTCCCTAATCAATTGTCTCACAGACTCATGTCTCAAACTTATATGTCTAGACTTTCCATTGTACACCTTATTGTATGCTCGAGACATGATTGATTCACTATCACAACATACGAAAATGGCGAACCAATGTTGTGGCCACAATTTTATATCTAGCAATAGATTTCTTAGCCATTCCGCTTCCTTGCCCGTAGCCGCTAAGGCTATAAACTCAGCCTCCATAATTGAATGTGAGATGCAAGTTTGTTTCTTGGAGGCCTAACTAATGACACCACCTCTGATTGTAAAAATCCATCTAGATGTGTATTTATTATCACTTAAACTTGTAATCCAACTTGCATCCGAGTAACCTTTTAGTACCGTAGGATAATCACTATAGAATAATCCCAAATTTTTTGTTTTCTTCAGATAACCAAAAATCCTACAAATTCCTTTCCAATGATCGGTACCAAGATAATTTGTAAATCTTGCCAATTTGCACACAGCAAATGCGATATTGGGTCTAGTGCAATGCATTGCATACATCAGACTTCCAATTACGCTAACATACTCAAGTTGCGCTATAGCCCTGCCTTTATTCTCACTTAACTTGAAGTTCTAATCGTATGGAGTGTTCGAATCCTTGATATTCAAGTGTTTGAACTTTTCCAATACTTTCTCAATGTAGTGAGATTGGCTTAATGCAAAGCCCCTTTCATGCTTTTTCACCTTTATACCAAGAATTGTATCTACCTCGTTAAGATCTTTCATCTTAAAATTCGAGGCTAGATACTCTTTGGTCTCACGAACACCTTCTATGTTCGTCTTAAAAATCAACAAATCATTTACATAGAGGTAAATAATTACACCGTATCTATCAGTGAATTTAGTGTAAATACATTTATCCGCACCATTATGTAAAAAACCATATGACAAAATAACAGAGTCAAATTTCTCATCCCACTGTTTAGGGGCTTGTTTTAAACCATATAATGATTTGATCAACTTACACACCTTGTGTTCATTCCCAGGAAGCACAAAGCCTTTTGGTTGTTCCATGTAAACTTCTTCTTCGAGATTACCATTCAAAAAAGCCGTCTTAACATCCATTTGATGTACATGTAACTTATGAATGGATGCAAGTGTTATAAGAATTCGAATGGAGGTCATCCTAGCGACTAGTGCATAGGTGTCAAAATAATCTAGGCCTTCTTTTTGCCTAAATCCTTTAGGCACCAACCTAGACTTAAAGATTAGAGAACCCCTATTGGAGTGTTCTTCCTTATAAACACCTATTTACACCCGATATGGTTCGATCCTTGAGGAAAATCAACTAGAATCCATGTATTATTGGACAATATTGAATCCATTTCATCATTGATCGCCTCTTTCCAAAATGCTAAATCCCTAGAAGTCATGGCTTCACCATAGGATTGTGGATCACTATCCACATTAAACATTATGGGGATCTTCTTAATTATGGATTCTCTATTTCCCTCAACAAGGAATGCTAGAGATTGTGAGGAAATGAATCGGGACCAAAGTCCTTTACTTTTCTCACTGTTTGGCTTTTCCTCGGTTCTATATCCTTATTGTCACAAAGACTTCATTTGGTTTGATCACTTAAGATCATTGGTTGATATTCTTTTTTTGAATCCATTGAATCATCGAAAAACTTATTTTCAATGAATACAACATCTCTTGTTTCAATTATCGTATTTGACACTAAGTCAAGAATACGATATGCTTTAGAATGTTGGGCATATCCAATGAATGCACCTACGACTCTTGGGCCTAACTTTGTTCTTTGTTGGTCGGGAACTCTATAGTAAACCAAACACCTCTACACTTTGAAATAATATAATTTTGGCATCCGACCCTTCCATAACTCATATGGAGATACTTTGAATTTTCTCAATGGTATTCTGTTAAGGATATAACACGTAGTCAATAATGCTTCACCCCATAAATTATATGGAAGTTTAGCATTTAACAACATCGAGTTAACCATATCCACTAAAGTATGGTTCTTTCTTTCCGCCAAACCATTTTGTTGCGGAGTATAAGGCGTAGAACACTCATGTACCACACCTTGTTCCTCACAAAATACATTAAATTCGTTTGAAAAATATTCACCACCTCTATCACTACAAAGCACTTTAATTTTTTTACTAAATAAATTCTCAACCTCGTTTTTAAAACGTTTAAACATATCAAAAGACTCGTCTTTACTTTTCATGAGATACACATAAGTAAATCTAGAAAAGTCATCTATAAAAGTGATAAAATATCGTTTTTCACCTCTTGTTAGAGTTCCATTTAATTCACAAATATCTGAATGAATAAATTAAATCTAACACTTGCGAATTCCTTTCACACTTATTAGGAAATGACTTCTTGGTAATTTTTTATTGAATACAAATTTCACATTTATCCATAAATTCATCATTTCTTAGATTGATATAACCATTCTTTTGCATATATTGTAAAGTTTTAAAATTAAAATGTGCTAAACGTGCATGCCACAAAGAATAAGACTCAACAATATAACAAGAAGAATTGACTTTATTTATATCAATGCTTAACTTGAACATACCCTCATTAGAATATCCTTTTCCTACATATATATCACCCTTAAGTAAAACGAACTTATCAGATTCCAAGATAACCTTGAACCCCTTGTTACACAGAAGACTCACAGACACTAAATTCTTTCTCACATCAGGAACATGCAACACATTGGTCAAAGTCAATTTCTTCCCAAATGTGAAGTTGAGTTCCACGTCCCTTGACCGAACACCTTAACCAATTAATAGTTACCCATAAGCACTTAACAATTTGCCACTAATTCATAATTCTTGAATTGTTGTCGGTCATTACACACATGGACAGTAGCACCAGAGTCAAACCAACAATTATGAGACTTATTAGTGATAGCTATGTTGAGTTCGGTAATCATAAAATCTCCAAATTCTCAACCCACTAAGTTCATATCCTCCACTATATTGGCTTTGAAAGTTAAGGTATCTTGCTTCTTTTGAAAAATTTACAATCTTTAATGTAGTGTCCTTTCTTATTGCAATTATAGCAATTACGAGTTTTTTCTTCTTGTTTTGCAAGTCATTGGTCCCGAATGTGGCCTTTCTCTTACCATTTCGAGAGTTCTTAGACTCGTTCACATGGTTCACTTTAGAACTTTGGGGAATATACATTGCATCATGCTTTCGAGTTTCCTCTTCAATATGCAAATGCCTAAGTATTTTCTCCACAGTGAAGTCCTTTGCCATATGCAAAAGTTTCTTCCGATAATTGTTCCAAGACGAAGGCAATTTTGAGATGATAGCCCCGACTTGTAATATTTCCGGAATAACAACTTTCAAATCACGAAGTTTGCTTAGAAGGACTTGTAATTCATGGACTTGATCCATGATCAGGATACTGTCAAGCATTTTGAATTCAAAATATTTCATCATTAAAAATTTATTGGTACCTTATCGCTCGGTGTTGTATTTCTCTTCAAGAGCTTTCCATATTTCTACCGGGGATTGCATCGAACATGTAAAAATCATACAATCGATCGGACAAGGTGTTAAGAATGTGTCCACGACATGTGAAATTGTCTTCCTCACGCTTCTTCTTGAGTTTAGCCACTTTCACAATTTCTTCAGAATTTGCATTAGGGGCGGGATCTTCCACGGGTTGTATGTTTGGATCCAGAACGTATGCCATATTCAAGATAGTAAGAAGGAACAACATCTTATCCTTCTAACGATTGAAGTTTGAGTCATCAAATCGGCCAAGTTTCACAAACTCTTGGTTCATCACTTTAAATGCGGTGGTAGCCTCTGTCGCCATCTTCAAAAATAGTTCTCTTTGATTGTTGAAGATTTCGAGGGAAGATAGTTCCGGAGACGATAGTAAACTTCGAGGCACGGATGACGCTTTCCAAAGAGAACTATTTGCCCCCACATAAAGTTGTTAGAGGGTTAAGACAAAGGTCCTCCCGGGATACATCGAAGTTTTGAATTTCCTTTGATTAGCAAAATCACGAAATTCCCTAACTCTTATTCTAATTTCTGAAAATTGTAATTGATTGCAAAAGAAAAAATGTGAATTCTTGTCAGCATCATAGTCTATCTATTTATATGCACTCAATGAACACCTTTTGAAGAGTTACAATCCTTTCAAATTGGATGGACACCTTTTGAAGAGTCACAACCCTTTTCATATTGTACATACCTCTTAGAAGAGACTTGTCCCATATCCATTGGATGATAAGTCATCATTTTTCAATTAAATTTGAAAGATCATCACTTTTAATTTGCAATCTATATAATTCCAACATTCACTCCTACCAAAATATGAACCATATCTCTAGAGCCTTGTGAAGTAAACAAATCAGAGAAAAAAAATATCAGCAATCATCCCCATTTCCTTACTGTCCGCAGTAATCTGACCATCACTTTTCAACAACCCTTTCATTCGGTTTGATCACCGTCTTTGTGATGCAAAATGGTGAACAACATTGTATTTGGGTCACCTATTAGCAGCAAGTTTGCCCGAGCCCTTTGCTCTCAATAGTATTCTTCTTTGTCAACTTCCAAAGTCAGTTGAATTCAAAACTTTTTGTGATTTTCCGTAGCTTCGTTTCATAATTTCTTTTCTTGATTTTGAAAATCCGAGTAAAATAAAGACTCATTTGCGAATTTTTCGATTGAAACATTTGGTTTTAGCAACTTGTACTTACACTTCCTACCTCTCCCTTTTCTAGTTATTCCTAACTTTGCAACCTTATATTCTTTAATCGCATATAGACTTAACTTTTTAATTTTTGATGGAATTATTTATGTCAGACAATTGAGCCTCAGCCCTTTCATCTATATCAACACTCTTACTAAGATTGGAATCGAAATATTGTTAAAAAGATTTACCAATGTTTTTAACTTTGTAAAAATCAATAGACTATAAAATAATATTTACATTTCAGAGTGTGAGAAAAAGTTATTTCAAAGCCGTTAATTTCTTTAAGAGATAAATATTAAATTTATACATAAGTTTCGGTTAAATGGATAATTTAATACATGAACTTAGATTTGGTGTAATTATATACATGAAACTTGAATTGTGATTCATATATATTTGTGTGTGAAACTTTGATTTTAATTCCATTGTACACATTTAAATAAGTGAATACAAACAACTTTTTTTTATTGAATTAATGTAATCATTTGTTTACATAATATATCAACATGAAATTGTGTTAACTAGATAATTTTGTGAGTGATTTGTGAAAATTGAATTAAATCAAAATTTCATTTATAAAATCACAAAAAAATCAAAATTCATGTACAGTATTGCTCATTGAATCAAAATTTATATATAATTTTGATATTTATTTTTTAATAAAATTAGATTTTGAGATGGGATCGAAAACGAGACATACAAAAAATGGTCGTTTCAGTCCCTAAACCTAATCAACATCTCAAATTTAAGGAAAGAAAAATTCAATTTGAAAGATAATGCTTTTGGAGGGTCTCTTATGCCAGCCCATTTGCTATATATGAGGCAAAAGAAGCACATGGAAATGGGGATTTTGTTGAATGATTTCTAGTGGTTCTGGCTCGGTTCAGCTGGCTCTGCACTGTGATATTCCATTGATGTCTATCAATGCAAAGCAAACTTGAATTGTGATATTTCAATACAATAACCTTAATTAAATCTATTTACCAGTTACTTTGAATTAATTACGTAATACTATATTAGTTCATGCATCCCACATGTATGGAAACTAGTATCTTCTTATAGAAGTGTTATGCAGCGAAAAAGTGTGAGACACCATTATGCTGTATTGAACTTAGTGAAAGCAAGTTGAATAGAACTGATTTCATGCAAGAAAGCGAAGAAAGTAAATTGTCGAAGTGGGAAGTTAGCAATGATTATAGGAAGATAAAGGTTCTCTGTTGTGATCAATAGGAGAAAACTTAATCCTAAACCCAACGAACGATATGAAATCTTTGGAAGAATTGATGCGCAGTTGCTTAGCTTTTCCACTGAACTGGAACGAATTCGTAACATCCTTCACACATTAATGCTTTGAAGGTACAAGTCTTATTTTTCTTATATTGTGTCCACAATCAAATTTATCATACGAGAAAGAGTTAATTAGGTTTCTAACTCACGGGGTAAAAAAAAATTGAGGAATAAACATATACAGTCAGTTAAAGTATATTGGAAAAATCACGATGTAACAATGCGACAATAACATCCTTAATTGTTGGGAAAATTTTCATATGAATGGGAGAATTGTAATGCCCAAAATTATTGGTGTCATAATTTACGTCATATCAAAAATTAAATTAACTAAATCCTAAGAATAAGCACCGTGCTAATTGTCGACTTTTATTTAATAATTAAATAAGACGCTAAGAAATCACCAAAATTAAATCGAAGTATGAATATCTAAAATAAGCTATGAAATAAATTGTTGAGGAAAGCAAATTTTTTGTAAATGTGAGGAATTGGAAATTGTATTAATGGGAATTAAACGAATTGTAAGAGCGGTGAACTAAGGCCATTGAAAGTAAATTGACCAAAGTCTTAATTTAGTTAGTGGAATGGCCTAATCTTAGCTATCCAACGGCACTAACAACACCTTGGATAATCTTCCACCTTTGGATGCCTAATAATTATTATTTATATTAAAAAAAGGAAAGTAAAAGAGAAGAAGCTTTTGAACATCATGTAATGGTCTGATGGTAAAAAATGTTCACCGTTTCAAGTATAATTTGGGTTCGAATTGTGTGAATTGTGTTTATTATTTGGGCTTTGCCTTGTTGTTGTAATTCACAGAAAAAGACCTTTCATTATTAAGCAATGCTTGTATGCCTCCAATATGTACAATGGGAAATTTTGAGGTAACTTAAGATGGCACTTGGGGAAGTGAGGGACTTTGATAGGCGAAATACGACGAGTTTATTTGACTACGGTCCTAATTGCATTCCAACGAATAGTCAAGAACCAACCAGGAAAGGAATTCATGTGTGTTCAAATAAGTAAGCAGATAGATTGTCATGCACACTTTCTCATAGCTATAAACCACTCATACGATTGAGTGGTTAGGATTGTAACAAGTGTCAAGCTATCACAAGGTGAAAAGATCTCTGAATTTCAAAGTATTTGCTGTACACTGAATTAACTAGATCTAAGATTGATATTAAATCTGAAAATGATAAACTGACTCCTTATTTCATTCTGACTCTGACAGTGTATTTATACTATCACAATACACAGAGATTTAGCTCCTCAATTGCTAATAGACTAACTGCTCTCTGCTAACTCTCTAACAACCTATATTATTATTATTATTATTATTATTCAAATACTCTAACGTTCACCTATCTTGTCCAACTCCAAGACCCGAAGAAATTTTCGAAAACGAACAAAATTAATAACAAACAAAGGTTTCGTAAGAACATCAGCTACTTGATCAGCAGCCAAAACCTCACCAACAGTAAGAGACTTATCACCTACCTTTTCCCGAACAAAGAACAAATCAAGTTCAACATGCTTAAACTTCAAGTAAAGAACATGATTAGCAGCAAATGCAACAACACTGGTATTATCACACCGCACAACAGGAACATCGACAGAAGTCACACTCAACTCCTTCAACAAAGAAACCAACCACGTAATATCAACTACTGCTGCAGTCAACCCATAATACTCCTTCTCAATCGTAGACCGAGACACAACCTGTTGTTTCATAGAACACTAGGAGACAGAATTACCACCAAAATAAATACAATACCCAGTGGTTGATCGACGGTCATCAAGATCCAAACTCCAATTAGCATCAGCGTAGCCTACAAGAGACAACCGAGCAGACGGTCGAAAAACCAAACCATAGTTCACAGTTTCACGTAAATAACGCAGAATACGCTTTAATGCAACAACACGAACATCAGTCGGTGCATGCATAAACTGACAAATATGATTAACGGCATACGCAATATATGGCCTAGTCAAAACCACATACTGAAGAGCTCCAGCAATACTTCTGTACTTGGTTGGATCAAGTACCGCAGTTCCATCAAACTTGGACAACATAGGATGACTAATCATGGGTGTATTGACACTCTTAGTATCAAACATACCACATCGATCAAGAAGATTCAAAACATACTTCCTTTGACAGAGATGAAGACTCCCATCAGCAGAGCGAGAGACCTCAATATCCAAAAAAATATTGCAAATCTCCCATGTCTTTAAGAGAAAATTCAGCATGCAACTGTTTGACAAACACATCAACCTCTGCTGAAGAATCTCCGGTGATAATAATATCATCCACATAAACAAAACATAAATGCACGTAGTACTAATACGAACAAACAATGAGGCATCAAACTCAGACAAAACAAAGTTTAAGGATAGGATAAACATCTTTAGCTTATCGAACCAGGCTCTTGGAGCTTGATGCAAGCCATAGAGTACCTTAGTAAGCCGACACATTAGCACCTCACCACTAGCACCATATTGCTCATATCTTGGTGGTTGTTGCTTGTATGCCTCCTCAACAAGAACATCATTAAGAAACACATTATTGACATCAACTTGTTATAAAGTCCAACCTCTAGATATTACAATGGACAAAATAGTTCGAATGGTAGCTGGTTTAACAATCGGGTTTAAGGTTTCCCTAAAATCATAACTAAGAACCTAAGAGCACCCTTTGGATACCAAATGTCCCTTCCATCGAGCAAAAATACCATCCGAGTTACGTTGTATCTTGAACAACCATTTACAATCAATTACCTTCCTGCTAGATGGCAAAGGAACCAATTCCCAAGTATGATTCCTAATCAAAGCATTATACTCAGCCTGAGCTGCTTCCTTCCACTCAGGTTGGGCAAATGCTTCTGTAATTGTACGCGGTTCACACTCAAGAACTTCAACCACTAATGCTTTTGGTTTGAAAATACCAGCTTTTGCACGTGTAATCATATGACTTGTATTACTTAGCACCGGAGGAACCACAGAAACTGTAGGAGTACTTTGACCACCACTAGCTATATCATTAGACACACCCTCACTACCAATATCATGAGAATTTCCAGAGGATGAGGGTGCAGAACCAGCTATCGTAGCTAAAAATGGCTCAGCTAGAACATGAGATTCTACAAGAGTTGAAGTGACAGAATCGGACAACACAACCCCTCTAGGAACTGAAGCAGGTCTAAGACAATAGTTACCTCGTACAAATGGTACAAACGTGGACACATACTCACTTATAGAGGGAGAAGTCACTTGCTTTTCACATTAGAGAAACTGACACTCATCAAACACCACATGATGAGAAATAATAACTTTATCATCTGGAGTGAGACATAAATACCCTTTATGACACTGACTATAGCCCAAAAACTTGCACGGCTGAGATCGAAATTCAAGCTTATGAGCTTGAAACGGATGAAGATATGGAAAATAATAATACCCAAACACTAGAAGATGATCATACAACGGTTCTTTACCATATAAAACCATATACAAAGTTTAACCCGTTAATACGAACGTAGGAAGTTGATTTATCAAGTGCTTAGCACACGTAAACGCATAACCCCAAAATTTCAACGACAGGCCTGCTTGAGCAAGTAAAGCGAGACCTACCTCAACAACATGACGATGTTTCCGCTCTACAACACTATTTTGCTCTGAGGTGTGTGGACACATAACCCTATGTAGTATGCCATGTTGAGCTAAAACCGAGATGAAAGCCTGAAACTCACCACCCCAATCACTCTAAAATTGCTTAATCTCTTTCCCAAACTGTGTACGAACCATCTTTTGAAACTGCGTAAAACACTAAACAACTTGAGATTTACGTTTAATTAAATACAACCAAGTAAAACGACTATGCATATCTACAAATGATATGTAATACTAGTTACCACTATACTCAATAGAAGCAAGACCCCACAAATCAGACATTATCAATTCAAAAGAAACATTATATTCAGCAGTCGACTTTGAAAAAGGTAACTTTTGAAATTTCCCTTGTTGACACGCGATACAAACATTATCAGTAGACTTTTTATTTTGCACAACATTACAACTACATAAAACTGAATTAACTACTTGAGTAGACGGATGCCCCAACCTTTGGTGCCAAAGCTTGAAATCACCAAAGCCAGTTGATGAAGCCACAGAATGCACAACCAGACCATCAACACCATCAATTACACCAACCGGATCAAAACGATAGAAACCATCACGTATGTGGCCCATAACAAAATCTCATGTGTCTGCACGTCCTTTATCACAGAATAAGAGGGGTGAAACTCAAAAAACACGTTATTTTCTAAAGCAAATCTAGACACAGACATCAAATTTTTTCATATATTAGGAACATGCAGCACATTAGATAATCGAAGAACTTTATTAGTCGTAGGCAATGTAACATGTCCAACACACATAATTTTAGCAGGGGTCCCGTCTCTTATTAAGACTGAAATATTACCTGAGTAACCAACAAGTTCAGTTAGAGCCGACGCCTCTTTGCACACATGATGTGTGGCACCAGAATCAAGATACCAAACCACATTATGCATGAGCCTGCAACCCATGGATCCACTTTGAATCGAATGCATGGATGACCTATTATCATTGGAACATCCCGAACCACGCACATCTAGAACCCGAGACGAACTAGCACTCTACCAAATTTCATACAAAGGTCGAGAACTCAAATCAACATGTGTGCTTGGATCATACACCACTCTAGCATGTGGCTTAGTGGACCATTACATACATGGCCCAACTCCTTGATTCACACTAGGTGCACCACTAAAATTAACAAAACTAGAAGTCTGCCCAATATTTTCACAACTATTAAAACCAACAAAATTCACATTTAGCCCATCATGTACTCTTGCCCTTTCCATTCTATTTTTATAACTCATAACACTATCAGAAAACTCCCCATGAGACACACCACTATCCTCACATTGACTAGAGGGAATATAGGGCTCGTCAAACTCCTCTAGAGTATCCCGACGACCAGGTGGCACATTCGGTGGTAACGACGTCGAAAAACCATCGATGTACCCACTAGGTTTCGAATAGAACTCAGTATTGGAACCCTCGTGATGAGAGGCTGAATCACGCCACCTAACCATCTTCGACGGACAAGCGTATGGTGTATGGAAAATCGTCGAGACCACCGATCCATCATACTCCCAGTTGTACCTGTAGTAGCAAGCAGTAGCCAAGTGACCAAAATGGCCAAAGATCTGACATTGTGGTCGCGAACGAGTTCCCTTGCCTCTGCCAACAGAAAATGAATGGGCACTTTGTAACAGTTCGACTGACATCGAAAATAATGATGGAGCAGTTTCAGTCAGATACACATGAAACGATGAATCTGTAGCCAATCATTGCTGTCGAGACTTATACTCAAGTAAAATATCTACTAGCCGACATAAGGGAAGAGGCTCCATCGAGAACGAGGCAAGCGTCACCACTGCATCATAATCCGTACACAGCCCCTCAAGTACAACCTCAACTCGTTCGGACTCTGAGATCTGATGTCCTGAGGCTTCAATTAACGTACACAGGTTTTGTATTTTAGATATATACTTTTTAACATTTAGATTACCTTTCTTGACAGATCTAAAATTGTGCTTAAGACAAGAAAGCTTCGCTGCAGTCATGACAGCAAACATTCGATTCGTCATCTCTCACACGTTTGCAGATGTTCGAATGCTAGTAAACGACAAGAGGAAAGCATTATTGATTGTAGACAGTAGCCAAGATGTAAGGAGTTTATCCTACTAATGATACATAGACGCTTTCGGATTCAAAACAAACTGCCCTTCCGGATTCGCAACAAACTGAGACGGAGGATCCACTGTAGCGTCAAGAAAACCAAATAGATCATATCCTTCAGCAATAAGGAGCACATGCTGTTGCCATTGTATAAAATTACCTTCATCGAGCTTCATAGTATCATGACGAGGGAAGCACTAAACAAGGTGAGGCTTACTAGATTCAGAATTAGCCGACACCATCGGATCTTGAGCCAGAACAGTTGGAGCCGTCTCAGATTCCACGAAATGATCCATAGTAGAAGCAAACAAAGAGGTAATACTCACAAACAGATAAAATTAGAAAGAAAACAAAACAAATAAAAAAAAACACCAGGATCGTCAGACGATTGATACCATGAAAAGGTCTCTGAATTTCAGAGTATTTGTTGTACATTGAATTAACTAGATCTAAGATTGACATTAAATCTGAAAATGATAAACTGATTCCATATTTCATTCTGATTTTGACAGTGTATTTATACTATCACAATACACAAAGATTTAGCTCCTCAGTTGCTAACAAACTAACTGCTCTCTACTAACTCCCTAACGGCCTATATTATTATTATTATTATTATTCAGATACTCTAACACAGGGGCAAGAGTTGAGAAAAATCTAAATTTATCAAGTTATAAAAAGGAAAGTCTTCTTCTTTCGTGAGGAAATATTTTTCTTGTAGTAGATTTAAAGAAAACCAGATAATGACCCTTAAGCTAAGTCAGAAAATGGGTTTAAGCTAGAGATGCCCATCGCTAAGGCAGGTTTCACGAACTGTATGCTATGCTACCAAAGAGAAAACTCTTTTAGTTTGGTAAATCAAATATGAGGATGCTAATATACTCGATGAAAGCCCAAATCTGATGTTTGAAGATGTTAAAGGTGAGAGTCTAGTGAAACTCTACACTGATTCTTGCATGTATATTTATATGTTGATCATTCTTTGCTAATGATTGTTCTGTGTTATGAGAAAGAAAGCTATGCAAATATGATATGTTGGTTCTATGATGAATGAACATGCATGTGACGTTATGTACCTCTGTCATGAAAAAAAGAATGTCTGTAATGAAGGTGTAAAGAAGGCGTGGACCTAATGATATGTTTCTTCTCTAAAGAAGAAAGAGTAGGCCTAAAGAATGCACTTGATAGTATGTTTCTGTCCGCCATAAGTAAGTATGTACATGCATAAGTTACATGACTTGCATAAGTCTGCATGTCGAGTCTGCTTGCGTATGCAGGTTTATCGGGATAGTAAACGTGAATTCTGATATGGAAGTCCATGGCCATGGCTAGTGAAGATCACATTGTGTAAGACCTAGTTTGAGACTATGGTGTTATGTGGATATATGTAAAGGATGGTTGGGTGAGTACTAGGTGGTGAAGGGCAAATCTCATGGCAATGAGTTTAGGCAAATCTCTATCGTCGAAAATACCAAATTAACGATATGTGAAAGCCTTTGCGGCTATTCCTCTGATATGTGAAATCTTTTGTGGATTTTCCCTAATATGTGAAAGCTTTTGCAACTGTTCTCTGTTTCATGTGAGCCCTAGTGGTGGAACCTATTATATGTGAAAGCTTTGTGGTTTTTTTCTGATATGTGGAAGCTCTTGTGGTTGTTCTCTGTTACATGTGAGCCTTATGGCTAATTCTGTTATGAGAAGAACCTTTGTGGCTTCTGTTAAAAGTGCCTTCATGGCCAAGTTTGTTGAATACATCTGGACGCCTTTGTCGCTAATTAATGATGTGTGGATGCCTCTATGGCTATCTAAGTTAAGTGGAGGCCTTCGTGGTTATCTGTTGATCAAGCATGTGCCTGTACCTTCCAAAGACAAGGGAAGACATTTGAAGTGAAGAATATGCCTTAGTGGCGTAGTCTGTGAAATGATCTCGGAATAAAGATTTAATGGCAACAAAGTGTAAAGTTAATGAAATGCACTGAAGTGCCATTGTCACTAGCACCAACGTGCCAAATCATTGGATTGCATCGAACTGTCACGAATAACAAATTCTTAATGACATGTCATATATATTCTATTAGTTCACATCTTGTCTACGAAGGAATTTAATACTTAAATTCATTACAATCACTCAACAATTAAAGATAATTTGAACTTTACTTTTTTTTACAATTTAATCCTTATTTACATAAAAGTCAATCATCAAAATATCACTTGAAATTTAATTTACTATTATCTTTAAGTTTTATATCTAATTATTTTATTTCACTTATCTATTTTTTATACACTTTACAATTTAATCTTTTTTACTTCAAAAACACTAAGCTAAGTTATTCATTTTTGTTATTTAAATTCACTTTCTATCACCTTTACTTTTAAATAAATTCCGTAATAACTATCAACATTTTCTTATATAAATTAATCCCATAAGTATCAAAAATTTTTTCCCAATATTTTCTAATTAACTATCAAAATATTAAAACGTTATATAAAAAGATCTATCCATCATCATTTCAAGTTTAATAGCCACAACTTATTCCCAATTTCCAACATCACTAAAGGTACATAATTTTCCAACAAATACAAGTTTTTTTTTCTAATTATCTATTTTTGGAAAATACCATTTTACCCATTATCAATCTCTACAATTCCTTGTTTGCTTCATGACACTCTTATGGTATAGTTACACTTAGTCCTTTCTCTTTCTCACTTCATTTCAATCTAACCATTCTTATTTTTGTATGTAGCACGCTTTGTTAATCTAGTATGTATGTGTATATATATTCTAAGAATAGTATGAATGCTTGAATATTTTAAATTATTAATTTTTGATTCAATCAATTCAACAATAAATAAATAAAATTATAAAATAAATTATAATCAATTGAATCACCTGTTTGTAATCTTAATTTTCAAATTTTTATCAACTTGCAACGATAGACCATCAATCCAACTGGTTGAGTCATCTATTCTTAATTTAGAGCCCTCTTGGATGGACATTTACAGTAGTGTGGTGCATTTAGTTTTATTTTTGCCACACGTTATAATATCGTTATAATATCTAATATTATCATCATCATTATTTTTACACTAATTATAGATAAACGCACGTGAATCGAAAGAGTTACTTAATCACCCAATCCCATCCGATGCCAAAGGTAAGAATAATTTAATAAAACACAGTTTAATACTTGGGCGTAAAAAATGCTTAGCAAAATAAAAAACTTGACATCAAAATGGTCAACGAAGCATTGTCTGGATTTTCTTAACGAACATGAACATATAAACGTGGGCCAAATCTTTGGATTGCCTCTTATTATACAATTCAATGATAGATAATAACATTACATGGAAAAGGTAAAAGTAAAACAACATCAAGTTTGGATGGCAAACGGGGAGCACTTTCTCACCCCTCAAACATAAACCCGTTTAATTTGGAGCATTCTAATTGATGCTTCTGCAATTTCTTCTGATCTCTCCATTGCTTCCTGTCAATGGGCGAAGACTTCCCAAATTGATCATAGACTGAACAAAGTTGTTAAAGAAATCAGTTTGGCTAGAAGCGAATCTGTTGACAATGGCCACTGTGTTAGCCCCAGCAGTGGAGAACAAGGATTGATCAGTTTGGAGAAGGCCACGATTGTTTTGAAGGTTTGCGTAATAGTTTCTGTCGAAGTCATCAGGAGTTATTGGATCCAAATCTGTCAATACATCTCCGTTTCCGCCATCGGGACATAGCTGTTTGAGTACATCAGCAAATGTTGGATCAATAGTTGGGTTGGTGCTACCTGGCACGTTGTTGAAACTGTAGAGGCGGTGGCGGAAAGCAGAGCACCGAGCACGTCCAAACGTATGTGCTCCTGAGACAATAAAACAAGTAATTATTTCCCAACTCAACATTTCATAGGAGAAGACAAAGTTTATGTTGGATTTTGATTGAATTTTGAGACTACCTGATAAGGCAACGAGATCAGTTGAATCGTCGAGTCCCGCATCTGTGAATTTTCCTTGCATCACAGTAAAGCTGTCAAATGGAGATGGGATACCGGTTGTTCCATCTCGGTTTGCTGTCCTACTGTCTCGTCTTCCAAGTGGTACTTCCCATGTTGGACCTCCGGCCTATACCAGAAAATTGAAAACAAGGAAAAGAGAAACACTACGTTACAGTCACTTGAAGATAGAATATAAACATGAACACGAGGGCATGCAAGAAGATTGGGTTTGGATATGGTAAAGTACCAATGAATCTCCAATTTGAGATCCAAGGGTCAAAATATGGGCGCATGATACGACTCCTGGACAGGCATTCTCGAGTGCAGATTTAATATCATCAACAATCTCGAATTCGATTGTTTGGTTAGGAGGTGTATCCTTTTCGCTAACTATGCCATTCCCAGCATCATTGTCCAGAAGAATCAATCCATCACAGCCCTGCAGTACAAACCAAAACAGATTGTTTACAAATCGATAGAACGAGCAAGTCACATGCATGCATGCATGCATCCAAGCAAAGCTTGTTGTTTGCAATCAGTAAGTGATGCAAAAGAAGTTCAAAAAGGATAAGGTAAAAGCTATTTACATTGACCATGCAATCGTGAAAGTGAGCACGAATGATTTTGGCACCAATCCGGACGTCAGATCAGAGAGCTTGCTCCAGCACCCGACGTACAATGCTAGTCACACTGGGGCAAGTGTTAGCATAAAAGGTGGGGCTAAGCTGAGCATTGGGTCTCCCGAACATCACAGCAAAAAGAAGAAAAGTTGTGATGATCGGAAATGAAGGCATCATGTTGAAATCTAAGAAATGGATATTGAAAAGCTCTTTTAGTTTATCGATTGAATGCAGTTGTGACTTGTGAGGGGTAATGCTGCTTTGCATGTAGATTATATAATGGCCGCCGGCAGCCGTTAGTGGTTCAAGTTGACAACTTGCAATCATAAGAATTTTCTGTGTTTTACTTTTTCAATTTTTAGAGAAACCGATAATTGCTCTGATGATTTATTTGAAACAATAGTAAACGCTTCAATCAATGCTGATTGCTGACAATACAGTCTTCCAGGAAGGCAGGAATTACTTTTTCAAATGAAATCCAAAGTAAATGAGCTGCGTATTATCCATAATTTTAAAATTTTTATTATCAATCTTAAACTCTTTTCCTTTTCACATGCTTGAAATTAATTAATTTATCTTTTTATTTGATATTGCTGATAATTTTTTTAATTACATGCAGTACTGTAAAGCTAGTTTATGCCTTAATTTTATATTTGATTGTTTTTATTATACATGTTTCACTTGTTCAAGTTTATTTTTAGTTATGGTGTCTATATATTTTAATGAAGGTATATTAAATAAATTTTAGATCACTTTAATAACAATCTTACATAATAAGCATAATCTTAAGCTGGTGTAATTTTAATAAGTTTGGAGTGGGTGACCGGTTATGGAGTCCTCCATGGTATGGGTGGGTAAAATTCAATATAAGTGAAGTAGCGAATGAGGATGAAGTTAGATGCGGAGGGGTGTTAAAGATGCGGATGGGATGGTAAGAGCATTATTTTCGGGTCCAATGGCAGCGAAGGATGTCACTACATCGGAGATTGGAGCGATTAAAATTGCTTTAGATGTGTATCTTGAAATGGGTTTGAATGGTAAAGACTTTTTAATTATTGGGATTGAATCAGAGGACGTGTGTAGTTGGTTTCAGAACAAAAGGACGAGATCGTGGTTGTTGCATTCTATTTTTAAAGAAATTGAAACCAGATTGGAAAGAGTTGGCAATGTCTCCTTCTTAATGGCAAAGAAGCAAGGAAATGAGATGGCCTCTATTTTGGCGTTTGCTGGTGTAAAAAGGTCTGGTATGTTTAAAGCATGGTGGTGATTTTAATTTAGAGTAAAATGTTGTGTTTATAGTGGAATGGATATTTGTTTTGAGTTGGAAGGTCCACAGGGAAAGTATTTTTGTGTTTTAATATTTTGGGTGATGATAGAAAAACAGAGTGGGGATCAATGGTCAGAAATTTTTTATTGTTTAGACAAGTGATTTGGTGATATGTCCTTGGGTTGTAGGATAAATTTGTAGGGGACTGTTATTTTACAAGTTATTGTTTTGGGTTGCCTATGCTTAGAATGTGTACTGTTGTGGGGAGTTATTGCATTTTGGCAGTTTTGAGCAATGTTTCACCAATGCTTTTACTTGTAATTTTTAGATTGAGCAAAAAAAAAACATAATCTTATTTGACTAAATAATTACCAAAAGTCATTCAATTCAATTCATTATTTTTTCAAATTATTTATTATATATTATTCATGTGTACAATTTTTTTATTAATTATAATTATGAATAGTGATTAATTATGTATTAAAGGATAATAAAACAAAAAAATAGATTCGAAACAAAATGCATTTATAGTAGTTGTATCAGAGTCCAAAAATATCACATAATGTAATTTGTATTATTCTAAGAATAGTGAACCAAATATTTAATATTAGGTAAAAATATTGTAAGGGTAAAGTAACCAAAATAATTTCTCAAACTATGTATAACCCATCTTTAGCCTTAACACCATCATCTTCCTCTTCAAGTGTTAGATTATCCTATTGCTTACCACATTCTCTTTCTATTAAGAAAACCACATCAAATAAATTAGACTACTTGTATGAAATCATCCATATATCAAAATCCAACAAAATAGAAGATTCAGACCTCCCTTATTAAACCCATATAAAGCCTTTAAAAACTAATCTAGTTCTTTCATAAAATCATTAATCTGTTCAAAAGCCCAAAGTCCTAGAGAATACATCTATTCGGCAAAGTTTGACCAGTGCATTCTCCCAACAGGTACATTAGGAACGTGATCGTAGAAATTCCCAAAGAATTTTCACATTGATAAAATTAAAAGTCGACAATGAAGAAATGCCGCAAAGAAAACGAGAAAAACACACACACAGATTTTACGTGGAAACCCTTTCGGGAAAAAAACCATGAGCAGAAGAGAAGAAGATTCACTAATGTCGAAAATCGAATGATTACAAGAGGAGATGACTATGCCTATTTATAGGTTGAAAAATCTTATTCCAATCAACAACTAATAGAAGTAACGTAGTAAGGTTGAAACATCTTATTCTAATTAAAATAAAATAGATAACCTATTCTAATTAAAATAAAATAAAAGAAGTCTAGTTTATTTGGACTTTACTTTAATTTTATTTTTTCACTGAATTTTATTTTAACAAGAATTCTAGTCACCCAATTCTAGCAATCTCCACCTTGACAAGAATTCTCTACGAACAAGAACTCTTAATGAACAAGTTTTCCACCTCTTTCACAAAACCCCTTGAGGGGTATTCTTCAATAATGAACACCAACCAATTCCAAGCAATACTCAAACTTGGTTATGGGAAGTGACTCAGTCATCATATCTGTAGGATTTTCATGAGTACTAACTTTGCTCACAACAATAACCCTCGAGCAATAATATCACACACAAAATGATACTGAACATCAATGTGCTTTGTTCTCTCATGAAACATTTGATCTTTTGTAAGAAAAATGACACTTTGACTGTCACAAAATATTGTACAAATATCTTCAGCTACGTCTAAAGCATAAGCCACTAGATCAGCCTCGACATACCTCTTCGGAGGTTTAATTTCTCTTTTAGATCTATTCTTGGCAATAGAATATTATGGTGAAGAAGTGGCTCTATTATGAACTTCTATACTAACTTGAGAAGTTGACTCTGTTGTAGATACTGGATCAATCTGAAACTTCACCTGTTTTTGTTGTTCTTTATTGGAAGATAAGTTAAGTAACATAGCATTTCATCAAAAACAACATCTCTACTAATCACAACTTTTTTATTTTCAGGACACCATAACCTATACCCTTTTACACCAGCCTTAAAACCAAGAAAAACACATTTAATGGATCTTGGTTCCAATTTTCCATTATCAACATGAGCATATGAAGGACACCCAAAAATCTTTATATCAGAATAATCAGCAGGCTTACCAGACCATATCTCTTGTGAAGTTTTTTCTCAATGGCAACGGATGGAGATCGGTTGATCAAAAAACATGTAGTAAAGGCTGCTTCAGCCCAAAACGACTTTGGTAAACTAGCATTCAACAACATACATCAAACCTTCTCCATGATCGTTCTGTTCATTCGTTCTACAATGCCATTTTGCTATGGAGTATGACGAACTGTCAAATGTCTCAAGATCCTTTCTGATTTGAATAATTCATTAAACTCATCAGAACAAAACTCCAAGCCATTATCTGTGCGGATGTGTTTTATATGATTTCCTATATGTTTTTCAACCATAGTTTTCCAAGACTTGAATGTGGAAAACATATCGCTTTTTTGCTTCAGAAAGAATGACCAAACTTTTCTGGAAAAATCATCAATAAGAGTTAGCATATAATTAGCTCCACCCCTCGAAGGCACTCTAGATGGTCCCTAAAGATCAGAATGAATAAAATCCAATATTCCCTTCGTGTTATGGATTCCTTTGGTGAATCGAACTCTCTTTTGCTTCCCAAAAATGCAATGCTCACAGAACTTCAGTTTGCTAATGCCTTGCCCATAAAGAAGTCCTTTTTTACTCAATTTTGCCATGCCATTTTCACTCATATGCCCTAGATGCATATGCCAAAGTCTAGTAATATCATCATTTGACAAGGAAGAGGAAGCAACTACAACATCACCAGTAATAGTTGAACCTTGCAAAACATATAATTTGGCAGTCTTTCTTTGCACTTTCATCACAACGAGGGAACTCTTGCTAATCTTTAGCACCCCACTTTCAACTGTGTACTTGTGTCCTTTTGAATCAAGAGTACTCAACAAAATGAAATTCATTTTCAATTCTGGTACATGTCGCACGCCACTAAGAGTTCTAACGACCCCATCAAACATCTTTATTTTGATTGTGTCAACACCTGCGATTTTACACGAAGCTTAATTTCCCATCAAAACAACACCTTCAGACACAACTTCATTTATTGTAAACCAATCCCGATTGGGACTCATATGAAAGGTGCAACCAGAATCGAGGATCCACTCCTCGCTCTCTTTAGAATTGTTGATAAAAGCAACTAGGAGTTTACCATCACTGTAGTCTTCTACTACATCAGCTTCACTGGATTGTTCTGGTTATTTTCCCTTTTGATTCCCTGGCTCCCTTTTGATATTATTTTGTAACTTGTAGCTCTCTTTCTTAATGTGCCCTTTCTTCTTGCAGAAGTTACAAGTTTTACCTCTTTTTGAAGATCTCGATTTACCTTTAGATTTAATGCGGGGATTTCATTCCTGTGTCCTCCTACGATTATCATCACTATTTCGATCTTGTCTCCCACGAATAATGAGACCCTCTCCCTTAAAGTCAGATCCAACCATAAGATGCTTCATCTTGTCATACGAGGCTAAGATAAGATGCTTCATCTTGTCATACGAGGCTAAGGAAGCATAGACTTCATCAACTGTGAGAGATTCACGGCTATGCAAAATTGTATCTCTAAAGGTTGAATATGATGGAGGCAACGAACAAAGGAGAATTAATCCTAAATCCTCTTTATCATCTGAACCTCCATGGCCTCCAAATCCGAGACAATTTCTTTAAACACATTCAAGTGTTCGTGCACAGACGCACCTTCTTCTAAACGATGAGAATACAGACGCTACTTTATATGCAATTTACTGGTTAGGGTTTTCGACATACATAACTGCTTGTAATTTTGCCCATAATGTACCAGAGTCTTCTCCTTTAACAAATCTTGTAGAATTTCATTCGACATATGCAGCTGTCATTGCGTCAAAGCCTTTCGATCTTTACGCTTCTTCTCTTCATCTATCAAATTTGAAGGCATCTTATCTAACCCTGCGCAAGAACTGCTTGCATCTTTACTTGCCACAATGCGAATCTGGTGTTGTGATCCAACAGCGAAATATCATACTTCAATGTCGCCATTATCGTGATCGAGATTAGTAACCTGAAAAGCTCTGATACTAATTTGATAAAATTAAATGTCGATAATGAAGAAATACCGCAAAGAAAAAGCGGAAAAAACACAAATTTTACGTGGAAACCCTTTCGAGAAAAAACCACGAGCAGAAGAGAAGAAGATTCACTAATGTCGAAAATCGAATGATTACAATAGGAGATGACTATGCCTATTTATAGGTTGAAAAACCTTATTTCAATCAACAACTAATAGAAGTAATGTAGTAAGGTTGAAACACCTTATTCTAATTAAAATAAAATAGATGACCTATTCTAATTAAAATAAAATAAAAGAAGTCAAGTTTATTTGGACTTTTATTTTATTTTATTTTACCACTGAATTTTATTTTAATAAAAATTCTAGTCACTCAATTCTAACACACATCAATGGATTAAGCATGGCTACATTCACATCCATTTTGGAGTAGCTAGATTAGTTCTAAGCTACCATGGCATGAAAGATTGAATAGTCTTTATTGGAATATCTTTCTTAGACTTAAGATACCTCGAGAATGAAAATGATTGTATAGATGTTGCATAAACCTCCTTTAACTCTAGAATAATTTACTTGATTTTCTTCCCGAACTACAATATGCACTCAAAGATTTGATACTTCTCAAATGTCTCAAGGTCTAGACCCAAATAGCTAGAGCAGAAATGGTCAACACTACAAATGAAGCAACATCCACTGCCATATTGCTTACAGAGTTCAAGATCATGCAATCGAAAACTACATTATTGGATCTAGTACCCTAAGTATAATATATTTGTTTTGTATATTTGTATTTTTCGAACAAAATAGTTTAATAAAATATTCATTAATTACATTAATACATTTGCATATTGTCCTTAATGTTTTTGCACGTGAAGTAAAATGGAAGTAAATATTGGCTCACTAGATACCTAACGTTTAACTAATACTAAGTAGTATTATGTGGTCGGTTCATTATACGAAAAGATACATTGTATTAGTAGATACACCTAAACATATCCTTAGTTTAATTAAAAATGAGCAAACTGAGTGAAAGACTAATATGCCATTTATCAAGTCCAATTAGGGAGCTATTTTTCTTAAGCATTAGAGCGAATGTCTCCTAGAAGATAAAGACATATATGTGACTAACTGGATTGACTAGACTAATAGTATATCAAACAAGACCCAAATCGAATAGATCCTAGGTCCATTTATGGATTTATTCACTTGTGTTCATAGTGTGACAACCTTAATCTTGAGTGGATGATATACAATTTATGTGAGACTCGTATACTTCGACGTAAGTAAAAGCTTGAGTTCAAATAGATAAGGAACCGAAAGTTGGTGCGTGCATTGGGTATGTGATTTATGCAGTATGTAGTATCATTTACAATAGTGGGATTCATAGCCCAAGTAATGGGTAAAATGATATTCTCTCATCAGAATTACATGATAGATGAAAAGTAAACGTGGCAACGAGTAATTTATCTTTGTGATAAATGACTTGATTACTATTTGATAATAATTGACATTTTATTAAGGAAGAATATGTAATAATTATCATGAGATAGAACAGGATCATATTAGGAGAACAAATTTATCCCAAATAGATCAAGGATATCTATAAGGATAACACAGTTATGACAAAGTCATTGGACCAATACTTATTGAGTAGCTTTCGTAATGATATGTAATTAAGGAGAGCTCGATCACGATACTATACTGAAATGACTTTGTGACTAAATAAGTTTATAATTAATAGGCGAAAAGTTAAAACTAAATTATAAATTATTTGAGCACTAATTATATATGTCTAATTGGTCCCTCCACTAGCTCATTAAAATAAAAAATGAATCTCATGTAGAACCAAATTAAATGAATGAAATGATGAAGTTAGAGAAATAGGTCGCATTTGAAAATGAATGCATTTTCTCACTAAGTAAAAAAATATTTTGAGAGTTAATTTAAGGTTTTCTAATTATTATTTAATTAATTATAATTAATAACTGAATTTTGAAAATAAAATAAAATGAATTAGTTATTATGAATACGATGACTATGAAAATTAACTATATTTTTTCATAGATTCTTTTACGGTAAAGTTGTCATGACTTTAACGAAATTAAAATTGAGTTGAGAAAATTATTTAATTGAAAAATTAATTTAGTTAATTTTATTAAATTAATTGAGTAAATAGTATTTATATTTGAAAATAAAAAATATTGAGTTGAATTAAATTATAAAATATTGGGTCAAAAGTTTAGTATGCACATATAATTGGATGTAATAGATGAGAGGCTCAAAATCCCTCATATTGCATGAGAGGGGTGAAAACCCTAGTAGCCTTTACTAGGGTGTATCGCCCACCCGTACTCTACTTAGAGTAGAAGTGTATTTTCTTTTTAAATAAATATTATTTGTTTAAGCCTTATTCAATTAGGATTCTTCTATCTCTCTTTATGAATAGATGAAACCGATTAACCTAATACACACAAACACACATACTTCTTGACTATTGAGTTATCATTATTTTTCTAGAAAATAGTGGTAATTTATTTACTTAGAATAAATTCTATTTTTTGAAAATTATGATTTTTACTTGCTTCTATTGAGAGAATTATTTTCCTACTGAAGTAATATTATCGTTTCTTGTTTTGTGTTTGGTTCATGTTTCTCGAGCCCACACTCGAGGCAATTTAGAAGAGAATGTTATTTAGTTGAAAGCTAGGACCTACAAGAATTCGTCTTGCACAAAGAACAAGTACTTTTCAGTAAAATTTTATTACTATAAATATTACAAACCGACTCGATTTTGAAATTTTTTTAACTTCCGCTATAACTGTGAACTGTTTTCTTGTTGAAGTTGGATTACATGCAACATTGAGTAGCAGAACAGAGGAAGGGTAGTCTGCAATGTAGGCTGACTTTGTCTTTAGAGTTAGCTAGACTTAGCAACATTTTCCTATGTAATTTCCCCATACTTTGTACTGTAGGAAATCTGCTTATATAATGCAGATCAGTCCCATACCCTATTGTTCCTATAATCTCTTTTGGTGATGTATTTTGGCTATAAATATAATGTTTTCATATTGAATGAGTAAGCATATCAGTTTTCTAAAGCTGATTGCTTCCTTGCTACACGTTTGTGAGCAAGTAAATTGTTTTTGTTTCTTCCTGCCTTATTCTGCATTTCTTGTTCTCTGTTTTTGCTGCTGTCAAAAAACCCAACATTTCTTAACCAAAATTTTCTAACATACATAACATTGGAGTATGAGATCTCATTCGTGAAATTTGATGCACAAGAAAAATCAAACATTTATGTTGATGTTCCTAAAGATGTGACCAGAGAATAGATGATCTCTTACTTCTTACCTCATGGATGACAAACAATGAAAGGTTCCATGAGAACACAAAGTTGATCTAGTTAACGAAGACCACCTTCACCTCTAGCACTGATAAAACGGTGACCATCAAATTCAAGCATGATAAGAAGATAAGAAGAAAGAAGCACCCATTGTTTTTCCAATCTAGTTTACGATGCAACCAGCATTTATAACTCAAACAATGTAGTTCCAAATGTCCCTACCAAGGTATGATGGTGATCCCTTTTTTATGAACACCATAAGCCATAGTTTCGAAACTGATGGAATGCCAATATACCACTTCCAAGATCCCTTATCTGGACATTTTCCATTGGATATCAATTGCAACTATGATGGATGCTGGTAGGATTGTCTCATAATAGATTATGAACCTACAGACCAAAATCAAGGAAGAAGAAAAGTAAAAGCAGGTTCTCTTTTGAAAAATCACTCTACAAAATACATCTTGATAGAGATCCCTCAGTTGTACCACTTGGACAAGATGGCAACAAATACCAATATATGGTATAGTTCATGCCACCTTCGTAGGAATCAACACAAGAGGACATACCTCCTCTAGATGAGCCAAAACCTCCACCTCCTCCACCAAAATCAAGAAAGCAAAAGCCACTTCCTGGATATGTAAATGGATTGACATACATAAAAAATGAAAGACTAAAAATGCAGAAAATACAGACTTCTCAAGTTTGTATGATCCAACCGAAGAACCTATATGACACAGAATTTTCTTTATTACAAGAATACCATAAAGACCATTATAGACACATGCTCAAGGTCCCTAACTCTACTTACATAGATGAAAAAGGAAATAACAAAGTAGTGGTAGTAGAAGTTGTAACAACTTGGCTTTAGTCGGTGTCGGAGAAAGCAGTTTCGAAGCTAGATTCCACAAATCGAGTTAGTCAAATTATTAATCGAGAGATTTATGTATTTAGTAAGAGACTATAATATCGAATTTCTTAGTAATTAAATCGATAAAGTCATTAAATAGTATAGGGACTATATCACAAAGTGTCATCACAAGTGAGAATGGATTAAAACAATGTGGGAGGCCATATTTGGCAATTGAACCAAGAACTTTAATGCACTTAAACCATGACTAAAACATGGTTAGTGCCATGGATTGATCATTGCCATCCTTTCCCATTAACTAGAATCAAGTTAAATGCTATCCTTTAGATTTAACTTAAATGATTTACTTATCTTAAGTATATATTTATTGTCATATCCCGAAAATCGAGTTAGTAGTATTAAGTTTTTAAACCAAAAATTTATGTTAGATATAGTAAATTAAGGCCATAAATGAGTAACTAAAGTATTAGAATAACATATTAAAATAAAATTTATTTTTGAGGTCTAATTTGAAAAAAAATAAATTTTAATTGAATTAGAACCTAATTGAAAAAGGGAAGAAATAAAGAGTGACCAAAAAGGCAAAATTGCCCATTTTTTGAAATTAGTCTCTTACAAAGAAAACACTCACTGTCTATCCCTTCTTCTCAAAAACTCCAAATCATTTAAAAGTTTTTTCAAAACCTAAAATTAGAGAGGTTTTTTTTTTTTTTCAAAATTAATTAATTCCTTCAGATTTATTAACCTCCCAGACACCAAAATAACTCTCAATTTCAAATGAAAATCACGTTTTCTTCCCTAATTTCGTCATTTTTCATCTTGAGTTCAAATCCCCAATTATAGTTGTAGATCGTCATTTTCATGAAGTTAAGGTAATATTCTGATTTTTTTAGTCTTAAAGAGTGTTGTTAATTCAAATTGAGCTTTAAATGATTATATTTATATTTGATTTTTTTAAGAAAACTTGGATTCAAAAATGGCAAATCAAGTAATATGGAGTAATCCCTTGTTTTCAAAGTTATTTTTTATTCATTCTAACCTAATTAGAAGGTATTTCACTTCAATTTGATATTTCATAATCAAATTTTTAAGAATCAAATATTTCCCCTTTTTTACATGTTCTTGAAAGCTTGAATTTTTCGAAAATTTTAGAACCACAAATTTAGGTGAAATTAATGGTTTAAGTATGAAATTAAATGATATTTAGGATGTTTGAAATTGAAATTGAGGATTAGAAACGATATTAGCAGGTCGAAACTTCAATTTTGGCAAAACTAGCTAGTTTTTAGTAGTGAGAAATGAGAGGCTTGGATTATGTTTCCCTTTTTGTTTGGTTGCATTCAAGGCTATTTTTGATGATTTTGGAATGTGTTTGTTATGTGTGTAAAGTTCCAAATCAATCGAGAGCCACTACGAGCAAGTCTAAAGGCAAAGAAAAGCTTGTTTGACCTTTTGGCTAGTAAGTGGAAGCATGATTAGTGAGAGAGTTTTGGAGTCGCTATTGGTATGCATGATTCATTGTGTTTAACGGGAGCTTAGGTTAGCCTAAACACCGATCCTAAGTTCTGAGAGTAAGCCTTTCTTTTTCTGTTGCCTCCTTTTTGCAAAATTGTAAATAGTGTTGTAAGTTGTGATATTTGATGTAGTAAAAACAACATATAATATGTGAATTATGTCGATATGTATTATGCGATTTATTGGTTTAATGCACTTATATGTTGTCTAATGAGATTGTGGCTCGTTGAGCATTATGGTGATACTTGTAAGTACATCAATTGTGAGCTTTATAAGCATGCTATGTGAAAGTGATAATGTTGTATATGTAGTGTTTAAGAAAAGAGATTATGTGCATTAAATTGGTAAGTAAAAATGTGAGTAATGGTGGATATTTTGGCCTTGTGATATCTTGAAACTGTTGGATATAGTTTTCATACCATAGGATTGTGAGTATTCACTATTGTGTTGTGAAGTATGAGTCATTGAGGCCCAGGACAGAATGTCGAGCTAAATTCTATTGATCGAGACATGTTGGTGTGCTGGAGAGTGTAAGCTTGATGCTACACTTATGGGATATGTTAGACTCTTTGAGTCATAAGTGTGATGGAGATTTGTGTATCCAATGTCTAGTGATAGAATCCACATTTTATGTTTCATAATCTCAACCTGCCAAATTATCATATATTTGAATTATATTTATAAATATATGAGATATGTTGTGTGTAAATGCATGTGACTATATAACACTACAATAAAACAAGTTATTAGCAACATTTTTAGTGGTGTCTGGATAGAAAATGCCGCAAAAAGTAAGTCAATAGTGGCGTTTATGTGAAAGCACCGCTAAAGGTCAGAGCATTAGCGGCGTTTATGAGAAAGCGTTGATAAAAGTTAGAGCATTAGTGGCACTTAAGAGAAAGCGCCGCTAAAGGTCAGAGCATTAGTGGCACTTATGAGAAAGCGTCGCTAAACGTCATAGCATTAGCGGCACCTATGAGAAAGTGCAGCTAAAAGTCAAAGCATTAGCGGCGCTTATGAGAAAGCGTCGCTAAAGGTCAGAGCATTAGTGGCGTTTATGAGAAAGCGTCGCTAAAAGTTAGAGAAAGCGTCGCTAAAGGTCATAGCATTAACGACGCTTATGAGAAATCGTCGCTAAAGGTCAGAGCATTAGTGGCGCCTATGAGAAAGTGCAGCTAAAAGTCAAAGCATTAGTGGCGCTTATGAGAAAGCGTTGCTAAAGGTCAGAGCATTAGCGATGCCTATTTGAAAGCGCTGCTAAAAGTCAGAGCATTAGTGGAGCTTATGAGAAAACGCCACTAAAAGTTAGAGTATTAGCGGCGCTTATGAGAAAGCGTCGTTAAAGGTCAGAGCATTAGCGTCGTTTATGGGAAAAACGTCGTTAAAGGTTGAGTTTTCCTCTATTTTCTAAACCGTTTAGTTTTTTTACTTTTTATTATGGCTTTTTATATTTTGCTTCTCTCTCATTTCAAATTAATGGCATTAGCAGTCATTATGTGTGAAAAAAACCTCTGAAAAATTCCAAATTAATGGCTGCTTAGGTTTCCCTTCCATTTCAAAACCCCTTTTAGAATGGTTTTATAAAAATTTCTCTTTTCCCCACTTTCTCTCCTCCCAATTTTCGCTCTACTATTTTCATTTTTTTTCCTCTTAGAACAAATATGATTTTGATTCTTCCTGTGTTCCTAAATATGAACTTTATTGTTCTCCAATCCCTTCGTTTCCTTCTCTCAAAATTCATCACTCTTTTTTTCCCAATCTTCCAAAATATGGAAGTCCCAACATCATTTTCTCAAGGCCTAATGACAGCCAATCCACCTCTTTCAGAATCTGTCGTTTCTCATGAGCATGATAATGGGTTTCGTCGAGTTTTGCCCTTGGTTCCTGAGTCTTTGTATCTGTTTCTCCAATGGTTGTTGATATTATAGGTACTGAAGCCATGAAAAATCCCATCGAAGCAGAAACTGCCGTCGGTCCTTTGCTGCCATCGACTTCTTCTACTGAATCCGAGCCGTCTAAAGAACCTAAAAATTGTCCGCAAGAGGAAGAAGAAGACGAGAGATGGGCCCATGATGGGTATAATTCTCCTTACAACTATTGTCGCAGAGACAATGAATCCAAATCTCCTGGATCTGGGCATTCATCATGGACCTATTCATGGTCAAAGCCCTGGTCTCTTAAAGAAACTTCTAGAAATGAAGATAAATCGACCGGTGTGGTATGTTTTTACTTTTAAGATTTTGGAGTTTAAATGTACTTCTAATTGGAATGATAATTCTAAATGATTCAAATTTTCGATAATGGTTATGTAGGGTGTAGGGCTGGAAAATTTGGGTAATACATGTTTTATCAATGCCGTGTTGCAATGTTTTACTCACACTGTTCCTTTTGTCCGGGGTCTTCTATCATTGAATCATCATGAGAAGCCTTGTGCTCGTAAGAATCTTTGCTTTCAACCTCTGTTTTTTTTATTGATTTCCTTTTTGGCGTTTCTCACTTTTGTTTTTGCCGGAATTATCAGGTGATATGGAGAGTTTTTGTTTGCTTTGTGCTATTCGAGATCACATTGAGCTTTCACTACATTCAGCTGGAGGGGTTGTATCGCCTACCAAAATTTCTGACAATTTGAACTGTATCCTTTATTAGGTTATTATTAGCTTAATTAATCTATAATTGAGTTTGTTTGCTTTGTCGACTGTCTTGGGAATCTTTCACCAAAGTGGAAAAGATAGAAGATTTGCAATCAAATTTTAGGTGTGAGAACTGTAACCATATTTAAAATTTATAAATTTATATAATTTCTTTCATGGGTTAACATTTTTATATAATTTATATTTTTTTTTAATTTTTGGTTCAAAAAACATTTTATTATTTAAAAAAAAAAGTTATATGTTAAAAGGGCTATATATATATATAATTTATAACTTGTAACATTATTTTATCAATTTCATTATTAATTGTATTTTATTATTTTATCAATAATTATTACTCAAAATAATATTGCTTAAATATTTTTGTAACTTTTTTTATTTCATTCGTCTATAGTCATTATCAAAATGTGTGGCATTCATTACGGGTTTATATGGTCTTATATTGGTTTTGTGAGCATATTAGACAAGACAAATTTATGTTTAATACATGATTACTGAACTTGTTTCATTTGTTATCCTTTTTGCAATAGGAGGAGCTGAGGTATCAACTATTTGCAGTTGCGAAACATTCTGGATTCAGACCTACTTCCGGACACTATGTTTGCTACATTTGATCCTCTCCTAATATGTGGCATAAGATGAATGATTCAAGGGTAAGGGTTGATGAATTTGTTCACATTTTAACATGCATGCCTGTTTTTACTAAGGATAGTTACTAACATATCACGTTTCTAAACTGGATACAATACATTTCTTGTTGAAAGTTTCTTGCTTATGAAGGATACCTTACAGCGGGTTCTGTTTTCCCACTGCTTTAAATATTTTGCTTGTTCTTCAAGCATTTGAATCTGATAATTTCATTGATATTTTGATGGTACTTGGAATATTCTGTCTTTTGTAGGGTACTTTTAAGAAAATGAAGAATTTGAGCAACACGATAGCCTTCTATTGGTGTCGTATGCCTGTGTTTAAATGTATACATGAAAACTATCAATTGTCATGGTATCTAACTAAAGTATTGGTCTGCCAGGCACTTGGAGTTCCTGTTAACAGGCTTGTACAAGCTGCAGATTCAGTTTTGGTATACTTCATCTTAATTTAAACTCTCTTTTGCCAGAAATACAACTTCAACTTGAAATTTTCTTTATCTTATAAACAATGGATTTAGAGTTTTTTCATTGCTTTTGAATGTTGTAGGTATGCGTTTCAACCAGCCATGTTGTGAACTTGAAGAGAGACCACCCCTTACTCCATTTTCAAACTCAAAGGTTAAAGCCTAAACCCTTATCTCATTTCTTATTCAATCCACTCTCGAACACTGTTGCTGCTTCATCATCTAAAGCTTTCACCACTTTTGCACTCTTCAAACCAAAGACCAAAGCAACTGCTAAGAAGGTATTTTCTTTTATATTTTCTTCTGGGGGTGTTTTTTCCTTTTCAACGAGTGTTTATGTTGAACTTGAACTTTAATCTGTACTCAATTTTTGTACTTTCGAAGGTTGCACCTAAACCAAAGCCATAGGTTGAAGATGGGCATCAGGGGGGCATTGGGTCTCAAGGAAGGAGGAATGAATCACATGCTCGCACTTTATTAAAAAGAAATTTGAAAATGGTTTTGGCTTGTGTTCATTAGATCCATTATTTGGATTCACAAAGTCAAATGAGCTGTTTGTGAGAAGATTGGCTCGGTTGGGGATTGCCTTCTCATTGATAGGAAAATTATAACAGGGAAAGGAGCACTAGCACAGTTAAATATTGAGACAGGGATTCTTATTAGTGACATTGTACCCCTTGTTTTGTATTACAAAACATCATTTCTAAGATGTTACGGTGGGGGAACATGATCATAAATATTATGAAAAATTCATTTGTATTAAACCTTTGGAGATTTCATCATCCTCTCTTAGTAGCATGTAACTTTTGTTATTAATGGCTAATGAAGTTTAGTTTTCTTTATGTTTTATCTAAAAAAAATTTACATTTGACAAAGAACTTTGAAATTGGAGACGAAATTGTTAGGAGGGATAAACATAAGAATTTATAGAAAAAAATATTGAAAATTTGGGTTTCATATGAATTAAAATGAGTTGGTAAAATTTGTTAATGGTAGCAGCATTTGTAGGAAAATCGCACTAAAGATCATGTTCTATAGTGGCGCTTGTGTGAAAAACGCCGCTAAAGACCAAGTTCTTTAGCGGCATTTGTTGTAAAAGCACTGCTAAAAACCATGGTTTTTATCGGCGTTTGTGGGAAAAGCACCGCTAAAGACCATTTCTATACCGGCGTTTTTCCGCAAAAACGCCGCAACTTTTACCGACATTATCTTTAGCAGTGTTGTGCTGCAAAATGTTTTAGTAGCGCTAATAAGCGCCGCTATAGGCCCCAAAAAACACCGTTAAAAACCTGTTTTCCTGGTAAGCTAGACTTGTGAGATAATAAAGCATTGTTGGGGATCAACCCGATTAAGCAACGAACAAGTTAAAAATAACGGAAAAAATTGAGAAATTAAAACACACAAATTTAACGTGGAAAAACCCCTCCAAAGAGAATAAAAAATCACGGGCAAAGATAATTTTACTAAAATGGCAAAGAACGAAGAGTACAAAAGATGGAGATAAAAACTAAACTCCAAAAACGTGAAAATAAAGAACCCTCAAAACGTAAACACCAAATTCTCCAAAATTGTTAGGAGTTCTAAACTATAATGGGTATTAAACTAAGGTTGTAAAAGATCCTATTTATAGGCTAAATTCCTAGGTCAAATAATAATAAAATAATGTAGACTGATAAGAGTTTGACTCAAACAAATAAATAAAGTTTAATTTAAACAATTAAACAGAGTTTAACTAAAAGATTATTTTTCAAATTTGACTTGAAATAGGAGTCATAATTCAACAAGCATGAATATGTTATTTTGCATTGGCGAAAATATGGTTGTGAATGTGCCTTAGTATGCTTTTACTTAACTTATGATGTTGTGTATGATTTGCGGTAATTTTGAACATTCACTATGCTTATTTAAGCTCACACACTCCACATTAAAATTTTGCAGATAAGTAGCATTTTTAGTGTGAGTGGAGCGACAAAAGAAGTGATCCAAGCAAGGCATAACTTTCGACTAGGTGGATTTATGATTCTTTTGAACATATTGGATAAAGGCAATGTGGGTTATAATTTATAGTTATTATTATTATCATCATCATCATTATTTTGGGATTAGACTTACGAATTGTTGATTTTGTATTTGGACTTTGGATGTGGACAAATCTTGATGCTTGGGATTGATACTAGTAATGCATCAACTATTGGATACTTTTGGTTTGTTTGTGTTAAATGATCAATGATCAATTATACTACTTTTGTGATTATGCTTTGATGACTTTATATTGTTTGCTAATGCTATGACTAGTGACGAGTTAATTGATTTTTCATAGATGGTGCTGATAATGTTTGGAGGGAGTTAATTGTGATTTTTTTTTTTTTTTTTTTTGCTTATCTTGCTTATGAAAATTGCTGGAGAGTTTTTGATAAAAATTGTGAAAGGGGAAGAATATTAGTATTGTAACTGGATTGGCTGCACCTTGCCTATTTAGTTTTCATATTTTGATGAGACAATATTGGATATTTTTATTCATCTTTGAAGGGTTTTAAGCAATTTCCATTATCATTATTGGTGAATATATTCAGTCAAGCAAGGAAATTTTGAAGAGTTCTAATATGGTTCACTTGTTTAATGAGATACTACAATTGAAGAAGCTAAAGCACATGATTGGGGCAAAACTTTAGTGGTCTAATGCAATCATACTAGTTAGGATTTGCAAGTCTACAAAGGCCTTTATATTTATTAAAATTGAACGTTGACAATGAAGAAATATTGCAAAGAAAACAAAAAGAGAAAGAACACACAGATTTTGCGTAGAAACCATTTCGAGAAAAAACCACGGGCAGAGGAGAAAAAAATTCACTAATACCGAAAATCAATGATTACAAGAGGAGACGAGTATGTCTATTTATAGGTTTAAAAATCTTATTCTAATCAATCTCTAATAGAAATAATGTAGTAAGGTCGAAACACCTTATTCTAAATAAAATCAGATAGTAGAAGTATACTTCTGTACGGATTTCACTTGTGCCACTTGTATTTTATTTATTTAATAAGAATTTGAGTCATACAACTCTAACAATATTCAAGACTTGTTTACTGTTATACATGTAAGTTTGAGAGAGCACTAAATTGTTGATGCGGAACTTATTTGATTGCAAATTGTATTGTAGCCAAATTGTTTTATTAGTTTGTAAACAAGATTTCATAAGGAAAAGATATAATGTCAGTAATGAATGTAGATAATTTTATAAGGGTGAGGTTGCTATGAGTTAAATGAGTTGAGCTTAAATTATCTCATGTATTATTGAATTATACTTAGATTACTCTCTGGGAAAGGCCCTTCAAAAGTAAAAAGAGGTTCCTAACTGCATGACCAATTTGTATGTACCTTTACACATGTTAGTTTTAGTTGTTTCGTTGGTTGCAACTTAAAATCCAATTGAATTAAAAACTCGATACTAACAAAATGTATCCCAATAACTTTATGCAAATTTTGATAAACAATTTTACATGCATACCAAATAATAATCGATGTAATTTTACTTTGTTGGTAATTACATTCTTAACAATTACATTCCCAAAATTTTATTCCAATAAAATTTTAACATGAGAAAATATCATATACCCTATTACGCTTATAATGTGATTTGATAATTATAGTATTTTTTAAATGGCAGGTAATTTACTCCAAAATTGAACAAATAATTCTTTTTCTTTATTCAGACAAAACAAAGAGATTTCTCCTTCATTATCATTCCATATCATTGTTGTGAAAATAAATTTAATGTCGATATATACAGTATTGATGCAGTGAATTGTTGTATATAGACGAAAAAAAAATCTAGGTTTAAATGCTAATAATCCCATCCTCTTTCCCATAATTTAAAAGATTTACTTTCATGGATATTAATATAATTAAACATTAACGAAGACCTCAGGCAATAAGTGGCGGAGCCACGTTGAGATTCAGAGAGGCCGTGGTCCCTCAAAATTTAAATTTTTTTAATTTAATATTGATAAGTGTCAAAAGTAACATGTTTTAGCTTTATTCTTAATACGTTTTTGGATGATTAGTCGATTTAAAATAATGAATTTTATGTTCATAATCCTTTAAATTCATGTTTCTATACTTAGGAAAGCATTTGGGAGCAAAAAACAAGCGAAAACCGTACAAAAAGAGTAGATTTTAGGAGTCACACGGGCTGGACACATGGCCATAGATTAAATCGAAGACAAAAAGTAAAATTTGGGAAAAAAAACATGAATGTGGAAGAGTTAGGAAGAGATTTATTAGACATAAGACTTTATTTAAATTTAAACTCTATTTCTTAAGATTAATATTTAGAATTATTATTGTTTTATTGTTTATATTTAATTTTAAGCTTTATAATTTAGAGTTAATTTGGAACCAATTAAGAAATTATTGTTTAGAATTAATTCTAATTATCTTTTTAGAATTTAATTTGGATCCAACTAGAGATTTCTATTTTTATAAATGGGGGATGGAGTGATATGAATTAGTACTTTCAATAAAATCCTCCATTCCCCAAACTCTAACCGTCAGAGATTATTCAGGAAAACAATTGGGAAAACACCATAGAAGCCGTCTTTGAAGTAGATTTCCACGAAGATTGAAGACTTCTTTCTAATTTCTTTTAATTTTATTATGAATTTTTCTTCATCTTGTGGTTATACTGTCTTTGAGATGTTTTTATTCGTTAGCATGAGCTAATTTCCTAAATACCTAGGGGAGATGAACCTTATGATGAATTCTGTCATTTGATTTCTGATTTTATACAATAAATACTTAGATTTTATTCTCATTTGTGTGTGCTTAATTATTGATTTAGTATTTCCAATATATTAATTCTTGTTTGATCTGCTTAAATCAAAGGAGAAATAGACCCTGTTTAAGAGTAGATCTAGCATAATTGAGTGGAGTTGCATACAATCCTAGAAATAGGATGATATAAATCTACTGGATTATAGTCAAATCTAATAGGGGAACCCATAGATCGAATTAATGCGATAATAGGGGTTTTAATTAGAAAGAAATTTCAATTAATCAACCTAAAGTCAGTTGTTTTTATGCCTAAATAGAGGTATTAGCATAATTTAGGGATTTTTACGGATCAAAATATTAAGTGAATAAATTGCTTAATTCAGAATGATAATAGCATATGAGATCTAGGTGGATTCTTTTCTGGGTATTGTCTTGCTTCTTGGTATTAAAAATTTGTTATCTCTTGATTTATTCTTTGTCGCACTTTAGTTTATTACTTTAGTTAAATTTAGTTTTAAACAATCACTTCATTCGATCGGTTAAATAATAGAAAGACAACTACTAATAGTACTTTTAGTCGTCGTAGGAACGATATCTATACTCACCGTAATTATAGTATTAATTGACAGGTGCACTTGTCTTAAACATATTTTTAGTTAGTTTCGACTGCATCAAATATTGTAAATTTACACTATGATCCTTAAAAAATATAAGTAGGCACTCCAAGTTTTAAGATTTTTACAATTTTCTCCTTTGTATATATATTATAACCTCCTTAAAATGGTAAATTTTTAATTTAAACCCTTTATAATTTATAAAATTTTATATTAGTAATGGTAAAATTACATTATGGTCCCCTCAATAATGATAAAAAATTAATTAAATCCTTTAAAAATAATAAAGATATATACTATTAAAATGATGAAATTACATTTGTACTATCATAAAAATATACAATTTAATTTCGACCCCTTAAAAAAGTTTTCTGACTCTACCACTGAGTGCAATGAATTTATCCTCCTCTCTTGAAGTTTATTATAAAGAAGGGTTGACAAAACTATATATATAGAAAACAGCTAAAGCATTACGCGCTTCATATTTATACGCATGGAATGTCAAATTAGATGTCTAAAGGCTCTAATTTTAATTTGACAAACTATAAAATCAAATCATCGAATCTAATATCTTATTTCAAAAAAGTATTTGACAATTCATTTATTAATAAAATTAACAAGAAAAAAACATTCTATACAATTAAATCTGATTACTCTAGCATTTTGTATTTGTTAGATTATTCTCTTTCTAATATTAATCATATTTTTTTTGTCATCATTTGTTAGATTTTAACAAAGTATAAATAACTAATAATAAATATTATGTTATTTTGTTAATATTATTATAAATAATTTGTAATTAGAGCTATCTATTGATTGAGTCTGATTATAGCTCGACTCCAAAGAATATTTTCAAGCCATGTGGTAATTGAATGTAAGTGTAAATATTTGTAATTATATGTATATATTACTTTGATTTTCACTCCCCTATAAATTTCTATTATACTCGGTTTAATGAGACTCACTAATTACAATAGTCATCCAAATATACCAAACATATGTTATTACAAGTAATTACACAAAAAATTGATTATTTTGTGCGGTTTCAAACATACGTTAAAAGTGTTAAAGTTGAAAAAATTAAAAGATGATTTATTTTTCAAAAAAATTATCTCTTTATTTTTATAAAAAATAAATATACAAATTATTAAATATTTAATTTTAATTTAAAACTATTCAAAATAATATAAATAGTATACTAATAAAAATAAAGAAATATCCATATACAGCAAATATAAATATGAGCCGCCTTCCTCCCTAATTGTTATAGTGCCGTAGCAAGAGGAGCTCGAAAATATGGTCAAATACTGGAGTTCTTCCCTATTAATTTCCGTAGCTGGCTGATTTTGGTTATAATATCATTAAAGAGTAGTAGAAAAATAAAATGCTTACTTTTATTATCCCGGGCTGCCAGATAGTGACAGTAGAGCTGGATTTATATTCCTTGATAGCCTACGATAATTACGTGGGATTCCCTTTTACTGCGTACGTAACAAAAATCATGTTACATTTTTAAGAGAAAAGATTGAGATTCAAATATTGAAGATGATATTATTGAGAAGAATAAATACAAATCATGAATATAAATCGTAAAATAGATATTAAAAATATAAAATATGAGGGATTGAAAAACACTACTTTATGCTTTAGGTTAATAAGCAGTCCCCGAAAAGGAAAGCACCCAATAATCTGCAGTTAGAATTTTGGTTTTGTTTCAGAATTCTGACGAGACGTGGAGAGGTTTACTTTCTGGATGCATGTTCAGGTGCAGTGGAAGTCAAATTAGATGGCTTAAGTGTACTCGATCCGGAATTGCAACTGTAATCACATATCCATGCAATCATCAATAAAATTTGACCGACGACTATAATATCATTATAGGAAATCAGATTTTTAGCAGTATTTTGAAAATATAATTTATTTTAAAGGTGTGTAAGTATGAGTTTTAAATATATATTTCAAATCTACCCTTTATTTGCTTTTTAGGAAATCTATAAATAAATAAAAATTGTAACCTCTTTTTGAAATCAATTTTCAAGTCTAAATCTCTATTACACAACACTATTTTAAAAATAATTATCATTTATTATTTATTGTAAAATAATATATTTTATTAAGTCTATGTTGTACTAATTTCTTATTCCGTACAATGCATAGATTTGTTTAAATGAATCAATTAAAAAATGTGTCTGTGTGAATGGGATAAATGTGCTAGAAGGCCATTACACAGATCAAACCAAAATATTGTCCAAAAGGAGGCCCTCTCAAAACTATTTTCAACAAGAGCATGCATAGAGTATAGCGAGAGCTTTAGGGATTTTTTATTATTAATATTAATATGTTATAAAGGTTCATCTTTCTTAACTTTTTGACAATGTACATGCATCTTACACACACAGATACTCGAACTCGAAACTTTTAAGATGAACAACATCTTATTTTTCACTGGCGCAATTTGTTGGGTGGTGTGATTTTATATTTTTAATATAATATTTTGGCTTACTCCACTGACATTATGGGGAATCCGTAAAGTGATTGTAATTGATTTATTAGGTTAATAACTCTAGTTTTAATATTGTTGTTGACCTATCCCATCCTTTGGAGTAGCTTTGAAGTAACTAAAAACAGTATTGGTTTGCTGCAATTCGGAGTTTTGATCGTGGTGTTTTGACTGGTTTTCAAGATGGTGGTAATTCCGGCACCAATAACAGTTTTTGTCCACAATATTCCGGCAAGTATGCACTGGAAGAGGTTGTGGGCTTTGTTCAGGTATCATGGCGAGGTCATCGATATTGAAATACACACAAAATAATATACTATAAACCAAATCTTTATTGTATTCAATCTACCCTTCTATACAACAAATGCAGACTATTTATAAGCATAGTCTGTAGCTTAGTTACAAATGACGCTAACTGCTAACTGCTGCTAACTTCCTTAACCACTTCAACTGCTATACTAACAGTTGACACCTATACTTATCATAACATTCTCTTGGTCTTTGAATCCCTTGGAACTTCAACAACTTTGAGGGCATCTTGAAAGCAAGAAAATTGCTTAAGTGTAATAGGTTTGGTTAGTGCATCAGCTACATGTTTCTCTGAATGCACAAAGTTAACCTGTAGCATTCCATCATGTACCTTTTTCTCGTACAAAATGATGTTTTACTCTGGCATTATGAGTAGAGTTGGTCGCCATTGCAATAATAGACATATTATCACACCAAACTATCAAAGGATACTTAATGCCCAAACCAATTTCAATCAGCATATTCTTTATCCAAACTAACTCAGAGACACAATCTGCCAGACTCTTATATTCAGCCTCAGAGGATGACCGAGAGACAACTCCCTGCTTCTTTGATGACCATGCTATAGGATTTGAACCTAGGAAGACACAATATCCAATGCTCGATCTTCTATCTTCCACTGCAGATGCCCAATCTGCATCAGAGTAGGTAGTGAGATCAAAATTTTCGTTTTTAAACTCTAGTCCATAACTAATCGTACCACTCAGGTATCTTAGAACCCTTTTTACAGCATTCCAGTGTGCTTCACATGGTGAGTTCATGTATTGACTCAACTTGTTAACACAAAATGCAATGTCTAGTCGTGTTATACAAGCATATTGAAGTTTACCAATGATACTCTTGTACTCATGAACATCCACAAGAGGAGCTCCATCAAAACTGGTCAACTTAGGAGTCCCTATCATTGGTGTAGGGGTGGACAAAACTCCACACATGCCTGTAGTTTGAAGTAGCTCAGAGACGTACTTTTTCTGAGATAGCCATAGTTCATTCTTAGATCTCTGGACCTCAATGCCCAAGAAAAAATTTAGCTCACCCATGTCTTTTAATGAGAACTTAGCATGCAACTGTTGAACAACCTGATTAATCTCATCAATTGAGTCACCCGTCACCACGATGTCATCAACATACACCATTAAGAAAACACTGGAATTATCAGTCCTTCGAAAAAACAATGAAGGATCTGCCTTTGATGCTCGAAAATTCAACTGATCTACAAGATGTTGTCTTAGTGTTTGAAACCATGCTCGAAGGGCCTATTTCAGACCATATAGTGCCTTGTTTAGTCAACAGACTAATCTTTCTCCATTTTTCCCATGCACTTCAAAGACAGGTGGTTGATCCATATATATCTCTTCAGTCAACACTCCATTTAAGAATGCATTATTAACATCAATTTGTCTCAACACCCACCTATTGTTAACCGCCAAAGCCAAGACAGTTCTAATAGTGACTGATCTGACCACAAAACTAAAGGTGTCTGCAAAGTCAAAACCAGCATGTTGGGAGAATCCTTTTGCTACTAACCCGGCCTTGTATCTATCCACTGATCCATCTGGTTTTTTCTTAACTCGAAATAACCACTTGCAACCCACAGCCCTTCTAGACTCTGGAAGAGGGCAAAGACTCCATGTCTGATTATTAAGAAGTGCTTGAAGCTCACTATGAACAGCTTCTTGCAAGTAGGTGGATGTCATAACAGTATGAATATCAGCTAGTACATCACTGGCTGAGTCAGTAGCAGTGCCATTATCTGATGAAGTAATTACCTTGGAAATAAAGGCTTTTGGTTTAAAAATTCCTAACTTACTTCTAGTTATCATTGGGTGAGAGTTGACAGTAGTAGGTGGATGGGCAGATGATGATATAGGTGGATGAAACGAATTTGAAATGTGTGTTATAGAAGAAGTAATAGACTCAATAGTGGGTGTGGACATATTGGATGAATTGGGGCTTTCTAAACATTGAGGGGTTTAAGAATTTATAATGGGTGGAAACACAACAAGTTCTGAGCTCTCTGGCTTTGATGAAGGAGGGCTGAGCTATTGGGAAAAGCATTGTCAGAGTTTAAAAGGAAAAACATGTTCATGAAATGAAACATGTCTTGATATAAACACCTTCCCTTGCCTATCTAGACATTTGTAGCATTTGTGTTGAGGGGAATAACCTAAAAATGTACATGGTGCATACCTAAATTGTAATTTGTTATTATTAAATGATCTAAGATTAGGAAAGCACAAGCATCCAAACACACGAAGTATTGTATAATCAGGTTTAACACAAAAAAGTTTTTCATAGGGTGACATAGTACCTAAGGGTAGAGTTGGTAGTCTGTTTATCAAATAAATGGCACTACCAAAAGCTTCATACCAGTATGTAAGAGGTAGCCCTGCAATGTTGGCCTGTATGTGCTAACATTGCTAAACCAGTTTCCACCACTTGTTTGTGTTTCCTTTCAACCAACCCATTCTGTTCTGATGTATAAGGACATGAGAGCCTGTCTGCTATACCTTCTTCTAGAAGATACCCTTTCAATCTCTGAAACTTACCACCCCGATCAGTTTGAAGTGTTTTCAACTTAACTCCAAGTACCCGTTCTGCCTATCTATGAAATTGAGGAAAAACAATGAATACTTCAGACTTGTTCCTCAAGAAATAAAGCCATGTATACCTTGTATAAGTATCAATAAAAGCTACATAGTATCTAAAGCCATTAGAACTCATTGGTGTTGGTCCCCACACATCTGCAACAACTAACTGAAAAGGAGCAGTTTGAAGAAGAAAAAGGTAGTTTATATGCCTTTCCCAAGTGATATGCAATACAGTTCACACTTTTATTACTCATCACCGGTACATTATAATGACTCAAAGCAGTTCGAAGTGTAGCTAGACAAGGGTGACCTAATCTAGATGCCAGACTTCTAAAGGAATGGCCTTAACAACAGATAGACACCTCGAACGAGTAACTTGTGACTTTGGATTCTGCTGCAGTCTATACAGTCCATCATGCTCCCTTCCTTGAAGTAGAACTTCACTTGTCTTGAGGTCTCGAACCTAACAACTGGTGGGTGAAAACTCAAATACCACCTGGTTATCCTTTGTAAATTTTGACACAGAAAGTAAATTTTTAGTAATGCCAAGTTCCACTAAAAGAGACTTCATATACAATGGTTTAGTATGAGTAAGAAATGAACTTTGACCAGAACACATCACAGGCAAAGAATCTCCATTTCCCACATATACTTTACCTGAACCAGTGTAGGGAGTACCTTATTCCACAGCTACAGACGAGTTTGTAAGATGATGCGTGGCTCCAGAATCTAGATACCAATCATTGTCTCCAATAGTTTCAGGCATGGTAACACATGTTTGAGCCATGAGAGGCATGACTGATGATGATGATGTGTTGTTAGTAAGCTGTGAAAACCCACAAAATGGATTCATCCAAGGGTTGCTTGATGGTGGGCACATCCATGCTTCATATTGATTCATTCTAGTATTGAGCATAGGAGAAGAGAACGATGAACTCCATAAGGGCATTACTGAACCAGGACCAACCACACATAAATTTGCTTGAGGTGGTTTGTAATTGGAACCTTTATATGAAGCATCAAACCTATGATAGCATCTATCTACCAGATGACCCATTTTTCCACACAATTGACATTGTACTCGAGAGCCTGAAAACCTACCATGTTCTCTTCCACGTGTAACATTCGAGGCATGTTGATATACAAGCATCTGAGTTGTATCATTTGCTGCAATAGTAGGTGTGTGAGTAACCACGTTCGCTGAACTAGGTACCTCATTAGATGTGACCTGCATCCTTGACTCTGCATCAAGAAGTAAGGCAGTAACATGTTGGACTGTAGAAGGCACTTGATTTACAGTTAAAACAGTAATAACTAGCTCATATTCAGCAGATAAACCATTCAATATTGCAGTAACATGCTCATGTTCAGATATTATCTCACACAACTTGCTAAATCGTCACAATAGCCTTTGATCTTCATGAGGAATTCTTTCATCGACAGATCTCCCTTTCTTTGTGAATGAAGTGCTCTCCTATTGCACATAAGTCTGGAAGTAGTTTTGCTGCCATAGATGGTTGACAGGACACTCCAAATTTGAGAGCTTGAGTCCATTCCAATGAGTTGAGGTAGAACACTTTGACTGATTGAAGAAAGCAACCAAGATGCAATTGCACAATCTTGTTGCTCATACAATTGAAATGAAGGATTGTCTTGCTTTTCATCAGTAGAATCAATTATTGTTGATGGAGGTGGAGTTGTCTGTGGATCAAGAAAACTCTAAAGCTTATGAGTTTTGACAGCTAATAGCACCTGTTGCCGCCATAACAGATAATTCGTATCATCAAGCAAAATACTGATTTTCTTAGTGGAAAATATCCGACTATCCACTGCTAATTCTGTCGCCATTAAAGAGAAGCAAGAAAAGAAAACAAAGAAAAGACCACAGGTCCTCAGAAAATCAAGATGACTTCTGATACCATATTGAAATACACACAAAATAGTATACTATAAACCAAATCTTTATTGTATTCAATCTTCCCTTCTATACAACAAATGTAGACTATTTATAAGCATAGTCTGTAACTCAGTTACAACTGACACTAACTGCTAACTACTGCTAACTTTCTTAAACACTTTAATTGCAGTACTAACAGCTGACACTATACTTATCATAACAATCGACACGTTTATTCTGGTAAAGAAAAGCAAGAGTGGAAAACGATTTGTTTTCATTAGATAGAAAAGCATGAAATATGCGAGAAGAGCTATTAGTCGTTTAAATGATTTTGTAATATTAGGGAATAAAATATCAGTAGAGTTAGCCAAGTTTAAGGGAAAGAGACATATATGGAAAAGAACTTCGGCGGTTGGAAACTCTGAAATGAAACAGAATGGAAAAGATGTAATATAGTCGAATGAAAAGTTGCATGAGAATGGTAATAAGGAAATAGGAGAATACTTATCGAGGAGTTATGATGGTATGAAAAAGAAAGATACGGAGGTTGTCAAGGTGAACAATACCAACTTTGTGAGGCAGGGTCATGTAGATGAGGAATAATTACGAAAATTACAGAGATGTTTAGTGGGAACAACTGTAACATATTGTGCTTTGAAGAGCTTATGTGTTAGAATTGTTAGTAGTGGGTTAGGGGAAATCAAATTTAGAAGAATGCAAGGAAGGCACTTTTTAATTGAAATCCTAGATGAAGAACTTCTTGAAGTTTTGAAGCAAAAAGATTGGTCGTGTTTGGGAAAGTTCTTCATCAAGGTTGAACTCTGGTCGGAAATAACTTTGGTAGAGGAGAGGGTGTCGTGGATTGAAGTGCATGGGATACCTCTTCACTGCTGGAATTATAACTCTCTTAAAAGACTTGCAGATGTGTGGGGTGAGTTATTATCCCTTGGAGATAATTTGGAGAAGGTTTCTAGCTTGAAAAAAATATCAATGTTGGTGTCAATTTCTCAACTGGAAAGAATTGATGAGATAATATATTTAGAGGTGGGGAAGATGAAATTTCCAATAAGAGTGGTTGAGATGGGGTTATCAAAATCTAAAAGTGTCGTATGAAAAACCAAGAGTATGAAGGGAGGTGATGAACAGGATGTAGAAAGGGATTGGAGTGGCACTACTTTACCGGATTTGGAATTGACGATGTGTCCAGAGTTGAATCAGAATCTGAAGAAAGGACAAAGCTAGGAAGACGAAGCAATAAATGTGATCTTTCCTGAAAAAACAAACAGTGTAGGCAAATGTCAGAACAATTATCGAAACGTTTTTAGACTGGGGTAGGAAATGAGTAGTGGAAATAAACCTAATTCTAAGGTGGCGTAAAAATCTAATAACAAGTGTTTAAATCGGGCCAGGAAGATATTTGTAATATGGGCTTTAAAATTAATGAAATTGATGAGGTATTTGAAGAGGAGGCCCAAGTGGTGTAATCTAAAGGTGATGTGGAGTTGGGATTTGAAAATGTTGTGGGTTTACAAAATGTGAGCCCAAAATATTTAGGGGAGATAGTGTTGGTAGTGAGAAAAATGAAATGTGAGGGAGGGGACGAAAAAGAGAGTGAGTATAGGGATTTTGTTGACGTTTTATCAAAGTCTATAAAGCAAAAATGTAACAACTCAATTTTTTGTGGTATCAAAAACAGTGGTTTTCGACAAGTCGAGTCGTAAATTTAATTGTTTGATATTTATGACGTCGTTAACATTGTATTACGATTTGACTCTGAAATCCTTAAGTTTAGATAGCTAATTGAGTAAAAAGGACTAAATTTGTAAAGATTATCAAAATAGACTTTGCTTAAGTGATAAGACCAAATGGAAAAATGAACCAATTGGATTTAGTTAGTGGAATGACATGTATATTTGAGCGAATATAGCATGATTTATTAAGTATTGTAAGAGGATAAATAAGATTATGATGAAAGTTATGAATTTACAAAAATACCATTTAGTATATAAGTAAATTTAAAAGAGAAAAAAAGAGGAAATTTCATCTTATTTCTTCTTCTTCTTCTTCGCACGACTAAGCTTGGGAAAACTAGGGTTTCCATTGTTCATTTAGATTGTTCATTTGAGTAAAAATTCTACCCGTTTTTAATAATTTTTATGTTTTTGAGTTCGTATAAGTTTAATCTAATTAAAACAAGGACCAATTTGTGATTCTGTCAAATGTTGAATATTTCACCATTTATTAATATGCTTAATCTTGAAAGATTAAGATGGATTAGTGAGCTTGATGGTTAGATTTGATATTTTTGTAAATTAAATTTTGATGAAATTAAGATTTAGGGACTAAAATGTTAAAAATGATGATATTATTGTACTTGATGTAAAATAAATGGATTTTAAGGATTTTTTTGTGGGTTATGAAGGTTTGGCTAAGTTGTGTGTTGAGAAAATGACTATATTGCATGTTTTGCGCTTAAAGGATTAAATTGAATAAAAATGAAAGTATAGGGGTAATTTTATAAATTTCTCAAAAAGGACATAAATGCAAGAAACGATTTAAATCTCATGATTTGATATGAAATATGATAATTTGTTGATTTAGATCACGAACGAGCGGCAGATCAAGGAAAAGAGAAAGTTATAAAATAATCTTCGGAGTTTCCTTTTTGCTACAAATTCGTCTGATAAGTCCGCTTGTTCAAATTCTACTTTTTGCTAACCTTAATTGTTTGGTTTATGTTATTGATGCAATATGATGGAAGATATAGAAGAAATTACATACTGGCTCGTAAGAGTAATATTGACTCGTAAGGGTATATTAGCTCGTTAGAGCATATTGGCTCGTTTAAGCATACTAGCTCGTTAGAGCATACTGACTCGTACGAGCATTTCTGAATAATGGAAGTTAGTTTTCTCTTGAAGACCTCAAAGAGTATTGAACATTGAAGATGGAAGAAATGGAGACGGAATTTCTCTTTCTCTTTCCGTTTATATTGTTATTTGTAAGTTAATTGTACAACAAACTTACTAAGCCCTGTAAGCTTACCTATGTAATGATCTTGTTTTGTAGATTCATTTTTCTGTTGGAGACCGGATCCCCGAGAAGAATCACACTATCCCGAAACCTAGTTTGGTAGTCTTTCGCATCACTTGGCTTGTATGGCATGTAGTAGGGTTTATAAACTTAATATACTTTGTTGTAACAACCCCTTTTGAAAGTTTATAAATGTTAGAATAAATATATTGAGCTGGTTGATTTTGGAAGTTCTATCATAGCCTTGTATTGGGTCATTTTGAATCAATATCATGACATATTTATGTTCTAAAATGTTTAGCCATAGCCATTCTAGCACTTAGTAAAATTGTATACATTTTTATGAAATTTGCTCACTTGTTTCGGTAGTTCTCTTGTATGTATCGGTAGAAACACAAGGTAGGAGAGAGGTTAATCTTTGACTTGGGTTGTATCGATAGTTCTATAGAAGGTATAGGTAGTTCTGTACTTAAAAGTATCGGTAGTTTGTGTACTTGTATTGGTAGAAGTTACAAGATAAACTTATTAGTTCTATGGAGTTTTTAATACCGGTAGAAGTCTGACTTGTATCAGTAGTTTCCTCACTTGTAACGATGGAATTGTCAAGGGTATCGATAGAAGTTTACAGGGTTTCTAAAATTTGGTTACTGACTTGACAACTATCAATACATGTCTAACAGGTATTGGTAGAAGTCTCCAAAATTTTTAGAAATGACTTTAAGCTTTAATGAATGGTAATTATAATTATTTTATAATTTAAGACTTGTTTGATGTATTTCTTTAATAATGAAAGATCAAATGATATGATTTTAAAGAGTAAACAGTGACAAATAAATAACGTGGCATCGAGACCCTAATCGATGATGATTTACAAGTTTTAGGTGTTATATTTAGTGTTATCAGAGCTTACGATTTAGCCAATTCTTGGATTGAATTTATAAATTAAAGAGTTTAGAGACTACATACCATATAAACCTGTGATAGTGTGATTGTGATAGATCCGATCTAACCTTAAAATTTTGCAGATAAGTAAAATGTCTAATTCTGAACGACGAGAGACTAATGAGGTAAATAATAATGTTCCAAATACTGATTCCGATGCGAGCCGAGGTTTATCCATGATAACGATGACTAAAAGTGAAACTAAAAATATGTTCCTCGGTATGATGAGACAATGGTTCTCTGAATTTATGGGAGGTAATCAAACAGTTTCGCAGCCTCCTCTTCCTCCACCTGTGCGACCTGTTGCACGACCTGAAGCAACATCGATCGTACCTCCACCTCCTCTGGTAGTAGCATATCGACACCGTATAACTACAGATAAAGTCCAAAAATATGGGGTGGAAGAATTCGGTGGAACTGTCGAAGATGATTCATTCAAAGCTAAGTACTGGTTGAAAAATATTCTACGGGTCTCGAATGAGATGGTCTATCCCCCAAAAGATTATTTGAGATATGCTGCATCATTACTGAAGGATGAAACTTACAATTGATGGATAACGATATTGGCTGTAGTTCCCGAAAATAAAATAACCTGGGAATTTTTCTAGACTGAATTTAAAAAGAAATATGTCGGCAAAAGGTATCTGGACCAAAAGGAGTTTGTGAAACTAAAACAGAGAAATAAGTCTGTTGTTGAGTACGAGCAGGTGTTTGTATATCTCAGTAGGTATGCCCGAGATACCGTACCGACTGATGAAACTATGTGTATCTGTTTTGAAGACGGGTTAAATAATGAAATTAATATGATGGTTGGTGGTTCAGAGTTGTGATCATTTGTGGTTTTGATAGATCGGGTACAGAAAATGGAAGAAATTTACAAGCATAAGCAGCAAAGAGAAAAGAGATTCAGAGAGTTCAACAAGAAAACTCCATTAAAAAAATTTTCTATGCCGCCATCGAAGAAATTTAAAGAGAATGAGAATCTAACAATGGCATCGTCTGGTGATAACATTAGAAATGACACCTATTTTCTCCCTAAATTTGTGTATTAATTATCTCTTTTGTATTATATTTAGCATGTATAATAGGCATTTCATACTTATTATTTATATTTTCTAACTCACTATTGTTTGACTTAAATTCTTGTTATTTTATCTCTTTTATGCACTAATGTCACCACATGCAGCTTATGTATTGTGTGTAAAAATTGTCAGCGTAGGGATCCATCTTAGAAGATCGATGCTAGAACGAATTTAAAGAGTGCAACCACAAGTTTAGCTTGGAATTGCAGCCAGAGACGTCACTGCATAGAAACCTCTACTTTGTATGGGTGAATTCATGCTGTAAGTACATCTGGAAGCACCAGCGTAGGAATTTCACACGATGTCGCCGAAATTAAAGATTATAAATCGTGCCCAAAAATGCAACGACAACCTGCAGATTTTTGAAGAACATACCAGATCTACGTGAGTGCACAACTAGATTGTAACAAACTTTGACGGTTGCAAATGGATCTGGATCTGAGAAGAGATGACATCTACAATTCCTAGAGCCAATAAATAGAGGAAAGAAGATAAAGAAAGATATCAAGAGGTGAAGGAATTAATTCTACAATTACTTTGTGTTTTTAGGGATTTATGCTGTAGAACGGTGAGCTAATTGAGCGAATGAGCAAATACTTCTGACAAGAAGTGCTCGATACAATGCAAGAGGAGCGGTTAAGAAATAGTCCTAGTAGTCTAGGGATAGTAAGCTTCAATATATTTGCTGACCCCTCTCTTTATGTTGATGAATTATTATTGACAATTGAATGAAAATGAGAATATCTTTTAGTGTTAGATTACTTTGATTCTTATTTGATTCTTCTCATCTGTTTATTCTTGGACTTAACTGCACTAAACACGAGAGTGGAATTGCAGTCTACTGACATCGAGAGATGCAGTGACAAGTTAGGTTAACAAGCAAGTCAGTGAGAGTTGCTACGAATTAGAAGGGATTCTAGTCACTTTTCTTGAGTGCACAACATTGCCGACACTTGCAGGTGTGGTAATTATGGGCACTTAAGTCTCGATTAAACAGAGAGCTATCACTGGTAACATTTTATTGGAGCCTTATTGCTGCAACAATTCGTCTATACAATACCTTGTCGACGCATCTAGCGTTGCTACTTAGTAAAATCAGTGATCCACTCCAATTCTTCGCACTTGATCACACTTTTATTTTCATGCATTTAAATTCTCAACAATTCAACAACAATTTGATTTACTTTCAGTTGCTTTGACAATTAACTTTTATAATTACATTGACAATTTTAACTATCTTAGTGTGTAGATATGATTTAATTGCACTGACATCCTTACTAGCATTTTCCCTAATCTTAGCTTTAATTGCTTTGACATTTAAACATCAAGAACCCATTCCTCGCAGGATCAATATCTGATAGAATCAATCTATCAACTATACTTGCATCGACATGTGTTCACTTCCACAATCGCTGTGACGTTACAAGCTGATCGTTTGGTTTTCATGGTAGTGGTAGATCGGGACAATTTGGGTTGAGGTTTTTAAATCGACTTGCGGATAATGTGGCCAGTGTTCGTAATGCACCAAATACTATGTGCAAGCATTGTGGTAGATTTCACTATGGTGAGTGTTGAGTTAAGAAGGGAGCCTATTTTAGATGTGGAGCGACAAATCATCAAGTTTGTAATTGCCCGGTGGCACTTGAAGAAAAGGAGGATCGAAGTGTAAAACCTTCAATTACACTACAAAAGGGTCGACAAGTGGGGCAAAATAGTCAGGCGAGCGAAAATCACAGTGAAAATAAATGCGAATTGGTCTGAGGTTTGCGCTCCTACCAGAACCTATGCCATCCGAGCTAGGGAAGAGGCTACTACACCGGATGTTATGACTGGTATATTCTTTCTTTTTAATGTAACTGTGTGTGCTTTGATTGATCCAAGGTCGACTCACTCTTATATATGTACTATTTTAGTAATTGATAAGAAATTGTCAATCAAATCAATTGAATTTGACATGCAAGTTATAAACTCGTTGGGTCATAGTGTCATAGTAAATCTAATGTGTTATAAGTGTCCACTGAAAGTCTATCGCTGTGAATTTCCTGTTGACCTTATGCTATTACCCTTTTATGAGTTCAATGTGATTTTGGGTATGGACTGGTTAACTGAACATGATGGGGTAGTTAATTGCAAGCAGAGACAAATTTGTTTGAAATGTCAGACCGGTGAGATAATTACAGTAAAATCCGATAAATTGAACTGTGATGCTAAAGTGATTTCAACCATTTCTGTATAGAAACTGGTTCGTAAGGGCTATGATCGGTGTTTTTACGACATAATGATTGTGCAAGCATACACACGTCGATGCAAGTATAGTTGATAGACAAATCTATAGAATATCGATCCCTCAAGGAATGATGTCTAAATGTCAGAGCAATATGTCAGATCTTCACACTAAAATTAGATATCAATGTTAACGTAATCAGAGTCAAAAGTCAGGTGTTAAATGTCAATGTGCTGAAAGTAAATGAAATGTGTTGAGTGCTGAATATTTAAATTGCATAAAATGTAAAAGTGATCAAATGTAAAGGGTAGAAATGGTTCACTGATTCTGCTAAGTTGCAATGCTGGATGCGTTGACAAGGTAAAGTATAGTTGAATTGCTGCTGCAATGAAGTCCCTTTGAGTTCTTACCAACAATAGCTCCTTACTTAATCTCGAATTAGATACTCACAATCACTTCACCTCTCGATGCAAGTAATGATGTGTATCTAAGAACAAGTAGCCGGTTATTATCCCAATCCTGAGCAACTTTTGTGTAACCCACTTGTTAACTTAACCTGTCACCGCATCTCTCGATGTCGACGCACTACAATTTTACTTCGTGCTTAAAGCGGTTAAATCCAAGAATAAACAGATAAGCAGTGTAAAATAAGAATAAAAATGATATAACATTAAAAGACACTCTCGTATTCTTTTAATATCATCAAAATCCATCATCGTTTAAGAAGAATTAAAGAGTACAACGAAGCTTACTATCTCTAGACTACTAAGCCTACTCCCTAATTATTCCTCTTGCCTTGCATCAAACACCTTCTCGTTAGAAGTGACTGTAGACTTGCTTCATTAGCTTCCCAATTCCCAGCTCAAATCTCCAAAATCACATAGAAATTTTAGAATTTAATCCCTTAGCTCTTGATGATTTCTTCATTCTTTGTTCGTCTATTTATAAACTCCAAAATGTTACAAGTTTCAACCTTCATTCCCAGCTCCAAATCTAGATTTTTGCAGTTGTCAAAATTAGTTAGAATACAGCTATGCACTCACGCAGTTTTACTATATTCTTTAGAGATTTGCAAATTGTCGTTGTATCACTGGGCGTATTCTAAAATTATAATTGTAGTGATATCTGTGAAATTCTTGTGTTGGTGCTTCCAGTTGTGGATTCAACTTGATTCTGCTTATTCAAGGTTTAGTTGCAATGCAACGACATCTCTTGGTCGCAATTACCAGTTGATCTTGTGGCTGCATTCATCTAGTATTAAGCTTCTAGACTTAGTTCCTGCATTGACAATATTAAGACACAATATATCGGCTGCTTGCATAGACATTAGTAAAAAAAAGGATAAAAATAAAAAGAATTTAAACTAACTAACAATGAGTTGGAAAATATGAAAATCAAATATAAAATGATAATGATGAATGATAAATGAAATACAAAAGAGACAATTAACACACTAAATTAGGGAGAAAATCTCTGTCATTTGTAATACCATCACACCCAAACTTGAGTTTTTACTCAAGTAAACAAAATTAACAAAGTAACAATTAGAAATGTCACCGCAATGTTAGTATGAACAACTTAAAACTGACAATTTTAAATTCTTGAATTCTTTAAATTCCTAATGTGTAAATTGCATTCATATACTAGAATGATGCACTGACAATTTATAGGTATGAACAACTTAAAACTGCAACTTCATCAATGTTAGTATCACGCATTTAACCTTTCTTGAACCATTTCAGTAATTTATTCTTTTTCTTATTCTTTCTTCTTTTTCTCATTTTTTTTGTTTTTTCAAGTGACTGAAAGATGTCATTGCATTACTCTACCTTTGTTTCTGGGTAGTAACAATTGGGTGCAACAAACCCCCAGGAGGCATATAATTACGCCGACACACACTCTTGTAGTTACAACCTTTGGCTAAATGAATTTTGTTTTCTAAGTCTACAACGGAGTGTTCTCCCTTAAAAGTCACAATGCACTCATAATGGAGTGTCTTTTATTAATAAAATGTCGTTGCATTGGTCAGTTAGTTAAAGATTCAATACCAACACTAATTCATTCATTACTGAACCAATTTCAATTATTCATTCAAAAATAGCAAACTCATCATTCATTCATATTCATTCAATTTCCACATCAAAATTCAAACAATTTTAGAATTACATATCAAAATAAAATTGTGGACACATTTCTGTCAAAATTTTGTAAATTTTCATTAACTAAAGAAACAAAAAAAAAGTCAAACATGGAGGTGTAGTTGCATTTCCAATTCACATTAGCTTCCCCTAAAAACTTAATGTCTGCATTGTCCCTAATGCATTGACAATAGTTATACATATATAATGGAAATGTAGCTACAATGTACTAAACTAAAATGAATGCAACAAAAATTAAAATGCGGGCATAATAAAAATGTATGAAAACTAACTAAAAAAAGAGATGTACCAAATTAATCAGCAGTAGTCGATGCAAAGGCTGCTTTGGTTTTCATCTTCTTCTTTTTCGGGCGCTCTTCCTTGTCACAGTGTTTCTTCTTTTTCTTATCCTTGCGCCTCTTTCGTTTCCTATCCTTTGAACCAATCGGCTCGGAGGATTGCTCCTCCTCAACAGGTTAGGTGATGGCCTCATCAGTTGTCACCTCTGATGGGTGGATCTTGGCTAGTGGTGCTATGTAGGGGACAATAGCTAGAGGATTCAATTCCTCTATCTCGCCAGTGACAACCTCAGCCTAGCTCGCAATCAATAGAGCCTCCTCTGAGCTGGATGCTCCCATAATATGCATTGTATAGTCGTGAAACCCATTACTCATCCATGTAGTGCCAATGATGCATAGATAATTCATCATTTAAGCCAAACAATCATCATCCAAATGGTGCATAAAGGGTGTATGGTCATCTACTCGTTTCGGAATTCTCAACAGTACGTTGATCTGTGTAGCACTCCATGGAACTAGCCCTTCTCGTACAAAGATAAACTCCTGCTCCTGATCCACCAAATTCACATAAAACTCCCTCACCATTGTGTGAGAGTAGCCAGAAGGATGGTCGCAGAAATATTCCCATCCGAGGCGGCTGATGGTTCGGTGAATTTGTTTCCCCAAGGTCTAATGTGGAGACAGTTGAAGACCTTGTTCAGAGTGGATATTATGTTTTAGCATAACATTATGGTACCGGTTGTTGGCCGGAGTCGTTAAAAACAAAACTAAGCTTGTGGATGAAGGCGGTAGTGTCATGGACAAAGTCACAGTAGGAGTAGTCGGAGTGTTCTTTAAGGGTTTAGGAGTGTTTTTTGAAGCACGAGTTTTATCCACGGTGAGAAGAAAAGAACGTAAATAAGATTTGTAAAAGAATATTACTTTGAAATAAGAAAAGGGAATATGAAGACAACGAAGGATATGAGTTGCAGTAGTAATAACAGATGTAAAGAGAAAGATAATTGTAATGGGAGGCTTTATAACCTAGGTGTAATGAGTGGAAAACCACTGGGAAACATTGCGTTTACAGCCATTAATTTCCAGGCTACATATTGAACCGATTTGTTTTGATCCAACGGTTGGGAGACAAAAAAAATCAACTGACGCGATTCTTATTAAAAAAGTAATGTTGACTCATCGCAGAATACATCGACAATATGTGTTTCAATGCTTCGACAAAAATATGATTTTTATTTCTGTAAGTAATTTAAAACAACACAAAGAAAAGTGAAACAATTAAAAATAAATAAAAAAATGCATCGACATTATTTAAATGTCACCAGATTGATGACTTTGTCTGGTTCTCGAACATCTGGGCTCGCATAATGTTTAAGATGCTGGTCATTTACTTTAAATTGTTGTCCATCCTTTAAGTTTTCAATTGTCACTACACCGCTCTGGAATGCTTCGACAACTTTAAATGGGCCTGACCATCTCGATCTCAATTTTCTTGGATGCCATTTTAAACGTGAGTTAAATAAAAGTACTAATTGATCAGGATGAAATTGTCGACGCAAGATGATGTTGTCATGCCATCTCTTTGTCTTTTCCTTGTATATCACTGCATTCTCATAAGCATGACGTAGGATTTCTTATAATTCCGTGATGTCCAACAGTCTTTTCTTTCCAACAGCATCATAATCTAAATTCACCTGCCTAATTGCCAACATGGCCTTATGTTCAAGTTCGACAAGCAAGTGACAAGACTTTTCAAACACTTGTTGGTATGGCAATATCCTCAACATGGTTTTATAAGCAGTGCGAAGCACCCACAATGCGTCATGTAGTCATTTAGACCAATCCTTCCTAGATAGATTAACCACCTTCTCAAGTACGTTTTTAATTTGACGATTGGATACTTTGGCTTAACCATTAGTTTGTGGGTGACATGTAATGGCCATACGATGCTTTACACCATATCGCTTTAATGCAATTGCCACTTGGTTATTATAGAAATGAGTGCTTTGGTTGCTTATCAACGCTCTCGGTGTTCCAAACCTTGTCAGGATATATATGTGAAAGAACTTCAACACTGCCCGAGCATTGTCTTTTGGTATCGTAATAGCTTCAATCCACTTTGAGATGTAGTTAACAGCCACTGAGATATACACATTTCCAAAAGAGTTTGGAAATGGCCCCATAAAATCTATACCCTAGACATCGAAGAGCTTTACCTCTATGATGGGTTGTTGGAGCATCTCGTTGCGTTGAGATATGGATCCAGTGGTTTGACAACGATCACATTGTTTTGCAAAATTGTGGGCATCGAGAAATAAATTGGACCAATAAAATCCTGATTGTAGGACCTTTGAAACAGTCCTTGTTCCACCAAAATGACCTCCATAAGGGGCATCATGGTAGTGTCGTAGAATTGACATCATTTCTTCTTCAAGTACATAGCGACGAATGATATTATTGGTGCATACCTAAATAGGTATGGCTCGTTCCAATGATATTTGGCATCATCATGTATGAACCTAATCTTCCTGTGACCAGTCGCACTCATAGGTAGCTTTCCACACACAAGGTAATTGATGACATCAGCATACCATGGTGATGCGTCGACAAAGAATAATTACTCATTAGGAAATACCTCGACAATCTGGTTTGTTTGCCCGTTCTCACTCCCAATTTCTAGTCGAGACAAGTGGTTAGCTACTTGATTCTCAGATCCTTTCCTATCTTTGATTTTGATATAAAATTCTTGGAGGGGTAGAATCCATCTGATGATTCTAGGTTTGACGTCTTTTTTGTTAAAAAGGAATCTCAATGTTGAGTGGTCCGTGTAAACTGTAGTCTTTAAGCCGACAAGATAAGAACGAAACTTGTCAAATGAAAAGACAACTACTAGGAACTCTTTCTCTATAGTAGTATAATTAACCTGCGCCTCTGTTAGAGTTTTACTAGCATAGGAAATAGAGTGAAATACCTTTTCTTTTCTTTGGCCTAGGATAGCTCCTACAATAAAGTCACTAGCATCACACATTAGTTCGAATGGTTGCGTCCAGTCTGGTGCGACGACAATCGGAGCTTATACCAACTATTTCTTTATTGTTTTGAATACGTCCAAATAGGCATCATCGAACACAAACTTTTTATTTTGCTCTAGTAATGAGCATTAGGGTTTAGCTATCTTGAAAAAATCTCTAATGAATCTTTTATAAAAGCCAATGTGTCCGAGAAAGCTTCTTATTGCTTTGCCAGTGGTAGGCGGTGGTAATTTTTCAATGATTTCTAATTTAGCTTTATCAACCTTAATGCCCTGACAAGATATGCGATGGCCAAGGACAATGCCTTCAGTAGCCATGAAGTGACATTTCTCCCAATTCAGAATGAGATTTGTGTCCTTACATCTTTTCAAAACTCTTGCCAAATTGTTAGTGCATTGGTCCAAACTCTGTCCATAGACCGAGAAATCATCCATGTATACCTCGAGTAAGTCCTCAATCATATTTTAGAAGATCGTCATCATACACCTCTAGAATGTTGCTAGCGCATTACACAACCCAAACAGTAGCCGTCAGAAAGAAAATATTCCAAAAGGACATGTGAACATTCTCTTTGCTTGATCTTCCGGCGCAATGAGTATTTGGTAGTATCCAGAGTAGCCATTTAGGAAGCAATAATTGGCTTTAATAGCTAGCTTATCTAGCATTTGATCCATTAAAGGTAGTGGAAAATGTTTTTTCTTTGTGGTCGCATTCATTCGCCAGTAATCCATGCATACTCGCTATCCAGTTACGATGCAAGTAGGGATTAACTCGTTCTTGTCATTGGTCACAATTGTGAAACCACTCTTTTAAGGCACACATTGAACGGGACTTACCCAATTGCTATAAGAAATAGGGTATATAATGCCCACATCTAACCATTTAATAGTTTCCTTCTTTACCACTTCTTTCATTTCCTTATTAGGTCGTCTTTGTTACTCAATGGATTGCTTCCCTTTATCTTTCAGCCGTATCTTATGCATGCAAAAAGAGGGACTGATGCCTCTGATATCTGTGATGCTTCAGGCTATGGCTCTTTTATGTTCTTTCAAAATTGTGATGAGCTTATCTTCTTGCATTGCATCGAGGGAAGCGTTGACAATAACAGGAATCGTCTCCTTGTCACTAATGATGACATATTTCAAATGTGTTTGCAGCGGTTTTAACTCCAAGATAGGAGCTTGTTCGATAAATGGTTTAAACATTGGAATTTTCCTATTAGACAAATCCAAAGACTCCATTTGTTAATTTTAATGCAGCTCATAATTGTTAACCTCCTCTTTGTTGACATAGTCATCTAGAATGTCATTGGTAGATGTCATCGCATCACCATCAGATAGTGCTGAACTTCTTGTATTAAATTCTTTCAGAATAATCTCGTCCAACACGTCAATGTGGTGACCTTGTTCTTTAGGTCCGAACGGTGATGCTTCAAACACACTAAAGGTTACTTGGTCATCATTATGACATATAACAAGTTCTCCTTTGAACACGTCGATAAGTGTTCGTCCTATTGCTAAAAATGGCCTCCTAAGAATTATGGGTACCTCCTTGTCTGCTTCAAAATCTAGGATGATAAAATCAACAGGGAACACCAACTTATCAACTTGAACAAGAACATCTTTGATTTATCCTTCCAATTGTGTTAAAGATCTATCCGCCAGTTGCAATGTTACCGTAGTGGGCTTCATCGAACCTATTCCTAATTTCTTAAAAGTGGACAAAGGCATCAGGTTAATACTTGCTCCTAAATTACATAAAGCCTTACCTAAATAATAATTCCCGATGGAGCATGGGATAGTGAAGCTACCAGGATCTTTCATCTTGGTTGGTAACTTGTTTGTAAGCACAGTGATGCACCCCTCTGTGAGCACAATCGTCTCGATGTCAAACAATTTCTTTTTCTTTGATAACAGCTCCTTCATGTATTTCCCATAACTGGGTACCTACACAAGAGCATCTATTAGAGGTATATTAATGTGCAATTATTTCAAAGTAGAAACAAACTTTTGATATTCTTTATCTTGGATTTTCTCTTTGTATCGCCACAAAAACGACAGAGTTATAGTCGTAGTGGGTTGTTATGGATAATTTGGAAGTGTCGACACTAGTTGTTGCGTCGACAACTGTGTTAGGAAAACTGTAGGCATGGAGGACCCTACAGTTGGTTCCTCAGTATTAATTTTTGCTAGACGTCCTTCAGCTGCATCCTCCTCTTGTTGCTGTGGTTCAAATGCGTCGACATAGTCTTTATCAGAAACACTTGGTCCCACTGTCTATTTTCCACTCCTTAGCGTGATTGTTTTGCAATGCTCCTTCTCCCTTTATGTTGGATTCTCAGTATTACTAGGTAGAGATCCTGGTGATCTGGTACTGAGATTAGAAGCCAACTGTCCGAGCTGGGCTTCCAACGCTCGTATAAAAGAAGAGTTGCCTTGCACTATCGCTTCAGTTCTTATGACATGCTCATGCATCATTACTTCAAGAGCAGCCATAAGGTCCGTATTAGGTTGAGAAAATTGTTGCTGTTGATGCTGACGATGTTGTCTTTGCATTTGTGGCAATACAAAATATTGTGGCTGTAATCGTGATTGTGGTTTCATCTGGATATGTGACTGCAATTGTTCAGAATGAGAATTTATCTGTGAATTCTGATGATAATTCTGTTGTGGATTAGCATTGTAACCTCTTTGTCTATAACCCTCTTGATTTGAGGAATTTTCATATCTATACGTGGAAGTATTTTAACTCCCCCAAGGTTGTTGAGGACGATTGTTGTATGAGTTACCAAATGAACCCCCTCGAATATTATTGACATAATACACATTTTTTGCATGTTGTGGGTAGTCTTCATAGCTATGATTGTCGTTGCAAATCTCACAGGAAAATGTTGGCGCATCCAATTGTTGGGCTACTTGTATAAGAGCAACTTCATTTGTTCCTTTCATATTTTTTATGATGTTGGCCAGTGAAGATACCTGCGCTAATAATGCTGAAATAACATCTAATTCAAGGACTCTAGGTTTTCACCTGTGGAGAACGAGAGATTGGATATTGGTAGTCATTTTAGACAATCCTCTCTAGAATTTGAACAGCTTAATTATAAGTACAATCCAACAATGGACCATTAGCCGATGCGTCGATAAAATTTCTTGTCTGAGCATTCAAACCATTTTAGAGGATCTCTATTTGTGTCTCTTGCTGAATCCATGCATTGGGCAGCGTCGAAGTAATGTTTTGAAGTGCTCCCATGTTGTATGTTAATTCTCATCATCGAGCTGATGATATGTAGTGATGTCATTATGCAACCTTGCGCTCATTGTCAACGGGTTGAAATGTAAAACAAACTGCATTACTAACGCATTCCAAGATGTGATAGATCCTGTCGGTAATCCTAAGAACCATGATCTTGCTTTACCCTGCAACGAATAAGGAAATAATTGCATTTTCTAGGCATCATCAGGGACACCATGTTGACTAAAGGATGCAAAAATAAGCAAAAATGATTTCAAATGTTCTCGTGCGTCTTCATGCGGAAAACTAGAATATTGCCCATTTGAGTTGAGCATCTGAAACATCATAGGTTTCAATTTTAAAATTACCAACCTAGCTGGTCGTACAACTCCTGGTTGTAAATCATCGAGTATAGGCACAACAAAATCTCTTATTGTCCTATTTTGAAATTGTTCTTCTTGTGGACGTGGTGATGGTATATCGTTAACAATTTGTACAAGCACTGGAGGAATTCCATCTTATGGCAGCAATGGTGGCAAATTATTGTTATTGTTACCAGCCATTTTCTATTGTTCTTTCCTTCTCCTCCTAAGTGTCCTCTTAAGCTCTGGATCAAAGTTTACAATGTCCCTAGGATTTCTCCTTGTGGACATGTAACAATTAAAAATCTGAAAAAAAAAAGTTAAAGAAATAACAACAGATTAGTAAATATTAAAATTTAAGTAAAATTAATTGCAACTACAAAAGTAAACATCAAACAAACGCCATTCCCCAACAATGGCGCCAAATCTTGATTGGTGTTTTTACGACACAACGATTATACAAGCGTACACACGTCAATGCAAGTATGGTTGATAGACAAATCTATCAAATGGATCCCTCGAGGAATGGATTCTTGATGTCTAAATGTCAGATCAATCAATATTAAAATTAAGTGTAGTGTGAATACTGATGTCAATGCAATATGTCAGATCTGCATACTAAAATTAAATATCAATGTCAACGCAATCAGAGTCAAATGTCAGGTGTTAAATGTCAATGTGCTGAAAGTAAATCAAATGTGTTGAGTGTTGAGTGCTGGATATTTAAATTGCATAAAATGTAAAAGTGATCAAATGTAAAGGGTATAAATGGTTCACTAATTCTGATAAGTTGCAATGCTTGATGCATCGACAAAGTGGAGTATCGATGAATTGTCACTGAAATGAAGTCCTTTTAAGTTCTTACCAACAACAGCTCCCTACTTAATCCCAACTTAAATACCCAAAATCATTTCATCTCTCGGTGCGAGCAATGATGTGTATCCAAGAACAAGTAACTAGTTCTTATCTAGTCCTGAACAACTCTTGCCTAACCCACTTGTTAACCTAACCTATCATCGCATCTCTTAATGTCGGCGAACTGCAATTTAACTCTTTTGCTTAAAGAGGTTAAATCCAAGAATAAATAGACAAGCAATATAAAATAAGAATCAAAATGATATAACATTAAAAGACACTCACATATTCATTTAATATCATCAAAATCCATCATCGTTTAAGAAGAATTAAAGAGTACAACGAAGCTTACTATCTCTAGACTACTAGGCCTATTCCCTAATTATTCCTCTTGCCTTGCATCAAACACCTTCTCGTTAAAAATGACTGCAGACTTGCTTCATCAGCTTCCCAATTCCCAGCTGAAATCTCCAAAATCACATAGAAATTGTAAAATCTAATCCCTTAGCTCTTGATGATTTCTTCATTCTTTGTTCGTCTATTTATAACCTCCGAAATGTTGCAAGTCTCAACCTTCATTCCCAGATCCAAATCTAGATTTTTGTAGGTGTCAAAATTAGTTAGAGTATAGCTGTGCACTCACACAGTTCTAGTATGTTCTTCAGAGATATGCAAATTTTCAATGTATCACTAGGCGCATTCTGAAATTATAATTGCAGCTACATCTGTGAAATTTCTGCGTAGGTGCTTCTAGCTGTGGATTCAGCTTGATTCTGCTTATTCAAGGTTTAGTTACATTACGATGACATCTCTTGGTTGCAATTACCAACTGATCTTGTGGCTGCATTCATCCAATATTAAGCTTCTAGACATAGTTCCTACACTGACAATATTAAGACGCAATATATCGACTGCTTGCATCGACATTAGTACAAAAATGGATAAAAATAACAAAAATTTAAACTAACTAACAATGAGTTGGAAAATATGAAAATCAAATATAAAATGCTAATGATGCATGCTAAATGAAATAAAAAAAAAGACAATTAGGACACTAAATTAAGGAGAAAATCTATGTCATTTGTAATACCAACAGGCTGTAAGGCATTTTTAACTTATATACTGGATACGTGAGAATCGGGGTAGAATTGAACCAAGTACCAATTATTAATGAATTCACAGACATATTTCCTAATAAGTTATCGGGTTTACCATTAATGAGGAAGGTAGAATTTTGCATTGAACTAGCACTAGGTACCACTCCGATATCGATTCCACCGTACAGAATGACACCAACTGAGTTGAAAGAACTCAAAGCGCAGTTGCAAGAGTTACTAGACAGGTGTTTTATATGATCAAGTGTATCACCATGGGGTGCTCCAATGCTTTGAAAAGAAAAAGGATGACACAATGAGGATGTGTATAGATTATCGACAGTTGAACAAGGTTACAGTGAAAAATAAGTATTCGTTACCCCGCATTGTTGAACTGTTTGATCAGTTGAAAGGTGCAACTGTGTTCTCAAAGATAGATCTCCGATCGGGTTACTATCAAATGCGAGTAAAGGGCTATGATGTACAAAAAACTATTTTCAGAACATCGTATGGGCACTATGAGTTTCTTATTATGTTGTTCTGTCTGACAAATGCATCAGCAACATTTATAAATTTAATGAATAGAGCTTTTCAGCCTTAGCTAGATAGATTTATGGTAGTGTTTATTGATGATATACTAATCTACTCCAAAAAAGATTATGATCACATACAACATTTGAAAGAAGTGTTGCGAATTTTGCGAGAGAAACAGTTGTACGCCAAATTTAGTAAGTGTGAGTTCTGGCTTAAGGAAGTTGGATTTTTAATGCATATTGTATCTTCAAAAGGAATTTGGGTAGATTTGAGTAAAGTTTCAGCTATCCTCAATTGGAAGGTATCAAAGAATGTTCTTAGGTACAAAGCTTTCTGGGTTTAGCAGGTTATTATCGTCGATTTGTGAAAGATTTATCTATCATAACCTTGTCAATGACTAGGTTGCTACAGAAAAATATTTAGTTTGTTTGGTTTGATAAATGTCAATGGAGTTTTGATCAGTTGAAGAAGTTGTTAATAGAAGCTCCAGTTATGATGCCAGAGTCGGGAAAAGAGTTTGTTATTTACAGTGATGAATCTTTGAGTGGATTAGAATGTGTTTTAATGCAAGATAGGAAAGTGATAGCTTATGCCTCCCATCAATTAAAGTCGCATGAAAAGAATTATCTGACCCATGATCTAGAGTTGGTTGCCAAAATCTTGCATTAAACATTTAGCATCATTATCTATATGGGGAGAGATGTCACATATTTACTGATCATAAGAGCCTGAGGTACTTGTTGACACTGAAGGAATTTAATTTGCGACAGCACCGACGGTTGGAGCTGTTAAAAGATTATGAACATGTGATTGGTTACCACCTAAGAAAGGCTAACGTTGTTGTTGATACCTTAAGCCAAAAGTCGCTATTTGCACTGAGAGTGATGAATGCTGGATTGTGCTTAGGGAATGATGATTCTGTCACTGTTGAACTTAAAATGAGATCGTTATTTCTACAGCGGATTCGAGAACAATAGGGAAATGATTTAAAGCTTATAGCTAAAAGAGAGCAGATGTAGAGTGACACCACTATAGAGTTTACAATGGATACCGAGGGTTTGATGTATTACAGAGGTAGAGTGTGTATTCCAAATGATCTGGAGTTAAAACGGGATATTCTGACGGAAGCTCACAGTAGCACTTATTTCATTCACCCTGAAAGTGTGAAAATGTACAATGACCTAAAGAAAATGTATTGGTGGTCGATATAAAACGAGATATTTCTGAGTTTGTGACTAGATGCCTGATATGTCAGCAAATGAAAGTAAAGCACTAGGTACCATCTAAATTACTACAGCCGATTTCCATTCCCGAGTGAAAGTGGGAGCGGGTCACTATGGATATTGTTGCAGGACTTCCGTTGACACTGAGAAAGAAATATTTGATCTGGGTAATAATAGATAGATTAATGAAGTCGGCTCACTTCATCCTTGTCCTGATAGATTACTCACTTGAAAGATTGGATGAATTATATGTATCAAAGATTGTATGATTACATGGAGTACCAATATCTATCATCTCAAACAGAGATCCACGTTTTACCTCTAGATTCTGGAGTAAGCTGCATGAAGCTTTAGGAACCAGGTTGAATTTCAGCACTGCATATCATCCGTAAACAGATGGCCAATTAGAATGAGTGATACAAATCTTGGAAGATATGTTACAATGTTGTATAATCGAGTTTGAGGGTAGTTGGGAGAATACCTACCGCTAGTAGAGTTTGTTTATAATAACAGCTATCAGTCCAGTATTAAAATGACACCATTTGAAGCACTTTATGATAGAAAATGCAAAAGACCTTTATACTATTCAGAGTTAAGTGAAACAAAGTTAACTAGAACTTATCTAATCCATGAGATGGAAGATAAAGTTCGAGTAATTCGTAACTACTTAAAAGCCGCATCTGACTGATAGAAATCCTATGCAGATCTTAAAAGGAAAGGTATAGAACTCGTTATCGGAGATTGAGTTTTTCTGAGGGTTTCACCTCAAAAAAGGTGTTACATTTGGCAAGAAAGGAAAGTTGAGTCCACGATTTATTAAATCGTATAAGATTCTAGAGCATTGGTCTTGTAGCTTATAAGCTGGCTTTACCACTAAAACTGGAAAAGATACATAATGTGTTTCATGTCTTAATACTGAGACGGTACAGTTTAGATCCTTCTCATGTAATCACACCTTGTGAAGTTGAAATATAGTCAGATTTGACGTATTCAGAAGAACTAGTTAAGATTTTCGCTCGTGAAGTGAAGGATTTACGAAACAAGTGGGAACCACTAGTAAAGGTTTTGTGGAATCGACACGTGGTAGAGGAAGCAATGTGGGAAACAGAGAAATCAATGAAATCATAATACCCTAATCTATTCACAGGTAAGAAATATCGGGTCGAAATTTACCTAAGAGGGAAGAGTTTTAACAGCCCGATTTTTAGTGATGTCGAAATAATGGTTTCGAGATCACAATTTTGACGAGTCGAGTTGTAAATTTAATTGTTTGATATGTATGACGTCGTTAATATTGTATTAGGATTTGACTATGAAATCCTTAAGTTTAGATAACTAATTGAGTAGAAAGGACTAAATTGTAAAGGTTATCAAAATAGACTTTGCTTAAGTGAGAGGACCAAATGGACAAGTAAACCAAATGGATTTAGTTAGTGGAATGACATGTATATTTGAGTGAATATAACATGATTTATTAAGTATCATAAAAGGATAAATAAGATTATGATGAAAGTTATGAATTTACAAAAATGTCATTTAGTATATAAGTAAATTTAAAAGAGAAAAAAGAGGAAATTTCATCTTATTTCTTCTTCTTCTTTACACGGCCAAGCTTGGGAAAACTATGGTCTCCATTGTTCATTTAGAAACCTTATTTGAGTAAGCAAATCCTACCCCTTTTTAGTAATATTTATGTTTTTGAGTTCGTATAAGCTTAATTTAGTTAAAACAAGGACCAATTTTTTATTCTGTCAAATGTTGAATATTTCACCATTTATGAATATGCTTACTCTTAAAAGATTAAGATGGATTAGTGAGCTTGATGGTTAGGTTTGATGTTTTTGTAAAGTGAATTTTGAAGAAATTAGGGTTTAGGGACTAGAATGTTAAAATGATGATATTATTGTATTTGGTGTGAAATAAATGGATTTTAGGGATTTGTTTATGGGTTATGAAGGTTTGGCTATGTTGTGTGTTGAGAAAATGACTATTTTGCATGTTTTGTGCTTAAAAGGACTAAATTGAATAAAAAAGAAAGTATAAGGGTAATTTTGTAAATTTCCCAAAAAGAAATAAATTCAAGAAACAATTTAAATCTCATTATTTAATATGGAATATGATAATTTGTGATTTAGATCATGAACAAGTGGCAGATCAAGGAAAAGGGAAAGTTACAAAATAATCCTCGGAGTTTCCTTTTTGCTACAAATTCGTCTGGTAAGTTCGCTTGTTCAAATTCTACTTGTTAAATGCTAACCTTAATTTTTTGGTTTTTATTGTTGATAGAACATGATGGAAGATATAGAAGAAATTACATACTGGCTCGTAAGGGCGTATTGGCTCTAAGGGCGTACCGGCTCGTTAGAGCATACTGGCTTGTAAGAGCATTACTGAATAATGAAAGTTAGTTTCTTCGGAAGACCTCAAAGAGTATTGAACATTGAAGATGGAAGAAATGGAGATGAAATTTCACTTTCTCTTTCCATTTATATAGTTATTTGTAAGTTAATTGTACAACAAACTTACTAAACCCTATAAGCTTACATGTGTAATGTTCTTGTTTTGTAGATTCATTTTGCTGTTGGAGATCAAATCCCCGAGAAGAATCACACTATCCCCAAGAAACATCACTTGGCTTGTATGGCATGTAGTAGGGTTTATAAACTTAATATATTTTGTTGTAACAACCCCTTTTGAAAGTTTATAAATGTTAGACTAGATATATTAATTTGGTAGATTTGGGAAGTTCTATCATAGCCTTGTATTGGGTCATTTTGTATCAATATCATGACATATTTATGTTTTGAAATGTTTTGCCATAGTCGTTCTAGCACTTAGTAAAATTGTATACATTTTTATGAAATTTGCTCACTTGTTTCGATAGTTCTCTCGTATGTATCGGTAGAAACACAGGTTAGGAGAGAGGTTGAATCTAACTTGGGTTGTACCAAAAGTTGTATAGAACGTATCGATAGTTCTGTACTTAGAAGTATCGGTAGTTCGTGTACTTGTATTGGTAGAAGTTGCAAGATAAACTTATTAGTTCTCTAGAGTTTTTAGTACCGATAGAATTTGTGACTTGTATCGGTAGAACTGTCAAGGGTATTGGTCGAAGTCTGTAAGGTTTTTAAAATTTGGTTACTAACTTGATAACTACCGATACATGTCCAACAGGTATCGGTAGAAGTCTCCAAAAATCTTGGAAATGACCTTTAAGCCCTTGATGAATGGTAATTATAGTTATTTGATAATTTAAGACGTGTTGGAAGTATTTATGTAATAATGGAAGATCAAATGATATGATTTTAAAGAGTAAACAATGACAAAAATACAGCGTGGCACCGAGACCTTAACTAACGATTTACGAGTTTTGGGTGTTATAAAAAGAAACAAAAAGGAAATGGCAAGAAGAATAGAGGCCTCATGGTAGCGAAGAAGAAGAAAAGAGATCTAATGCTGAAAAAACAAAAAAAACAAAGCAATTATGGGTAGAGAGGATCAAGTGGTGAATGGTTCTCTTTCGGACTCAGATCTAAGGGAGGCTAGAAACGCATGGGAAGTGGGCCAAAAACTTGGGTTCTACATTCGAGGTGATATCGAGAGGTGGTTAAAGAAATTATGAGATTGGAAGAAAGGTAGAGGGGTCAACAAAGATTTGAGTAAATTTGTTCCTACAATTCAAGTGAGTAGCGTTCTTAATCGTGTTTTCTCTAGTGGTTGGGAGTAGTTTTTATCTTTGGTTACTTATGAGAATTATATCTTGGAACATAAGGGGAATGTCTATCAAATGTTATAATTTTACCATTGTTGAATATGCTTGTTATTGAAAGTTTATGGTGGATTTGTAAGCTTGGTGGTTGTGCTTGATATTTTTGTAAAGTGATTTTTGATGAAATTAGGGTTTTAAGGAATAAAATGTTAAAATGATTAAATTGTGTGTACTTGGTGTGAAATAAATGAATTTTAAGGACTTTTGTGAAGGCTTGGAACATTCGGCTATTGTGGGTTTCAAAAGAAAATGGTTATTTTGCATGTTTTGTATTTAAGGATTAAATTTGAAAAAATCGAAATGTTAGGGGTAATTTTGTAAATTTCCTAAAAAGGACCAAATTGTATTAAATGATTTAATTACATTATTTAATGAGATAATTTGGATGATTTATTGTGTTAGATTACGATCGTGCCACGGATCGAGGAAAAGAGAAATTAGCAGAATAGTCCTTAAAGCCTATCCGTAACTGCAATTCAGTCCAGTAAGTTCGTAACGTTAAATTTGTATTTAAATAGTACATTATTTGTATTCTTTATAATTATTTCAAAAAAATTTATGGTACTTGAAATTGAGAAAGATGAAAAGAAATGAATGAAAGAGATATCAAGCTTTGAGCCGGTGGTTTGAACCGACCTGATGGTTGAGGTCTTGGATATGTTACGGATTCTCAATAGATTATGTGAACAACATTGTTAGTTAGGGAAAAAGTTGAAATGAATCTTGGATTGGATTACATGGCCTTACGATGGCTAAGATTTATGCATGAATGTCATATTCTCAACAGCTTGTATGAGCAACATCATTAGGGAACAGATATATATAGATACTGTATCGATGACTGAGGTACTGCATTTGTTGCGAGTCCTTATCAGCTTGTGTGAGTAGCATCGTATACTAGTAAAAGTTTGAATTTGACAAGAGAGAATGAAGCTCTGGTTAGGGATTGTTAAAGCAAAGTCCTAGTTCAGTTCGATTGAGTTATAAACTTTTAACACATGTTATTTGGTAACTTGTTAAACTCTACAACTTACTAAGCTATGAAAGCTTACCTATAAAATTTTTGTTGTTTTTTAGATTCTATTTTTTTCTTTGAAGATCGGATCATCTCGAAGAAATAACACTATCTCGGGAGCTCGTTTGGTAGTATTTACGTCACTTAGTTTTATGACATATACTAAGATGATGTTAACTTCTGTAATATTTGATTTGGGTTGATTGATAAATGGCTAATATCTTAGACGAGTGTTGAACTTAAGTTTTGCATGATTGTTTAATGTTATAAGTAGACAAATATGCATAGAAATGTAATGAAATGTGAATTCATGAATACTTGAGTTGTTTTGTTTATCTCTTAATAGATGTGATTCAATAGAGTTTCAAAGGTGGTTGATATTGGTACTTGTTAGGTGAATGGAATGATTTTTGCTTGTTTAAATTGAAGTAGGTACACACGGCCTAACACACAGGCCAGTACATGGGCATGTGCTCTGAGGAAAATAGGTGCAAGGATCACACGAGCTACACATGGCCTGAGACACGACTGTGTGGCTCTATTTCAAGTTGAGACATGGTCCAGCATACGGTTTGACACATGCGCATGTGGAGTAATTTTGCATGTTCACACGGCTTTTCACACAGTCTGTGACACGACCGTGTATGGGTATTTCGTGTATGCACACGATATGGCATACGGCTTCGGGCACGATCGTCTGACCCTTGTTTTTATGACTTTCCTTGTTTTGTGAAATGTTTTGGTTGAATTTGATTAAGTCATAGTGTACTGATTTGATGAATAGAGTAAGAACTGAGAATAGAATCAAATGTACTTATTTTATTCAGTATGATGTTGAAATATATGTGAATCAAAAGTTGTTTCGAGATGTGAACGTTAGTAGCCTCGGAACCGTAACCTACAATGGTGATGGGTTTTGGGTCTTAAATAGCAGAAGTATCGAAATGGATTGACGTGGAATCAGTTAGATATATTATTTGGTTTCGAAACCTTTTTTTTTTTTTTAAAGTCCTGACTTTTTTACTTGAAGTGATTGGATCACCTTAAAATATTTAAATTTATTTTGATCAAACGTTTGGTCTTCGAAATCTAAAAAATAGGTTCAGGAGTCAGTTACGTGTATGGAAGGATTAGCACCCTCACTTGCCCAAAATTAGTACCTAGTCGATTATTTAAGGTCTTAATTGTTGAAAATTGAAAACTCGAGTAAAATTTAAAATATGATCCCTAAATACGTGAATGAGATGTTTTAATGTCAATTAAAAATCAAAATTTTGTGGAGGAAGCTCATTTATTTGAATCAATCGAGAAAAATCATGTCCAATAAGTTAGGGCACAATATTTTCGAATCTTCGAAAACAAAGAACATTTATCGATTTTAAATAAGATATTTAATTACTTAGGTTCAAGGAAAGACCATGTCCAACACGTTAGGGCACAATTTTTTGTGTTCCCTAAAATTAAAGAACATTTATCGATTTTAAATAGGATACTCAATTATTTAAGTTCAAAGAAAAATCATACCCAACACGTTAGGGCACAATTTCTCAAATTCCCTAAAATAAAAGAACATTGTCTTGATTTCTTTAAAACAATTTAAGGTGTTAGGTTATTTCTGCTTGAAAAGAAAAAATACACCTAGTAAGTTGATAGTACTAGAAAGAACCATTAATTTCTCACTACTTATTGTTTAAGTTGTTCCCATTTGGTCATCTTTAGCATGCATTTTTAGCATTTTTAATTTAGTTGTTGCATTTTCTAACTTAATGGAACTCAGCCTAAATGCCTTTGAATTTATGATATTTTTACTACTGATGTTGCTCCATTAGTCTATTTAGCATTGCGCCCAGAATTGTCGCTGCAGAAACCTGTTCAGAATTATCGCTGTGTGAATTTGTCCAGAGTTGTCGATGCATAAGAGGATTCAGAATTGCACCCAGAACTATCGTAGCATCTGACAGCTGTCTAGATAACACACCAGAAACTCGTGAGTTGTACAGTTAGTGTAACCAACTAGTACAGCCAGAGAATGTTAGATCTAGAGAGAAGGACACCTATACTATTCAACTATAGTTAAATACTGATGAGAATGAGAAAGAAAGGGGATTCTCTTCTTTCGGATTAGATTTTCTTCTAAATCCAAGTTTTCAAAGCTTGCATCCATGACAACTTAACTTTCTCAAGGGCGACCTGATGCGAAAGAGGAGGCAGATTTGCTCTTGACGAGGAGCATCCTAAGTGCGACACAATAGGAAAGTAAGGGAGCAAGTTGAGTGGCCTAGGAATAGAATGCCCTACTTGTTCTTTTATTCCTCTTTCTTAAATGCTGGTAATTCATGTTATTTCAAGTTGTATGAAAGTACATTTGATATTTAGACTCAATGATATCTTATTCAAGCTTGCCTTTACTATTTAATCTTTGGGTTTGACTTTTTTTGCCACGAAAGTGTTATTGCAGTCACTATCACTGGAAGGTGCAACGACAAATTAAATTAATAAGCAAGACAACGGAAGTTGCTTGGGGATTGAAGGAATTTAGTCCACTTGTTCTTGAATATGTTGCTTTGCCTGTAACATCCTATTTTCCAGTGGTGTCGGAATCAGTGATTTCTGGACCACAATTCTGACAAGTCGAGTCGTAAATTTATTTATTTTTACATTTATGATATCATTAGCAATGGATTAAAATTTGGTTATGGAATTTTAATGTTTAGATAGTGAATTGGGTAAAAATGATTAAATTGTAAAAGATGTAAACGTTAATTACGATTGATTTAAGAATAAGGGACCAAAGAGGTAATTATAGCAAGGTCAAAAAGTCCAAACAGTGAAGGATATGATTTCATTCCACTAACTTATGGGATATTTATTCATTTAGTCGTAATTAACTTAAGGTTAAATTGTAAATAAGTGGTTTGATTTGAATTTAATATAATTGAAGGATCAAATAGGTAAATTAACCAAAATATTTTAGTGAGTGGTTTATTATGAAATTTATTGTCATTAATTAGGAAAATTAAAGATTAATAATTGATTAATTAGGAAAATTAAAGGTTTATTATGCCATTAGGTATAAATATAAAATTAAAGAAGAAAAATCACATTTTTCTTCTAATTTCTTCTTCTTCCTCACGGTTAAGACAAAAAAACCTTGGGTTTTCCATTAATGAACTTTGAGCTTTGATTTGGGTAAGCAAACCTTGCCTGTTTTTAGTAATTTTTATGTTTTCAAGTTTGTGATAGCTTGATCTAGCTAATTTAAGGACCAAATTGTGAATCTGTCAAATGTTGTGAATCTTACCATTATTGAATATGCTTGGCTTTAAAAGTTTTTGATAATTAGGATGCTTGATGATTAGGTTGGATCTTTTTGTGAAGTGATTTTTGATGAAATTAGGGTTTAAGGACTAAAATGCTAAATGATGAATTTGGGTGTACTTTAGGTGAAATAAAAGGATTGTAGGGACTTTTATGAGATCATGGTATATTCGGCTGGTATGAGTTGAGGGTAAATGGGTATTTTGCATGTTTTGTGTTGAAAGGACTAGATTGAATAAAAGGAAAGTATTAGGGGTAAAATCATAATTTTCCTAAAAAGGAAAAATTTATTTTAAATGATTTGATTATGTGTTTTAATATGAAATTTGGATGAATTGTTGATTTAGATTACAATCGTGCCACATATCGCTAAAAAGGGAAATTAGCATAATAGTCCCTAAAATTTAGGCAAACTGTAATTTCATCTAGTAAGTTCGTAGTGTTAGTTTATATACATTGTATGTTTCTTGTACTTTCATTATTTTTACAGCAACTCGAGAAAGGTTAAACATCCGTGACGATGACGATGGAAAGGTAAAGGAATAAACGAAATGTCAAGCTTAGGGCCAGTTATCTGATTTGTAGCGATAGCTAGGATCCTGCATATGTTGCAGTATCCTGATAGCTTGTGTGAGCAGCATCGCAAGTTGACGGATTCTGAATGAATACTGAATTTTAGACCCCTCTGATGGCTGAGTCTTCGTATATGTTGCGAATTCTCATCAGCTTGTGTGAGTAGCACCGAGAGTGGGAAATTCTGTATTGTATCGATGGCTGAGTCTTTGCGTATGTTGCGAATTCTCATCAGCTTGAGTGAGCGGCATCGTATACTGATTAACTTTTCTGGGCTCGTAAGAGCTAACCATTCTAGGCCTGTGAGAGCTAATGTTATCTGTGCTCGTATGAGCTAAAATCTGAAAGACTAAAAGAGATTAAATTCGTTACTGTTCACAAGATTATGAGTACATACCCGTTATCATTTTTATAACTGATTTGACTATTCTGTAAGAAAATGATATTTGCAAACTTACTAAGCTTAATAAGCTTACCCGTATATCTGTTGTTGTTTTGTAGATACTGTAACAAATCGATTTTCAGTGGTGTTGAAAACAGTGATTTTGATATCACAATTCCGACGAGTTGAGTCGTTAATTTATTTATTTTAAATATTTACGACTTCGTTAGCATCGTATTAAAATGTGGTAAGGAAATTTTAATGTTAAATAGTTAATTGAGTAGAAAGGATTAAATTGTAATAGGTGTAAAAGTAGATATAATTTATTAGAAGGACTAAATGAATAAATTAGCCAAAGAACTATTATTGAGTGGATTATCATGATTAGTATTAATGGTAAATAGGTTGATTAAGATTAAAAAGGGATTAATTAAACATTAATGATGAAAGTCTAAATATTTACAAAATTACCATTGACTATATATATGAAATTAAAAGAGAAAAATGGGATTTTCACCTATTTTCTTCATCTATTTCACGACAAGACTAAGGAAATTAGGGTTTCCATTATTGAAACTTTGAGCTTTGATTTGGGTAAGAAAACGTTGATCGTTTTTAGTAATTTTTATGTTTTTGAGTCCATATTAGCTTAATCTAGCTTATGCAAGGACTAATTTGTGAATCTTTCAAATGTTATGAAACTTGTCATTATTGAAAATGCTTGTTCTTGCAAGTTTTTAATATATTTGAAATTTTGATGCTTGGGGTTAAATCTTTTTGTAAAGTGATTTTTGATGGATTTAGGGTTTAAGGACTAGATTATGAAAATGGTAAAAGTACATGCTTTGATTTGAAATAAATGCATGAATGAGTTGAGATCTTTGCCTTAGAATATTCGGTTGACAATGGGTAAATTTAGAAATGGTTATTTTACATGTTTTGGCTTCAATGACTAAATTGAATAAAAATGCAAAGTTAGGGGTAATTTTGTAATATTTTCGAAAAATGACTTGTATGTGTAAATTGATTAAATTATATGATTTAATGGATAAATTAATTTATTTTGTGATAGATTAAGATCAGGTCACAGATCACGAAAAGGGGAAAATCATTGAATAGTTCTTGAAGTTTCACCTGAACTACAATTTCATCTTGTAAGTTCGTTCATTAGATTTCCTACTTGAACTGTTGATTATTACTTGATGAAGATGTACTTGAAACATTTGATGTATAAAAAAGAAGACTCTTGTCTCGGGTTGAGCATGAGAATTTGTATAAATGGATAACTCATGTCTCGAGATGAGAATAAGATTGTGATTAAATGAAGACTCATGTCTCTAGAAAAGAATGAGATTATGATCAAAGGAAGACTCATGCCTCGGGATGAGAATGAGAATATAATTAAAGGAAGACTTATGACTCGATAGAGCATAAGATTGATTGAAGAGAAAATTCTGCATTCTGATGTTAATTATTATTTCAATGCTTAATGTTGAGTGATGATTCATTGTTTATGAACTTACTAAACTAAAAGCTTACTTGTGTATTATGGTTGTTTTGTAGATTTCATTTTGGCTGGTTGAAGATCGGATTACCTCGAAGACATCACACTATCCAAGAGCTAGTTCGGTAGTTCTTACATCACTTGGTTATATGGCATGTACTAGAATGATGTTATATTTTGTATATGCTTATTTTGAGACTATGATATTTGTAGAATAATGGTTAAATGATGAGTTTTGAATGCTTGATCAATGTTTTATGTGACATCTAGTACTTAAATGGTATGCTAAGCGTTGTATTTAAACACAAAGGTGTTTTTCATTGCACCTTATGACTATGAATGAAGTTTTGTAGATGAACTTGTATAAATTTGAGAATTCTACATACTTGTTTCGATAGAACTCCTGCATGTTTCGGTACAAATACAGGGTAGGAGAGAGGTTGTTTACTAACTTGGGTTGTATCAGTAGTTGCATTTAAAGTTTCGGTAGTTCTATGCATGTTTGTATCGGTAGTTAGAATACTTATATCGGTAGAAGTTGTAGGGTAGAACTTCTTAGCTCTCTGGAGTTTTTAGTATCGATAGAAGCATAACTAGTTTCGGTAGATGTTACGCTTGTATCGGTAGAAGTCTACACTGTCTCCAAATTGTTTACTGACTTGACTACTACCGATTCCTATCCAACAGGTATCGATAGAAGTCTCCAAAAATCTAGGAAATGACCTTTTTGCCCTTATTGAATTGTATTTATAAATAAATGATAACTTAAAACGTGTTGGGTGTATTTCTTTAATAATGTAAGAATGAATGACATGATTTTAAAATAAGCTCAGTGATAGATGATTTGTGTGACACCGGGACCCTAGCCAACGACGGTTTTTGGTTTTGGGCGTTATAGATACATTTTGTTGTCTAAAGATCGGATCATCTTAAAGAAATCACAATATGTCGTTTGATAGTTTTTACATCACTTGGTTTTATGGCATGTACTAGGATGATGTTATTACATAACTCTTGATTTTGGATGGTGGTTCATTGTTGTAACCTTGGTTGAATAGTTATCATACCTTGCATGATGCTATGGGTGAAAGTAGGCTTACAATAAAATGAAGTGTATTATAATATGTGTTTTAAGCTTTAAGTATATTTGTCTTTGTTTCTTATGTATGAAATAAGAATTATTTGTTGAGCTTGAGAACTTTTGTGAACATTTGAATTCTACATACTAGTTTCGGTAGAACTCATGGTTGTATCGGTAGAAGTACAGGGTAGAAGAGAGGTTGTTCACTGACTTGGGTTATATTGGTAGTTGAATAGCAAGTGTCGGTAGTTATGTGTTTAGAAGTATCAGTAGTTTGCATACTTGTATCGGTAGAAGTAGTAGAGTGAGACTTTTAGCTCTCTAGAGTTACATGTTTTGGTAGAAGTCTCACTTGTATCGGTAGTACTATCCCAAGTATCGGTAAAAGTTTGCATTATTCCTAAACTATTTATTGACTTGACAACTACCGATACTTGTCTAATAAGTACCAGTAGAAGTCTCCAAAAATCATGGGAATGACCTTTTTGCCCTTGTTGAATTGTATTTATAATTAAATGATAATTTACGACTTGTTGAGTGTATTTATTGAATAATATAAGAACAAATGACATGATTTTAAAAGATGTACAGTGATAAATGATTAGAGTTAGGACCTTATCCCATGACGGTTCCGGGTTTTGGGTGTTACATTGCTAACACTAGAGGTGTGGTTAGTGCGCATGTTTAAGTCCTAGATCTGATAGAAAAGCCACGTTTGGTAAGACAATCGTTGTGTCTTATTGCAGCAACAATTACCTGTTATTTTTAACCTTGTGAGCTACACTTAGTTTTCTGCCAACTATTCACGTCAAGAACCCCATTTCATTATTGTTGCATTTCATTTTTAATTTTACATTATCGCTTCGACAAATTAATCTCACAATTTTATTGCATTTACTTATTCATTGTACCGACAATTATAGACAACAAACATCCATCCTTGTGGGATCGATATCCGACAAGTTATATATCTATCTACTATACTTGCGTCGATAGTGTACGCTTGCACATATTTGCTATGACGTTCATAGTGCGATCAAGTTTTGGCACCGTTGCCAACAATGATGTTAGTTTGATGTTTATTATTGTTTATGCATTCATTATTTTTTAATCTTTATTTGTTACTAACTTGTTTTCTTTTCTTTTTTTCTTTTTGTTAACTACTTTTACATTTTTATTTTTGGTGTTTTATGACCCGGAGAAATCCTGAAGTTAGTGTTGGCTTAGATCCTGAAATTGAACACACCATTCGAAGGAGATGACAAGAACAACGAAATATGGCTCTGCTAGGAAATGATACAACCATACCACAATTGCTTCCACAAAATCCTATTATACCTCATATACAGCCACAAAACATGAATAATCAACCGGTGCCACAAGAAGGTCAGAAGCAAAATTGAACTATTCAAGATTCTATTGTTCCAATTTTGGATGATTTGCAGCCAGATGTTGTGAGGTCAACTATTCAAACTAGAAATTTTTAATTAAAGCCAAATGTTCTGGATGTTAAACTCTAATGGGAATTATGCTAGACTGCCACATGAAGATGCGAGAGAGCACCTTAAATCTTTCCTAGTGATTTGTGCTTCCTTTAGTCAGCATGACATTCTTGATGATGCCTTGAAAATGTAGCTATTCCCTTACGCATTGTAAGGACGGGCTCATACCTGGTTCCTTGGATTACCTGCTGGATCAATCACATCATGGAATGCGCTCGCAACTCAATTTGTTTTACGTTTCAACCCACCGACTATGAATGCTCGTCTTAGAACGATATTACTGCGTATCATTAGCTGGATGATGAAAATTTGCATACTACGTGGAAGAGTTATAAAGCTCTGCTTCAACGCTGTCCCATGCATGGAATTCAACAAGAGATGCATATTGAAATTTTCTACAACGAATTGAATGCACTGACAAAAAATCTTGTCAACGCTTCTACTAATGGTCCTTTGTTGGACTGTACATACAATGAAGCTGTTAGAATTTTAGAGAGAATCGCTCAGAACGATTATCAATATTCAATCTCTCGAGCTACACAAGCAAAAACAAATCTTGGAGTTATTGAATTGGATGTCATATCTTACCTAAGTGCACAAGTTTCTTCACTCGCAAACATGATAAAGAACATAAAGGGAATTAGTGATGTTGCACCCATTCAAGTTGCCTGACAAATTGATGTCCCTACATTTTGTTGTGAAATTTGCAATGACAACCACAATTATGAAGATTGTCCACAGCACACAGAATGTTTTCTATGTTAATAACATCCGTGGAAATTCTTTTGGTAATTCCTATAATAATTCTACAAGAAATCAATAGCCTTGGGGAAATAAGAATGTCATGAAATTCAGATATGAAAATTCATCCAATCAAGGTAATTATAGACAAAGGAATTATAATCCGCAGCAGTAGAGTTACAACTAGAGTACTTAGATGCATTCACATCAAGATCAAATGCAGCCACATCAAAATCATGTACAGTCATAACAACCTTCGATGCCAAATTTGAATATTTAAGGACAATAGCAGCAGTAGTACACAACCACGATATGATCCTTTAGCAGCCCTCGAAGCCTTAATGCGTGAGCACATAACTCAAACGGAAGCTCTTATGCAAGGAAATTCCTCCTCTATCCAGGCATTGGAAGTACAATTGGGGCAAATTGCTTCTAACTTGAACACACGACCACAAAGTGCATTACCTAGCGACACAGAAAATCCAAATTCAAAAGGGAAGGAGCATTGCAAAGTAATCACTCTTTGAAATGGTAGAAAAACTGTCGAACCAGCTACTAATTCTACTACAGCACCTATAGACACTAGTGAAGTGAATCAGGGTGAGAGAATTGTATTTGAAGAAGTTTTAGATGAACCAGCGAAAAAGGCTCCACAAATTGTCACCTCGACGCCTCTTATCCAATCGACAAAATTATCGACACAATTATCGCTGTCGATGCAACCGACGTTGTCGACACAACCTAATGTATACATACCTTTGCCTTTCACACAAAGATTTAAAGACAAGGAGCATGATAGACAATATCAGCAATTTCTGACTATATTAAAGCAACTTCATGTTAATATCCCTCTTGTGGACGCTCTAGTACAGATTCCCAGTTATGGGAAATTTATGAAGGAGTTCCTATCTAAAAAGAAGAAGCTGGCTAATATTGAGACGATTGCGCTCACAGAAGGATGTAGTGCAGTCTAGACAAATAAGTTGCCACTTAAGATGAAAGACCTTGAAAGCTTTACGATCCCATGTTCGATTGACAACCACTACTTGGGGTAAGCTTTGTGTGATCTAGCTGCGAGTATCAACTTATGCCGCTGTCTACATTTAGAAAATTAGGGATTGGTCATATGAAGCCTACTGCATTGACATTGTAGTCAGCAGATAGATCATTGGCGCAACTAGAAGGACAAATTAAGGACATCCTAGTTCACATGCATAAGTTTGTGCTCCCAGCAGATTTCATTATACTTGACTATGAAGTAGATAAAGAGGTACCCATAATCTTAGGACGCCCATTCCTTATTACCGGACGCACTCTTATCGACGCGTACAAAGGCAAATTAATAATGTGACATAACAATGAACATGTCACCTTCAGTGTTTTTGAAGCTATCCCTTGCAAAGACAAAGAAGAATGTCACACCATTGATGTGCTGGATGCATTAATTAAGGAGGAATTTAATGAGCAAAGCACAACATTTTCAAAAGACTTTGCAGTGACATTGGATTAAAAATTTCTAATTGATTATGATAATAAGGTTGAAGCGCATAACATTGAGCTTAAGGGTGGATGGAAAATGAAATATTTAGATTTGACCAATAGAACGACTCCAATCTTTAAGCCATCTATTGAAGAAGCTCTTACTTTTGAGTTGAAGTCATTGCCTGCTCATCTAAAGTATGTTTTTCTTGGCAACAATAATACTCTGTCAGTTATTGTCTCTGCAACATTAGACACAATGCAGGAGGAAAAATTGATCCATATCTTGAAACAGCATAAACGTGCAATTGTTTGGAGTATTACCGACATTAGAGGCATTGGTCTTTCTTTTTTCATGCACAAAATTCGATTGGAAGATGAAGGAAGGATATTGATTGAACAACAAAGGAGATTGAATGAGAAAATGAAGGAGGTGGTTAAAAAGGAGATTATCAAGTGGCTTGAAGCAAGAATTATTTATCCAATTTCTTATAGCAATTGGGTAAGTCTAGTTCAATGTGTCCAGAAGAGAAGTGGTATTACTGTGGTCAGTAATGGCAAGGATGAACTAATCCCTACTCACATTCCTACGGGTTGGTGCGTATGTAAGGATTACACAAATTGAATGCAGCCACAAGGAAGGACCACTTTCCACTTCCTTTCAGCAATCAGATGCTAGATAGGCTTGCTGAAAAAGCCTACTATTGCTTCCTAGATGGTTATTCTGGCTATAATCAGATCGCTATTATGCCAAAGGATCAAGCAAAAACAACTTTTACATGTCCTTTTGGCACTTTTTCCTTTCGTTGAATGTCGTTTGGTCTCTGAAATGCACCGGACACATTTCAAAGTTGCACGATGGTAATATTTTTAGACATGATTGAGGGCTCATTAGAGGTATTTATGGACGATTTTTCAATTTATGAAAATACTTTTGATCAATACACTGACAACTTGATTAAAGTTTTAAAGCAATGTGAGAACAAAAATCTGGTAAGGAATTGGGAGAAATGTCATTTCATGGCAACTGAAGGCATTGTTTTAGGTCATCGTATTTCCAGTTAGGGCATTGAAGTGGATAGAGTGAAGGTAAAAATTATTGAAAAGTTGCCCCCACCAACTAATGTGAAGGGTATCCGGAGTTTTCTTGGACACGCGGGATTATATCATAGATTTATTCGAGATTTCTTAAAAATTGTGAAAACCCTTTTCTCATTGTTGAAGCAAAATAATTTTTTTTTTTCGATGATGCATGTGTGGATGTATTTATGCAAATAAAGAAGCAGCTGGTGAAGGCACCCATTTTCATTGCACTAGATTGGCCGTAACCGTTTGAAGTGATGTGTGATACAAGTGATTTTGCAGTGGGTGCAGTCTTAGCACAATGTAAGGAAAGAGTATTTCACGGTATAGATTACGCCAGCAAGACTCTCACAAAAGCTCAGATTAATTACACGACCACAGAGAAAAAGTTAATGGCTGTAGTCTTTGCTTTCGAATAATTTTGCTCATATCTTGTCGGCGTAAAGGTTACAATGTTTACTGACCATTCAGCGTTGAGATATCTTTTTGCAAAGAAAGATGCTAAACCATGGCTGATATGATGGATCTTATTATTGCAAGAATTTGATATAGAGATCAACGATCAAAAGGGATCGAAAGGGATCAAAAAACTAAGTGACAAGTCACCTGTCTTATTTGGAAGTTGGTAGTGAAGATGGAAAAACACTTCAAATTATCGACGTATTTCTTGAAGAGAAGCTATTTGCTGTCGACGCAAACCCGTGGTGCGCGAATGTGGTCAATTACTTGGTATGTGGGAAGTTACCTTTAGGCGTCACAGGCCACAAGAAAGAAAGATTTCTTCGTGATATAGAGAAATACTACTAGAACGATCCATACTTATTCAAAGTATGCAATGACAATATAATTGGGCATTGTGTTCCAGAGGAAAAGATGCTTTCAATCCTAAGGTATTGTCATGATGCTCCTTATGGAGGGCATTTTGTTGGTATGAGAATTGCTGTAAAAGTTCCTCAGTTAGGATTTTATTAGCCTTCATTATTTAAAGACGCCCACAACTTTGTGCATCAATGTGATCAATGTCTGTGCACCGGCTCTATATCTCGATGCAATAAGATGTTACAACAGTCAATCATAAAAGTTGAACTCTTTGACATTTAAGGTATGGACTTCATGGGACCATTTCCATGTTTGTTTGAAAATGTCTACATTCTAGTTACTGTTGACTATGCATCAAAATGGGTGAAGGCCATTGCAGTCCTAAAAGATGATGCAAGGACAGTTCTAAAGTTTTTCCACAAGCATTGATCAGCGACCAACGTACTCACTTCCACTGCAATCAGGTAGCGTCGCACTGAAGCAGTATGAAGTTAACCATAGAATGAAGACCACTTACCATCAACAAACAAATGGACAAGCACTGAACTTGAGGAAATTAGGCATAATGCCTATGAAAATGCTGCAATCTACAAGGAAAAGACCAAGTGATGGCATGACAAAATCATTTTGCAGCGACAACTTATTGTAGGTCAACAGGTGCTATTATTCAATTCTCGATTGAATTTGCACCCAGGTAAATTGCGCTCACGTTGGTCTGGACCATTTGAAGTTGTCGAAGCATTTCCTCATGGTGCAGTCACAATTAAATATATACATGATGGGCACCAATTTAAAGTGAATGGACAACAGCTGAAGCATTATTTTGGCCATGATAATCAAAAACAAGAAGAGACCATTAAGTTGGTTACATTTTTATCATGTACTTTTAGTTTCTTTTTGTTTTTGTTTCAAATTATTTTAGTTAGTCTTTTTGCAGGATAAAGTTCTCTCTTTTGTAGAAGCATGAAGATCTCCTTGTTGACGCATCTTGTCTACTTGCTAACTCATCAGAAAATCAAAGCATCTCAGGAAACAAATCATGACGTTTCATCCTTTAACACCCAACCAATGGATCAATTTGAAAATATATAATCCCATTGGATGCATTTATTATTGCAGACCTATTATCCTTTCTTTGTTACATAAAAAAACACGCCTCTCCATCTACTCTTTTGATTCCATTTAAACACCCCTATTGTGTCGACTGTGCTATTCAAAACCTCCATTGTTATTCCAAAATTTTCTTCAAGCTTACACCTTTCAACCTTACGACCACCTTTGCTTACTAACAAAAATGGCCAGAACCCGTGGGACTGTGAAGAAGCCAACAAAATCTATTGCGAAATCTTCATCTACCGTATTAGTTCGTAAAATAGAGCATCACCCATTCAAAGAGCCTATGATGTACCATGGATTGCCGCACATATCAACACAATTTATAACACCTCGATAGACGAGGATGAACATGTGGAGTTTATTGAGGAACTCACTGAGGAAGAAGTTAATATTTTGGTAAGAGATCTCTACATTGAAGGAGCTATTTGGACGGGCTCAAATCCAAATAATTACACAATGCATAAAAGATTTTTAACGTTGTAGAGTAAGGTTTGGTTTCATTTTATTAACTGTAGATTGATGCCTTCCACTCACAGCACGGTTGTAACACTGGATCGAATGTGTCTGATACATTCGATTATTAAGAGGAGGAAGATTGATGTTAGTGTAATTTTACACCAAGAAATTGTTGATTGTGCGGCCAAACAAACGGGCATATTGGTGTTCCCCTCCTTGATAATGCAATTGTGCTAGTAAGGGGAGTTGTGCCTCGTAATGGAGAAGAGATTTTGGAAAATAAGGGTTCGATTAATGAAGTTTCAATCAAGAGGATGACTTGTGGGAAAGATACTCCTGTAGTCAATGAGGTAGAGGCAAGAAAGAAAAAAGGACAAAGCAAAAGTTGAAGGCAAGAGTGCAAATGTGATTGCAGATTCATCTTTACGGCACAAAGTAAAGGAAGTTGAAAAGATCACAGATTCCATCAACATTAAGTAGATCAAGCTTGTTGTCACTGTTGAAGATATGGAGAGGTCACAGAATTTGTTTTATACCTATGCCTACACCAGGGCATGGAATAGTGCTATGGTGACCACATTGCAGTAAATGAGCAAAGCACCTCTTACTGAGTTTCTTGTCTTCCCTCCAATTATCCAAGAATATGAGTCTTCCATTAAGGAGACTAACTCAGGGGATAAGGACCAATCTATGGCTTCCCCTCAAATGGTGAATATTTCTGATGATGAGAAGGAGGTCGAATCAATGGAGGTGGAAGACTGTCTAAGGAATATTGCGATCTTATTCAAGGATATTTTACTATTACTCCAGGTGCCAATGTTGCTAAAGAAGAGACCCTTGCTGATTAGAAGAACACACAATGGAAGAAGTGGAATAAGAAGAAGGAAAAGAAGAAGAAAGAAAGGAAGGAAAAGAAGTTGAGGCAAATTCAACTGAAGAATTTATCCCTGCACCTACAGTTGTGAGTGCAAAAACTGAAGATTTGGCGCTAACTGAAGCGAGTCAGGCGGAGGCTATGATTACAACCAATGAGGATCACACTCCATTAGCTATCATGGTCTACACTGGACCACTCGAAGTGATCCACTTAACAAAAGCCACAGTCAATGATGTCGAGGCACAGCTCGATGTTGAGGTGTGATCCGAAGATCAGGCCAAGCCAAAAGAAAGAAAAAGGAAGCGTGTCAAGGATAAGAAGCGCCGTAAGGAAGAAAGGAAGCGCAAGAAGAAGAAACACCATGCAGCCACATCAATGGCTATAGACAATTGAGTTAGTTTTATTTCATTTTTTAGTTTTAGTTTTCATGCATATCATGTAGCCGTAATTTAATTGTCACTACATTCATTTTGTCATTGCATTTTAATTGTCACTACATTTGCATTGTCATTAAATTTTCATTTGTCATTGTAAATTAATGTTAGTGCATTGGGGACAATGCAGACTTTAAGTTTGGGGGAATGTATGTGGGGCTGGAAATGCAATTGCACCCACATTTCAAAAATTTGTCTTTTTGAGTTTAATGAAGCATGCAAGATTATTTAAAATGTGCTTGAATTTTTTTTATTTTTTTTCATCTGATGCTTAATTCTTGAATCATGTGAAATGTTAATAAATGAGTTGGATGAATCTGATTGAATGTTGTATCTTCAATTATTGGATGAATGATTTAGATTGCATTAGTAATGGATGAATAGTATCATTCTTTAGAATCTTGAATGAATCTGTCATTTACAGCTACTTTTATATATTTATAGTTATAAATAAAAGACACTCCAATATGGGTGTATTGTGAACTGTCAAGGGGAACACTACAATGCAAGTGTTAGAAAAAGTAATCTAGCTAAAGGCTGTCACTGCAAGAGTGTGTGTCGGCGTAATTACATACTCCTTAGGGGTTTGTTGCACCCCATTGTTATTTCTCAAGAACAAGAGTATAGTATTGCAACGACATCCCTCAGTTACATATAAAAAAGAGAAAAGAGAAAAAGGAAAAAATATATATATATATCACTATACAATAAATGTTGTTTTGGTAGAAAGAATTTAAGATTTAAAGCATGATGCTAGCATTGAAGAAGTTGTAATTGTAATTATTCATGCTTATGAATTATTGGCGCAATATTCTGTCATTTAAATGTGATTCATTCATTGGGGTTTTAGAAGATTCAAGTTGCTAGAATGATCATTGCCCTGATAAATTTTTGCTAATTTTTGTTTTACTTGAGGACAAGTAAAAACTCAAGATTGGGGGTGTAATAGTACTAGAAAGAACCATTGATTTCTCCCTACTTATTGTTTAAGTTGTTCCCATTTGGTCATCTTTAGCATACATTTTTAGCATTTTTAATTTAGTTATTGCATTTTATAACTTAATGGAACTCAACCTAAATGCCTTTGAATTTATGATATTTTTACTACTGATGTCGCTATTGTTTAGCATTGCGCCCAGAGTTGTCGCTGCAGGAACCTGTTCATAATTATCGCTATGTGAATCTGTCTAGAGTTGTCGATGCATAAAAGGATTCAGAATTGCACCCAGAACTGTCACAGCATCTGATAGTTGTCTGGTTAACACACCAGAAATGCGTGAGTTGTACAGCTGGTGTAACCAACTAGTACGGCCAGAGAATGTTAGATCTGGAGGGAAGGACACCTGTACTATTAAGCTATAGTTAAATATTAATGAGAATGACAGAGAAAGGGGATTCTCTTCTTCCGAATTTGATTTTCTTTTAAATCCAAGTTTTCAAAGCTTGCATCCATGGCAGCTTAACTTTCTCAAAGGCAACCTAACGTAGAAGAGGAGGTAGATCTGCTCCTGACGAGGAGCATCTAAAGTGCGACACAAGAGGAGAGTAAGGGAGCAAGTTGAGTGGCCTAGGAATAGAATGCCCTGTTTGTTCTTTTATTCCTTTTTCTTAAACGCTGGTAATTCATGTTATTTCAAGTTGTATGGAAGTACATTTGATATTTAGACTAAATCATATCTTATTCAAGCTTGCCTTTACTGTTTAATCTTTGAATTTGATTGTTTTTACCACAGAAGTGTTATTGCAGTCACTGTCACTAGAAGGTGCAGCGACAAATTAAATTAACAAGCAAGACAACGGAAGTTGTTTGGGGATTGAAGGAATTTAATCCACTTTTTCTTGAATATGTTGCATCGCCAACACTTGAATGTGTTGTTAGTGCGCATTTTTAAGTCTTAGATATGATAGAAAAGCCAAGTTTGGTAAGACAATCATTGTGCCTTATTGCAGTGACAATTACCTGTTATTTTAACCTTGTGAGCTACAATTAGTTTTCTACCTACTATTCACGTCAGGAACCGCATTTAATTATTATTGCATTTAATTATTGTTGCATTTCATTTTTAATTTTACATTATTGCTTCGACAAATCAGTCTCACAATTTTATTGCATTTACTTATTCATTGCATCGACAATTATAGACAACAAACATCCATCCTCGTGGAATTGATATTTGACAGGCTATATATCTATCTACTATAATTGCGTCGATAGTGTACGCTTGCACATATTTGCTGTGACGTTCATAGCGCGATCATAAGTTAAGGCTTGATTCTCGAATTCTCGAAGTAAGGAAAATTGTCTCAATTTTTTGAAATAATTTGTGTTATAAAAAACGATATACAATTTATTTTGTTAAGATATTTTATAAAAGATGAATGAATATGTACAAGTAAATAAAAATCATTAAAACAGTGAATGCACATTAAATATTAAAATAATATAATATAATATAATATAAATAAATAAGGATCAAATTGAAAATAAAATAGGATAAAAGGATTAAATTAATCTTTTTAAAAAAATAATGGGATTAAGTTTTAAAAAATTAATTTAAAAAAATATATGAAAGGATTTTAAGAAAAATAATTGAATAAACAATATATAAATATAAACTGATTATATAAAAAATTAATAAAATAAATAAAATATATAAAAAAATCAGATTTAAAAAAAACAGAACCAATGGGGCAAAATTTTAAAATGAAAGAAAATTTTTGAGGGTTAAATTAAAATAAAAAAATAAAGTTTTAAGTAAAACAAACTAAAAACAAAAAAATGGGTCAGAATCGAGTATTTTAAAGAACCAAGGACCACATGGGCAAAGTACCCAAACACTGACACATGTCAGCCCCTCAAGGGTCACTGGTTAGAAGACCTGATTGAAAACCAAGTAAAATTGTAGGGCCGAAATTAAAATAAATAAAAAGTACGTAAAAGGACCAAATTGAAAAAAAATCACAAAAGCGAAAGGACTAAGGGCAAAAATAGTCTATTAAGTGAAAACACGCTTAACCTTAAGGGTATTTGGGTCGAATCCAGGCATGGGAGCTAAACGGTGTCGTTTTAAGGCATTGGGGTAGAGCCCAAAACGACGTAGTTTAGTGTACATTATAAAAGTTAATTTTTTTTTTGAAATCCCTTTTCATTCATTTTAATCCCCAAAAAAATTCTTTTTCTCCCCATTTTCTCTTAAATCCACCCCCATGTCTGGCCACATGAGTTCGTCATGCCATCATCCCAACCATCGATCACCGGCGAAGACGACGACCGTTCTCGGTGGCTGGAAATTCAAAAAAAATTATTTTTTCTCCTCTTTTCGTCCTTACGTCAGATCTAAGATTAGATCTACCAAGAAACGAGAAAAAAACCCTCAAAAAGGTCAAAAAACGATTGGTTTTCATAGGTTTTTTTAAATATATTTTGCTTTTTTAGGTTTTAAAAGTCTTTTTTTTTTGTTTTTTTTTTTTAAAAAACCTTTCATCGGAGCCCCCCACGAACATTGATGAGTTCGGAGGGACTGCATTCATGACGACGACGGTGGCGGCGGATAGGAAGACGAATAGGTAAAACCTTAGCCTTTTTTTTTTCTTTTTATTTTTTATATTATTTGATATAATATTTGAAATAAAAAATAAATAAATAATAACAATGCAAAGTACTTTTGAATGGCTTCTTTTATTTCTTTCAATTTCTTTTTTTTTTCTCTTTTATTTCATGTCCAAAATATTATAAATTTGAAGATGGCTTTTATAGCCAATTGAAATACATTGCTTTATCCTTTGGTTTTGCCTCTGTTTCTCTGTTTGCAGGGTTCATTGGCGATGGCAACACAAATTTTGAGTCTACAATAGTGGTAGCAAAGGTTAGGCCTTGGGGCGTGGCTCTTGATTTGTGTGCCCGCTGATGTGGTGGTTGATGTGGCCAAAGAAGGGGAGCGACGGTAAAAGAGATAGGATGGGATTAGGGTTTTATTTTTAGTTTAAGGTTTTGGGCTTCATAGGCCTTTATAATTTGGGCATTTAGGTTTTTTTGGTTTAATTTTTTTTGTAATTTAGACATTGAAAATAAAAATGAACTTTGGTTTATTATTTATTTTTGTTTTATTTTTTGTTTTGGTTTTGGTCTATTTTGTATCAGGCCGATCAAAATTGAGCCTCTACATTGGGAATGGAAAATCTATCTTTTTTTTGGAGGACATTTGGTGCAGGATTCGGCCTTTGAAGGTGAAGTTTCCTAGATTGTTCAGTCTTGCTATTAGGAAGAGTATTGTGGTCAAACAAGTAGCTAAAAACAATGGTTTTGAAGAAGTGAGCTGGACGGAGATATTCTCTAGGGAATTGCTGGATAGGGAGGTAAGTATGCTGAATAAATTGAAGGATTTGGTGGGGAATCTGTATCTTGATTCGGAGGTGGAAGATCTTATAGTATGGATTCATGATAATGTTGGGGAGTTCTCAATTAGGAAACTATCTTAGTTATTGTCATATGAAGTAATGAGAGATATTGACTTTCCTATTGACAGGATTTGGAAGATGAAAGTTGCTCCAAAAGTTCAGAATTAATGAAGGACTTTTTGATTAGTTGAGAAGTGAAGTTAGATTTTTATAAGTAGTGGGTGTCCTTGGTGCAACGGAGAGCTGGAAAGTATTAATCACATGTTTTTTAGGTGCAAGTTCGTGAATGGATTTTAGATGCGGATCCTTGATTGGTGGGGAATCAATTGGAAGCAAGTGGAAAATTTTATGGAAATTTTTTCTTTGTGTTATGAAGCGAAATGGTTTGGTAAGAGTTTTTGGTTGATTGCGATTGCAGCGTCATGTTGGACGGTATGGTTAACTCGGAACGAAAAAGTTTTTGAAAGCGCTTGACGAATATTGAGGCTATGGTGTTCTCTAAAATTAAAGCCTTAATGTGGGTTAGGGAACTCTATGAAGACTTCAATTTTTTGGAAGGGGATTGGTGGTCTTGGCCTATGAAATGTCATGTCTCACAAAAAGTGAAAAATAGGCTCCTGGTTGGGAGCCACCTCCAACAGGGTTGATGAAATTCAATATAGTTGCTGTGGTGTATCAGGAGAAAGTGGGATGTGGAGGAGTATTGAGAGATGAAAAAGGGGTGGCCTGTGCAATTTTCTCAGGGCGAATAGAAGCTGAGTGGCTATGGCTGAAATTATGACAATTAAGATAGCAGTGGAAATGTATTTAGGAGTAAGCAACAAGTCCCTTTAATTATTGAACTTTGCTCGAAAGTCATTGTGGATTGGATGACAATAAAGTATTATCGACTATGGTCATTAAGGAAACTGCTTGGAGATATTGATTGGGGAACTAAGCCGCTCACACATATTTAGTTCGTGGTTATTCAACAACAAAGTAATTGTATGGTGTTTGCATTGGCTAAAGCTGGTATTTCGAGATCTTTGTTTTTCAAAGCTTCATGGTGAAGCTGCTAAATTCATCATTGTTTCTGGTTTATGGAGAAAAAAGTACAATTGAAGACAAGGCCATTCCTAGAGGATACCATCAAAGACATGTTGAGCAAGATGGTTCCTGTTCCATGTATTAAGGTGGCTGATTTGGGTTGTGCTTCGGGTCATAACACGTTCTTCTCTGCATGTGAAATTGTGGATATCGTCACTAGGATTTGCCGAGAAGCACAGTGTGAATCGCCTAAGCTTCAAGTGTTCCTTAATGATCTTCCCCAAAACGATTTCAACAATATCTTCAAATCAGTTCCTTCATTCAGTGGGAGGCCTTGTTTCATAGCCGAAGTAGCAAATTGGTTGAAGTATTGTCGTTTACGATCGTGGTCGTATAGGAATCTTTTTGCGAACATTGAAGGGAGCTTCAAATGAATGGATGAATTTCATATTAGAGTCACGAGTCGAGAAAAGAATGGAATGGCGAAAGCATTGGCGAAAGTTGGTGTGTCAAGGAATTCCATTTTTAGAGCTTATTGGTAATCTGCTTGGTGTCTTGCTGTTTCTATGGTATGGCTGTTGCTGTTTTGGTGTGTGTTTTTGTCTTTGGAGTTTTGTGCTGGTTTGGTCTTTTTGGTTGGTCTGTTATTTTGTGTAATCTGGTATAGGTTGGGTGATTCCAACTCTTTTTTCTTGATAACAATTGACTGAGCAAAAAAATAATTTCGAATTACCAAAAACAAGAGTTTCATTGCTAGTTCCCCCTCTAACTTTGAATATCTGGTGAGCTACTATATTAGCATCGCTCCACTCGAATTTCATTCCAATCACGAAGCTTCGAAATAGCACTCACCAAGGCAAGTGAACTTGATTAGCCTCAAGATCTCTGAATAAACTTGCTATATTTACATTAACCAAAACATGCTCATATTCAAGTCCGTTGATATTTTTGAGACTCGTAAAGCGAGAAATTAAGCTAATTATATATATAATGTAATACAATAAAGCTGAACAATTTTTGTTGCCATAAGAGATGAAGTATTTACGATGAATAATTGAAAACTTTAGCCATTTAATTAATTTATTTTAATTTGAAAATTTTTTTCACATTAAAAGCTGAAAAAAAATATTTTTTTGAGTCTCTTCCAATCTTAAGCCTTGGACAGTTGTACTCCCAAATAACCCTAAGATCGGGCTGCCCATATTCACGAGACAACGCATGTTGTAAGCCTTCCAACATTGCCAAAATTTCTACATGAATAACGGAAGAAAAACCCATGCTCCTATTCAAGCCTAATTGTTGACGTCCCCAATAGATCCAACGCCTGAAGTGGTAGAGACTGCACCATCAGTGTTAAAACAAATTCACCCTTCATGTATCATTGCAAAATATTTTACAAGTACTATTCCAGGTTGAATATAATGAATTTGCGAGAAATATAGAAAATCTTTATGAAAGGAATATTTTTATTCTAGATGGAAATCAATGAAAAGTATTTTAGATTTGGAAATGAGGTATAAGGGATCAAATTGTAAATTATGAAAAATTTTGGAATTAAAGTGAAAATTTAAGCAACATGTGAAATGTGAGTTAGTGTTGATTAATTCACATAAGAATGAATTGAAATATGTATTGGTGTGATGAAAGACCAAATTGAAAATATTGGAATGTTTGATATTTTTAGAATTTTTGGTACTTCGTATTGTTTTTTTTTTGGTATTCCCTTGTTATTTTTTGGTACTTTGTCTTTATATATATATTCTCTCCTAAATTTTGATATTCCTTTCAGAAATTTTTTGTGTCCCTCATAATTTTTGTTACTTAGAATTTTTTGTATTCCCTCGTGTTGTTTGGTATTTTACTCATAATTTTTTTTATTTATCCTTATAATTTTTTGTATTGCCTAATAATTTTGAGTATATTTTCAAAATAAAGATTTGAAACAAGAATTATAATTTTTTGTTGTTTAATTTTTTTTGAAATTTTTAAATTATTAATTTTCAAGAGCTTACCTTAGAATTTCCCTACTCTTGGCTCAATGTAATATCTACTAATTATTATTAAGTTAAAACCCTGTACCAACCACTCCTTTTATATAATTTTCTAATACACTCGCTAGGGATGCTCATATTGATCATCTCTTCCACAAGTATATATCCATATGGCTAAGGAAAAACAGAATTGAATCACTCTTAAAATTGAAAATACAAAATGAAGTTTTACGTTGCAACCCTTCTTCTTTGATTAAGAAAAAAAGGGGGGCGGAAAAATCCATTATGCTTATTATATATGATTGAATCACTCTTTAAATGTAACTTAAATAGTTCTAAGGAATCATTCTAGTTGATCCTTCTGCAGTTTGCCCTGATCTCTCCATTGCTTCCTGTCAACGGCCTTATGTTTCCCATATTGATCATGGATTGAACAAAGGCGTCAAAGAAGTTGGGTTGGCTACCAGCAAACCTCTCGACAACAGCGACTGTGTTAGCACCGGTGGTCGAGAACAAAGACTGATCAGTTTGCAGAAGGCCACGATTGTTCTGGAGGCTTGTGTAGTAATTGTTGCCAAAGTCATCAGCTGTTGATGAATCAAGGTTTGTCAAGGCATTATCGTTCCCTCCTTGGCGACATATTTGTGCAAGTATTTCTGAAAATGTTGGGTCCAAAGTCGTATCTGTGCCGATTCGTTGCCTGAAAGTTATGCATCCAGCACGTCCAAATGTATGCGCACCTGACGACTATTAGCAAGCAATATGTTCATTGAGTAGGAAAAAAAATGGTGATCTAGTTACATAAACATGCCAATATGCGAGCCTGGTATTCGATAATGTTCTAAATTTTCATCGATAATTCCTAAATTACCTGACAAAGCAACCAGATAAGTGGAATCATCAAGTCCAACATCTGTAAATTTTCGCTGCAAATCGCTAAAATCGTCAAATGGTGATGAGATTGCAGAAATTCCATCTCGGTTAGCCGTCCTACTGTCCCGTCTTCCAAGGGGCACTTGCCATGTTGGACCACCAGCCTTCCAGGATAAACAGAAAAAAAAAAATAGAGGTTTAAGTTCATTATGGCAGATTAAAACCAAAAGCCATTGAAATAATTTAACAATTGCAGTACCAATGAAACTCCAATTTGAGATCCAAGTGCCAAAATATCAGCACAGGATACAACTCCAGGGCAGGCACTTTCTACAACAGTTTAATATCATCAACAATGTCAACATCAATTGCTTGGTTGGGGACCGTATCCTTTTCACTAACAATGCCGTTAGCAGCAGCATCATCATCTAGCAAAAGTGATCCATCACAACCCTGAAAAGCCCACAAATAAACTATTAGAAATTCTGAAAGCCATGCAAGCTTCCACTTTGATTACGTCAATAGGGAAAATTAAAAAGGAACAAGGGTCAAAAAGTGGATGAAAATTACATCGACCATGCAATCGTGAAGGTGAGCACGAATAAGTTTGGCACCAATTCGGATGTCACTTTGGACAGCCTGGTCAAGCACCTCACGAACACTTCTGGCCACGTTAGGGTATGTGTTGGCATAAAAGGTGGGGCTAAGCTGAGCCTTGGATCCTCCAAGGATCATCCCAGCTAGGAAGATAAAAATAACCGTGGTCATTTGAAATGAAGGCATGATTCAAGTACAACTGCTCAAAAACCTTGAGTAATTTATGTTATTTGTGAGTGAGAGATATCATGTTACGTTGCAGGCTTCCTTTATATACTAGAGATATTTCACCTTTGCTTGATGCAAGTGGCCTGCTGTCTGCTGACTTTTCATTCCAACAGGCTGATGTGAACTTTCTATGATTATTTTTCTTAACCAGAAATTTTCTTCATATGTTGGGATATGGATCTACTATTCTACATTTCTCAATTAATGCTGTTTGCTGAATCTGTGGAGTACTTTTGTTTTAAGAGCAATCAGACTTGAACAATTCTCACTTTTCCAATTTTTCTTTCAACTAATTAGGAGGATTTTGGTATATATATTTAATGCAATATTAATTAATATTTCGCTGAATTAATATGGTTAATGTGCAAAATTGCCATTATGTTTTAGGTAAAAATTGAAATTTCTCATTATATTTTATTATTGATATTTGCCTAGTTTTGAACTAAAGGTAAATTTATCACTCTACCTTAACTTTATAATGAATTTTATCACTTCTCTTTTAATTGATTGAATTTTTAAACTAAAATTTGAGTTTTGATTAAATTTTATAATTCAATTTGAATTTTAAATCGTGCTGATTGAATCTTAGCTTGATTGATATGAGTGTTATTGTCAATGAAAGAGGACGTGGGTTCAAATGTGCTGAAGCACATTATCTTCTAATTTATGGATTGGAGAGGGGTTATGACCTATGGATAGTTCTAGACATTGTGCCAAAAAAATAACAGATATGATTAGAACCTATAATGAGATTATTCAAAAGAAATTAATTTTAAATCGTGATCAAGTGCTTTTATAGGTCATCTTAAGCTTTGTAATTCACCTTTTATCTCAAAAATAGATTGAGGTTTTTTGGCGTACAAAAGATTTACTTGTTCCTAATATAGTTTAGAAATTCAATTAAAAATTAATGAAAGCATTTTTATTATTTTATTTTAAAAATTAACAATAATAAATTAATTAATAGAAGGTTAAATATTAATAAAACTCTTATTTATAAAAATAAAATTATTTTTTTATATTTTTAAAGTTTCAAATCTTTCTTTCATTAAATGTACGTTTGAAGTTAATTTTTAATTTTTTTTAAATTATCAAATATTTGAATAATATTTTTCTTTGTTATATTTTGTGTTCAAACCATCAAAATTAATATCAAATGATAAATTTTAATTTTAGAAACAAAATTGGTGGCAAAATTTAATGAAATTCAAAGTTTAATGGCAAAGTTGAATCACATAAAAGTTGAGTGGTAAATTTGCACAAATTCTTAAAGTGTAACAGCAAATATCAATAAAAGAATATACGGACAAATTTCAATATTCACTTATAGTAAGAATAGTTTTGCTCTATAATCCAATTAATATTAGTCAATCGTTAATCTTATTTTAAAAGAGGTTTAACCTATAAATTGGTACTTAAACTATGCATTTTTCCCATTTTGGTACCTAATTTTTTTTTATCACAAATTAGACTTTATCATGGACCGGACCGTCCGACTCGACCCGAAGGCCCACCCGAAAAATGGGAGGGTTTGGACAAAAATATAAACCCGAAAAATGGGCTTGGACAAAAAATAAGGTCCGTTTTCTAAACGGGCCGGGCCTCTAATAAAATTTTTTAGCTCAAGCTTGGCTCGACCCAACCCAAATAAATTAACTATTTTTAATAAAAATTATATTGCTTTTTTTTGATGTTTTGATTGTCATTTTGGTGCTATTTTTTTCTATTTTGGTGCTGCTTTTACTGTTATTTTTGTTGTTGTTTTTGCTGTTATTTTTGTTGTTTTGTTATTATTTTTGCTATTGTTTTGGTTGTTGTTTTTATTGTTTGGATGCTATTTTTTATGTATTTTTATTATTGTTCCACAATCTTTTTTAATATTATTTGAAAATTGTAGAACTTATGTTTTATTGTTAATTTTTCTACTATTTTATTTGTAACTATCTTAATATAAAGAATTTTAATATATTTTAAATTTGTTTATTTTTAATGTTTGTTTTAATGTTTTTAAGTGTATTTGATATATTATATATATTTTTAAATTTGTTTTATATAATAAAATAATCTAAAAAAATTAATACGGGTCGGACCGAGTCAGGCTCGATTTGGTTTCTATAATTTGAGTCAGGCTTGGATAAAATTTTAAGCCCATTTTGTGAGTCGGGCCTAACAATTGGACCTAAAATTTTGTTGAAGTCCGGATCAAACCTAGCCCACGATCAGCTCTATCACAAATGGTGCCTAAATTTTTTATTTTCCAAATTGGTGCCTCTATTAGTTAAATCGTTAGTTAAACCATCAAGTCCATTTAAAAAATAATCAATTAAAATTTGACATGTGGCAAAAAAAAAGACAAACATTATTATTTTATCTTATATATATTATTTTTTCTTTCTTCAAAACTAGACTTATGGTTGAACTGGTCAAGCCATTAGTTCAAAATTTTATTAGTTCGTTTGGTTAGATCAAATAAATTATTAAAATTAATAAATATTCAAAAAAAATAGGTTCAATTGGTTTTTTTAACTTAGTTCAGTTGGTTTATATCGATTTCCAGGTCAGTCGGTTCAACCCATATATTTGGACTAGTACCTTGATCAGTTCTCGATCTAGTTCTAAAAATATTGATTTCGATCGATGAAATAAATTTTTTGATCTCGTTAGGTAGGCAAACAATAAATTTCGAAAATAGAATTAACCGTTAGTGTTTTGACCTCTGGAGGAAAATTTTATGTATTGTTAGTATTACTAGACATTATAAGAAAAAAAAGAAAGAGAAATAATGTAAAAGAATAATAAAATAATTAAAAAATAATTTTTTTAAAGTTTTTATGATATGGTGGTTTATTATTGGTTGAAATGTTCTTTTTAAAGAAATACAGTCTTTTGGTGTAAATTGAGCAACATACAAATAGGTTTAGGTACCACTTGTTACTTGTTTTCTTCAAACTTATAATTAGTGGATATTAATAAAGAAAAATGAACTTCGTGTATTGGTCGGATGGTCAAAAATATTTATCGTTTTAGATGTAACCTGGGTTCAAATCATCATTGTTTATAATTCACCAAAAAATCAATGATTTTTGCAAATCCTTGTATTTTTAGCTAAGCGAGCATAAACCACTTACAAGCCAAATAGGAATGAAATTTATTTTGTGAAATCATTTTCCCAAGGACGTTCTTTTTGTATTGAGTTGTCGAATATGAATGAAAGTGAAATTGATTGGATTAGGATAAGATTAGCCATGCAGCTACGTAGGGCGATGCATGTGGGAGCAGTGGTTCCAATTTCTAGATGACCGCCCTTTTAACCTACTGGTGGAAGTCAATTTATAGGGCTCTCGTTATCGTTTTGCTCCATTGTAAACGTGTAAAGAAAATACACTCAATTAAACTAAACCAAAAAAATTTCTGTAAACAATTGCAACTCTTCTTCTTTATTAAAAGCTATTTTGATCATTCTATCAGTTTTTATACTTTCTTCTCTAGGGATGTACTTGATTACCTAATTTTCTACCTTCTTCAGGATATGATTGATTCGCTTGATTAGAATCGATCTAAAAGGCATTAAATCTGAAACTTAAATAGTGTTAATAACTTCTAAATCATTCGTTTGTATCAATACTTTATTGCGTTACTTTTCTTGTACTAGTGACAAACCATTCAAAATACCCCATACTTCAACTTTCGGAATTGAGCATTTTCACGTGGGAAATAATTTTTTTCCTCTTAAGTTTTATGGTTTTAAATGCTTAATTTTAAGATTTTCACTTACATTATAATTTTTATGAAGAGATTGGAGATTTTAGGCAAAAGAAGTTTGGAGATGAGTTTTAACACAACTTGGAAAATATTTGAAATTTGAAGTAAAAACTGCTCTTTGCTTAAGATGTGGACACATTTTAACATCATGCCTAAGTGCAAAAATTTTGTGAAAATTTAAGAAGATAACCTTCAGATTTTAATGTATTTAGTTCGTAGCATTCTTTTCCTTTTATATATTTATTTTTTTAGGGAGATAAATATTATTTTATATATTTATATTTATGTTATTCCAAGGTTTTAGTTTATATATAAATATATGTAGGATTTTTAACATAAAAAATGTAAACAAATTATTTGTACTTTCTCTAAAGATGAGTCGCTAAACTTTTATTTTTTAATTAAAAGAATTTTGAGGATTTGAATTTTTAAGTTTGTGAGATTTAATTGATTTTTTTTATATTCTTTAGAATTTACATGTTTTCTACTTTAATTACGAATATTTAATTTTGTTAAAATATTTGAATTCGTATTTAATAGCATAGAATATGTATCTTGTCAATAGTGGCGAATTCAAGGGGTTGGTAGGAGCCAAACCCTCTTAAAATTTTAAATTTATGGTGGTAAAATTACACTTTGACTCTTTTAAAAATTATACAAATTTCGATTTAATCCTTTAAAAATTATAAAGATATAGATTATTAAAATGATAAAATTGTATTTTTACTATCTTAAAAATATAAAATTTAATTTCACCACCTTCAAAAAATTTTTGGCTTCACCCCTACTTGTCAATTAATATATTAAATCTATAATTGTTTGATTCTTCTAATACTTGTGATGAATAATATAATTGTGTGTGTCAAATTATGCAATTTATATTGTGTATATAATCTAGCTTTATCGAACTCCACTTATGTGTTTGTTAATTAAAATTGGATATTTCTAGTTTTTAATACTATCGATAGAATGAATTCAAGATATTTTGTTATATTAATATTTGTCAATATGAAAAATAATCAACAAGATTTATCTTGGCTATAAAAAAAAAAAAAAAAATTTGTTTGGAACCTCAAACATTACAAAAAAAAAAATAGCCAAATTCTATTTACTATTGTTGTTTTGGTAATTTTAATTTTTAATTTCAAAATATTTATTTTCTTTTATTCTATTTTACTAAAAAATAAAATTATTATCAATTCTTGTGAAGACTGCATACTCATTACTATGTACAAAATTATATATTTTAGTAGTAATTATTTTTATTGGATTTGAAACTTATCATTAACTTTTATTTTACTTCTCTCCAATAAAATTCCTCTAACCCAACAATATGACCCTAGTTGTGATTAGATCTGTTCTTAGGTTGGGTTATTCGTCTAATTTTAATGGTTCATTTGAAATTTGAGAGGATTTGAATAAAAATATTAGGTCCGAAAATTGGTTTGGGTAAAAAATTAGGCTAATTAATTTAAAATATGGATTAGGTTCGGACTTAAACATTCAAGGTTTGAGCTCGGCTAGATCCAACCCATTTTAAGTTTATAATACTTTATATTATGTTATTTTTATATATTATGTAATTTAGAACACATTAAAAAAATTATACTAAATATATAATACTACTCTAATGTAAACATTAAAATAATATTAGGATGACTATATAAAAAATTTCAATAAATAAAAAATATAAAAATATTAATATTAAAATAATATAATATAAATATTTTTTTAAAATTAAAAAATAATATGAGTGGACCTAAAATGAGCTTGAGTTAATCTTTTGCTAATAGGGCAAGTTTCGATAAAATTTTAGGCCCAGATTTCAAGGTAAGTTGAGCTTGAACAAACATAAAATATGTTAATATCATGCTTAGATCCGACTCGAATCCAACCCAACTCGATCCATAAGCACCTCTAATTGTGCCTCACCCAATATTTTAACACGTGTTTTACATTAACGTTTCATTAAATGGCATTCAGATTCAAATAATTCAAAGAATGTAAATATCCAACCTCCTATCTTTCTTAAAAAATAATATTTTTTATGTGTAAGGAAAAGATAACGAAATTAGCTGTGAATTTGATTAAAGTAAACACTAATTAGTGTAGCATTAAACTGAAAACGTGTCATAAACATATTGTCGGGGGCATATAGCTCGTAAACCGAACACAGAAATCATGAACATTATTACATAAGCTGATATTTACAGCAATCATGTCCCACATATGTACTTCCTTAAACTCCTATCACTTGAACACCAAACTTGACTAAAATTATTTGAGCCAGTTAAACTGCAAACTAAGAATTAACAACCCTGCAATTCTTCCTAATCTCTCCATTAGACCCAGTAAGTGGACTTATATTCCCCATCTTGATCATGGAGTTGACGAAGTCATTGAAGAAAAGTTTTGAGTTGCTGCTGTAACTTTCAACCAGGCTTTTCGTTGTGGAAACGGCCAAATCACTAGAATATAAAATCTGATCCGAACCTAATAACCCCTTCCCATTTAACAAGTTCTTGAAATAATGGTTGTCGAATAGATCAGTTGAGTTCCTATCAAGAGCGGTGAACCTGTTGCTGTCACCGTTAACCGGACAAAAGCTTTGCAGATCCGCCAACATGGTCGCCTCCATCGTACTGTCGGGAGCACCAGTTCCTGAGAAGTTGAATAATCTATTGTCGAAGGTCGCACACTTTGCTAATCCAATTGTATGGCCACCTGACGTAACAAATATTTGTTATCCAGTTTAGTCGCAATAACATTCTTTAAGTAGGTAACCATGATTACAACTATTGAGATAGGTGTTGAGGTGGGAGTTTAGCTCCAAGAAATCTTTGAAGTGACATCTTTTGAACAGTCAATCTAGGTTTCGAACGGTAAAAGTATTGTACTCATGATATTTATATTTGATTTTAATCTTTAGATTTTATTTTTCAATTTCAAAAAGAGTCTAAAGATATTCACGAAATTTATTGAAAATGTCTAAGGTCTACCAAAAAAATGTTTTATCATTTTAGTTTTGATGGGTTTCGAACCCGTGCCCTTAAATGATAAAAACACTTCCAAAATGATAAAATATTGCCTTGATGGACTTTAGGTGCTCTTAATAAATTTCATGAATCCCTTTCAACTCTCTTTGAAGTTGGTAGACAAAATCATGAGTTTAAAATCTGAATATAAATACCTTGAAAACAATATCCAACTGATTGAGGTCTAAATCAGTATCTCATACAACTACACTTCAAAAACTTTTTCCAATAAGGGAGTCAATTCCCTCTCAATAGTAGGTTACCTGATAAAGAGACTACATCTGTTATGTTAAGACCAACATCGACAAACTTTTGAATGATGGCATCCAGTGCCTCGAATGGAGAAGGTAGTGCAGCGTTTGCTAGTGTCCCGTTCGAAACTTGTCCGTCTCTCCTTCCTAATAAAACTTTCCATGTTGGACCTCCACTCTACCAATGATTAATTTCCGATTAACCCCCCAAAAAAAGAGTTGGATTGGTATATATATATATATGCGAATGTGTGTTAACTTACTAAGACAACAGAATCTCGAGCAGCGATGGCTATTATATCAGCACATGATACAACTCCACTGCATGAGCCCTCTACGGCGCTTTTTATTGCGTCGATGACTTCAAATCCTCTTGCTGAATTGACATTTGCAAGAGCAAACTTCTCAGTACTATTGTCTCCATCCAACAAAACTGATGCATCACAACCCTGTGAAAATAAAAGGGTCCAAATTTTATGATGGTTTAATAATCAAATTGATAAAAAAAAAAAAAAAAGCTGCATTTTCAAAACTCACATTCACAAAGCAATCATGGAAATGAAGCCGGAGCAGAGAGGCCGCCATTCGCATTTCGGTCTTGATCGCACTCTGAACTTGTCCCCGTACTGTTGAAATGAGAGATGGACATGTCTGTGAATAGAAATCAGTGGTTAGCTGGGACCTCACACCTAAACAAAGCATCAAGCTGATCGTAAACAGAGAATAATAATAAGCCTTATAGTTTTTTGAACTCTTCATCATTAATGCTATATTATATATATCAATTTCCCCCCACAGCAATTTAATGTTATAGCACTCAGTGGAATCCTAATGCTAATACGGTTAAGGGTCAAGGGTGATATTAAACAGAAATCTTTGAAGCCCTATTTATAGTCGGAAAGATGAATGTATTTGTTATTTTAAATTCCATTATCAGTAACAAAATTGATATTACTTAATGGGTAAGTGGTGATAATGCAATATATGGCGGCTTCTGCAGTGCTCACGAAGATGCAGTGAATCTGATATATATTTGCAGAAACTTGACAGATTAACCCATTTAATATTGCAAACATTGCAGATAATAGCCAAGAATAGTGCCTTAATAGTTATCGGATGAGACATTATACAGGCTTAGATATAATAATTTTGAATTGTGGAGTGGGAAACTTATCAATTAAATGGTGATTTATAACTGCGACTTTTTTATTTTGTACTTTTTTTTGAATTTTTTTTTGAATTATAAGAGTAAAAAATTCTAACAACAACGCGATTAACATGACTTGAACGTAAGTCATATTTAAAATAATGAATGCCTTGACTATCAGGTCAACACAAAAAATTCTCTTAATAGTTTAACTATTAGATTGAGAAAAGTTTTATCTCATACGGTAATCCTAACAATCTCTTAACCTAATGATTTTTATCGGTACGATGTGATTTATTATCCGAAATCATCCTTTAATCTTATGCATTATTTATATAAAACAAATGAAATTTCAGTAAATCAATTCTTAGGAAATCTAAAATCAAACCATTTGTCATTACTTGAATAAAGGAAGCACAAACCTCTTCTGCGGAAGAACTTTTGTTGTCTTGGTTCCAACTCAACACTAAACAAGTGTATTATGTTATAAGTATTAGAGCTTGGATTCAATTCCAAATAATCTCATTCTTATAAAAAAAATACAACTAACCTCAACTTGACTCTCTCCAAAACACATAAATTTGTTTATAAACCAACATACAATTAGTAATTTTGTATCACAAAAATAAAGATCATTTAAGTACTTCTTGATATCGTTAGAATTCACAATAATCACAATAGTAACAATAATTTATAAATTAAAATGCTAAATTTCTAATCAATATTCATGAAACTTGAGATTACAAAGACAACCGATTTTAATTTATTCAATGATTTATATTAATAATCACAATTTATAATTGCATTTTCTTTCTTTTTTTAAACATAATTTTTTTTATTCGATAAAAATTCACGATATAAATTTTATAATAAATTTACAACAATTATCTCTCCAAAATTTTAAACGGACTGCATTAGCAAATATATATATAAATAATATAATGAAGGCTTTGCTTTGCATGCAACAAGTTCCTGCATTAATCAAAAAGCAATAAGCATAGTGGTACCTTTCTGCAACCACTTGGGCGCACGCACATGCATATAAAAAGGTTCAAACTTTATCTTCCAAAAGCATTAGCAATCAGATAACATTATAGAGTTGGCCACGGATTCATAATTGCACGTTCATTTTTATGCCTTCAATTCAAAATTATTGAGTTGTTTGATGACAGAAACTGAGTCCGGTTGGCATATTCTTGAGTAACCAATTAGAGTTGCAGGTTGACGTTGATAGGTGTTGACTTTATGAATGATGTGTAAGTCATTAAGCATGCAGGTTATAATTTAAGATTTCGTGAATAAAATTCCTTTCCTCTTTTCCATCTTAATTAAAAAATTATTAGTGGAAAGAATCCAATAGCAATCATCTTTGTTGCTTTGGGCTAGACTGAGCTGGAGCTGGTTTGCTTTTCCTTTTCTGTAGTCTACAAACCGAAGATTTTGGTTCATATAAGTGGATTTTTAAGTGCATGTTTCGAGACATTTTGAAGGAAGTGGAGAATGCTGGAAAATATGTAATAAATATAATGAAATAATTTTTTATTTTTTATTTTCATAAAAAATTAATCCAAATTAAAGTGATTTAAATGGTTAAAGTTTATTGGATTTATCTTTTAAATAAAGTATAAGTCAAATATGTATAAATACTAGTAGGAGAGCATAGGAAGAAGATCATATTCAAGTTATTCAACTCGAAAAAAAAAATATTTGAATCTGATCTGAAAAAAAGAAATCAAACAGATATAAGAAAACAAAAAAAAATAAAATAAAAAATTTAAGAATAAATAATAAACATTTAAAACAATAAATAAATAACTAAATAAACGATAGATTAAAAAGTGAAAGATGGATCAAATAAATCGATGATATGATAGATAAGTGTCCAATTGAATCCTTTGAGATATAAACCCCAACAAATTCAATTAATGACTCTAATCAACCCTCCAATAAATAATCTTTGACAAATTGAATGATGAAGAATGAATTCTCACGACTCCTTTAAGAAAATCGAGAAAAAAAATGATTCTAAAAATCAAAAGGAAACAATCTTGTACAAAAGGAATTAACTCCCAGATTTGAAAATTCTATTAATGAAAAACTAATGTGTTTCTAAAGAACAATGAGGAGGCCTTATATAGGGTAACTAATTACATCAAAATAAAACTCTCAAGTATAAATGAATTCTAATTAATCTAAATAACTAGTTTTAAACTAAACTTTTTTTTTACTAAAAAACATAAAACTCCTAAACAACTTAAAATATTTAAAATAAAGTTATAAAATTAGGAAGAAATAATAAAATAATAATACCCAATAAATACAATATTTGTCTCATATATAATAAAAATTAAGCTTAAAAATTGAATCCAATATGATTTAAACTCGAATTAAAGTTTGGGACTCATAATTTCTTGGAATAATCTTGTCCAAAAATTTTGCTCGTACAGTCTCACTAAAACATCCATAACTTGAACTCCCAAACTCAAAATCGAGTGATTGAAAGTGCATCACGAAGCTAAGAGTGAAGCTAAGAGATAGAACTTCGATCGATGTGTAGACAAATTGACCCAAAAATTCTCAGATTCCTTCAAAAAATGCAAGGCAAGTTGACTGATTATAACATGACTAGGTGCGTGGGCTTGATTTGGGTCCTTGAAATGTAACGCCTAAGTTTGTTAACATATTCCACATGGGCTTGTCATCATGGGTTGAGATTTTAAGTCCACGAAAAAAATTGGATCATTCTAATTCATCATCGCTTCATATTGAACTCCAAGTCCATTGGCTTGAAGCTTCAACTCTTCTTTTCGAAATTTCTTCATGATAAAGTCTTGAATCAATAATTTGAGTTTTGACTTTAACTGCTTGGATTTGGATCTTACGATTGGGCCTTGAGGTAAACTAAGTCCATCTCCATCATGAACCTTGAATTGGGATGGGCTACTCGTATCATTCCTTCCTTCCTTAAAAGGATTTGTCATCGAATCTGCAATATCAAAAGGAGAAAGGTCAACAACTATAAAAGTGACACTAACATTATACTCACCAAGAAGATCGATTTGATATGTATTATTGTTGATCCACTTGAGTACTTGAAAATTCCCATCACCACTTGGAACCAATGTCGTCTTGCATCTAGTTGGAAATCATTCTTTTATCATATGGACCCAAACCCAAATGTCAAATTCGAAAACCACATGTTTATGCCCTTTGTTGACTCTATTTGTATTGGTTTGGTTTGTCTTGTCTATTAGTTTTCTCTTCGTCTTTTTTTTTTTTTTTTGTGAATAGACTTAACCAATTTTGCTTTCTTTTCACCATCTATGCTAGTGATAGAATCAATAGCTAAAGGCATAAGATCAAGTAAAGTTAAGGGGTTAAAACCGTAAACAAACTCGAAAGGGAAATAATAGGTAGAAGAGTGAATGGAATAGTTATAAGCAAATTCTACAAACAGTAAAATTTCTTCCCAATTACGAAGATTTTTATGAACAACAGCTCTAAGTAAATCCCATAAAATTTGATTCATCACCTCGACTTGTCCATCTGTTTGAGGGTCAAATGTAGTAGAAAACAAGAATTTAATTCCAATTTTACCCACAAGATTTTCAAAAGTGACTTAGAAATTTCACATCATAATTGGAAACAATGTAACGACATATTCCATGTAGACGCCGTTGGAAAAAATATTCAGTTCAAAAACGGTTTTCTTGCACAGCAGAAAATAAAAATTTTGAAAATTGAGTCAGTTTGTAATATTTATAGCAAGAAATCCTAAACTAAATTCTCAAATATGTTATCGACTGGACGGATCCTTGTCGTTCCTAGCTTTCAACTGAACGATCTTCTCCACAATTCTCATACTAAGAATTGCTTCGAGTGTGGGCTCAAACGATTTGAATCAAACACAGAACTAAAAACAATTTTCTTTTGTTTAAATGTGAAAATAAAAAATCTCTTCTCAATAGAAACTAACAGAAATTGTTATTTGGGAAATAGATTTAATAGTTGAGGATAAAATATCGTTATTTTCGAGAAAAATAACAATATCTTAAAGTTATGTATTTTATCCCACCGGTGCCATCTATTCATAAGAAGAAGAAGTAAGGCCATTATTGAATTGTAGAAGTTTATTTCAACTAGAAAAAGAACTCCTAATCTAATTGAAGTATAGGTAGTGGCAACCCTAGTTAATAATACTAGGGTTTGCCATCCCACCCGTTTACATGAGGATCTTTTGGGTCTCTCTCATATCAGGTTCAATTATAAATACTTATCGAACTTTTAAACCAATACTTTATAATTTGATCTAACCTGATATTTATTTTTCTATTTCCCAAAAGAAATATCTCTATACTTTTCCAATTAAATAATCTTTTCAACCCAATTCTAATTCCGTTAAAATCATGATAACTTTATCGTAAAAGAATCTATAAGAAAATATATTTAATATTTCTACATTCAACGAGTTTACTATGAGCAAATGATTTACTTTCATTTTCAAACTTTATTTAATTCGAAAAACATAAATTCATTTCCAGGTCATTTTCATTTTTCATTTTCATTTTGGAGAAAACCACATTCATCTTCAAATGATTTCATTTCTCCATTTTCATTTTTTAGAAAACCATAATCATTTTCAAATGTTTCCCTTTTCTATATTTTCACCATTTCTATCCATTTATGTTCATTTGATTCAACATGCAATTCAATTATGGTTTCAACGAGCTAGCGGAGGGAGCGATTGAACATATGCGATTACGACTCAAATGATATATAATTAAGTTCCAGCTTTTAGCCTATTAATTACAAACTCATTTAGTTACAAAGTCATTTCGCAATAGTATCATGACTAAGCTCTCCCTAATGACATACCATTATGAAAGCAACTCAATCAGTGCTCGTCCAATGACCTTGTCGTAAGTGTGTTACCCTCGTAGGATATCTTTAATCTCTTTGAGCCAATATACGTTCTCCTAATATGATCCTATTTTATCTCAAGATAATCGTTACATCTTCTTTCATGAAAACTCAATTACTATTAAGTAATAATCAAGTCATTCATCACAAAGACGAACAACCCGTGGCCACATTTACTCTTCATCAACCATGTAATGCCAATGAGAGAATATCACTTATCCATGTCTCGGACTATGAATTCCACTGTTGTGAATGACGCTACATACTACAGAATTCATATACTTAATACACCAGCTTTCTTATGTATTTGAACTCAAACTTTTACTTATATCAAAGTATATGAGTCACGCACGCATACATAGTCTGTCATTCACTCAGGATTTAAGTATGTCACATTATGAATGTCACAAGTGAATAAATCCATAAACGAATTTAAAATATATTTTTCTTAGGTCCAGTCCGATGTACTATCAATCCAGTCAGTCACATATATGTATTTAATTTTTAAGAGTCATCCGTTTCAATACTTAAGACAAAGTACCTCCCAATTGAACTTGATAAATGACATATTAGTCTTTCAATTAGTTTTCTCATTTTTTATTAGACTAAGGATATTTTTAAGTTTGTCTACTAATATAAGTCATCTTTTATTATTACGATCTGATTACGTAATATCGCTTAGTATTAGTTTAAACATTAAAAAATCAATAAGCCAACTTTTGCTTTTATTTTGCTTTGTATGCAAAAACAACGTGAGGACAATTATATAAAGTATATTAATATAATTTCATGAATTTGTTTTATTAACCAATCCATAAGGACACATGCTTGTAAGTCTTGTCGACTATCATAAACCTATATACGTAACGACAAGTCCTTGCAGACTGGTATAACTTGCGACTTGAAGACAAATCCCAACAGAACGCCAATCCTCTTTCAATTAACATCCCGCCACAACACCGATACTTCTTCCAATTAACTTCTTGCCATAACACCGATACTTCATTCATCTAACATCTTTCCTCAATGCTGATATTTCTTTCGATTAACATCTCTTCACAACATCGATACTTCTTACAATTAATATCAAGAAGGCATACAAATTTCTACATTAACATGCATTCCATTTCGAGTTTATGGCTCGCTAACACAAGAGAAATTCATATACCATCTAGCCATATTCGTTCAATAACCATAGAATTACAAACAAACAATAGTTCACTACCAATTAATACTTCAACGGATTATGCGAAAAAAATTATATACGCAAGCAATCTTCAATTCAGACCACATATTCACACTCAAAACAGAACAACATCGATAACACTTTCACATAGAAGCAACAAAGTTAAACATCTCCAGATTATGCAACAGATTTTTCCAGCAAAATATAACCCAACTATCACAACCCTACAGCATACAAAATGAAAATGAAAGTCGGAGCTCAGAAACGCACCCACAAAACACCCAGATGCTAGAACCCTACACTTGCATAGCCTTTCCTTTATCACTCTATCCTCCTCCTTGGTTAACTAAACAAAATAACCATTCGTCAATCAAAATGACAACATTCATAAGTGAGACGATTGAAATCCATTAACATGTAGGATATTTTTATAAGCCATCTAACATTTTATGTTCACAACCATGAACTTTACCCTAACTTACAATTTTCTTACCTCTTTCCTTCAATCAAAAAGTACAAAAGGGTTTGAAATATTACTAGCTCATCAGATTCTTAATTTCTCAAGCTAACATGTCTATTTTTCCTTCATGTAGACTACTACTTACTTCCTTACTTCCTTACTATTCCAGAGAAAGAAAAGGAAAATGAAGAAGGCGAATACCAGAACAAGAGAATGGAAGAATAGCATCTTTGTTTCTCTTACTTATACCCCTCCCACCTCCGTTCGCCAATTCCAACATTCAACATAAAATATTTAAGCTATAATCATGTTGTTCCCCACTTATACTATCTAGTTCTAATGTAATGGAAGCAGAATTCTAATTCAACTTGTCTACCAAACGGTTCACAATATTTAATAATTCACACTAAAGCCCTCATGAACTGAAAGTTTCGTAATTTGATACCTATGCTTATCGTGGAATTTAATTCAAAATAATCATTTTAATCAATATCGTCCCTGCAATCAAGACCAAACTTTAATTTAATAGTTTAATGTGTGAAACCTCGTCTTTACTACGTGTGTATCGTTATTAGAGGCTGAAATAAAAAATACTCAAATAAAAAAGTTGATTAAAACAAATTAAACTTCACTATTATGCACTCACAATGAAAAAATAAACAACTCTAAGAGGCAAAGAAAAAGAAGTTAAGATTTTTTCGCTTGTAACTTTTAAAGAGCAGTCAAACTCAATATTATTCAAAAAGATGTGAGATTACTCTCTAACGAAGATGACCCGAGGCTCTAAGAAGCCGAAGAAAAATTTAACTTCAAAAGAAGTAAGTTGCGTGGAGAAAAGAGAGACAACTCTTTTGGTATGTATTATCTTAAGAAGCAAAAATGTATTGGAATGCGTAAAAGAATAAGAAAAGTAAAAAAAAAAAAAAAAAAACTCAAGGCTAGAATCAAAGAAAATAAACTACCTAACAAAAAACGCGAAAAAATGAAAAACGCCTTGAATTTTTCATTAAAGGTGTTCCCAATGTGCTAAAATCTGAAAAGTAAACTGAGATCTCTTTATATGATAAATATTAAATTTGGAAATTTTGGGCACGAATCTCAACCCAAAAATTTCTTTTTTTATTGATTTTTTTAAATTTTCGTTTTTTGTGAAATATTTTTTTCAATGTACCAAAGTACCAAGAAGTAGTATACAAAATTTCAGGTCGATTTGAATTTGTTTACCCATCGAAATCAATGTTTTTTCGAAAATTTTCAAGGTAAAATAATTTTTTTAGGTTGTTTAATCAAAACCGATTAAAATTATTTATTTAGCGCGAGAAAAAAATTAAAAAAATGCTTAAATTTGATACCAAAGGATAGGAGAGCATAGGAAAAAAGTCTTAGTCAAGTTGTTCGACTCGAGAAAAAAAGATTTAGCTTTGACTTGTAAAGAAGAAACCAAACAAATTTAGGAAAACAAAAATAAGAAATTTAAGAACAAAAAATAAATATTTAAAATAATAAAAAATGATAGATTAAAAAGTGGAAGATGGATCGAATAAACCGACGGATATAATGAATAGATGGATAAGTGTCCAATGGAATCCTTTGAGATATAAACCCAAAAACATTCAATTAATCACTCTAATCAACTCATCAAAAAATAATTCTTAGCAAATTGAAGGATGGTCTCACGACTTCTTGAAGAAAATTGATAAGAAAAATCGATTCTAAAACTCACAAGGAAGCAATCTTGTTCAAAAGAAATTAACTCTCAGGGTTGAAAATTTTATTAATAAAAAACTATTGTGTTTCTAATGAACAATGAAGTAACCTTTATATAGGCTAGTTAATTAAATCTAAATACAATTATCAAGTATAATGAAACTCTAATTAATCTAAAAAAATAAGTAGTTTAAACTAAATTTTCTTGTTGACTAAAAAAATAGAACTTCTAAACAACTTAAAATACTTTAAACAAATTCTAAAATTCAGAATAAATAAATAGTAAATAATAAAACCTAATAAATACAATATTTGATTCATATATAATAAAAAATAAACCTAAAAATTGAATCCAATATGATTTAAATTCAAATTAAAACCTAAAACTCACGATTTTCTGCAATAATCCCGTCCAAAAATTTTGCTGCTACAGTCTTTAATAAATCAATCATAACTTGAACTCTCGAACTCGAAATCAAGTAATTTAAAGTGTATTGTGAAGCTAAGAGCAGATATCTGATCGATATTAACCTAGAAATGTTCGGATTCCTGCCAAAAATGCATTGCAAGTCAACTAATTATAATATTGCTAGGCATGTGGGCTTGATTGGAGTCCTTGAAGTGTTGTGCCTAAGGTTTTTAACATATTTCACATGGACTTGTCATTATGGATGGAGATTTTAACTCCACGAATAAAATTAGACCCTTCTAATTTATCATCGCCTCATATTGAACTCCAAAGTCTATCATATTAAAGCTTCAACTCTTCTTTCTTGATGATAAAATCCCCATCTAAATCCATCTCCATCATGGACATTAAATTAAGCCATACTAAAACCCTAGTAATTAATTTCTAATGGATTGATGAAAGGATTTACTAAAAATGTAATTATCTCTAATTCTATAAACAAAGAAATGAATTTAGAATGAAAATGAATTTCTGAATTTGATTTCTTAGAAATTCTGACTTGGCCTTAGCTTATACATTGTAACTAGTATTTATACACATAAGCCTGCAACTGCCTTAGCTATTATCAGCTAAATACTGTGAACCAAATATTAACAAATTAACTACCCCTTATAGCTTCACTCACTCTGATATTCTAATATTCACCCATCTACTTCACCTTAGTGACCCGTAAAAACTGCCTAAGTCGACTAAACTGTGGGAATGGCAACAACTTAGTTAAAATATCAGCTACCTGATCACACGCTGGTACCTCACCGACAACAACAGATCCACTACTCACCTTTTCCCAAACAAAAAAACAAATCTAACTCAACATGCTTAAACTTCGAATGCAACACTAGATTAGCTGCAACAACAACAACGCTTTAATTATCACACCACACCGTCGACTTATCCACCGACTTAAACCGAAGCTCTCCCAACAATGATACAATCCAACTAATATCCACAACCGCAACTGCTAAACCTCTATACTCAGCCTCTACTGTTGATCGAGAAATGACCTGTTGCTTTTGCGAGCAGCAGGACACAAGATTGTCTCCAAAATATACACAATACCCTATCGTTGATCGTCTATCATGAAAATCCAAACCCCAATTAGTATCAACATACCCAACCAAATACAACCTTTTAGACAATCTTAATAACAATTTGTGCCACACAAGTACCTCAAAATCCACTTCAAAGCCATGCAATGCTCATCTGTAGGAACAGGCATAAACTGACAGATTCTATTAACTGTATATGTAATATCTAGTCTGGTAAGAACAACATATTGTAACGCACCAACAATGCTCCGATACTCACTAAGGTTAGACACTAGAGAGCCTAAATCCTTCGACAAACATGAAGAACTCACCATAGGAGTATTAACAGAATTTACACCCATCATATGCCACTTATCAAGCAAATCAAAAACATACTTGCGTTGACATAAATGAAAACAACCAAAGCTTAATCGAGTTACCTCAATGCCCAGAAAATAATGCAGATCACCCATATCCTTAAAAGAAAATTAAGAGTGAAGCCATGCAACAAACTCATCAATCTCTTGAGAGGCACTCTCGGTAATAACAATATCATTAACAAATACGAGCACAAACAACCGAGCAGAATAAGTAACACGAATAAATAATGACGCATCAGACTTAGATCTAACAAAACCAAGAGACACAAGAAAACATTTCAACATGTCAAACCACGCACGAGGAGCTTAACGCAAACCATAAAAAGCCTTTGTCAGACAACACAAAAGAGGCTACCCATCAGTACCAAGTTGCACATACCCAAGGGGTTGCTGCATATAAACTTCTTCAGAGAGATCACTTTTCAGAAAAGCATTATTAACATCCACCTACCTTAGAGGCCACTTCATCGATACAATAATAGACAAAATCATTCGAATAGTAACAAGTTTCACCACAAGACTGAACGTCTCTTGAAAATCACATTTGGCACTTGAGAATAGCCTTTAGCGAACAATCGCCCTTTACGTCTTGCAACAGAACCATCCGAATTCCTCTTAATCTTAAATAACCACTTACAACCAACAACTTTCTTTCCATATGGTAACTACACTAACTCCCACGTTCAATTACGAACTAGAGAATCAAACTCATCTTGTGCTGCCTACTTTCACTCAAGAGTAGCAAACGCCTCATCAATTGTTTTAGGCTCACATTCCTAAAACTCAATAGAAAATATTTTAGGCTTACATATACTTGCTTTAGCCCATGTGACTATGGAATGTGTATTCCCCACCAAAGATAAAGAATCGGGAACAACTATGGTTACCACTAGTGTGGGAGAGACCTTGGACTCCTCAAACCTCGACTCCGTGACTAAAACAACATCATTAGGAGTTTGTCGAACCACTGACTCAAAGGCACAAGGCGAAGGATTTGACCGTTGACCAACCAGAGCAGGCATAGGCATAACATGCACACACGGTGAATGCACTACCGTAACACGCATAGTAACTCTATCCATCTACTGAGCATATGATAATTTGTCCTCCAAAAACAAGAACCTAGACTCATCAAACACAACATGTCTAGACAACACAACCTTCCCATTTGCCAAAAGACATCGATATTCTTTATGTTGAGTACTATAACCCAAGAATGTGCATGGTTCAGACCTAAGCTCTAACTTATGATTATTAAATGGTCTAAGATAAGGATAACAACAACAACCAAATACTCTAAGATAATCATACACTAGATCCTTATAGTATAGAATTGAAAAAGGAGACTTACCCTGCAAAACTGGTGTGGGCAATCTGTTTATCAAATGTACTGCACATGTAAACGTATATCCCCAAAATCACATGGGCAATTTTGCTTGAGCAAGCAATGTAAGCCTAATCTCAACTATATGTCTGTGTTTACGCTCAGCCACTTCATTATGCTCCGATATGTGAGGACATGTAACACGATGTAAGATCCCTTGTTGTGCTAAGATCGAGTGAACGAGCGATACTCACCTCCCCAATCACTCTGAAATTGCTTTATATCTTTACCAAATTGTAGCTTCACAATCTTTTGAAGTTGAGAAAAACACTTTATAGCTTTAGACTTCTGACGAATCAAATAAATCCACATAAAACGACTGAACATATCCACAAATGACACATACTACTAACTAGTCCCACACACCTCAACCGTAGGACCCCACAAGTCAAAAATAACTAATTCAAAAGGAATTTTATAAATAGTCGTGGAACAAGGAAATTGTAATTTGTGCGCTTTGCCTTGTTGAAAAGTAGAACAAACACCATCAAAACTTTTATTAGAAAGAATAACATTACAAGACTTCAACACAGATTGCAAAATAGGTCATGAAGGATGGCCCAACCGCAAATGCCACAAATCGCTTAATTTAACATTGGAACTAGTATCTCCCAACTCTACAATCAAATTTGCTTCCCGATCATGACCACCAGAATCAACTCGAGCTGGAAAAAATCTATACAAGCCTTTATGAGTGTGGCCCCTCAAAAGCACCTCCTGAGTCTTCTCGTCCTTAATCACGCAAGCAAACGGGTGAAATTCAACATATACATTATTTTCACAAGCAAACTGAGATACTGACATCAAACTCTTTCGAATTGTCGGAACATGCAGAATATTGGACAAGTGCAAAATTATATTATTTTCAGTTAGAGTAGAATTCCCAATACCTATAATTCAAGCACAAGTACCATCACCCATCAATAACGGGGCCTTACCTGGATAAGGAGTAGTAGTATTCAACCCAGTGGCATCCTTGTAGACATGATGAGTTGCACCCGAATTCGGATACCATGCATCATTTTCATTTTGTGGCACTGACCCAGGAACTTATGGCTCATCTGTGTCCACAGTATTAGAACAATAATTTGAACCATTTTCATACACCGGAGAGGTGGCATCAAACATACTATCGGTAGAGTACTCTGATCCAGAAATGTCAATAACACGAGGACAATTGGCCCATTCCATAACCGGGCCTGGTATAAACGGCCCGACCCCCGCATCATGGTTTGGCCCACTAAATACTCGAGCACTACTGCAACTGCCTTAGTTGTTATCAGCTAACTACTGTGAACCGAATACTAACAAACTAACTACCTCTTATAGCTCCACTTACTCTGATATTCTAATAATTTATTAGAAATTAAGATTAATATACAAAAAAATAATATATTAAATTATCATCTCCAAATTACATTTGAACTTTTCTCACGTTCTATCTTAAAAATAATAATCACTTTGTTATTAAACTCATTAACGAAATTTTCATTCTTGCTAACCTGATTCTAATCTGTTAAGATTTATATCAAATTTTACAGTGACATACGAGCTCAAAAAATGTTTTTTTTTTTATTTTTGAAATAACTCATTTTATATTATGATCTTTTGTTTTGGTTAATATCATTTCAATCTTTGAGGTATATGTTGAAAATTTGGGGGTTTGATTAATTTTTAATTTGATCTTTTAAGGTTTTATGAGAACGGATGATTGTAATCAGATATATAATTTTGTTTAGGATCACGATTCAACTATCTATTCTTTGATTTGGTTTTATGAGATTAAATTGAAAAAAAAACACTTTTTAAATAAAAGCATTGTTAAATAAAATGCTTTTGAGTTTTTAAAATGTGTTTTTGGGACAAAAAAAATGTTTTGTAAATGTATTTTTTTAATAAAAAATTTTAGCTTTTGATCAAAAGTGATGTAAAAAACACTTTTTAGAAATAATACTAGAACAATGATCGTGCTTTGCATCTAGTAGGGTTGTTCAAACTTCGGAAAAATCGAATTAACGGACCGAACCGATCTAATTCAATTAATCGGTCAGTCAACCGATCTAGTTCGGTCGGAAGTCGATTACAAGTTTTTTGAATTTTTGGTTAATGGTTAATTTGAATCGAAATCGAGTAATTAATTGAATTAATCGAATTAACCGAACTTAATAAATAATATTATATATTATATTCGGTTAATTCGGTGAAACGAACATTATTAATTTTTTTACCTGTTTTATATTTGTTTTAACAATGAAAAATAAAACATATAAATTTCGATTAACCAAAATATTTCGGTTCGGTTAATGGTTAAAGGATTAAAAATTTTGATTAATTTGATTAACAGTAGTTCGATTCGATTAATTGATCGGTTAACCATTTGAACACCCCAAACATCGAGTATCAAAATTATATATTAAATTATATACTAAACTAAACCTAAGTTTTTATATATACTAGAATAATGGTCGTGCTTTGCATTGGATAGGGGTGTTCAAACTTTGGTTAAAATCAAATTAACCAATCAAATCGATCTAATTCAGTTAATCGATCAGTTAATCAATCTAGTTCATTCTGAAGTCGATTAATTTTTTTTGGGAATTTCGGTTAACGGTTAATTTGGTTCAAAATCAGGTAATTAATCGAATTAACCGAACTTAATAAATAATATTATATATTATATTCGGTTATTTGATGAAATGAACATTATTACTTTTTTATATTTGTTTTAAAAAAGAAAAACAAAACATATAAATTTTGGTTAACCGACCAAATTAATCGAAATATTTCAGTTCGATTAATATTTTTTGAAAAAATTTTGATTCAATTAACGATTAAAAGATTAAAAATTCGATTGATATTAATTATATTTGATTAACCGATCGATTAACTATTTAAACATTCCTAACATCGGGTACCAAAATTTACATAAATAACGTAAAATTTAAGTGATAAAACAAATAAGATGAGGAAAGCGTAATACATGAGCTAATGTAGGCTGTGAACAAAATGATCCACTTAAATTTTAGTCCAAATCTCAATAATCATCTATATATTAAATAAAAATGTTAATATCACCGATCCAATTTTTTAAAAGATCAGTGAATCAAATAATAATTTCTAAAATCGACATAGATGGTCCCGGGAAAGAAATTTGATCCAGCTAACATCATACTTGATCCGTTTCTCTTTCACTCTCATACCATTTTGTTCATCTAATTTCATCAATTGACCATTAAAACACAACTCATCATTTAGAACTGAAATTAGGACCGGCTAATGTTTAAAAAATGAAAATTAATAAATTTCGTGTATTGATCTGATGGTCAAGGATGTTTATTATTTTAGGTGTGATCTGAATTTGAGTAGCGTCAGTCACATTATTATTAGAGCTTCGTCCTCCCTTATAATTCAAAAAAAAAAAAATGAAAACTAATGAAATAAATTGTTAAAACGTGAGAAGTATATATAGCTAACTACCTTCATCTCTTCTCATTTTTATTCTCGCACCAAATAAAAAGAATATTTAAAGTCAAGTTTTAATAATCCTCTACAAATCCAATCAAAACTCATAATCTAAAAACAAAAGAGAAATAAATATTTAATGACAAGTTTTAATAATCCTTTACAAATCCAATCAAAACTCATAATCTAGAAACAAAAGAGAAATAAAACGATAATTAATAAAATAAAAAAAATCAACAAGTGATTGGGTGTAATAGTACGGCACATTGTACTCCCATGGGAAAGATCTAGGTTCGAATTTTGGAGTCGACATTATTGAGAGGGGCAATCACGCATCCCGAATATTGATCGTAAAACAGACATGAATAATATCAAAAAAAAAAAAAAAAAAATGAAATAATACCACTATAATTTATTGGTGTTTTTACTAGGTTATCAAACTTCAAGTAGATGAACCTTCCATAATGTTGCAAGAATCGTGCCGACCTAACGAATTAAGTAAAGTTAATTTTTTCAAATGGTTACCTTTAAGTGTTCTATAAACTTTGATTGTTGTTTTGTGAACCTTAATCACGATCCTTTGTTCATGGGCCGTGACACAAGCCCCTGCCTTTGAAGTTTTTATTCTAAATCGCATGGATGCTTAATTCTAAAGGTGGTAAAATGAGTTCAAACCTGAAAATTTGAGTCGAAAAATTTAAATTCGAACTCGTTTAAAACCCGATTTGATCAAAAAATAAAAAATTTAAACTCGAGATTGATTCAAACTTGAACTCGAATTCATTAATAAAAAAAATCAAATATTATTAAATATTTTTATAAAAGCTTTAATTATTAATTTTATTCAAATATTTTTTTAATAAATAAATTATTTATGTTATATATAATGAAATAGTAATTTTTTGAGAATGAGATTACCATTATAACACAAACACCAAAAGCTCTATGATATTAGTACCTAATTTTGAAGTTCTTTTCTTTAATCATTTGTAATTGTATTTAGCTTCTAATTTTGGAATATAAATTTATATTTGATAATTTAATTCCTATTTTAGATTATTTAGATCTAAGAAATATTTATATATTATCAAGTAACATATTTTGTTTGATAAAACAATTAGAGAAATTATAAAAATTAAAAGTTACATTAGAGTTTAAACTTTTATGTTATTATAGGGAAAATTTATGGGTTTTTTTAAAGAATTAGGGTTTAAACTTTTGTCTGTCCGAACAAATAATTTTTTTAGTTAACAAATTTTTAATTTTTAATTTTATATGTTAAACATATAATTTATGTCATGAAATATTAATAAGTAAAGGTATCATGTATTTTATAATTTTAAGTAATATATTATATTTTAAAATAATTATTATATTTTATTATTTAGTATTATATCTTCTCAAGAATTCAAATTATAATGTCTTTGATAATAAAAATAGAATGCCAAGTTATATTTTGTTGTAAACATAAAAAAAAATTCATTATGCGAAACACGTTCGATTTGTTAAAAGTTTTTTATTTCATAGTGAATAATAATATAAATTATAATATATTATTTCATAATCGAGTTCATCTAACCAACTAATTTATAATTTAATATAATTAACTTGTAATATGTTATCACTGCAACAAAATAGTCCTAAGACGACATTTTTACGGCGTCACTTTTCTAAGTGTTGGGATAGACTTGCCAAGCTTTGGCCAACTCTTTGTATAAGGATTGGAATACGCATGCCTAAGACAATGATTAAATAAGAGTTGGCTTTGTCCAACACTATGCCAACACTATGGCGACACTTTCCTAAGTGTTGGGATAAACTTGTCGGCATACGCTTTGGTCAACTCTTTGTAGAAAGGTTGAGATATGCATGCTTAAGGCAACGCTTAAATAGGAGTTGGCTTTGTTCAATACTATACTGACACTTTCCTAAGTGTTGGGATAGAGTTGCTAACATATGTTTTGGCCAACTCTTTGTATAAAAGTTGGGATATGCATGCCTAAGGCAACGCATAAATAAGAGTCGGCTTTGTCCAACACTATGCTGACAATTTTGGGCCGACACTTTCTTAAGTGTTGGAATAAACTTGTCGGCATACGCCTTAGCATACTCTTTGTATAATAGTTGGAATATGTATACCTAAGGCAACCCTTAAATAAGAGTTGACTTTGTCCAACACTATGCTAACACTTTCCTAAATGTTGGGATAGACTTGCCGACAAATGTTTTAGCCAACTCTTTGTATAAGAGTTGGCAGATCAATTTATGTAAAAAAATATATTCATAAATGATTGACATTAGAAAAAAAAAGGGTATAGAACCCCATGTGATGGCTTCATGGTTAAGGGCATTCACCGTCTCACATGTGGCCCGAGTTCGAGATGCGTTTGTTATTCAGGCTTTACCCATGTCAATGACACATAATTTTCCTATTTTTTACCCTGAACCTTAAATTTAAAACCTCGACCCTTAAACCCTAAATCTAAAACACTAAATCCTAAACATGAACCTCAAACCCATAACTCCAAACCTTAAAACCCTCAACAAAAAACTCCAAACTCATAAACCATAACCCCAAACCCTTAAACCCTAAGCATGAACATTAAACCCCAAACCTTAAACCTTATATCATGAACTCAAACCCTAAACCCTAAGGTTCAAGATTTAAGATTTAAGGTTCAGGGTAAAATAATTACCAAAATTATGTGTCAATGATATGGAAAAAATTGCACAAAAATTATCTTTAAAGTTTAATGACATGACACTATTTTATTGGTGCCTAAAATTATGCTTTTTAGGATGATCCTAATATAATTTATTCCCTAATTTTTTTATTGAAATAATTAAATTAAAATATTAAAGATTATAGATATTAAGTTCAAATCTTATTATTTGTTAATAGACTGCAAAGAATTTGTTATTTTTTAAAATAATTGTGTTGATACATGTCAGCCATATAATGTATCCCAACTTTAGACGGGTCTATCCCAACTTTTTTAAGGTTGTCTTAGACAAGGTTTATCCCAATTTTAAAGTTGCCTTAGACGGGTTTATCCCAACCTTTTTAAGGTCGCTTTGGATAAGGTCTATCCTAACCTTTTTATGGTTGCCTTAGACAAGATCTATCTCAACCTTTTTTAAAGGTTGCCTCAGACAAGGACTATCCCAACCTTTTTAAGGTTGCCTTAAACAATGTTTATCCTAACATTTTTAAGGTTGCGTTAGACGGGTCTATCTTAACTTTTTTAAAAAGTTGCCTTAGACAAGACTTACCTCAACCTTTTTAAGGTTGCCTTAGACAGGTCTATCCCAACCTTTTTAAGGTTGTCTTAGACAAAGTTTATCCCAACCTTTTTAAGGTTACCTTAGATGGGTTTATCCTTGTAACCCCTTAAACCTTTTTAAGGAAGTTTTGATGAGGGTGTGGTTGTGCATGTGGTTCATCAGATTTAATTCTGGACCTTAATGAATTTGTTCTGGCTTGTTCGTTGTTAGAGCAATTATTTTATTTTATTTTATTTTACTTTTGTTTTGTAAATTTTTTTTACAATGTCTGTGGCTTCTTTAGCTAAGTCATGTGTTAGTGTATTTTAATTGTTGGATCAATTTTTGTAGTGAATATTCAACCTTTATTTTAATTTTAATTATATATTTTTTAATTATATTTAAAGCATAATTTCTATCAATATTCACTATAAATATTTATGAAAATATATTAATATTCAAATAATAAAAAATAGAAAAAAATGATGTACCTTAAGCGTGTCTATTTCAACTTTTTTAAGGTTGCCTTAGACGGATCTATCCTAACTTTTGTTAAAGGTTGCCTTAGACAAGGTTTATCCCAACCTTTTTAAGGTTGCCTTAGATGGGACTATCTCAACTTTTTTTAAAGGTTGTCTTGGACAATGCTTATACCAACCCTTTTAAGGTTGCCTTAGACTAGTTTATTCCAACTTTTTTAAAAGATTGCCTTAGAAATGCCTTAGACGAGTCTATCCTAACCTTTTTTAAAAGGTTATCTTAGACAAGGTTTATCCCAACCTTTTTAAGGTTGTCTTAGAAGGGTCTATCCCAACTTTTTTTAAAGGTTGCCTTAGATAATGTCTATCTCAACTTTTCTAAGGTTGTTTTAGACAGGTCTATTTCGACCTTTTACCTTAGACAAGGTCTATTCCAACCATTTAAAGGTTGCGTTAGACGGGTCTATCCCAACCTTTTTTGAAAGGTTGTCTTAGACAAGACCTCTAAGTCTTTGCCAACCCGTCAATAAAGGTCCCTATGTTGACTTATGCTAACCCTTTTTCAAAAGCGTCTGATAACACATTAAATTGGCATTATTTTTGTGCTTAAATTGGGTAAATATTGAACTAATCCCTACTAATTTGGTGAATTTATGTTTTAATCATGACAAGTATTCAATTAGAATGAAAAGGACCAGATTGCAACATAATCGACAAAATGGGGCCAAATCAAAAAGTTTGAAACGATCAAGGATTTAATAATTTTTTGTTTGACCATGTAAAGCTTAAAATAGAAAAAAAAAATCTGAATTTTCTTTATTTAATTATTATTTTTAGTAGTTGTTAAGCTATATTTAGTAAAATAATTGTATATAAATAGAGCTTGGTGGTGACATTGAAAGACACACTTGAAATTTAGAGAGCTTAATGTAAATTTCCATTTAATTTCCTTTAGTTGATTTCATCATAGCATAATGCCATTTTATTCTCAATTTGTCTTTCATTTCCTTGTTTGGTTTTATTATTTTTCAAGTCCCTTTCTTTTCCATCAACTTTCATTACATACTATCATCTCATCCATCATTCATAATCCATCAAGCATGATTAAAATCATGTTCCACTAAACTTCCATCTTGACTTTAGACTGATGTAATCTCCGATCAAGAAACGTGAGATACGTATCTGCATCGACAAAATCTTTCGTAGCAGCATTCGATGTCTCTCTAGAATATCGAGATTGACAAATTCATCCCTTAGAGTTAACTCGATTTTATTTCAAAGGCATGCGTTGGGTTGAAGTCGTTTTGACACACAGTTGGGAAGACTAATCGACCGTGCTGAATTTAGATTTCTGCGAATAAATTGGTGAGTCTTAGCGAGGTAATACTAGTGGGATTTTCGTCAAGGGAGACTATGATCGAATTTAAACGTCCCGAGCAAATGAGGCCATTAATCCAAGTTGGGTTCTTCAGAACATAAGGCTATTGGGGTTTTGAATTGCGAACGCGTGTATCGCGGTTAGACATTCAATAAGGGTTGGTTTGACAAGTCGTACCGAAACCAATTACGAAAGGAAGAATTAGTGGTTAGGACGTTCTTAGTTGCTATAATCAGCTTATTGTACGAAGGAGAAAACACCTTTTCAAGGATCGAATTAGAAACCGGAGCACATCGAGGCTAAGGCTAAGGCTATTTAATTTTGATTACAAATTTATATTTATTTTCTTATTTTATTTTGTGTATTTTTAAATTGTTATTTCTATTATTTCATTTATTTTCTGAACATTTTCGATCAACCCCTAATTTATTTATTATTTTCCAGCAAGACAGTTTCAAGTCATGGGCACGACTGTTGATACGACGAAAGTCCTACTCGAGAGAAAAACGCAAAAGCAGATTACAACAAATAGTCCTTGTGGAATCGACACTACTGCCTTATGCTACTGTTTTGTATTATTTATCATAGAAATATTTATTTGATGGTTTCGACACCCATTAGCGTCGCGGCACCTACACCAATTGTACTAAAAGCAACCTTTTCGGAAAGCATTGGGAGAAGCATCACAATACTTATGCTAACCTTTTTTGCATCGTCTTAAGTAAAACAAAGTGTCGCGATAGACCTATTTTGTTGTAGTGTATATCTTTATAATAAAATTATTTAACACAATTGATTTTACATAATACATTAATATTATATAATTTTTAAGATAACAAGTAACAATTAGATCTGATTATGGGCCGTGCCACTTGCCTAGGTCTAAAAGCTTCTCCGAAAAATGAGAGGATTTAGGCAAAAATATAAGTCCGAAAATGGGCTTGGATAAATAATAAGGCTTGTTTTCTAAACGGGTCAGGCATTGAGTAGAAATTTTGCCCAAGCTCGATCAGACCCAAATCACATGGTTATACTTTCTTCTTCTTTTTTTGTATTTTCAATTTATTGGGAAAGATTTATTTTAATATTTTTAGTGTATTTAATATACTATATTTTTTTAATTTATTTTTATATTAAAAAATAATCTAAAAAAACTATTGCGGCCGGGTCGGGTTCAAGTTTAGCATTTTTTTATATGGATTGAGTGTGGATAAAATTTTAGGCTCATTTTCGGGTCGAGCATGAGCCTAGAAAGAGGGCCAAAAATTTTGCATCGTCCCGATTGACCCATAATCAAGTCCAGTAACAATAATAATTTTAATTTTAATTTTAATTAAAATATAATTAGAAATATTATATTACAATAACAATTACTTAAAATATAATAAATTAATAATTTATATTGAGATGTAAGCTGTCACGGGCCAAAGTTCAAAACCCGTGACCATCGCACACGATGAGTCCCATGGAGGTTTGTCATTGACATTGGGATCATTTAGCCCACATGAGCTAGCCCGATTCAGGGAGCTTTTGATCAAGCCTATCAAATTGAAGCCTAGGTGGCCCAATGATGAAGTTTTGGCAACTTAAGGCATCATGACAAATATGGGAACTAATCCTAGAAAATAAGGAAGGATCATATTTTTAGGATTAGATAGGATTTGATTTGAATATAATCCTTGTAAATCCCATCATTTAAGGGATAGGCCAATATCATCCGTCGATGCAATTCGATCTTGACCGTCTATTGTGGGGGAGCTCAACTATAAATAGGGAGCCTCCCCTCATTTGTAAAACACACTCCATACTCCATTCTTTGTATTGTTTCTTTGTGAATACAATAGAGAGCATTTACTCAAACTCTTCTCCTTTGTTCTTATTTACTTTGGCTTTCTGTTGTCTTTTGAGCCTTCTTTTGGCAAATCGCTTCTGCTATACAAATTTGGTGCCTTAGAGGAATTCTCTTGGTGAATTCTAAATCGAGAGAATCAGGCTTACTTAGGCGTTGTTTGATCGAGAAAAGCGTCTAAGGCCGCACGCTCCAAGCTTTGAGTTCTAGGGACGTGACAAGTGGTATCCGAGCTAGTGTTGCGAAGGCACCGTCCGTAATGTCGAAAGAAGTTTCTCAACAGAAATTGCCTTGGAGATCATTGAGGGACATGTTGTCAGCCTTAGAGGATCGAGTGGACAGTCTTGACAAGTCCATGTGGGACGCGAAGGAGTCCGTCGATGGAGCTTATGATCTCATAGATGACTTGAGGGAACAATCAAGAGACCATGTGACCATAAGTCTCAACAACACTAGGAATGAGGTAAAAGAGTTACTCAATTCCTTTAGATCTAAGCTGACAGAAAGGAGCGATGCTCTTGAAGCCATGCTGGTGGCTTTGAAGGAAGAAACAATGGCCACGACAAAGACTTTGAGCACAAGACTGGAGAAGCTCGAGGGAGAGCTTGCCTTGTGTCGAGCAGCCGTGGGGAATGGAGGGGTGTCAAGTGCAGCACTCAATGATGTCCCAAAGCCGAAGGAGTTTACGGGGACAAAGTCTGCATGCGATGTGGACAATTTCTTATGGAGGATGCAGAACTACTTCCATGCCAAAGGCATCGAGGATGATGCGAGTAAGGTAAATATTGCTTCAATGTTTCTTACTGTTAGTGCTCTTTTATGGTGGCTAGACAAGACCACAGATAAAAGGCATAGTGAGATTGGAACGTGGCAAGAGTTCCAAGATGGACTGAAGAGATAATATTACCCAAATGATGCCGAGGAAGAAGCTCGAGCAAAGTTGCGATGGCTAACGCAACGAGCTACAGTTGGGGAGTACGTTCGAGAGTTCAAGCAACTCATGCTTCAAGTTAAAGATGTGACCAACAAAGAAGCATTGCTTGTTTTCAAGAACGGATTAAAGCCGTGGGTCAGAAAGGGATTGGAACAAGAAGGTGTCCAAGAACTATCCAAAGCCATGACGGTAGTAGACTCCGTGGTTAAGCTTGGTCTAGGGATAGACAAGCTTGGATCTTCCAAGTCCGATAAAAGGGGCGCATGTGAACAGAATCACAAGGAAGATGATGATGGCGATGGTGATGGCAACGGCAACAATTATGGTAATGGGAAACCACGAGTTGGGATGAATAAACCCAACAAAAAGAGAGGCAAGTTGAAATGTTTTCTTTGCAACGGTCCACATTTGCTGAAGAAATGTCCAAGGAAATCCGAGTTGTCTAAAAGGGGCAAGCCGGAAGGTAAGGCCGTGAGACTTGGTTCGAGCGCAAAAGGTGTCGAAGCCAAGAAGGCCGAAAGCGAGAAGAAGCCAATCGAGTGCTTCTTGTGTCATGGTCCGCATAGGTTGCGGAAATGTCCGAAAAAGTCTGTCATTGATGAGACAGACAAGGTGCCCATGAAGCTTGGTTCGAGCAAAGCCAAGGGGGCAAAGAGGAGCAAAAAGAAGCGAGTCAAGTGCTTCTTATGCCGTGGTCCGCATGAGTTGCGGAACTGTCCAAAGCAGCAATCCGTGAAGGTCAATGAAAAGGCAACAGCGGAGCTTGATGAGTCATCAAAGGGGCTTCCACCTAAAGAAGAGGTGAGTTTGTCATCGGACTTAATGGAGAAAGCCGCGATGAAAACAGTGAAGCTAGAACCAATGAGGCTCAATTCGAGAAAAGCGACAAAGTTGACCGAGTCATCGGCGAGACTTCAACCCATTGAAGGGGTGAGTTTGGCATCGAACTCAGAGGAAGAAGTTGCGATTCAAACTTGGAAGCTAGGTTCAATGAGGCTCATTTCTGTTGACACATCGGAGGAGCTTCCACTTATGGGAAAAGTGGGTGGTGCATCAAAGTTTGCAAGAATGACGATGCAAGCTGGACAGTTTACCAGAGTAAATGCGCCGAGTAAGGTACATTCGAAACACTTTGATAGTGTTTTGCATTCTAACTTGGTTGCTTGGCAAGAATGTAAAGGCCCTTTCAGAGTTCTTAAGCAAGGAGGCCGAGGGACTGCGGGCAATTCGAGACCAAGTGATGTGAATCAAGAGGATTCCGATCAAAGCAAGTCAGAATGTGGGCAAGTGAGTACAGAGACTTCTTGCCAACCTGGTGTACCAACAGGTGAGACGGTTCGAGTTAAGAGGCGACGAAAGCCGAGGCAAAAGTTCCGAAAGAGGGGACGACCCGATAATGAGACTAATCGGGATAACGCTAAGGCAACAAGACGAGATCAAAGTGAATCAAGTCAGTACCATTCTGGAGCCACAACGAGGGCGTTGCGAGAATGGGTGGGGGAGAATGTCACGGGCCAAAGTTCAAAACCCGTGACCATCGCACACGATGAGTCCCATGGAGGTTTGTCATTGACATTGGGATCATTTAGCCCACATGAGCTGGCCCGATTCAGGGAGCTTTTGATCAAGCCTATCAAATTGAAGCCTAGGTGGCCCAATGATGAAGTTTTGGCAACTTAAGGCATCATGACAAATATGGGAACTAATCCTAGAAAATAAGGAAGGATCATATTTTTAGGATTAGATAGGATTTGATTTGAATATAATCCTTGTAAATCCCATCATTTAAGGGATAGGCCAATATCATCCGTCGATGCAATTCGATCTTGACCGTCTATTGTGGGGGAGCTCAACTATAAATAGGGAGCCTCCCCTCATTTGTAAAACACACTCCATACTCCATTCTTTGTATTGTTTCTTTGTGAATACAATAGAGAGCATTTACTCAAACTCTTCTCCTTTGTTCTTATTTACTTTGGCTTTCTGTTGTCTTTTGAGCCTTCTTTTGGCAAATCGCTTTCGCTATACAAATTTGGTGCCTTAGAGGAATTCTCTTGGTGAATTCTAAATCGAGAGAATCAGGCTTACTTAGGCGTTGTTTGATCGAGAAAAGCGTCTAAGGCCGCACGCTCCAAGCTTTGAGTTCTAGGGATGTGACATAAGCACTTAAATTATGTAGATATAGATAATTACATTGAAAGCAAAATAAATCCGAATAGAATCCAAGATCGAATTGAACTCGAGATTAAATTCAAAATAATCTAAATTCAAAAAGGCTCGAACTCGAAATAGTCTAAACATGAAAAAACTTGAACACAAAAAAAAATCCGAAAAGACTCGAATCCAAAATAATCCGACCCAACTTACTTGAACCTACCCCATGGCCACCTATGCGGATGTCCAATTGAAAAAGCTTATTCTCGAAATAGACTCGACTGCGTCATTAAAAAATTAGAGGGAACTATCAACTTAATCTTAATTCGATTAATATTGACACTATTATCAATGTAAAAAATATAAATTCAAGCAAGCAAACACATTTATCCTAATATTTAATGGTTAGAGATGAGATTATGGATATTTTGATTCATTCTATAAAAAAAAATCAGAGGGAACTGATAGCTTAATTCTACGTGGCCAATGGGCATAAGCCAAGTGTTATGTAAACTTCAAAACCGGTCTGCGTGGATAAATTATAAATAAACCTCAACCTCTCAAAACGGAGCAAACTGCTCGGGGCATACTCAGGCAGTGTCAACACTAAGACACTTATGGCTCTAATAGAAAATCTGAACCTCTGGCCTCCATCGAACCTGCAGAGAAACCTTGCTTTAAACCCCCCTCCAAAGCTCTTCAACTTCAAACCTTCTGCAACTCATTCGATCCGCAAAACTCTCCACACTTGTCGCTGTTCTCTTGTGAATGAACAACAACAACAACAGGCTTCCTTTACAGACCAAGAAAAGCAGCTTATCGACGCACTCATTGGGATCCAAGGCCGAGGCAAATCAGCTTCTTCTCAACAACTCAATGTGCAAAAAACATTTGACCACCCATTTTGCTCTTTAATCTTTGCATCACTTTGAATTTTAAGAGTATTACATTTGACTTTGGTTTTGATTTCCGAAGGATGTGGAGCGTGCAGTTCAAGTTCTGGAAGGCCAAGATCGCGTGGGAGATCCCGTCAGTTTTCTTCTTCGAAGTTATTTGCATATCTGAATATCGACCAAAAATGTTTGGGTTTTAAGTGGGGAATTAAAATGGACGCTTGTTTATGTAGTATTTGCTGGGACAGTGTTTAGGTTTTTATAATTGTAGTACAGAAAAATGCTAATATGGTCTTGTGATTATGATTACTTACTTGCCTGTAGACAAGCTCTGATCTAATTGAAGGTCGGTGGCAGTTGATGTTTACGACTAGGCCTGGCACAGCTTCCCCAATTCAGGTTAGTCGTCAGCTCTCTGCTTTACGACTCTCCAATAACTCATCTTTATAGTATCCAAGCTGTAACTCTTTCACTTTATATTAAGCATCCAACCTATAACCTTACACCACCTTAACATACTCGTAGGCAAAGACAGAGAAGCATACACGTAAGTGTAACATGTAAAAACAACATAAGAATTAGGCTCTAATAACTTGTTAAGAGTCAATTTTTGTGTCAATTGATTATAAATGGAAAGACCCAACTTGAATATGACACCACATGCAACTTAGGATTTGACTAATGTGGGATAACACAGCTTAACCCTTTAAAGATTTTCATCTATTCTTCTGTGTCTATACATGTTTAGAAATAAGTTTCTTTTGTTTTGTACTGGTGAAGTTAGAATTATTATCAATAGTGGGAAACGACTTCAATAAAGCTTTTAAATAGCATTCTTATATTCTTCCCAAGGCAGGAATTGACCTTTAAAAATTAAGTCCGGTTATGCTTGCCAAAATTGTAGAAATGACTGTCTTTAGACTTTCTTGTGGTTAACTGATTTTGGGCTTATAGGAAGAAACTTTGAAAATCAAGAAAGGGAAGGGAGGCTTATCGCATTCCATTGATAGCTTTCTTATGATGACTCTGTCAATTAAGGTTGTCGAATGTTTGCTTGGGGTGTGGTTGTATTGGAGTCCAATGTTTGCTTCAGCCATAGATTTTGAAAGGGGGATAATTGTACTATTTTAGATTTTTTTTTTGTGGCTGTAATCTGGTCTTGGAAGGATGATAACAGACTTCGAAGATGTGGACATTTACTGCAATGAAGTTTCTGTTTATCTATTCTGTTTAAATGCTTTGAGAAGGTAGTTGAATGGTGAATACTCTTGCAAAAGTTGGTATTGACAAGGAGGTATGCTCATGACATGGTGGTCATGCTTGTTATCTTGTTTAGGAGTTGGTGTGTTGTTGGGCCTGTTATCTCTTATTTTGATTCAGGTGTTTGCTAATAGATTGGATCATTAATATGCTTTTTCTGATTTGCTTTAAGGTTTCCTTTCTGTATTTATTTAGGCAAGAGGTGCATTTGAGGTGTCCTGTTTCCTGCAATGGGTGTGGCTCATCTTTGCAATGAGTTTTTTTTATTAATTAACAAATTTGACTTAGCAGCAAAATGAAAGTAATTCTCTTTGAAAAGCAGTAATTGAGGATACTATAATGCAAATTAGGTTAGTCTGTCTTCCATTAATTTTCTTCTATTTTCTTTTCAATGATGTGATTTTTATTGGCTGTAGAGGACATTTGTTGGGGTTGACGTTTTTAGTGTATTTCAAGAGGTTTATCTCCGGACAAATGATCCCCGAGTTTCCAACATCGTAAAGTTTTCTGACTGGATAGGTGAACTAAAAGTAGAGGTATGGTTTCATTATCTCTAGTGATCACAGTAGCTCATTTTTTTGAATTATTTATGTGCGGAGAAAATGTCATGAGACATGAAAGAAGTAGCTCTTTAGTACCCTTGCTTGCTCAAGTTGTGGAATTGCATACATTGCTTTCTGTATAATGTCTATCTTTTTCATGCTTAAAGAGATTTTTCTCATGAAACTAACTTTTGACCTGAAAAAGGGCAGATAATTTAGATATATTTCTTAAGAAAGAATTTGTCCATAAAAATGCCATAAGGTACTTTCTATATTTCTTGTGTTCTTGTCTGCAGTATTGCAGACATTAAGTTTCGTTCGGGCAGACCTCAGCTTTTCTCATGGACTAACTTTTCATTTTCTTTTCCTTTTACAGGCAGCAGCATCAATAAAAGATGGAAAACGGATCCTCTTCCAGTTTGACAGAGCTGCCTTTTCATTTAAATTTTTACCATTTAAGGTACCATATCCAGTCCCATTTAGACTTCTTGGAGATGAAGCCAAGGGCTGGTTAGACACTACTTATCTGTCTCATTCTGGAAATCTCCGTATTTCAAGAGGAAATAAGGTGAAGACATTTATTTACCTTCATCTTTTCTTTTTCTAAGTGAGTGTTATGGATAAAGTTTTTACTAAGGAAGTCCAGCAATGGCTCTGTAGTGCAGGGCACTACATTTGTGCTTCAAAAGAAGACTGATCCTAGGCAAAAGTTGTTAGCGGCTATTTCCACGGGTACAGGAGTTGAAGAGGTAAAATAATAATGTTAGGATTATCCAATAATGTTGGAGAGAGCTCGTACTATCATGTTGTGTAACCTCCCTCTGCTAATTGTTGCACGTCTCTACCTTTGCAGGCAATTGATGAGTTTATATCCTTAAGCAAGAGTGTGGCTAAAGATGAACCAGTACTCTTAGAGGGAGAATGGCAGATGATATGGAGCTCACAGGTTTATTTATAATGCCTCCAGCATATAAGCCATAAATTTGTTGGAAGTGCCTAAAATGAGTAGTGTTTTTTTCTTTCCCTTTTTGCCTCATATGTTCACTCCCACCATAATATGCGTGCTTCATCTAAAATTAAATAGAAGGTAGTCATGTTCTTTCTTTGGATAATTACTTCTTGTTCTTGCTTTGCTCACCTTAGCCCTGACTATATTGTTGCAGGTAGAAACAGATAGTTGGCTAGAAAATGCCGGCAACGGTCTTATGGGCAGTCAGGTAAGTGACATATAAATGTTAATAACTTCGGCTTTGCGATGATGCCTTGATTGCTGGTAGTTCTCTCTTTTATGGAATTGCCTCATTAGAGTAACTCAGTTCCTCCCTCTTTTATTGCAACTGCTTTAGATTGTCAAGAATGAACAAATGAAGTTTCAAGTGAACATCTTACCTGGGATCAGATTCTCCATGATTGGCAAGTTTGTGTAAGTCTCTCACTTTACTTTAGTGTATGGCAACCATTATTGATCAACTAATAGATATCACCTGCCAATATTTAGCTCATCTATTCTTATCTTTGTCCTCTCAAATTTTGAATTGACACTGCATTAAGAGACTCTTCAATTTATGCCAGAGGTTTCTTATTTTTCAAAGTTCCCTATTTTAGCACCCAGTCATATGCCATTGAGGCATTATTCAACCTATATCATATCCATGTAGCACACATACATGTATCTGACACTCACTCTAGTTTGAGTTCGAGTAACATAGAAATGAATTACTGTTTCATTAATTAGTCTAAAACTTAATCACACAAATTGCTTGATGCAGCAAATCAGGCACAAAAACATATGATATTACCATGGACGATGCAGCCCTGATCGGTGGTCCATTTGGGTACCCTTTGGAAATGGAAACCAAGATCAATATGGAGCTTCTGTAAGATGACTCAAACAACATCTGCTATTTGGTTGGATGTCTAGTTGGCAGCGTAATTAATTACCTTTACTAAATATGCATTTGCAGATATAATGATGAAAAGATCAGGATTTCCAAGGGCTACAATAATATTTTGTTTGTCCACCTTCGAGCTTCAGATGGGTCAAAATAGATAAAGAAAAAGTGAATAGCAACCTGTACTTTTAATCTTCTATGGCAATTCTCGAGTCCCTTTAGGCTGTATATAATGCATCTCAACACTATATTTCAATGTAATAGGCAATTTAACAATTTTACTATTATGGAATCTTAATAGGTGCAATTTATTCATCCGGAATTATGTTTTTTTTTATATGATATAAAAATAAAGGATGGAAATTATACGATTTGAATATGTGTGAACCATACAACTTGTGCTTGATTTTATTGTATCATTCTTTTGATTTGGTGATGGTTGTGACAACTTGGAGCTAATCCTAGGCCTCCATTTCCAAATTTGAATTTCCAAGCATCAAAATTATGTTGGTGTTCAACTATATAAATTAAGAAAAGAATTACAGAGGCATTTTATTAAGAAAGTTAAAAGGAATTATAAAATTGAATGGTGTAATATTTTCAAAATATTTATAATTATCTTGTAAATATAATTTAAAAGTTATAAGTGATGAGTTGTATGTTGTTACTAAAAATTATGTTACTTGATTATTTTATTTTATTTTTTGGTACAAAAAGAGACGTTTTATAACCTTAGATACGAATTATTCAAGCATGATGATTACAATTGATATCTTGCAAGAGCAATGATTTTATAAAAGGACTTGGAACATGCATAATCCAAATATTGGTCGCATCCGCCACATATGTCTTTGCTAAGTTGTCAGTAACCCGATATCCTCCCCTGCCTAGAAGAATTGCCCAAAGTTCAGTAACCGAAGCAGATCCTCTGCCCACAATTTTTTGGTAGCCCCGTGACCCAAATGCCTTGTGAGTCTCGAATAACACCAGCAGCAGCATTCCTGTCACCATCTTTCCCAGTCGTACCTTAGGTGCTGACTTTGAACCAACCCTGCTTGGGAGTAGTCCACTGAGCCTTGTCTTTGGGACTGCCTGTGCATGCACATTCTTGCAACCAGCTTAATGTTCCTAGCCATGCACTCAGCCGCACGAATAAAATCCTCCACTCTACCACAAGACTGCTCGAAAATAAGCCTGTTCCTGTTCTTCCATATTAACCAGCACTGGACAGCAAATAAAATAGAATCACTGATACCAGCAACCCCAAAATGAAAATGGCCATCCAAACTCGCGTGCAACCACTCTTCAAAACCTGCAGCAAAGAAAGAATTCCTCGAACCAAACGAGAGAGTTTTCATCCAAACTTCCTTAGCACAAATATAGTCCCTTAGAACGTGTAAGATTGTCTCTTGCGTGCTACCACACAACGTACAGCCAGAGTAATCAGCCAGACATCTCCTTGTTCGTTCACAATTAGTCAATAATCGTTGCCTTTTAGCTAACCAAAGAAAATGCTTAATCCTCGGAGGGAGAGGATTTTTCCATACATGTTCCCAACCACCATTCCCACTCGAAGACTCATCCTAAAAAAAACTTTTATAAGCTGATTGAATAGTGAATGTCCCATTCGTATTAATTTTCCAACTACACAAGTCCCGTCCGAGCTCTCCACGCGGGGGTGACAAGCAGCTATATATTCCAATATGGTCTTTGGAAAAAAAGAACGAAGCACCCCCCAATCCCAGTCACCAGGAGCACTAATGAAATCTGAAACATTGGCTTCCAAATCAGGATTACTCCTAGGAAGAATGTAATCGCGAAGCACACCTAATTGTGGAATCCACACATCCTGAAAGAAACGAACCAGCTGCCCATTTCCAATGGTCCAACATATGTTGTCACGAAAGGAGTGCCAAATTTTGGTCAGGGATCGCCACATAAACGAGCAAACAGGCTATCAATTGATAACGGACATATCTCCTGTAAAAGCCCAATTTTGTCTGGACATTTATAATTTAATTTTGTTTTTTATTATTCTATAGATAAATAAACAAATAAATTAATAATAAAATTAAAAAACAAAATACAAACTCATATTTACTCAAAACCCAAATTAAACTAATTCTAAAAGCCCAACCTAAATTAAGTCTAAGTAGCCTAAAACATTACACACAAATAAAAAAAACCCTAGCCACCCTTTTGGATTTATCGCCGCTGCTAGCACACCCACGCAGCCGTCGTCGCCACCGTCGCCGGGATCTTCGGACACCACCCTCGAATCCCGATTTTCACGAACCGCATGCAACCCACTCACACCATAAAATTAGAAAAAAAATTGTAAAAAAACATGTATATAAACATGAAATTTTTATTGAAAGAAAAAAGGAAAAATTGATGCAAAAGAATTTTTAGCATTTGGAATACAGAGAATCAGTTTTTTTTCTTCACAAGGTATATTATTTTTATGTTCTATTTATTTATTTATTTTTTCTTTTGAAATAAATATTAAATAAATAGAAAAATAAAGAAGTTAGGGTTTTCATACTCGTCGATTTCGACGCCGCCCTCGTGCTTGAAGGGATTTTTAAGGAAAAATAAAAAAGGCAAAACAAATTCGAAAAATTGCAAAAAAAATTGAAGTTTTCGGGTTTTTTTAAAAGGGATTTGGCTTGATTTTTAAAAAATAACCATAGACCTATGTTTTTTTTTTAAAAGAAAAGATTTTTTTGAGTTTCCGACCACCGAGAATGATGGTTTCCGTCGTCGACGACAGGTGGTCGTGGTGGAGCCATGGCGGTCTAATGGTCGGACATGGGGGGCATGGGAAAAAGGTTTGAGAGAAAAAAAAGGAATGAAAAGGGTTTTTTTTTTAAAACAAATGAAATAAATGATTTTTTTGAAAAAAATTCACTTATATAGGCTTTCAAAACTACGTCGTTTTGGCCTAACTCAATAGGTTCCAAAACGATGCAAATTTGGCCAACCCGCCCCGACCTGATCTAGACCCAAGAACGATCCACGTTTTTCATAAAAAAAGATATTTATCCTCGCAGTCCTTCAACTTTTTTGACTTATTACAATTAGGTCCTTTAATGTGCTTTTTATTTATTTTAAAAATTGCCCTACAATTTCATTGGGTTTTCAATTTAGTCCATGACCCAAAATTATCCTAGAGGCTGCCACGTATTAGGATTTTTGAGTTTATTATCCACGAAGCCCTTACTTTATTTTAAAATTATTTTCAACTCCCAAACTGTCCAAAATTCAAATTAACTTCCAAATTTTCTAAAAATTTGAATTTGACCCCTAAATTTTCTAAAAATTCAAATTTGACCCCTAAACTTTCTAAAAATTCAAATTTGACCTCTAAAATTTTTCAAAAATTCTAATTTGACCCTAAACTTTTTGAACATTCTAATTTGACCCCCTAAAATTTTCAAAAATTCAAAATTGACCAGGTTTTAATGTAATTTTTTATTTAATCCCTTTTATATATGCATATGCATATTATTTTATTTTATTGTATTTTATGCATATATTATTTTTTATTATGTATACTTGTAAATCATGTGCATATTTTTTTTTGAATAACATGAAAAATTGTTTTAAAAAAAATACTCAAATTGTTTTAATAAATCAAGGCAATGTCCTCTGTCTCGGAAATTTGAAAAAAAAAATCCTAACTCACTAGGTGTGATTTTTTCTTTGAACCGAGATAATTGAATATCCTTTTAAAATTTAAATACGAGATTTTTTTGAAAAGCTCGTCATTTTCGAATATTTGAATTGTTATGTCCTAACTTACTGGATGTGACTTTTCCTCGATTAATTCAAAATAATGAGCTTTCTTCGGAAGCAAAATTTGTTTTCAAAATAGAATAAATTTGGCATTTATGCATTTAAGGATCGTGATTTCAATTTTTTTCGAATTTTTAATTTTCAACAAATAAGATTTCGGATAATCGATTAGGTACCAATTTGGGCATGTAAAGGTGCTAATCCTTCCTTGTGTGTAATCGACTCCCGAACTCGTTTTATGGTTTAAAAGACCAAAATTATTTTCATGATTTTTTTTTAAATCTCAAAAGGTGATCCAATTACAACTGTCTTAAAAATTATTGGTGGCGACTCCATTTTTCATTTTCCAAAATATAAATCGATGCTTATTTTTGTTTTTTTTTCAAAAAAAGGGTTTCGACATCTCCAGAATCTTGTATTTAGCACGTAAAACACGTACCTAAAGAGCATCAATTTTCATTACTATCTGATACGCCAACTTCATCAAATAGGACTTATTTTGAGGAATCAATCTTTTTATCCCAAGCCCACCCTTAGACATAGGTTGACATTGACTAAAGACATTTTATTAACTTCATTGGTCGACCCCCAAATGAACTGTCTCACCAATTGCTCAATTCTCTCACAAACACCAATAGGAATCATATTAGTTTGCATAAAATAATCAGGGATGGCAAGAAGGACCGTTTAGCAAGCAGTACTCTGCCCGCCAAAGAGAGCAATTTAGCATCATACCCATTCAATTTGCTTTGAACTCTATCGATAATAAATTGGAAACTTTTCTTCGTTGTTCTATAATGGAATAAAGGCACTCCAAGATAGACCCCCAGATCCTCCGTTTGAGAGAAACCCAAAACAGTACCAATACTTCTCCTTGGCCTCATTCATATTCTTAGAAAAATATAATTGAGACTTACTAGAATTTACCTTATGCCCTGAGGAGTGACAAAAATCATCCAGAATAGCTTTCATATTTTCTGCATTCTCTATTGTTGCCTCCCCAAACGGCATAAAATCGTCAGCAAAAAAGAGATGTGAGAGAGGTGGATACTTGATTATTAACAAACAGTCATAATTATTCAAGTAGATATCTATTAAATAATTAATATTTATTGCAAAAAGATGTGATTATCCATTTTGATAGTTATGTCTCTATGAAAAGATATGAAAACTTCTATAAATAGAAGGCAAATTTTATTTGCACGGTATATTAAGACACCAAAAATTTGGAAAAGAAAAGGTTTCTTTATTGTCTTCCATATTCTAATATTTAAGGATTGTTCTATAAAGAATTACTATAGAATTTCCTTATAAAAATTGATGTTTTTATTATACTCTACTCAATGTTTAGTCATTGAGTTTCATTATATTCTCTAAGTTTATTTTTTAGTAATTTTTTTGCACACTAAAATATAACTTGAAGTGAATAATGTTAGGATCTATTGCCCTATTTGTCATTTGTACTTGTAATTCTTTAAACTAATTGATTTAATAAAATTTCATCATTCATATTAAAATTATTTGTATTTGTTTTCAACGGTATGCAATATTATCTTTTCTATGCATATCAATCATATCTCGACCAATTCCCACCAAATTATTAGTGCTAGTTATAATTTCATTAATCATTCAATACGCATCATCCATTCGTCCACTTAACATTCAACACTATCCACAACATATTCACCATGAACAAGAATATCATATATCAATTCGCCATCATTTCTCAAATATCAAACTTAATTCAATTATCATTAGAACTTGTTACTCACATTCATATTTAAATCAGAATCAATTTAATGTACTATTCTTTTATCAATAAAGAAGAAAAAATCAACAACTTACTATAAATTTAATCTAGAGTAAGCTATACAATTCACTTCCTCATGCAAAACATTAAAAACAAAATTTGAAGGATTAGTAAGAAAAGAAATGAAGCCCCCAAAAGAAGACTTGTAGCAAAACTATCCAAACAATCAACTAGTTTGATTGTTTCTATGAAGAATCTCAATATCTCAATCTCGATTAAGCAACTCTAAAAGAGCACCAAGTACAATACTGATCTGAACTCTAGTGATATGTTTCTTAATTTGTTGAACAACCGCCAAGCAATATAGTTTGAAGGTTATTTGACGACCCCTCATTTTTCACGCTTGATCAAGATCATCTAAAATACCCCAAAGCTTAGCCTCATATGTATTACAATATCCAATATTTCTTGCAAAACGCCAAAGTCACTTCTTATTCGAGTCCCATAGGATTCCCCAAAAGCTGCAATCATGCATATAAAGATTCTCAACTTTTGTAAAGTACACGTACTAATAGCAGAATTTAACTTAGATTTACTTTTACTTTTATAACTAGTTTCTTAAGAGTGTTTTTTTAAGTTATATAATATGGTTGTATATCAAATACTTGTTTTGTATTGTTTCTGGGTTTAGCATCTATATATCTACAGTTTTGGTAATTGAATATTTCATTGTATCAATGCGAATGCTTGTTGGATATTATTTATGTTATAGCCACAATGTAACACCCCTTTCCCGGTTCGGTCACCGGACCCGAGCTATAGGATGCTACAATAGCCAACAAAGCATATCACATGCAAATCCTGCTTTAAACATTCAACTAAACAATAAAACATTTCATAATCCAAGCATGATATGATTTATAAACAAATTTGAGTCTCAAATGAGCTTACCAAAGCTTTTAAACCAACTCAGGAATAAATAAGGACTTAATTGAAAACTTAGCAAAAAGCATAGAAATTTTAGCAAACAGGGATCACATAGTTGTGCATCTTGGCCGTGTGATAAGTTGTGATTGTGTGGTATGGAGTTGCACGATCGTGTATCTAGTTCGTGTAACTCACTAAAGTGGTGTGGACCTATACAATAACTTACCTCAATGGTCACACGATCGTGTCATCAGCCTGTGTGGAGACACGCGGTCGTGTGCCAGACCATGTGCAACAAAAATGTACCTTTTTAAACAAGTTACCATTTCAATCAGGCCAAAACCTATACCAACGCTAATATCCAATATTTCACCTATTCAAAACATGCCAAAACACACCAAAATTATTGCCATAAACAACTAGCCAACATGCCTCAATGGTACCATTTCACAGCAAGATTCAAATAAAATAATAATATCATTTCATGCCAATTTAAACTATGATCATATAGGTTCAATATAATTAATCAAAACACTAAATTATGGCCACATATAAATAGTCGTATTACCAAATTCCATATTTATATCACTCAACATGCTCCTAAGAACCTTATACAATCCACATGCCAAATGCCACTCATTTCAACCATTTGAACACCAAACAACCATTTATATGCTTAATTTCAAAACTTACGAAATTATCATTAACCTTAGTTGTAAACATACCTTATAAACACTTTAAAATCAAGCAATTCATATCGATCAAGACCATTTCCACATAAGATTAACACTTATACCATCCAAGCTATATACATAAACTACCATTTAATACCATTTTCATATACCAAAACTTATACCACCAAATCATCCAAAATTAATATCATTAGACCAACTTATAAACGCTCAAGATAACTTAAGTACAACTCCATCCCTATATAAATGCCACATAATCGAGTGTAGGGCAATGAAAAGACTATTGAATCAATGGTTAGATAGTGTGAGCTCTGGGTTGATCCGATTGGCACATTCCGTGAAAAGACATACAGAGACAGAAAAGCAAACAAGATAAGCATCATGAATGCTTAGCAAATCCATATAAAATTCACTTTAACTTACCCTAATAAATTAACACTTAAGCAATGGAAACATAATGTAGCTAAGTACAAAAATCTTTTGGCATCCTGTTACTTTCATATAAATTTCCATGAAGTAATTAAATTGTTAGTTTGCTCATAAATCAAGCTTTTATAAAGCAATTTACAAATACACGTACAACAATTCAATATAGCATAACATATCATATCAAGTTTGTACTCGATTTATATATATACTTAAGTTCTTATGTATATCATATTCAAACCATATTCATTTGGCAACATAACAATTTAATCCATACCTATCCCTTTGACATTCTCATAATCATGTAACATATCCATATACATTCTCATAAACCATCACTTTCAACATTCATACACCATTTTACAAATTAGTCCTTCATGATCAATTCATTATTTCAAAATGATTTAATTACAAGTTATAAACATACAACATAGCATAAACAAATACTTGTCTAAATAAAGATCACACGAACTTACGTGACAATTAATATACTTAAGAATTGAAACACAAATATCATACTTAACTCATGTACAACATTTAATACATATTTGAACCTTTATACCAATTCACTTTCACTACTTGTTTATTGCCTGAAGAACTATAGTTATGCTTCAGACATTAATTATCATGCGAGCTGTAAAAATAAATGCTCACACGAGTGTGAAAATGGGCTTGCTCACATGAGCTGTGGATCGGGATAGTAACTTTACACGATGTTGTTCACACAAGCTGTGAAGAATTTGCAACAAATGCAGTCGGTAAGACATCCAGAACCAACACCCGAAATTGTATAAACCCTAATAACATGTTATTTGTAGCCTAGATATTCACTAAGTTTACATGGGCCTTATTCCTCGTATTTAATCCATTTTCAATTTCTGTAGACGTATACTTGCTTTTCGAATTTATGATAACAATTCACATAACTTTACGATGAGTTATCATCATATACACATCATTCAATCATATCACAACTTCGATTAGTAAATATTATTCATCTATTCACTATAATCATTTAAATTTTTTATTTTACAATTCAATCAAATAGATGTCGTATTAATAAAAAATTGCACTTATATATAATTAATAGGTATAACCACACAATTCAAACATAATAATATATTACTGTAAGTTCCATATGAACTTATCTGGAAAATAGAAACCAACGAGAAGTTGAGGACTAATCTGTAATTTCTCGTATTTCTCGATTATCTACCAGTTAATTCAAATCTTAATCTATTAAAGGCAAATGAAAAATTAAATTCATTTTATACAATTTTTCTAAAGTTTTGCACTTTATTCAATTTAATCCTTAAAACCGAAATAGTTATATCTTTCAATTTTAACCTTCATTTTTCAATCCGATTTAATTTCATTCCTGTACAGCCCTCTAAATTCAAAAATTATAGAAATTTCATGTTAATTTCAAAATATTTTTTTTTTAATCTGTGAGTTTAAAACTAACAAAAATCATCAATGAACATTTTTAGAACATTTAACAGTTACCCGAACTAACTAGATTAAGTTACAAGGATCTCAAAAACATAAATTTTATGAAAAACAGGCTTCGATAGGCTTATTATGCAAAGGAAGTAGCTTGGCCGAATTCTCCAAGCTTTTAACAATGGTGGTTTCGGTCTTGGAGGGAAGAAAAGATGGTGAATGGCTTTCCAATTTTTGTTTTATGTTTCTGTTTTACTTTTAACATCTTTTATTATTAAACTAATCTAAATTTTAACACTTCCTTTATTCACATGCACTAACCGTCCACAATAATTAAAAAGTGGTAAATTGTCACTTTAAACCTTAATATTTACCTGTTTGACCCTTTAACAATAAAATACAATAATGATTAACTTTTATATTTTTTATGATTTAATCTTTATACCTTAATAAGTCACTAAATCGATAAAATTAGTTATCAAAAATCTAATTCACATATATAATAACTCCGTAAATATTTAATAAAATTATTTATGAGCTTGGTTTATGAAAACGAGGTCTAGATACCTCATTTTTCAAAACCACTGACTTTAATATCAAACCACTTGTACTTTAACAAACTATTCAGTTAGAAAATTTATCATATCAAAATTTAATGTAAAACTATATTTGACTAGTAAATATTAAATAATAATATTTACTAACTCATTCATCGAAATTGTAATCTTGAAATCATTATTTTCGAAATATTATTACACACAAACTTAATTTTATAAAATCAATTTATCTTGCTTCGAACAAGAAAAAAAAGATCAGTTATTATAATTTAGTTCTTTTTATTTTAGTGATTAAAGAAAAATATTCAATTTATTTATTAACTTAATTTGAATTGAATAACAATTATTTAAAATGATATAGGCTTAGACAAGATAATAAATCTATAATTTAGGCTGAATCAAATTTGAACAAAAATACTTGAAATATCATATCTTAATTCAATTCTAATCTCATTCAATCCAATTCACTAACAAATTTATGTTAGGGTAAGTGTGTATCCTTTATGATATATTAATTGTAATATTTACTAGCCTTTGTATCTGTCTCATCACATATTGATGATAATAGTGAAATATATTGCCCCTCTTTTCAAGTTAAGGCACATGAAAGTAATAAATTTATATAAAAATGATGAAAAATTTTACGTAATAAATTTATATAAAAATTAAATGTAATTTTTATTGAAATGATAAAATTGATGTAATAAAATATTGTGTCTTGAGTTTAAATGTGATTATATTTATGTATTTTTAAAATTTTTATATAAAAATTTAAAAACAAAAATATCATTAAAATATTATTAAAAAAATATTTTTTTAATAATTTTTCATAATTAATAGATCACAAAAACTCAATCAAATATTTAATAAATATTATAAAATAATATTAATAAAAACTACGTTACAAATTTTTATTAACCTTAAATATTAAATAAAATTATATTTAAATTTACTAATTTTAAAATATATTTATATCCTGAAATAATAAAATGACATATTTAAATATGATAAATAAAATAATTTTAAAATCGTTACGATTAATCCATTCGATATTCAAGCATGCACATAAAATCATGTGACATCCACAACAATGTGGATGAAATAAAATTATAAGAAGATATATTTATATTTAAAAACACATAATTATTTTAAAATGGAATTGTAAATTTTTTTAGGAATTTACAAATATAAATACAATCGACATTAAAGCTCTCAAATCCATTTCAGTCAAAACCAATGAATAGTTTAGCTTCTCAGAGATGGTTTTTTATATTTAATATTAAAAATTATATAAATATTTTCATTACAATATTTGTTTTTTTTTCAAAATTTTTTTTTTTTAAAAGTTTCCATTTAAATTAATATATAAATAAATAAATATATCCCCTTTAAAATACCAACACAAAGGCCAAACGATTCAAACTATTCCTTTCATCAGTTCAGAATCAAACAGAATGGCTAGAATTAGGCAAATTCCATTTTAGTACTACATAATCACAATTCTCATAAACCTGATCAACAGTAATAACAATGCAAAGAACCTCTTCAGAACTCTAAAATGTAGAGCCTACTCTCAAAAGCCTAAAAACTAGATATACTGACGGATTTGGATGGGCGATACGTTTACCTACAGTTAGTGTAAAAACAGTAGTAACGGGGAGATTAGATTTTGTAGTGATACTGTAACGTAAAACAAAAAATAAGCTAAACGCACCGCATCGTACCCCACCGCCCATCCAAACCCACCAGTCTAAACTATATAAATGTGCACAAGGACAAGTGGAAAGAAGCTGGCAAACATTACCTCAATAGTAAAACACATTAACCAACTAGAGGTATATTTCAGTTCAGCAATGTCATAAGCATCAAATCCAACAAAACATCCTCCTTTTACATGGAAACAAACATAGATAACAACTTAAAACTTACTGCCATATGATGAAGAGTTAACTTCTGCTTGTTAAGAGGAAAGAAAATTATAATTTTCTTTTAAATTCTTATGATAATAACAAATGACAAGCTAATAAGATGTCAGCCTTGTTTTTTCTTTTATACAATATCACATGTGAATCCTACAAGAAGGCAAATTAATTTGACAATGAGTTTGTTAAGTAGGAAAAGAGAATGACCAAAACTTTTTTGAAAGTTAACAAGTGAATAGGCTCCCACACAGATAAGTAAATAGGTTGACATTAAGCAAAGATAAGTAAGTACATCAGGAAATATTTACCTTACTACAAGGTTCTTTTTCAAGAAGTTAAAATCAATGCATGCAACAACAAGAACCTTCATGGATAACAATCTACCAGCTAAATACAATACAAGGCACCCCCACCCTCTCCTTCTTTATCCCTCTATAAACAAAATGGAAAAAGAAAAGAAAGCTGGAGGAGTGTATGCCTACTTTGTAGATCATATGAGGGCAGAGAAAGGAGAAATTAGCAGATTCATCCTCTTTCCCCTATCAAACCAACAGATGCAAAAGAACGTTAAGAACTATACTAAATTAATAAATCTACTTAGGCAGCATATTATCCAAAAGTTGCATGTTTCAATCCACTAGCAAAAGATCCCCAAGCATCATCATCTTTCAGAGAGAGGACTTACATCATTGAGTGACAGTTAAACTAGTATCAGCGCCAATGTTCTTCACTCCCTCATTCTTTGTTTCACTGTTTGTTTTCGGCAGGCTCATTCCTAGATTCTTCAAAACCTCAACTCATGTTCCCCTTCTTCAACAATCTTCTCCACAAACTGACTGCATACTACTTTATTACCCTCAGCTTCGTCTTCCTTGTCTTGAACTGTTCCTTCCCTCAAAATTTGACCCTTGAATTCATCATCTCCTTTTCCTTCATTCTTTATATTGTCTTCTGCAATTCTATCCATAGAAACGTCATCTGGACCTTCATTCCGTGGCAGTCCACTATTATTGTTATTATCATCCTCCATAAAAGTACCAACATCTCTGCTATTTCCAGCAGCAAACACAGCCATTCCCGCATTATTATGATAAGCAGAAGCAGCACGCACCCTAAAATCAGAACCGGCGTCCTCACTCTCATTATCAGACCCATTCTCGACAACCTCTTCATTAGCATCTTCCACTACCTGACTCCTCCTCTCTAGAAACTGCAACCTCCTAGTCAAATCCCTTAATTCCCTCTCCATCAAAAACAGCTTCTCCTTTAACGTCAAATTCTCTTCTTCCAACTGAGCTATATGGGTATCTTGATCATCCACTCTATTCTCCAATACATTGTTATAATCACCTCCATAACTTGGATATATCATCTCAAACCTACTCAAATCATGATCCAACCTCCTCTCAACTTCCACATGTTCTTCCACATCACTTTCACTCGATCCGCCACCATCGCCCACATCCTCATCTTCCTCATCATTGTGACCAGCTTCCAGTGTTCGCAGCCGAATTAGCCCTTTCATGGACCCATAGCCATCCACACCCCATTCTTCCTTGGCCATGTCACCCAGAACCTCCCTCGAGGGTGAAAATATAGGGGTAGGAAGCACTGCAGGCGTCACTGGACATGGAGACACCAAGGACGCTACCCCTCCCGACCTTTTCGCTCGGATTATAAACGATGTTGTATTCCGCGGAGCGTAAGGAGCAAAGCGATTGTTGCTCTTGTTATTGAATTTCTTCTTGTTGCCGTAGAACTTCCTAGCTTTTAACCGGTTCTGAGATTGGAGTTCGTTAAGCGTCGGAGGTTTGTACCCTTGAGTATTACTACCGGAAGCAGCGGAAACAGAACCTATGGGTAAAGGCCTATTATCGAACTTTTTAGAATCTTTACCGCCACCAACCTTTTTACCTTTCCAATTGTTATTACGACTGAAAGAAGGGAACTTCTTGTTAGGGTTATGGTTTGGATCCTGAGATTGCCAAGGCATGTAGCTTCTATTCAACAACGTCGAAGGAGGCTGATTCATCATCTGAGGAACAGAGCTCATCGGCTGCGACTGAACCGCCCCCAGTTGGTTTCTCGCCTGAGAGTGAGCAGCCGCCGCCGCCATCAACTGATGAGACTGATTCATCATCTGCGACTGAATCGTATTCATTATCATTTGTTGCGGCTGATTGATCATCTGAGAATGATCATTCATTTTATTTTTTGAAATATAAATATATGAAAGAAAACAAAGAAATCTAAAAAGTAAAAAGGAACACTAAATTTTAAGATTTAGAGTTGAGATTTGTCTCCAGATTCAAACGAATTATTGATCCGTTAATTTCTTCTGTTTCCTCCCGTTTTCAATCTATAACCGAAAAAAATATTAAATTGCTTTCCCTTTCCTTCTTTTCGCTTCAGATTTCCGAGATCCCAAAACGCCCGACTTTGCGATGCTTTTATAGGGTGGAGAAGAACCCTTTCACGGTTAGATTTTCAGGATTAGAAACCAACGGCCAAGATTTGATGAACGTGTTAACGGACAGATCGAGATGGAGTCCGTTTCCCTTAATACTTCCGAAGTGGAACTAGTTCTTGGACTGATTACACCATATTAATTTGGTACAGTTAAACCAATTAAAAAAAAATTGATTATATCATAGTTTTATTGTTATTGATATTATTATTAATATAAAAAATCATAAATTCAAATGAATCAAAGCATACTATCTTTTTAATTAAAGATTGAAAGAAATTATAAATAATTTGAAATATTATTTAAAAAACAATATATATAATAAAATTTATAATATAATTAATGTTAAAAAATAAAAATAATAATACAACACACCAACGAATACTATAAATCTAATTTTTTAATGAAATAAAGTAATTCATTAATGAATCATTGAAACAGTTGGGGAGGACGGTTTATACAAATAATAAAGCCTAAAATAGAAGGTTTCAAAAATATGAAATACATATTATTTACCAAAAAAAATATATATATGAAATACATAACTCAATTTTTTTTGTTGAGAAATTCATCCATCAACCTTAAACATAAATCATAAAATAAATATGAAAAATATTAAAAAAATCTATCATTCACTAGTTCATTAGAAATTAATTTTTTTTCAGAGTTTAATTGGAAATTAAAGTTGAAGAGACTTCATTTACAAAAAAAAGAAAACATTTCTCTGTATTAGCTTTAACTCCTTCCATAGCCAAACGATGAGTCATAAGCAATGACGACAACGACAAGCAACAACTGTTTAAAGTCTTTTGCTCGTTGTACTTTTTCCCTGATTCAAAGTAGTTTTATTACGTATAAGCAAGATTGTTGGTAATTTTGTATAAATTGTTGGAAAGTTAATTTGATTAAAGTTTATTGGGCTTTCGTTATTAAATAAAATATGAGTCAAATATGTGTAGTAATATGTGTCAAAAGTAACATGTTTTAATCTTTTTTTTAAAGCATATTTGGATGATTATTCAATTTAAAATGATGATTTTTATGTTCCTAAACTTTTAAATTCATATTTCTATACTTAGAATAGTATTTGAAAGCAAAAGGAGCAAAAAACAAACGAAAATTGAAATAAATTTAAAGAGTCACACGGGCTAGACCATCACACACTAGCTGCGCACACAACCGTGTGCGTCACAGAGGCTACCACATTGTCATGTGTCAAATTGTGTAGAAATCGTGAATCGCACTCCAAACCTACAGGAAAACGTGTTTTTATTAGAGTAAAATATAATAGGAAAATTCATAGATCGAATTAATGCGATAATAAGAATTTTAATTAGAAAGAAATTTCAATTAATCAAAATAGATTTAGTTGCTCTTATTCTTGAAGAGAGATATTAGCATAATTTAGAGATTTCTACGGATCAAAATACTAAGTGAAAAAATTACGTAATTTAGGTTGATAATGACAAATGAAATCTAGATAATTTTTTTCCTCGGTATTGTTTCACTTCTTGGTTGTTACTTGATTATTTTCCTGATTTGTTCTTTATTGTGTTCTTTAGTTAGTTTAATTTTTCATCAATAACTCCAATTGTTCAGTTAAATAATATAAATACAGTAATTACTGGAACTTTTAGTTTTCATGGGAACAATATTTTTGCTCACCGTAGTTATATTATTAATTAATAGGTGCACTTGCCTTGGCTAAATTTTTAGTTAGTTTACGACGCATCAAGTTTTTGGTGTCGTTGTCGAAGACTAAAATATTAGGAAAATTTAATTTCTATTAATTTAACTATTTTTATTTTAAATTTAATAATTTTGTTTTTAATTTAATTTTTACATTCTAATTTTTCGTTGATTTTAATTCTAATAGGTTCTTTTGGTTTATGATTAGAGGAAATATGTTGAAACCATTAATTTTTGACAGTAGGATTGAAAGAAATACTCATAGAAATTGTAAAGAGGTTAGAGAAGCAAGGCAAAGTAAACAAATTTTAATAGATGATCAAGAAGAAAAGGATATTACTATGGAGATGAGTGATAATCAAAATAATCAGTTGTCTCCTGCACGTCCTGCTCCTCGGACTATGTATGATTATTGATCTTCCGTAATTTGATGTAGTAGATTAAACTAGTTTTTGCACTTTCAGAACTTGAAATTAAGTATTATTGTTAGGATTTGATTTAATTTTAGTAAGTTTTCATAAAATCAATAAAATGTGTAAAAGGTGTAAAATTGAGTCTTTTATTGATCTTAAGGGGTGAATGAGGCCTAAGGGTAAGCTAACGCACTTTGTGAATGTGTAGGAGACCATTAGAAGGTGTTTCATATCAATATTGATAGCTATGTCACGACACGGGGCAATGGATGTCGCAACATAAGGACCAGAATGAAGAAACCTTTAAGCTGCCTTTAATGTCGTAACACAGTATGAGGGTGTCACGACATACCCCTGAAGACATCTCAAAGAGGAGCATACTGACCTCGATGTCACGCACAAGACCTGGTGTATCAGACATCGACTCTAGACATATAATAAATATGAGACAATGGCATTTTGGTCTGCACAATGCAACTTTAAGCTCAAGAGCGTCAACTGACCTAAGGTTGACGACGACAGTTACCCTAACTCTATAAATAGGCTCCTTAGGCACTCATTTTACACTCCATTCCATTAGCTTAGATTCTCTCTTTTAATTTAATATTAGTTTTTCCTTTTCTTAGGTTTTAGTTTATTTTTGTTTTTGTCTTTTCTTTATTTTCGAAGATCCAATTTGTGGATGCACTTAGACGTTGTGGAATTATTCCAACTCTTAATACAAATCAGGAGTTTTCTTAATCTTTATATTTTTTTATTCAATCTTCATGTTTTCCTTTTACATCGATTCTATAATGTTTATGAAAACCATGAGGAATTAATCCCTCTATGAGGGATTTACGAGCGGAGGCATGATTATTTGATTGTTGTGTAGGATTTTTCAACGGATTAGTTGTTCGATAAAGGAAGAGCGTGAAAAAAACGTTAGGCCTAACAACCCTGAGAAATCATCAAGGTGGGAATTAAGCCAAAATTAGTATGGCCCATTCGTGAATGCCTTAACCTCAAGCCGATTTGGATTGTGAGGTCAGAAGATAAGTAGTCCTTACTGACTCATATTCTAGTGGACGTATCGGAAGATCCTGTTAGGGTAATGACTAATTGATTGACAAAAAGTCCGTAGCAACAGTTGATGAAGCATGCTGAAGCAAGCTAATCACCCCATAACCAGATCTAAGGAAATTCCATTCAAGTTTTCCATTCTCCTTTATTTACTTTTCGTATTTCTAGTATTTTATTATTCTTATATAAAAACCCAAAAACCTTTTATTTATTTTCGTAATATAACTTAACTAGAGTACTATTTAGATCTTATTGTGTAGAGATTAAAATTGACTTAACGTTACGCCTCTCTTGGGTATGATCTTTGGAATACTTTCCCAAGTGTTACGTTGGAAACAAAAAGTATATTATACCTGACATTTATACTTGCGAACACCACCTTATTTATATATCTTTGGTTGCAATATTCACACTTTAGACGTTAGTACGTCCGGAGGCGGTCAAGTTGTTGGCGTCGTTGTCGGGTAGGCAACGTCACTTATTGATTTTAAACTTTGCATCCAATTACGAATAATTATAAAATTCTCAGGTTATAGATATTATTTTCTTTTGCTAATTTATCTAACATTATTAACAAAATGATGCATGCATTAGGGACATTGTTTGATTTGGGTTGGCTGTAACCCAACATCACCCGATCTGTTATTTATAATTCGCATTTCGAACTAAATCCTGGATTACTAACATGGATCATTAATAATGTCAGTTTTCTAATTTGAAAATTGAGGATCCCATAAGCTTTAGATCGCGCTATGAACTTCATAGCAAATATGTGCAAGTATACACTGTCAATGCAAGTATAGTAGACAGATGTGTAACTTGTCGGATGTCGATCCCACGAGGACGGATGTTTGTTTTCTATAATTGTCGATGCAATGAACAAGTACATGAAACAAAATTGTGAGATTGAATTGTCGAAGCAATAATGTAAAATTAAAGAAGTAATGTAGTAATAATGAAATGGGGTTCCTAACGTGAATAGTTGGCAGAAACTAAGTGTGACTCATAAGGTTAAAAATAATAGGTAATTGTCGCTGCAATAAGGCATAATGAATGTCTTACTAAACTAAGCTTTTCTATTAGATTTAAGACTTAAACATGCGCAACTAACCACACATTCCAGTGTTGGTAATGCAACATATTCAAGAACAAATGAATTAAATTCCTTTAATCCCCAAGCAACTTCCGTTGTCTTGCTTGTTAATTTAATTTGTCGCTACACCTTCCAATGACAATGGCTGCAATCACACTTCCGTGTTCAAAGCAATTAAACCCAAAGATTAACACTAAAGGCAAGATTGAAATAGATATCATTTAGTCTAAATGTCAAATGTGCTTCCATACAACTTGAAATAACATGAATTATCAGCGTTTAAGAAAGAGAAATAACAGAACAAATGGGGCATACTTTTCCTAGGCTACTCAATTTGCTCCTTTACTCTCATCTTGTGTCGCACCTAGGATGCTCCTCGTCAGGGACAGATCTGCCTCATCTTCTACGTCAGGTCGCCCTTAAGAAGTTAAGCTGCCATCGATGCAAGCTTTGAGAAATAGATTTTTAGAAGAAAATCAATCCGGAAGAAGAGAAGATCCTTTCTCTTTCATTCTCATCAGTATTTAACTGTAACTGAACAACGCAGGTGTCCTTCCCTTCAGATCTAGCATTCTCTGGCCGTACTAATTGGTTATACCAATTGTACAACTCACGCATTTCTGGTGTGTTAACCAAACAGCTGTAAGATGCTGCAACAGTTGTAGGCGCAATTCTAGATCCTCTTATGTAACAACAACTCTGGACACATTCATGCAGCCATAATTTTGAATAGGTTCTTGCAATGACAATTCTGGGCGTAATGCTAAACAAACTAATGCAACGACATCAATAGTAAAAGTATCATAAATTCAAAGGCAATTAGGCTGAGTTCCATTAAGTTAGAAAATGCAATAACTAAATTAAAAATGCTAAAAATGTATGCTAAAGATGACCAAATAGGAACAACTTAAACAATAAGTAAGGAGAAATCAATGGTTCTTTCTAATGCTATCACACCCCCAAACTTGAGTTTTTACTTGTCCTCAAGTAAAACAAGCACTAGCAAGGTTATAGCAAAAATTTTATCAAGACAATAATAATTCTAGCAACTTGAATCATCTAAAATCCTAATGAATGAATCACATTCAAATGACAGAATATTGCACCGACAATTCATATGCAACTTTATCAATGTTAGCATCATGCTTTAACTCCTAAATTATTTCTACCAAAACAACATTTATTATATAGTAATATATACATATTTTTTTCTTTTTTTCCTTTTTTTCTATTTTTTATTTTTTATTTTTATTTTTATGTAACTAGGGGATATCGCTGCATTACTATACTCTTGTTTCTAAGAAGTAACGATGGAGTGCAACAAACCCTTAGGGAGTATGTAATTGCGTCGACACACACTCTTGCAGTGACAGCCTTTGGCTAGATTACTTTTTCTAACACTTGCATTGGAGTGTTCCCCCTTGACAGTTCACAATACACCCCCATTGGAGTGTCTTTTATTTATAACTATAATTATATACAACTAGCTGTAAATGACAGATTCATTCAAGATTCAAAGAATGATATTATCCATCAATTACTAATGCAATCTAAATCATTCATCCAAGAATTGAAGATACAACATTCAATCAAATTCATCCAACTCATTCATTAATAGTTCACATTATTCAAGAATTAAACATCAAAATTTCAAGCACAATTGTAGTAATCTTGGATGCTTTATTAAACTCAAAAAGACAAATTTTTTAAATGTAGGTGCAATTGCATTTCCAACCCTATACACATTCTCCCCAAACTTAAAGTCTGCATTGTCCCCAATGCACTGACATTAATTTACATTGACAAATGAAAATGCAATGACAATGTAAATGCAGTGACAATTAAAATGCAATGACAAAGGGAATGTGGTGACAATTAAATCACAGCTACATGATATGCATGAAAACTAAAACTAAAGATTGGAATAAAACTAACCCAATTTGCTGCAGCCGTTGATGTGACTGCATGATGTTTCTTCTTTTTACGCTTCCTTTCTTCCTTGCGATGCTTCTTATCTTTGGCACACTTTCGTTTTCTTTCTTTTGGCTTGGCCTAATCTTTAGATTGCTGCTCAGCATTTGGTCGTGCCCCGGCATCATCGACTGTGGTTTCTGTTAGGTGGATCACTTCAAGTGATCCAGTATAGACTACGATAGCTAACGAATTATGATCCTCATTTGTTACAATCACAGCCTCCTCCTGACCCGCTTCAGGTAACACCAAATCTTTAGTTGTTGCACCCACTATTGTTGGTGCAGGGACAAATTCTTCAGCTAAATTTTCCTTGACTTCTTTTCTTTCCCCTCTTTCTTCTTCTTTTCCTTCTTTTTCTTCCACTTGGATGTCTTCCCCATCAGCAGGGGTCTCGTCTTTAGTAACAGTGACATCTGGACTAGTAATAAAGTTATCCTCGACTAAGCTCACAATATTCCTTAAAGATTCTTCCACTTCTCTTGATTCGACTTCCTTTCCATCATCAGAAATATTTATCATTTGAGGGGAAGCCACAGAGTGGTTTTTATCCCCTAAGTCAGCCTCCTCAGTGGAAGGCTCATATTCTCGAATAATCGGAAGGAAGACAGGAAACTCAGGAAGATGTGCTTTGCTCATTCATCGCAATGTGGTTACAACAGTATTATTCCGTGCCCTGAAGTAAGCATAAAATAAATTCGGAGACCTCTTCATGTCTTCAATAGTGGTGATTAGCTTTATATGCCTGATGTTGATGTAATCTACGATCTTTTCAACTTCCTTTACTTTGCGCCACAAAGATGGATCTGCAGTCGTATTTACACTGTTATCATATATTTTTGCTTTACCCTTTTCTTTCTTGCATCTACCTCTTTGACTACGTGAGTATCTTTCCCACGAGTCATCTGCTCGATAGAGGCTTCATTTATGAGGCTCTTGTTTTCCAAAATCTTTTCTCCTTCACGAGGCATAACTCCCCGCTACTGGTACAACTGCATTATCAGAGAAGGAAACACCAATATGCTAGTTTGTCTAGCCGCACAATCAATAATTTCTTGGTGTAGAATTGTATCGACATCAATCTTCCTCCCTTTCATAATCGAATGTATCAAACACATCCAATCTAGTGTTACAATTGTGTTGTGGATGGAAGGCATCAGTCTGCAGTTAATAAAATGAAACAAAACCTTGCTCTACAACGTTAAAAATCTCATGTGCATTATGTAACTATTTGAGTTCGAGCCCGTCCAAACAGTACCTTCAATGCAAAGATCTCTCACCAAAATATCAGCCCTTTCGTCGGTGAGTTCCTTAATAAACTCCACATGTTCATTATCATTTACTATTGTGTTATAGATTGCGTTGATATGTACGGCATCCCATGGTATCAAACCTTCACGGAAAAACATAAATTCTGACTCATTGTTAGTGAGATTTGCATAAAATTCACGTACTATGGACGGTGAGTAGCTTCCCGAATGTTGGCATAAAATTTCCCATCCCAGCTTCGTGATGATTTTATGAACTTGTTTCCCAAGTTCCTGTTGTCTCAACAATTGGAAGCCTTGCTCTAGATGACAGTTCCGTTTCAACATATTCTCTTGTAAACGATCTTCGGCTGCCTTTGTAAGGAACATCATAAGCTCTTTGGATGAGTGATGATCTGTTTCATGAACTACTGCGGCAGAGGAAAATTCCGCAACAGATTTCGTTGGCTTCTTTACAAACTTACAGGTTCTGCAATGATAATAGATCTGCAGTAATAAATGCGTCCAATCGGACTACAGCTTTTCAAACCGATCCAACGGTTGGGTATTGAGGAATTAAACGTTATGATTTGTTTTCTGATATGTTTTGATTTTGTGATGAATCAGTAGGTAGATGATATGCTTTGACAAGGAGATCTGTATGCATTGACAAAAGAGAGAACATTATCCTGCAATAAGACTAATTAAAATAAACTGAAACAAAAATAAAAAGAAACTAAGGGTACATGATAAAAATGTCACAAAAGAAGTTAGAAAAATGTGACTAACTTAGTGGTCTCTTCCTGTTTGTGATCATCATGGCCAAAATAATGCTTCAGTCGCTGTCCATTCACTTTAAATTTGTGCTTATCATGTATATTTTTAATTATGACTGCACCATAAAGAAATGCTTCGACAACTTCAAATGGTCCATACCAACGTGAGCGTAATTTACTTGGTTGCAATTTTAATCGAGAATTAAATAATAGCAATTGACTTAAAGAAAATTATCACTGCAAAATAATTTTGTCGTGCCAGCACTTGGTCTTTTCATTGTAGATTGTAGCATTTTCATAGGTATTTCTCCTAATTTCCTCAAGTTCGGTAATGTCTAACAGCCTCTTTTTCCCAACAGCCTCATAATTCATGTTCACTTGCTTAATCGCCCACAATACTTTATGTTCCAATTCTACAGGCAAGTGACATGCTTTACCAAAGACAAGTTGATACGACGACATCCCAAGTGGGGTTTTTTACGTTGTCCGTAATGCCCACAATGCATCATCAAGTCTTGAAGACCAATCTTTTCTTGATGGATTCACCACCTTCTCTAGAATATTCTTGATTTGTGGATTGGATACTCCGGCTTGTCTGCTGGTTTACGGATGGTAAGTGGTCATGATTCTATGGTTAACTCCATATCGCTTCAGTGCGGTTGCAACCTGACTACAGTGGAAATGAGTGCCCTGGTCGCTGATTAATGCTTTAGGCGTGCCAAAACGAGTGAGTATATGCTTGTGGAAAAACTTCACACTGTCCTTGCATCATATTTTGGGACTACAATTGCCTCCACCCACTTTGATACATGGTCAACAACAATTAGGATATAAACATTTTCAAACAAAATTGGAAAGGTTTCATGAAGTCCATACCTCAAATGTCAAAGAGTTCAACTTCCATGATTGGCTGTTGTAACATCTCATTACGTCGACATATAAAGTCAATGCGCTAACATCGATTACAATGGTGAACAAATTTGTGGGTGTCTTTAAATAATGTAGGCCTATAAAATCTGACTAAAGAACCTTTGCAGCAATTCTCATTCCACCAAAATGCCCTCCATAAGGAGCATCGTGACATTGCTTTAGGATTGAAAGCATTTTTTCCTCTGAAACACAATGCCTGATTACATTGCCATTGCATACTTTGAATAAGTATGACTTGTTCCAGTAGTATTGTTCTATATCGTGAGGAAATCTTTCTTTCTTGTGCCTATGGTGCCCAAAGGTAACTTCTCACATGCCAGGTAATTGATCACATTCGCATACCATGGAGTTGCATCGACAGGAAATAGCTTCTCATCAAGAAATGCGTTGATAATTTGAAGTGTATTTCCATCTTCACTACCAATTTCCAAACAAGACAGGTGATCTGCCTCTTGGATTTTCGATTCCTTTCGATCATTGATCTCTATATCAAATTCTTGACATAATAGGATCCAACATATCAGTCGTGGTTTAGCATCCTTCTTTGCAAAAAGATATCTCAACGCTGAATGGTCAGTAAATACAGTAACCTTTGCACCTACAAGATATGAGAGAAATTTGTCGGAAGCAAAGATTACCGCCAATAACTCTTTCTCTATGGTTATGTAATTAATCTGAGCTTCTATCAGAGTCTTGCTAGTGTAATATATAGCGTGAAATACTCTTTCATTGCATTGTCCTAAGATTGCACCCACTGCAAAATCACGGGCATCACACATCCCTTCAAATGGTTGCGACCAATCTGGTGCAACGATAATGGGTACCTTCACGGGCTGTTTCTTTAATTGCATAAATGCATCCACACATGCATCATCAAACAAGAATTTTTTATTTTTCTCCAACAATGAGTAAAGGGGTTTCGTAATTTTGGAGAAATGTCGAATAAATCTACGATAAAAACCTGCATGTCCAAGAAAACTCCGAATACCCTTCACATTAGTTGGCGGGGTCAACTTTTAAATAATTTATACCTTCGCTCTATCCACTTCAATGCCCTGACTAGAAATGCGATAACCTAAGACAATGCCTTCAGTTGCCATAAAGTGGCATTTTTCCCAATTTAACACAAGATTTGTGTCTTCACATCGCGTTAAACCTCTAGCCAAGTTGTCAGCTCATTGATCAAAAGTATTTTCATAAATTGAAAAATTGTTCATAAATACCTCGAATGAATCCTTGATCATGTTTGAAAATATTACCATCATCCACATTTGAAATGTGAACGGTGCATTGCAGAGACCAAATGACATTCGGCAGAAGGCAAAAGTGCCAAAAGGACAAGTAAACGTTATTTTTACTTGATCCTTTTGCGCAATAACAATCTCATTGTAGCCAGAATATCTGTTAAGGAAGCTATAATAAGCTTTTCCAGCAAGCCTAGCCAGTATTTAATCGATGAAAGAAAGTGGAAAATGGTCCTTCTTTGTGGCTGCATTCAATTTACAGTAATCCATGCATACGAGCCAACCCGTAGGAATGCCAGTAGGGGTTAGCTCATCCTCGTCATTACTCACCACAAAAATACCATTTTTTTAGGACACATTAAACTGGACTTACCCAATTGTTATTAGAAATTAGGTAAATAATTCTCGCGTCAAGGCACTTGATAATCTCTTTTTTAACTTCCTCCTTCATTTTCTCATTCAATCTCCTTTGTTGTTCAACCGATTGCCTTCCTTCATCTTCCAATCGAATTTTGTGTATGCAAAAAGAGAGACTAATGCCTCTAATATCGGTAATACTCCAAGCAATCGTACGTTTATGCTTCTTCAATATATGGATCAATTTTTCCTCCTGAATTGCGTTTACCATTGCAGAGACAATGACTGGCAGAGTATTATTGCCAAGAAAAACATACTTCATATGAGCAAGCAATGGCTTCAACTCCAAGGTAGGAGCTTCTTCAATAGATGGCTTAAAGACTAGAGTCGTTCTATTGGTCAAATCTAAAGATTTCATTTCTCATCCTTGTCTAAGCTCAATATTATTCGCCTTAACCTTGTTGTCACAGTCAACTAGAAATTCTTCATCCGATGTCACCACAAATTCTTTTGTAAATATCATGCTTCGCTCATTGAATTCCTCCTCAATTAATGTGTCTAGCATATCAATGTGTGACATTCTTCTTTGTCCTTGCAGGGAATGGCTTTAAAAACACTGAAGGTGACATGTTCATCATTATGTCGCATTGTTAACTCACCTTTGTACATGTCAATGAGAGTGCGTCCGGTAGCGAGGAATGGGTGTCCTAAGATTATGGGTACCTCTTTATCTACTTCTCAGTTGAGTATAATCAAATCTGCTGAGAACATAAACTTATCTACACGAACTAGGATGCCTTGATTTATCCTTCAGGTTGCGCTAACGATCTATCTTCTAACTGCAATGTCACTGTAGTGGGCTTCATATAACTAATTCCCAATTTTCTAAAAGTAGACAACGGCATAACGTTGATATTGGCGCCTATATCACATAAAGCTTTACCCAAGTAGTGGTTGACAATCTAACATGGGATCGTAAAGCTTTCAGGGTCTTTCATTTTGGATGGCAACTTATTTGTCAAGACTGCACTGCATCCTTCTGTGAGTGCAATCGTCTTAATATCATTCAACTTCTTTTTGGATAAGATCTCCGTCATGAATTTTTTATAATTGGCAATCTGTACAAGAGCGTTCACAAGAGGGATATTGACATGCATTTGATTTAATGTTATTAGAAACTGCTGATATTGTCTATCATGCTCCTTTTCTTTGAATCTTTACGAAAAGGCAAAGGTATGGATACATCAGCTTACGTAGACATAGTTCGTTGCGTCAATAATTTTTTTGGTTTGACAATAGGCATCGGGGTGATAATTTGTGAAGCCTCTTTCTCTGGTTCATCTACCATTTCTTCAGAAATAACTCTCTCACCCTGACTCACTTCATTAGTGACTATAGGTGCTGCAATAGAGCTGGTAGCTGGCTCGACAGTCTGTTTACCATTTCGAAGAGTGATAGCTTTGCAATGCTCCTTCCCTTTTGAATTTGGATTTTCTGTGTCGTTGGGTAATGCACCTAGTGGTCGTGTGTTTAAATTCAAAGCGATTTACCCCAATTGTGTCTCTAACGCTCGGATGGATGATGAATTTCCTTGCACAATGGCTTCCGTTCGAGTTATGTGCTCACGCATTAAGGCTTTTAGAGCTGCTAAAGGATTAGATTGTGGTTGTGTATACTGCTACTGCTGTTGTCTTTGAGCATTCAGATGTGGCATTGAAGGATATTGTGGCTATACACAATTTTGATGTGGCTGTATTTGATCTTGATGCGAATGCATTTGAGTACTGTGGTTGTAACTATGCTGCTGCCGATTGTAATTCCCTTATTTATAACTACCTTGATTGGATGAATTTTTATATCTGAATCTCACGGCATTCTGATTTCCCTAAGGTTGTTGATTTCTTGTAGAGTTATTATAGGAATTACCATAAGAATTTCCACGGATGTTATTAACATAGAAAACATTCTCCGCGTGTTGTGGACAATTTTCGTAACTGTAGTTATCACCGCAAGTTTCACAACAAAATGTGGGGACATCAATTTGTTGAGCAACTTGAATGGGTGCAACTTCACTAGTACCTTTCATGTTCTTTATCATGTTTGCGAGCGAAGAAACTTGTGCACTTAAAGCATATATAGCATCCAATTCAATAACTCCAAGATTTGCTTTCACTTATGTAGGTCGAGAAATCGGATATTGATAATCATTCTGAGCGATTCTCTCTAGAATTCTAATAGCTTCATCGTAAGTACAGTCCAACAAAAGACCATTAGCAGATGCATCAACAAGATTTCTTGTTTGTGCATTCATCCCATTGTAGAAAATTTCAATCTGTGTCTTTTGTTGAATTTCATACATGGGACATCATTGAAGAAGAGACTTGTAACGCTCCCATGTAGTATGTATATTTTCATCATCCAGCTGATGATACGCAATAATGTCTTTTCAAGACGAGCATTCACAGTCAGTGGGTTGAAATGAAAAATAAATTGAGTTGCGAGAGCATTCCACGATGTGATTGATCCAATAGATAATCCAATGGACCAGGTATGAGCCGTCCTTACAATGAATAAGGGAATAGTTGCATTTTCAAGGCATCATCAGGAATGTCGTGCTGACTGAAAGAAGCATAAATCAGTAGAAAGGATTTAAGGTGCTCTCTCGCATCTTCATGTGGCAGTCCAACATACTGCCCATTAGAGTTTAACATCTGGAACATGACTAGCTTTAATTCAAAGTTTCCAGCTTGAATAGCTGGCCTCACAACACTTGGCTACAAATCATCCAAAATTGAAACAACAAAATCTCGAATAGTTCGATTTTGCATCCGATCTTCTTGCGGTAGCAGTTGATTATTCACGTTTTATGGTTTCATAGGTGGTATAATAAGATTTTATGGTGGCAATTGTGGTATGGCTGCATCATTTCCTAGCAAAGCCATATTTCTTTTTTCTTGTCGTCTCCTTCGAATGGTACGTTTAATTTCGAGATCCAAGCCAACAAAAAATTCAGGATTTCTCCATGTCATAAAACGCTGAAAAGAAAATGTAAAATTAGAAAAAAAAGAAAAGAAAACAAGTTAGTTACAAATAAAGTTTAGAAAATAAAGAATGAATTCAAAAACAAGAATAAACATCAAACTAACGCCATCCTTGGTAACGGCGCCAAAACTCGATCGCGCTATGAACATCACAGCAAATATGTGCAAGCGTACACTGTCGATGCAAGTATAGTAGACAGATGTGTAACCTATCGGATATTGATCCCACGAGGATAAATGTTTGTTGTCTATAATTGTCGGTGCAATGAACAAGTAAATGAAATAAAATTGTGAGATTGAATTGTCGAAGCAATAATGTAAAATTAAAGAAGTAATGCAGTAATAATGAAATGGGGTTTCTAACGTGAATAGTTGGCAGAAAACTAAGTGTGGCTCACAAGGTTAAAAATAACAAGTAATTTTCGTTGCAATAAGGGACAATGAATGTCTTACCAAACTAAGTTTTTTTATTAGATCTAAGACTTAAACATGTACACTAACCACACCTTCCAATATTGGTAATGCAACATATTCAAAAACAAGTGGATTAAATTACTTGAATCCCCAAGTAACTTCCGTTGTCTTACTTGTTAATTTAATATGTCGCTACACCTTCCAGTGACAATGAATGCAATCACACTTCCGTGGTCAAAGAAATTAAACCAAAAAATTAGTAGTAAAGGCAAGATTAAAATAGATATCATTTAGTCTAAATGTCAAACGTACATCCATACAGCTTGAAATAACATGAATTACCAGCGTTTAAGAAAGAGAAATAACAAAACAAATGGGGCATACTATTCCTAGGCTACTCAATCTGCTCCCTTACTCTCGTCTTGTGTCGTACCTGGGATGCTCCTCTTTAGGGGCAGATCTGCCTCCTCTTTTGCGTCAGTTCGCCCTTGAGAAGGTAAGCTGCCATCGATGCAAGCTTTGAGAAATGAATTTTTTTATTAGAAAATCAATCCGAAAGAAGAGAAGATCCTTTCTCTCTCATTCTCATCAGTATTTAACTGTAGCTGAACAGTACAGGCGTCCTTCCTTCCATATTTAGCATTCTCTAATCGTACTAATTGGTTATACTAGCTGTACAGCTCATACATTTCTGGTGTGTTAAACAAACAGCTGTCAGATGCTGCGACAGTTCTAGGCGCAATTCTGGATCCTCTTATGTAGTTAAAACTCTAGACACATTCATGCAGTCATAATTTTGAACTGGTTCCTACAGCAACAATTCTGGGAGCAATGCTAAACCGAGTAATGCATCGACATCAATAGTAAAAGTATCATAAATTCAGGAAATTAGGCTAATTTCCATTAAGTTAGAAAATGCAATGACTAAATTAAAAATGCTAAAAATGTATGCTAAAGATGACCAAATGGGAATAACTTAAACAATAAGTAGGAAAAAATCAATGGTTCTTTCTAATGCTATTAGCTTTTTACGATAATTTGACCATGTTTGCAATATTGTTGCATATATGGGAGTTCAGCCAGATACCATTAAGTTGTTGTTAATTCCCTTTACATTGGAAGGGGAAGCAAATACATGGTTAGATGCACAATTATTCCTCAGTCGAATGATGCCTATGCCTAAAGTAATGAGTATTTACTCTTAGTTATTCTATTTCAGACAAAGTGTCACTAAAACCTTGGGGTAAGTCTGGTAGAGGTTTAAAACAATTATTAGATCAATATTAGGTGGAGGTGTGCACTTTGTAGTCCAGATTCATCATTTTTACGATGCGTTAGATAGTCAGAATAGGCGGTAGTTCGGCATCATGACTAGGGGAAGCATTTGGACAAAAATGTGGAAGGAAGTAATGGAAATATTGGAAAAATACAACGTTAATGAATTTACCTAGAAAGAAGATTGCGAATTAGAAACTAAGCAAATGGAACAAGGTGTTTGACCACCTTCGAACGTACTCCCATTCGGAGTATATTTTGGGTTTTTCGCAAGTATACGGATCGAGTTGTAATATAGTTTACAATGAGGTAATAGTACTTCGAGAATCGTTCCCAAGGGAGGTGAAGCACTAATAACTTTAATTCCTATACTGATAAGATCTAATTAGTATTTTCTTTAGGATTATAGTACAAAAGGTAAATAGATGATTTTCGGTTTTTATAATGAAAGTAAAAAAATGTTTAAAAAGGAAACAAATAAAAGTAATTGGAAACAAGATGTGAGAATTGATAAACTTGATCATAGGAAATTAGCTTGCTTTATAATGATTTCATCAACCGTTTCTTCAAGTTTTTTGTCAATCAACTAGTTGTTACCTCAACAAGATCTTCCGATCTTTTGTTAATATAACGAGTCAAGAAAAACTACTTATCTTCTAACCTCATAGTTCAGATTAGTTTAGGGTAAAGGTTTTCACGAATGGGCAATACCAATTTTGGGTTAATTTCCACCTTGATGATTTCTCTGGGTTGTTAGGCTTGGGGTTTGTTTCTTGTTCTTCATTTTCCAAACATTTAATCCATTTAAAAATCCTACCCAACAATTAAATCATCATACCTCCACTCACTAATCCCCCATTAAGGGATTACTTCCTCATGGTTTCTTGAGACATCATAAATTCAATATAAATAATAAGCATAAAGATTATATTGAAAATATAAGTGAAAGAAACGTAGGGATTTGTATTTCGATTGTTGGAAAAAATCCACCAGCATTTACGCACGTTCTTACAAATCTCGTTTCTGAATAATAACAGAATAAAATAACTAAACCTATGAAAATGACTAAAACCTAAATTACAAAGGAAGGAAATATCTAATGACAAGGTGTGTAAAACTAGGTGCTCAGAGAACCTATTTATAACGTTCTGATGGTCGTTTTCCTTAGCCTTAGGTTAGCTGTCGTCCTTTGAGTTTAATGTAGGATTGTGAAGACAAAAACGCCCCTCACTTGATGGAATTCCGTATTCAGGAGTCGATATCACGATACTTAGGATCCGTGTCACGACATAGCAAGCAGTATACTCCTTTGACATAGCAAGCAGTATACTCCTTTGGTGTGATTTCCAAGGCTTGTCGCGATTGCCTGTGCCTGTGTCGCGATGAAGAAGACAACTTTAAGATTCTTTGGTTCTGGTCTCTATGTTACGACATCTGTAATGAACTGAATTAAAGGTTGTTGAAAAATCTATTTTAGAGACTTTGTATTTAGAAACCCGACCCGTAAATATTTAATAAAAATATTTACGAAAAACAAATAGTAGAAAAGTGGATTTTTGGATAAGTAATTTTAAGTGTGTAGTGAATTAATTAGGTGTGAGGACTAAATCTCATAAGTGGTAAGAGTGCAATTTATAAAAGGATTTTATAATTGAACTTAAAAAGGAAGAACCAAAGGGGCAAATTCCCCCTTAAAGCCCTTAGTGTCGTTAGGTACAGTTGTATGACTCCAAATTTTTTTATTTAAAATTTAAAATTAAAGAAATTAAGTAATGATGATAAAAGGCATAAGTTTTGGATGAAAGGGAAGAAAATATCTTCTTCTTCATTTAGCTTGGAATTCAGCTGAAAGAAGAAAAAGGAAATTAGGGAGAAAGTTTGGAGTTTTGCTAACTTTAAGCTTCAAATTGGTAAGCTAGATTAAATCATTTTCTTGTGATTTTTATATTTTTAGAATCCAGATACCTTAAGCTAATGAACCCATATTATATTTTTCATTATGGTGAAGGATATTAAATTCCACCATTGTTGAATTGATGAAGCTTTTGGGATTAAATTGATATATTTTGAGTTTGAAGTAAAAAGGTTCTAAATCATGAAATAAAAGTGTTTATTTAAAGATGGTGAAGATCAAGTATAGAAATTTAATAAAATACTTGTATGAATGAGAAATAGGGGTTTACATGTAGTTAGAATAAAAAAAATTGTTCTGTATTGATGAATATGTTATGTATTAAGTCTGTAGCTAGCATTGACCCAGACTCCTCGAAAGGAAGGGCAAGGACAAGGGCGTTGATGAGTAGCTCAGAATTTACAGTTGGTATTTCTATAACTTTAGCTAGTTAGTTTAATTGTCACATTAATTATCAATCACTTAAGGAAAGAAAATTGAGGTATGGTCTTCTTTACTCACTTGAATTGATTTGAACGAAACGATGCGATGAAAATTATAGTATATATATATAAGCATGAAATGAAAATGGTGATATGGAAAATTTTATGCTTATTAATGCATTGAAATTTAAAGGTAATTATATTGTGATATTGATTGTTAATAGATGAATTGATCACCCTATTAATTGTTCGGGTTGAATCAGATATAGATGGCATGCCATAAGATAGGAAGAGTTCAGGGTTACTTCGACTACGAGTCGATAAGGCACTGGGTGCCAAGTTACTTCGATTTAACCGATGAGACATTGGGTGTCAATTTATTTATAGCGCTGGGCGCGATTTTTACTTCGGTTTATCTGATGAGGCACTGGGTGCCAAATCAGTGTGTTGGTTGGATCTGTATATCCGTTAAAGTCCAAGTAGTGTTAATAGGGAATTAAAAATGACAAACAATACGCTTATTAAAATGAAAATGTTATAGTATATGAGATGAGAAAAGGAATTAAGATATGGTTTGCATGAAAATATTATGCATAATGAGTATGAGAATGTTAGTTATGGAAATGAAAATGTTATGTAATGTAATGAGTATTGAGACTTAAAATGAGGTGTGAATATGTATACTGAAACTACGACATGTGAATATGAATGTATTGATAAGATGCTACGACATGTGAATATGAATGTATTGATAAGATGCAAAATGTAATAGAAATCTTCATAACTTTAAAATAGCATAAACTACTATTGAATTAATTACTTAAGTAATAGTTATGTTTGTCTAAATATTTGTTTATAGTATTACCACTGAGTTATACTTATGCGAGTGATTTGCTTCTCATGCGTAGGTTAGGTATATTTTGATATATCCATAGTCTGGCATCCAAGAACAAATCTCATACTCAAGTGATTGTGAGTTTTTCTTTATTTTGGGGTTGACATGTACCTAAGTAGGGTCGTAATTTAAGACGTTTGGTATTTTTATAGATTGTATAACTAAAATCTTTGGGAACTTTGTTGATTAATGTTTTGATGTGGCCTGTTAATTTGCTATTATTTATGTCATGAAACTGTTGACTTGTTTCGGTAGTTTTACACTTGTACCGGTAGAACTTGGTGGTTAAATGTGGTATCGAAAGATTTCCAACATAGTACTGGTAGAAGTGCAAGGGAAAAAAGTATTTAGCTACTGACTTGTGTTTTGTTGGTAGAAGTCTCAATAGTATCGATAGATGTATAGTAGTTGCGGTAGTTCGATTTGAAGGATTGGTAGAAGCCTTAGACAAATTTTATCTTGCTCTTTAGAACTTGTAGTACCGGTAGTAATATATGTTGTATCGGTAGAAAGCAGAGTTGTATCAGTAGAACCCATGCAAGTACCGATAGATTTCTGCAATAAATCTTTAGTCTTTATTGCCTTTGGTACTACTGATACCTACCCATGCAAGTATCGGTAGAAGCCTTTTAGTTATCTAAAATTCTTTTAAAATAGAAGCAAATCAACTTGTTTTCTAGATTTGATTTCATTAATGACTTCCAAATAAAATATAACCCTGTGAATAATATGGAAATAAGGTTTTAATTAGTTTATTATTAAATCAGTGTAGTTGTGACACCTATTTGCTCAGGTTCGGCGATCAGATCGGGTAAGGGGTAGTACAACATCTCTCATCTCGTGTTGTGACAGAGTGATTAGCTTCAATATAGTTTGTCTTCTAATGGTCTCCTACACACTCACGAAGTTCATCAGCCAACCTTTAAGCCTCAATAGACTCTAAAGTCAATAAAATACTCATTTTTACACCTTTTACACATTTTATTAACTAAACTAAAACTTAACTAGATCCTAACTAAACCTAACAATAATGCTTAATTTCAAACTCCTAAAGTGTGAAAACTAGTTTAATCTGCTAGGTCGAATTAAGACAAATCAGTGTCCACGAGGAACGGAAATGCAACCAATTGGAACTAATCACAGAGAAACCCCACAACTACGAGTCAAAAGAGGAATAATATAATGCTGAGCAAGAAAATGATTACTTGGTGTCCCAACTTTACTGGTGGAAGCAAAGTAAAGGGCAACCAGAACATATTATCCCAACCACAATGAAGATGGTGTCATCCATTATCAAGCCACCGGAGCTAGAATTGAAACCATTGCCTACACATTTGGAATTTGAATATTTGAGGGACAAAAATACATTGCCAGTGGTTGTTGTTGCTAATCTAGATACGGATCAAGAAGAAGCTATTTTGGATGTTCTAAAACGACAGAATAAAGCCATAGAATGGATGATTGTTGATATCAAAGGGATTAATCTTGCTTTCTGCCATCATAAGATCAAACTCGAAGAAGGGAAGAAACTTGTAGTTGATGCTCAGCGTAAACTTAATCTAGTCATGAAAGAGTTGAAAAAGGAATTGTTGAAATGGTTGGATGCAAGTATTGCTTACGCTATTTCTAATAGTGAATGGGTCAGCCCTTGTGTTTCGGAAAAAAGAGGCCTAAATTGTAATCAATAGTGATAAAAATGAATTAATCTTCACACAAGAAGTTATTCATTGGAGAGTGTGTATCGACTACTGGAAATTAAATGATGCAACTAAAAAAGATCACTCCCCATTTCCTTTTATTGATCAGATGCTTGACCGATTAGCAAGGAAGGGATATTATTGTTTCCTTAATGGGTATTCGAGATATCATCAAATTCCATTACATCCAGATGATCAGGAGAAAACCATTTTCACATGTCATTTCGGAACCTAGGCTTTTAAAAGAATGTCATTCGGTTTATGTAATGCCTCTACAACTTTTATGAGGTGTATGACGGTAATCTTCGCTGATATGTTAGAAGAAGGTTTTGACATGTTTATAGATGACTTCTTAGTTTATGGGGATTCATTTCAAGAATGCTTGTGTAATCTCGAAAAGGTCTTACAGAGTTGTGAAGAGACCAATTTAGTACTTAATTGAGAAAAATGTCACTTTATGACAAAAGAAGGATTAGTCTTGGGTCATCAAATATCACTTAAAGGCATGGAAGTTGACAAGGCAAAAACTGAAGTCATAAAAAATCTCCCCAATCCAACAAATGTTTGAGGCATTCGAAACTTTTTGGGGCATGCTGGCTTTTATAGGAGATTTATAAAAGATTTTGCATATATCTCAAAACCATTGAACTAACTTCTTCAAAAGGAAACCCCTTTCATATTCGAGTAACAATGTGTCAAAGCCTTCGAGGTAATCAAAGAGAAACTTATATCTTTCCCAGTAATCATTACTCCAAATTGGACAGAAGTTTTTATTATTATGTGTGATATTTGTGATTACGCGGTAGGTGCAATTTTGGGACAAATAAGGAACAACATATTTGGAGCTATTCATTACGAAAAATAAATCCAGCATAATGCAATTACACTCACCGAAAAAGAAATGCTTGCAATAGTATTGGCTTGTGAGAAATTTCGGCCTTTCATAATGGCAAACAAAGTATATGTATATACTGATCATTCTACTCGAAAGTATGCCATGAAGAAAAAAGAAACTAAGGCCAGGCTAATGAGATGTTTGTTGTTGTTGCAGGAGTTTGATCTATGGATAATGGAGAAAAAAGGGATTGAGAATTAAATTGTAGACCATCTATCTAGAATAAAGGATAACTGTTACCAAACTCTAGGAGAAATTAAAGAAACATTCACGGATAAGCAATTATTTATGATGGACGTCAATCAGATAGGTACAGAAAAACATAGGACACCTTCTTATGAAGATTATGTTAATTATATTGCAAAAGGTGTTTTCCCGCCACAAGTATCTTGGCAGCAAAGGAAGCGAATAATGCATGAATCAAGAAATTATATTTGGGAGGATCCGTATGTATTTCGATAATGTGCAAATCAACTGGTCCGTAGATGTGTAAGAAAGGAAGAAATACAATACATTTTAGAAGAAGGATGTCACACATCTCCATGCAGGGGCATTTTAGAGGAAAGAGAACAACACAAAAAGTATTACAGTTAGGATTTTATTAGCCAACTATGAACAAGAATGCTCATGAATATGTACATGGATGCGATAGATGCCAGCGTACGGGGAATATATAAAAAAGGAATGAAATGCCGCAAGTAGATATAATTGAGGTGAAAATATTTGATGTATAGGGAGTTGATTTCATGGGACCATTCCCAGGTTCTTTTGGAAATTAATACATCTTATTGGTTGTTGATTACGTTTCAAAATGGGTACAGGTTATTGCCTTACCCACCAATGATACAAGATCAGTAGTTAGATTTTTGAGAAAAAATATTTTTGCCAAATTTGGTACACCCCATGCATTGGTCAGCGATGAAGGATCTCACTTTTGTAGCAAGCAATCTGAAGTTGCTTTGTCTAAATATAGTATTAGGCACCATATGACAAAATGGACAAGTTGAAATTATCTAACCGTGAGATTAAACAGATATTAGAGAAAATAGTGAACCCAAATCGGAAAGATTAGGCGGCAAAGTTAGATGATGCATTATGGGCTTACAGAACAACATATAAGACTCCATTGGGAATGTCCCCTTATAAGCTAGTTTACGAAAAAAATCGCCATCTACCAATTGAATTGGAGAAAAAAGCATATTGGGTGATCAAAGAATTAAACTTTGATCCGGAGTTAACTAGATAGGAAAGATTATTCTTGCTATAAGTGTTGGAGGAATTTCGTTTTATGGCCTACGAAAACACAAAGATGTACAAGGAATGAAGTAGATTCCAACATGATGCCAAAATTCAGAAACGAGAATTCATGCATGGACAGAAAGTTTTATTGTTCAACTCGAGGTTAAATTATTTCCTAACAAACTTAAGTCGAGATGGACAGGGCCGTAGACGATAAATCAGGTAACTCCTCATGGGGCGATAGAGCTAATTGGCAAAGGAGGGCAACTTTTCCTTGTAAATGGTCAAAGAATAAAGCATTATTTCGGGGATCCCGAAAAGTACTTGTATTTGGGCTCAACATGGAAGAGGCCCAAAAACCCCTTATCTAAAAAAGGGGAAGACAAACCCTTGTATAATTAACTAGGGTTGTCGCCCCTACATTCTAGTTGAACTACGATTTTATTTTTCTAGTTGAAATAAACTTCTCTAATTCAACAAAGGTTCTACCTTCACACTCTATAAATAGATGGCACTGATAGAGAGCTTTTTATTCTCTAAGAATTAAATATATTTTTCGGAATAAAGATTCTATCGGTTTCTATTTTGAAGAGAGAATTTTTGTTTTCACCCCAAAAGAAAATAAAACTATTTCTAGTTTATATGTTTGATTTGTTTTGTTCGAGCCCATACTCAAAGCAATTCGTGGTACGAGAATAGCGAAGAAGATCATTTGGTTGAAAGTCGAGAACGACAAGGATCCGTCTATCCGAAAACACAAGTACAATTTCGATCTAAGGTTTATTGCTATAAATATCACAAACCAGATCAATTTTCAAAATTTTTATTTTTCACTTTGCAAGAAAATCATTTTCAAACCGAATTTTTTCCAACACATAATTCATGGATGCTTACCCTTTATGCTACAATCTAAAAGGAACCTATTAGTACCCACCAAGAAACACAATCATCAGCCTAGAAATGTAATGAACCGAATTCGAGGTTGTAAAAAAAAGAGACATTTTTTAAGACTCCATAATTGTTAAACGGATCAATATCTAATAAAAATATTTACGAAAATAAATCGTAAAATAATTACCCATCGAATAAATAATTTTAATATATTAGTGTTTTAATTAGGTGTGAGGACTAAAGTACATAAATAGTAAAAGTGCAATTTATAAAAAAATCAATTAGAAATTAAAAGGAAGGACTAATGGGGCAAATATCTCCTTTAAATCCTTAGTGCGGTTAGGTGATGGAAATTGTGGCTTAAAATTTGCTTAGAAATTCCTTTAATTAAAAGAAATGAAATGAAGGTGTGATTCATAAATTTTTGTGAATAAAATAAATTATAGTAATGATGAAAATAGGTATGGGTTAGAAGAAAGAATAAAGGAAAGAAACATCTCCTTCGTCTCTTTTGTTTCAATTTCAACAGTAAGGGGGGAGAAAGGAATTGAGAAAAAGCTTTGAGTTTTGGATAGGTTCAAGCTCCAAATAGGTAAGTTTAATCAAAGTCTTTTTTTTGTAATTTTTACATTTTTGAAATCTCGATACTTCAATCTTTACGACTCATGTCATATTTTTTCATTATTGTCAAGAATATTAAATTCTATAATTGTTGGGTAGATAGAGTTTTAATGATAAATTGGTGCATTTTGGAGCTAGAAGTGAAATAGAAATAAATAGTGGGATAAATTGTTTGCTATAATAGTATAAGGGTCAAATTTAAAAGTTTGATAAATTTGTGTAAAAATGAGAAAATAGAGAGTTAAATTTAGTAGAATAATATGGATGTGTTTTAATAAAATACATTGTGTATTTAATTTCGTAGCTAATATCAACCCGAATTCCTCGAAAAGAAAGGGCAATGACAAAATCGTAGACAAGTAGCTCGGAAGTTTCGATTTGTATTTCTATAATTTAAACTACATTATAAATTGTCACATTTTAATAAAATGCTCAAGGCGAAAAATTTAGATATGATCACTCTACTCTATTGAGTTGGCTTGGAAATGGTATGAGGATTTAATGTTTGTTCTTTTATGTGTGAATATATGAAGTGATTTTGTGACATGGAAAAATATATGAATATTACTATTATTACCTTGAATTTTAAATGTAATTATGATGAGATTAAAAATCAAATATTGAAATATTGATTGATATTTAATTTGACATGATTATCCTATTAACTTTTCGGGCTGAATCAGATATAGATGAAATGTTATAGGATAGGAAGAGTTCAGGGTTACTTCGACCACGGTTCGATGAGGCACAGGGTGTCAAATTACTTCAGTTTAACAGATGAGACACTTGGTGTCAACTTTATTATAGCGTAGGGCGCGATTTATTACTTCGGATTTATCCGATGAGCCATTGGGTGTCAAATCGGTGTGTTGGTTGGATTTGTATATTCGTCAGAGTCCGAGTCATGTTAATAGGGAATTATAAATAATGATTATTATGGTCACATGGAATGAAAATATTATGAATTTTGTATTGCAAATCAAAGAAATGGGAATTGGTTATGCATGATATTATGCATATTGGACACGGAAAATGTATTGAGAAAATTAAGGAATGGTATTTAAATATGCATAATTGAATAGAAATGGGAATATGAAATGAATTTTGTATTATTGCTCAAAGAAATGATATTTGTATAGGTATTAAAATAAAATGGACAATGAAATGAGAATTAAGAGATAAATATGATCAATGATATATGGTGTATATATATAATCATGTGTGGATAATATAATGGTTCATATGTAAAGTGGCAAATATGGTAATTGGCTTAATATGAGCTAATATTAGATTATAATCTATATAGTACATATATTGTTTAGTGTTTAGTTATGGAAATACCACTAAGTAATTCTCATGCGTGCAATTTGTTCTCGTGCACAGGTTAGGTACTTTTGTTAGATTCACGACTCAACATCCAAAGACAATCTCGCACTCCTGCGTTAGTGAGTTTTGTTTTATTTTGAGTTGGCATGTACCTAGGATGAGTCGTGTTGAGGATGTCATATATTTATTGGTTGTAGTGTTTTGAATATCCCTAATATTAATTGGCAAATTGTTGTATAATGTTTTAATGATGTTAGTCCAGGTTGATATGTGTATGCCATGAAATTAGTAACTTGTTTCGGTAGTCTTACTCTTGTTTTGGTAGAACTCTGACAGTTAATTGTGGTTTCGATAGAACCCATCAGAGTGCCGGTAGAAGTACAGGGAAAAATGTAATTAGCTACTAACTTGTGTTATGTCAATGGAAGTCTAGTTTATACCAGTAGTTCTACAATAGTACTAGTAGTGTAATTGCTAGGTTTGGTAGAAGTTTCAAACTAAAATCACTTTGCTCTCTGGAACTCATTGTATCGGTAGAAGGGTAGGATGTATCGAAAGAGCTCAGAGTTGTATCAGTAAAAGTTTCACTTTTACTGGTAGAATTCTGCAGTTATTTCCAAGTCTTTACTGACTTGAATTCTACCGATACCTGCTTCTCCAAGTATCGATAGAAGTTCAACTATATTTCAAAAATTGAAATAATTTGAATTGTTTTCAAAGATCAATATATATATATATATATGATGTTTTAAATAATAACTTATAATAATATTAATAATAATAATGTTGATAATAGGTTGATTTAAGGTTTTATTTTGTTTCTAGTTAGATTAAATTAATCGTGACACCTACCTGCTCGGGTCCTGCGACCTAACCGGGTAAAGAGTGTTACAAAAAATGATCCCAAATCATCCAAGGCATCAATGAATTAACAATTTAGGAGTAAATGGAATCCCACCTTGAAAACATATAGAGGCAAGTAAAATCCTTTGTCATTCTTTTCTACATCATTCATCTAGTGGCTACTTGTTGGTAGTAAAAAATTGTACTAGTAATGTGGTATTTGGATTCCCTTAATTTTCAACATATTCATCTCCTCCACCATGGCTATACAATCCCAAGCATTACCCATGATTTTGCTATCAAACTCCCAAAAAAGTGCTATCTTTTCTTTTCCCTTTCCCTTTGGTATAGTTTTCATCAATCAAAAGATTGTTCCTACAACAGAATAAAGACAACAATGGTAAAAATTCCAAACTTGGAATAGCACGAAAATCACATTCCAAAAAAAACAATGAAACAAAATTAGAAGTAACAGGGTAAAAAGATGAGAAATATAGTAAAAAGAAGAATGATAAAGACTTATCTAAATGAAAATTTCATCAAATCTTTCCACGACCAAGAGAAATAAAAACAAATTTGTTAGAGTTTCTCCAAAGATTTCTCATAAAAAGTGAAATTTTAAAACCTATGTAGTGTTATATATATTTTTTTAAAAGAAACAAAACAATTGAATTACATTATATTAAATTGAGAAAAAGCACCACTTGCTTTATCAAAGTAAAGGACTACTAACATATCCCGAAAAGGATCATCGAACACCTGTAAACCTTCTTTCCCTTCCAAAGCCACTTTAGCTATATGGCCAGCAACTTGATTATCCTCCATTGAGACATGTCGTAAATGCTAGTGCTTGACATGCATCAAAAGTTACTAGATACACCTGATCAAAGCAGAACTTTTTGTTACCGATAGAGTGTCTTAGAGAACCTTGACCACCTCCAAGCAATCACTTCGAATCGTCACCCTTTGGTACCCGTGGCCTTGAAGAAGAACCAGACCATCTAGAATACCTCATAATTTGGTATCAAAGTTTGAACATTGCCCCAAATAATAATTGTACCCCAGAATTCAATCTCCATTTCTGTCACATAAAACTCCCCCAACTGATGCAATTCTTAAGTTTGTCTTAACTACACCATCAGTGCTTAAATGAACCTAATTACATGGCAGAATTAATCTAGTTTCATGTTGCACTAAAAGTCTCCTTTGTGAGCTGAGTCATACTGTTTAGCCCAACCATAAGAGACTTTAACAATCTCGAAGGGACTCCAAGTAACACTCTGAAAAGTGAAAAGATTCCTATTCTTCCATATATGTTAGGATTAAACCAAAGAGGCAAGACCAATTTACATCTCCCACGATTTGCCTCGAGGGGTTCTGAATATTTGAAGCTAAACAATCATGGAGATCATCCGAGAAGAAATTACTTCTCTGACTTATTAGAATAACCTGCAACCAAACTTCTCTCATTGTGGGGCAACCTCTAATCACATGCAAAACATCCTCAAGTTCATGTCCGCAGAATAAACAAGTGTTATCATATCCAATACCTTGCCTCTCTCGTTCCACATTAGTAAGTAATCATTGTTTAAGGAGAAGCTATATAAAGATATGAACTCTTTGAGGGCCTTGAAACTTCCAAGCATTTTCCAAGTTGCATCTCTTGGATTGCAAGATCTCTCCCAAAGCATCCAATGCATACTTTTAATGGAAAAGGAACTCGTTGAGGTACGAAGTCAAACAATCTTATCAGGTCCAGCAGTAGGATGAGGAGGGGGAATGCCAACAATTTGCCTTACAATATCTTTAGATAACCAAACAAGAAATATATCAAGATTCCAAGAGCCGTCTTCTATCACCATTTCATTAAGTAAACAATACGAGACAAGATTAGCATGATAGAGAATTTGTTGGATCAATGACCTTACATTTGGAACCCAAGGGTTCATCCAACACCAAATATTATTTCCATTTTCCATCGACCAGGCTAAATTATCTCGTAATAGGGACCAAACCTTAGAGAAGGCCATCCAAAGAAACGAACATCGGGCTCGTGAAATATTTTCAAGCATATCCTCCATCATACCATACTTCAAGTGTAAGGCATGAACCCATGAGGCATTAGAATTTGAAGCTATATTATATTATAGCCAAGTTTCAACAAAAAAGTGGTGTTTTGATCCTTAAACTGCCTAAAACCAAGACCACCACATAAGCGAGATTGACAAACAAATTCCCAACTGACTAAAGCCATCTTTCTTCTACCATTTGAAGAACCCCAAATAATCTGTCGAACCATACATTCTATCTCTTCACCTACAGCCCGGAAAGAGGCATCAATGAACTCCCAATGAACTCTATCATAGGCTTTCGCCAAATCAATTTTAACGATTATCAATTACTTATTAATATGTTTGCCCTTCATGAATCACTTTCTGGACTATAAAGATATTATTAGTAATATTTCTTCCAGCAATAAATCTAGCCTACTCCTGCGTAATAATCTTAGGAAAGATTATTCTAGAACAGTTTAGCAATGGTTTTCATAATCAACAAGTGTTTAATTTAAAGCACCCAAATGAAGTATTCGGTAGAAGCTTAAAAAACACGAGAATTTAGTATCAATCAATGCTGGCCACATGGAAAGCAATCATTAAACCATTTGATTCCCCAACCAATTTGCTACACATGACTCCCTCATTAATTCAAAGTTAATAAATTATATTATTCACAAAAATAATAATAATAAATTATATTGCACATAATTTACACACACCTCAAGCGCAACCACTCCGAAGACATTTTTTTCAAAATATGAGAAACCGCACTAATATGATATCATCCTCCACAAGACTATCCTCGCCAAAAAGAAATTCTTGCCAAAGATCACTTTAATCATCTAATTTAATTTTTTTTCTGCTTTTAGCATAACTTTTTTTCAATTGTCACTGGACTACAACCCTTGAAAATCATCTCTATTATTTCAATTAGTTCATTCAGGCGGTTCATACAAAATAGGGCAGTCGATTTATTTCATGTTCATTTTACATTCAAGCACTTCAAAAAAAAAAACAATAATAATTAAAATAATAATAATTTACAGACAATAAAATCTTTTTCCTATTCTTTTATCAGTGCATCAGGTTTCACTCATTCCATAGTTGCGCTACATAGACTTGTGCTTATGCAAATAGCACTAACAAATCAAAATATTAATCAACTACTTCTATAATCAGACGAGTGATGTATGACAAAATCAATCTCCACATTAGTTGTTAATGCAGATTGCAAGGGAATTTAATTGCCTAAGATTCTGCCCTTAAAAATGTAAGTCATAACATCCATTTCCATTTCCCAGCAGTCTTTAGCCGACAAAAGTAATAGGTATGCAGAAGAATACATTGGCACCCATATAATAAGACTGTTCCATTCAAAATGCCAAAGTTGCCAAGCCCCTTCCATCAATAACCACAATATAATTACAACAATTGACAAGATTTTCAAGATTGAATTCAAACGAGGGATCGATAACATCAATACAATTACAAACTGCAGCCGCTTACAAACTGCAGCCGCTTAGTATATTACTCCTTGTGACGAGAAGCACGATCTTTACGGTGTCCACCTAGAATACGAGAAATCTGCAGACCTCTGCTGAATGCTTGGTTGAAAAGCATTCGAGTCTGGAACTCAGACACAAATGGAAACCAGGCAAGGAATGCAACTGGAGTGAAAAGAAGCAAGCCCATTACAATCTCATATCCACGAGCAAGTGTTCGAACTGATCCCCAAAAGCCAGCTTTCTTTACAACAGGCCTCAAAGCTTGAGCAATCTGATGACAGATGAAAACAGCATTAACATCCATTATGAAGTAAAATTACCAGCGATGATTAGATTGCCAACTCCCGTCAGTCTCCACAAGCATTCATCAATTTGTTGACTTTTATGAAATGAATGCCAAGAGAAAAAAAACGTGCAACTGGCGCACTATGACTGACTGCCTTTACCATTTAAGAGGACAATAATTTTAGGTGAAAATCACTATATAGCTTTAAAGAACCATTTAGGAGGCAGCAGATCACTATGGATTCTTGAAAAACAAAGCAACTCATACCAGATCAGCAAACAACAAGCATTTCTAATTCAGAGGGAAAATTTTTTTGAGAAATCAGCAGTGCATAATAGTGGAAGCTTATCTTTTAAGCTTCAATATATAAAATGTGCACTTGAGAGCTGAAGAGAACTATGCACGTTATCTATTGCCATATGATTGTAAAACTGTAAGAGAGACAGAGGAAACAAGCTTACCAGAAGCATTCCCCAACCCGTAGGCATGAAGATAAAAATACACACTATAATGTCTTGAATTGTCATATGAAAAAGTGCGACCAAAATAACCAGAATGGACATAAATGTCAAGAATATTAATCCCTTGATGAGACGGAAAACGAGCTGATAGCTTGCACTGAACTTTCGCCTTCCAACAGATACAGTCTACAAAAAAGCATAAAATCAGTAAGATATACGGTTCAGATCCAAATAAATGCCTGATGACAACTTATGCATAATCTAATAACTTCAGGAAGATCATAAGGAATTATTAACTAGTCACCTACCTTCATTACAAACAATATTAGAACAATCACAAGCCATGATGCACCATAAACCTGGGACAAGAAATGAAAATTCCCAGTGTAAATTTATCAGGATGAAAATCAAGGGAAAAATGGCCATGGAAATAGAGAGGAACCTACCAAAAAACTTTTGGTTTTCCTTGTAACATGCAAGTGATAGACAAGCCCATACTGGTAGATAAAGAAACGTAAAGCTAACAATATCTCAGCAATAATACCACGCTTGCCAGAATATTGAAGATGCTCTTGCTCTTCTTCCCACCACGATTCCCAACTTTTTTCTGAAGGTACACCTATACCACCTCGGTTGTTTATCCACTTATTCCAATCAGTCCAATCATCAACAATCTTCTGCCACTCAAAACCAGAAGGATTGAATAGGAAGGGAGCAAAAAGCCATGTGCCCACCATAAACCACAAGGATGCAGTGATCAATACATAAGCAACTGTACTTTTGTAAGTATGACCAAAGATTTGGTACACTATAAGCAAGATCATCATCTCAATACCCTTAACAAAATGGCTACGTGAATAAAGCCGGTAGTTTTCAGCAAACTTTGCATGGAACACCACAAACCCTCGGCCTGTAGGCCTGTACTTAGCACCTCCATGAAGCAATGTCCTTCCATAATAGTGGGTTTTTGTTCCAAGAGAAAATGTGAAAAATACTGGTGCCAGTTGCAGTTGCATTAATATAAATTCACTCAATGCAGTTCGGAAACCTCTTTCCAAGCCAATTTCCATCAACATGGGTAGTGCCATCAAAAATCCAATTTGAACAAAAGATTGAGAAGCAAGAGCCACTTGAAGAGGTTTATTATCACGGATTGCTGGTTCCTGACTCAATTCTTCTTCAAGGCCACTGAGTACAAGATAGAGGCGCCCATAAAGGAACACATAGACAGTGAGCACTGTTACCTGCCAAAGAACACAGAATGATGTTTGGTCTGTATGATATTTTAAAGCTATAGTTAAAAGGGGAAAGTTTGCGGAATTACCAGAGTACTGAAATAAAAACCAACTGTAGTGAAATAACAAGACAACATTCTGAAAAAGTCAAAACGATGTCCCAGCCTGTATATATCTCGACTCAATGTCTGCTCACCATTGCCATTAGCTATTTTGGCCTCAAACATAGATATCTGATTTAGACCCACATCCCTTCCCTTCCCAACTTGTATGTATTCATGATGAGTCACATTGCCTTCACGAAGTGTAGAATTGAAGCCTGTAATCACAATCAAATCACAGAAGTTACAAATCGAAGTCAGGCAAAAAATCAAAACCAGTTTAAAAAAGATCAAGGCCTTCCTACCAGCAAAAATATCTTCACTCAAATTAATTACTTTGGATGCTTTACTGACACCTCCTCTTGTGAGGTGAAAGAGCCTATCAAATACATCTGGATGACCATAATGGAACCGAACCCTATACAAACAGCAAACACATAAGTGCTCCAGCATTGGTAAACAGACTGTACTAAAAATGTAAGAGAGCCAAAGATAAAAGGAATTGTAAAATTGAACATTGACAATGAAGAAATATTGCACAGAAAACGAAAGAGAAAAGAGCACATATTTTATGTGGAAACCCTTTCGAGAAAAAATCACGGACAAAGGAGAAGAAAATTTACTAATGTCAAATTCGGATGATTAAAAGAGGAGCTATCTACGTCTATTTAAAGGTTAAAGAATATTATTCTAATCAATCTCTAATAGAAGTAATATAGTAAGGTTGAAACACCTTATTCTAAACAATATCAAATAGAAGTGTACTTCTATATGGATTCCACTTGTACAGTTTGTACCGTACCTCGGGGGCCTTTGGCCCCCACACCCTCGGTTGCAACCCCAATCTTCTTGTATTTTATCTTGGCCTTCATCCCTACAGATCCCTTTATCTTGCCACTTGTATTTTATTTCTTTAACAAGAATTTGGGTCACACAACTCTAACAGGAATGAAAGAACATTTTTTGTTTGCTAGTGGTAAAACCCATAGTACCATAGTAGCATGGACAAGGAAGATCCATTAGTATGAGAAAAAAATTGATGGTATTTTATGACATATAATTTGAGAGTAGAGAAACAATAAGTGGTATGAGTTGTTAAATATATATAATAATTTGACAGTAGATAAACATGAAGTTGATGAGCTCCAGATTCAGAATGTTTTAAGTGGTGTTATCCCACATCTATTAAATATAGATTTTCCCATTGTTCGTAACTTAGTTCAAATCTAATCAAGATTTAGTCATATGCAAAGTTAGGCTCCCAAAACTTTGATCAATTTCAAGGTTTTCCCAAAAGGAATGCACAAATTTTAGAGAAGAATTAACAAGGATAATTACAAATGACATGTTAACTATTTGTGTATGCACTCTAGAATTAAGATTTGTTAAGTGGTGTTATCCCCACATCTGAAGTATCAGAGTCCCAAGTGCGTTCTACCTAACCCATGTGAAGTTGTGCACATGTAGACCTTTGTTGAGTTATAAGTGATGGGGAGCACAGGTACACCATTTTAACACTTCACGTCCACATAGACTCAACACCAACTCCTAAACTCGATCAAATTTTGGAAATACCATTTAACAAAATCTCTCTAGGCTCAACACCATTGACATGAAAATAAAGGCCAATGTGGCCATGAATATAAAAAGAACAAAAAATGAAACAACAAATCACAAAATAGAGCGAGCAACAACCAACCAGGGCTCTAACACCTTGTCTGATGTCCAACTTAAAAAACTAATCACAATAGCTCAAAGAAGTCCTCCTTAGCTTTCTTCTAGAAGAGGGGGGAAAGTTAATTGATCATGTTTGAATAAGGAACAAGCAGATCTAACAATTCATAGACACTTATCTTTTCCAATAAGAGATTAAAATCCTAACCACCACCCCACTGAACAAATATAAAAGTATTATAGCTCTGAAAAAGGTCTAACACAATAGCTTACTTTAGAGGGTTGGCTAACAGTCGCTGACCAATTGTAACAAAACTGGTCTCCTGATTTGACATAAACCACGCAAGAGAAGAAACACTGCACCAAACAGTAGAGTATCAACAACCTATAAAAAAGAAATAGTTTATAACTTAGAGAAAACAGGCTGCAAGTATACCTTCCAGTAAATATGTGCTCTCTGAGCCCAAGTATTGTTGGGTATCTCACACCATCATGCTTCTTGAGGAATTCTTGCAACAAATTCCTCATTTTCAAGGCCTCTTCCATGTAATTATCCTATGTGATTCATTAAGAAAAAATAAAAAAAGGAAATTATCCTTCGCAATGCATTCAAAGAATTGAAAGGCATTTTTATACTATGAGAATGAGCAATAAAATATAGAAGGCAGCGTCATGAACAATGATGTTTAGTAAAAATACAACTAGAAACCTGGTTCATGTCTATTGTCTGCAAGCCTTCTCCTCGTGTGAAGATGATAGCATGGTTTTGGTTTTCTGGTTTTCCTTCACCCAAGATAGCAGGTCCTGGAAGCTTTATCCGATAAATTTCCTGTTATGAAAACGATCACAATGAAAAGATGATTAAAATATGAAAAACTTTAGGGTGCTGAAAAGTGATAGATATCCAAATTGAAAGTGGATATTCAAAACAGCGTACTTTGAACAATCAAGTGATTTCATGCACTGAATTTAGAATTTTTGAATACCGAAGATGAAAGTTCAAGAACAAAATGCATACCAAAAGCAACAAATCCAATCTTTTAAAGCTGTCACTAGAAGAGAAGGCATATTATTAGATGATACCACTCTGTTATCTAACCAATGTTTGATAAACCAAAGAAACATCAGGCAAGATGCAGTTTAAATGCCAATATTGTATTTCTTACAAATATGGTCATTGATCTTCTAACAGATCTGTCAAAGGGGGCCTATTAACAAAATGTTGAAACGGCTTAACTTCTACATGTATGGCCATTTGTCAAAATAGGCTAAAGTACTAAGAAAGCCCTAAAGAGTTCAACTATTCTTAAATAGCTAGCAACATGTGATATTGAAACCATGGTTTTGCATTACCTGGTCTAGATTTTGCTCTGAGGAATCAAAGGACTTCGGCACGGCTCTCACCAGAACTGAGAAATAATTAACCTTGCCATTAAGCTTCTTCGACCTATCCTCACTACGTTGTTCAATCTCATCAATATATGCTACACGGAGTGATGGGTATCTGCCAATAACTCAACTTAATGAAAAATATGTACACTTGTTAAGCAACTGAAATCTTCAATTACTACTAATGGAAGTTAGCGAGCTCACTTTGTCATAAGCCTCAGAATGTCCTGTGCACGCTCACTACCAGATCGCTTCTGAATGCCATATTGTTGGCAAGACACCACATACGTAAATTTCATATCAGCTACAGCTTCACACTGCGCCTTCAGTGATCTGTTCTCTTTATTATCCTCTGTATTTAGTTCTATGGCCTTATAGCCTTCCATCAAATCTAAGCAGGTGGAAATTAAAACAATGTAAGATGAACAAATCTCAGATCACTAATAATTCATACAGGCAGATAAATTTGTAATCAATGTGTACGACTAATTAGTGACGTACAATCAATTATACTGGAAGTTTACAGGAAACAGAAACATATACCTTCATGTTTGGCCATATCAAGGAAAGCCTGAAGTTCCAATGCTTCTCGATAGTACATCATACCTCTAACTGCCATTTATAGTGCTCTATTAGTCTAGAAAAATGGAAACAAATCGCAAACACAGCCGCAGGTGCCAAAACAAGCAGGCACACACACACACACACACACACACATATATATATATATATAGAGAGAGAGAGAGAGGACCAGTTCTTGTTAAAGTTTGCCCCCTATATGATGCCCACTGACGAAGTTTTTCTTCTAATTCAGGAGATTCTTTAAGTTCTTCTTCATTTTTTCGATCCACCCTTTCAAGAAAGTTATTCCATTCATCTGGAAATTATTAATCGCAATCAGCCACAACTTAAAAACAGTGCAAAGATTTAACATTTGCAGCATATAAGCAAGTATAAACCTGGAAAGATTTTCTGCAAGTAAAACAGAATGGAAACACCATCTTCATTTCGCTCTTCCAATTCATGCAAGGAGAAGAGAACTTCTTCTGTGTAGTAAGGAGTTAAAACGCTACAAAAAAAAAAAAAAAGAGGTTCAACAATTCGATAGATTGATATAATGATAAGTATAAAATTTTACCAGATAAATAGGGAAGAATAACTCATTTGAGGTACTTAACCAGCGGTTCAACAATTACAAGTACAGCAACTTATGAAGGTCAACTCAATTGCAAAGGAATTTACCTCAAGTTAAAAATTTCACGAAAAAGGAAAACAATTTTAACCAACTTGATAAGCATGACCAAAATCAATATTAATAATTGTGCAAATTAATTTATTCTTAAACTTTATACATTTCATTTTCTTAAGTTATTTAATTTTTCATGCAATTACATTATTTAAGAAACGAATGGAATCGATTAGGTTGTTCTCAAATTTTATAAATTTCAATATGTCAAGTTGTTTATTTTTAATGCCATTACATTATTTGATGCAGTTTAGTCAAGATGTGTGCCTTAGACATGCCTATGTCAGCATTTTGCTTCAGCACCAGACAACAAAAGTGCCTCAAACCCTTTCGGGCAAGGCCCATTTAATCAGGTGCATGCCTAGTGCTCCTAGGCACTTTCTTTAGTAAGGAAATAGACGTAAAAAGCCCATGTCATTGAGGTCTTTTTAATTTCTTTCATTTTTCACTTTTTTCGTCAAATATACCTTTACTAGTAAAAAAGGATAGTATTAAACTCTATGCTTCTCAATATTTGAGTATTCAACAACAAACATGGACCATAAGAAATCATGTACATTGACGAATAAAAAAGTTGCATGTTTTGTAGATCACACTTTAGAGTTTATTAATGTCTTATGCTATATTATATAGACACAGAAAAACACACACATAAACATACTGTGCTTTTACTTCACTCAAGCTAGCACTTCTTTTTGCGCCCTACGCCCATGACAATGCTTCGTTGCGCAAAGCCCCAACTCTAAAAGAGGTAAAAGACAAAAACTATGAAAGTAGAACCACAAAGAATTTTTACTTCGTTGTTCTATTGACCTTTCTATTGTGTTGTGATAGAACAGTTGGTGTAAATAATAGCAACAACACAAGAATAGGAAAAATAAAAAGAGTTTTACTTCGTTCTTCTATTGATCTTTCTATGGTGCTATTATATAACAGTTGGTTTAAATAATAGCAACAAAAGAAGAATAGGGATTATTATATCCCAACAACACAAGGTAGAATTGCTATCATTGTCTCCGTCGACACATTATTCTAACTGAAGATGATGAAATTACCAAACTCAAAAGATTACTTGCAACTGAGTTTGAAATTAAAGATCTTCGCACTCTCAAATATTTCCTAGGCATGGAGGTTGCTTTATCTAAGGCAGGGATTGTTATATCCCAAAGAAAGTACATCTTAGATTTGCTAACTGAGACTGCCATGCTTGGGTGTAAACCTACAGAGACGCCTATGGACCCCAATCTAAAGTTAAAGGAAAAATAAGGAAAATGTACCAGTGGATAAAGGGCAGTATCAAAGACTAATGGGCAAGTTGATCTATCTATCACATACGAGGAGAGACATTGCATTCTCAGTAAGTGTTGTTAACCAGCACATGAATGGTCCGCATGAGGAACATTTAGAGGCTCTGAATCGGATTCTCAGATACCTAAAGATGACGCTAGGCCAAGGTTTACTCTTCAAAAAGAGTGAAAGTCACAAGATAGAGGTTTACACCGACGCAAGTTGGGCTAGAGAATTTTCTGAAAGAAGATCCACAAGTAGTTACTGCTCCTTTGTTTGGGGCAATCTTGTTACATGGAGAAGCGAAAAGCAATCAGTGGTGTCAAGAAGTAGTGCAGAGTCAGAATATCCTTAAAAGTTGATTTCAAGGACCAAATAAAATACATAGTGACAGTCAATCCACCATAAGCATTGCTAAAAATCCAATACACCATGACAGGACCAAGCATGTGAAAATTGATAGACATTTCATTTCAGAGAAGGTTAACAATGGAATAGTCCAACTGAGCTACATCCGTACTCAGCTGCAACTTGCTGACATTCTCACCAAAACTCTTCCAAGAATTAGCTTCAATGAATTCAACTCCAATCTGGGAATGTATAACACATAAACCTCAGCTTGAGGGGGAGTGTATACCATATACACCCCAACAATGGAATAGTCCAACTGAGCTACATCCCTACTCAGCTGCAACTTGCTGACATTCTCACCAAAGCTCTTCCAAGAATCATCTTCGATGAATTCAACTCCAATCTGGGAATGTATAACATATACACCCAGCTTGAGGGGGAGTGTATAACATATACACCCAAACAATGAAATAGTCCAACTGAGCTACATCCCTACACAGCTGCAACTTGCCGACATTCTCACCAAAGTTTTTCCAAGAATCAACTTCGATGATTCAACTCCAAGCTGGGAATGTATAACATATACACCCCAGCTTGAGGAGTGTAAAAAAGAGCCAAATTAGTTTGTATATATTAGGAATTTACTGATATGCTGTAATCTGGTAGATTAGGATTTATTATTTAGTTTCTTAAGAAATATAAGATCAGTCATTATTAAGATTCCTAAATTTATTAAGATTCCTAAATTTGTGGGATTATCCTATTACCTTTCCTAGAATTATGGACTAATATGTCAATCATCTTAAAATAAGTTAGGCTGAAATTGCTGGATGAAATAAGAATTTTTTTGCTGCACCAAATATCTCACTTATCATTAATTTTACAAATATGTAATAACTAGAATGTTCATGTATAATATCTAATTTTTAGAAAATATCCTATTTCTTTATTTTATATATATATTCAAGAATATTCCAAAGAAAATATCTCTTAAAGGATAAATTTGGTTTTTATCTAGAAGTTGCATTGGCTTTCAACATATAAGAAAGAGTAAACAATAGTATTATAATGCACCAATGAATCTAGGAGAAAGCTTACGAAAAAGAAAGCATATTGCGAACTTTAGGCGCAGCAGGCATGTCCATAAACAAAGAATTTGAGAAGAAAGAAATTCGCCTCCTAGCATCTATATTAGAGGGTACATCCATTGCAGATTCCTTTGTGGTAAGCAATAAATAGAGCCGGTTGATCTACAAAAAAAAAGGAACATTAAGCATCCAACCTAAAACCGATTGGCAGTAGAAGGACCAAACTTTAATATAAGTCATAGCCATAGAGGAACCCAATACTTAATTAATGTGGGCTAAAACCACTAACACTCCCACTCACGTGTAGCTCACAAGGCTAACACATGGACAACCTCAGCAAGGACCATCAACATCACATAGGGTAGAGGACAAGGCCCTAATACCATGTTCAACATCAAAACCAATTGGCAAGAGGTGCAAGAGCCCAACTTTAATACAAAACCACAAGGAACCTAATACTCCACTGACATGGGAAAAAACCATTTAATAATCAGAAAAGCACAACAAGGAGCTCACCTTTTCTCTCCATGCTTCTGAAACAGGAGTTGGAAATTTGATGGCTCCAGTAGAAGCAAATAATTGATCTAACTTTTTTGTATCAAATAATTGATGAAGTGGATCTGGATTCATCCCATCATGCCCAGACCCTCCATATTCCAAGCTTTAGAGGAAAAAGGATCAAATAAAATAAAATAATAGTAAGTTATGGCACTAGAACATACATGTGTTTGAGGAGACAATCACATCAAGATGCCAAACCTGGAGAATTCTTCCTCTGCCATTATGTCCTTTGTCACAATCTCCAGCATGTCCTGGAAACAAAGTACCACTTGACCCCTTTCGTCTTGCTTATTTTCCAACTGCAAATATCAACATGGTTATATTAGAACTTCCTATTACACCCAAATGCAAAAGGTATAAAATCTTCTTGAACCAAGCTAATTTTCAAATATTACCAAGAGTTTTATCAACTTCACAATGTGGTCACAGAGACTAGGAACAGCACTCATTTTGTAAGTCTTAATCAGACTACCATCTGCTATACGTTTGTCAACCTTGAAAAATATGTCATCTATAACCCTGGAAAGAAACACATTAGAATCAGTACAAATGAAATTAAGCAACAATATGTTTCACAAAATAATAATTCCAATAAGAGGAAATTGTAGATTAACTAAATATTTGGCTAACATTCAAAGTTAAAGAGAAGCTTGCCTTTTCTCTCGCTTCCCTTCAACTAAAAACCTAATAATGCTTCTGAATGAAGCATAACATTCACGAATTGCACAGAACATGTAAGGGTCAGCTTCAATCCTCTTTTGCAGCTCCCTATCCCTGCTATCACTGTCCTTGGCCATGTCTAACGCTATTGGGATCTACATGAAAATTCATAGCTTAAATCAAGATGCTCAACTCTGAAGATCACCAAAGAAAAACAGGTTGAAGCAAACCTTGCTAGCAAGCAAAAAAGGTGGCCACTGGATTTGATCTAAATCACGGTCTGCCCAATAGGGAACAAGCAACAGATTCATCTCCCTAAAAATAAAACAAGCTCAATACATAGAAACAATAAGATGAAAGTAACACACATATAACACGGAGCGGAGTGTAAATACTTGTTGCTTATAAGATCCTCCTCCCGAAAACTACTGATTATTTTGTTCCACAACTGAGCAAATTTTGCCGCCTCTTTCTCTTTATTAGACAGTGGCTGAGAAACAGAGAAGTATCAGATGGAAAGTGTATTTTTGTGATTCTTCAGCCAAAAAATCAGAGAGATCTTTACAGTATATAATATTAACGAGATTTGACCTGCCCAAAGCTACGAGAGAAAAATCGCCAAAATCCTTTTTTCTTTTTCTCGCTCTTATCCCCCGGAATTAAGCGGGCATTAAAAGCACCAGGCAATGATCCAAAACGAGACCGGAGCATTCCCAATGTTCGAATCTGGAGTTCAAAACAAAAAATATAGAAATAATATAAACGTACAAACACTGGAAAGGAAAAATAACTAATATAGGTTCTAAAGAGATTCTATGATAATTATAAAGAAGTGAAGAATGAAGGGATTTTCAATATATTTAACAAGAAATTGCCACGTTTAATTAGGTAAAGTTTACAAAATAGAAAGATGCCATGTGTTCTACATCATCTACATAAAACAGGTGAACAGAGCAAAGAAATGGTTTACCACCACCATAGTGCATGTTTCATGAAAACGCTTGGCAAAACCAAGACATTTTCATTGGAAAAATTTGAAAAATAAGCACGCTAGGAAAAGGTAATAGAAAAACAATGGTAATAACTAACTAGTTATGTAGAGCTCAACTAACCTCTCCAAGGCGTCGAAATGCACCATAAATACCTCCAAATAATGTAGAGAATATTGCATACCAAATCTGGGTATCCATAAAATAGACCTTGAAAAGTAAAAACCAGCAAATTAGACATTGAACTATCAGAGCCAAGAAATGACAGAAAAACATGGATTAATTATGATCAAGAGATATGCCATACAAGAATGATTGGAGCCCAGAGAGCAATCACAACACCTATGTTGTTCCTTGCTGCAATAAATGAAATCAAGAAATGAACTTCTATGTTCTGGAAAAGTCGAAAAGATAATAGAATGGCATATTTTAAGATTGATACCTTGGGGGAAAAATTCATGCCATTGGAAATGCCTTATCCGAACAGACATAACAGCCTTTGTGGGCCCAACTAAAGGTTTTATCTGTAACACCAAAAGGAAGAAATGATGGATTATTCAGTCTCTAAAAACACATCAAATCTGACTTGCTAATCAAAGAAGGAAGATGCAAAAGATCTTTTTAAGAACTAAAACAAGAGAAACACCAATGGAAGTGATTCTAGGTAGCCTTAAGCATAGGATCATAATCATCTTAATCATGGCCAGCCTTTTGGTACCAATATTTTGATTGATAAACGATCAGTGCAAAGAAAAGAAAGGAAGTATGATTGTATGTGGCAGTTTAGAATGAAATGAATGGAGGGCACACCTCAATATAATAACTGAATCCCAACTTAGTGATGATAAGAAGGACCCAAAACATTGTATACCTGAAAGTTCAAATACAAATAGAAATCAAATATCTCAAATAGTTGCCGCAAAAGCAAATTGGTAGATCCTACAAACATTAAACTCTTACTTGAAGAGAGAAAATGTGCTCTCATGCATTCCCCTACCAACATAGAGACAAGGCTGAAAGATTCAAGCAAGGGAATAAGTGAACCAGAGAAGAAACAAATTTGAGAGAAAATGATGATATAAGAGAAGTTATCTCTACCTGTGACCACCACATCATAAGCATCACAATCTTGTAGTGTGAACTTTCAAGTAATCGACGAACAGACGGAAAGAGAAACAATATTGCAGCCAGCATATTAGGAGACAAGTAAATCACAACAGATAAAATGAACAGGGAAGGTGAACTTGAGGTACTGCCAAACCAGCCTTGGATTGTTCGCGCAATTCCTGAAGGATTGTCTGAGGTATAAGCATAAGTAACGGGCAGAACAATCACCCATGCAGCTGCTGAAACAACTTTCAATATGTATCTTAACTTAACATGAAATGACATGCTCTGCTGTGCTTTCCAACTAAGGATTACATCAAGGACAGCTGCAAAACATTAAATAAGTATAAGTAGAAACTTCTACATTGCTGGTTTGCGATAAGATGAAAAAGTTGTACAAATAAGAATTAAACATGTAAGCATAGACCCACAGTAAAACAAGAAAATTCCAACTTAACTGATACACAAGCATGCAGATTAAAATGCCAGACATAATAAGAAAACACTCAATAATAATTGACACTTCAAAACAGCCCCAATAGTATTTGGCACCTTAAATTGGAGGCTTTCATTAACCAACAGTATATAACAGATCAAGACCAGTCATATTATTAGTGATGATTAAAAAGATGGAAAAGCCAAACCAAAAATGTGCATGTAAACAACATAAGGTCACTTCGAATGCCAGAAACAGACCGCACAGCAATAATAGGTTATCTACAATATATAACCGAGGAGTTGTATTAATACAACCAAGAATTGTGATCTACTTGAAATTACAATTCAGCATGCAGAAAAAGTTATCTACTTGAAGCAAATCTGCCAGCTTAGTAAATGTTTCCTAACTACAAATATTTATTGTCAGCCATGCACCTAGGAACAAGGTTTTAGAGTTAAAAAGAAAATTGCTTCATGCTAAGGACTTGAAGATAATTCACCAGAGTAATCACAAAAGTCAGAAAGCAACAGGATGCTTTCTTTTCTTTCTATCTTAATAATGGCTTCTATACCATTTAAAAGGTTTGTTCCACCCAATCAAGAAAACTTGTATTGCCAACAACTAAAACTATAATGATATACAATAACGTAGGATTAACCCGATTCACTTACCTTGGCCAAGCTTTAATATAGCAGCAGTAATAAAGACAGACAGTACTTTCTTGAACACATCACCCATAAAGATGGAACTTGGTTGACCATTGCCATTCCAAGCAACAATGATCATAACCTTGCACAAATCAGACAAAACACATGGCCAAAAAATTCTCCAAAGGAAGAAAGAAAATGATTTGCAAAACTGTCAAGTTTTACCTGCAAGAAGAGAATGAAAAAGCTCCACATTCGATCAAAGCTTCTAAAAACATGCCAGAACGAGCGTATCTCAACAAAGTTAACTTTCCCCACCCATTGGTCCCTAGTAGTTTGTGGCTTGTTATCCTACACACATGCCACAAATTGTGAACAGTAAATATAATCAGAGAAATTATTCTTGGTAAATAACAATTAGACAGGTGCAATTATTGCTACCTCCCAACTTGTTTTTAGCAACCAACACAACTTGAAATCTCCACAGTATGTTGGAGTTATAGACTACATCAATTCCCTTAACCACAATACCATCAAAAGAATGACTTGTATACCATTACGGAAAATAGGAAACAGAACATTTGAGACTCATTAGAGACAGGAGATTGGCATTTATTCAACTCTAATGTTCACTACCCAATAAATGACACAAGTAAATCAAGCAAATACAAAACATACAAGCTAGAACCAATAATGGGACAATTTGCAAAATTACTTGAATTGCCACAATAGATTTAATAGTCCAAAAACTCCGGATGCAAGAGCAGGGAACCATAGATAATACAAACTCCTCACTCCCAATTGAACATTCCTCTTTCTATTTATCAAATGCAAGGAGGTGTGTTCAATATCCAAAAACTGCTCTGCAACAATCGGAGGTGGGAAAGAGAAAGCTAGAAATCCAAAAATATGCTTACTCCATTTTTTTCAGTAAGTTGTTCAATTGGAAGACAAAAGAAATCAGCATCAGCACGCATTGGCCAACCCAATCGGAAGCAATCAACAGACCTAAAATTAAACAAAGGTAAATAAATTGCTGAGAATAAAAATGTGGAGAGATAAAACTCGTAAATAAAAAATCCATACCAGAAGTATTCATTTAAATCATCGTAATTTCTCCATTGTGAATGCTTTGATTTCCCTCGTATACTCCTTTCAGCTTCCTGCAGTGAAAGTCAATTGTTTCAGGGTTGGGAAGACAAATTCTCCAACATCATCACCTTTATTAGAAAACTGGCCACACACAACAAGAGAGAGAGAGATGGGTGCAAAAAATAGACTGCAATGCATATGGTACCCTTCGAATAACTTCATAGATAGGTGTAACAACTTTCTGCAGAAAAGCTTCCTCCTCTCCTCCATAGGCTGGCTGGATATTTTCTCCAGTCAGTGGACTGACATTTCCAGCCAGCATACCATAAAGTTCAAATGCCATCTACAGTAAACAAAGGATAGCAGCATTTAATATCTACAAAATTATAATAGATCTGTGAAAGCACAAACCAGGCATCATACAGAAATTAATAACTTCAGTCCAAGACGGGTACAAGAAACAACATTGAAAATGCCATTATAAACAAACTACAAGGCTAGTTTTCCTTTATCAACATTGACAAGCCACATGTTGAGATGTCCATGGCTCACGCTAGGTCACATTTACTGAACCTTTCATTTTAAAAGCCAAGATCGAGACAGGCTTATCAATTTACATACTGGTTATGTACATCAGTAAAATATTGTAATATTAACATTTCCACAGAAGCTTTCTAATTAAAATTAAATAAACATGTTATTTCTTATCAATAACAATGACTTTTTTTCTTTCTACGACCCTTCTGCTAAAATGAATTCTTGGATCTTCATATAGCTCCAACTTTTACCTTTTTTTACTGAAACAAGGCCAACTATTATTCACCAAAGCTAACCAATCAGCTTTCTTTATCCCCAACCAATTATCGGCTCCTATCTATTAGTTAAAAGTGGCGAGGTTCATGCCCGACTATCTTGGTAGTTGGTTGAGGGACCTTGCCCAATGGATACTACATCAAAATTCACATATTCTGCAAAATCACAATATTCTCCATTCACTTCTTCACTGCTGTAACTCAGAAAAGCTCCCCATCACAACACTCTCAGTAGAAAACCCACCTTATTACCATCAATTGTTCGTGCTCTTTTTGTCATAGTCAATCCAAGATTGCTGCTCTACCAACCATCAATCTTGCAGAGACATACTAAGGTAATCTTAGGAGTTTTTGTCATCATCAATCTTAGGGACCTTGCCTAATGGATACTACATTACAATTCACATATTCTGAAATACCACAATATTCTCCATTCACTTCTTCACTGCTGTAACTCAGAAAGCCCCTCATAACAACACTCTCAGTAGAAAATCCACCTTATTACCATCAATTGTTCACGCTCTTTTTGTCATAGTCAATCCAAGATTGCTACTCTACCGACCATCAATCTTGCAGAGAGATAATAATGTAATCTTAGGAGTTTTTGTCATCATCAATCTAAGATTGCTTCTCTACCGGCCATCAAGCTTGTCAGGGCATACTAAGGTAATCTTATGATTAACTGAAATATTCAATTAAAGTTGTTATTATCATTTACCAATTCAGAATGGATCATGAGAACTCAACCATATTAAAGAATCCCCAAGAGATCCTAAACTTAATCATTAAGATTCAATTCTTACCAATCTCATTCATATTAAAGAGCCCAAAAAATCCAAAATTTAATCATTATAAATTTGTGTTTAGCACCACCTTCATTTGCCTCAAATTTAGGAATGACATGAGAACTCAACCATATTAAAGAATCCCTAAGAGATCCCAAACTTAATCATTAAGATTCACTTTTTACCAATCTCATTTGTATTAAAGATCCCAAAAACATCCAAAACTTAATCATCATAAATTTGTAACTAGCACCGCCTTCATTTGCCTCAAATTTAGGAATGATAGGCCTATCAAATTGTAAGTCCTTGAGCACACAAATGGACAAAACCTATCTACTACTTCATGGCATGAATTTAAAACATAGGCAGAAGGATTTGCCTATTATCTCCATACACATTATAGCAAACCTGACCCCACTTATTTAGAACCCTAAAAGGAAAATACATGAGTAGCCACATTTATTGGGGGGAGGGGGGGAATGAGTGTTTAGAGCATACATGATGATAGATGTAGCAAAGGCATTCTGGCATGAACCTCAAGTTTGCCGCTTCACCCCATATTAAAAGGTACAGACCCATGTATAATAATTTTCTCTGTTGCACTTCCTGCTGAATGGTGGGCAACCTGCAGATTTAAATATCAAGAAGAATTAAGACAGAAAAATATGAGAAACTTATTTATGCTGATATTAACTTAAAAAAATCCTCAAAGCAGCATAACAGCTTCCATTGATGACAAGTAGTCCAGCCTGCTTCATAATAGTTTAGCATCTCACCAAAGACTACTTTTGCGATCCAAGTACTTGCACCACTTTTTGTAGTTCTTAAAAAGTTTCTTCATCACTTCTGTCAATGCATGGTCATCCAACTGTGCAAGAAAGAAAAGACAATTTTTATCCACTTAAAAGCACCAAATTCAAGCAAGTAGATAAGATCCAAAACATTTTTAACAGACACAGATCAAGAATTTTTGCATCTTTACTCTTCGAGAAGTTAGATTATGTCCAAAGGATTTGCGTGTTTTATGCTTTCCCATGATAGTTCATAAATCATCACCACAGCTTTGTTAAACCTTTGCAAATTAAAATTTTCAATAAATTTTCTCGATGCATTTATAACTCATTTTAGATATGACTTAATGAAAGTTGAAAGATGAAAAAGTGTAGGAAAATTCTGTTATTCAGTTATATTAATCTTATATGTTCCTACTAACCATAATTATTTTCGTTCTAAACTTTTGATCAAATGAAAAGATACCTATAAAACTATCTCTCTTACGAAAGGTCGAAAATAGAATCTACTTAAACATTCAATTTTCAGTAGCTTACAAAAAAATTTACCATATCATACATTTAGTGCTTCTAATTTTCAAATCAATGCTTAATTTTTCAGTGTTGAATTATTTCAATTTAACAAATAGCACCCATAACAGTTTTGGCAGAAAAGCAAAAAAACATATTGTTCACTTGATAGTGCCAAGAGTGACACGACAAAAGGACTTCAATACAGATCTATAAGATAAAGTTGCGAAATAATCTTGAAAAAGCGAGATAAATCATAAAAATATACCAACATCGGTTAATATGGGTCCATTTTTCACCACACCAATATATTTAACCAAATAAAATGTCAAACCAAACTATCAAATATATTAGAGAGAGAGAGAGAGAGAGAGAGAGTCATAGTTTGGATAAAAATTCAACGCTGAAATTGGCAATATATAAGACAAAAAGAGGATAAACATAACCATCACCGTTCTAATATGTCATAGAAAGTTCATGCTCATTAAGAAAAACATAACACAGTTATCCACTTAACAAGCACACCTTGGGTTGTTGATCAGGCTTTGGAAATCGTCGTATGTGGACATTGGCAAGCAATAAGATCAGATGTTCCCTTTGATTTGCCACGTTATCTTTCTGAAGAGATCACAACTGAGATATGAGTATAGGTCCAAAAAACATATTGAACCGACTCTCAAACAATATTCTATTGTTAATTTATTATAGTTAGTTTGTTTTTCACCTGAAAACCAAACATTTCTTGAAGCCAATCTAGAATGTCTTCATCTTTCTTTCTCTTGTGATCATTGGGCCATGGAAGACCCCTTGTGTTACGAAGAGCATAAACAGCTGCTTGGATCTGCATTTAGGTAAATGACAATATGAAAAAAAGGAAAAGTAAATTATTAGTTCAAAAAAACAAATTTAAAACATACCTCAGGGTATTGCATAATAGCCTGGTTTGCACTATCAGGATCAAGAGGAAGGATGTTGTAGGGGACCAAAATCTGTGTTTGTTCTGCAACTTTATCTTGAGCTTCCAAAATCTGCATAAACCCTAATAATTATATCTTGAGAATCTTTGATAACATTAAATAGTATCTTTAGAGATTATAGCTGATTTTTAGAGATTCTAATTAAAAAATATTATTTTCTTAGTTAATTCAATTCTACATGCATATATAGTTGTACATTTTTCTAAGAAATACATACTTTGAGAGAGTTTTTTCTTCAATACATTAGAGTATTCATCTCTAATTTCAATATAGTATCAGATTTTTTATCCGATTTTTGGGATTTTTTTTATTTTAATTTTTTTCCCCACAAATCTTAAAAACACAAATTTGATACTTTTCACCCTAGCTGTCGCCGTGTATTTTCCGACGTCATCGTTGTGCTCTCTACTCTCTTCCGATCATTCTCTTCTAAGTGGTGGTGTGTTTGGCTAAGTCTTTTTATGTGGGATATATTTTTGGTGTTTCTTTGGGGGGTGTTTTTTGTTCTGCATTGTGCAAGTAGATTTTTTTGGATTGAGTTGTTTTTTCCAGCATTATATCTACATATGAGAAACTCGTGATTTCAACCGATAATCCCTCGTTGCAAATTAGCCCTATGAAGCTTGATGGACATAATTACCTTGATTGGTCAAGGTCGCTTGTTTATCAAGGCTCGTGGCTTGCAAGAATACCTCACCGATAAAGTGTCAAAACCGGAACTCACTGATTCAACCTTTAGTCAATGGGATTAAACAAACTCTCTTGTTATCGCATGGCTTATAAACTCTATACAACCTCATATTTCCAAAACCTATTTGCTACTTGATATTGCAAAAAGGTTTGGATTGCTACTACTCTCGTGTTGGGAATGATGCGCAAATTTTTTAGATTCTTAATAAGGTCCATGGTATAAAACAAGGGGAGCTAACTATTTCTAAATATTTTGTTGAATTAAGTGGATTGTAGCAAGAACTTGATTATTATCAAGCTTTTCAAACAGATTGTGCCAAGGATACCGAAAAAATTCAGAAGGTGATGGAAAAAGAGCGGGTTTTTGATTTCTTGGCTAGGTTGAATACTGAGTATGATCAGATTTGGGTTCAAGTTATTGGCAAGACTCCGTTCCCTTCTCTCCATGAGGCATACTCTTATGTACAACAGGAGGAGAGCCGTTGTGGTGTTATGCTCTATAATACACCTTTAAACTAGTCTCCTTGCTAATCAGGATGGTTCATAGGCCAAAGATCACTTGACGTGTAACTATTGTGGTAAGCCTCAGCACACTAAAAATTCGTGCTAGAAGTTGCATGGTCACCTCACTCGAGATTGTGGTGGAAAACGAGAGGGTAATTCTCGACCTCAAGCAAATTTGTCAAACTCTGTGATAACAAAGGCCAAATCCACTTCTGTTGGGAGCTTTACCTCAAACAAGGTTCAACATCTTTGGCGCTTCTTATCTTAATTGGACTTTACCTCAATTGTCAACTCTAATAATGCAAAATAAAGTACTTTTTAAATGCTTTATCTACTTCTAACTCTTGGATTGTTGATTTTGGTGCGAATAGACATATGACAAGGTCAAACAAAAGCTTATTTAACTATACTTCTTGTCCATTTTAATATCGTGTGGGACTAGTCGATGGCTCTCTTACCTCCATCTCTAAAACAAGTTTTATTGTTTGTACTCCCATTATAACTTTATCATTTGTCCTCTACGTCCCTAAATTCTCGATTAGCCATTTATCTATTAGTGCTATCACTAAAGCCTTAAATTGTAAACTTGAATTCTTTTTCGATCACTGTGTCTTTCAAGACTTTCAGACAGAGAAGATAATTGGAAGTGGTAGATTGTGTGATAGCTTATATTTTCTGAATCGATCGTCCAATATATCTCAAGCATTATTTGGCAATAATAAAAATGTCAACCAAGAGATAATTCAATAGCATAGACGGTTAGGACATCCATTATTTACTGTTTTTGACAAGATATTCCCTGATTTGTTTTCAAGAACTCAGTTAGACTTTTTAGTTTGTGATGCCTGTGAGTTTGCCAAGCATACAAAAAACAGTTATCCTTTGTGTAATAATAGAAGTATTCTTCCTTTTGAAATTATTCATTCGGATGTTTGGGGCCTACTCATCTTACTTCTTTATTCGATAATCGTTGGTTTGTTACTTTTATTGACTATTACAATCTAATGACATGAGTATTTTAAATAAAGTCCAAAAGTGATGTTTTCTCGTGTTTTTGTTTTCTTCATAAATTTATTACTATTTAATTTGATGGTAAGGTTAAAGTTTTGCGAACCAATTGAATCGAATATGACTTTAATGATTTTTAGAATCATATGGGATTTTGCATCAGACCAGTTAACCAGGTATTCCTTGATTTGTTTTCAAGAACTCAGTTAGACTTTTTAGTTTGTGATGCCTACGAGTTTGCCAAGCATAAAAAAAACAGTTATCCTTTGTGTAATAATAGAAGTATTCTTCCTTTTGAAATTATTCATTCGGATGTTTGGGGCCTACTCATCTTACTTCTTTATTCGATAATCGTTGGTTTGTTACTTTTATTGACTATTACAATCTAATGACATGAGTATTTTAAATAAAGTCCAAAAGTGATGTTTTCTCGTGTTTTTGTTTTCTTCATAAATTTATTACTATTTAATTTGATGGTAAGGTTAAAATTTTGCGAACCAATTGAACCGAATATGACTTTAATGATTATTTAGAATCATATGGGATTTTGCATCAGACCAGTTAACCAGGTATTCCCTGATTTGTTTTCAAGAACTCAGTTAGACTTTTTAGTTTGTGATGCCTGTGAGTTTGCCAAGCATACAAAAAACAGTTATCCTTTGTGTAATAATAGAAGTATTCTTCCTTTTGAAATTATTCATTCGGATGTTTGGGGCCTACTCATCTTACTTCTTTATTCGATAATCGTTGGTTTGTTACTTTTATTGACTATTACAATCTAATGACATGAGTATTTTAAATAAAGTTCAAAAGTGATGTTTTCTCGTGTTTTTGTTTTCTTCATAAATTTATTACTATTTAATTTGATGGTAAGGTTAAAATTTTGCGAACCAATTGAACCGAATATGACTTTAATGATTATTTAGAATCATATGGGATTTTGCATCAGACCAGTTAACCAGGTATTCCCTGATTTGTTTTCAAGAACTCAGTTAGACTTTTTAGTTTGTGATGCCTGTGAGTTTGCCAAGCATACAAAAAACAGTTATCCTTTGTGTAATAATAGAAGTATTCTTCCTTTTGAAATTATTCATTCGGATGTTTGGGGCCTACTCATCTTACTTCTTTATTCGATAATCGTTGCTTTGTTACTTTTATTGACTATTACAATCTAATGACATGAGTATTTTAAATAAAGTCCAAAAGTGATGTTTTTTCGTGTTTTTGTTTTCTTCATAAATTTATTACTATTTAATTTGATGGTAAGGTTAAAATTTTGCGAACCAATTGAACCGAATATGACTTTAATGATTATTTAGAATCATATGGGATTTTGCATCAGACCAGTTAACCAGGTACAAGTGCTCAAAATGGTGTTGCAAAAAAGAAAAATCAACATCGTTTGGAGGTTGCTAGATCAATTATGTTCACTATGAATCTCCCAAAGCCTTATTAGGGGGGATGCGATTTTGGTTGCAGCTTATCTCATTAATCGGATGCCTTTTCGGGACCTTAATTTTAAAAGTTTTAGAAACCTTTTCCATCGAAGGTGTTTGGTTGTGTTTGCTTCGTTGATCTTCAACATAAGAGCAAACTGAATTCTCGAGTAGTCAAATGTGTTTTCACTGGATACTTTTCCACACAAAAGAGTTATAAATGTTATCATCCGCCATCTAGAAAGTATTATGTAAGTATGGTTTGTAACATTTCGAGAGAATGAACCCTACTTTTCTTCATCACAACCATCTCTTCAGGGGGAAGTTATTGCCAATGAAGAGATGACACCTCGTTCTGTTACTCTTCCAAGGGTGAATTTGGTTCCAATAGAGACTTTGGTTCAAGACAAAAGTAGTGGACGATTGTTGGATAAGCCTGATTTGATGACATACGCTAGAAAAGGAAAGAAACAAGATGACATCATACAATCTACTTTATGCCCTGACTCTTCACTATCAGGTGAGTCTTCCTTACCTCAATCTAGTACTGACTTGGAATTACCAATAGCCCAACGAAAAGGTGTTAGAACTTACACTTTACATCCTATCTCCGACTTTGTCTCTTATGATTCCTTATCCCCATCCTATAGAGCTTTTGCTTTGTCTTTGTTATCTATGTCTATTCCACAGGATTGAAAAGAATCTATCACTGATCCAAGATAGAAGAAGGCTATGATTGAAGAAATGTACCAATGAGACATGGGAACTGGTTAATCATCCTAAGGGGCAAAAGTTGGTTGGTTGCAAATGGGTGTTTAATATCAAGTATAAGGCTGATGATTCAATTGAAAGACTTAAAGCCAATTTATTAGGGCAAGGATTCACTCAGACATATGGAGTGGATTATCAAGAAACATTTGCCCCAGTTGTTAAATTGAACATGATTACGATCCTTTTATCATGTGCAACAAATCTTGATTAGGACTTAGAACAATTTGATGTAAAGAATGTCTTTTTACATGGAGACTTGGAAGAAGAAATGTATATCAAAATTCCTCTAGGATTTGAGGATAAAAATACCCAAGGGAAAGTATATAGACTAAAAAAGGCCTTACATGGACTAAAATAATCTCCCAAAGCTTGGTTTGACAGATTTAGTTAGGTCATGGTGTCGTTTGGCTATCGACAAATTAGTGCTGATCATACCCTTTTAATAAAATATCACAACAGTAAGATTACTCTCCTTATAGTTTATGTTGATAACATAATTACAACAGGAGGTGACAAGGAAGAAATGATCTAGCTTGAGAAACAATTAGCTTATGAATTCGAAATGAAAGACTTGGGGAAGTTACAATATTTCCTCGGTATAGAAGTGGCCAGATCGAAAGAGAATTTTTATTTCCCAAAAAACTGTCTTAGATCTTTTTACAGAGACTAGCATGTTAGGTTGCAAACTAACAGAATCACCAGAGTAATCACAAGTTACAAGCAAGGATCGGTGAAATGTGGATAAAGGGAGATATCAAAGACTCGTCGGACGTTTGGTTTATCTCGCTCATACTCGACCTGATATAGCCTATGCAATTAGTTTGGTAAGTCAGTTTATGCATGATCCTCACGAAGCCCATATGCAGGCAGTATTGAGAATTTTGTGCTATTTGAAGTCTGCACTGGGCAAAGGTATTCTCTTCTCAAAAAATAGTATCTCAAGATAAAAGTATTTACAGAGGCAAATTGGACTTACTCTTTTGATGACAGAAGGTCTACAACGGGTTATTGTACTCTTGTGGAAGGAAATTAGTCACTTGGAGAAACAAGAAACAAAGTGTTATGACTCAATCAAGTACAAAGATTGAATATAGGGCCATGGCTCAAGGTGTTTGTGAGCTTTTATGGCTGCAAAGATATTAGAAGAGCTAAAATTGTTGAACGAAAACGGATCAACCTTGTACTATGACAACAAGGCGACCATCAACATAGCTTAAAATCCAGTACAACACAACAATACCAAGCACATCGAAATAAATCATCATTTTATCAAGAAAAAAGTAATCAGTGATGCCTTAAGTCTATCTTATCTAGCATCCGAAAAATCGTTGGCTGATGTTTTTACTAAAGGACTCAACTATAAAACTTATCATGATCTTCTTTGAAAGTTAGGCATGCGAGACATCTATGCACCAACTTTAGGGGGAGTGTTAAGAATCTTTGAAAGCATTAAATAGGATATTTAGAGATTATAACTAATTTTTAGATATTCTAAAAAAGAGATATTATTATAATTAAGAGATATTATTTCCTTAGTTGATTTAACGCTACATTTATATATAGTTGTACATATTTCTAAGAAATACATACTTTGAGAGAGTTTTTTCCTCAATACATTAAAGTATTCATCTCTAATTTCAACATTATAATATTCTTCGCATATAGAATTTTGAAATTAAAAGTTCATGATTTTCTAGCAATTTGATCTTAGTTAGTGAAAGATATCTACATCAAACAAGACACCATCAAAAAATGATAACAGGTCAAGAAATCTAGAAGAGTTTCACCTCACGGTCAACTTCAATAGATTGTGTCAAATTGACAGCCTTTAAAACCTCAAAGAGAACATTTGCAGTCTGGTATGCTTTAGTGAGTTGTGCCCTACAAAGGAACAAAAAATTTACCATCAAATGAAAAACTGCGAATAAAATTTCCACAACAATCATCCAAATAACTTAAATATATCACCATGCAATCTGAACTTACCGATCAGCCTTATCAGCAGCATTTGTCAAGGCCTGGATGTATTTTTTGTAATAGTGTTGATAAAAACTTTGCATTTCACGAGCATCACTTTTCTTAACCCTTCCTTGTAGAGTTGGATCATTCTCCTGTAATAACAAGATCATATCTCCTCATGAGACCAATAACAAAAAACAAGATGTGAAACTAGAAGTATGGACATGTACAAATTAAAATATGCAAGGATGCTTTGGTAGTCCAATCTGATAACTTCTAAGAACTACATATGACCAAACAAAATAATATGCTTTGCTAAAACCATTAAGTATCAAATAAATTAATTTCAAAATCCCAACTCATGATGATTTTTAAACAAATATTGCATGTCCATTTCTATGTTCCAAGGAAATATAAGCAATTTGTCATGATTCATGAACAATACATGTTTATTGTCACAACTAAGCCTCATGTCACAAATCACTGTTGGAAATATAATCACCCTTGGGGTTATCAACACAAAGCATCTAATGCAAAGTTATGAATGAGCTAACATAAGTTTCCATAAAAATAGATAAGCACAAAAGTTCATTAAGCAAAAAAGACAAACAAGCTTACAACAGATGCATCCCATACATAACAGAAAGGAAGAAGAGAGATAGTAATTTAGAGCTAGTTTAACATTGAGCCTCAAAGGAATTCTAATACAAGTGAAATTGAACAAGCACATAAGCTCATTCTCAATTAGCCAACTTGTGAAAAACCCTTTGGCGTCCGTAGATTTCCCAAAAAGAAATCTAAGCTGCAAGAATGGTAAATCACATTCATAAGAAAGAAGCCAAAAGCCTGGAACCGACTTTCAACTGATCCCAAAATTCTAAAGAACAATTCTAACAACAACAACAAAATTTATTATATAAACAATCTGTGTTCACCCCACCCCACCCCACCCCACCCCACCCCACCCCTTGTATAAAGCATTTTAATTTCAATATAATAACTCTTACTCCAAGAACATGTTTAACAAAATACAATTTTTTGACGGTGTGATAGAAGTGAAAGGATGATTCATTATTTGCCCACAAATAATTAAACCCTAATGCTTATAGACCACACCATTATGGTCACACTAATCTACCCAAATTGCAAAAACATTTCTACATTTCAAAGGCCCTTCATGCATATGCTAAGCAAAATCATTAGATGAAAACACTACTATACTCACTCTTTCAAGACGCTGAAGGAGTGCAGTTTTAAATTGGCGAACACCACGTCCACTAGAAGTGGGATCCAACCTGTGAGCTTTCTCAAATGCATAGAATCGGCCTACAAAGAATATCATAAATTCTACTTAAAACTGCATACAATATAACAGAATCACACAGCACATAACCATGAAGTAAGAAGCAGATTAGAGCAAGAATGAAAAGAAATAAGCTATTCCAAGATGCTTATTACTGAAAATAGACATATAAATAAACATGCTTATAGATGTAAAAGGTATGTTACAAACATAAAATAAGGAATTTTATATATCAGCCCCAAAGCAAAACTAAGTATGTAATGATGTCAAACATCCACTAAATTACCCACACTCTAAAAAAGTATGATTTTAAGATCTTGAGGACGTGAAACAGGAAAAAGTATTATTTCTTGACCATTTGGGCAAAATAACAGATCACAATTTTTTTAGACACTCCTAATATAGCGACAATAGGACCAAAAAAATCCATTTTTAAACCGTATATAATTGGAAACAACCAAAAGCTAGCTAGGTATATGTTTCTAACCAGAGTATCTTAACAATTAAGTGATGCAACTAAAAGCAAAAGTACTACAAAAATAATTAACTCAGTGAAGTAGAATATAGCGTGCACCAACATGACACTATGTATATCTTCACAAGTATGTGCAAAAACAGTGAATGTATATCCAGCAGCACAATAACGGTTAACAAAGCTGGTTCGATTTCTTGCTATTCAAAACTGCTCCAGAATAAGGCTAGCTCATACTGACAGCTAGAAACAGACATTAAGATAACACTGCAAGTAACCGCATTAAGTAAAAATCACACAAAATGCATAATCATACTATGAAAGCAAACTAAATAAAAAACTTACAGAGGTAAGCCACCCTTGGGTTGCTTGATTCGACCTCATTGGCAACACGGAGAATGGGTGCAATCTCGCTAAGAGAAGATGGCACCACCTCACTGTCAAAAGCGGTCTCTCCAAGATTACCAGCAGTCTGCGTTCGGGTGATCCGCCTCATCGGTTGTGACTGATCTGACCCCCTGCTCGAGGACATTTTTGCCCTCGTCTTCCACTCAAAATCTCAACAGAGAAAAAGGGAAAACACTCGCTTCCCTGCAACATAAAAAGCATCCTTTTAGAAACATACAAGTACAACATCGGAACCAAAATTTAACCCCCTAAATCAACTTAAACACCCAGAATCCAAAAAACAAAAAAGAAAAAAAAAACAGAGAATTTTCAGAAGCCAAGAAAGCAAAAGCAAGTAAATCTAGCATTCGAAAGAGAAGAAAAAGACGGGTGAGAGCAAAGAAAGTACAGTAACGCCAAGTAAAATGAACAAATCAAGCAAAGTAAAACCTAATCGAACATCATAAAATAAAGTAGATGGGAAAAGAAAGTGAAGTACCAGATCACTACAAAGAAGATTTTAAGCTACTAAACCATCTGCATAAATAGGAACAGGTTAAACACTGGAACAGTAAAGGTAATGTGAGGGAAAAATTAGAAAGAAAAACTGAATTGTAGAGTGAGAAACAGAAGGGCGGCTACTTTAAGCTACTTAGCCTCAATGGAAGCAAAGCAGAGAGTGAAGCTAAGAGAAAAAACAAGTCTACATTACAACCCACACCTAAGGTCTTTCTGGTGATTGAATTCAAATTTCCAAAAAGTGGTAAGATCTTTATGATCCCAAGTAAAGTTATTGGGGAAAAAGAAAAACTAGCCGTTCCTAAACTATGAAAGGACCCTTTTGTCCTCAGTAAATTCATTATTATTCAATATTACCGATATTTTATTTCATTCTCAATGTTAAAAAAAAAAAGGAAATTCAACAAGAGATAATGTATAGTAATTTCAGAATTCTCCCCTTTTTGTTAGTATCGCTAAAAAATTGAAGGTGAGTTTAGACGGATAATTTATTTATTTATAATTAATATAAAAATAATAATAACGATAAAATTAAATATTGTAATAATATTGTAATATAAGATAAAAAATTTAATTAAATACACTGTATTACATCTTATTTAGGGGTAAGTAAAATTCGATTCAACTCGAAAAATTCGATAAAAATTTTAAATTTTGAATTAAATAGTTCAAGTTATTTGAGTTAATCGAGTTATTCGAATCAACTCGAATAAAAAATTAAGTTTTTCGGTTTAACTCGAATACAAATTATACAATTAGAGTTATCCGAAAATCTGAATAAGGAAAAGTAAAATTACGTGGTTTTGATAAATATTTATCTTTTTTAAAGTTAAAACTCAAAACTATTAAGTTAAAAAGTAAAATTATGTCATTTTGATAAATATTTACCCATTAAATTAAAAAGAAAAACCATTATATTGTTTATGTAATTAAATAATTGGTTCATATAAATGCAATATTGAGTATAAATAATACGATTCCTTAACTCGACTCGACTTGATTCGAAATTTTTTGACTCGATTCGATTCGATTCTAAAAAATTTCAAATTGAATTCGATTATAAAAATATGATTTATCAACTCGACTAATTAAAAAAAATTTAACTTAATTTAACTCGATTCGATCAAATTCTGAATCCTACTTCTACCGTCTATCTAAATTCATCTAAAATTATGGTAAATTAGAAGTTTGATTAAAAAAAAAGAGGTAAGCATTTTTTTTTTTTTTAAATCATAAGATCAGATCCAACGGTTGGAGATATTGTCGGTTTCCTTTGTCCTTTTGTTTCCAACTGGATCCCACAATCACACATAAATTCCATCGCACATGCGTTCATGTTTTTCTCAAAACAGGTTGGGTATTTAAAAAAAGTTTAAAACCAAAGGCCTATAATATTTTGAAATTTAAAATTTAATCCCTTACTTTAATTTTGAGGCATTGAGTCCATGTGCTTTTTAGTTTTAAAATCTTGATCCCTCCATTTAATTTTGCAATTAAACTTAATGATATAAAAGGTAAAATAACATTTTTAACTCTCAACATTTACAATTTTTTTGTTCATTTGGTTTTTATCTTTTGAAAGCACATAAACAATTTTAAAAGATTTTAAAAATTAACTTTTTTGCATATTTTAAATGAAAACTTAAGAATTTATTTTTTAAAAAATTATTTGAAAACTCTTTAAAATTGAAAAAGATAAAATTACTTTTAAAATATAAAAAAATTCAAAATTTAATGTTATCTATATCGAATTGACCAGTCGAACCGATTGGATTAAGAACCAGTTGGGTACTGGTCTAATGAGAGGTAAAAAATTGGTTGATAAGTGAACTAATACAAACTAGTTGCATCGAGCTAAAAAATCGGTTGAACCGACAGTTGAACATTTTTTTAACTAGTCTAACCAATTGATTTTAAAAATGATTGATCTCACTGATTCAAAGCAAAATAAATTATTAAAAATATATAAAAATCAGTTCAATTGTCAGTTCAACTATTTTTTAGCTCAACTCAACAAGTTCATATGAGATCATGGGTCAATCGATTTTTTTAATTTTAAACTTTTTTAATCATCAATATTTATATGTTTTTGCTAATTTGATCCATGTCCTTTAAAAGTATGTAAAGTTTTTTTAAATTTAAAATTTATTTTTTATATTTAAAAAACATAAAATTTAATCAATATATATTTTAAAAAATAAAAAATATGAAAAAAAAATTAAAAACTCTTTAAAATTTAAAAAAATTATAAATATAAATATTTTAAAAATATAAAAGAATTCAAAATTCAATGTTATTTAAATTGGATTGGTTGGACCATGAACCAGTTAGGATATTGGTCCTATGAGAAGTCAAAAATCGATTGACCCGTGAATTGATACGAGTTGGTTCAATCTAGCTAAAAAAACAGCTCAACTTGTAACGGCCCAAATTTTGTAATCAATGTTCAAGCATTGACCCGAGTTAGCGATGGATAAATTTATTTAGGGATTGGGTTTTGTTGGAATATAATTTGGATAAATTTTAGAAATTTTTATAAGAAATTAAGGATGTTGGGAAGTTTGTGTGAAATGGAGAGAAAATGGATGGTTAATATGGTGATTTTACCATTTTTAAATAAAAATCTTCACCCAATTAATGGGAAAAAATGGTTCAGCAGATTTAGATGAGGATAAAATTGATTTGTATCCATTTTTTCCTATATTATAATCATCCTATTTTTCTTTCCTTTTTTTTTTATTTACATAACATCTATACACTTTTTTCTACATTTCTTCATTTTTTTCTTTATTCCATCTATTTTCCTTAGCAAGCCATGTAGAGGGAGAGAGATTTGAGTGAGTTTTCTTACCATTTTCATCCTCCAAATTTCAAAGAAGGTAAGTGTCTTAATCTAACCTTTTAAATTTCAAAAAAATCTATGTTCTTCAAGGATGAAAGTGGAGGTTCTTGAGTGTTTGGGAGGGTTTGAGTTTGAAGAAGTATCTACTCATCTTCTCATATATATTTTTTTTATTTAAAGCATGTATTTTTGCATCCTATAGACTTTTATTTATGTGAAAAATCTTGTGTGGTGCATATTTATTAGTTAAAGAGGGTGGTGAATCCTCTAAAGTTAAGGGTAAAGGCAAAGTGGTGGAGAACTAGACAAGAAGCTTTATTGGTGTTCTTCCATCAAAGTGGTACCCTCTAACTCTCCTATGCTTCTTGATAAATCATAAATATGATGCTTGTGTGATAATGTATGCATGTTGTATGTCTTCGGGTGGAAATCATGTTTGGATGATTAAAATGAAGCTAAAAACTTAGTTGTGAAATCTGCCATAAACAAATTATTACATGAGCAGTAAGTTTGAAAATTCGTCATAAATTCCATAAAAATAATTAGAAAGTGATCTATACATCGTTATAAGTCAATCTAGTTTTGTTTAGAACAAACAAAGACCAATTTCTATTTTTATTTTAAAAGATATGAATTTTTTAGTATTGAAAGGTCATAAAAATATGGCAGTAGAATTCTTATAAAACAAATTTAACAATGACTTTGAAAAATCACCAAAAATTTCACAAGATAAAATAGGAAGTGAGATTTATATCTCTGTAACCGTACTGAAGTCTAGTTTTATTTAAAACAAACGAAGCTCGATTTAGAGTTGTATATTAAGAGTTATTAATTTTTTATTGAACAAAGGTCAAAATGTCAATGCAGCAAACTGTCATATTTCATTAGTTAATATTCTAGTTGGAATGATAAGCAAGTTGAAACGAGTGTGAGACTCGAATGTCATGGTTGTTTATTTGTGATTATAAGTTTGATGCCTTGTTTGCGCTCAGCCTTCGGGCTCTAACCTAACTAGCGACCATGAGTGGCGCTTGGGATAACATTATGGACACTCGGGATTATTTGACTAGCGGCCATGAGTGGCACGGGACTATCTGGATACCCGATTGTTTAAGCACATGTGCAATCTAACAAGTTTGACAAGTTTGATATGCAAGTGATTTGGTTATGTAGATTGAGATGACTCATTTGATTATTCAATACTCATGTCATGCTTCTATGTATAAATTTGATTTGCATGCTTATATTTATGAATTGCTTGAAGTATGGTAGATTAGTTGTGTACCACTGAGCCTGTAAAGCTCAGCATTCGAATTGTCTTCATTTTTAGATTAGTAGACTTTTGTACGTGTCTGAAGAGCATCATCGACAAGGGACTTCTAGCATCACGAATACAAAGTACAGTACATTATCTGTTAGTGGGTATTGTATTCCTAGGGCTTTACTTGTATTTTGTAAGTCTGTGACTCATTTATCGTTTTGGTTATTTTGACTATTTTGATATACGATGATATTGGAGCTCCACATATTTTGTTTAACTACTTTTATAACTATTTTCAGTATAACTATGTATGGTATTTTCTCTTATATAAAATGTATTTCAATGTTTTAAATTATTTGAAAATTTTATTGGGTTGCTCCGATGACCCGATGTAACGCCTTAGTCTTCGGGTACTTTGTATTCGAGATTTGAGTGTTACATAATTGATTTGCCTCAATAAATTGAAAGTAAAGAAACGACCTAGACCACCTATTCCAAAATACAAGTACAAATTTGATAATTGATTTGTTGCTATATGATTTGTAAAAAAAATTAATTCTTCATTGTATAACCAAATTTATTTCTAAACCAAAATTTTCCAACAAATAACACCATCATTATTTTTTAAAAGCTCAATCCACCAATGTTATCTCAAATACAACTCCCAAATTACATTTTCAGCATCTCCCTAAACCCAGAACCATAGGTACTTGATTAGATTTATAATTATGGATATCACGATAAAGTTTTTATTTTATAAAATTTTAAAATTTTGTTGTCAACTAAAACATTTTTCTAACTCAGTTTGGATCGAGTTGACAAATCTTATTTTATCATTTTAATTCGAATTGAAATTTTCTCGAATCGAGTAAAGTGAGATGAAATTCGAATTGAATCGAATATATTTGTTCGAGTTAATTTTTTTTTAAAATGACTTTGGGTCTTTGTAACCACTATTACTCGTCGTAATCAAATTTATTATTAACTTTCATAACCTCATAATTTATTTATTAATCTTTTATATACGAGTTAACTTTTTTTCTTGCTTAATTGCTTCAATTATCTTCTGATTCTTATCATTATGTATTTTTAAATTAAAAAATATATTAAATAAAAAAATGTGATTTTTTAATAAAAATTATTTTAAAGATAAAATGTGAAATTGATACCAAAATAAAATTTTAATATGAATAATTTATGGCATCATCAATAATTAAATTTTAACATAAATTTATAAATATTCAATTGATTAAGCAATTCAATAATATAAATAATACAAAATGTGAAATTTAATTTAAAAATATAAATAATAGATATAAATAAAATTATGATTATTTAGGTTTAGGAATTTTTTTTGGATGATTTTGATTTTTTATTTGGGGGTGAAGGGTGAGACGTAAAAGTTTATGGGAAAATAAAAAAAAAAATTTGGGGGATTTTGTGGAGAATTTTTGGGGGAAGTAAATGGGGGGAAGTAAAATTGGGGGGAAATGGGTTTGGGGTAGATGATGGTGAGATGGGAGGGGAGAAAAAATTTTGGGGGAGAAAATGGGAGGGAGTAAAAGTTTTGGGGGGAAAGTAAAAATGTTTTGAGGTTTAGGGTAAAAATGTAAAATGTTATAGTTTGATATTCGGTTTATTCGAATTATTTGAGTTATTAAAATTCGAAAACTCAACTCAATTCGAATTTGAAATTAAAAAAAAATCGAGTTGACTTGAATAACTCGAATAGTTTAACTCGAAATTTGAAATTCGAAATTTTTTCGATTTTATTGAGTCGAATCGAGTTTTGCTCACCCCTTCTTACCTCTTATGCTACAATCTAAAAGGAACCTATTAGTATCCAATAAGAAATCTAACCAATAGACCAAAAACGATCTCAAATCATCCAAGGCATCTATGATCAATAGTTTAGGAGTAAAAAGGATCCACACACAAAGAGGCATGTAAAATATTGTGTCATTCTTTTCTACATCACTCATCCAATTGTTACTTGTTGGCATTAAAAAGTCGTACTAATACTGTGATACTTGGATTCCCCTAATTTTTATTCTTCATCTCCTCCACCTTGGCTATACAATGTCGGGTATTACCCATGATTTTGCTATCAAACTCCTAAAAAGTGTTAGCTTTCCTTTTTCCTTTTCCTTTCCTTTTACCAATTATAGTTTTCATCAAACAAAAGACTGAATAAACTACTAGAAAATGAAGAAAACAATGGTAAAAAATCCAAACTGGGAAAAACAAAAAAAATCACATTCCAAAAATGCAACATTAAAACAAAATGAGAACAGAGCAAAAAGATGAGAAATGTAGTAAAGAGAAGAATGGTGAAGACTTATCTAAGTGAAAATTTCCTCAAATCTTTCCACAGGCAAGCAAAATGAAAGCAAATTTGGTAGAGTTTCTCCAAAGCTTTTCGTGTAAAGTGGACTTTTGAAACCTATGTAATGCTATTTTAAAGCACCAAAATGAAGAATTCGAAAGAAGCTTAAAAACACAAAAATTTATCACGAAGGATATTTGGCTATGCGTCATCCCTGAAGATCAACACAATTTCTTTTTCATAGGTAATTTATTTGATTAGTTGTGTTTGGATTTGCAAGTCCAAACCAATAGTAACATAAGCAAACAGAGATGGGTTTGTTTCTTTGGCTTAATAGTATGACGCATTTAAAAGAATAGAAATCTCTTCATTTCCCAAGGCAAATATATGAACATGAATGAGATACTCAAAGTCTCTTTTAACTAGGTGATTCAGTATGCCTCTATCAATAAGATCGTTTTGATGCCAAGCTCGATAATTCAACCTAAGCAGATTTCTCCAGGTATAGGTTCTTTCCTTAATACTGATGGTGCGGTAGAGAGAGTTATTGGTCTCTCGACTACTGGTGGTGTGGTTAGAGATGAAATGAGAAAGTGGATCCTTGGATACAATCGCTTTCTGGGGAAGTGTTCGGCCTTTGATACTGAATTATGGGTCATTTTGGATGGCTTATTACTACTGCAGAAACAAGGATATGATAAGATTACTATTCAGTTAGATAATCTTGAGGTTGTTAAAACCATCTGCGACAATCGTTCAGTTCAACGGTGTTCATTTATGATTACGCGAATTCAACAGGTATTGTCAAGAAAAGATAAGTAGCTTCTGAGGTATACTCCGAGAGAGAATAATCAAAGTAGCAAATGCTCTTGCTAAATTGGCATTGAAAAATGACAAGGACTTATGCATGTTCAATGAGCCTTCTATGAAAATTCAAGTAGCACTTGTTGAGTAATATTATATCGTGTCTTATTGATCGGGAACATTCGGGTATTTATACATGCTATTACAACTCATGATATGACCTCATTGTTTTGTCTTGACTCTAATGTCTCTAGTACTAACATTTTTTGTCCCTAATACTGACATTCTTTGCGAACTCTAAGCCTGTTGGACACATGTCTTGGTTGCTTGCGGAGCACGCAATCCTTTCTGTTCTTGGGAAAAACATTTTGAGCGGGCTCTGAGCCTGCTAGACACGTGTTTGGGTTGCCTACGGAGCTCACGATCCTTTCTAGGAGCTCTTTAAGTATATGCGAATTGAGACCGTGGGCTTCCCTTTGTTCTCGTGAGCTGGGTCCGCAAACTCCCCTTGCTGTCCTCTCGTGGTTCGCCTCGCATTCAATTTAGTGGGACCATTTCGGGTCATGAGTAGGTGACCCGAATCCTATCTAAGACTCGGATTGGTGATCACTGATGTATAATAATAGTCCCCCCTTAATGGGTCTAAGGAGGTTACCAAGTGGCATTTCTTAGATCCATCGCATCAAGTTTAAAAATGTAGCGTGTTGGGTAAGCTACAAGCTGTGATGCATGATGATCGTTTTTCCACGGTGCGAGCAGGTGTCAAATGCATGTTTTTGACCGTTGAAAATTAAATTGTTTTCATCTGCTCTGGATTATCGATCATTCTCGGTCATGTGAATTTTCAAAATGCAGGAATGTAAATCTTCTTTAAAAAAGGGAAAATTATCTGGAACCGTAAAATTTTCATTCGATTCTCTTGAGACTAGAATCGATCGAAGATCTTATACAAGCTAAAATTTTTTTTATGCCTTTTTCTTTTCTTTACCAAACATGTCGAGAATAAGAGGCGCTAGTGGTCGATTACCTTCTCATTGCCCACCACGGAAACACGCTCCGAGGGTCGTCGTCAAAGCTAACTTCGTCACCTACACTAGAAACAACGATGAGATGAGATGAGATGAGCCTTACGTGCTCAAAGATTCCAAATACCTCATTTTGCCTACAAGTTCTTTATCCCTGAAGGATCACATAGGTTCAATAACACTAACGATGACAGCTTCCTCCTCCCCATCCACGCCTTGGAAGTCGAATTTCATTTACCGCTACACCTATTTTTTTGCAATCTCCTCCGAGAATATCAGGTCGCCCCTGGTCAACTTTGTGGGTTTTCCTAGTGGAACGCAATGGCTTATTTCATCGATTACTACCAACACAACGAAGTACCAAAGCTTGCAGTCTTTCAAAATTCGCATTCGTTAAAGGCCCGAGGGCAAGAAAATTCGGTAGGCTTTTACTATTTTTCTTCTCGCGAGAAATGTGAGACCATCATTGCGAACTGGTACGATAACCTTTGGCTAAATCGGGGGAAATACATTAGGGTTCAATGTAAGACAGTAGATGGTGGGCTTCCCCATAGAGTGGTCTGGGCCAAGTCAAGATATGTGTAACTTTAAGCGAACTATAGCGACAATTAGCAAGAAAGCTTAACTAGAAAGGCTCCAAGTGACAGCAAGGATGTCACCAAGATGTTAGGGGCAATTGATAAGAGGTGGACATGACAACACACTATTTATAATGACATAGAGCATCTAGGTCGAATCCTGGTTGGAATGAAAGGTGAACCCGAAAATTATTTTTATACTTACTATAGGATGAGGCCTAGTCTTTGAATGGTGGAAACCGAGTGTTTCGTGGTTCAAAAACGCCGAATCTCGTCTTAATCATCATTTGTCAGGATTGTTCGAAGTAAGTTCCTTGGCTTGGACAGGGCACTTAGTCCATGTCACCATTCCTGGATCCCGAGGGGAATTTGTTCAATGGAATAATTTCTTAGATGTATTACCGTACCCCCAAGGGTTAGGCCCATTTTTTTCAGGTCAGTGGAATCTTTATGCTCAAAACCCCGATTCAAGTAATCATTTATTTGGTACCTCCCAAGGATAAGGAACTGCCATTCTAACCCTTCTCGGGGGATTCCATCCACAAACGCAAAGTTTATAATTGACTAATATTGCACACCATCATTTAGCTATTGCAATTCTTTTCCTAATAGCGGGTCACATGTATAGAACTAACTTCAGAATTGGTCACAGTATAAAAGATCTTTTAGAAGCACATATTCCTCTAGGTGGACGATTGGGGCGGGGGCATAAGGGTCTTTATGACAATCAATAATTTGATTCATTTTCAATTAGGCCTTGCTCTAGCTTCTTTAGGGGTTATTACGTCCTTGGTAACTCAACACATGTACTCTTTACCTTTACCTGCTTATGCGTTCATAGCACAAGACTTTACTACTCAAGCTGCATTATATACCTATCACTAATACATCGCAAGATTCATCATGATAAGAGCTTTTGCCCACGGAGCTATATTTTTTATTAGAGATTACAATCTGAAACATAATGAAGATAATGTATTGGCAAGAATGTTAAACCATAAAGAAGCTATCATATCCCATTTAAGTTGAGCCAGCCTCTTTCTGGGATTCCATACTTTGAGACTTTATGTCCATAATGAAACTTTTTTGAATCACGAATAGATGACTTGAATTCTATCCAGGACTCAAATTAATGATCACTGATATACAACAACACTAAAAGAGGATAACGCAAAAGGTGATTTGAATAACATCCATTCTATGTAATTAGCATGTTTTCTTAGGTATTATGTCATAAAAAAAAAACACAAGAATATAATGTTAAGCAACACTTGCCACATGGAAAGCGATTTTTAATGCACCATTTGATTCTCCAACCAGATTGCTACACGACTCCCTCTTTAATTCAAAGTTACACAAAATCAGGAATCAAGAAACCAATTATATTGTGCATAATTTACACAAACATAAAGCAACTCTTTATTAACCACTCCCATGAAAACCGCAATATAGGATATCCTCACTAAAATCATAACACTATCCTCCCAAAATAATAATCTTGGATAAAATCACTTTAACCATCCGAAGGGATGCTTCGCTCATAAGGAGAACCTCGCTAATGGACACATGGACCATCAACAAGCCACATCAGAAATATTTGCAGGCTCTTCACGTCACATCCGACCGCACATGCAGTCGAACCCTCCACAACTAAGTTACTAAGTCTCCATATTGTTGTCTACGCACACGTGATTAATATTTGAATTTATCTAAACCACCCGACCCAAACCCAAATTCAAAAGAGCCTAAGCTCAAAAAAGTTCAAGCCCAAAAAAATGAACTCAAAATAATTAAATCCAAAGACAACTCGATCCAAGTCTGCCCAAACCCACCTTTTTGCCACCACTAAGCCCAGCCTAACCCATAAGCGCGTTTTATTGTTCACAATATTAATGCAGGGTGCAAGGGAATTGAATTGCCTAAGACTCTGCCCCTAAAAAAGCAATTCACAATATCCATTCCTATTTCCCTGCAGCGTGTGGAACAAAAGCAATAGATATGAAGAATAATACATTGGTAAAACTTACAAATTTTGTTCAGAGCCATGCCAGAGTTAAACAATTGGCACCCATATCATAAGACTGTTCCATTCAAAATGCCAAAATTGCCAAGCCCCCTCTTCCATACATAACCATGATATAATTACAACAATTGACAAGATTTTCAAGATTGAATTCATGCGAGGGATCAATAACATCAACATAATTACAAACTGAGACCGCTTAGTATATTATTCCTTGTGATGAGATGTGTGATCTTTACGGTGTCCACCTAGAATACGAGAAATCTGCAGACCTCTGCTGAATGCTTGGTTGAAAAGCATTCGAGTCTGGAACTCAGACACAAATGGAAACCAGGCAAGGAATGCAACTGGAGTGAAAAGAAGCAAGCCCATTACAATCTCATATCCACGAGCAAGTGTTCGAACTGATCCCCAAAAGCCAGCTTTCTTTACAACAGGCCTCAAAGCTTGAGCAATCTGATGACATATATGAAAACAGCATTAACATCCATTATGAAGTAAAATTACCACCAATGATTAGATTGCCAACTCCTGTTAGTCTCCACAAGCATTCATGAATTTGTTAACTTTTATGAAATGAATGCCAAGAGAAAAGAAACGTGCAACTGGTGCACTAAGACCGAGAAAAGAAATGCACAACTGGTGCACTACGACTGACTGCCTTCACCATTTAAGAGGACAATAATTTTAGGTACAAATCACTATATAGCTTTAAAGAACCATTTAGGAGGCAGCAGATCACTATGGATTTTTGAAAAACAAAGCAACCCATACCAGATCAGCAAACAAGAAGCAATTCTAATTCAGAGGGAAAATTTTTTTGAGAAATCAGCAGTGCATAATAGTGGAAGCTTATCTTTTGAGCTTCAATATATAAAATGTGCACTTGAGAGCTGAAGAGAACTACGCAAGTTAACTATTGCCATATGATTGTAAAACTGTAAGAGAGACAGAGGAAACAAGCTTACCAGAAGCATTCCCCAACCCGTAGGCATGAAAATAAAAATACACACTATAATGTCTTGAATTGTCATATGAGCAAGTGCGACCAAAATAACCAGAATGGACACAAATGTCAAGAATATTAATCCCTTGATGAGCCGGAAAACGAGCTGATAGCTTGCACTGAACTTTCGCCTTCCAACAGATACAGTCTACGAAAAAGCATAAAATCATTAAGATATACGGTTCAGTTCCAAATAAATGCCTGATGACAACTTATGCATAATCTAATAACTTCAGGAAGATCATAAGGAATTATTAACTAGTCACCTACCTTCATTACAAACAATATTAGAACAATCACAAGCCATGATGCACCATAAACCTGGGACAAGAAAATGAAAATTCCCAGTGTAAATTTATCAGGATGAAAATCAAGGGAAAAATGGCCATGGAAATAGAGAGGAACCTACCAAAAAACTTTTGGTTTTCCTTGTAACATGCAAGTGATAGACAAGCCCATACTGGTAGATAAAGAAACGTAAAGCTAACAATATCTCAGCAATAATACCACGCTTGCCAGAATATTGAAGATGCTCTTGCTCTTCTTCCCACCACGATTCCCAACTTTTTTCTGAAGGTACACCTATACCACCTCGGTTGTTTATCCACTTATTCCAATCAGTCCAATCATCAACAATCTTCTGCCACTCAAAACCAGAAGGATTGAATAGAAAGGGAGCAAAAAGCCATGTGCCCACCATAAACCACAAGGATGCAGTGATCAATACATAAGCAACTGTACTTCTGTAAGTATGACCAAAGATTTGGTACACTATAAGCAAGATCATCATCTCAATACCCTTAACAAAATGGCTACGTGAATAAAGCCGGTAGTTTTCAGCAAACTTTGCATGGAACACCACAAACCCTCGGCCTGTAGGCCTGTACTTAGCACCTCCATGAAGCAATGTCCTTCCATAATAGTGGGTTTTTGTTCCAAGAGAAAATGTGAAAAATACTGGTGCCAGTTGCAGTTGCATTAATATAAATTCACTCAATGCAGTTCGGAAACCTCTTTCCAAGCCAATTTCCATCAACATGGGTAGTGCCATCAAAAATCCAATTTGAACAAAAGATTGAGAAGCAAGAGCCACTTGAAGAGGTTTATTATCACGGATTGCTGGTTCCTGACTCAATTCTTCTTCAAGGCCACTGAGTACAAGATAGAGGCGCCCATAAAGGAACACATAGACAGTGAGCACTGTTACCTGCCAAAGAACACAGAATGATGTTTGGTCTGTATGACATTTTAAAGCTATAGTTAAAAGGGGAAAGTTTGCGGAATTACCAGAGTACTGAAATAAAAACCAACTGTAGTGAAATAACAAGACAACATTCTGAAAAAGTCAAAACGATGTCCCAGCCTGTATATATCTCGACTCAATGTCTGCTCACCATTGCCATTAGCTATTTTGGCCTCAAACATAGATATCTGATTTAGACCCACATCCCTTCCCTTCCCAACTTGTATGTATTCATGATGAGTCACATTGCCTTCACGAAGTGTAGAATTGAAGCCTGTAATCACAATCAAATCACAGAAGTTACAAATCGAAGTCAGGCAAAAAATCAAAACCAGTTTAAAAAAGATCAAGGCCTTCCTACCAGCAAAAATATCTTCACTCAAATTAATTACTTTGGATGCTTTACTGACACCTCCTCTTGTGAGGTGAAAGAGCCTATCAAATACATCTGGATGACCATAATGGAATCGAACCCTATACAAACAGCAAACACATAAGTGATCTAGCATTGCTTAACAGAATGTACTAAAAATGTATGAGAGCCAGAACTAAAGGAAAGAACTTTTTTTTTTTCCTTGGAGTAAATCCCACAGTACCGTACTAGCATGGACAGGGAAGATCCATTAGTATGAAAAAAAAAATGATGGTATTTTATCACATCTTATTTGGAGTAGAGAAACAATTAAGTGGGATGAGTTCTCCAATATATAAAATAATATGACAGTAGATAAACAAGCCGATGAGTTCCAGATTTAGAATGTTTTACATGGTTTTATCCCTGTTATCCCACATCTATTAAGTATAGCTTTCCCCATTGTCCGTAACTTAGCTCAAATCTAATCAAGATTTAATCATATTCAAAAATAGGCTCCCAAAACTTTGATCAATTTTTATGGTTTAGCCAAAAAGAATGCACGAATTTTAGATAAGAATTAACAATGATAATTACAAATGACATGTTAATGATTCGTCTGTGCAGTTTGAGCTCTAGAATTAGAATTTGTTAAATGGTGTTATCCCCACATCTATTGAGTATTGGGTTTCCCATCCCCTCTATCTATAACCAATTGATTTTAGAGTTTTATACTTAGCATAGTATCAGAGCCCAAGTGTGTTCTACTGTTTAGAATTTGTTAGTGGTGTTATCCCCACATCTATTGAGTATTGAGTTTCCCATCCCCTCTATCTATAAGCAATTGATTTTAGGGTTTTATACTTAACATAGTATTAGAGACCAGGTGCGTTCTACTTTTCCTCTGCCTTAACCCATGTGAGGTTGTGCACATGTAGACCCTTGTTGAGTTGCACATGAAGGGGAGCATTAAGTGGTGTTATACAACATAAAATATTAGGCTTCTTATGGCCTTATATTAAAGTTGGCTTACCACCTAATACCAAGTAGTTTTAGGTAGGATGCTTCACAAAATGCATTTAAGCAACCCCAGATAAATCTATTTAGGATTGTTCTAATGTTTTTTATTGTTAACATCAATTCCCAAATCAACTAATAAATAAAATGGCCCGCACAACAAACTCTCAAACTTAATAAATGTTGGATATCACCATTTTAACACTTCACATCCAATAGGCTCAACACCAACTCCTAAACTTGATCAAATTTTGGTAATACCATTTAACAAAATCTCTCTAGGCTCAACACTAATGACAAAAAAACAGGACTACAACGTGGACATGAATAAAAAAAGAAAATAATGAAACAAATAAAGAGCAACAAATAACCTGGGCTCTAACACCTTGTCTGATATCCAACTTAAAAAACTAATCACAATAGCTCAAAAAAGTTGTCCTTAGTTTTCTTCTATAAGAGGGGGGAGGGTAAATTGATTATGTATTCCAAAGGAACAAGCATATCTAAGAATTCACACACTAATCTTTTCCAATAAGAGATTAAATATCTCTAAAAGGTCTAACACAATAACTTACTTCAGAGGGTTGGCTAACAGTCGCTGACCAATAGTAACAAAACTGGTCTCCTGATTTGACATAAACCACGCAAGAGAAGAAACACTGCACCAAACAGTAGAGTATCAACAACCTATTAAAAAGAAATAGTTAATAACATAGAGAAAACAGTGTGCCAGTTACCTTCCAGTAAATATGTGCTCTCTGAGACCAAGTATTGTTGGGTATCTTACACCATCATGCTTTTTGAGGAATTCTTGCAACAAATTCCTCATTTTCAAGGCCTCTTCCATGTAATTATCCTATGTGATACAATAAGAAAAGATAGAAACACAATAATCCTTTGCAATGCATTCAAAGAAAGAATAGGTATTTTATCCTATGAGAACGAGCAATAAAATAATAGAAGGCAGCATCATGAACAATGATGTTTAGTAAAAACACAACAAATAGCAACCTGGTTCATGTCTATTGTCTGCAAGCCTTCTCCTCGTGTGAAGATAACAGCATGGTTTTGGTTTTCTGGTTTTCCTTCACCCAAGATAGCAGGTCCTGGAAGCTTTATCCGATAAATTTCCTGTTACAGAAATGATCACAATGAAAAGATAATTAAAAAATGAAAAACATTAGGATGCTGAGAAAGTGATAGATATCCAAATTGAAAGTGGATATTTAAAACTGCGTACTTTGAACAATCAGGTGATTTCATGCACTGAATTTAAAATTTTTAAATAACCAACATGAAAGTTCAAGAACAAAATGCATACCAAAGCAAAGAATTCGATCTTTTAAAGCTGTCACTAGAAGAGCAGGCATATTAAAAGAAGCATGAATTAGATGATACCTCTCTGTTATCTAACTAATGTTTGATAAACCAAAGAAACATCAGGCAAGATGCAATTTAAATGCCATATTGTATCTCTTTCAAGTATGGTCATTGATCTTCTTACAGATCCGTCAAAGGGGGCCTACTAACAAAATGTTGAAACGGCTTCTTAACTTCTACATGTATGGCCATATGTCAAAATAGGCTAAAGTACTAAGAAAGCCCTGAACAATTCCACTGTTCTTAAATAATTCTCAGGAAACACAAACAACAATTTAAATAGCTAGCAACATGTGATATTGAAACCATGGTTTTGCATTACCTGGTCTAGATTTTGCTCTGAAGAATCAATGGATTTCGGCACAGCCCTCACTAGAACTGAGAAATAATTAACCTTGCCATTAAGCTTCTTTGACCTATCCTCGCTACGTTGTTCAATCTCATCAATATATGCTACACGGAGTGATGGGTATCTGCCAATAAACTCCACTTAATGAAAATATGTACACTTATTAAGCAACTGAAATCTTCAACTACTACTAATGGAAGTTAGCAATCTCACTTTGTCATAAGCCTCAGAATGTCTTGTGCACGCTCACTACCAGATCGCTTCTGAATGCCATATTGTTGGCAAGACACCACATACATAAATTTCATATCAGCTACAGCTTCACACTGTGCCTTCAGTGATCTGTTCTCTTTATTATCCTCTGTATTTAGTTCTATGGTCTTGTAGCCTTCCATCAAATCTAAGCCGGTGGAAATTAAAGCAATGTAAGATAGAACAAATCTCAGATCACTAATAATTCATACAAGCAGATAAATTTGTAATCAATATGTATGAATAATTAGTGATTAGCAGCGTACAATCAATTATACTGGAAGTTTACAGGAAACAGAAACATATACCTTCATGTTTGGCCATATCAAGGAAAGCCTGAAGCTCCAATGCTTCTCGATAGTACATCATACCTCTAACTGCCATTTATAGTGCTCTATTAATCTAGAAAAATGGAAACAAATCGCAAACACAGCCGCAGGTGCCAAAACAAGCAGGCACACACACACACACACACACATATATATATAGAGAGAGAGAGAGAGAGGACCAGTTCTTGTTAAAGTTTGCCCCCTATATGATGCCCACTGACGAAGTTTTTCTTCTAATTCAGGAGATTCTTTAAGTTCTTCTTCATTTTTTCGATCCACCCTTTCAAGAAAGTTATTCCATTCATCTAGAAATTATTAATGACAATCAGCCACAAGTTAAAAACAGTGAAAAGATTTAACATTTGCGGAATACAAGCGAGTGCAAACCTGGAAAGATTTTCTGTAAGTAAAACAGAATGGAAACACCATCTTCATTTCGCTCTTCCAATTCTTTCAAGGAGAAGAGAACTTCTTCTGTGAAGTAAGGAGTTAAAACACTACAGAAGAAAACAGAGGTTCAACAATTCGATAGATTGATATAATGATAAGTATAAAATTTTACCAGATAAATGGCGAAGAATAATTCATTTGAGGTACTTAACCAGCGGTTAAACAATTACAACTACAGCAACTTATGAAGGTCAACTCAATTGCAAAAGAATTTACATCGAGTTAACAATTTCATGAAAATGGAAAACAATTTTAACCAACTTGATAAGCATGGCCAAAATGAATATTAATTATTAAGAAAATTAATTTATTCTTAAACTTTATACATTTCATTTTGTTAAGTTATTTATTTTTTCATGCGATTACATTATTTAAGACAGGAATGGAATCAATTAGGTTCTTAAATTTTATAAATTTCAATATGTCAAGTTGTTTATTTTTAATTCAATTACATTATTTGATGCAGTTTAGTCAAGGCATGTGTAAGTGCCAGCGTTGCACTTCAGCACCAGGCAACAAAAGTGCCTCAAACCCTTTCGGGCAGGGCCCATTTAATCAGGTGCATGCCTGGTGCTCCTAGGCACTTTCTTTAGTTAGGAAATAGGCATAAAAAGCCCGCATCATTGAGGTCTTTTTAGTTTCTTTTATTTTTCACTTTTTTCATCAAATATACCTTTACTAGTAAGAAAAGAATAGTATTAAACTCTATGCTTCTCAATATTTGAGTATTCAACGATGAACATTGACCAATAAAAAAGTTGCATGTTTTGTAGATATAGATAATACTAATGTCTTATGCTATATTATATAGCCACAAAAAAACGAATACATAAACATATTGTGCTTTTACTTCACTCAGGCCAGCACTTAATTTTGCGCCTTACACCCTTAACAACAGTGTTACGCAAAGCCAACTCTAAAAGAGGTAAAAGACAGAAACTTTGAAGGTAAAACCATAAAGAGTTGTACTTTGTTATTCTATTGATCTTACTATTGTGTTATTATAGAACAGTTGGTGTAAATAATAGCAACAAAACAAGAATAGGAAAAATAAAAAGGAAAAGGGAGAAAATAGAAGGAAAAACATACACCAAAAGATCTTCCATTCCATGGAAGAGTAATAGACAGCAAGGTAGGGCAAAGCTTAGAATTTATAAATAGTAATTTTAAACATCGAACTCTTTAGGTAATTCATGCTAACTATGAATAACCAAAATGAATGGCAATTATATTACTATGAAAACCTAACATTTTGCTGAAAATTGAGCCAGTTTAACTCAAAGATTAGAACAATACATTTGCAAAGCATTGACCAATGTCATAGATGATAGCTGGCATGCCCAATTTGTCTAATCTACTCCTATTTAGAATATATATACATATTTAAAAAAGAAAAAAGAAAAAGCTTCTCTCTTTTTCTGAAGTGAACCAATCTATTTATTTCCATAGGTAAAACAGCCCAAAATACAAATAAAATGGAGATTTCTAATGTAAAACAAATAAAAAAAAATGGCTCTGTTGCAATGTAACACCCTATTTATATATCAATAATTGCATAAAAAAGTAGTACAAGAAAGCTCTTTCCTATCCAATCGACAATATGATATATTCTTTAGTTATAAACCAATTAGATGTATAAGAAAGAGTAAACAATAGTAGAATGAAACAATGAATCTAGGAGAAAGCTTACGAGAAAGAAAGCATATTGCGAACTTTAGGTGCAGCAGGCATGTCCATAAACAAAGAATTTGAGAAGAAAGAAATTCGCCTCCTAGCATCTATATTAGAGGGTACATCCATTGCAGATTCCTTTGTGGTAAGTAATAAATAGAGCCGGTTGATCTACAAAAAAAAAAGGAACATTAAGAATCCAACCTGAAACCAATTGGCAATAGGTGAAAGGACCGAACTTTAATATAAGTCACAGCCATAAAGAAACCACTACTTAATTAATGTGGGCTAACACCACTAACACTCCCACTCACGTGTAGCTCACACGGCCAACACATGGACAACCTCACCAAGGATCATCAACATCACATAGGGTAGGGCAAGGCACTAATACCATGTTCAACATCCAACCTAAAACCATTTGGCAAGAGGTGCAGGAGCCCAACTTTAATGAAAACCACAAGGAACCTAATACTCAACTGATATGGGATAAAACCACTTAATAATCAGAAAAGCATAACAAGGAGCTCACCTTTTCTCTCCACGCTTCTGAAACAGGAGTTGAAAATTTAATAGCTCCAGCAGAAGCAAATAACTGATCTAACTTTTTTGTATCAAATAATTGATGAAGTGGATCAATCATCCCATCATGCCCAGACCCTCCATGTTCCAAGCTTTAGAGGAGAAAGGATCAAATAAAATAAAATAATAGTAAGTTATGGCACTAGAACATACTTTTGTTTGAGGAGACAATCAAATGAATATGCCAAACCTGGAGAATTCTTCCTCCACCATTATGTCCTTTGTCACAATCTCCAGCATGTCCTGGAAACAAAGTACCACTTGACCCCTTTCGTCCTGCTTATTTTCCAACTGCAAAAATCAACATGCTTATTTTAAGACTTCCTATTACACCCAAATGCAATAGGTATAAAATGTACTTGAACCAATTTAATTTTCGAATATTACCAAAAGTTTTATCAACTTCACAATGTGGTCATAGAGACTAGGAAGAGCACTCATTCTGTAAGTCTTAATCAGACTACCATCTTCTATACGTTTGTCAACCTTGGAAAATATGTCATCTATAACTCTGGAAACACATCAGAATAAATCAAATGAAATTAAGCAACAATATGTTTCACAAAATAATAATTCCAACAAGAGGAAATTGCAGATTAACTAAATATTTGGCTAACATTCCAAGTTAAAGAGAAGCTTACCTTTTCTCATGCTGCCCTTCAACTAGAAACTTAATAATGCTTCTGAATGAAGCATAACATTCACGAATTGCACAGAACATGTAAGGGTCAGCTTCAATCCTCTTTTGCAGCTCTCTATCCCTACTATCACTGTCCTTGGCCATGTCTAACGCTATTGGGATCTATATAAAAATTCACAAGTAAAATCAAGATACACAACTCTAAAGATCACCAGAGAAAAACAGGTTGAAGCAAACCTTGCTAGCAAGCAAAAAAGGTGGCCACTGGATTTGATCTAAATCACGGTCTGCCCAATAGGGAACAAGCAACAGATTCATCTCCCTAAAAATAAAAAAAGCTCAATACATAGAAACAGTAAGATGAATGTAACACATATATAACATGGAGCAGAGTTTAAATACTTGTTGCTTATAAGATCTTCCTCCCGAAAACTACTGATTATTTTGTTCCATAACTGAGCAAATTTTGCTGCCTCTTTCTCTTTATTAGACCGTGGCTGAGAAATAGAACAGTATTAGATGGAAAGTGTATATTGTGATTCTTAAGCCAAAAAATCAGAGAGATCAAAGTTAATAGTATATATTAAGAGATTTGACCTGCCAAAAGCTGCGAAAGAAAAAAAGACAAGATCCTTCTTTCTTTTTCTCACTCTTATCCCCCGGAATTAAGCAGAAATTAAAAGCACCAGGCAATGATCCAAAACGGGAACGGAGCATTCCCAATGTTCGAATCTGGGGTTCAAAACAAAAATATTGAAATAATATATAATACAAACACTGGAAAGGAAAAACAACTAATATAGGTTCTAAAGAGATCCTATGATAATTATAAAGAAGCCGAGAATGAAGGGATTTTCAATATATTCAAAAAGAAACTGCCACTTTTCATTACGTGAAGTTTACAAAATAGAAAGATGCCATGTGTTCTACATCATCTACATAAAACAGGTGAACAGAGCAAAGAAATGGTTGACCACCACCATAGTGCATGTTTCATGAAAATGCTTGGCAAAACCAAGACATTTTCATTGGAAAAATTTGAAAAATAAGCACGCTAGGAAAAGATAATAGAAAAACAATGGCAATAACTAACTAGTTATGTAGAGCTCAACTTACCTCTCCAAGGCGTCGAAATGCACCATAAATACCTCCAAATAATGTAGAGAATATTGCATACCAAATCTGGGTATCCATAAAATAGACCTTGAAAAGTAAAAACCAGCAAATTAGACCTTGAACTATCAGACACAAGTAATGACAGGAAAACATGAAGCAATTATGATCAAGAGATATGCCATACAAGAATGATTGGAGCCCAGAGAGCAATCACAACGCCTATGTTGTTCCTTGCTGCAATAAATGAATTCAAGGAATGAACTTCCATGTTCTGGAAAAGTCGAAAAGATAATAGAATGACATATTTTAAGATTGATACCTTGGGGGAAAAATTCATGCCATTGGAAACGCCTTACCCGAACAGACATAACAGCTTTTGTGGGACCAACTAAAGGTTTTATCTGCAACACCAAAAGGAAAAAGTGATGGATTATTAAGTCTCTAAAAACACATCAAATCTGGCATGCTAATCAAAGAAGGAAGATGCAAAAGATCTTTTTAAGAACTAAAACAAGAGAAACACCAACGGAAGTGATTCTAGGTAGCCTTAAGCATAGGATCATAATCATCTTAATCATGACCAGCCTTTTGGTACCAATATTTTGATTGATTAATGATCAGTGCCAAGAAAAGAAAGGAAGTATGATTGTATGTGGCAGTTTAGAATGAACTGAATGGAGGGCACACCTCAATATAATAACTGAATGCCAACTTAGTGATGATAAGTAGGACCCAAAACATTGTATACCTGAAAGTTCAAATAAAAATAGAAATCAAATATCTCAAATAGTTGCCACAAAAGCAAATTGGTAGATCCTACAAACATTTAACTCTTACTTGAAGAGCGAAAATGTGCTCTCATGCATTCCCCTACCAACATAGAGACGAGGCTGAAAGATTCAATCAAGGGAATAAGTGAACCAGAGAAGAAACAAATTTGAAAGAAGATGATGATATAAGAGAAGTTATCTCTACCTGCGACCACCACATCATAAGCATCACAATCTTGTAATGTGAACTTTCAAGGAATCGACGAACAAACGGAAAGAGAAACAATATTCCAGCAAGCATATTTGGAGACAAGTAAATCACAACAGCTAAAATGAACAATGAAGGTGAACTTGAGGTACTGCCAAACCAGCCTTGGATTGTTCGCGCAATTCCAGTAGGATTGTCTGAAGTATAAGCATAAGTAACGGGCAGAACAATCACCCATGCAGCTGCTGAAACAACTTTCAATATGTATCTCAACTTAACATGAAATGACATGCTTTGCTGTGCTTTCCAACTAAGGATTACATCAAGGACAGCTGCAAAACATTAAATAAATATCAGTAGAAACTTCAACGTAGCTGGTATGCAATAAGATGAAAAGGTTGTGCAAATAAGAGTTAAACATGTATGCATAGACCCAGAGTAAAACATGAAAATTCCAACTTAACTGATACACAAGCATGCAGATTAAAACGCCAGACATAATAAAAAACACTCAATAATAATTGGCACCTTAAATTGGAGGCTTTCATTAACCAACAGTATATAACAGATCAAGACCAATCATATTATTAGTGATGATGAAATAGATGGAAAGGGTGAACCAACAATGTGCATGTAACAACATAAGGTTAGCCACTTCGAATGCCGGAAACAGTGCACAGTAATAATATGTTATCCACAATATATAACCAAGGAAGAGTTGTATACATCCAACCAAGAATTGTGATCTACTTGAAGTTACAATTCAGCATGCAGAAAAAGTTATCTGCCCTCCAAAGACTGAAGCAAATCTGCCGGCTCAGTAAATATTTGCTAACTACAAATATTTATTGTTACCCATGCATGAGATTTAGGAACAAGGTTTTAGAGTTAAAAAGAAAATTGCTTCACGCTAAGGACTTTAAGATAATTCACCACAGTAACCACAGAATTCAGAAAGCAACAGGATGCTTTCTTTTCTTTCTACCTTAATAATGACTTCTCTACCATTTAAAAGGTTTGTTCCACATCAAGAAAACTTGTATTGCCAAAAACTAAAACTATAATGACAGACAATAACATAGGATTAACTGGATTCACTAACCTTGGCCGAGCTTTAATATAGCAGCAGTAATAAAGACAGACAGTACTTTCTTGAACACATCACCCGTAAAGATGGAACTTGGTTGACCATTGCCATTCCAAGCAACAATGATCATAACCTTGCACGAATCAGACAATATCAACTCCATGGCAAAAAAATTCTCAAAGGAAGAAAGAAAATGATTTGCGAAAGTGTCAGTGTTACCTGCAAGCAGAGAATGAAAAAGCTCCACATTCGATCAAAGCTTCTAAAAATATGCCAGAACGATCGTATCTCAACAAAGTTAACTTTCCCCACCCATCGGTCCCTAGTAGCTGGTGGCTTGTTATCCTACACACATGCCACAAAATTTAAACAGTAATATGATAAGCGAAATTATTCTTGGTAAATAACAATTAGACAGGTGCAATTATTGCTCCCTTCCCACTTGTTTTTAGCAACCAACACAACACGAAATCTCCACCATAAGTTGGAGTCACAGACTACATACTTCAATTCCCTTGACCACAACACCTTCAAAAGACCGACTTGTATACCATTACAGGAAATAGGAAACGGAACATTTAAGACTCATTAGAGACAGGAGATTGACATCTAATGTCCACTAAAGAGTAAATGACCCGAGTAAATCAAGCAAACATGCAAGCTAGAACCAATAATAGGACAATTAGCAAAATCACTTGAATTGCCACGATAGATTTAATTGTCCAAAACCTCCAGTTGCAAGAGCAGAGAGCCGTAGATAAAACATACTCCAAGACTAGATATCCAAAAATATGCTTACTCCATTTTTTTCAACAAGTTGTTCAATTGACAGGCTAAAGAAATCAGCATCTGCACGCATAGGCCAACCCAATCGGAAGCAATCAATAGACCTAAAATTAAATGAAGGTAAACAAATCGCCGAGTATAACAGTTTGGACAAATAAAACTTGTAGATAAAAAATCCATACCAGAAGTATTCATTTAAATCATCATAGTTTCTCCATTGTGAATGCTTTGATTTCCCTAGTTTACTCCTTTCAGCTTCCTGCAGTGAGAGTCAATTGTTTCACAGTAAGAAGATGAATTCTCCAACATCATCACCTTTTTTACTAAAATGGCACACAAACTGAGAGAGAGAGAGAGAGAGAGAGAGAGATGTAAAGTAGACAGGAAATGCATATGGTACCCTTCGAATAACTTCATAGATAGGTGTAACAACTTTCTTCAGAAAAGCTTCCTCCTCTCCTCCATAGGCTGGCTGGATATTCTCTCCAGTCAGTGGACTGACATTTCCAGCCAGCATACCATAAAGTTCAAATGCCATCTACAATAAATAAAGGATAGAAGCATTTAATATCTACAAAATTAAAATAGATCAGTGAAAGCATCTATCAGAAAACATTATTGCCAGAAACACAAACCAGGCATTATACAGAAATTACATAAATTCAGTTCAAGCCAAGTAGAGGAAACAACATTGAAAACACTATGTACAGAAGCAAATTACAAGGCTAGCCTTCTTTTATTAACATTGACAAGCCACATGTCGAGGTGTCCATGGATCAGGCTAGGTCACATATACTGAACCTTTCATTTTAAAAGTCAAGACCGAGACAGGCTTATCAATTTACATACTGGTTATGTTAAACCAATAAAATATTGTAATATTAACATTTCTAAAGAAGCTTTCTAATTAAATTTACATAAACATGTTTTTACTTATAATAAAAAAAATTCAGGATGGCTCAAGCCTAAAAACCTATGCCCAAGCCTGAAAGCACAAATCAGGCCAGGCCAGCACCTACGGCAGACAGTCAACCCGAGGACACCTATGTCTAAATCATTGCAACAATACCATTTCACTAACACTATTGAAATATGGGCTGACAGAACTTGTATTAGCTTGTCCAATCATACAAATAACAAGGCATTTAACTTAAAACCAATTCAGAATGGACCATGAGAACTCAACTATATTAAAGAATCCCCAAGAGATCCCAAACTTAATCATTAAGATTCAATTTTTACCAGTCTCATTCCTATTAAAGATCCCAAAAACATCTAAAACTTAATCATCATAAAATTTGTGTTAACAACCATCTTCATTTGCCTCAATTAAGGAATGATAAGTACTTGATGTTTAGCAGACAAGTGGATAAAATCCTAAATCCTACTTCATGGCATGAATTTAAAACATAGGCAGAAGAATCCCCCTGGGAGAGGTCAATAATGGGGGACAACTTGCTTTGATTGTTAAAATTTCCAAACGTATTACTTGCACTTTCTCTCATATGAAACACCAAGTTTACCAAATGTGTGATATATTACTTACACTCTCTCTCATATGTAGGCCCAATATTAGCAATTTAACAATCTTGCATCATTAAAAATAGAGAGTAGCAACAACAAACATAACAAACTAGGCAACAAGCAAACTGGATTATGAAATAGTAACAACAACTAGATAAAGTGAAAAGAATTAACTTAAATATAAGATACAACAATCCCAAACTTGGCCAATGTGTGACATATTACTTACATGCTCTCTTATGAATAGGACCAATATTAGCAATTTAAACAATCTTGCATCATTAAAAATAGAACAAGTAGCAACAAAATAACAAACTAGGCAATGAGCAAACTAGGCTTTGAAATAGTAATAACAACTAGATCTAAGTAAAAAGAATTAAGTTAAAAATAAGACACCACAATCCCAAACTTAGCCAATGTGTGCAATAGCAATAGTCAATTCATCACTAAAAATGACTGCTGTATACACATGAAAACTTGAGTGTAGCAATGACTTAACCAATTATACAAATGTATCAGTTATTGGCAATCATCATTCAAACTAATAGAAATTAGCACCAGATGCAATTCAAAACCCCAATAGCATATTACCATTTTTGGCTCCAATGATCTAACATTTTATCAAACCTCACATCATGCATTAAGTTGATAACATCTTCTAAATAGTGAAAGTGCAATGTCATACTATCAAAGGATGACCTATTCTAATTAACATCTACCATCCAGGGCACCAATGAAAATATTCAAGTGTGATAATGACCAATTCCACAAAAACAAGATTTCTATCGAGTAAAAAGCACACTCTTAGAACTAACTTCATATCAGTTACTATTTTTTTCTTATGGAAGTCAATCTAAATAATGCCAATAATACAGGAAAGGGCAGTTGGGTCAAAAGAAAATGACTAGTATCTCCATAAACACTATAGACAATCCCGACCCCATTTAGTTAAAACCCTAAAAGGTTAATAAATGAGTAGGCACATTTATTTGGGGGGGGGGGGGGGGGAGGGAGAACAGTGTTTAGAGCATACATGATGATAGATGAAGCAAAGGCATTCTGGCATGAACCGCAAGTTTGCAGCTTCACCCCATATTAAAAGGTACAGACCCATGTACAATAATTTTCTCTGTTGCACTTCCTGCTGAATGGTGGGCAACCTGCAGATTTAAATATCAGGAAGAATTAAAGCAAAAATATGGGAAACCTATTTATGTTGATATTAACTTATTTCATAGCATGACTGCTTGATAATAGCTTAGCATCTCACCAAAGACTACTTTTGCGATCCAAGTACTTGCACCACTTTTTGTAGTTCTTAAAAAGTTTCTTCATCACTTCTGTCAATGCATGGTTATCCAACTGTGCAAGAAAAAAAGTCACAATTTTTATCCACATAAAAGCATCAAAATTCAAGCAAGATAAGATCCAAAACATTTTTAACAGACCCAGATCAAGAACTTAAAATCTTTGCTCATTGAGAAGTTAGGTTATGTCTGGAGGATTTACTTGTTTAATGCTTTCATGTGATAGTTCATAAATCATCACTACAGCTTTGATAATCTTTGCAAGTTAAAATTTTCAATAAATTTTCTCAATGCGCTTTATAACTCATTTTAGATATGATTTAATGAAAGATTTAAGATCAGAAACTGTAGAAAAACTTACAGCAGCTAGAAACTACTTAATGCATTAAATTACTTTTATTCAAGGAAAATTCTGTTATTTCCTACTAACCACACTTATTTTCCCTTTTTGACTTCTGATCAAAAGAAAAGATACCTATAAAATTATCTCTCTTACGAAAGGTCAAATACAGAATCTACTTAAAATTCAATTTTCAGTAGCTTACATAAAGAATTACCATGTCATACATTTAGCGCTTCTAATTTTCAAATCAATGCTTAATTTATTTCAATTTAACAAACAGCAACTATAACAATTTTGGCAGAAAAGGAAAAACCATATCACTCGCTTAGTAGTGCCAAGAATGACACTACACAAGGACTTCAATAGAGATCTAGGAGATAAGGTTGCAAATTTATCTTGAAAGAAAAAAAAAATGGAGAGAGAAAACATAATTATATACTAACATCAGTTAATATCAATTATATTGAGAGAGAGAAGAGAGAGAGAGAGAGAGAGAGAGAGAGAGAGAGAGAGAAAGAGAGAGAGAGAGAGCACATATGCACATACACACACACATAGAACTAATAATGCCCTTTTGGTTATTGATCAAATTCAATAGC